>BSBN01000193.1:1440000-2880000 GCA_027924645.1 Cunninghamia lanceolata | reverse complement strand
TTTAAACCCTCCTCCCTCACCCATTATTTTTGAGTGAGATATTAAATATAATGCCATATTATATTTAATCACTAACTCAGTTTGTCGGTTGACTCCAACCGTCGTGTTGTCGTTTTAATTCAATTTTTCATCTTTTTACTTATAATGTCGATATCGTTCTAAGTTAATTTATTGTTTAATTAATCGTTTAATTTATTAGTTTTCTTATTGGTGATTTATGTAATTTTGACCTTAATTCATTTTCTTGTTGTGTTTATTAACTCTTGTTCCATCATCCAAATCTTAACCACGTGCCATCTCGACATCTTATAACTTCGCCTATTCGATCCGAGTTTAGTTAGGGATTGAGTCAGTGAAACTATCTTCACCTAGGAAAATAGGGTTCTAATTTAAAATGGTCTGACCCTAAGAGCGACATAGTTTGTGTCGTATACTCCCTTGTCGGCCTTCACCTTCATCGATTGTGTTGTCTTGTCCACGCCCTAGGGCGTTTGCGACCGAGCACGCAAGCACATGAGAGGTGGTTCTTAGGGTAGGGAGAAATTTTTTTTGTAGTTCGTGTCATGACCACATGGTAAATGTGGGCATGACATGAATGTTTCTGTGTTGTGACTGCATGGGAAATGCGGGCATGAAATTTGGTATCAGAGCCTAGGTTTTTAAAATACTGGGCTTGTTTTAGGCACATTATTATTTCCACAACTTTCTTTGACTTGTGGCTACCTCGTTTTGTAGGATGCCTCCTAGACAAGTCCGGCGAGTGCAGACCCGCTGCACTCCACCCACAGAGGTACGCACTGATTCATTTATATCTCCATCATTAGTGGAGCATTGCATGCTGGTGACCTCTAGGCAGGGTGCTAGGTTGGTAGTTGAGTTGGCTTCAGGAGCCAAACTGACAGTAGATATCTTAGTCCATGACTGTGAGATTGCTTTGGGACCCTTCACTACAGTATGCGACCTTAGAATGATAACATTAGGATCCTATGATGTGGTGTTGGGTATGGATTGGCTTGCGGCTCATCGAGCCAAGCTAGATTATCACCGAAAGGCGATCAGTTGTTTAGATGATCACGGCACATTAGTTGAGATTATGGGCATGCAGAAGCCCACCGCAATGAGAATGGTATCTGCTCAACAGCTTAAGTGCTGTATGCGGAAGGGATGTCAGATGTTTACCATCACAGTGAGTGACAGATCAGATGACGAGCCAGAGGCATCTTTGGATGATCATCCCATCCTTAGAGAGTTTGCCGATGTATTCCCAGCAGAGTTACCGAGCATGCCTCCCCAACGTGAGGTAGACTTCCACATAGACTTAGTGTCGAGTGCTGAGCCAGTGTCTTGTGCACCCTACAGGATGACCACACATGAGCTCACTGAGCTCAAGCTACAGTTGGAGGACTTGTTGGAGAAGGGGCACATCTGACCGAGCATTTCACCTTAGGGTGCTCCAGTCATCTTCGTGAAGAAGAGGGATGGGTCTCTTCATTTGTGTATGGACTACAAGTAGTTAAATAAGGTGACGGTGAAGAACCGTTATCCCCTGCCCAGGATTGATGATCTTTTCAACCAGATGTAGGGAGCCAGGGTGTTCTCTAAGATAGACCTGAAGTTCAGGTATCATCAGTTACGCATCATAGAGGTAGATACCCATAAGACCACCTTCTGGACTCATTATGGGCACTATGAGTTCACAGTGGTTCCCTTCGGCTTGACGAACGCCCCTGTAGTGTTCATGAGTCACATGAACAGGGTGTTCCGTACCTATCTAGATTGGTTCATGATTATTTTCCTCGATGACATTTTGATCTACTCATGGACTGAGGAGGAGCATGAGGAACACCTTCGTCAGGTTCTACAGTGTTTGCGAGAGCAGAGGCTTTATGGGAGTTTGGCGAAGTGTGCATTTTTCAAGATAGAGGTTTAGTACCTAGGGTATATCCTTTTCGACGATGGAATCTTAGTAGATCCATCAAAGATTAGGGCTATCATGGATTGGCCAGCACCCACCAGTGTGACAGAGGTTAGGAGTTTCATGGGGTTAGTTGGATATTACTGTCATTTTGTTGAGGGATTTTCTCAGATTGCGCACCCCATCACTTCACTCCAGTAGAAAGGGAAGAGCTTTCTTTGGACTGAGTAGTGTGAGAGGGCCTTCGGGGTCCTCAAAGAGCATCTTACGAGAGCTCCTATTCTAGCAGTTCCTGATCCTGCAGCAGATTTCATGGTTTGCATGGATGCATCACTTGAGGGGTTGGGAGCTGTACTTATGCAGGGTGGAAGAGCAATTGCATATGAGTCACGAAAGCTCAAGACTCATGAGCTGAACTACTCCACGCATGACTTGGAGTTAGCAGTAGTGGTTCACACTCTAGTCCGTTGGAGACATTTCTTATTGGGCCGTCACTTTGAGCTCCATTCTGATCATCACAGCCTCTAGTATATCTTTACTTAGCCAAATCTAAATGCCCGTCAGCGGCGTTGGATGGAGTTCCTCTGTGAGTATGAATTTGATGTCCACTACATCAAAGGGAAGGAGAACGTGGTTGCGGATGCATTGAGTTGGAGGCGCCATGAACTCTTGACCTTGATTCTGAGTGTGGACTTGAGGGATCGCATTATTCAGCGTTTGCCAGAGGATGAGTGGTATCTAGAGGTGTAGCAGGAGGTTAGTTTACAGAGGGCCCTTGTGGGCAAGTTTGCAGGGTATACACTTGACACAGATGGTTTACTTCGTCATTGACAGCACATCTATGTACCCCGCGCAGGTGACCTGCGTATCGTAGTGCTTTCAGAGGCTCATAGAGCACCATATGCGGCACATCTAGGGGTGAAGAAGATGCATGCCGATCTTTGACAGCTATACTTTTGGGTAGGTATGAGACGAGATATAGCAGAGTTTGTTTCTCGTTGTCTTGAGTGCCAGAGGGTCAAGGCCGAGCATCAGCACCCAGTAGGTCTCCTATACCCCCATGATATACCTGAGTGGAAATGGGACACCATTTCCATGGATTTTATTGAAGGTCTTCCTATGTCTTTGCATCGCCATGATGCCATCATGGTGACAGTTGACAAGTTGACCAAGGTGGCTCATTTTTCTCCTATGCGCACGACGTACAATGCGCCACCTGTGGTGAAGGTATTCCTGGATGATATTGTGAGACTACATGGGGTACCTCATCGCATCATCTCAGACAAAGATCTAGTGTTCATTTTAGTTTTTTGGAGAGCCTTACAGCAGGCATTGGGCACACAGCTCAATTTTAGTTCCGCTTATCATCCTGAGACAGATGGACAGACAGAGCGGGTGAATCAGGTATTGGAGGATATGCTTCGGATGTATGTTATGGACCATCAGTCTAGATGGGAGGAGTATGTTTATGTAGTTGAGTTTGCCTACAATAATAGGCACCACAGCTCGTTAGGTATGCCTCCCTTTCAGGCTTTATATGGCAAGCCATGCAGGACACCTTTGAGTTGGGATCAGATTGAGGACAGAGTCACCATTGGTCTAGAGCTAGTGCAGGATATGGAGCAGTAGGTCACACTGATTAGACAGAGGTTGCAGGAGGCACAGGATAGGCAAAAGAAGTATGCCAATGCTAAGAGGTTAGATTGAAGCTTCTTAGTGGGTGACAGGGTATTCCTTAGAGTGCGGCCACACAAGAGTCTAATCTGTTATGGAAAGGGCTCTAAGCTCACACCATGGTTTGTAGGACCCTTTGAGATTTTGGAGCGGATAGGGCCAGTTGCCTATCGTCTTGCATTCCCACCTAGCCTGTCACATATCCACGATGTTTTTCATGTTTCTGTTTTGAGACGATATATTTCTGATGTATCTCATGTACTAGACTGGAGTGCTTTACAGGTAGAGGCAAGCGGGCAGTTGGTGCTGGAGCCAATTCGCATATTGGCTCATCGGACGCTGGGCCTTCGAGGTCGAGAGCTGGACTAGGTTAGGGTCCAGTGGGATCGATATGACGAGGTCACGGTGACTTGGGAGGATGCAGTTAGTTTGAAGGCACTCTATCCTCACCTTTTTGACGACTTCTAGGAGGAAGTTTAGTCTTAGGGGGGGAGGATGTCAGGCTGACTATTTTTACCTCCCACATTTTAATTTTTATCCTATTATGTAGATGACACTATCAGACCCTAGTGACTATGTTCATTATGCAGACTTGATGTTTTATCGCATTGATTTGATACATGTGATTTGATTCGGTCATATTGGATGATTTGTTGTGGTTCGATATATGGGATTTATATTAGATGTTATTTTGTTATGAGATTCTAGTTATCTGTGTGATGTGAATTATTTGACATAAGATGGAAAATGTAGTTTAATTTGTAGTTATATATTGATGTTTATTTTGATTTCGTGAAGTTAAATTCAGTTGCTTCGGCTATTACTCTTCATGATAGACTGACACTTGATCGAGATGTGCAGGTTTTATTTTCCCTAGCCATGGGAAATCAGAGGTAGGATTCACACCATGTTATTCTCGGTTAAGCCGATCCATTCCCAAGAGGGATAAGGATCACGTGTGTAATTGAATGATGATTTATTGTGCTTGGTTTAATTTTAATTATTTTTGCCTTAGTACCCTTTCTTTTCTTATTCTAATTATTATTAAGTGTTGTAAAAATTTATTTTGGATTTATGCCACTTGGTATTTTATTATTCTTTTGGGCCATTTAAATGTGGATTTTTGACCCCTTTTCTTGACCTCTAGGGTACCAAAAGTTACCCTAGGTGGTCAACCTTGAGTCTAGGGTCATCTTGGACCACCTAACCCTAGTTTTGACTCACCCTAGGTCACCCTAAACCATGGTTGAGTATATGTGACGAATTTGGGAAGAGGGAAGGTGAGGGATGGGCCTTGCCTTGGGAAGAACCCATCTCCCATCCCTATGTTTTGGGAAGCATTCCCAGGGAAGACTTGGGAGGTCTCCAATAGTCCTCCCAAGCTCCCAAGTGAGTGGGAGCACCACTCAAGACTCTTGTCTTTGGAGGTGTGAGTGGGAATCCAACTCACCACTTGTCCCCCTCCCACTTGGGTGGAAGCACAAGTGGATTAGGTGGAGATGGAGGTGGAGTGAGAGGAGGACATTTGTCATCCTCTTGCCTTCTCACTCTTACAAGTGGCTTAGGAGGAGGGAAGAGAGGGTGACAAATGTCACCTTCTCATCCTCTCAAGGCCATGTTGAAGGCCTATATTAGCTCCTCTAGTAGAGGAGTGGGGGTTCTTTTCTTTGAGTCTTTTTTTTCTTGCAATGGAGAGCTTCTAGCAAAAAATTGGGATTTTTCGTTTCTAGTTGGAGGAGTTAGAGAAGGTTGGGGAGAAAATCTGAGAGGTTGGAAGGCTTGGGAAGGCTTGAGTCTCTTCACCAATTCCACTTCCACTGCCAAGGCCTTGAAGGTAGGCCTCTCATCTTGTTCTTGCTTTGCTATTTGATGTCCCATGTTTGAAATTTTGATTGTAAGGTTGTTGCATTGTGATGCTTTCTTTTTTGATTTTGGTGTTGGGTTGGGTGTCATGGTGAGAGCACCTCCAATGGAGGAAATGCTCAACTAGTATGGGTAGGGGAGAGGAACAATCCTTGGGGGCTCTCCCATAGTCTGTGTTTATGTGTTTATGCCTGGAGGGCCTATTATCATTTGAAGAGTTATCTATATGGCATGAGTGCCAAGCAAAATTGGTGTGAGATTCTTGTGGATTGTGTTGTTCAGGGGTTTTGGCTTGAGGCCTTGTGTTGAGATCTTCTTTATCATTGGGAGCCCCTTTAAGTAGAGAGGTCTATTCCCTACCCTCACTAAACTCATTCTTGTGAAGTTGAGTATGGTGTTAAGCCTTTGGGTTGTTTTTCAGTGGTTGTGTTTGATTCTGTTGTGGATTGTACACTTGTGTGAAATCCTCTACCTTCGCAGCTCAGGGGTGACCCACTTGCGGGTCTATGGTAGGGAGGAGAGCTTTCCCTTCATAGTGGTTGTTTTCTATTGTCTTGTGGTTGTGTTGCTACAGGTTATTAAGTGGTGAGATGAAGTAGTTTTGGAGCCCATCCTTGTGAAACCTTGTAGTGATATTTTGGCTATTGAAGCCATGGCCACTGTGGCCCCATAGTGTTGTATTTGAAAAGGGATTGTATGGTTTTTCCCTTGCCAAGAGTTGGCTGTATATGATTTCCAATGTAAAATTTCTGCTAATGAAGTTAAACTGGTTCATTTCCTTATTATGAAATTAGTTGTTGATGTTGACAAAATGGTTAAATTTTGTCTATTACAGTGTTGAGTAGGAAGGTTGAACTTTAAATAATTTTAAGGCATTTGAAGTTATGGCATTTGAATGGGGGAATTTTGAAATTTAAACTTGCATACTCTTATACTGATATGAATGAATGCAAGCATAATCTGATTTTCCCTTATTACTGTATATGCTACTATGTCAAATTTGGACATTCAGAGACTTGGCAACTTTTCTTTTGTTAAACAAAAAGAAATTGTGCTTTATAAATATGATCTACAAACTATTCAAATGTTGTTAATTTTCTCTTTTTTTTCTTGTGA
This sequence comes from Cunninghamia lanceolata, assembly GCA_027924645.1. NCBI lineage: Eukaryota > Viridiplantae > Streptophyta > Pinopsida > Cupressales > Cupressaceae > Cunninghamia > Cunninghamia lanceolata. Next base: position 2,873,432 of record BSBN01000193.1, on the reverse strand, counting down.
ATAAAGATTGCTTTAAAAAAAAAGGAACATACATGTGTAAAAGGATACTGTGTAGATTGTTCTAGTTGAGAGAAAGAGAGTTAAATTAGTTATTTGATTTGAGCATTAGAAGGCTTTTGTAGTGTGATGCAGAAAATATAAGGAAAAAAAAAGTATTTGCTGTTCACATAGATTTGTTCAGTACTGTTGTTTTAGGAGATTACTTTACTATCTGTTGTTTTCCTTTGCTTAAGAGAATTGATCTGTATTGAATTCAAATGGAAATTTAGCTTTGTGGTTTATTGTTGAATATTCTGTAATATAGTTTTCAAAAAAAAAATTGAAGTAATGTAAGGTCATGTGTCTGAATCAGTAAATCAAATGTAAGGAGAAAATAAAATAAAATAAATACCCTTGGTGCTAGTCAGACATCCTTGTATTTTTACTTTTCTGTGTATTATGAAGAGGGTAGATGTGCCCACTAGAATACTACAAACATTGCAAGTGAGGAAAATGTATGCTCTTTACTCAAACATAGAAGTGAATATATGAATATGATTGCATATACATTATACATTTAAACATCTCCTTTACATATTGTGATGAATGTGCTGAGCACGTTAAACAGAATGTAGGATCCTTTGAATAAAGCATGTATATATAAATATATACTTATACATATATATTTATATACTGATACATTCACGTGTGTATATATATATCTATATATATACATATATATATATATATACATATGTATATATATGTATATATATATATACATGTGTATATACATATGTGTATATACATATGTGTATATACATGTGTATATATGTGTGTATATACATATGTGTATATATGTGTGTATATATATGTGTGTATATATATATATGTATATATATATATATATATAGATATGTATATATATATATGCAATGTTAATAACCAGGAAGCATCCTGGATAATTGTTGTATGGCCGTGTAGTTCTGGCATAGACTTTGTTTGGGAGTTTGAACTGATATATAAAAAAAATAAAGTTTGCAAAAGATAAGAGGGACGGGGGTATGGAGGACGGTGGCCATGACAGCCGCCGCCACCCATATCCCCCCCTCCCTGCCCCCCCCGCGGTATTGTTGTAGGGCGGTGTGGGGAGGGGGCCGAGCCCCCACCCACACCCTTGGGTGTGGGTGGGGGCTCGGCCCCCTCCCCACACCCCTCATTTCGTTGTAGCTGCTAGCCCCTGCGGCCCTTAAAACACAGCGGCATCCACACCTCACCGCCCTTACCACTCACAACCCTCGTGCAGTACCCTCAGTGCCGACCTTCCCACCTCCCTCTGTCGTTCAGCCCTTGGCTGACAGTTCCACCTTACCCTGTCAAAAACAAATACGTTTAAACACAAGTATTTGTTTTAGAACGACCTTGCTTATATGCAAAAAAAAAAAGAGAGAATATATATACTGAAACAAACATTTTGGATGGACTCTTGAAGCTGGGTAAACCTCCGTGGAGGCTGAGGAGAATCCATGGCTGCCCTCTTCATCCAAAACCCCAACTTTGCTCATGAGTAAGAGAATTTTTTTTTAGGGTTCTCTTGAGAGGACTTGACCTAATGAGAAATTAGGGCAACAAGAGAATAGTAGGTAATGGAGTTTTATTTAGGGCTTCATTTAGGAAACCTAGTGTTACTTTTTTTTTATAGGGCTTTAAAAAAAATTGGTTTATTAGCATATTTTTATTTTGAGAGGATGAGGGGATTTAAGGTTTAAATTTTAATTTAACTTCTAGCCTCTCTTTCCTCTTTGGGATTTTATTCTCCTTGGGAATTTTTATTTTGCATTGAATTATATTTTTTTTGGGATGGATTAACCTTGCTATTTTGAATGTTGACTTGTGAGTTAAATTTGATTGGGAAGGTACAAATTTTGAATTGGTTTAATGTCTTCAATCTGATTTTGTTATCTTGTGTTTTGAAAATTATTGAGGAGGGAATTATTTTATTCGTTGAGAGATAAATTCCTTCCTTGTCGTCGTTTTAATTTGTTGAGCTATTTATCCTTAATTTTTACGTTGTTAATTTTATCAAATTTATTAACATTATTTTTTGGGGAGGGTTATTTAAACCCTCCTCCCTCACCCATTATTTTCGAGTGAGATATTAAATATAATGCCATATTATATTTAATCACGAACTCAGTTTGTCGGTTGACTCCAACCGTCGTGTTGTCATTTTAATTCAATTTTTCATCTTTTTACTTATAATGTTGATATCGTTCTAAGTTAATTTATTGTTTAATTAATCGTTTAATTTATTAGTTTTCTTATTGGTGATTTATGTAATTTTGATCTTAATTCATTTTCTCGTCGTGTTTATTAACTCTTGTTCCATCATCCAAATCTTAACCACGTGTCATCTCTACATCTTATAACTTCGCGTATTCGATCCGAGTTTAGTTAGGGATGGAGTCAACGAAACTATCTTCACCTAGGAAAATAGGGTTCTGATTTAAAACAGTCTGACCCTAAGAGCGACACAGTTCGTGTCTCATACTCCCTTGTCAGTCTTCACCTTCATCGATAAGGCATTTTCCACCGAGCATGCAAGCGCATGTGAGGTGGTTCTTAGGTTAGGGAGAAAAGTTTTTCGTAGTTTGTGTCATGACCACATGGCAAATGTGGGCATGACACAAATGTTTGTGTGTCGTGACCGCATGGGAAATGCGGGCATGACAACGTGCATGTGGGTCATCTACTACGAACCTGAGGGCTTCTCGTCCTATTTAGTTCTTCCTGCATCTTTACCTGTTACAATAAAAAGTATAGACATTAATATATAGAAATTACATGTTATAAAAAATGAAACATTTAACAAAATAATCACTTACCGCTACCATATAATCTGTTTCCTCACTTGCCTTAGTAGCAGGAATAGGCCGTGGTGATGTCATGTCCTATAGAAACCATCCAGATAGAAATTAAACTTCAAATCAATAATCTTTTGATTTTTCAAAAATAGACAACTATAACAATGAATGTAAATTGAAATTTACTAATCTACCTCATACCACTGTCAATGCCATGGAGCTATGAATCGCAGAGGCCACACTGTGCTCCATTGCCCTATGAACATCGGGAGGTGTCTCTGCAGCCTGCATCATCTGGAAATAAAACAATATTATTCAATTACAAAAAACTATAATAGTGATGCAAATCATGGCTCCTAACATACACACACGTTCATCTAAACATGGAAGTACACACAATAAAGCACACAAGTCACATACAAAAATCTAGTAAGTACAATTCATTCATTGAACTATTTATTTTATTACCTCCGTAAAACTTTGAAGTCCACCACCGCTGGTAGGTGTTGCCATGAAATCTCCAATATTAACCTATTCAACTTCCAAAATCATATATTAGAATACCATTCATATAACGATGCTATTCACATGTAATATTTATAATTGTTTACCAGTTACATACCCTGACAGTAGATGATCTAGTGTAAAATGCAGGTGGAGAACCACTGAAAACTGCATCGATGCTATGACCCTGAAATTTCATTAAAACCATCAAACTAAATTAGTTAATCTTGCATTTCAAAAATAAAATTTAATAAATTAAATTCAATAACTTGCTAATATTTACCTGAGTATCAAGGCCGAAAGTCTGACTCAGGAGAGTATTTGTCATCACCATCTTCTCAGCTGCAGATGTAGCCTGTGCACCTGCGTCCTGACTATCCATGGGGTCATAACCACAGGTCGAGCCGCAATCCTGACAAGTATGGGGTGGGACCCTACTCCTCGCACTATCTCCCAACCCACTCTGTGCTGCAGGACCAACATGCTCTAAGATGCTCTGGGTCAAGGCACTAATGGACTGTAGTGTATCAACCTCAACACTCTCCTTCACAATCGAAGGGATAGAAACATGCTCATGGGATGGTCTACTGATTACTCATCTCACTACCCACTGTGGGTCAAGACGTGCCCCTGGTCTATCTTTTATTGACCCCCCAGCTCTACCCTGGAAGTCCCGCATATCAAAATAGTTTGGCACTTTATTGAGGACAAACTCGCAGTAGAGTTTCCTCAAAAAGTATTGCGGGACCTCATTATTATTGCATGGAGGATGGTCAAAAACCATCCACCACCTCAGCCCAAAATTGTCCCTTATCACTTGGTTGTTGCACCAATGGATAGGGAACCTCTTGCATGTAATGGGTGGAGGTTGATTTGTTTGTGGGTTTGTGAAAATCAAACACAAGTCTAATTTTGTAATTTGTAATTTTTTCACATCTTGGTATGACAACTTGTCTGCATAGTAATCTCTAAACTCTCTCTTCTTATCCATCCAACTAGTTATTTGCTTGCTAATTGAATCTACATTTGATAACATAGATTTAATAGATTCGGCAAGTGTGGACCTATGCAAGGTTGAAGTGGAAGGATCTTTCAACCTTGCAATTATATCTTCAATTTCCTTTTTGTTGTTTTCAATTTGCCCCATTATATTTTCTTGTGTTCCAGGGGCATGTTGAGGAATGGATGGAGGAGGTTGTTGTTCTGCAGGTATTTCCTCCTCAGGATTTTGTGGATTTTGAGGAGGAGGAGGAGGAGGAGGAGGAGGAGGTGTATTAACATTTCCTGACAATTAATGAAATATATATCAAAAATCAACTCAAACCTAACTATTTACAAACAAATTCGAACAAAAAAACAAATAAACTCACTCCTTTGGCGTGCTCGATGTCGTGGCGGCATTTTGGCGATGAATCGATAAGATTTTTGTGTTGAATTGAGGAATCCAAAATGCGAGCGCGCTTTCTAGGGTTTGCAGACTGTGGGAATTGTGGAGAAAAAGGAATAAAATGAGATGCAAACCTTTTTTTTTATTTATAGTACTTCACAACGCGCTCGCGTTATAACACATTTGTGTTATGTATTGTTTTTTTTTTAAAACCATTTGGCCACTTTTTGGTCCCCCATCTTTTTGCACTTACCCTTGGGAGGACTTAAATCAACTTCACTTTAGAAACTAACCAAATTGATCACACACCAATAGCAAATGTATTGTGCCAAATTATGTTAATTTTAATAATTTAAAGGAACCACTTGGGAAATAGTATAGAAGCATATAATCATAAGACTTCAATCACAAAAGTTGAACACTAGAAATGAATCAACATTCAAGAACATTCTGCTCCATTATATTGCTTCAAATTATTGACACTACTTGCAAAAAAGTCTGAAGTATGTAAAGATATGTTGCTAAATGTCTACTGTATATAATTGTATTCTTATCTATCTTTCTATCCATGATGTCTTGACTTCAATAATTGGATGCAGAAGAGATTCTTCCAAGGCCTCATGTAGGATCACCTAGCACTCCTTCATCCAATCTTGCTGGTACTTCAGGCTTTTATCATCTTTGAACAATGTAGGCACTGTTTGGGAAGCTTCAATAAACTCATCAGCTTCTGCCTGAAGGTCTCCGTGGAAGTTTGTGTGAACCTTAATCAAGCCCTTAGTATTGGAGATAGCCTTAGTGTCCAAAGTACCTCTACCCTGTATCTCGTAGAGTTTTTCCTCAAGTCTGCTAGCCAACCTATTGTGTTCTTGAAGAGCATTTTGATTCTTTGAATAAGTGATCCAAAATTTATCCATCCATGCCATCATCTTATTATGCCTTCTTTTGAACACAGTGGTGAGTGCATCAAATCAGGCCTGTGTTACCTGGGTGTTTATCTGTGTTGTTTCACCCATGTCTATTGTTCGTGAGCTTTCTCCTTGGATTAACATTTTTGGAGGGATTGAATCCTTTAAGAAATCATTTTCCTTTTTTGTTCTTTCCTAGCTCATTTTATACATATCCCTTTCCTTAATCAGCATCTGAATTTGAGCTTTATTTAACTTAGACACATTTATTCCAAGGTTTGCTATGACAACTGCATTAGTTTCCTTAACCTATAATGTCATTACATGGCCAAAGGGTTTTTTAGTGTCAATAATAGCAAGCCTTTTGTGTGGTGGGTACAAAGCCCAGATCATGAGAGAATTTTCATCTAGATTATATTTTGTCCCAATATACACTTCAATCACTCCTTCAGAGTTGAGCCTTTGTGTTGGATTATCATTATGCAAGAAACTATCAAAGACAAGTACTGAATTAAAATCAAGACCAGGGAATATCATCACACCAGATTCCTCTATTAATCTTCTTCCCTTTTCTGGAGTCATATTTCTCATCTCATTCTCCACATCCATTTTTAATGTATTTAATAATTGTGTCTCATTATTCGGTGTAATGTCTGAGGCTGATTCCCTAATAGCCTTGTCTTTGTGTTTATACAGAAAAGTCTTGAATTTAGGAGTGTGAAAAAATTGGTCATCTGAGATGAAAGATTTGTAAGCTACCTGCCTAGCATCATTATCCCCTATCTCCTTAATTTCCAACCCTCTCTTTAGAGACTAATATTGTTCAATTCTGAATTTGGGAATTGTGTTAGACAGGTCATGGGGTTTTGATGCAACAAACCCTTCACTGTCAGAGGAAAATACCTCGACTTCTTGTGCTTCCCTCCTCTTTTCTAGCTCTTGGTTATATCAATCAATAGCCATTTTAGCATCTACTTCTTCCAAATTTATTATAACATCATCATGAGGAAAGGGCACATGAGCATATCCACTCAGATTTTGCTTTTTCCTAGCATAATCAATAATACCTTCTGGGTCAAATCCTTTCCTGTGTACTGCTCTCTTGAGATTAAAATGTGATAATTTATTAAAAATGAGATCATAACTCTCTTTTGCCAACACAGTACAATCACCGAAACATACCGTACTTGGCATAAATGATTGTTTGTCATATGCATTAAGATTCATCACATTGGAGTAATCAAGTTGTCTGACTATTTCTAAGTATGCCACTCTATCTGACACAGTTCTTGGTAACAAAAAAGGGGTATCTTCAAACCCATATACCTTGACCATAGTGGATTCAAGAAAACAATACCAATCACCCCAATTGTGGTTTACAGTGGGTGGCCCATCAAAATCCTTGGGTCTTAAAAATCTCTTTATGTCATCTGACAAGGAATGACTGCAAGGATAACCATAACATTTGTACAAAGTCTTAACAAAGAATTCTTCAAAATGGGCATAGCTAGAATTTACAAACCTATTGTCCCGTATAGAAGTCTAGAATTGTATGGGCAGTGGTTGATCATCCTTATCAAATTGTGAAATGTTCAATTGTTTTGGCAATAGATTCAACTCTTGACCATAATATAAAATCATATGCATGAGAGCAGAGTAGTGTCTGAAGCTTATTGTTGGGGAACTGTTCTTAATAGCCATCAGGCCTGAATCTATTCCTTTAAAAACATATGCAGCATAGTCAAATGTTCTTGCATGGTGGCATGGAATGTCTACTAAGATGACCATGGGTGTTATGGAAATGAACTCTAGAACTTCAGTTCCCAACACCTGCCCCACTAAATAATATGTATATCTCATGTAAGGTTCAAATAAGTCAACATGGAATTGTGATCCATCCCCTTCTTCAAATGGCACTAAATTTCCTTCACTTCATGGTTTAGACAGTGGTAGTCTCCACCCCTTATAGGTGGTGTCCAATCTCAAATATTCCTTTTCTAGATCTTTGTGTGAAATAGGAGTATTATATGTGTCATTTAAACGAAAGACCTCACAGACTGCATTCTTGGATATATGAATAAAGGGTTCTCCTTGCAAATTGCATATAGCTTTTTGATCAGGATTGAAATGGTATGCCAACAATTTTAAGAGGTCGATATTCACAAAAACATCTGTGACAACCAATTTCCCCAAATTAAGTTTCCAAGGGTTGCACACAGGTTCCATCCTATTCCTCTGATGGTAATGGAACATGAATAGCTCATATCCTTTGATAGGGGTCCATATATTCCCCACATACTTATATTTGTCCTCTAGTTTTTCAACATCTGCCCTTAGCTACGCAGTTCTCCTAGCTTTGGGTCCAGAACCGAGCAATTGGTCTATGAGATCTTGGTTAAGCTTTCTCTCCTATGTTTTCTCCCCTTTTTCTATTTCAACTTTTTGTTTTTTATCCTTGGTTTGGCCAGTTTCAGTCTGCTATCTTCTTTTTGACTTTGAAGAACTTTCCATTTTATCATAAACACCAGAATTTGACTGTATTTTAATTGCAAGGAGGTTTAGAGGACTTACTTGTATATCTTCTGTGCGAATTTCCTATCCTCTGATGAATTCCTTACTCCTTGTTTGCATCCCTTTGATTTTTGACTTGGGTTCAATAGGGTTCAGAATAACTCATATAACATCATGTTCAATCAACCATTAATGGTTGCTGCTAGAATTGAATGCAGCAAGTTCACGAGTTTCAAAATGTCAAGGCGATGCTTTTTTAGTTATATCGGTGAGACTTCTTTAGTTTCATATCAATCAGTATGTTGTGTTTAGTGCCATTTTCTTTCATATGTTCATAAGTAGCCGTCAGGACTATGTTGGTGTCTTTACGAAGTGTCCCTTTGATTTTCCATTTTGATCAGGGAGTCCATTTAGTAGTTTCATCGACCATGTATGAATCCTTTCTTTTTCTTGTTTAAACTAGTATCGTTTTGGGGACACATTATGATTCTCATCCCGACAGGACGGTGATCAGGATCAATGAGTACTCTTCTGGGTGTGAGTGAGTATCTCTTTGACAAATGGAAGTTGTTTTACCATTATTAGGCTGACAAACGTTATCGTCAAGGAAATATAACAATTTCCCAATGTGTTAAGTCTTTCTGATGGTTTGTCTCTATCACCAAACTTTATTGGAACAAATCGGCAAGACTTTAACTAAAAAAATCCTATCTTCTCATGTTGGGGTGACTTATATGGTCGGTAGGAGTTAAAGAATTCACTTCGATCATAAAAGTCATTCTGATGAACTCATTGCTTTATGTCATGGAAAGATCACTGGCTTCTTGGCAATAAGATATCAGTCGGTGTGACTTATAAACTCAGTATGATTCTAGGATTTCAATCTAACTGATTTACTCACACCGATGAGCTTTCATCGGTAATACATATGGAATGTCTCCCTGATCATCAGGTAACTTTTACATATGAGATTTTGATCATTAAGACATTGATTATTTCTTACCGATATGTATATTAGACTTAAAAGTATATCTTGTTGTTCGGAGAGAGGTATTTAGGGTCTTACCAATAGAGAGGAATTGCTATCAGAATTAAGCTACAATTAGAGGACTATGTATCTGAAAGCATGAAATTGTTATTTTGTGGGCTATGAGATGGATCTTGTCACACAAATTTTGGTAATCAGTTTTGATCAAGAAGTCAAAATGAGGGGCATTATTCAAGGTATGTGAAGGATAGGTGGATTTGTAGCAAATGAAGATTGTGAAATTTTTCTAGTTCTAACAGCGGCTCTTTCTGGGGATGTATACCCCCTGTGGGTATAACAAGGATCCAAATTTCTAGGTTAAGTAGACCAACTTTGCATGGAATAGGAGTTGGTATGGAAGGGAGATGGGATGGAGTGATGGCCTTTTGAAATGGGAGTTGGTATGGATGAGGAATGGAAAATGGAATGAAAATCCTATACTATTGTGCATGGAAATTTTATTGCAAAAAAGGTATTTTTAAGAATTGTCCATGCACTAGCAATTCTTGACCTTTTCCTAGACTACTATGCATGGAAATTTTAAGAAAAGAAATGATTTAGGAACTGTCCATGCACTGGAAATTCCTGATCTTCTCCTGACATATTTTGAAGATAGTATGAGTCTTCCCTAGCCTTGCCAACAATGACAAAGGGTCCTAACCATAGGGCTTCAAACTTTCCATGCTTTCCCTTGCCTTGGCTCTTGGCATTTCACATTAGGACCATATCATTTATTTCAATTTTTTTGTTTGTAGCTCTTTTGTCATACAAGTACTTCATTTGCAATTGCTTCCTTCTATTGCATTCTTGTGCTTGATTTCTAACCTCATCAAGATCCATTAATTCTTCAATCCTTTTTTCCATAGGTTCAAGAATTTCCAAATCTTCTTGTAAAATGAATTTGCACACTGGCAATAAGTTATGCAGAGGGAATCTTTCTTGAGTTCTATACACTAGCTCAAAGGGTGATTTTCCTATAGCCTTTTTTAGATTCTGTCTGCCCATAGGGCTAGCCTTAACTTAGAATCCCAAGCCTTTGTATTGTTATTTAGCATTCTTTTTATGATTTTCAAAATGCTTATGTTACTAGATTCAGCTTGCCCATTCGCTTGTGGGTGATATGGTGAAGAATATAGAATCATTACTCCATAAGAGTTGCAAAACATTTTGAACTCCTCTGATCTGAAACACATTCCATTATCAGTTATAATCCTTGCCAGCACACCAAATCTAGTGATAATGTTTTCAAGTAGGAAATTCATTACAACTTTACTAGTTGTCTGTCTTGTGGGTATAGCTTCTACCCATTTCATGAAATAATCTATAGCTACTAGTATCCATTTATATCCTCTAGTGGATCTTTTTGTGATTTCTCCTATAAAATCTATCCCCCACTGGTAGAATGGAGCCTCAACTTGCATGGGCCTTAAAGGTACTGCCCCTTGGTATTTCAATTTCCTAGAAAATCTTTGGCATGCCTCACACTTCCTGGTAAAATTATATGTATTGTTGAAAACCTTAGGCCAGTAGTATCCTGCCCTTAATATTTTGTGAGAAGTAGTTTTTGCTAAAAAATGTCCTCCACATATTCCCTCATGCATTTCTTTCATAACAGGTTTGGCTTGATATTCATCCAGACATAATAACAGAATACCATCCTAATTTTTCCAGTAAAGATTCCCTTCTATGAACACATATTTTGAAGCTTGTAATTTAAGTGTCCTTTTCTTGTTATCATCATATCCTTCAGGGCACTTCATATATTTTAGATAGTATATGATGTCAGCATACCATGATGTACACTCAATGCTAGAAATCATGTTATCTTCATCATTATAATTACATATCTGAGCAGCTTCAAAATTGGTCTCAGCCATTAGTCTAGCAAGACCTTGTCCTCTTACTAGCTTGGTAATTTGGATTTCAATGTTAAATTCTTGAATTTTGTTAATCCATCTGCACCTTCTACCAGTAACTTCAGTCTAAACAGATACATCCTTCACTGTAGGATTAGGTACATAGGCTATTATTTTTGATCCCACCAGGTATGGACTAAATGCTTTGACTTCTTTCACTAATGCGTATGCCTATTTCTCAATTATATCATATTTTAACTCTGCATTCTAGAGGGACTTACTAAAGAATGATATGGGTTGTTCATATCCCTCATTATTTTTCTGTAACATTACTGCTGCAACTATATGATAGAAACCAAATAAAAAAATCTGAAATGGTTTACTGAAGTTAGGGGATATTAGGACTGGGGCTTCCTTGATTGCTCTTTTTATTGACATGAATGCATCTAGGGCCTCATCTGTCCAGTTAACTTGTGCATCCTTCTTTAACATTTTGGATATTGGATTCACTATTTCAGCAAAGTTTGATATAAATCTTCTTACGAAATTAATCTGCCCAAAGAAAGATTGAATAGCTTTGACAGTTTTACGAATAGGAATCTTGTCTATAGCTTCCACTCTTTCTGGATCAATCCTGACTCCATCTTTGGACACTATGTGCCCTAATAGCTTTCCTTTTGTTACTGCGAATTAACACTTTTTGGGATTCAGGGAAGTACCATACTTTAATGTTTTCAAAAAGATTTGTTCAAGGTGTACACAGTGGTCTTCTATTTTTTTGGAATAGGTAGTAAGATCATCTTGGTATACTACCATTATGACATTGATTAAATTAGCAAAGGCAACATCCATAGCTCTCTAAAAGGTAGCACCAACATTTGTGAGTCCAAATGGAATTCTAACATACACATAAGTGCCCCAAGGAGTGGTAAATGTAGTTTTATATTGTTCTGATTCTTTCACTTTCACCTGATTATAACTTGAACATCCATCCATCATAGATAACAACGCGCATCCTGTGATTCTTTGTAAAACTGCCTCCATATTTGGGAGTGGATAGTTGTCTTTAAGGGACAAGATATTTAGATTTCTAAAATCTACACATAACCTTATGTCACCATTCTTTTTTCTGACTAGTACCAAGTTTGAAACCCACATAGAATGTATAATAGGCTTAATAATACCTCCCTCCCCAAGTTTCACAAGTTCTTCATACATTTTGGGCTGCAAGGTTGGGTTTATAGGTCTTTGTTTTTGTCTGAAATGTTTTGCATCATGTTTGAGTGGGATTTCATGGTAGAACAGATCCTCCCTGTATGCCTTAAGGTCATCATAAGACCAAGCAAAGACATGTTTATATTTTCTCAATAGAGTAATCAACATTTTCTTGATTGTAGGGCTTATCTTTTTCCCAATATATACCCTTTTCGGTGTCATTTCAGTACCCAAGTTGATTTCTTCAAGGTCTTCTTTCTTCACTGGTATCTGCTTCATAAGAGCTTGGTCATGTCTATCAAACACCCTTTCTAGTGCCACAAGCCCCTTGGGTATCTTATTAATTTTAAGTTGGATGATTTCTTTACCAAATAAAGTTTGTTTGCCATCTACTTCTTCCACAAATGCATTGAAATCAATCTCTTGGGCCTCATATTGGTCGATGCACTGTAAGAACTTTAGCAGATCAATATCATCATTGAAAACTTGCCAATTATAGACATTGTTTGGGATTGCAGGCCTAGTTTTAAACTCAACTTCAGTAATGCCTGCCAATGTGATATCATCCATTTTCAAGGCTATATTTTCTAAGAAGTCTGCCATTATATTTTTTGATCTGTCTATCCAATTAATGGAGAAAGTGCCAAACAATTCAATATCATCCCTGACAACATTCCTATATTGTTTCAATCTTTTATTCTTGGATGAATACTTCTCTCTGACCTGAGATATAATTAGTTTCGAATCTCCATACATAACAAGGCATTTTATTCTGTGCTTTATGGCAATGTTTAGTCCGATGAGAAAAGCTTCATATTCTGCCATATTATTGGTACACTCAAATGTCAACAGGAATGAACTTATTTGAAATTTTTACCAGTTGGTGAGATAAACACTACTCCTACTCCATTACCAGCCTTACTACACGCACCATCAAAATACATTCTCCATATATCATATTCATCAGTTTGGGCTTCTTGGTGCATTGGGTCAGTGTTCTGTAATTCTGGTTGACCTTTTTCAATTCTAAATGCACCAAGGTCTGTATCACAGAACAAATTTACTTGATTTTGGTCAATCCATTCTATGATGTTCTTATACCTTGGTTCTCTGCATAACTTAATTTCCTTTTGTCCCACAGGTATAGTAGCATAGGATAGATCTAACTAAACATTCCCTCCTACCATTGCAGCCCATTATCTTGATAACATCATCCCATAGTAAGGTGGGATATCCACTACGGTGATGTCAATCTTATAAACTGCTTCAAGATAGGCAGCTAACTTAATCTCTACATCCCTCATAATACCTATAACTAGGATGGATCTATTATCCATAGCGTAAAATTTACCATATGTAGTCTCAACCCACATTCCTAATTCCTTCATGACTGCTATCGGCATGATGTTCATGGCTGCCCCTGAATCAATCATATAGTTCCTCACCAACTTTTTTTTATCAACAAGGTAGTGTAGAAAGGATCTACTTGAGATGGATTTTTTTGTCAATGTATCACCCAAATATACTTCTAGAATTCTAGCAGCCTCAGTTTGAACATTATTTATTGTGATTTCAGGCTTTTTGTTTCTTTTTTGGTATATCTGAAATCATCTTAACCACCGTATTCCTGTATTGATCTATCTTCATCATTTCAAGAAGTGGTACTGATATTTTCACTTGAGATACTGCCTGAGCTATGTCAAACGAGGGAGTTATTGTTTGATCAACTTTTCCTGCTTTGTTATCTGCCTTTTCTCCAATTGGTATTTTGTCTTTTACCTTGCCTTGCTCAGTTTTTTCTAGTTATTTTGATGTATTTTTCATATTATTTTTATTATAATTTTGATCCTTTATAAAGACACTCCCAAGTGTTCCTTGATCCGCGTTGACCGTCCTATTTCTTAGATTATAACTGTTCTTAGCTTGTACCACTGCAGCCATTGTAAGAGCTCTCCTTTCTTCTTTAGTAGGTTTTCTCCATTGACGATGTGGTGGCTTGTTAGGATTATAAGTACTTTCCCTATAGGCGTCCTCTTGATCTGAGAAGAATTCTTGTCTTCCCATATTAACATTATATTTTTGATTCCCTACACGTACTCATATCCATCTTCTTCCGTAGATGAATACTTTTCATTTATCTGGTAAGGTGATAATTCCAGCATATTTATGGTATGGCTATCTCTTTCATAGCCAGAAGATATTTCTTCTTGGTGTACTGATTTGGCCACTATACAATATTCAGGTGAATGGGACAAATTACATACCAAGCACCATGGATTATCTTTGACCATGTGTGCCCCATTTCCTTTTAGAGGGTCAGGAGTATCCTTGCCATAATTTTGCCTTGTATTATTCTCCACAGGTCTTCCATTTTTCCAATTGGTATGATATGGCATGCCATGCAGCCTTGGTCGTTCATTTTTGTATTGACTCTCTTGTCTATTCTGGTGATTATTAGAGTTTTGAGGAATTCTAAGGTTATCTCTTTTTCCAATCATCCCTGTAGATTTTCTATTATTTTCAATACTGATAGCTACTTTTTGCGCCTTTGTCAAGATCCTGGGAGCCCTATTCCTAATTTCATACCCAGTCTTTGGATCAAAAGCCTGTAGATAAATACTTAGAGTTGCTGAATCAGTCAATTTGGATCCATGTGGTATCTTATTATGCAATTTGGAAAATCTTTGATTGAAGTCATATACTGACTCATTCTAATTTTTCTGGATGCTTATTAGCTCATGTAGGGCAAATTCAGGGGCATACTGAGTTCCGTACTGTTCTTTGAACTGGTCATGGAAGTTTGCTATAGAATAAATTGAGGAATTTGGTAAATTATTGAACCAATCCCTCGTGTCTTCAGTTAGAGACAACATGAATAATCTTATTTTTATGTCCTCATGTTCTATACCAATGTCTTGTACAAAGGCATTGAAATTTCTAATGTGATCTTCAGCTGATATTGCATTATTTCCAGTGAATTTGGAGACCATATTTCTCCAATTGTTATCTATAGGGTATGGATATAATTGATATCCTATTAAATCAAATTGTCTACATACACTCATGAGATTTTGTGGAGGCATATTCATGGGTGGTGGATTGGGGTAATAATGGTACCCATATGGAGGTTGATGGTAAGTATTGTACTGTTGTGGATTTATATGGGGGTTGACATGGTGATTTTGAGGCCTAGGATATTGTTGGCCAAAGGGTGGGTATGGATTTACTATATGTTGAGAAGTATTATGTGTGAAGGGAGGTCTAGGATTTCTTGGGGGAACGTTCTGATGAACATGACTTGCAGATGATGGTTGTTGATTGGAAGAACCGCCTGCATTTTGGTGCAAGTTTTGTTGTATATTCTTGGAGCATGCCCTCCTTGTCATTGTGGAGGTACATATTTTTGGGTGGCTACTTTAGTTCTACCTTTTATCTATTGAATTTCTTTCTTCAATAAATTCTCAGCTTCTCTTAGCTTAACCAATTCAAGTTCCTCCTATAATTTGAGTAGATTCTGTTGCATTTCATCTTTGTTCCTTATATCCTTTGGACTGTCATTTATTTCCCGATTTATTAATCCTTGTTTAGCTCTCTCTCCCTATTGTAATGACATCTGATAGTCATATTCTATTTGTCTTTGGTCTATTTCCCTCATAATTCATGCTTCATAGTCAAGCTACCTTTGGAGATCATGCCTGTATTGGGCTAGAACATCATCAGACAATCCACAATTCTGGGATAGGGTCTCATTTGATTCATGCAAAGGGGTGAAACTATTATGAGTTATGATAGGCTGTTCTGAAGTATTTTCCTAGGCATCTTGATTATGATCCTATTGAGACTGGTTTGATAATCCAATTTTCTTTGAAGGAGCTCTTAGGGGTGGGGATGATTGCTATTTTTTCCCATCAACTTTAGATCTCCTACCATCCATGTTAAAAGATCAAGACATAAAATGATTATATTGTGGAATAGAGTCGCCACCTCACTTAAGAGGATTGATTGGTGTCTGGGTTCTCGTTAACCAGTAGAGTTTTGACCTTTTGACTCTATAGACTTGGTTTCTTACCAGATTTTGCTATGTGTAATCCCCAGTAGAGTCACCAATTTGTTGGTTCTAAAAAATGTAGGTTTTTAAACCATAAGAGGGTTCTAGTCTCTTGACACATTTTTGGTCAACAAGACAAGGTTTATGTAATTGGAAACCCCCTACTCTTTAGGTTCTGCTAGACCTGCAAGTGTACCTAAATGATAAGGCATATTTAAAATCTAAGTGGATTTTGACTTGGGCAATTTTACTCACTATGGCACATAGATGTGAGATAATTACATAGCTTACTGACTAGCTCCTAATAAAAGCCTGAAATACTAAGGATGTGAATTAAATTTGTAGAAAGAGTTCAAAAATGGATCAGTGCCTAATCTATTGGGTGGATAGAGTCATTGGATAAATGATGATTATGGAGACAAATATGTAGGATTGATTGGTTTACTTCTTGGCTTAACTCTAACTATTGGGCACCATTTATATGTCTGCACCTTATGCAGACGTGCAAGTTTGTAAGTTACTATACTCTTCTTACCAAATCCTAGTGATATTCTCCTAAACTATTGCGAGCAACTAAAAGGAATTTTAATCCTGATAAGAAGGAAACCTAACCAACATAGTTTGTTTAAAGGTTTTTAACTCTAGGTAGAGACCAATGAACATAAACTCACTTGGGAAGACTTAACTCAACTTCTCATTAGAAACCAACCAAATTGATCACACAACAATAATAAATGTATTGTGCGAAATTATGTTAATTTGAATAATTTAAAGGAACCACTTTGGAGACAGTATAGAAGCATATAATCATAAGACTTCAATCACAACAGTTGAACACTAGAAATGAATCAACATTCAAGAACATTCTGCTCCATTATATTGCTTCAAAATATTGACATTAATTGAAAAAAAGTCTAAAGTATGTAAAGATGTGTTGCTAAAAGTCTATTGTATATAATTTTATTCTTATCTATGTTTCTCTCCATAATGTCTTGACTTAAATAGTTGGATGCAAAAGAGATGCATATCTTCATAAGTGTCTTTTGAACATTAATTAACAATTACATAATTTAACTAGGCCTTAACTAGCCATAAATGGATCTTAGTGATATGATCCAGGTACCTTTGGCTCAAATACGTATCAACACACTCCACAGTACTTTTTGTAGCGAACTCCATGGAAATCATTATTTCCATGCATAGCCCTCTAATGTTTGATCATCACTTTTTACAACTTTCAAGGCCTCATGTAGGACCACTTGCCACTCCATCCAATCTTGTTGGTACTTCAGGCTTTTATCATCTTTGAACAATGTAGGCACTGTTTGGGAAGCTTCAATAAACTCATCAGCTTTTGCCTGAAGGTCTCCGTGGAAGTTTGTGTGAACCTTAATCAAGCCCTTAGTATTGGAGATAGTCTCAGTGTCCAAAGTACCTCTGTCCTGTATCTCCTGGAGTTTTTCCTCAAGTCTACTAGCCAATCTATTGTTTTCTTAAAGAGCATTTTGATTCTTTGAATAAGTGATCCAGAATTTATCCATCCATGGCATCATATTATTATGCCTTCTTTTAAACACAGTGGTGAGTGCATCAAATCTAGCCTGTGTTACCTGGGTGTTTACTTGTGTTGTTTCACCCATGTCTATTGTTCATGAGCTTTCTCTTTGGATTAACATTTTTGGAGGGATTGAATCCTTTAAGAAATCATTTTCCTTTTTTGTTCTTTCCTAGCTCATTTTATACATATCCCTTTCCTTAATTAGCATCTAAATTTGAGCTTTATTTAACTTACCCACATTTATTCCAAGGTTTGCTATGACAACTGGATCAGTTTCCCTAGCCTTTAATGTCATTACATGGCCAAAGGCTTTTTCAATGTCAATAACAACAAGCATTTTGTGTGGTAGGTACAAAGCCCAGATCATAAGAGAATTTTCATCTGGATTATATTTTGTCTCAATATACACGTCAATCACTCCTTCAGAGCTAAGCTTGTGTTTTGGATTATCATTATGTAAGAAACTATCAAAGACAAGTGCTGAATTAAAATCAAGACCAGGGAATATCATCACACCAGATTCCTCTAATAATCTTCTTCCCTTTTCTGGAGTCATATTTCTCATCTAATTCTCCACATCCATTTTTAATGTATTTAATAATTATGTCTCATTATTCGGTGTAATGTCTGAGGCTAACTCCCTAATAGCCTTGCCTTTGTGTTTATACAGAAAAGTCTTGAATTCAGGAGTGAATAAACTGGTCATCTGAGATGAAAGATTTGTAAGCTACCTGCCTAGCATCATTATCACCTGCCTCCTCAATTTTTAACCCTCTCTCTAGAGACTGATATTGTTCAATTCTGAATTTGGGAATTGTGTCAAACATGTGATGGGGTTTTGATGCAACAAACCCTTCAATGTCAGAGGAAAATACCTTGACTTCTTGTGCTTCCCTCCTCTTTTGTACTTCTTGGTTATATTCATCAATAACCATTTCAACATCTGTTTCTTCCAAATTTCTTATAACATCATCATGAGTAAGGGCACATGAGCATATCCACTCAGATTTTTCTTTTTCCTACCATAATCAATAAAATCTTATGGGTCAAATCCTTTCCTGTGTACTACTCTCCTGAGATTAAAATGTGATAATTTGTCAAAAATGAGATCATACCCATCTTTTTCCAACACAGTAAAATCACTGAAACATAGTGTACTTGGCATAAATGATTGTTTGTCATACGTATTGAGATTCATCACATTGGAGTAATCAAGCTATCTGAATATTTCTAAGTATGCCACTCTGTCTGACACAGTTCTTGGTAACAAAAAAGGGGTATCTTCAAACCCATATACCCTGATCATAGTGGAATCAAGAAAATAGTACCAATCACCCCAATTGTGGTTTACAGTGGGTGGCCCATCAAAATCCTTGGGTCTTAAAAATCTCTTTATTTCATCTGACAAGGAATAACTGCAAGGATAACCATAACATCTGTACAAAGTCTTAACAAATAATTATTCAAAATGGGCATAGCTAGAATTTACAAACCTACTATCCCATATAGAAGTCCATAATTGTATGGGCAGTGGTTGACCATCCTTATCAAATTGTGAAATGTTCAATTATTCTGGCCATAAATTTAACTCTTGACCATAATATAAAATCATATGCATGAGAGCAAAGTAGTGTATGAAGCTTATTGTTGGGGAACTGTTCTTAATAGCCATCAGGCCTGAATCTATTCCTTTAAAATGATACGCAACATAGTCAAATGTTATTGCATGGTGGCATTGAATTATTTTTGAGATGACCATGGGTGTTATGGACATGAACTTTGGAACTTCAGTTCCCAACACCTGCCCCACTGAATAATATGTATATCTCATGTAAGGTTCAAATAAGTCAACATGGAATGGTGGTCCATCCCCTTCTTCAAATGGCACTAAATTTCCCTCACTTCATGGTCTATGTAGTGGTAGTCTCCACCCCTTATAGGTGGTGTCCAATCTCAAATATTCCTTTTCTAGATCTTCGTGTGAAATTGGAGTATTATATGTGTCATTCAAACCAAAGACCTCACATACTACATTCTTGGATATATGAATAAAGGGTTCTCCTTGCAAATTGCATATAACTTTTTGATCGGGATTGAAATGGTATGCCAACAGTTTTAAGAGGTTTATATTCACTAAAACATCTATGACAACCAATTTCCCCAAATTAAGTTGCCAAGGGTTGCACACAGGTTCCATCCTATTCCTCTGATGGTAATGGAACATGAATAGCTCATATCCTCTAATAGGGGTCCATATGTTCCCCACATACTTATATTTGTCCTCTAGTTTTTCAACATCTGCCCTTAGCTACACAGTTCTCCTAGCTTTGGGTCCAGAACCGGGCAATTGGTCTATGAGATCTTGGTTAAGTTTTCTCTCCTATGTTTTCTCCCCTTTTTTTATTTGAACTTTTTGTTTTTTATCCTTGGTTTGGCCAGTTTCAGTCTGCTGTCTTCTTTTTGACTTCGAAGAACTTTCCATTTTGTCATAAGCACCAAAATTTGACTATATTTTAATTGCAAGAAGGTTTAGAGGACTTACTTGTATATCTTCTATGCGAATTTCCTGTCCTCTGATGAATTCCTTACTCCTCATTTGCAACCCTTTGATTTTTGACTTTAGTTCAATAGGGTTCAGAATAACTCATATAACATCATGTTCAATTAGCCATTAATGGCTATTGCCAGAATTGAATGCAGCAATTTCATGAGTTTCAAAATGTCAGGGTGATGCTTTTTTAGTTATATCAGTGAGACTTCTTTAGTTTCATGTCGATTAGTATGTTGTGTTTAGCGCCATTTTCTTTCATATGATCATAACTAGTCATCAAGACCATGTTGGTATCTTTATGAAGTGTCCCTTTGATTTTCCATTTTGATCAGGAAGATTGCTTAGTAGTTTCATCAACCGTGTATGAATCCTTGCTTTTTCTTGTTTAAACTAGTATCATTTAACAGAGACATTATGATTCTCATCCCGATAGCACGGTGATCAAGATTGATGAGTACTCTTCTAGGTGTCAGTGAGTGTCTCTCTGATAAATGGAAGTTGGTTGACCATTATCGGGCTGACAAACATTATCATCAAGAAAACATAACAATTTCCCAATGTATTAAGTCTTTCCGATGGTTTGTCTCTATCACCCAACTTTATTGGAATAGATCGGCAAGACTTTTACTGAAAACATCCTTTCTTCTCATGTCAGGGTGACTTATATGGTCGGGAGGAGTTAAAGAATTCACTTCAATCATATATGTCATTCCGATGAACTCATTACTTTATGTCAGGGAAAGATCACTAGCTTCTTGGAGATAAGATATCAGTCGGTGTGACTTATAAACTCGGTATGATTCTAGGATTTCACTTCGACTGATTTACTCACACCGATGAGCTTTCATTGGTAATAAATATGGAATGTCTCCCCGATCATCAAGTAACTTTTACATATGAGATTTTGATTGTTAAGACATTGATTATTTCTTGCTGATATGTATATTAGACTTAAAAGTATATCTTGTTGTTCAGAGAGAGGTGTTTAGGGTCTTACCGATAGAGAGGAATTGCTATCAGAAGTAACCTACAATCAGAGGACTAGGTATCTGAAAGGATGAAATTGTTATTTTGTGGGCTATGAGATGGATCTTGTCACACAAATTTTGGTAATCAGTTTTGATCAAGAAGTCAAAATGAGGGACATTATTCAATGTATGTTAAGGATAGGTGGATTTCTAGAAAATGAAGATTGTGAAATTTTTTCAGTTCTAACACTAGGTCTGGCAGAGCTTAAAGTGAAGGGGGTTTAAGCCATATCTACCCTATGTCAGTTAGCCAAAAAATGTCAAGAGATCTTGGAAACCTCTTAGGGTTAATGACCTGCATTTTTGTGACCTAACAGAATTGGTGACTCTAGTAGGGACACAAAAAGAGACCTAGTAGGAGACCATAACATTAGAGTCAGAAAATCAAAAGGTATAACTCTGCTGGCCAAAAGACAACCTAGAAAACCAATCAGTCCTCTTAAGTGAGGTAGTGACTCTATACAAATTGTAAATCATTTTTTCTTGGAGTATTATAATCCCTTAACATGGATGGTAGGATATCTAAAACTGATGGTAAGAAACTGTAGTCATCCCCACCCTTAAAAGCTCATGCCAAGAAAACTAGGATATCTAGTCAATCACAATGAACCAATGATCAAAATACTCAAGAAGATACCTTAGAACAACCAATTGTAACCCATAATTGCTTCACTCCCTTACATGAGTCAAATGAATTTCAACCCAAAGGTTATTAGGATCATAATGGACTTGATGATATCTTAAAACAATACAAACCCGACCCTCAAAGACAACTGGAATATGAAACATGGATCATGAGGGAAATAGATCAAAATTAGGTGGAATATGATTACAGGATGTCATTACAAGAGGGAGCTCAAGAGGAGTTCATGGATTAGACAACCTCTACATAAACTCATAACAGTCCACCAAAAGACATGAGAAGTAAGGATGAGATACAACAAAATTTACTTAAACTACAAGAAAAGCTTGAGCTAGCTAAGCTAAGAGAGGAAGAAAAATGGTTGGAACAAGAATTTCTACAAGTGAAATCAAGAACCAGAACAACTAGCTCAAAGTATGTACCCCCTCATAAACAAGGAAGGCATACTCTAGCAAGTACACAACAAAGTTTGCACTAGAATGCAGGTAGCTCATATAATTCACAACCACCACCTGGAAACCATATTCAAGAGAATATTCCTCCACAAAATCCAAGACCACCCAACACTCATAATACTTCTCAATATATAGTTATTCCTTATCCACCCCCTGGTCAATGATATATTCCACCTCAACATCAAAATATGAGCATGAACCCACATCCTAATACACAACAACATCCTCCCCATAACTAGTACCAACCAAATTAGCAGCTTCATAACTAGTATCAACCAAACCCACAATTGCATGTACCTCTCAATATCAATAGGTACAGACAGCTTGACTTGTCTAGGTATCAAGGATGTTTGGACCCTATTGACAATGATCTAAGGAATGCTCTCCCAAAATTTGTTGGGAACAATGCCATCTCTGCAGAAGAGTACATTAGAAGTTTTGTGATAGTCATGGATAATTTTGAGTGCAATATGAAGATGTTCAAATGAAATTATTCATGCTATCCCTTGTTGAGGATGCTAGGGACTAGTGCAAAAATTTACCTGATGCATCAATATGTTCTTATGAAGATTTCAAGGACCAATTTAAAGAACAGTATGGGAGCCAATTTGATCCAAATTTTTTTGTCCATGAATTGACAAGTATTTGGAAGAATCATAACAAATCCGTGATGGATTTCAATCAAAGATTTTTAAAGATCTATCATAAGATTCCATTTGAGTTAAAACCTCCAGATTGTATGGCATTATCTTTATACTTAAATACTTTTGATCCTAAAACTAGTTACGAACACAGAAACAAAGCCCCCATGACCTTGGCAGAAGCACAAAAGGTAGCCATCAGTATTGAGAACAACAAAAGAGCAGCAGGGAAGCTTGGGAAAAGAGAAAATCCAAAGATTGTACCAAGTCCAAATAATAATCAAGCAAAATAGAATAATTATTATAGGAATGAGAGGCCAAGGCTACATGGCATGCCTTATAACACAAATTGGAAAGATGGAAGGCCTTTAGCTAATAACAGAAAGTAGAATTATGGAAAAGATACTCTTGACCCCCTAAAAAGAAATGGGGCACATGTAGTAGAAAATAGCCTGTGGTGCTTGGCATGTAATTTGCCCCATTCACCTGAGTATTGTGTGGTGACATAGTCAGTATAGGAAGAGGAAACATCTTATGGTCAGGAGAGAGATAACCATACCATAATTATGCTAGCAATCAGACCTCACCAAATCGATGTATAATATTCATCTACAGAAGAAGATGGATATGAATACGATGTGGGAAATCAAAGGTCTAACATTAATATGGGAAGATAAGAGGTGTTCTCAGATCAGGAGGATAATTATGAGGAAACTATTTACAATCTTAATATGCCACCACATCACTAATGGAGGAAACCAACTGGCGAAGAAAGGAAATCTCTCACAGTGGCTATGGTGGCACAGGAAAAGAATGACTATAATTTGAGAAACAGGATAGTCAATACAGACCAATGAACACCTAGGAGTGTGTTCGTAAAAGATCAAAATCACAATAAAGATAACATGAAGTCTACATATAAAGAATTGACAAAGATTGAATAGGATAAGATAAAGGATAAATTACCAGTTGAAGAAAAGGGGCATACCAAAGTAGAAAAGACTGATCAAACAATGACCCCTTCATTTGACATAGCCCAAGCAGTATCCCAAGTAAGGATATGAGTGCCACTTCTTGAAATGATGAAGATAGATCAATACAGAAACATGGTGGTCAAAATGATTTCAGATACATCAAATAAGAAATAGGAAAAACCTGAAAGTAAAATAAATAGTGTTTCACAAGACACCATTAGAAATCTTGAAGTATACCTTGGTAATACCTTGACAAAGAATCTATCTCAGGTAGATCCTTTCTACACTACTTTGTTGATAAAAAAAACTAGTGAGGAATTGTATGATCGATTCAGGGGTAGCCATGAACATTATGTTGATGGCCATCATGAAGGAGTTAGATAATAGATCCATCCCAGTTGTGGGCATTATGTGGGATGTGGAAATAAGGTTAGCCTCCTACCTTGAGGCAGTATATAAGATTGACATCACTGTGGTGGACATCCCACCATACTATGGAATGTTGTTATCTAGACAATGGACTGCTACAATAGGAGGAAATGTCTAATTGGACCTATCTTATGCCACCATACCAGTAGGAGGAAGAGAAGTTTATCTTGGCAAAGAGCCAAGGTATGAGAATATTATAGAACATATTGATCAGAACCAAATAATTTTTTTTTGTGATACAGACCTTGGTACATTTAGAATTGAAAAAAACCAACCAGAGCTATAGAATACTGATCCTATACATCAATAAGCCCAACTTGATGAATGTGGTGTCTGGAGGATGTACTTTGATGGTGCATGTAGTAAGGTTGGCAATGGAGCAGGGGTGTTATTTATTTCACCAACTGGTAAAACTTTCAAATATTCATTCCTACTAACATTTGAATGCACCAACAACATAGCAGAATATGAGGCATTGCTCATAGGCTTGAACATTGCTATAAAACATAAAATAAAATTCCTTGCTATGTATGGGATTCAGAACTGATTGTTTCTCAAATCAGGAGGAAGTATTCACCAAAAAATAAAAGATTAAAGCAATATAAAAATGTTGTTTAGGATAATATTGAGCTATTTGATGCATTCTCTATAAATTGGGTAGACAGATCCAAGAATATGATGGCAGATTTCCTGGAAAACATATCCCTAAAGAAGGATGACATCACATTGGCAGGCATCATTGAAGTAGAATTCAAAGCTAGATCTACAATCCCTGATAACATATATAATTGGCAAGTATTTGAAGATGACAATGATTTGATCAAGTTCCTACATTGTGTAGACCAGTATGAATCCCAACAGATTGACTTCAATGCATATGTGGAAAAGATTGATGGCAAGGAAACCCTCTTTGGACAGGAAGTGGTACAATTAAAAATAAATAAGACACCCAAAGGTCTCATAGCACTAGAGAGAGTTTTTGATGCACATGACCGATTCAAGGCAAAAGGTATACCAATAAAATAGAATGAACTTGAAGAGATAAATCTTGGAACACAAACAACTCCAAAAAATGTGTACATTGGGAAGAAACCCAACCCTAAAATTAGAAGTATGCTCATTGATTTACTTAGGAAGTACAGACATGTATTTGTGTGGTCTTATGATGATTTGAAAGCATATCGAGAAGACCTTTTTCAACATGAAATACCATTGAAACCAGATGCCAAACTGTTCAGACAAAAAGAAAGGCCTGTAAATCCCACACTGGCCCCCAAGATGCAAGTGGAACTTACAAAACTTAGGGAAGGAGGTATTATCAAGCCCATTAGACATTCTTCTTGGGTTTCAAATTTGGTACTTGTAACTTGGAAGAAAAATGGGCACATAAGACTATGTGTGGACTTTAGAAACTTGAATAAATCTTCACTCAAATATAATTACCCCCTCCCTAATATGGAAGTAATGTTGCAAAGGATCACAGGTTGTAAATTGCTATCCATGATGGATAGTTTTTCAAGGTACGATCAGGTGAAGGTTAAAGAATCAGAATAGTTTAAAATTGCTTTCACCACACCTTGGGGAACATATGTCTACGTAAGAATGCCATTTGGACTCACTAATGCCAGGGCAACATTCCAAAGGGCAATGGATGTGGCTTTTACTAATCTAATCAATGAGATTATGGTGGTTTATCAAGATGATTTGACAACATATTCTAGGAAAGCTGAGGATCATTGTGCACATTTGGAGAAAATTTTCATCAGAGCCTTGGAATATGGGATCTCGTTGAATCCAAAAAAGTGCAACTTTGCTGTAATAGAAGGTAAATTACTTGGTCACATAGTTTCGAAAGATG
This sequence comes from Cunninghamia lanceolata, assembly GCA_027924645.1. Classification (NCBI taxonomy): domain Eukaryota; kingdom Viridiplantae; phylum Streptophyta; class Pinopsida; order Cupressales; family Cupressaceae; genus Cunninghamia; species Cunninghamia lanceolata. The sequence continues at coordinate 2,846,996 of BSBN01000193.1, read as the reverse complement.
GAATAAGGATTGATCCAGAAAGAGTGGAAGCTATTGATAAGATCCCTATCCCTAGAACTGTGAAGGCCATACAGTCTTTCTTTGGTCAAATCAATTTCGTCAGGAGGTTTACACCAAATTTTGCAGAGATAGTTAAGCCCATTTCTAAAATGTTGAAGAAAGGTGAAAGGGTGGACTGGATAGAAGAGGCTATTAAATCTTTTGGAGCTATTAAGAGGGTAATCAAAGAAGTTCCTATGTTGAAATCCCCTGGATTTGACAAACCATTTCAAATATTTTCCTTTGCATCATCCCACACAGTAGCTGCAGTAATGTTGCAAAAGAACAAATAAGGGTTTGAGCAACCAATTTCATTCTTTACAAAATCATTCCAAGGGGTTGAACTAAAATATGACATAACAAAAAAATAGGCGTATGCTCTAATAAAAGTTGTCAAAGCATTCCGACCTTATCTAATAGGAGCGCAAGTAATGGAATATGTATCGAATGCTGTAACAAGGATGTATTTGTTCAAAATGAGGTTACTGGGTAGAGATGTAGATGGATTAACAAAATCCAAGAATTCAATATTGAGATCTGAATTACTAAACTTGTTAGAGGATAGGGCCTAGCAAGATTGATGGTAGAATCAAATTTGGAAGCAACACATGTCTGTAACATGGATGCCAAAGATAGTAACAATATTGCAAGTATAGAACATACATCTTGGTATACTAATATAATGTACTATCTAAAAAAATTGAAGTGTCTTGAAGGCCTAAATGATAATCAAAGAAGAACACTTAAACTTTAGGCCTCAAAGTATGTCTTTATGGATGGAGATTTGTATTGGAAAAACAAAAATGGTATTTTATTACTATGCCTAGACAAGACACGGGCTGAAAACATGCTACAAGAAATGCATAAAGGTGTGTGTGGAGGACATTTCTCAGCTAAGACCACTACCCATAGAATACTGAGAGCTAGGTACTATTGGATTGAAGTATTCAAAGATGCACATAGTTATCTTAGGAAATGTGAAGGTTGCCAAAGGTTTTCTGGTAAACTCAAGTATCACAGGGCCCTACCACTAAAATTGATGCAAGTAGAAGCCCCATTTCACCAATGGGGACTTGATTTCATAGGAGAGATTATTGAGAAATCAAGTGGAGGGCATAAATGGATTTTGGTAACCACTAACTATTTCACAAAATGGATAGAAGCCATCCTGACAAAACAGGCTACCAACAAAGTGGTGATAAACTTTCTCCTCAAAAATATTGTTACTAGGTTTGGAGTAATAGTAAGACTTGTCACAGATAATGGCATGTGTTTTAGATCTGCATAAGTTAAGTCATTCTGTAAATCTTATGGTATAGCAATTTCATATGCTTCACCATATCACCCTTAGGCAAATGGACAGGATGAGTCCAGTAATAAGAGTATTATCAAGATAATTAAGAGAATATTGAAGAATAAAAAAAAGGCATGGGATTCAAAGCTAAGATTAGCCCAATGGGCAGATAGGGTTACTATAAAAAGGTCACAGGGAAATCACCATTTGAACTGGTATATGGTGCCTAGGCTAGGTTAACCATGCATAATCATATACTAGTCTATATGCTTATTCTTCAAGAAGATTTGGATATCCCTGAGACCACGGAGGAGAGATTAGAACAATTAGTTGAACCTGATGAGGTAAGGACTAATGCCTAGAAACATAATGAGAAACTGCAGCTGCAAACAAAATACCTCTTTGACAAAAGGACTAGGGAAACAAAATTCAAAATAGATGATATGGTCCTCATGTGGAATGCTAGGGCACAAGATAAGGGAAAACATGGTAAATTTGAGCCATTGTGGGTAGGACCGTTTGTCATTACTGACAAATGTGGTGAATATTCTTACTACTTCCAAAACATGAGTGGTGAAAAATAGGAATTGCAAGTGCATGGACAATTCCTAAAACATTTCTTCTCATAAGATCTTTCCATGCATAATATATTTAAGGAGGACAGGAAATTGCCAGTGCATGGACAATTCCTGAAATACCTTCTCTCTCTCTAAGATTCTTTCTATGCATAGTAGATTAGGATTCCATTCTTCACACCCCACTACCATTGGTCTGCATCCTAGAAAGTGATTATGGATTCTTGCAATGACCTCACAGTCATTCATCCCTAGCTAGAGCCATTGTTGGGACAAAATTTCAAACCCCAAAAAATTCATCCAGAAAATCCATTTCCCACCATACACCTGACATAATTATCTATTTTCATTTCTCAAAATTAACACTCCTATAATAAATTGCCCATCATATTCACCCTAGAACCACAAACTTCCATATTATCTACACCATATGTCGAATACTTAATCCCTACAAACATATCAAGAAAAGAATCCTCGATGTATCGGTATGACTTCTTCAAAGGTCACTTAGACACCCCAAAAGGTGTTAAGAAGCTCTCAAGAAATTGATGTGACACTTAAATGTGTCATACTGATAAAATGATAAAATTAAAATACCCGCAGAAACTCGAATACATGAACACTTGGCATATATTTCGAACTAACATTTCAAGTTTGAGGAGACAGAGATATCAGAGTATTGGGACGAGTCTTTTAGGGGTCTCTTCAACATTCTGACCCGTAAGGGGCATATCAAGGAGACTGCAAAATATCAGCATTACATATCATTTTGGCACGTTGAGGTGACTTAGAGTGCTATCCTGCCGAAAAATTGCTAGAGATTTCAGAATGTCGAAGGGATTGCATATTCAGTCTTTCTGAAAAAATGAACATGCCGATAATAAAAAACGGAATCAAGGAGAGGCACATATGTTGAAAAGATGGACTTTTGGCATGACCACCATTTGAGTCATAGCGAAGTCTCGTTGAAGTAAAGAAATAATAAAATCCCTTAAGTGAAATGATTATTTCGACAAGGTGACAGAAGGTGCTCTATTGCAAGAAATAAATGTTTCCCTAATGATTTAAAAGCCTCCATTAATGCTTAGAATAGAGTAAATTAAGGAAATTTTGAAACATTTGGTTCAATATGCAAGCACGGGAGCTGGGGTGAGAATCTACGACAAATACAATTCAAGTATCCAAGTAAGTGTTTTGAGCCTAAAATCTAAGCTTTCTGGTTTAGAATTGCATTTGAAAGATCTCTCGCATTATACTATGGAAGAAACACATGAAAACCCTAAGGAAAAAAGGTAGAAGTTGAACAAGAGACACTTGAACAAAGATTTAATACACCAGTCTTTGAAGTCAGGGAAAAAATCTTGAAGGAATGCCCAGTTAAACCCAAATGTAGAAAAAATAGAACATGAATACATACAAATAGGAGATATATGGACTCCCGTAAGAGGGTATGACTTCTTCATCTACCATTATAAGAAAATACATAGGCGTTCCCCTATTTTGAACCCATGGAGATTGAATTTAGGAAAGTTGGTAGTGCCAAACATATTTGTGAATGTTGAATTCTTGAGAATGTTGGATGGAAACTATAACCCATAGAATTGTATGATTGAATTGAAGGATGGAACAAGATTTATCCCTATCACCAAAGATTACACATCAATGGTTTTCCAATTAGATATTAGCTTTGATGTGAAGTTCAGGATTAGGGATTTTCTTGGTGAATATTATAATTTGAGCAACAACTACAAGAGATGGAGGTTGCCCATGCATAGACCTCATGACAAGAACACCAAGCTAAGGGTTTTTTCAGTCAACAAACTCTTAAAATCTCTTTTGAAGAAGAACATGAAGAGGAGAAGAATAAAGACTTGTAAGCATCATCTTCTCTTATTGAGAAATATGAGCCTCCAATAGATAGAGAGGAAGTCAAAATAGAGACTTCTGATGAACTAACAGATGATGTGAGATACCTGGCTAGTAAAAATTTCATTACAAATGCTAACTTTATCAAAACTTTAGAATTCAAAACCTTCTTAGATGAATATAAAGGAAAACAAGCCAGAGAGAAGATGAAGGGTATCACTCCTGAGGTTCAACAGGAAGTTCTGCAAGAGCTTCAATTAGAAATAGTTAGTACCATGGAAGAAATGACACCAGAAAAAGGTAGAGAATTTCTCAAGGAAGTAGGAGTGGTGTTAGTCCCTGGATGGGATATGACTTTAGCTATTATTTTTGATACTTTCAGAAAGAATCAAGAGAAAAAGATGCAGCTTAGTGTCGAGGCACTTGATAAGATTAAAAATGGATCAGGCTATGACCCTGATAAGAGGACACTGCTGATATGGTCACTCTATCCTTCACACAAAAACCCTCAAGTCATAAATAATCCTAATGAAGCATTTGGTCATCTAATGATTTAGCGAGTTGAGGACACAGATCCTATTGAGACAACTAATCTAAATGTGAATGTTTCAAGATTCACAAAGGCACATATTGAGCAACTTGTCAAAAAAGAAAAATGCTTATATGTTGGAAAATGAAAAGCACAGATAGGAGGCTGCTACATACAAAGAGAAATTGCCTTCATCAAGCAATTACTCTCCATATTTGGAAGCTGATAAAAGAGTCACATAGGCTTTGGCTGATGCAAACTATTGGAAATATAAGATAGAGAAGTTTCAGAAGAAAATTGAACAATTAGAGAAGGAAATAAAAAGTGCTAAGTATAGCATTGCTTCTGAATTAATCAAGAAAAGATTTGAAGAAATGATGAAAAACAACATGATCAAGTATGGGATTCATATGGAAGGACTCATAATGCCTTCCAAGAACACAAGAGATTGCATCTTAGACTGCTCAAGAAAAAAGAAGAATTGAAAAACAAAGATCACACAAATAAGGAGTGCAATGAATTACTCAACGAACATGAAAGGATAAATACTATTTTATCAGATGACATAAATGATCTTGATCTACAAGGGGACATGGTATTTCCAAATTTCTTTGACAATGAAGGTAACATGCGGAGTAAAAATCAATGGAAAGAAGAGTTAACACAACTACTGTCTACTACTCTAGAGAAGGTCAATGATGAGGATAGAGTGATTGAAAACATTCACAAATAGTTAGAAAGGATATTCAAACTTGAAATTGCTATGGAAGACATAATCTCCATGGACACGTGTATCCCAAGTGTACATTGATCACCTTGCTAATGTAAATATGTTCATTTCCAGAAGCATGTAAGAGGAATGTATTGGGAGGAAACAAAATTTTTTATGATTACAGGCATGTCGCATTAGTGAAATATTGTAGATATAAAGAGGAGGATCTTGCTAGGCCAGTAGTCACGGATCCCTCTACAATGATTAACGGAGCACATGACATGGTTGATGCAGTGCCTTTATCTATTTTCTTAATTATGCAATTAGTTATCTTTTGGGACATAATTATGAAAAGACATGTCCTTTCACCCTAAAGCTTGTTTCACATCCCATAAATAAGGGATACCAAGGCCTATTCAAAAGAGGAAGGAATTATAAGACTTTTTGTTTATATATGCAATTCAAGCATGAACTATTATATCTTTTTATATCTGGATGTGCTATGAGCTTATAAATTAATGCAAAGGAGTGGAAGTTATTTGGTGGATCATATTCTTGGTGTTCAATTACTGTGTAGAATTTCATGTTTATGAGTTGTGTGATTGTCTCCAGAATGGTTTCTTAAATTTGTTCAAATTAATATATCAAGGGTATATTTAATTTGGCAAAACACATTTGTGTTTCTGTGTGATTGATTCGATTGGTTTCTATGGAAAGTTGATTTAATTCCTATTAAAGCTGCCTATGTTTAGTAGTCTCTGCCCAGGGTTAAAATCCTTCAGACTGGTCATCTTAGTGGGTTTCCTTTCCATTTGAATTAAAATCCTTTCCTGTGGTGATAATGATTTAGGAAAATATCATTGGGATTAATAAGAAGAATCTTACAACTCAACATCCTTGCACATCTACACAAGGTGTATACTCACATAAGTGCCCAACAATTCGAATTAAGCCAATTATAGGAATCCATACACCCTTAACTTTTGACCCCTTTGCCCAATAGATAAAGCACTGGTCATACTCACTTCAAAACCTTTTTTAAACCTTATTCACATTCTCAAACTACAAATATCAACATTAGGAACAACTCACAACCTTATAGCTACTTCACCTGCATTTTTGTGACCTAACAGGATCAACCACCTCCTAGATCTTCCTTCAAATTCAAAAGAATGTGGCTAATGGACCGTGACCTACCTGGGCTTATACAAAAATGGTGGAATGTATCCAACATTAGAAAGGGAACAAAGATGTATATTTTCAATAGGAATCTTAGCCACATCAAAGCTAGGCTGAAAGAATGGAATATAGCCTCCTTTAAGAACATTTTTTAGGAAAAGAGTAGACTTGAAAAGGACCTGGAATGCCTTAATAAATCTCTTATCCATAGAGGCATGTTCCAAGATGAATATCTTAAAGAAAAGGAATTACTAGCACAATTTTTAGAAGTCTTGGTGAGAGAAGAAGTTTAGTGGAGAGTGAAATCTAGGGAGGTGTGGTTGGCTAAAGGTGATACTAATTCAAAATCCTTTCACAATTCTGTTAAAGCTCATAGGAATAGAAATAGAATTGCATCCATTAAAACAATTGATGGGCAACTTCTTACAAAAAATGAGGACATCCAAAAAGAAGTCCTTGACTTCTTTAGCAATCTACTAGTAGGGGACATTGCCAATGATGCTTATGGCATGTCCACCCTCACTGATAGCATCTTGTTCTTATTTTCCCAGGATGACAACAATTTCTTGTTGGAACTTATCAAGGAGGAGGAAGTCAGATGTGTAATCTTTCAGATGCATCTAGATAAAGCTCTAGGCCTAGATGGTTTCCTTGCCAGCTTCTACCAAGAATTTTGGGATATCATCGACTGAGATGTTTGGGCAGTGGTTAAAGGCTCAAGAAAATCCAAAAAGATCCTCAAAGACTTCAATAATATTAAAATTTCTTTGATTCTGAAGAAGATTGTGTTTTCCTCCTTTTTTGGACTTTAGATCATTTTTTTATGCAACATTGTCTACAAGATCATCTCCAAGGTCATGGCAAACATACTAAAGTCCATCCTTCCAAAAACAATCTCTCCAATCCAAAGCAGATTTACCCCAAGTCGATCTATCACCGATGGGATAGTAATATCTCACAAATTCATTCATTCAACCTCAACATCAATTCAAACGAGCATGGTAATCAAGCTTGATATCAATAAAGCATATGACTGGGTAAGTTGGTTGTTCCCTTTTTGCATTCTCTCCAAGTTTGGTTTTAGGAAGAATTGGCTTGATTAGATTTTTGTCTATATCTCATCAGTAAGGTATTCAATCATGGTATATGGCAACCCTTATGGTTTCTTTGAACCTGCTAATGGGCTAAGATAGGGGTATCGCATCTCCCCCTTCCTCTTTGTTTTGATGGTGGATGCACTGGGAAGGTCCATCACAATGAGGGTGGAGCTTGGGGTTTGAATGGGAGTGCAGTTGGCTAGGGGCCTTCCTCTTTTAACTCATTACTAATTTGTTGATGACACTATCCTATATGGAGAAGAAAAAATGGATGTGGTAATGGAAATAAAATCTATGTTGCATTCCTACACATAAATCTCGGGACAACTCATGAATTGGAACAAGTCGAGCATCTTCTTCTTTAATATAAGATGACCATGCTAGTGAAGGATTTCCTCCTTGCTCAACTTTCATACTGAAGTTATTCCCAGCAAATATTTGGGCATTCTCCTCATCAAAGGAATGATGTGCACATATCTATGGCAAGGTATGGTTATAACATGTTGAGCAAAGTCAAAAGCTTAGAAGGAGAAATGGCTGTCACTAGCAGGGAGAATATTGATGATAAAGGAAGCTCTATCATCCCAATTTACCTAATGTCATGTATACCGATCACCAATCGAGAAACACAAGACATGATTGGTATGATGAAAACATTCTTATGGGAAGGATCCAATGAGAAAAAATGAATTCCTCTAATCAATTGGGACATAGCTAGGAAAGATAAGAAGGAGAAATTGGTATGGAGGCTCTTTGAAAATCATTCTTCACTATGGAGCCAAATTCTCCAAAAGAAGTACATAGATAATTATGTACCTAATTGCACCTAGTGAATCACAAATGTGGCAATTCGTGACTTCCTCTAGACCCTTGATTACATAAAATCTATCTTGGAGCATCTACGATGGATGCAATGCTTGCTTTTGGTCTAACTCGTAGAATGGGGAAGCCCCCTGCACTCCGTCCCTAAACTTATTGGTTGTAGTGAAATCATGATAGACATTTGGGGAGACAAAAGTTATAGATTACATCATTAAAGGGGATGGACCTACGGATTGGCTTTGGAGGAACTTTTATACAACACCCATTACTGTAGAAGCAAGAGAAAAACTCAAGGAGATCTGGCTGACAAACCCACTGCCCTCCAATATGGCAAGAAAAAAATCATTTGGACTAGGGCTAAATCAAGGAAATACTCAGTCAAGTTTGAATATATGGTGCTCAAATCTACTAAAAACTCCCCTCACTAGCCCTCTAACCTTTATTGGGGGAGAAAGGTGCTCCCAAAGGTAGGGGCTTTCACATGGATAGTGCTTCAGAAGCACATACTAATAGGGGATAGGCTACACTTGATTGGTTTCTCAGGGCCATCTAGATGTCCCCTATGCCTATCAGAAGAAGAAACAATAGAACACCTCCTTTTGAGATGTAATTTTAAGCACGAATGCTAGATATGGTTGTTGGGATAATTGGAGTGGAATGGCCCCCTTCCTGGTAATGTTCTCGACCTCCTCACTAAAAGGAAGCTAGGTGTGCAGAAATCACTTCCTACACTAATCTAATGAGGAGAGATGTATGTAAATTCAATTTTAATTCTTACAACTACAGCAACATAGAACATCTAATAGAGATATTGCAGCAATACACATACACACAGAAAGTAGACAGAAGAGAGAGAGAGACAAGATATACGTGGGGAAAACCCTTATGGGTGAAAAACCCCACACTCCAAAACACAGCTCAAATGTATTACAGTAAACAATAATAGATTACAATATAGTTTCAGAGCAATGCTCTTTCAGGAGTCTTCGAATGTCGAATCTGGAGATATTCCAGCAGCATAACAGTACCTGCAAAACACACTACTTATCTCCCATCCAAGCACCTATTTTTATAGAGTTTACAAGGTAAATATGGAACCTTCTAGAGATGGGCATCCATCTTGGACTCATGCCCCAAAACCCACACCTAAGGACACTTGTCCAACATCCCATCTGAGTGTGGATGCCTTGTCCTAAGATAGGCTATGACATATGCTCTTACGCACCTTACAACTGTCATAGAATCTGTCATAATTGACAGCACTTACAGCTGTAAGAGAATCTGTCATACACTGACTAAAAATATCTTATTCCTCTTACAACTTGTCATAACCTCCCTTGAGCACCCAAAGATGAATTTCTCTCGTGCAAAGATACTCACCGACACTTGTCATTAAATAAAAGTCAGTTGAGGTTTCGGGGGCATTGCCCCCGAGCCCCCATGGGGGAGCTGCCCCTTGACCCTGCCCTATACCGTGACAGGGAGAGCACCAAGGGTGCTGCCCCTAGACCCCGCAAGGGGCTCCGCCCCTTGACCCCGTCTCGGGGGCGCTGCCCCCAAACCCCCATTAATTATTCAAGGGGGAAACTGTGGCTGCCAAAGTCACCAAAATTTATCTTGTTGCATGTACACAAGGTACCGACTATGCCAACTCATCATGGGATAAATAAATACAACATTAGGAATTTGCAAAGGTTGAGACACCTTAATTTCCAACACTCACAAGTTGGCTACGAACCCATGAGGATTCCACCTGGGGTAGACTAGCCCTTCGATGGTACTATGGAAAATTTGGAAGGAATGGAACTATAGGATCTTCAATGAAACATCACTTATAGTATATAATGTAATTAATAGAATCAAGGTTGGTAATATTAGTGAATTCCTCAATTCTAGAATCTCATCCTTAGGTTTGAAGGTATATAATTTTTGGGATGACAAGATGACAAACAAGTGGAAATTACTAAAGATTCCTCTTGGGTATTCAGGAAAGACTAATGTCAACTAGATAGAAGTCTGATGGCTAGCCCCCTGAGTGGTTGTTTAAAGTTAAATTTTGACAGGGCCTCATAAGGCAATCCTAGAATCACTAGATGTGAAAGTATTATCAGAAACAACATGAGAGTCCTCATTTGGCTGACATAAAAAAGAAACTACCTTGTAACACCATTAATGAGGTAGAGCTTGAAGCCTTATATCAAGGTCTCAAAATCTGCAATGAAAAAGGCCTAGATCACATTGATATTGATGCCAACTCCTTGTTCTGCATCTATGTCATCCAAGCCCTAAGGACAATAAAGTAGAGACTGTAGAGGAAACTAGAATAAGTGATCAATTTTCTATATCAATTCATATATTTTTCCATATGACATAACTACAGAGAATCCAACCAAGTGGCCAATCTACATTCCAACCGAGGATGCGAGCAACACAAGGAGGTCATCATCTCAAATTCACACAGTTGATGGGATGGACTGGAAATAGCCGTGCAAAATAATCAAGAAAGGGATTGCTTTGAGGACGAGCACGATAGCTGATAAACTTAACATGGAGCTCACAGTACCCATAATAAGTCATTCCACAATGCAAGGATCACAAAATGGTGGATTGGGTAGTTATTGAAGATGTTGAATGTGCCTGTAAAGAGGAGGAGGTCTTAGCCTAGATTAGACACCTCTTCAAAATTAGGAACTTGACAATGGAGGTGTGATCATGGAGGTCATTGGTTCACATCCATGACCATGTTCTAGGCCTTTGAACTAACCTCACTAGGAGGAAGATGTTTGCAAAGATCATAAACAACTATTTTTTGCAAGAGTTCTAGGTCAAACATGGGTAGGCTACCACTTCAAATTACGACCACAAGCATATTAGAAGAGCTTGCAGAGAAGCCTTTGATTGAGGGAAATTGAAAAATGATGGCAATATGTGCAAACTCGATCTATTCATTGAAGGATTTGTCTTGAAAAATTCAAAAAAAATTAGAAATTCATTGTTGAACTCCCGAATCTTCTTTTGGGGTCACAACTAAATAGGCTAGAGAAATTGAAGATGGTATGCTTGTTCTTCAAGCCTCTTAATCCTAAATATATCTCATTTTTCAACTTTTTTAAATGCAAAAGGGAGATACCCCCAAGGTAGTAGCTAGCCTATTAAAAAAATTATCTCTCTTTTGTTCAATGCCAATATATGTTAGAGTACAGGTACATCTTTGTGGTTAAAAATACGCTTGACAATATGAAGGATAGATTCTTTTGAGATATCATTTATGTTATAGTTTAAACAAATTAAGGCTATGTGAAGCTTTTAAAAGATCATTTGAAGTCAAAATTGTTTCACTTCAAACTTTTTTCTATAAAAATTAATTTGTATTTTTGGGTATCCCTAATAAAAGCTCTTTAACTAATTAGAGAAATGGTTTGAATTTATTGAGTTCCCTAATCTTACAATTAAGCAATAGGGTTTAACTTGACATTGGGGTATAATCTTTGAAGAGACGGTCACACACACACACACACACACACACACACACACACACACATTTCATAATTTAATAGTTTAACTTTGGATTAAATATATTCACAATATTTAACTCTTTTTGGTAAAGTCATTTAAGATGTCAAATATTAAAAGTAGAATTCATCAAATTCACCCATATCTTACAATTTCTAAATGGTGTATGGATTACTTTATGTTTTAGATGTTCAATGTTGAAAACATAATTTATTAGGTGTATGTAAAGTCTATTACAAGTGTGACAATTATTAATTAATTTTAAATTTTTCTAGTAGTTTTAGAGTTCACTTAATATTGGGGTATCACCTTAGACACATAATTAAAATTAAAAATTTTATTCTATAAAAATAATTATTTTTCCCTCAAATTTGGTGAAGAATGCCTATTTGAAATAGCATTTGAAATGCTCAATGTTGGCATAAATATTCTTAATGATAGAAATTTTTATTATATAATAGTGTCAATATTTTTGTTTGAATATATCTTTATAAGTCCATGGTATAAATATTTTAATAATAGCAATTTTATTTAACTAATAGTGTTGCTATTTTTGGTTGAATATATGAACATTCTCAATGATAGAAATTTTTATTTAATTAATGATGTTGATGATTTTGTTTGAACATATCTTTATAAGTCCTATATTGATTTTCTCCCATAGTGGTAATAATTTTATTTAGATCAATCTAAAGAATGGGTATCTAAGGTTTATTAGAAAACATAGACAAAGAAAAGAATAATTTAAAATGATATAAATTCTAGCTAAAAATCATATATGTGTGTTGCATTGTTTGGCCAACAATTGAAGAGCATAGCACACTAGCATATTGGTCTAAATCTCACTTACCTAAGACATGCTAGGGATAAAAAACCCCTCTATTAGATTTACATGTCACACATGAGTAAAAAGAAAAAATAATCATGCATTTATAAATTAAATCAAACATAATTATGCATCAATAGCTTCTATATATTCATCAACTTCATATAATGTCTCAGTTATATAGAAAAACATACTAAGATCATACAGACATTCTTCCTACATCTAGCTTCAACAACTCTTTTCATAAGAATAAGTGACATGCTTATATAAATTTACAAGATTCTCTAGCCATCAAGCTATCCTGGTATTTAATCAATTCTCACTTTATCTTATACTTCTCGTACTTTCTTTTGTTTCTTCCCACTTCACATTGATGAGGTTGGGTATTGCAAGAACTTCAACTATGGTCCAATGGGTTGAATGAGAAAGAGAAAGTAGCGCAAGACCCATCCATATCCTTCAAAACAACACTGTGGTTTTGGATGAAATAGAGCAATTATGATGAAGGGGGTAAATCATAAAACACACAATAATAGAAATGGCACACTAGAAAAAGAATATTTCTTTATTGATTTGGACAACTTATTACATTATAGAAGCTCAATTATAATCAGAGGAATCAATCATCCATAGGTTGCAACACACTACAGCTACATATCACCAGGTTCTGGAATCTTCTGCCTTCTATAACCCCAAATCAGCTAGAGTTTCTGTTTTCCCACCTATTCTTGACTCTACACTTTCCCCCTTAATTCTACTACTGCCTAGCATTCCCAAAATAGTCATAAATAGCACTTTTTGGCAGCCTGTAGCTAAATTTCAAAATTTGTAACTCCCTCCAAAAGTAGGTCAACTTCTGGGAAGCATAATATTTGATCTGGGTGTTCGATTGACGAACCGTTTTAGGCATCGAAAAGATTGTGATGTGATCTATCATGTAGGAAATTTGTAAATGGATTTCCATCAAATTTTTAGGATGTTATGGGATCTTTTAGTGCCTCATATCTCGTTTCAGAAAATTTCAAGGGCTTTTCGAAAAACAAAAACTTTAATATCTTTTAGGTCACACATGATCGTTGCCTGATTCCTTTGCCAAAGGTCTTATATTTCAGTTATGAAGCTTTCTATAAGTTTTCACTTCAATTTGTACCCAAATGCAAACTTTCCTAAAATGGCAATTAAACTTTCCAAAACAGGCAGGTTGCTATTTCTAGCAATTTGGAAAAAACTGAAAGTCCTACATCATTATTCAAGAGATTATGGAACCAAAAAAACTAATTATAGAATGAAATGAAAACAACTACAATGATTTTGAATCAACTTCTTTTTGGGTGATGCAAGATTGCCCTTACACCACTGGATGCTTCTACATCAGACACCTAGGGTAATTTGAGAAGTGACCCTATCACGTCTTAGGTGTTTGTTTGAGGAAAACCCAAATGGTCAACCTCTGCCTTAGATAACCAAGAAGAATCTTCAACATGCCTTCCTTTCCATTTCAGTAGATATTCTTCATATTGTATGTTCTGAGTACTTTTTCCCACACGGCTATCCAAGATCTCTTCTATCTCCTCCATTGAAGTAGATGCTGGAATACTCCACTGTTCTTCTGTTGGTCCATCCTCTGTGCCACCTTCATGATATTTTGTTAAATCAGCAATGTTGAACACAGGGGAAATATTGATCCCACTCGGCAGTTCTACCTCATATGCATTTTCTGAATCATGCTTCTTTAGGATTCTGCATGGTCCAAATTTCTTCATTTTCAACTTATTAAAAGTTCCAATTGGGAACCTTTCTTTTCTCAAGTGAACCATGACTTCATCTCCTACCTGGAACTCCTTATATCTCCTCTTCTTATCTACTTTAGCCTTGTACTGAGTATTCATCTTATTAATGTGCTTTCTCACCTCTTCATGCAAATTCTTCAGATGTTCTGGAAAGTCTTTGGCCTCAGTACTTGTCTTTTCTCCTTTGTCTAGTTTCCTTAACTCTGAAGCATTTCTTGGACTATTGCCATATACAATCTGGAATGGTGATTTACCAGTACTCCTATTGACAGAATTGTTGTAAGTAAATTCTGCCTATGGTAAAATCAAATCCCGTCCCTTGGGCTTATCTCCTACTAAGCATCATAGCAGGTTACCTAAACTCCTATCAACCACTTTTGTCTATCCATCAATCTATGGATGGTGTGCAGAACTGAACTTCAAATCTGTCTTCAACTTCTTCCACAATGTCCTCTAGAAATAACCAACAAACTTGGTATCTCGATCTGAAACTATGCTCTTTGGTAGACCATGTAATCTCACCACCTCTCTGAAAAATAATTCAACAATATGAACATCAGCATTAGTCTTCTGGCAAGGAATGAAATGTGCCATCTTTGAGAATCTATCCACCACCACAAAAATGGAATCATGTCCTCTCTGTGTCCTTGGTAATCCAAGAACAAAATCCATACTAATATCATCCCATGGCTTCTCTAGTATAGGGATTGGCTGATATAGTCCTATATTCTGACTTGCTCCTTTTGCCATCTAACATACTCTGAAACTCTGCACAAATTTCCTCACATCTTGTTGCAATTGTGGCCAAGAATAATTTTCACCAACAATAGCAATGGTCTTATCTCGACCAAAGTGTCCACCCAATCCTCCACTATGCTTCTCCTTAATCAAGTTATCTCTCATGGAACTCCTCGGAATGTACAACTGGCTTCCTTTAAACAACATGTCATCTTGGATTATGAAATCCAACCATTTTGTCCTATCCAAAGTAACAGGTTCCAGACAAGCTTTCTAAGCCTCTGCAAAATATGGATCTTTAGGATACAAACTTTTGAGCTCATCGAACCCAATAACCTCTATCTTCATTTTTGTCAACAAATTTTGCCTTCAGCTCAAGGCATCTACAACTCTGTTGGACTTCCCACTCCTATGCTTCAAAATAAAAGTATAACTTTGCAAAAACTAAACCCATTTTAAGTGCCTTTGATTTAACTTTCCTTGACTATTAAGATACTGCAAAGCCTGATGATCAGTATATAAAACAAACTCTTTTGGCAACAGATAATATTTTCATTTCTTCAAAGCCTGAACTATTGCATAAAGTTCATGATTATAAACATAATACTTTTTCTTGGCATCATTAAGCTTCTCACTTAAATAGGCAATGGGCTTACCTTCTTGACTTAAAACAGCTCCTATAGTACTACCACTAGCATCACAATCTACCTAAAATACCTTATTGAAATCTGGAAGTGCCAAAATAGGTTGCTCTGTGACTTTCTGCTTCAATGTATCAAAGCTTTTGTCTGCTCGTTTAGTCCATTTAAACTCTTTTCTATCCCCTCTCATTGTCTCAGTTAGGGGTGCACAAATGCTACTAAAATTCTTGATAAACTTTCTATAAAAACTTGCCAAACCATGAAAAGATCTTACCTGAGAAGCACTCCTTAGCGTAGGCCATTCAATGATAGCTCTCACCTTCTCTAGGTCCATCTTAAGACCTTCCTCTAAGACAACAAATCCCAGGTATACCAACTCCTTCTTTGTAAAACTACATTTCTTTAGATTAATCAACTTTTCCTCCCTCAGCTTCTCTAAAACTCTTCTGATATGCATTAGATGCTCATCCCAAGTCTTACTGAAAATCAAAATATCATCCAAATAAACAATAACAAAACTTCCCAAAAATTCTTTCAGTACCTTGTTCATGAGCCACATGAATGTACTCGGTGCGTTGGTTAGCCCAAATGGCATGACTAACCACTCATACAAACCCTCCTTTGTCTTGAAGGCTATCTTCCATTCATCTCCTTTCTAATTCAGATATGGTGATACCCACTCTTTAGGTCAATCTTTGTGAAGTACTTGGCTCCACTCAAACAATCCATTATGTCATCCATTCCTGGCAATGGAAACCTGTACTTGATTGTGATCTTATTTATGGCTTGAGAATCTGTACACATTCTCCACTCTCCATCTTTCTTTGGTGCTAAGACTGCAGGTACCACACATGGACTCATGGTCTCCTTTATCAGTCCCTTCCTTAACAACTCATGAACTTGTTTGTTCAGCTCGTCATTCTCTACAGGGGTCATTCTATGGGCTGCCTTGTTTGGAAAACTGGCTCCTGGGATCAAATCCATTTGATGACTTATCTTCCTTAGTAGTGGTAAACCTTTTGGCACATTATCAGAGATAATGTCCTAAAATTCTTCCAACATATCTGAAACTTTTGCTAGTACATCTTCACATTTCTCTTGAGTAATCTTAGGAATCAATGCAAAGAAATGATGTTCATGCTTCATACCCTCCAAAAATTTTCTACCATCTACCAAGCAAATTCTGGCAGTACTACATACCTTTTCTTCCACCTCCTTCAAGGGCTTCAACTTGTGACAAACTCCATCCTTTGTTAGGGAATATGTGTTTGCATGACCATCATGGACAGCACTCCTATCATACTACCATAGCCTTCCCAACAGCATATGACATGCATCCATCGATATGATATCACATAGCACCTCATCATGGTAGTCCCCAATCTTGAACTTCACTAAACACTGCTCATTGACCAAAGCTCTATGGTCCTTCTACAACCATGCAATCCGATATGGATGTGGATGCTTTCTTCTTGTCAACTTCAACTTTTCAATCATCTCCTCTGAAGCAATATTGTCAGTACTTCCACTGTCAATAATAATATCACAACACTTGCCTTCACATTTGCACCTTGTGCGGAATAAACTCTTCCTCTGATTGGGTTCTTTCTCCTCATTCAACAAAGTTCTTCTGACAACTAGGGTTTCTCCCCTTTCAGCATCTTCAGAACGCTTAGACTGCACATCTACATCTACATGTGCAACTCAAATAGGTCCTTCATGTTGTACGGTGTGCTATGTTGGACTATTCATGATTTCCTGGGACTTGGTGTTTGTTCTAGTAAGATAAAATATTTACGTATTTACACTCATAATTTATTTTCATCCCAACTTTCATACTTAGTTTTATACTATTTTTTTATGTTATTAACATTACTTATTGAATTGCAGGGCTTCAAACAAAGGGGATATTTGCATGTCCAAGATGTGCAGAACAATTTCAAGGGCGGTATTCTAAAGATCTATATAAATTTATTTACACGAACAATAGGGTTTTTCTACCACTAGATCATAAGTTTAGAAATTGCCTGAAGAATCAATTTGATGGAAAAGTTGAAAATAGAGGCCCTCCCATGATTATGGGTCTAGGTGATTGGCTTAAGAAGTATGAAGATGCTGAATTGAAAGGTTGAGAGGATTGTTTTGATCGGGGTGATTCAATTGAAGAATCGGAACAAGTTGTAGTTAATATGCCATAAGGAATGAAAAGGAAATCCATATTTTATGAGCTCCCTTACTGGAAGGATCTATTAATATCTCACCTATTAGATCCTATGCACATCTTCAAAAATGTCCTAGATTCTATATTTTGACATATATCAAGCAAAGAGAAGGACACCTTGTCTTCGAGGAGAGATATTGCTCTTTTGCATACCAAAATTGATAGAAAACATTTGTGGCCAAACAGGGAAAATGAAACATATACAGAAGCTCCATGGATTTTGAAAAAAAAGAGCTAGACCAACTATAAAATGTCATCCATTCAGAAAGGACACCTACTCGCTATGGGTCATCATTGGCTCAAGCTTTTACAATTGATGGACATATCATATGATTTAAAACACATGATTTTTCATAATTTTATGAAGGTATTATATATCATCATTTAACATTTACTAGTAACATTGATTAAGTACTAAATATATTTTGATATCATTATGTTGTGTGAGAAAAAATTACTAATGACCTTTTCATAAATGTGTTTCATAGCATATCATGCCATTGGCAATTAGGGGGGATTCCTGTCTTACAGTTGACTTAAGGAATTCCATAAGTTGATTGTCAGCATTTACAAGGTATGTGGTTAATGTGTGAGAGACATAGATATATTATATTGCATTTTAATTTTTGACTAAAGGTTCATACTAATTTACTATTCTTATATTGGGTGGGTGACCTCCAAGGAGATCCACGAATGTGAAATACCAAAATGGAAGAAGGAAATTGCAGAAATTGTATGTGTATTTGAGAAGGAGCTCCTTACAAGTTTCATGGACCTACAAGTCCATTTACTTATACACCTAGTCAATGACATTAAATTGGTGGGTGTCGTATCAATGAGGTGGATGTTTTTCTTTGAGAGGTATATGAAAACTCTAAAAAGATATGTTTGACAAAAGGCACATCCAGAGGGTTGCATAGCTGAAGGGTATGTATTGAATGAAGCATTTTTCTTCCTGTGTGAATTCCTTGGTAAGGATTTTGAATATGAGCCATGCTTTTGGGATGAAGAACAAGCATCAGATTTTATTGATGGAGAGAAACCACAATCTAATAGTGTTTAAGTAGAAATTAGTAAGTAAATTCGTGATCAGTGTGGGTTTTTTTCTTGCAATCATTAATTTACTCTGTAATTTATTTGTCAAATTAACAGCATGACATTTGGAGTTTGAAATAAACATGTTGACATGTAATAGCTGTAGACGAAAGTCCTATACTCGACAAGTTCATTCTATACCACATGAAATTTATGAACAAATGGATTGATCTGTATGATAAAAAGAGAGAAGTGTTAGAAGTAGGAGACAATTTAAGATATTGAATCCAAGGAATACTCCACTTCCCACTGTTCTGCTTGGGGAATGGGGAAAAGATTGCACACTAGAATGGGTTACTGAACAAATTCAAAATCAAATAGAAGATGCAGGTATAGATTCAAACATAATAGAAGATAAAATCAACATATCTAGAGGATGTGAAAGAAAGATATAGTTGGAATTTTACAAAATGTTGTTTCCTTACTATTAGGGTTAGCCAATAGAAGATATCAATTAAATGCAAATAAAGATTAAACAGAGGAATGGAAATACACAGAAATAATAACAGCGAGAGACACGTTTTAATGTGGTTCACCCAAACTTAGGCTACATCCACCAAACAGAGAGTCCAATATTATTATCCAGTAAATCAAACTGATTACAACCAGCAATCCCTGCAACTCAATACTATTGCAAAATGCTACAATACAATGTTAACGAAAACCCTAACCTTTAGCCAATTTTATCACAAATTTTGGTAAGTTACAAAATAGGGTTTTTTTATGTCAGCCAATGAAAAATAACTCTTGATGCCTTAATAAAATAATAAAAACCATGTGATGTTTTGGGGGCATTGCCCTGAGCCCCTAAGGGGGTGCTACCCCTCGACCCCACCCTGTATTGTGACAGGGAGTGCACTAGGCGTGCTGCCCCTAGACCCCGCAAGGGGCGTTGGCCCTTGACCCCGTCTTGGGAGCGTTGCCCCCAAACCCCCACAAGGGGCACTGCCCCTTGACCCCATAGGAATTTGGGGGGAAACTGCGCCAATAAAAGTGGGGTAAATTTAACCTTCGAGTCTGATTAGGCTCCATATAACAACAATCTCCCACTTGGAGACTGATCAAATTCGACACCATATCACTTATAGCTTTAAAACTATTAACTATTTTAATATTTGTCATTATATTTGTTTTCACTTAAATAAATGGTCTTTCACAGGTGAGGAAATATCTAGCAATGTGGGCATATGGTCGACATTATCATGTAGAAAGTGTAGATGTAAAGAGACGATCCTCCGATTGTGGCATCATGGTTGACTTCAAGCAATTGAGTCAATCAAGCTCAAAAGATAAGAATATAATTGAAGGGAATCTACAATATGTTGGGAAAATACAAGAAATTATTGAGTTGGATTACCACTCTTTTAAATGTTGTATTTTAAAGTGTAGATGGTATGAAGCATTTGAGAGGACACGAAGACATCATACCCATAGTGGATTGTTTTCTATAGATTCCTCATGTTTCCTACCGGAGGATAAGGAGCCTTATGTTCTACCAATTCATTGTGAGCAGGTATTTCTTTAACTCAAATAGAAGCGGTAGTGATCATTAATCTATTAATTCATAGTTTATTGCGAATATATACATGTGTTTATTAATCAATAAAATTGTTATACCATACGTCTAATATATGTATGTCATTCATGTGTAGGTATTTTTCTATGAAGATATTTTGGACCCGAAATGGATATTTGTCATACATTATGATCCAAGATTAAGGCATGTATTTGACAATGTATTAGTGGATACTGAGAAAAAAAATGATGGCCAACAAAATGAGAGAGAGGGATTAGAGAACATCAAAGAAATTGACATCCATAATGATGTTGAAGATGGTTATGTTCAAGAACAAGAAGACAAAAATCCAAAGTTGGATGATGTTATGGAAGACAACAATATGGATGGTATACAAAATGATGATCCAAATACATCTGGTAACAATATAGATGGTCTACAGTCAGATTTCAATGATGATGGAGGTCAAGATGAGGATGATGATAATATTAAATACTTGAAAGAACATATGAACATTGGCAATGATACACTATATGACATTGTAGTAGACAATAAAGTTAATGACTAAGACTTCTAAATTTTCAAAATTATTTGAAATCAATGTTTAAAAAAGGATGACTAAATTTTTGGCAATAATGTTAATTAAATGGATTGTTCAATTGTTGACAAATTACCTATTGCAATATCCTTAAATTGTTCAATCTTTGGTATGAATTGTTGGCAATAATGTTAATTAAATGGATTGATTGATGTTCTTCATAACTTGTTAATGGATAATCCTTATGTGATGGAAGTATTAAGTGATATAGGTCAAAGGATAAGCTCGTCAAGTTCCTTAAATAGTGGGCGTTACCTTGTTTCACCAAAGACAATTTACTTTCGAGTTTGTTGGTGACTTCAGAACAAATTAAGGAGCTTATGTAATTTTGTCAATTAAATCATCCACTTCACCTAACCCAATCTAGCATATGATTTGGATTAATGTTTTCTATAAATCTTTAAACCCTGCTCCTAAAACAAAAAAACAAATTTGGATTTTAAAAATATATACAAGGGAATGATTTTCAAAAGAGAAAGACCGGTGCCTGCCACATGAGGAATTTGTTTATCTTTAATTATTTTTCATATATATCCTTAATTGTATCTATGCCATGTTATCTTGTGATAAGTACTTGAGTAAGACCATCAATGAAATATGAAGTGGACATATTATCATCTATATTAGCTAATTGATTGCACAAATATTTCAATTTATCAATGATCTCATGTTTCTATTCATTTTCAACACTTTTAATAAAGACATCATGATCATAATATTCTTCTTCATCATTAGAATGCAACATGTGATCATCATAGGAAGTAGGAGAAAGAGGTAGTCATGTTTGCAAGGTGAGGGCTTGACCTAGTATTTTGTTGAAGGGGACATAAGGATCATAGATGTTTCTTAAGAATGTAAAATTAAAGGCATTAGGTTGTTTCCAACAAATACAAACCACAAAAATCTCAAAATAAAAAATCTAAAATAGAAAAGTTTATCTTCAATTGCTCAAGGGTGTGAGATAAAGAAGAGTAGCAATCATGCACGCTCCCAAGCTTATCCACAACCAATTTTACTCTATGCTCCAAAATTTTCTCAAAAATTTCAAAAACTTTCATCTTTGCCTCATTCTTTGCATTTCATTTTGTTTATTCAAAATTTCAATTTCCTTTTCAAATTTCAATCTTATTGCATTAAATTCTTCAATAGACATTGTGACATCACTGGTTGTTTGTGGCACAGGGGGCTGATAGGGTACAATGGCTTGACCTTGAGAAGAATTCATAGCTTACAATTATTTCTTTAATTTCACATTTTCAAAATATAATTTGTTTACTTCATCATTCATTACTTTCTGAGTTTGCTCATAATCTGTTAGCCTTTGTTCTAACCTCTTCACAACAACATGAGTAAACATAGCAGTATGAACATTGAGAGCAGCTGCTTCTGTTGTTGATGTATCTTGTAAAGTCTTTACCAAAGCTGTACCCCTCATTTCTTGAACAATATCAAGCAATCTTGGTTTGCTTGTATTCTTCTGAGTAGTCTAGATTGCAAGGGTCTCTGTCTTTGGATTAAAACCACATCCACTTATGTCATCTTCATAATCAAATTCTAAAACAAGTTGTGGATCATCCCGACTTCTAACTTGGTCAAGCAAAAATATCTTTTTCAATTCAAGGCTAGGGATGATGAGCATATTACTTTTCAACACCATTTGTCTTGCCTCCTCTGGACTCACATCAATTTCATCTACTTTCAATTCTTTGAAAGTTTGTGTAATGATTTGATCATATTGTGTTTCATTGGCACCCATTTTATTTATTGCAACTTTTTTATTATATTCTTTCATTTTCATTTTTAGCCAGATGTCCTTCTGTTTACTGTCCAATTGTAAATGTTATGAATGACTATCACGAGACGACAGGGGAAAAAACTAATTACATTCTCCTCTTGCCGCTCTACCACAGGCCTCGGTTGAAACCCTTGCGGGGATGTGGTAAGTGTTATTACCGCAATGCCGCCAGTTACTTTTCAAACCTCTGCGGCACTGTGGGAAGAGACTAACACCGCCAAGTGTGAGATGAACACCGCCAACCTGCAAGCATCAAATGAACTGTCCATGGGCTAGCGGTAGCTTCTTCATATCAATTGCTTCCTACTACCAAGCCGCAAACTATTCTTTTATGCTCTGCAGGGATGCAGTATGTGCCATATTTCATTCCTCTTGTTCCCACATAATCGCAAAAGATAATCAATTAACCTGCGAGATAGCGGTAATAAACAAAAACACTCATATAGTAAAAAATAGTCAAGATTGTTTCACAATGGCCATGTATTTATTTATGTAGTTGTGGGGGAATGTTGGGGGTGATTGATTTAATTAAATAAATGTGGATTTATTTAATTAAGGATGAGACTTTAGAGGAAGGGTTAATATTTAATTAATGTCAGAAGAATGGTTAGATTTATTAATTAAATAGTGCGACTTATTAAACCGATATTAGGAGGAATGATCAAAGTGGTTAATTAAATAAATACAATTTATTTAATTAACATTGTAAGAGGAGATGTGGGATAGATCTGGTGTGATGTTTGGCCATGGTAAAATTTAGGTGTCTACATCTCTAATAGTGCATTAGTTTTTGGGTCGATGAATAATGATCACAATTTATCTTTGGTAATTTTTTCCTTCACCATATCATGAGACAATTTTGAGGAACAAAATTGATGACAAATTTCTCTATGGGTTGCCCATGTATTTATTTTCCTTCACTATTAAGATAGATTGAATTAGGAATAGGAGAGCATCAAACAAGGATCAAATTAATGAGTGCAATCATGACTATGTTATTGGATTTCAAACTTTGTCAACAAAGATACACTATCAAATTCTTAAGTCTAATGCACTTAAATATCCATCTCATCCTTCAAATTTTCAATAGGAAAATTTAGTTTTCAAAAGGGTGAAAATAAGAAAGAAAATAAACAAAATGCTCACCATGTTGTTAATTTACAATCAACTTCAGATGTTATTTCATCTAATTCCCAAGGTGAACTAGTGAGGGACAATCCTATATTATATATTAGTGTAATTAATAAGATCATAGAATACATAAAGGAAAATAGATATGTAAACCAAAACACATTCAAATATAGAAGGGTTCTAACATATATGTCACTTCTATTCAAAATGAAAAAAGGAAATATACATAGAGGTAAGATGAAAATTTGTTATATATACATCGCTTTTACTCTACAAAATGTACAAAGTAGGCATTTGTTCAAGAATACCATCAGTTATTCTACATGTAGATGTTGACAAATATCCAACATATTGTATGGTGCATTTCTTATATGGATGAGATGAGAACAAATGTACTCAAACTTGTATGGTCATGCCAACTAATAGATCATTGTGGCATATTGTAGCGTATGTGGTGTTGGTTCTCAAAAATGCAAGCTTCAGGCCACAAGAGGTTGCCAATTTCTTGATATGTTTTTGGTCAACAAGACAGGGTTTGTGTGATAGGACCCCCTTCTCTTTTGGCTCTGCTAGACCTAGGTGGGTATACCTATGTAAATGAGGCAGACTTAAACAGTGTGTTTCCTAATCTAGAAATCTATCCACAATGGCAATTGGAAATGGAAAGATATAGTTCTAATTTGGTATAAATTGTATAAGCAATATCAAGGTAAATACTATGTTTAATTGATAGAAAGTTTTAAGTAAAATGAAATGGGTGAGACCAATGCTTTGTTGAGTAAATGGAGTCAAATGAAAATCTGAGATGAGTGGCTTATACTTGATAGTAATTCTAACTGTTTGGCAAACTAATATTGGTTAATAACTTGTATAAACGTGTAAGGAAATAATTGACAGACTCTTCTTAATAATCCGATTGACACAACTAGGTTACTTATAATTTATCAAAAGGATTTTTAATCCCTACTTGAAGGAACCAATTGAATAAATCAAACAAGAACAGTAGATGATATCAACTTGGAGACAGAATGCCAACCCTAATTAAGTGGTTCTTCATACTGATCCAATTAATACTCCCAGATTACTATGATTGACTAGAAGGATTTAATTCCTTTGAGGAAACCAATTAATCATATCACACAAATACAACAAATGTGTATTGATAAACTGAGTATATATTTGATATATCAATTTTAATAATAAGGAAGCAGTAAAATGGAGACAACCAAATAATTGAATAACTTCAAGAAACAATTGATACCAATATGGCGCCACAGAATTAGAGATTTTCCATTAACTTCTTCAAAATTATGCTTGCAATATGGTCTTTGATTTTGTAAATATTATGGAACTTTTCTACTATCTACTACTACCCCCTTCTCCCCCTCTTTTTATCGGGTCTTGGTCTCTCTTTTTATAGGAGAGGCAAACAAGCTTCAGACCCATTACAACAGAAAAGACATAATTGTTCATAACTATTAAGAAAACACTTTTAAACTAACAAGTTTTAAGAAAATATTTTTAATTAGAAAGACCAATCCATTATTCACCGAATAGAAACCCGTGACCAATCAAGGCTTGAGCAAGGCATTCTATTTTTTGATGTGGTATCTCCTCTTCACATTCAATCTTCTTCAGAACCCAAATATGTTTCCTGCCATTCACTTATTTTCATATCACTAGGCCACTTAAATTCCTGTATGGCTGCAAATCTTACAAGATGGGTTTTCCATCTATTGTCCAAGAGGTTCCTGATGTCCACCACAAACTTTGTGTATCCATTATCCAACACGATAATTCCATCAAGTAGAGTATGGAACTCAGTGATACATTTTTGGTCAACAAGACAAGGTTTGTGTGATAGGACCCCCTTCTCTTTTGGCTCTGCCAGACCTAGGTGGGTATACCTATGTAAATGAGGTAGACTTAAACTATGTGTTTCCTAATCTAGCAATCTATCCATAATGGCAATTGGAAATGGAAAGATATAGTTCTAATTTGGTATAAATTGTACAAGCAATGTCAAGGTAAATCCTATGTTTAATTGATATAAAGTTTTAAGAAAAATGAAATGGGTGAGACCAGTGCCTTGTTTTTTATTATATAAGCTAGAAAAAACCAAGGGCCAAACCCTTACATTAAGACAAAAATAGACCACAGAGGCTCAAGCACAAAAAGAGCCACCAAACCAACTACAACATAAACAACATAAACAACATATATAGCCTATAAACAATAGATAGTAAGTAGCAGTAGATAGACAACATAAAAAGTAACAGAACTTAGGAGATACATTCTCCCAGCCTTTAGCTAGAAATTCAACAAATTCATCAAGTTTTTTGAATTTCTCCTCCTCCTCTTCATTAGCACGAGTCCCAAGTTCCTGTAACAAAGAGAGGTTAAGCATCATCATATGACTGAGCACGCTACTTATGAGCTCTCCCATAGAAGAAACCTTCTGCTCCAGATCCTCCACATGACCCCTCAGGACAGAAAGATCATTCGTGTGGTCATCCCCTTCCTCAGTCTCCTCACCAACCTCCTCTACGATCATCCTCTCCCCTTCACCAGCATTGTCCATAGGATCATCATCAGCACCTCCTGAATCATCAACCTATTTCCTTTCATTCTTACCTGCATCATCTTTAGAGATCTCATGAACATCAAAGTCTTTAGAATTCAGTTGATCATCCCTCTGCGTGGAGGCATCAGAAGCACTTTTAGAGTAGTCAATCACTTTAGCTTGCGGGGCAGGCTTACCAGTAATCCTACCTGACCTCCTTTACCCCAGAGGAGAAGCCCTCCTTCTTATCTTTAGCAGACAAATTAGCTTTATGTTTATTTCCAGGTCCCACAGGGTCACTGCTTAGATTCTTATGGGTCCCCACAAAGTCCACCACAATATCCTCACCCAACTCCCTAATTTTTCTCTTCTTACTTTTCACACTTCCTTTAGAAGCCAAAGTATGAGTAACCTTCACTGTGGTGGTCTCCTTAATGGACATAGAGAAAAAATCTCCTTTCATTTTGTGTGAAACAGGGGTAGGGCAAGGTTCCTCAGAAACGACAAGATCAAGGGGGTTGGGATGGTAGGAACCTCACAACTAGGAGTTTGAATTGGCTTAGGTGGCTCCAAAGAAAGATGAAAATTATATAAACAAAGGATAAGACTTGGTGCAAAGGGACATGATTTTTAGAGGGTTTCTTATCCATATTAGCTTTAGCCCTAAAAATAGAGTGTTCAAGGGATGACATTAAGTAGAAAGGGAAACTAATAAGAGTATTATGCCTAAAATGATTAAGCAAAGGGAGGTGATAATTGTAAAACCTGGTAAACCAACCCTCCAATGTGAAGTATTTCATGAGAAGAAAGCACATCTCATTCCACGGCTCTAGCAGCTTGGCCCATTCAAACCCTCCCTAGTAGGGAACTAATTCCTCTCCTTCCCCTTGAAACAACTTCTGGTTCAAATGATCAACCACCTTTTCCTTCCTCTGCAATTTAGTACCCTTAGTAGAAAGACCAGTTGCCATGGCAATGACTTGCTCAAAGATTTCAAAACCAATTCTTTCTATAGTAACTCTGTGATTTTTCCAGGAATGGGAAAATTGCACAGACAAATTTTCATCAAACCCATTCAGGCATTCCAGAAAAGGGCTAATTCCACCTTCCTTGCAATAATACCAAACCACAGCATTATCCTTGAATTCATAGAAGGAAATTGGCTTCGTGTGAATCCTATCTCCTGCCATTCTCTCCTTTCTCTCAAAGATAGAAAACAGAAAGCTGAGAATTCACAGAGTGTTTTCGGAAGGTAATTCTAACAACTTGGGAAGGAATAATGAAATAGTAAATGAGGCTGCATGAGTCATCATTATTCAAGAGGACCTTTCCAAACTCCAAATGATGCTAGCCCTTCCCATGCTTGAAAATGATAATCATAAATTTCCTATGATTACCATATAACCAATTCACCTTAACACGAGTAATAACTAATGCTGAAATGACATTATACAAAGAAGTACAATAGAGCATGTACTTCAAAATACACATCAGCAATGCCCAAAAAAGCTGACTAAATAGCCTGGCACCCTCTCTATGATGAGTCATCCTTGATAAGTCATCTCATTTTGAATTAGTTCCCTTATATTCGTAGGAATATTTTTAAATTGGAGTCAACATCACCAATTCGTAAATTGCTAACCATAATTAGCAACAACATCAATAACCCCATTCCCCTCTCTATAAATATGAGAGAGTTCCACTCTAGAGATCCTCTGGACTAGGATTTGGATATCCACAATAATATCTTTGAGTCTCCACCCACATGTTGACGCATTAGAAACTGCATCAATGATCAGTTTTGAATCCCCCTGGATATGCAAATACAAAATGTCAAGAGAAATAGCCAATTTCACCCCCATAAGAGAGTAGAGGCTTCAGCATAATTATTACTTTGAGTACCTATCCCACCAGCATTGGCAGCAACTAGCCCCCCTTTGTCATCCCTAATAATCCCACCACCACTACCCTTACCATTAGACTTAGAAGCTCCATCAAAGTTAAGTTTGAACCAATGGGACCTTAGAGGGATCCATCTAGTATTTAATCTCTGAATCTATTTAGAGTTATCATATGCCATAATTTGGTTTAAAATTCTCCAATTGACTACAATTTGTTCTTCCTCTTGAGTAAGTGGTTTATCAGCAGTTTTGATGTGGGAGCTAACAACACTTTCAATGAGGATCTTAGAGAGAGATTGAAGGACTTGAGAGGAGTCCCTGACAGCTTCCCTAAATATTCTGTTATTCTATTCCTTCCATAAAGTCCAACCAAGGAAGGGAAGAGTTTGGTTCCAAAGCTCCACAAGCCAAGGATGTGAGAAAGTAGGACACCAATTAGCAATGACTTCCCTAATATCAGGATTACAAACCCATTGAATGCCAAAGTTCTGTAAAATTGTACTCCAAATTTCCATGGCAAAATCACAATGAAGAATTAAATGAGAAATAGTTTCCTCCTCCTTAAGGCACATGAAACACCTATTCACCAGGGTGAATCCCCTCCTCTGCAAATTATCTTGGGTTAAAATTTTATTATGAACAGTAGCCCACCAAAACATATTTACTTTAGGAATAAGCTTATGATTCCAAACTTTCCTCCAAAGCTCATTTTTATGAACATCAGGGATCAACAGATGGTAAGCAGAGTTAACCGAGAAACAACCTCTCTTACTAGGCCACCAATACAACTCATCTTCCCTAGGAAAGAGAGGGATTTTGACACCCAGTAGCATTTGTTGAATATAACTCATCCTAGGAATAAACTCAGGGCGATGATCACAACAATCAAGAAGATTTTTCCAAAGTCTGATACCATTCTCACTATGAATATAATGGCAAACTTTTGACCCAAAAAACTGTTTGGCAATACCAGCAACAATCCCATAACCCCCTTGAGTAGCAAGGGCTTTGTCAACAACCCAAGTGTCCTAGAAATTTATAGAATTACCATTCCCCAATTTCCACCTAAGCCCTTATTTGAGTAAGCTTCTAGACTTCAGCATTTTGTTCCAAATAACAGAGCCCTGAGGAAGCCCCTCCTAATAAAGGAAACTAAGATTGTCAGTCCCATGTAAATACTTAGCATGCATAATGGCCACCCAATCTTTATGGCTATGGACCAGATTCAAGTTAATTTTGGTAAGGAGGGCTTTATTCATATTTCTTATAGATCTAATATTAAGACCCCCATGGGATTTAGGAAGGCAACTTTCTCCCAACTAATCAGAGACATTCTCTTTTTATCTTCCACACCTGTTCATAGAAAATTTCTTTGGATCTGCTCCAATTTGTCAACAATAAACCTAGGCATTTTAAAAAGAGATAGAAAATAAGTAGGAATACCTTAAAGAGAAGCTCGTAAGAGCTATAATTTACCAGCACTACTTAGGAGCTTCCCCTTCTAGCTAATCAGCTTCTTTTGAGTTCATTCCAAAATTCCATTCCAAAATCCCAGAGAGACCTCTTTAATAGTTAGAGGAAGGCCAAGATAGACAACATGAAGATCAGCCTTAGCATAGCCGATTATATTAATAATTTTTCTCTGGAGATCACCCTGAGTGTTGAAAAATATACATTGCTTTTCTAAAAATTTATGTGTTGACCAGAAGCTTTGGCATAGTCATTGAGAATATTCTTCCAACTTCTAGCTTCAACCACAGACAAGATACCAAAGAGGATGGTATCATCCACAAACTACTGCACAGACATAGGAGGTATAGAAGAAGCAGGTTTAATTCCCACAATTTCCTTAGAGATAACCTTAGAGTGAACATATCTCCCAAGGGCCTCAGCCATCATATAAACAAATATGGGGAAAGAGAATCTCCTTGTCTAATCCCCCTTGTGGAAGAGAAAAAGCCTCTGGGGACCCCATTAACCAAGACTGAAAATTTAGTAGTGGAGATAGCTTCCCAAATGAGAAGGGAGAGTTTATCATTAAAACCAAAGTTTTGGATAACCTTAAAAAGAAACTTCCATGAAACTCTATCATAGGCCTTAGAAGTGTCTATCTTTAGAACCATACCAAGGATCCTACTCTTCTCCATAGAATGAATAGTTTCATGAGTGGATATAATAGCATCTAAAATCTGTCAACCAGGGACAAAGCCTTTCTGAGAAGAGGAAATAATTTTATCTAGGAAAGGTTGGAATCTCAGAACAAGCAATTTGGTACACAGCTTATAAATGGTATTGCACAAGCTAATAGGTCTGAAATCAGTAAGCAACATAGGATTTGGCTTCTTAGGAACAAGAACAATAAAAGTATTGTTGATCTACTTTAGAAGTTTACCAGTTCTAGAGAAATCCCTAATAGTAGCAGTTACATCAAAGCCCACAATATCCCAATATTCCTGAAAAAATATTAGAGCAAAGCCATCAGGGCCTGGGGCTTTGAAAGGAACCATGGAGAATAAGATAGCACGAACCTCTTCCTCATAAATCAGTTTCAACATTTCGATGTTGTCCTCCTCTGTAATCAATGAGGGGATTTTATCAAGGAACTGATCCATAATCTACCCATTGACAACATTATCAACTTGTTCTGACAACAAATTCTAAAAAAACAAAGCATCTTGATTCCCAATCTCATTGTCCTCCATGATAGTATTGCCATCCTCCAAACATAATTTGGAAATAGAATTAGCTTTCCTATGGTTCATAGCTGAAAAATGAAAAAATACAGTATTTTGATCCCCTTCTTTAAGCCACTGAACTTTGGACTTCTGTTTCCAAAAAATTTCTTCTTTACTCATAAGGTTCTTCCAGTCAAAAATTAGATTACTTTCCTCCTGGGCAATATCTTCTGTAATAACTCCTTGAGCCATTAAATTTTGAAGGTCATCTAATTTACCAGAGATAGTTTTCTTCTAAACAAACACATTACCAAAACTATATTTGTTGCAGCCACGAACCTCTTGTTTAATATGTAGGAGCTTCTTGACCAACCTAAACATAGGAGTACCCTGAACTGGAATTTACCACCAATTAGTCAGAAGACTCCTAAAATCTTTATGTTTAATCCACATAGCTTCAAATCTGAAAGGGAAGGGACCACGTCTATGCTGGACCATCCAATTAAGGAGAATAGGATTATGATCAGAAATAGTTCTTGGTAAAGCCTCCAAACTCATATTAGAATGATTATCCCTGTTATTTGAGATAAGGCATCTGTCCAATTTAACTTGTATCATTTGGTCCCCTCTTCTTCTGTTAGACTAAGTAAAATTATGATTCTGAAGCTCCACATCCAACAACCCAAAGCTATTGATAAACCCAGCAAAATCAAATGAAAATCTGAGATGAGTGGTTTATATTTGGTAGCAATTCTAACTGTCTGGCACACTAATAGTGGTTAATAACTTGTATCAACATGGAAGGAAATAATTGACGGACTCTTCTTAATAATCCAACTGTCACAACCAGGTTACTTGTAATTTATCAAAAGGATTTTTAATCCCTACTTGAAGGAACCAATTAAACAAATCAAACAAGAACAATAGATGATATCAACTTGGAGATAGAATGCCAATCCTAATTATGTGGTTCTTCTTACTGATCCAATTAATACTCCCAGATTACTATGATTGACTAGAAGGATTTAATTCCTTTGAGGAAACCAATTAATCATATCACACAAACACAACAAATGTGCATTGATAAATTGAGTATATAATTGATATATCAATTTTAATAATAAGGAAGCACTAAAATGGAGACAACCAAATAATTGAATAACTTCAACAACTAATTGATACCAATATGGCACCACAGAATCAGAGATTTTCCATTAACATCTTCAAAATTATGCTTGCAACATGGTCTTTGAGTTTTGTAAATATTATGGAGCTTTTCTACTATCTGCTACTACTACCTTCTTCTCCTCTCTCCCTTTTTTTTATTGGGTCTTGGTCTCTCTTTTTATAGAAGAGGTAAACAAGCTTCAGACCTGTTACAATAGAAAGGACATAACTATTCATAACTATTAAGAAAACACTTTTAAACTAACATGATTTAAGAAAATATTTTTAATTAGAAAGATCAATCTGTTATTCACCGAATAGAAACCCATGACCAACCAAGGCCTGAGCAAGGCATTCTACTTTCTGATGTGGTATCTCCTCTTCACAGTCAATCTTCTTTAGGACCCAAATATGTTTCTTGCCATTCACTTATTTTCAGATCACTAGACCACTTAAATTCCTGTGCAACTGCAAAGCTTACAGGATGGTTTTTCCATCTGTTGTCCAAGAGGTTCCTGTTTTCCACCACAAACTTTGTGTATCCATTGTCCAACATGATAATTCCATCAAGCAGAGTATGGAATTCAGTGAGTTTAATTTCCCCATCATTTTGTACATGCGCCAAACATTTAGGAATCATCTGATCAAACTCTTCTCTCCATTCATCTACACCCTTCATTTGGTTATCATCTTTGAGGATTGATGGGTTGAAATGGCATTTCATGGAGTCAAATGTACTCCTCTTACCTTCCACTTTCTTTTTTGTATCTACCAAATACTAATACTCCTCAATTATGCTTTTCACCATTTCTTGTGTAGGCTTGAGCCTTGATGGGGTATCTAGATCTCTGTGTGTGGCTTTGTATAAAGTAGTCAGTATGTGGAAGGTAGGTTGCCATCTCTTTTCAAGCTTTTCAAGAATGGAAGAATTAGTGTTTATCTATTCCAGAGCTTTGATTAGATTATTGAATTGTTCATGTACCCCATTTATTTTGTCTTTCAATATATCAACTCTGTGCTTTAATATCCTGCTCAAGATCTCTATGATGCAATTTTTGACATCTTCCTCATTATGCTTTTTCAACTTATCAATTTCCTCTTTCATTTGTTGGATATGGGGATCCTCCGTATGGACTGGTGGGTGATAGACAATTAATTCATCTCCCCTTAATGTGGTGGCTTGTTGCAACTATTGTTTCAGCTTTCTATTCTCAATGAACGATTTGTTCACCTTATCATTAGATAGCTTTAACCTTTTCTCATATTCATTAATTTTCTTTTCCATGTTTTGTACCACATCTCTAGTGAACACTGCAGAGTGCATGGTTATGGTGGCAACTTCAGTAGGAGTTGTGTCTCTCATAGTTCTAATCATGGCTGACCTCGTCATTTCTTGTACTACATCAAGGAGCCGAGGCTTCCTTGTGTTCTTCTTCTTTGTCCATAGGGCAAGTGTTTGGGTTGTAGGGTTATACCCTACTCCTAAGACATCTTCCTCTGAATCAAATTCTGCAACTAACATGGGGTCATCTTGTGTTCTAATTTGATCTAAAAGAAACATTTTGGACAACTCTACCCCTAGTATAATCAACATATCACTTTTCAACACCATTTCTCTTACCTCCTAGGGAGTGACATTAATATTATCAATATTCAATTCTATAAGTGTCTGAGTCTAGATCTCAGCTTATTTTGACTCATCAGCTCCTATAAGATTAATCTTCAACTTTTCATCAAATTGTTTCATTTTCATTTTGATCAAGAAATCTTTGAACTCATTGCTGTGTATAAAATTATCATCCTCTATGACTCTCAAAGAGGCCACTACCCTCTCATCTTCTTGAATCTCATCAGTTGCCTCCTCTGACAACCTGACCTTTGGATCATGAGGCTTTTGAATTTTTTGTTGTTCTATTGCCTCTTTTAGTTTAGTCAAGGCCAAGAATGCTTCTTGTTCTTCATAATCACTTGAATCATATTCCACTAATGGCTCCATCTTCTTTTTTTGTCCTGTGGCTCATGAGTGGGAGATGGAGGGGATGGACGTGTAGGTGATGGGGGTGATATCTGATGATGAAGGGGGTAAATTATAAAGCACACAACAACAAAAATTGCACACAAAAAATAGAACTTTATTTTATTGATTTGGACAACTCATTACATTACAAAAGCTCAATTAAAATCAGAGGAATCATTCCTCCAAAGGCTGCAACACACTACAGCTACACATCACCAGGCTCTGGAATCTTCTGCCTTATGTAACCCCAAATCAGCTAGGGTTTTTATTTTCCCACCTATTCTTGACTCCACACTTGCCCCCCTTAGCTCTACTACCGCCCAAGGTTTCAAAAATAGTCATAAATAGCACTTTTTGGCAGCCTCCAGCTAAATTTTGAAATTTGCAACTCCCTCCAAAAGTAGGTCAACTTCCGGGAAGCATAACTTTTGATCCGGGTATCCGATTGACAAACCGTTTTAAACATCAGAAAGCTCATGATGTGAACTATCATGCCAGAATTCCATAAATGGATTTTTGTCAACTTTTTGTGATGTTATGGGATGTTTTAGTGCCTCATATCTCATTTCAAAAATTTTCAGGGGCTTTTCAGAAAATAATAACTTTAATATCTTTCAGTTCACAAATGATCTTTGCCTGATTCCTTTGCCAAAGGTCTTATGTTTCAGTGCTGAAGCTTTCTATAAGTTTTCTCTTCAATCCATGCCCAAATGCAAACTTTCCTAAAATGGTTGGTAAACTTTCCAAAACTGGCAGTTTGCTATTTTTAATAGTTTGGAAAAAAACTGAAAGTCCTACATCATTATTCAGGAGATTGTGGAACCAAAACCACTAATTATGGAAAGAAATGAAAATAACTACAATGATTTTGAATCAACTTCTTTTTGGGTGATGCAAGATTGCCCTTACACCACTGGATGCTCCTGCATCAAATTATCATTAGACACCATCACCTCTGGATAGGGATTTAGGGCCACAATCCAAGTTGTCAATGGCACTATCAAATATAAGGGTGATAACCCCAACACCATCAACAAGTGTATAGCTTACTACAAAAATTATTACCAAAAGTTGGGAGTAGACCCAAGCTCCAACCTCTCCTTCTAACTTTACCTTATATTTGTTCAAATACAAAAGTAAACTAAGACAATAGAGTGACATTTATTGTACTATCCTCTATATTCTCAACTTATTCATTAGATAAAATAAAATTTTGAAGTAAAATAAATGGTGTTTTGTAGTTTGAGCATTGAGTAGAATAAAGGTTTTGAAATGAAAATAGTCTTTGATTTGTTTTAGATATTTGTGTGATGTAATAATATGTGATGGAAGAAAGATTTACTAGATGTAATAGTGTTTCTCCATTCTTATTGTTGAAGATAAAACTTTGTCTCATAATTTAGTTTTAAACTAGACTGTATCTTTCCATGTGATTTATTATCTATACAACCTTCTATAATATGTGCTTATGTTTTCTATAAATTACATATGACTCACTTTATTATTGCATATGCATAAATAAAATAAAATAGAAGATTAGATATTAAAATATAAACTAGTATAGATATCATAAATACATCTATCTGAAAGGTGCATGCTAAGAGATATCTATAGTAGCTTATGTACAATTTCAACAAATTATTTAATCCATATTTAAGTACATCACTATATCAATAATGTCAAATTTTTATAATCTAAAATTTTAATAAATCACATACTCTATATTTTTCTATATTTTTAGTACATCAGTATATCAATAGTGCCAAAGTTTTATAATCTAAAATTTTAATAAATTGTTTACTCCATATTTTATGGACATAACTATTATTGTGCCATGAAAATATATTATTTCAATAGCTTTATATGTTAGATTTATTTGCTAAAATGCATAACTTTTCCAATTACTTTATTTTTACTTGAACTTATTAACTATATAACTATTTTTTTAAATAAGAGATTTATTAAAAAAAGTTGTAAAGATTCAAATGAAGGATACCAAAATGACAAGAATACAAAATAAAAATTTGTAGTTTATTTTTCTATATAATTATTAAATGTCAAAAACTATTTAAACTACTACAAATACACAAATAGATAAGTAAATAGATGAAAAAGATACACAAAGCTATTTTATTTTACTTTAAAGTTATTTTATTTAACAATTATTTTATTTTATTTGAATAGCTATTTTTTGGTAATACAATTGTTTTACTTTTGTATATATAACTTTTGATTTTACTTTTGGAAAAGTCATTGTTCATTATTTTCATAATTGTTTTGTTTTCTTTTTATTTTGAAAAGTGTAGTAAATCTTATATACTTATATGCTACTTTTTAATAGTTTCATTTGTAGGTATTAATATATATATTTTAAAATTTTAATGTCTTTATATTGAAAAAATAGATTTTGCCTCTATATAGTTTTTCTTTTTTTTTAGGGTCACAACATAGATGCTTCTCTCCCTCTACTACCATTGTAATAGTATAAATATAAAATTATATTATATTATATTACAATTATTATGATAATAATAGATTGATTTTATTATATATTTAAATAATTAAATATTGTAATCCCAACGAAGAAATGTAATAAATTAGTGTAAATTCTTTAATTTTTCAATAGAAACAAGATATTTAACCCATAATTAATTATCTGGACATGTGTTTGCAAGATGACTATTTTAACCATTCTTAATGTCAATATAAATAAAATAAATTATTTAATATACAAACAGTAACATACAAATTGGATCCATTTTTAACAATATTTTTTTTGCCAATGTATGAATTGTAAAATTTAGGATAGAGCCAAATACAAATCAACTAAGAAGGTCTGAAATTTGAAAGAGATCTTAGAAATTTATCACCTACTTGTAATAGTTTAATTTGTAAATTAATTTGCATATTAAATTTTTAAATTATTTTTAAATGTGTTGTTTATAGGAAGGAATACAATTAATTTGCAATCTAAAGTGTTACTAACATTTGTAAGAATTGGTGCACTCTTTGGGTGAAATACACACTATGTATTTCAACATTTAATTTTTGTCATCAACATTCAACTACATAATATTCATTTTTTCAATATATGAATCCTAACATTTGAGATCTAGAGAAAAATTCAAATCAACTAACAAGGTTTGAAATTTGAAATACATCAAATAAGTTTATTACACATGTTAGTGATAGTTTAAATTAGAACTTTATTTGCATATTGAATTTATGAATTATTTAAAAAATGAGTTGTTTATATTAGGGAGTGCAATTAATTTATAATTTAAAGTGTCACTAACAATTGTTTATAGCAAGGAATGTAATTAATATGTAATTTAAACTATCACAAACACTAGTAAGAAATAGGTGCATGTGTAGGTTGAAATACACAATGTGAATTTCAACCTACAATTTTCTTCATCAACATTTTATTACACAATATTCATTTTTCCAATGCATGAATCCCAAGATTTCCTATGATATTATTAGTTTATTAATTATTTTCAATGCATTATAGACTATGAAACTTATTTTCATTACATTGTAGAATTCTCATTCCCTTTGTTTAGCATTAAAGAAGCCAAGCACCAAGATCATCGAGGAAGTAACAAAATTGCCAAGAGATCCATCATGCAACATCCAACAAATGACAAAATTGACTGAGAGTCAACTATGAATGAACTACAACTTGCGTTGAAGGATTTACAAAATAAATAGTTACTCTAATGTTATTTGAGAGTTGGGATATGCTACTTATTAGTTATATAAGTTACAATGACTAATTTTTACTTGCTTCAATTTATTGTTGGCTCATCTAGAAATAACAACCTTAGCCTCATGACAATATCTAAGGAAATTCTCACTCTTGTCTTTTCTCAACCACTTATTCCCCTCAAATGTCCATTTCCTATGGTAGTATTTACACATTCTTGATGACCCATTTCTACAAGTGTACTCTTTACTAATGTAGATTTCTCTAACCAAAGGATTTTAATTGGGAGTCTTAGATAAGAACAATAAGATATAGATCTAGACCTTTTTTATCCCAATGTTGGTCTCTACCAAGATCATATGACATGATACACCTAGAGAAATCTAAGATTTGGCTTTGATGTTAGTAAAAGTGTCTCAACCTTGCAATTATAAAAATATGACTTTTTGGGTTATAAAAATGAATAAAATCAAATTTTTGGCTATAGAGTTAATTTTTAGTCAAATTTTTGGCTATAGAGTTAATTTTTAGCCAAAATAACTATTTTAGGCTTCCCAAAATCACTTCCATAGGTGCACAATGTGTAGATCACTTTGATATCTATAATTTTTAAAAAAGGGCTCAATCGACCTCCTAGATCAAAAGTTATGGCCTCTAAAAGTTGGGCCTCCACATTAGAAAATGTAAAAATGTATTGGACATGAAAAATAGTTGTAAGTGGGAGTTACATGTGTTGACCAACTTATGATGTGTGTTATGACACATCATAATGTATCTTTAATTGGGAAGATGGAACCCTAGGAAGGATTTGGGCACCACTTTTGGGTGGTTTTGGCTCATGGTTTTCCAATTATTGTTTGATGATTGGATGTATTGTATTTCCTATATATTAGATGCTTGAGATGGAGGTTGTGTGTGACAGTCTTATAGATATTGTTAAGCTACCTCCAGATTTCTGGTTGGTGATATTCTTATGAAGGCTTTCTTTGCAAGTATAATGTAATCTTGTTAAAACTTCTAAATAATCTATTGGGCTACTTTTGGAGTGGGGTTTTCTTCCCAAAAAAAGTTTTCCCCACATAAATCATTGTTTTGTGGTATGAATTCTATTTATATTTATTTTTGTATAATTTCTATAACTATTGTAAGATATGAAAATTTTTACATAATCATCCTCTCAAGATTAGTGTAGGAAGTTGTTCCACTACCTTAGCTTCCTTACACCTAACATGGTATTAAAGCATTTGGATCCAACTACGATGCCAAATCAATTGTTTTTCTCTTTTGCCAACTATTATTCATTACTAGTGGAGCCTTTGTAAGGTGTTGTCCTTTCTGATCACTTTATAATATATGTTTTTATATTAAGTGGTAAGTTTCCAATCCCAAGGTTGTGAAGATGTAGTTTTTCCTTAACACGTCACTCCTCAATCACAGAGCCACATCAACCCATATATGTGTTTAGAATTTGGAACCATGTCACATGCACATGGTAGTTGGATAATGTGGTAGAATGATGCCTTAACCTATATTTCCTATTTTATCTATATTTATGGGTGTCAATTGGCCTATTTCTACTACCACTCCTATGAGGCCACCACCCTCAAACTTCACTAAGACACCACCACTTTGGAGGCATAGCCATTTGATCCTATTGCTTAGCTTCACATGGCTTAATTGTGCTTCTAGAAATAGGTTGTAGATGCTCATACAACATGAAGTGCTCAAATTAAAGCTTGGCTGCATTGGCGTAAGATTAAGGAGAAAGCTTCAAAGAATTTTTTCCAAGCTTTACATGTCTGTGATACCTCAAAATCTATTAAAAAGGATTTGAGAAGGATAATAGATCTTGTACAGGCTTCCTAATATTCTTCAATCTTTTGTCTAACATTATGTGAAAAAAAATTCTACTTAGGAATACACTCTAGCTCGAATGATTGCTTTATAATAGTTCCTTGTAGTAGTCCCTTGCCAAGTTTCCAATTCTCAACACATTTTTTATGATCAATTTTTCACCAAAGAGGATTTGAGGAAAGCTATTTTTTTAATGTATAATGACAAAGCCCTTGGTTTAGATGGGTTTTCCTATGAATTTTATAAATCCATTTGGGATATTGTAGGTGATGACCTTCATAAGATTTATCTTGAAGATTTACAATCCAATTCCTTGGGACAATTAATTAACAAAGGAAATATCAAGATCATACCTAAAGCTAACAATCTTGAAGAAATTGACAACTGGCTGATGATCACTTTGCTGAATATCTCCTACAAAATCATTGCCAAGGATCTATCTCTTAAGATTTGACTCATGCTTCCTTTGTTGATCCACCTTGAATAGATAGGTTTAATTAAATCTAGATTTATCCTTGATAATATAATTACTATGTGGGAAGGGATGGAATGGGCTTGTTTCTCTCAAAAGCCAGCTATATTCCTCAAAATTGATTTTTCCAAGGCCTATGCCTGTACTGAATGGTTGTTTATCCTCACCATGCTCTAGGCGCTTGGATTTGGGTGTCATTTCATTTAGTCTGTTTAGATGTTGTTTGTTGATGCTTCATCTTGCATCATCATCTCAAGTCAAAAATGGGTAAAAGTTCAAAGATGTCACACTTTTATAAAGGAAATGGCCAACACTAATCTAACTTTTTCACTTGAATCACTACAAAGTCAGGTATATATTTTAAATTTTGAAATGATGTAAACTAATAAAATGTAGTTTTTTTAGTGTATTTTATGGTTGTTTTTAAAAAAAAATTAAAAAATATTTGAATGTAATTTTTCTTGTTAAATTGACACTATAATTTAGTTGTTGATGAAATGTTGAAAAATAAAGTTAAGTAGGACATCATTTTTTATGTAGAATTTTATTTTTTCCTTCAATTTTTATAGAGTATTTATAACTTGATACTTTAGTACATGGATTATTTTTTTCCCTATTTTGATAAATATATAATAAATCTTAGAAGTTGCTTGCACTAAAAATATAACTTTTTCAATGAGACATCAAATTTTGTCTTAACTATTTATCCAAAATAAGAAAAACTTTATGTTATCTTGACATGGAATCTCTCTTTTAGTGCATCATATTTTTGATAATTTTTTGGCCAATAGGCCATTCTATATGTGCACACATCTTGTATCTGCCAAAATTTTGGTAGTCCCACTTTTTGGTAGTCCTTCAATTTTTGTGTTCTCCAAAATTTAAAAATATAAAATTGTTCAAAAAATCTATCACCATAGCTAAAATTAGAATATGGCATGGATGGTTGGCATTTCATTTCTGTCGGTCACGTTACATTTCTGGCAAATGTTTGTCATCATTACATGTTAAATAGAGCCAACACAAGAATCAACACATCACTCTCTGTGCAGTGATCAGGTTCTTTCCCGGTGATTATTTTTCCTCTCATGCAAGAAGATGCTTATAAGGACTCTTAGGACTGTGAGGGTAGAAGTATTCCTCACGAGGCTGCTGGGGTGGCGATGGAAGCTAGATTTGTATGTACATCTGGTGTAGCCAACGATCTGGGTGCTGAGTAGGCCTTGGAAATGTTTCCATTGGTGTAGCTCTTTGGCTTTTTTATGCAATTGGCAATCTATGTTTCAGGACCCAAGTTGCATTATTTTTGTATATTTTTTGGGTTGCTTACTTTGTATGTCTTTGGGATCCAGGGCTTATATTTGAAGGTTGACCAATGTTGGAAGCTCTTGTATATATCTGTATCTATATATATCTCCACAAGTATTCTCTTCTGAAGTCATTGAGAGTCACTTGAAATTTTCAATTACATAAGCCCTCTTTATTAATTTATGTTTAGAACAGACACATGGCGATCCTCACGAGATGCGGTGTCCTAGCCATTCTGGTCTCATTCTGTTGCTACGTGGGTTCGAATGCATAAACAAACCATAAAAAATAATATCGGTTTAAATGAGGAGAGAATGATGACAAAGTACCTTAGAGGGCTCCATTCCCACTTACTATTAATTCAACAAACTTAGACAAAACATATATAGAGAGAGGGGGGGGAGTGAAGGGAGAGTATACCCCATCTAATGGGGATTATTTGCATTACAAATGAATGGGGGTGAGAATCCACACATAAAATATGTTCCAATCATGGAACACTTATGACCATATGATTCTCCATCTCACTCCATGAGGGAATGTATATAAGGGAGGGGAGGTGGAGGGAAGGGAAGGGAGAGGGATAGGGGCTGAGTTATTTCATTTTTTGTTTTACAAAAGCTTATGCAACACTGTATTTGCATATATATATATATATATATATATATATATATATATATATATATATATATATATATATATATGAAATGACAACCTCTCTCTTTATCTGTCTATAGATAGATAGATAGATACTAGTAGTTGCACAGTATTTATGCACAAAGAATTTGTTGATAGGTAATTTTTGTTATGTGAACATAAAATTTAGGAAGATGAAAGGCAATGATAAATGATTTTTTTTATATTGCAGATCGTTTACAAATATTTTGGCCAATAGTCTATTCTATATGTGCACACATCTTGTAACTGCCAAAATTTTGGTAGTCCCACTTTTTGGTAGTCCTTCAATTTTTTTGTTCTCCAAAATTTAAAAAAATAAAATTGTTCAAAAAATCTATCACCACAGTTAAAATTAGAATATGGCATGGAAGGTTGGTGTTTAATTTTTGTCAGTCACGTTACATTTCTGGAAAATGTCTGTCATCATTACACGTTAAATAGAGCCAACACAAGAATCAATGCATCACTCTTTGTGCAGTGATTAGGTTCTTTCCCGGTGATTATTTTTCCTCTAATGCAAGAAGATGCTTATAAGGACTCTTAGGACTGTGAGGGTAGCAGTCTTCCTGACGAGGCTACTTGGGTGGCAATGGAAACTAGATCTATATGCACATCTAGTGTAGCCAATGATTTGGGTACAAAGTAGGCCCTGGCAATGTTTCCACTGGTGTAGCTCTTTGGCTTTTTTATGCAATTGGTAATCTATGTTTTAGGACCCAAGTTGCATTATTTTTGTATATTTTTGGGTTGCTTGCTTTGTATGTCTTTGGGCTCCATGGCTTATATTTGACGGTTGACCAATGTTGGAAGCTCCTGTATATATCTGTATCTATATATATCTCCACAGATATTCTCTTCTGCAGTCATTGAGAGTCACTTGAAGTTTTTAATTATAGAAACCCTTTTTATTAATTTATGTTTAGACCAAACGCATGGCGATCCTCATGAGATGCGGTGTCCTATCCATTCTGGTCTCATTCTATTACTACATGGGTTCGAATGCAAATTACACAGGATACGTTTCAGCAACATGCAACAATCTAAAAATCCCAGCTGGAAGCGCTTTCTTGAACCCAGAACCCTCAAGCCTTACTAATTTTTTAAATTTTGTAATTTGGCCGATAGGCCATTATATGTGAAATTCAAATGTACAAGGATCTTCAGTGAAGCAGCTTGAACTAGAAGAGAATTTGAAGTAGACTCCCTTTATTGAATATTTATAAGAGAATATATATATACAATGATAATTAGAAATATATCGATTGCATGTTGATTCATCCTTAAAATAAAATTTATTTCAAAAGAGAGATTGTAAGCTTATGTAGATCATAAGCTGTAGATCATAAGCTTATGTAGATCAAAAGAAGGTTAAGAATTGTATGCAAATAAAAAGGAAATGAAAGAAATTTAATAAGATGTAACAAAGAGACCAATAAAACCTAAAATTTTGTATTTGGTTTCTATTCCTCCATGAACAAAAAGGTATCATACATACATATGTACTTACAATTACTTGCAACATCAAATGGCTAAATGTTCATCTTACTTGTATGTGTTCACTACCTGTAAGTTTGAGGATATCATTTGGATATTTACAAACTGCCAAAGCTAACTT
Organism: Cunninghamia lanceolata; assembly: GCA_027924645.1. Classification (NCBI taxonomy): domain Eukaryota; kingdom Viridiplantae; phylum Streptophyta; class Pinopsida; order Cupressales; family Cupressaceae; genus Cunninghamia; species Cunninghamia lanceolata. The sequence continues at coordinate 2,803,060 of BSBN01000193.1, read as the reverse complement.
TTTAGTTCACATAAGAATTTCACAAAATTTCAAATTACAAAGTGAATGGATAACACTTTATGAAGTGGAGATATTTGTTGATTTATCAACACCTTCATTTTGTTAGGCATCACATGGTTAAGATTAATAGGCTATTTGGCAGCTTCTTTCTTCAATTTCTATTTTCAGTAGTTGAAACTTTGTTAAGTGCCTTCAACATAATTTTTTAAAAATTCCTTGATAAATTTTGATGATCACATGTTTCCTTTGCCATCAAAAGGTAAGCAGGGGATCTTTTCAATGAGTTCTTTAATTTGAGATGTGAAATTGATGTTCTCAATACCGATTTCTTGGAATGGTGTAATTATTTTAGTTAGTACTTTGACTATCAATTCATGGCTTGTGACTATTCATATAACGTGTCATGCCAACCGTACTACCCTCTTCCCCAACTAATAAATATCAATGTTTCATGGATTTTATTTTGTAGTTTAATTTAATTGTGACTTATTACTAATGTCATTAAAATAAATATTTTAATTCTAATTTAATTGTAATTTAATCGATATATTCCTTCATGTCTTTTTTGTAAAGTTCCATTAATAATTGTAGAGCTGCATAAACATTATGTTTCATAGATTTTATTTTGAAGTTTAAATTAATTGTGATTTATTAATATTGTCATTAAAATAAATATATTAATTCTAATTTAATTGATAGATTATTGAATGTTTGTATAAAAAAATTTCATTGGGAAGCCAAAGTATTTTAATATTGTGTAATATATATTATTCATTGCTATGTTTTACCATGTTATGAAATTAGACAAAATATCTTAAAAATCTAACTAATGGGAAGCTAATTAAGAGCATAGAGAGCCCAAAATAGCAGCAAGATGAATACTCTCCCACATAATAGATACAATAACTATTTTTATACATACACAAACACAATCCACACAAAACAAACTTTTAAACATATACAAACACACTCCACATAAAGTGATAGTTGAAGTAAATTCATACACAATGAAAATGAATGCCAAAGTACTTTCAAACACATACATACAATGCATACCAAAGTTAGTTCAAACACACCACATGCATTTCAAACAAAGTGAATGCCAAAATTAATTTTTCACACACATACGTGCATGCACATAGAATGAATTCCAAAATTCATACACACACAATTCTCACAGACAATGAATGCCAAAGTTAAATTTCAAATCCATGCACACACAATGAAAGCCAAAGCTCCTTCAACACATTAAGTGAACACCATTGAAGTTTCAAAGTATTTCTATACATATACTTCACGCAAAGTGAATGTCAAAGTACTTTGCTTAGTGTTAAGTTTCAAAGATACACATGCATACACACACACATCCACTTTAGACAAAGTGAATGCCAAAATTAACTTTTTACACACACACACAAGTATGCACATAGAGTGAACGCAAACATTTATTCACGCACAGTGAATGCCAAAGTTAACTTTCAAAGCCACACACATAATGAAAGCCAAAGTTAGTTCAAACACACAAAGTGAACATCATTGAATTTTGAAAGTATTTTGTACATACACTTCACACAAAGTGAACATCAAAGTACTTTTGTTATGCTTAGGGTTCAAACACACACACACACACACATGCATTTCAAATAAAGTGAATACCAAAATTAACTTTTCACACACACACACACACACACACACACACACACATTTCAGACAAAGTGAATGCCAAAATTTACTTTTCACACACACACACATGCACTTCAAACAAAGTAAATGCCATAATTAACTTCACACACACACATGCACATCCACTTTAGATAAAGTGAATGCCAAAATCAACTTTTTACACACACACACGCACGCACACACACGCACACGCACACACACACACACACACACAAACACACACTTGTGCATGCACATAGAGTGATTGGAAACATTCATTCACATACACAATGAATTCCAAAGTAAACTTTCAAATCCACTCACACATAATGAAATTCAAAGTTAGTTCAAACACACACAAAGTGAACATCATTAAAGTTTGAAAGTATTTTTGTACATATCCTTCACATAAAGTGAATGTCAAAGTATTTTTTTAGGGTTATGGTTTAAACACACACACACATGCACTTTAAACAAAGTGAATGCCAAAATTAACTTTTCACACACACACACACACACACACACACACACACACACATCCACTTTAGGCAAAGTGAATACCAAAATTAACTTTTCACACACACTCACACACACACACACACACACACACACACACACACATGTGCATGCACATAGAGTGAATGCTAACATTCATTAACACACACGGTGAATTCCAAAGTTAGCTTCCAAATCCACACACACATAATGAACGTTAAAGTTAGTTCAAATACACATGCATGCACTTCAAACAAAGTGAATTCCAAAATTAACTTTTCACAGACACACACAAACATGCATGCACATAGAGTTAATGACAACCATTCACACATTCATTAAAATTATTTTTAGGTTTACAGTTAGCATTAGAATTACGGTTAGGGTTATAATTAGGGTTAGGGTTAGGCCAGTTAGAATTAGGCTTAGGGTTAACATTAGGGTTATAATTATGGTTGGGTTAGAATTATTGTTAGGGCTAGAATTAGGATATCTCAAATTTTGTAGGATGCAAGAATGATATCATAAATTCACATTGTAGAGTTCGTGTAATGTTTTTTACAACATTCATCAAATACATATTTCTAAGGTATACTTCAAAAAGAATTATTTTAATAAGAGAGTTGAATTGCAAGTATTTTTTCTATCCTTTTAAAATTATGCTTTATGATTAAAAGGATCAACCAATCAAATCATGATGATACGTTGCAAAGAATAATTACACTGCAAAATACAAATATATACTATTTGGTGAATCTAGGCCTATAAATATTTGTGCCTATCGACCATTTAATAGCACCTTTGGTCCTTTTACTAGTTTAATAGTCTTTATTATTTTTTCTTGAGAGGACAATCAACATTATATTTTGGTGCTAATGACGTACTTTAGTAAAAACAAAAAATAAAATATAAGGGTAAATGCAAGGAGATGGGGGACCAAAAAGTCACCACCATCTCCAAAATTAAAGCAAAATGCAAGCGCGTTATAACTTGCTCACGTTTTGCTTTTAATGAAAGAAAAAAAATGCATTTTCTTCACATTCGCCTGTGGCTAGGTTATTGACAGTAGCAAAGAAAGCAAAAAAATTGTGCTCGCATTGATAAAAAGGAGATTCGTTCAAGTGCAAGTGAGAAAACAAGAAATTCACAATGTCACCCCACCGCCAAAGACATCGTCGTGCAAACTCGGAGGCTCCAACATAGGAAGAAGGTAGGGTTTGTCTGAATTTGTTAGTTTTAGATCATTTTTTTAGTTTTGCAATGTTTGATTTATGTTTATATTGCATTTACAGTTATTGGAGAAGCAAAAAATCTAAATCCAGTTGAGGAGGGTGAAAACAACCCCCAAAACCCTCTAAACCCTCAAAACCAACCTTCACCTCCTTTTCATGTAAGGGATAATCAAGAACACTACTTAGTGATAATAGAAGAAAATAAGAAACATCTTGAAACTATTATTCAAACCCTAAACAATCCAAGTGGAACCACTGAGCATAGGAGGGCACTTGCAAATCACTATAGGAGATTGTTTCCCACATGAATTTGGTGATGAAACAAATCACCAATTTCCAAGACTATAGGGAGAGGAGTCGGCAATATTATGTCGACAAGTTGTCATATGAACAAGTGAAGAAGGAAAAAATTACAAAATCTCAATTATGTGCACAATTTACTAATCCCAAAACCGGCCAAACATTAGAGGAAACTTGCAAATGGTTTCCTATACATTGGTGTAGGAATGAAGACATATCCCAAAGCTTTTGGGATAGATGGTACATGGTCTTTGATGAGAGGCCATGCAACAATGATGAAGTACCACAAATTTTTTGAGGAAACTCTATTGCGAGTTCGTCTTCGACAAGATTCCAAATTATTTTGATATTCGTGATTTTAAGGGTAGAGGTGGTGGTTTTGCCCAAGATAGACCCGGGGCTTAGTGAGATGAATAGCATGTGCTTATACCCTGAGGGAGGCCATAACGTAGGTCACTCCCTTTGGCTTTGAAGGAGAGTGTTGAGCTGAAGACTTTACATTCACTGACTACTCTCACCCAAACTCTATCACAACACATGGATGATTTGACCCAGGGTGATGAGGGTGACCGTAGTAGGCATCATGTGTCCCCACATTTGTGCAGTACATGTGGGAATCTATGTAATTATGGGACGCAGGAGGCACGATAGGACTCTGTGACATAGGGGCAGCATGCTGCGACATAGAGGCAACATGATGTGACACAAGGGCAGGACATATTAGATTATCTTGTTCTCAGTGACTATCTCTTACAACATACATTTGGTATTGACTCTCAGGTAATTTGTTACAAGTTTCATCTTGATTTAGTATATTGTTATTTGAAATTTGTAATTAATTTTATATGATTATCTATATTATAAGTCAAAAATAATGTATGTAATTGTTTGTGCAATGAAATTCCAGGGTCAGAGTCTTCATCTTGCCTCTGTTAGCTGTCCATTAGCAGCTTATGAGTGGAGGTCAAGTCAACAAGTATGTAATTTATCATATATTCGTAATTATTGTAGATATGTCAATGGTAATATTATTTTGTGACTTGATTTGATGATTTCAACAGTCACCAGGACCTCAATGATTTCCTTGGTCTCCTGGATACCAAACCACCACTTTTACTGAGGTAAATTTAACCATTTCTAACCATTATGTATTTTAAAAATAATGTTATGTATTTATTTTGTTTTAATAATCTTGAACTTGATTTTTAGATGCGGAATACAGTGGAGACTCCTCCTCATCTTCGTGAGTCAGTACAGATAGGCATTGATGTAGCTATGATGTCTACAAATCCTTTGACTAAGGTATGAGCCAATAACATGAAAATATCATAATTTTGTATTTCTTTTTTATCTAATGTCATTTGATGTACATAAATGATATTTATGTTTAGTCAATTTTGCTTCTTGACGCTTCTCACAAGAGGTCACAACTCCAATCCATCCAACTACAGATGAAGAGAGAGTCAAGATGATGGAGAGCGATAATCAGTTGGCAGTAAGTGATCAATTACATATGTGATGTTCTATATTTCATAGATTTTTTATAGTAATGCGCATATTGTTTGTTTGCATTAAAAGGTGCAGTTGGATGAACTTTATTTGAAGAGGTCTACTCGATGGTAGAGAGAGGATGTGTCACTGACTAGCTCTCCATCTTCACAGTCAAAGAAGGGCCACCAATTATTTCCTGAAAGTCCATAGGAAAATAGTTTTGGGGAACTTTTTTGTATGCCTAAATGGCTTTGTATACATACTTTTGCATGTTAATCTGATGTATATTTTTGTATATTTGCCTAAATGGCTTTGTTTGGACACACCTATATGACTTTTTATATAAACTAGATGTTATGTTCATGACATTATGTATATATGATAGTTTATATTAAATATTTAATATGATAATCAATTATTGTTACAGGAATTTGGTTTTACAATTGCCAATTGCATTTACTTGAAAGTTTATGAATTGCTTTCAAATAATCCATTTTGTGCATATCTTGCAATAATTGAATTCTGTCGAACTGTGCAGTTCTTTGAGGCATCATTGTAAATAGTTCACATGCCTTGTCTATGCTTCCATACTTTCCATACATGTCTACAAGGGAAACCTTGCAAATATGATACATGTGAGAAAATTCCTATATCATTTATGCTTTGATGGTTGTCCACACCATGTTCTCTAGATCCTGTTATAGCATAGGTAAGGAGGAAGTTGGTTAAGGTTGTGCAATTTGGATGTGCCAAAATTTGTATAAATGGTTGAAATTTATTTTTGTACATTTGCTTGAGAGTTTTTAAAGCCTTATAAAAAATCCATTTCGTGTATATCTTGCAATCATTGCATTCCATGAGACAACATTTCTTTGAGGCATCGTGTCTAATAGTTCATGTTCGTTATATATGCTTCCACACAAGTTGCATACATGTCTTGCAGGGTACTTACAACTACGAAATTTGACAAAATTCCTATATCCTTTATGCTTTGATGGATGTCTATACCATGCTCCAAACATACCATTTCTAAGGTTTTGGAATTTAGCTTTACACTTGCCAATTGCGTTTTCTTGGAACTTTCTAAAGGCTTATTAGTAAATCCATTTTGTTCATATCTTGCAATCATTGTATTCCATGAGGCAACATTTCTTTGAGGCATCATGCCAAACAGTTCACGTGCCTTGTCTATGCTTCCACAGTTTGCATACATGTCTCTAAGGGCAGTTGCAACTACAACATCTAACAAAATTCCCATATTTTTTATCCTTTTGATGGATGTCCATTTTGGCATAGGCAAGGAGGATACTAGCTAAGGTTGTGGAATTTTGCTTTACACCTGCCAATCGCATTTGCTTGAAAGTTTCTACTTTTTCTATACATGTTTCTGAAGGTAGTTGCAACTACAACATCTGATAGAATTCCCATATCCTTCATGCTTTGATGGATGTCCATACCATGTTCCAAAGATCCCATTTTGGCATAGGTAGGGAGGATGCTGGCAAAGGTTGTGGAATATGGCTTTACACCTACCAACTATATTTTCTTTAAAGTGTCTAAATCCTTTTCAACAAATCCATTTTGTGCATATCCTACGATCAAGGCATTCCATTAGATGGCACCTCTGTGAGGTGTTCTGTTGAATAGTTCATGTGCCTTGTCTATGATTCCACATTTTACATGCATGTCTCTCAATGCAGTTGCAACAACAACATTTGATAGAATTCCCATATCCTTCATGCTTTGATGGATGTCCATACCATGTTCCAAAGATCCCATTTTGGCACAGGCAGGGAGGATACTGGCAAATTTGTGGAATATGGCTTTACACCTACCAACTGTATTTTATTTAAAGTGTCTAAATCCTTTTTAACAAATCCATTTTGTGCATATCCTATAATCAAGGGATTCCATTAGATGGCACCTCTGTGAGGTGTTCTGTCAAATAGTTCATGTGCCTTGTCTATGATTCCACATTTTGCATACATGTCTCTCAATGCAGTTGCAACTACAACATCTGCTAGAATTCCCATATCCTTCATGCTTTGATGGATGTCCATACCCTGTTCCAATGACCTAATTTTGGCACATGCAAGGAGGCTGGTGGCAAAGGTTGTGGAATTTGGATTTACACCTGCCAATTGCATACACATTTTGCATACATGTCTCACAGGGAAGTTGCAATTACAACATTATCAATGGGTTTCATAAATTTGCAAACATGTCTCATAGGGCAGTTGCATAAATGGGTTTGTACAACAAACTTCATTAGCAATTCCCATTATAAAGTGGTAAATTCTATTGCAAGGTTTGATAGATCAAGTTCATATTATGAATTTCACAATGAATATCCTTCCTATCAGCTATAATAAGACTGTTATAATAGTTGGAACAACAATTTAGAATTCCCCTGCCTTACTCAAAATCATCAAGAGGTATAGTCAAAATCATGTCAAATGTGTCATAAAAGTCTTCCTCCATCCTCATTGGTGTATGAGCACCTTCATAATGTTGGTCAAATGTTGTAAATAAGAGTCTTTAGTGAGTTTTGTATGTCCAAGTCATATTTTTTTTGGTGCTATAAGGTCTAATTAAGTCCATATTGGGTGTATTTATACCATATAGTGGTCTAGGTGTGAAATTTTGTCATGGACACTTCATAATCTAGGAAAGAACATTCTCTCATCATACTGAAAACTCCATGAAACCATGATGAAACAATGAAGCACCATGTCCAAGGTTCATGGCTGTTGTACATTTGATAAAACTTGTTTTTATGATGCCCGAGTTGTCCTAGACATGCATAAGGTTCATAACTTCTAAAAAAATCAATTTGTAGTTCATTTTCTTGACCCATGGAAAAAGTTATAACTGTTGTCCCAAAGTCTAGACAATTATGTAATAACAAAGGACAATTAGGAAAGGTGGTAGGAGTGACATTTTGCATTCCATAGCTCATGGGACTGGATGGATGTTGCCAACGTGTCAAGATGGGTGGGTAAATTCTTGGGGAGGTCTCATTTTGTGTACCAAGAGTCGCAGTTGTTTGGGTTAGCAGGCTACCGGCAAAGTCCCTTAAGATCCCTAAGACGAAAAAATTGCCAAACTTTAACAGGATAGTTCTCAGAATTCGTGGTAGCTGGGAATATTCTGTTTGGACCTATAGGTGCACATGAGGTCCATCCACAATAACCTCTCTTAGTTTCGTTCAACTCTAGTCCATTTGACCATGCCGAAATCAAACGCATTCTTGCAAAATGCTTCAGTTTCATGTTGTGGAAAGGTGCTAGGAGTGGCATTTTGCATTCCATAGCTCATGAGTCTGAATGGACTTCACTGACACATCGCGGTGGGTGGGTAAATGCTAGGGGAGGTCTTCTTTCATGTACCAAGCATCGCATTCATTTGGGGCAGGAGGCTACTGGCAAAGTCCCTTAAGCGCCCTAAGAGGAAAAAACTACCAAACTTTGACAGGACAGTTCTCAGAATTCATGGTAGCTGAGAACATTACATTTGGACCTATAGGTGCATGTGGGGTCCCTCCATAATAACCTCTCTCAGTTTCATTCAACTCCAGTCCGTTTGACTGTGCCAAAATCAAACGCATTCTTGCAAAATGCTTCAGTTTCATGCAGTGGAAAGGTGCTAGGACTGACATTTTGCATTCCATAGCTCGTGGGCCTAAGTGGACTTCACCGACGCATCAGGGTGGGTAGGTGAATGCTAGGGGAGGTCTCATTTCATGTGCCAAGTGTCGCATTCGTTCGAGGCAGCAAGCTATCGGCAAAGTCCCTTAAGTGCTCCCTAAGATGAAAAAATTACCAAACTTTGATGGGATAGTTCTCAAAATTTGTGGCATCTGGGAATATTTCATTTGAAACTATAGGTGTATGTGGTGTCCATCCACAATAACCTCTCTCGGTTTCATTCAACTCCAGTCTGTTTGACCGTGCCGAAATCAAACGCATTCTTGCAAAATGCTTCAGTTTCATGCAGTGGAAAGGTGCTAGGAGTTACATTTTGCATTCCATAGCTCGTGGGTTTGAACGGACTTTGCCAACGCATCGAGGTGGGTAGGTAAATGCCAGGGGAGGTCTTGTTTCATGTGCCAAGTGCTGTAGTCGTTCGAGGCAGCAGGCTACCAGTAAAGTCCCTTAAGATCCCTAAGACCAAAAAACTACCAAACTTTGATGGGATAGTTCTCAGAATTTGTGGTAGCTGGGAATGTTCCATTTGGACCTATAGGTGCATGTGGAGTCTATACACAATACCTCTCTCAGTTTCGATCAACTCCAGTCTGTTTGACCGTGCCGAAATCAAATGCATTCTTGCAAAATGCTTCAGTTTCTTATAGTGTAAAGGTGCTAGGAGTGACATTTTGCATTCCATAGCTTGTGGGTCCGAACGGACTTCACCAACACATCAAGGTGGGTGGGTAAATGCTAGGGAAGGTCTTGTTTCATGTGCCAAGCATTGTATTCATTCAGGGCAGCAGGCTACCGACAAAGTCCCTTAAGCGCCCTAAGATGAAAAATTGCCAAACTTTGACGTGACAGTTCTTAGAATTTGTGGAAGCTAGGAACATTCCATTTGGACCTATAGGTGCATGTAGCATTCCTCCACAATAACCTCTCTCAGTTTCATTTAACTCCAATCCATTTGATTGTGCTGAAATCAAACACATTCTTGCAAAATGCTTCAGTTTCATGCAGTGGAAAGGTGGTAGGAGTGACATTTTGTATTCCATAGCTCGTGGGTCCGAACAGACTTTGCTGATGTGTCAAGGTGGGTAGGTAAATGCTAGGGGAGGTCTTTTTTTGTGTGTCAAGCATCACATCCATTTAGGGCAGCAGGCTACCGGCAAAGTCCCTTAAGCGCTCCCTAAGATGAAAAAATTGCCAAACTTTAACGAGACAGTTCTCAGAATTCGTGGCAACTCAGAACATTTTGTTTAGACCTACAGGTGCACATGGGGTTCATCTACAATAACTTCTCTCAGTTTCATTCAAATCCTATCCGTTTGATCATGCTAGAATCAAACGCATTCTTGCAAAATGCTTTAGTTTCATGCTGTGGAAAGGTGCTACGAGTGACATTTTGCATTCCATATCTCGTGGGTCCAAATGGACTTCACCGACACATCAGGGTGGGTGGGTAAATGCCAATGGAGGTCTTATTTTTTGTGCTAAGTGTCGCATTCGTTCGGGGTAGCAGGCTACCAGCAAAGTCCCTTAAGCGCTCCCTAAGAGGAACAAATTGCCAAACTTTGACGGGACAATTCTTAGAATTTGTGGCAGCTGGGAACATTTCGTTTGGATCTACAGGTGTATGTAGGGTCCATCTACAATAACATCTCTCTATTTCATTCAACTCCTATCCGTTTGACCGTGCCATAATCAAATGCATTCTTGCAAAATGCTTCAGTTTCATGATGTGGAAAGGTGCTAGGAGTGACATTTTGCATTCCATAGCTCGTGGGTCTGAACGGACTTTGTCAACACGTTGGGGTGGCCAGTTAAATGCCAGGGGAGGCCTTGTTTTGTGTGCCAAGCATCGTATTCATTCAGGGCAGTAGGCTACCGGTAAAGTCCCTCAAGCTCCCTAAGATGAAAAAATTGCCAAACTTTGACAGGATAGTTCTTGGAATTTGTGGCAGCTGGGAATGTTCTATTTGGACCTATACGTGTATGTGGAGTCCATCCACAATAACCTTTCTCAGTTTTGTTCAACTCCAGTCTGTTTGATCGTGTCGAAATCAACATATTCTTGCAAAATGCTTCAGTTTCATGTTCTGGAAAGGTTGCCAGGTGCCATATTTTTTGTTCTGCTCATCGTGGGGACGAATGGAATGCGTCAACATGTCAGGGTGGGTGGGCAAATTCTAGGGGAGGTCTCTTTTCATGCACCAAGTGTCTCAGTCATTCCAGGCTGCAAGCTACCGGTAAACTTGAAAAGTGTTAGGTCTTGGTAGCTTGCAGGCCAGAACGACTGGGATGCTTGGCACATGAAATGAGACCTCCCCTAGCATTTACCCACCCAACCTGATGTGTTGGCATAGTCCATTCAGCCCATGATGAGCAGAACAAAAAATGTGGCACCTGGCAACTTTTCCACAGCATGAAACTGAAGCATTTTGCAAGAATGCATTTGATTCTGGCACGGTCAAATGGACTGGAGTTGAATGAAATTGAGAGAGGTTATTGTGGATAGACCCCACATGGTCCAAATGAAACATTTCCAGCTGCCACAAATTTTGAGAACTGTCCCGTCAAAGTTTGGCAATTTTTTCTTCTTAGGGAGCGCTTAAGGGACTTTGCTGGTAGCCTACTACCCCAAACAAATGCGAGACTTGGCACATGAAATGAGACCTCCCTTGGCATTTACCCACCCACCCCGATGTGTTGGTGAAGTCCATTCAGACTTACAAGCTATGGAATGCAAAATGTCACTCCTACCACCTTTCCACTACATGAAACTGAAGCATTTTGCAAGAATGCGTTTGATTCTGGTACAATCAAACAGACTGGGGTTGAACAAAACTGAGAGACATTATTGTGGATGGACTCCATGTACACCTATAGGTCCAAATAGAACATTCCCATCTTCCATGAATTCTAAGAATTGTGCCATCAAAGTTTGGCAATTTTTTCATCTTAGTGAGCGCTTAAGGAACTTTGTCGGTAGCCTGCTACCTCAAATGAATACGACACTTGGCACATGAAATGATACCTCAGCTAGCATTTACCCACCCACCTCAACATGTTGGAAAAGTTTGTTCAGACCCACGAGCTCTGGAATACAAAATGTCACTCCTACCACGTTTCCACTGCATGAAACTGAAGCTTTTGGAAGAATGCGTTTGATTCTAGCACGGTCAAATGGACTAGAGTTGAATGTAACTGAGAGAGGTTATTGTGGACGGATCCCACATGCACCTATAGGTCCAAACGGAACATTCCCAGCTAACACAAATTTCAAGAACTGTCTCGTCAAAGTTTGGCAATTTTTTCGTCTTAGGGATCTTAAGGGACTTTGCCAGTAGCCTGCTACGCCAAATGACTGTGGCACTTGGCACATGAAACGAGACCTCCCCTGGCATTTACCCACCCACCCTGACACGTCAGTGAAGTCCGTTCAGACCCACGAGCTATGGAATGCAAAATGTCACTCCTAGCACCTTTCCACTGCATTAAACTAAAGCATTTTGCAAGAATGTGTTTGATTTCAACACGATCAAATAGACTGGAGTTTAACAAAACTGAGAGAAGTTATTGTGGAGGGACCCTGCATACACCTATAGGTCCAAACAGAATGTTCTCAGCTGCCACAAATTCTGAGAACTGTCCCATCAAAGTTTGCTAATTTTTTCATCTTAGGGCGCTTAAGGGACTTTGTCGGTAGCCTGCTGCCCCAAACGAATGCGAAGCTTGGCACATGAAACGAGACCTCCCCTAGCATTTACCCATCCACCCCGATACGTCGATGAAGTCCGTTCTGACCCACGAGCTATGGAATGCAAAATGTCACTCCTAGCACCTTTCCAAACATGAGGAAGAACCACAACCCAATCTAACTCCTAAAAGCATGAAGACACTGAGAACATTGAAGACATGGAGGACAAAGAAGCATGAAGACATGAACTAAATCCTATCATGAGGAAGAACCACAACCCAATCTAACTCTTGAAAGCATGACATGTTATGATGAAGAAGCACAACCAAAATCCAATGATCCAATGGCATGAACCAGTGGCATAAACAACTATGTCCTACTATTGTGACATGATAAACATGAATGTTATGAACTAACATCCAAACCCTTTGACATGAATCTTTATATGACATGAGTGAAACATGAGTGAACATGATTAAGACCAATTAGGATCAACTTCATCCATTACTTCAATCTAACCTCATGAAACAAATCAAATGAAATGTACATGAAATATATAATATCACTTATGTAATTGATCACTTACAAAACAAAGTACATCACTTATACAATTCATACTACTATTTATATACAAAACAAAGTACATGTAACCATCTAGCAAAGTTTTATGCATACTTACAAATTAAACCAATGAACCATTTGGGTCTTCTTTACTCTTTATTGTGTCAAGTATGGCGTCATGGTCAAAGTCACGTACCTTCCACAAGGTCTTGTTCAAAGGTCTACCTCGATATTATATCAAATAAAAATTGGTTGCCACGATAAGGTTGGAGTAATGAAGAATCTTTCGATGCGTGTCAAAGTCCTTAAACAACCAAACATTAAGACTCCTATGTGGGTACCTTCTAAGCCATGTTCCAGTAACGACCACTGATCCTGTAGGGTATTCGATGTTTTCTCCATCTGTAACTGGGGCCTCCAATTTATTTTTGGCCTCAACACAACGACACAAGTAATAATTTGTTCCCTCTTCATTATCTTCATCTGCAATAACTACATAAACATGCCCTACAATGATATGTGCAACAAATTAGATGAAATTTCCACAACATTACAAAAATACTTCAAAGTTTAAGATAACATTAGGAATTTCAAATTTAACTATACAAGTAGATATATTACCTGGTTGAACTAGATCTAATATGTGGTCAAAGTAAACTGACGATTCCATCTCTGTCAATCCCAGTGCTGTTGGGGGTCGATACATGTCAAGTGGGCAAAGATAACTGAACTGCCATTCGTCAACCCACTCCCTTGACTCGTACTGATTACAGGCTTGAATTGTACATGCAGAACAAAAGCGCACCATCTTTCACATATGTATACTCCATGAACCTACAATTGAGCTTCTGATAGAGTGTAGGTCAATTGATCCTATCAATGTATAACAATCCTCATATGGTGCAATGTTAGTATCATCTATCAAGCAAAAAAATCTAAGAATTGAAGACTTACCTTGATTACCTAGACCCATCAAAGCATTACACCACTCGATGATTGATTTTGCATCTGTCGTCTTTGCATTGTCTTTATACTTTAAATGTTCTCATGCTATGGCTCTTTTGATACACGCTCTTGTACCATCATGCTCCCCCTTTCCATGCCCAGCCTCACAAAAGTTCCACATATGCTGAACACCTATAATATTATGCCTCCTGCTCAGCCAATAGAAATTCTATGATTTCTTGAATTGTGATGCACAGTTATCCGACCATATGATATGCTGACTCAATGATATGCCCTTTCTATCCAGATCATTGTAGAACACTTGAAAACAACCTTGCACAAACTCTGGGGAATGCGTGTGATCATTGCTTATATAAAAATGAGACTCCCTTATGATCTTTCTGTCATCCTCTGTACTATCATTTGCATGAATGAATGCGATGTGCACAAATATAGAAACCTGCATTGAGTTATAATATTGGGATTGCACCTCACACTGTGGCTGTAGACTGTAGTTCTCTGCAAAGTTGACGACTGAAACAATGCAACCTATGATGGGGAAATGTGGATTAATCAATAACAATTAACAAACCTAATACATCAATAGAATATGAAGGAAAAGGAGATTTAAAATAACAAATGAAGATACAACTTTTACCTTATGCCTTCCATTGTTCACCTATCTTGTTCTTGATCTTGATAATAATGAAGCCCTCAGAAGCATATGCTCCCTTGCTTGTTGAAGATGACAAGAATAGAATGGCTATGATACATTGTGTGATTGAAGATGAGCTTCAACACACTACTGAGATGGATGATATGAAGTGCTATGGAGATGGGGGTGCCAAAGGCGTGCTAGTGTTTCTGCAGCATAAGTTTACTCAAGCGATGGATATATGAAATGAAGAATAAGAAGGTTATATTTATAGAGTTGTGTGAGAGAAGATCAATGGTTGAGAAGAAATAAGAAGATCAACGGAGGAGAATTGTTGAGGAACGTGCAACAAATCGAAGAAAGACATGTGTCATTCGAAAAGCATCTTTTTTGAGTTAACTACTCTGTTGATGAGGATGAGTTTTGTTTTTCTTAAATTAGAATTTATTTTTCTAATTTAAGAGCAAAGTTGCTTTAAAAATGTTTTAACTCAGCTTTTTGCTTTTGTCTGATAAGAGGAATGTACTTTTAGAAGATATGAAGATTTTAGAAGATAAGAAAGCATAATTAAATAAATAGATTTATTTAATTATTTGTAGATAATTTGGAGGAATAAATAAAATATTTAATATATTTTATTTTGTGGAGATTTAAGATTTTATTTAAATAAAATTGCATTTTATTTAAATTTGGAAGAATAAAAGATTTTAATTAAATAATTAAAATTATTTAATTATTTAGAAGAATGAAGTTGATATAGATGAAATTAATTAAATAAATGTAATTTCTTTAACTAAATGGGAGAAAGTGAATCAAATAAATAAATTGATTTATTTATTTATTGATAGAGGAATGTGAAGATGAAATAAATATTTAAAATATTTATTTAAGTAGAGTCATGTCATTTTTAGGTGTATACACTACCAACTGAAAATGTGTCCTTGCATAACTTGAATTGCAAGTCCAACCATCGAGCTCTATGGGCATGTCTTACATACTCATACACTATGTTGTCACAATATAGGCATAAACTGATACACTAGAATCTTATGAATAACATATTCACACCTATTCGCTTCTTTACCATTTCTTGTATTGTATGCCACTATTTTATACTTTTTGAACTCTACTAGTTCGTTTCCAACCACATGTGTTATTTCCATATGTTCACATATTGTGATAGATGACATACCTTCGATTGGAGGTGAAAAGGTTGAAAATGACGTACCTTCAACTTGAGGTGTGAATGATGACATGTGACCAACTTGAGAAGAAAATGTAGAGGTGCTTTCTACTTCACCTGTGAAAGATGGAGTGTCTCCAATTCGAGAAGATAATGATGGTGGTCCTTCAACTTGACCTGTGGACGATGGAGTGCCTCCAACTTGGAGATTCACTTTCCTCATTGCACAAAGGTTTTGCATTCATTCCCTTTGTGCCCCCAATTCCATCTCTTTCTTAGCTTCATTAGACATGGCACATTCCTCTTCAATTGGCAATGGTGGAATATCTTCTTGTATGGTTGACAATTTCCTACTTTCCTGAATTTACCTCATTCTTTCTCTTTTCCTCTCATTCTTAGCTTCATGCTCTTCTAGTGTTAGAGTCTTTGCTTTTTTCCTCAGCATGATGATGATTTCTAGAAGCATGAAGAATAAGACAATGATCATTAGAAATTTTATAATGACAATGAATAGCACAGTCAGAATGGATAACAAGGTTTTACAAACTTTCGAATAAGACACCTCATATCAAGATAACTTGAACATACATAAGTCATGGACTATGCATTTGAACACACATATACACTTGAATCTAGTTTGAATAGAAGAGAGGAGGATGAACTTGGAGGAAGAAATAAGAAATTATACCTTATTTTTCTGTTGTAAATTGTTATACCCTGTTTTCATGTATTTTCCAAGTGGAAAGGGTGGGTAAATAGTGGCTCTTTGTGAATTTGAATGCAACCTAGCCAAGTAAGTGTTCCTATAGCATATGTAGGCCCATTTAAAGGTGAATCAAGTGTTAGTTTGTTCTGGGTTGGAGTGCATATGAGATTTTCATTAAAACCCCCTTATTTGTGAAGAAATGAAGGGTTTTCTAGTTTGCACCCTAGATGAGCATGGCTATACTAACCAATGGTGGAATTTGAAGTTTTGTGACATATAGATCTACTATTTTGGGGTTTGGAGTGGTTATTGAATGATCATAGGGTACTTGCTTTGTTAATTAGACCAAATTAGGCCTATTTCTAGAGAGGGTCAGTCATAGAACTCACATTTTTCTTGAAACAAGGGCATGAAATCTTTTGATATGTTGTTCTACTCCATAATGGGTGTCTAAATACTTTATGATGCCCTTAAGCACCTAGTTGAGCCATTGCAAGATTTTGGTTTATGGTTGAATTGATTTGTGAAATATCGTATCAATGCTTTGAATTCCTTCTTGTGTCTGCATCATAAATGATCATGCCAATTGAATGTGAGTGTGGAATTGAGAGTTTGGCAACTTGAATAAGGACTCTTTACTGAGTTTAGGGGTCTGTGGAAAGTTTGAAGAAGCAGAAAGCTAAAGTAGTAAATTGTAGAATGATGCACAAAGAAAACGCCACTAAGGAGCATATTTTCCATAGCAAGGATGGAAAAAGAAGTAACTCTCCAAAAATAAGGGAAGAGAAAGGCCAAAACAAACTTAAAGAAGATAACAAACAAGTTGATTTGAGTATGTACAAAGCTAACAACTATTGGTCTTATTTCAAGGTTGGAGGACATTGTTATGACAAGTGTTGGAAGCTTCATCTAGAGATTCACCCAAATGACAAACACAAGAGTAAGCAACCACAAAGGAAAAAAAACACACTAAAACATCAAATTCAAAGAGAGAACAGCTCTCACATGAGTCTACATCAACATTCAATGATGTTAGTTTGTAATGATCTACTTGGATAGAGTATTTACTTGATTTGCAAAGGAGATAAGTGTGAGTTGCTTTCATTTGTAGGGGCATTTGATTAGCACTCCAAGTTTTTCCTATGGATTGAGTTGTGTTCAAGTTTTTCACTTGTAGAGCAAGCAAGTAGTACGTTCCACTCACTATGGGTGAGTATGAGAAGTATGGCCACTTGGTGGTCAAGAAAGGACAAGGAAAATAGAGAATGTAAGAGCTAGTGATGACATGTTTTGGGTGTTGTAAGCATGCACATTTGTGTTCCATAGTAACATAAATGTTGTAGCATGTAACATAGATGACTTGTAGCATGTTGTAGCATAATAGTGATGGTTTTCATTATTGTAATGTGCATAAACTCTTATCTCAGTTGTAGCATGTGCATAGTTGTAGGAAGTGAACTCTAAGTTACACATTCATTGTAAACAGTGTATAAATGTATGAATTTCATTGTACATAGATGCAATAAGAAGGACCACTTTGTAATAAATTATAACTTTCATAGCATTGTAAATTGACCTTCAAATGCAAGGAGGATCATACATGGCAGTAGGGTTATATATAGACTATGATAGTGGACTGTTATATAGACTCACATGATTGTCTTACACTCATGAAAATCTCCTTTTTAGTGTTTTATCTCCTTGTAACTCCCTTTGTATCATCTTATGTCATCCTAAGGCAAAATTAAGAGTCTTCCAAAATCAATTTTGGCTCCATGTATACACTCGAATATGAGATGACAAACAATTGTTCACTAAAATTATTTTATTAAGTATTTGATAAAGTTTTTCTCTTGTATAGCTGAAAATAGGTGAAATAAAGGCATGAAGGGTAGAAACAAGGTGGAAACATAAAGAATTTGGAGTCTCATTGACTGAACTAACTGATATACCTAGACACATATATGTCAAGAAGAACATAAAAAACATAAAGACATAAAGAACATAAGAACATATATATGTGAATTAAAATTGAAAATACCTTAGAATTTGATATTACAGTTGACCAATTCTCCAAAAGATGGCTTCAAAATCCTCAAATTCTTGTTTTTCTCAAGTTTGATTATGAATTCTATATAATTCTAGAATAGGATCAGTAAAATTTATGTAAAAAACAAACATATATCATCAAATTCAATCTATATATCAATGGTATTTAGCTTTGAAATGAAATCACACATGAAACATGAAACTTTCAGTTTAAATAATCAAGTTTTCTCCAAAAACATGAAAAATTACTTCTTCTACATTGAAAAAACAAAAAAAGGTGGTGGATTCATATAAAAATGGTTCTCAATTAGTCAACCAACATGAAAAGCATTTTTTTGTCTGATATACTTGTGAAAAGTAGGAATAATAGGCATGTGGGGTCTAAAACACGAATCCCACATGCTTTTTTACCATTTTCCATGCTTCCAATAACATGCTCGCGTTATAACGCGAGCGCATTATGGGAAGCATGATAACATAAAGGTAACCTTGTATCTACATGAGAGAGTCTCTCTCTCTCTCTCTCTCTCTCTCTTCATTTCACTATCCTATATATAAAGAGGGATTGAGAGACATGGAGAGATAGAGAGGATAGGTGGATATAGAGACGGGGAAAGGGAGAGATGGGGATTGAGATAGAGAAATGGGTCTATAGAGGGAGAAAGATAGAGATACATATATATATAGAGAGGGAAGATATAGGGAGATAGATCTAGCAAGGGAGAGATAGATAGGGAAATACAGAGAGAGAGGTAGAGAGGGGTATATTAAGAGATGGGGTTATGAGGATAGATATCTCGATAGGAAAAGAGATCAAGAGATGTCTAGAGACATAGGGAGAGAGATTTCAAGAGGTAGAAGGATGGGAAGAAAGATAAAGAGGAGGAAAGAGAGGTAGTGAGGGATAGATTAAGAGATAGGGATCCATATGTCTAGAGAGATAGAGATAGGGATCCCTATTCTCCCCTCTACCTAAACCATAAACCTAAACCTCTAAACCATAGACCCTAAAGTTTTAATAATGTCCCTAACCCCTAACCCTAAACCCTAAAATCTAGCAACCCTAAACCCCTAAACTTCTAAGGTCTCTAAACCATAAAACCTAGAAGCAAAGGTAGGTATAGTTAGAGAGAAGGATAGAGAAGATAGAGATATCTCTCCCAGGCCCGGTCTCCTCTATATCTCCCTATTCACTTCCTACCTAAACCATAAACCTAAAACTCTAAATCTTAACCCCTAACCCCTAAACCATAAACATTAAACCCTAAATAATGTCCCTAAACCCTAACTCGTAACCCCTAAACCCTAAAAATGAGCAACCAGGTAAACCCCAAAACCCCTAAGGT
This sequence comes from Cunninghamia lanceolata, assembly GCA_027924645.1. Taxonomy (NCBI): domain Eukaryota; kingdom Viridiplantae; phylum Streptophyta; class Pinopsida; order Cupressales; family Cupressaceae; genus Cunninghamia; species Cunninghamia lanceolata. The sequence goes on along the minus strand of BSBN01000193.1, from coordinate 2,783,043 downwards.
CCCTAAACCATAAAACTTGGAAGCAACCCTAAACCTCTATCTCCCTATCTCTCCCAATCTCTATAACGTGAAAACATGAAAACATTAAGCTTTCATTCCAAACAAATTCATTCCTAATCAATCCCAAAACATCCCTAATCCATTCAATTTCATCTCTAATCATCCCTAAACCACTTCTAATCAGCCCTAAACCACTTCACACCATCCCAAATCATATCCAAATCAATTTAACTTCATCCCTAATCATTTTCCAATCAACCTGGCTTTCATCTCAAATACCATCCCTAAAATATTCCTAAATCATTCTAATCATTCCCTAATCAGCACTAAACCACTTCAGACCATCTCTAAAACCATTCTAATCATTCCTAATCTAGTTCTTTTCACCTCTCATCATCCCTAAACCAATCCATTTCATCTCAACTCCATCCCAAATCAATCTAACCTCCATCTCAAACGATCCTGAAAAAAATCAAAATCAAACAAATACCTCACCAGTAGCCATTAGAAGATCATAGTGCCAATCTGTTAGTCATTTTCACCATTTTGTATATTGTATGTGCCAATATGCTCCTTAGTAGTACCTACCTATCAATCACAAACATCATTCTACACCTAGCTAGTCACAGGTGTCATTCTACCCTCTGCTAGACACAAGAGCCATCAGAACATCATAAGCACCAATATGTTATTCATGTACACCATTCTATACATCATATATACCAACCATAAACCCTAAACCTGATCAACCCTAAACCTAATCAACCCTAAACCCTTATCTCCTTGTCTCTATCATCCCTCTACCTCTCAATCTCTTTGCCTATGTCTTTGGCTATGTCCTCACCGTCTATCTCCCTATCTCTCCCTCTCTAAACTCCTAACCCCCAAACTCTAAACCAGATCAACCTTAAACCCATATCTCCTTGTCTCTATCATCTCTCTACCTCTCAATCTCTCTGGCTATGTCTCTGGCCATGTCCCTCACCCTCTATCTCCATATCTCTCCCTCTCTAAACTCCTAACCCCTAAACCCTAAACCCAATCAACCCTAAATCCAATCAACCCTAAACCCTATCTCCTTGTCTCTATCATCCCTCTACCTCTCAATCTCTCTGCCTATGTCTCTAGCCATGTCCCTGACCCTCTATCTCCCTATGTCTCCCCTCGGTGTCCTCTGTATCTCCCTATTGGTTCTCTCTATCTAAACCCTAACCTAAACCTCTAAACCTTAACCCCTAACCCCTAAAACATAAACCTTAAGTTACCCTAAATAATGCCCCTAAACCCTAACCCTAACCCCTAAACCCTAAAACTGAGCAACTCCAAACCCCAAACCTCTAAACTATAAACCATGGAAGAAACTCTAAACCTCTATCTCCCTAGATCTCTCCCAATATATATTGATCCCCTCACTCTCTCTCTCTCTAAACCCTTGATGGGGAGCACATCGATAAAACTTACACCGTCGGCCACCTTACGACTTGTCACTCCGATCTCACCACTCTCCCCGATGTGTGACCTACATTTCTTGCCTATCGGCAAGACAATGACTATCGGCTGCCCTAGATTCCACTATGCCAATACACTGATGGATCTCTGTCGGTAGCATTTACCCCTTATCACCCCAATATGCCCTGATCGGTATGACCAACGCCATCAGCACAATGCCAAGTTGCCTACCTGATGAACTTTGTCATTCAGATGTGAAACTTAGACCACAACTTCCTTTCAATGGGTCAACCTCCCTTTGGCCAGACTATCCTCATCGTTCTAAGCGAGGAATGTTTCGTCGATGGCCTCTTTCTCATCGATAATAGCTCTAACTCTTACAATCCAAACCCTAGCACATGGAGATGCTAGGCGATCTACTGTGCACACTCCAATTTGGTCCTCTATGCCACCAAATAGGAAAACAAAATAGGAAACAAAAACAAATATCTGTACAACGAAGCCATTCCACTAATTTCGATAGAAATCTTATCAGTGGAATGCTTCATATCAACATTTTGCAACAACAGAAGTATAGAAAGGAAAAGAAATCTATAGCTACGCAATTTGTATTTACAGAGAACAGAAAATAGATTAACGACATAGAATAGTTCTATTTCTCCTTCACAATGCTCAATTACATTCACACAATTGCATTTAATTACAATGTCATATGTCTGAGTTGGTTCATTTCCCTGGGTTTATAAGCTCGCCAAAGGAACACCAACCCTATTCCAAGCAGCTGGGAGAAAACTAACTGATTCCAAGTGGCTGGGGGACCAACCGTCAAACCAATAATGATGCACCCTAATTACTTGGGACTTACAAACATTGTTCTAAGTCTAGATACAAACAGAAATGACATGCATTGGTCAAATAGACCTTATTACAACCCAAAACATGATTCAAATGCCTCATGGAGGCCACCTTGTGTTAGGTGCTCCTGCACCATACACCCCACCTAGAAAAGAACTCATGTCCCATGAGTTGATTCTTTGGCTTGCTCCACCTTTATCCTTCGTTGCCTCATGCCTTCCCCACGATCTTTAGACTGCAACTTGCTTCCATGGAATAAAAAACTCATGCCTAGCATTGTAGTCTCTACTCACACCTTGCCATGAGTGAGTGCTTGCAACCAAACTTGGATGTTGCATGCCATGACTACTGACTATCATATTTGCCTGAACACTTGCATTCAAAACTGTGTTTGATGCGTCTTGTACTGCTGCTATGGTAGAATATGTTTGCCTTCCAACTCTTGTTGGCTCTAGAGGACAAACAATGGCCCCTACTCTAATAGCATCCTCTTCTTTCCAATCAACTTGTGGTTGCCTGTAGACCTACTCTTTGACCTTCATCCGATCCATTTCAGACATCACTATCTGATCTCCATCATTCAAAACTGAAATCACCTTCAAACTTTGACCTTTGGCAACCCCACTCCTTGAGATATCCTCAACTGTCGTTGTCTCTTCTTCATGCATCTTCACAAACTCTTTCTTACCCATCAAAATGATCTTGGCTACCTTCTTTGCTTCAACATCCTCTTGCAATGGTGTCATCACAAAAGTCTTGCCATCCTTCTTAATGGTGTATGTGTTAGTATATCCATCATATAATGCTTGCCTATTAAATTGCCATGGCCTACCTAAAAGTAGGTGACAACACTCTATGGGCAAAATGTCACATAAAATTCTCTCCTTATATTCTCCAATCTAAAAATCAACATATGCTTGTTCATCTACCAAAAGTGATTGAATATCACTTACCCAAGATGCTCTGTAAGGAGTTTGATGAGGAATCCTTTCTATGTTCAATTTATCCACCATTTCCCTAGACACCATATTATCTGTTGAACCAAAATCTATGACTACCTTACATATTTTACCTTTTCTTTTGTAGTTGATCCTGAAAAGAGATCTCCTTTATGATGGTTCAGTTTTCACTGGTTCCTTGAGCAACGTCCTCTTGATAATCAGATTCTCTCCCACCTTTGATGTCAAATTCACTTCAGGAGATGTCACACTCCCTGCATCCTCTTGAGTCAATGTGGTTCTTCTCTCATTACCATGAGAAGTTGAGGCCTTCTCTGGACACTTATAGGCCGAGTGTCCTATCTGATTATAGTTATAACATCTCATATTGGAGAACTTGGATTCTCTACCTGATCCATTTGTCCCACTTCTTTCATTTGGCCTTCTGCCTCGGTAGCCTCCTCTGCTACTTGAGTCTCCTACTTGCTCTTCTTGGCTAGACTCACCACTAGGCCTCTGGTTAGGACTTCTTCCTCCAAAACTGCCTCTAAAATTTTTGTCACCTCTTCCTCTACTCTGCTGCTCACCTTTCCCCTCTTCAGCTTCTCTTCAGCTCTTAATGCTACTTGAAAGCATTTTTCCACAATTTCAGGGGTAAACAAACTTATCTCATCTTGAATATTGATCCTCAAACCATTTAGATACCTTGCTACCTTGGATTTTTCATCCTCCATGTACCCACAACGAAGAGTGTATTTGTGAAACTCCTCGGTGTAAGTAGCCACATCCATATCTTTTTGTTTGAGGTTCTGCATCTTCCTGTAAATCTGCACCTCGTAGTCAGATGGAAGGAACTGGGACTTGATCTTCTCCAGCATTCTGCTCCATGAAGAGACCATACATTTCCCATTCTTTACCCTCTCTCCTTGGACGTAATTCCACCATGTAAGGACAGCACCTTTGAGTTTAGTTTTTGCAAACTTAACCCTCTTACTTTCAAGAACTTCCTTGTATTCGAAGTAGTTGTTTAGAGCCTCAATCCACTCCATGACTTCCTCAGCATTCATCTTTCCACTGAACATGGGGATATCTATCCAAGCCTCTGAAGAGTCCTTGCCAATAGCATTAATGACTTCTAGGAATTGCTTTTGTTCAGCTGGTATCTTTGCCTCTTCTTGTTCCTCTGCTTCTTCCTCTTTCTCTTCTTCTTCATTTGAATCTTCCTCTATCCTTTTTCCTATCTTCATTGCCTTCAATTCATCTTAGAGTGCTTCCCTGACTCTAGTTTTGATCATCTCTTCCATCTCTTGAAATTTCTTGACCACTTCGCTGGTCATCCCCTTTGGAGGAATATCGCTAGCCTTTCCTTCGCTCTCTCTGTCTGACATAAAGATTCACAGACAGCACCCAAACGCCAACACTCCTGCAAATCCTCAATTTGACTACAACACAATGCTCAATCAGATGTCCATCCTACATGTTGCTTCACAGATCCTGGAGATGCACTACCACTCTCTCTCTTAGTGGCCTCACTCTGCACCCTCTTCCAGCCAAACCTCTATTGGTGGATGGTCTTGACAGACCTCAACATCATCTGCCCACACACTACAGGAATCCTATTCCTTCTCACAACTAGATGGCACGAGCAACTCTTTATCTGCCTTCGCAGTGACAGAAATCAAAAACACAACACCTCCGCCCAAAGCTTTCACTGGCTTGGATACCAATATGATGGGGAGTGCACCGGTAAAACTTAAACCATCGGCCACCTTGCGACCTGTCACTCCGATCTCACCACTCCCCGATGTGTGACCTACGTTTCTTGCCTATTGGAAAGACAATGACTATCGGCTGCCCTAGATTCCACTATGCCGATACACTGATGGATCTCTGTCGGTAACATTTACCCCTTATCACCCTGATATACCCTGATCGGTAAGATCAACATTGTTGGCACAACACCAAGTCGCCTACCTAATGAACTTTGTCATTCCGATGTGAAACTTAGACCACGACTTCCTTTCGATGGCTTGACCTCCCTTTGGCTAGACTATCCTCGTCACTTTGTGCGAGGAATGTTTCGTCGATGGCCTCTGTCTCACCGATAACAGCTCCAACTCCTCTGATCCAAACCCTAGCACATGGAGATGCTAGGCGATCTACTGTGCACACTCCAATTTGGTCCTCTGTGCCGCCGAATAGGAAAACAAAATAGGAAACAAAAATAGATATTTGTACAACGAAGCCATTCCACTGATTTCGACAGAAATCTTATCAGTGGAATGCTTCATATCGACATTTTGCAACAACAGAAGTACAGAAAGGAAAAGAAATCTACAGCTATGCAATTTGTATTTATAGAGAATGGAAAACAGATTGACGATACAGAATAGTTTGATTTCTCCTTCACAACGCTCAATTACATTCGCACAATTGCATTCAATTACAATATCATATGTCTGAGTTGGTTCATTTCCCTAGGTTTATAAGCTTGCCAGAGGAACACCAACCATATTCCAAGAGGCTGGGAGAATGATTCCAAGCGGCTGGGAGAAAACTAACTAATTCCAAGCGGCTGGGAGACCGGTCAAACCAATAACGATGTACCCTAATTACTTGGGACTTACAAACATTGTTCTGAGTCTAGATACAAATAGAAATGACATGCATTGGTCGAATAGACCTTACTACAACCCAAAACACGTTTCTAAACAAAACATGATTCAAATGCCTCATGGAGGCCACCTTGTGTTAGGTGCTCCTGCACCAACCCTAACCCCTATTTACCCTAACCTGAGCAACCCTAAATCCCTAACCCCTAAACCATAAACCATAAACCTAAGCAACCGTAAACCCCTAAACCTTATTTATAATTCCCCTAAACCCTAAACTTGAGCAACCCTAAACTCATAAACCGTAAATAATTCCCCTAAAGATATAAGCAACCCTAAATAATGACCCTAAACCTAAGCAACTCTAAACCTCTTTCTCTCTCCCAAAACCCCTAAACCCTAAATAATGCCCCTAAATCCTAACCCTTAAACCATAAACCATAAACCTGAGCAGCCCTAAACCCTTAAACCCTAAATGATTCCCCTAAACCCTAAACTTAAGCAATCCTAAACTCATAAACTTGACCAACCCTCTCTCTCTCTCTCCAAAACAAGAAAACTAGGACTCTCTCTCTCTCTCTCTCTCTCTCTCTCTCTCTCTCTCTCTCTCCCCCTATCACCAGGTATCTCTCCCAGGTTTCTCTCCCCTCCATCTCCATCCTCTCTCCCTTTTCCTCCCTCTCACTCTCCCTTATCGACAAAGAACATGGAAATGTAAGAAAAATAGGACATATAAAGATGGATGATGATATAAATTGGGATTCAATGAAATGGAGACAAGATAATTTATGAAATTTCTTTGGATGGGAAGAATGAGGAGGAGAGGTAGAGAGGGGAGGGAAGTAGAGAGTGAGAGAGGATAGGAGGTAGAGATATGATGGAAGTAGAGAGTGGGAGAGGACCGTAGGAGGTAGACAGGGCAAGGAAGAAGAGAGAGAGGGTAGGAGGTAGACAGGGAAGGGAAGCAGAGATTGAGAGAGAGGGTAGGAGGTAGACAGTGGAGGGAAGTATAAATTGAGAGAGAGGGTAAGAGGTAGAGAGGGAGGGGGAGAAGAGAGTGAGAGAGAGAAGGTAGGATGTAGAGGGGCAAGGGAAGCAAAGACTCAGAAAGACGGTAGGAGGTAGATAGGAGAGGGAAGTAGAGAGTGAGAGAGACAGTAGAAAGTAGATAGGGGAGGGAAGAAGAGAGAGAGAGAATGTGAGAGGTAGAGAGGGGAGCAAAGCAGAGACTCAGAGGAAGGGTAGGATGTAGAGAGGGGAGAGAAATAGAGAGAGAGAGATGATATGAAGTGCAGTGGCCCTTGTAGACATGTATGTAAAGTGTGGAAGCATAAACAAGGCATGTCAATTGTAAGATGTAACACCTCAACGAGATGCTCTATAATGGAATGCAATGATTGCAAGATATGTAAAAAATGGATTTGTTGAAAAGGCTTTAGAAACTTTCAAGAAAATGCAATTGGCATGTGTATTGCCAGTTATGATGTGCTTTGTTTGACGTGTTTTTATCAATTTTTAGCAACATCTGGAGATAATCTGGAGCGTGCTCCGCATCAGGATGGCACTTTTTTCAATGAAAACTCAAAAAAATACCACCATAATATTAAGCTCTCTGTTATCTATCTAACCATATAATTTTTTTCACATTTTGAGTACGTTTAGTGTTTCATCTTAAATTTCTTTTGTAAGTGTGTCCAGTTTTGTCAAAAACTAGTGTCTAGTATTTTTAACTTGTTTTTTTAATTGTTCATCAAAAATTGAAATAAGTTATATTTTTAGAAACTAGACTCCATTCTACACGAATTCAAAAAAAAATCAATTTTCAATTAGTTTTCAAACATTTTAGGGGGGAGCAGGCTGAAATTTCTATTTTTCAGGATGTGTCCACTTTAAAAATTACTAAAAAATTAATTATTCATTGAACAATTATCAGAAAAATCAGGGATAAACTAAATGGTGTTAACCTAATTTCTCACTAGAGAGATTATTGAAATACTAAAAAAAAGTTAACATTTTAGGGGGAGCACACCATACACTATGTTATGTTTTTTTGAGAAAAATAGGACCAATTTGTGTGCTCCCCCTTTTTGAGCCCCTTAATCTCAACCATTTCTCGAAAAAATTAGTAGTTTAGAAACTAGATTCGGAGCACTACAACTCTTGTTTTCATTCCATCTTCAAATTTTGAGTGTAGCTATCTTCAATTTCTCATCCAACATCAATGTTTCTTGATTTTAGAAAAAAAATGGAAACTTAAGATCCCATTTTGGTCCCTCATCTTTGTGCACTTACCCATAAACACTAATTCAAATCTTAAAAAAAATATTTTTACAAACTACACTTATAGATCTACAAAAAGGTATTTTTTAATATAAATAAAAAGATTATTTACATGAGTAGGAGTTCTTAGAACATCAATATTTTTAAATAATTTCATTTTTGGGTAAATTAGCCCAAAAGTGATGCTACATATATATTTAGTGGATACTTCTAGTTAGAAAAGTTGTGGCCTAGATCTAATTTAGCTAGAATGAATCCAACTAGATCATATGTTTCACCAAAATTAACTTTCAGTTAGAAATACTTAAATTCACTTGTGTTGATAAGTTAGCTTGAAGCTTTACAATCCAATTCCTTGGGACAATTAATTAACAAAGGAAATATCAAGCTCAACAACAAGCAGCTGATCACTTTACTAAATGTCTCCTACAAAATCATTGTCAAGGCTCTAGCTCTTATATTTTGACCCATGCTCCCTTTACTAGTCTAGCCTAAATAGACCTCTTTCATTAAATCTAAATTTATCTTGGATAATATCATTGTTGTGTGGGAAGGGATATAATGGGTTTAGTGCTATAAACAGCCATCCATATTCCTCAAAATTATTTTTTTCAAGGCTTATGACCGTATTGAATAGCCATTTATTCTCACCATTCTCTAGGTGCTTGTATTTGGGCCTCATTTCATTTAGTTTGTTCCGATGGTGTTTGTTGATGCTTCAAATTGCATCACCATTTTAGATCAACAATCTAAACCTTTTTGGATCCACCATTCCATTCATCAAGGATGCCCCCTTGCCTAAGATTTGTATATTCTTGTTGTTGAAGGATTTGGTTATCTCCTAGGTCATGTGGTTTCCCAATCCTGTATTAAGGAGATATCCCTCCCCAATTCATTTCAATAGTTGTTTAATGATCATTTTATTGATGATTCTTTCCTTACTCTCATTGAGGAATAAAGTAATTTCAAACAAGCTCTTCAGTGCCTAGACATTTTCTGCCAACCCTCTGGTTCAAGCATTCAATGGAAAAAAATCATTATTATAAATAATCCTCCCAAGTTGAGCTAGGTTGATAATTTTGGATGGAAATGGATTGGGCATGGAGAAGTGATTCATTTTCCAGGCATTCCCTTGGAATTTCAATCTTTTCCTTCCGAACTGTGGCAAGTTGTGAGAGATAGAATTGAGAAACAACTTAATTATTGAATAACCAAGCCCCTCTCTCTAATTGGTAATTTTCATATTTGCTCTAAAATTTTGGTTGCCACTCATCTTTGTTCCTCTTCTTGTTGGGTCCCTTCTAAGGCCTCTTATTTGAAAATTGAAAATCTCCTTAGAGATTTTCTTTGGGTTTCCAATGATGGGAACCATGGTTTCCATCATGTTGCTTAGGAGTTTTGTTGTCTTTCTCATGAATTTGGAGGTCTTGGCTTTCTCTGCATTCATAGGGGTAAGGCTTTGCCTTATGTGCTAAATGGATTATCGAAGCCCTTTAGGGAAATGAGGCCAAGAAAATTCTCATTAGACATTATATTGGTACCGGTGTCCCATTAAGATGACTAGCTTGAAAAGGCGTAGATCTTGGCACTTTTCTTATTATGAGGGAGCCTGTCAGAATTCAGGGCACATTTTTTTATCAAGAGCATTTAGAAAGATTGGGAAGCCATCAAGCCTTGGCTTCGCTAGGTAGCAAATGATTTCTACAATGACCTCTCTATTAATCACCAGTCTGTTTGGTGGTCTCCAATTCTCATTTGTCAAAACCGTCCTTTGGCTAAGGTGTCATGGATCCATGTCTTGATTTTTTTCAATAGAGCCACCAAGAATATTCTTTCTTGGGCTAATTTCAAATTGAAATTTAGGCTTGCTAGTGAAGACCGAGAGACTTTCTAGTCTATTATTGATGTCATTCCTCCCTAGATGCTTCACAAAACTAAGGTTTAGTCCTTCAAACTATGGTGGAAGGATTGGAAATGGTACCCAAACACACCATTCCAGAATTACATGCCCTACAAAGGCTATTTATGGATATCTCCACACATTCCTATGGTGGATCAACTCAATCTTCATTGGAAACTCTAGTCCTCTCTTAGGACTTAACATCGTCGATTCCAATGTATCTAGTCAGTTGTTTTGGAGTCTTAGTTTTGCTTATTTTGCCTAGTGCATTCTTTATTGATGAGTTCCTCTTGGTGCTTATTTGGTTCATATGGGTATCTTCAATCCTCATTGTCCATTTTGTGGCTAGATTGAAAATCTCAAGCACCCATTCTATTTTTGTCCCCACACTCAAGAAGCTTGTAACTAGATTGATGATTTCTTCAGACCCTTTTGGCTTGCTCCCTTTTCTTGGCACATGGCTTTTCTTGGAGTCTGGCCTTATCTCCCATCCAAATATATCTATATTTGGCATGCTTTCAAGGTGGAAATTCTTTTCAACATTTGTAAAGATAGAGATGCAACTCTCTTTTCTAATTACATTGCAGATGTTTATTTCTCTTTGTACAATAAAGCCATGATTTGCTCTAATGTGCTTATGCAGATCCAAGTACAAGCTAGTAAAGTTGTATTTGAAGTTACATATTTATAGGAGCTGCTAGATCACTAAAGGTATGCCCTTTGCACTATTCTCAAGGTTCCACCTAATCCTTGCTCTCCTTCTTGAGGGTATCGATGTGGCTGCAACTAGTTTGCTAGGAGAGAAAGAGGCTCTTGCCCCTTAGGATCACAACGTCCAAGTTCTAGGGCTAATGTTGTCTGTGGTGGCTAGACTCAGCCTAGTGATAACTTTAAGGAAATTCCTCCTATAAAGACCTATAAAATCCTGGCAAATCCTAGATAGGTGCTATAATTTTCCTGGAGAATCTTTCCTTTTTAAAAAAACTATTAATTTTCCTGGAGAATCTATGCACATTATTAAAAAATTTAAAAATTTGTGGCGAATCCTAGTGAAAACTCACTAAAAAAATAAAACCAATGGCGAATATTAGAAAATGATTACTAAAGAAATTAATTATAATGGCTAATCCTTCCTTTAAAAAAATGTATATTTGGTTGGTGCAATCCCCCATATATTCTTTTGTTTTTTGTTTAATTTTGAAGCAGGGGCTCGAGGGCGGCAGCCACTGGTGGGGTCAAGGGGTAGTGTCCCCTTGCGGGGGTCAAGGGGGCAGCACCCCCTCGCCACCAATCACAAATTCACTATCCAAAATGCATTGGATTAAGTATTTTTTAAATATTTCACTTTAAAACAAGACTAAAATAAAACTAAATTATCGCCATTGATTATCATTTTGATCAGACGGATGTGGTTGAATTCAGTGACCCCTTTAACATGTGCCTTTTAAAAGGCTTACTGGGGCCCAAAATTTATTTTGGGCCGGAAGATCATAATCTAATCATGTGGCCCAAAACAAATTTTAGGCCCCAACAGGCCTTTTAAAAGATACGTGTTAAAAGGGTTGTGGAATTCAACCACAACCATTTGATTAAAATGATAATCAATGGTAATGAATGAAAGGCATGTTCAAAGCGAAATTAGCCCTAAAGTATAGGATAATATATTATTATAATGGCGATATTACCCCGAAAGTAATGACAAGAATATAATAGTAATGGAGAATCCAATTAAGATTTTTAAATTTATTATAAACTATTGCCGAATCATCTCTAATGAGACATAATTTACTTCGCGAAATAATTTAATTTATTAGTTTACAAAAATAATTCTCTAGTGATTTACCCAAGAAAAATTAAATTTTCATAAAAATTAGGTGATTTAGCCCCTTGCTGGTTGCAATATATTCGCCAAATTTGTATTTCTAGATTCGAACTATTTGCCAATTGGCGAAGATTCGCCACTAAAAAAATCCTTACTTCTAGGCCACCCTCCACCTCTTCTCTTGAGTGTGGTGCTTCTAGATGGTTTGATCCTAACAAGTTTCCTCACCGTCCATGCTCAAAACCTTTGAATGATGTTTCTGAAGAGGAAGGTGCTCTCATTGGTTGGGAGCCTATTGATGATGTTGTCCCCGGTGATGTGTTGGGGAATCTTGATGATAAGGACTCTCCTCCTTCGATTGTTGCTTTAACAGCTTAGTGTTTTGGGGGCTTGAGCTTATTATTTTGTCATCTTTATTTTGAATATTGTCGAGTTAAACTTTGTGGTGTGCTCTTATATCAACGTAACCTTTTTTTTTAATATTGTACTATTATTTCTTTTAATATATAATTAAATAGAAAATATTTAAAAAAAAAAAATCTAAATTTAATGATTGTGACTAAGGAAGAAGTTGAATTGAAGGAACAGATTGTCTTTGAACCCGGCGTAGTTTAATGGTTGCTGTGTGTAAGTTAAAAAATTGTGGGACTGAGTTTGCTCTAATTGGATATTTAAACTAATCTTTATTCCTCGGTATGTCGGTAAAATCATGGAAATTTTAAGCCGACATTGTCGATTACGAGTTGCACGAAAGCGTGATTATCGGGGAAATTTCCAGTCGGCACTGTCAATTGCGATTCGCAAGAAGGCGTGACAGAAATCTTTTTTCCCCGGGGAAATTTCAAGCCGATATTCTCAATCGCGAATTGTGCGGAATGAGGCAAAATCAACCTTGCACCCAGTTTTCTTATAATTTTTCAGGGTTTTATCTGATAATCTAATCGGCAACTACAAAACGTGGCATCATAATTAGCATTCCACTGAATGGAAATTCATTTCATTAGTACCATTTGCTATTCGTCAAGTTCTCCTCCACACCTCACCATGACCACCATTACACGGTCGCCCAGTCGCCTTAATATGGTATTATACGGAAGGGTTTAAATTAGCCTGTAAAGATTGACCAAACGACAGTTTAGTTTATACATACATACAGAACTGTCGGCAAAGTCGAAGTGTTAGTCAAAATTTTAGGGTTTATTTTTTGACAAGCTGGCACAGCAACGTATGGGCTTTCTATATGAGGCACGTAAGGAATGAGATCATATGGTAATACATAGTCAAGTCACTTAAAAAGAAATTCATGTCACTGGACGGTAGCTGCGGCCTGTGATTGCAGAATCGTGGAGTGTTCACAATCGGTCTTCCTTTTTTATAGTGACCAAAGTGGCTCGGCTGACTACAATTTAGGTGCCAACAAATTTTCTTCTATAGATTTTTCAGTGTAATGATGAAATTTGCATACCCATCAATTGCCATTTGGTTTTCGGTTATTTTGATGGAATATTTTAAGATAATTGTATATTGACAAGTGATGGATTTTTGGGTAAAGTTGGATTCATTTTCAATCTTTTATTCGCATTTTCAATCTTTTATTCACATAGTCATGGTTAGGAATCTCAATGAAGGGAAGCTTTAGACCACAAAAACTTCATAATTAACATAAAAATTTACTATCAATAAAGGAAAGACACAAAAATGACATAACATCATTTTTATCGTAACATTTAAAATGAAAAATTACAATGATCCCAAATAGGACTAAGGCTTGGTTATGCTTATCCATACTTTGGTTGCCTACCCAACCTCTGAATAACTTTCTATGATTACATCAACTAGGTATCAAAAGGCACAAGAATAAGTTATGGAAGTTGAATAGTTTATCTCCCTTCGGTTACTAATATAAATCAACATGTGGACAACACCTCACATTCCTTCTTTGCAAGTTCATGCAAGCATCAATGGTTGCACAAGATGTTGCTAACCGAGTGTACCATCACGCAAACTATTCAAATATGCGGAGTCGTGTAAGCTCTAATTATGAACAAAACTTTTGTCTACATGTGACCTCCTTTCCACTCATCTATACCTAGCATGTAAGCTCCAACTATTATGCAAGGTTTGCTTCTACACAAGGCTTTAATCCATTATTCAAACTACACTACCAACTGTGCATGTGCAGGGTTTTGCACAAGGCATTTATTCTTCTAATCTATTTTTAGTTGATGAGGATTACTTATGTTCCTAAATACTCTGCATCATTTATCTATCCTCATTCTCATCACAGAGTAATTCAACAAGTCAAGACATTCTCATGGATCATGTGATTGATCCTATATAACATGGATTTGACACATAGAGAATTTAGTCGATGTTTTAAACACAAGACATTTCAATACTATGAACATTGACTTATGTATCATCTTGATAAGTGAAATCTACAAGGCATTAGCCTTATTCTTCATCATAGTTCCCAAAGATAAGTAGATCCGTATCTCTAACATTTAATTTCAATGAATAACATTTATTACACATTTATCATTCTCATTTGGTATTAATTAATCTAGGTTAATCTATGCTTGATTTGTGTGCATTTAATTAATTAGCCTAGATTTACATTAGGAAAATTATTTTACCTTTATATTTTGGTAAACCCATCTACTCTAACATCCCATAGGGTTTAACCTTCGGGCTATAACTTCATTGCATTTAAGGTTTCAAATATGTACTTTCTGATTGCTTTATCACATTTAGATCTTATTACAATTTGTGTTCCTATTTAGTGCTACTTCATCAATATCTCTTTACTCTAGGGTTTGAGATTACATCATATAAACTTACTCTCATCCACCCTACCCAACCTTTTTGGGACTTTTAGGGTTTCATTTTAGCTTTGATATTTTATTGATATTTTAATTTATATCAAATTGTACCTCAATTATATAACATGTCTCCTTCTATTAGGTGTGTGGGTCTTCATTACATAATCTTGTGAACTCTACGTTACCCACCCTTTGTTGTATCTCCATTGTGATATCTATACATCATGGACTCTCATGGTTCCTTATTGTTGGCTTTTATTCATGCTTCCATTATAAATTTTGACATATTTATATGATTTGTAACAAGATATCTTATTTCTTTTAACTCTCTTTGTACCAATGGATTTGATGAAATACTTAATAAAATAGAAAACAATTAGGGGTGCACACTTGATGATATGCTATATTATAGTGATAAAATATGATCACTTCTATATGCACTCAATACTTAATCCTCTTAATCTTCATCATTTTTAATAAAGAACTTAGTATTTTTGAATCTATAGTTGAAACACAACAATTCTTGTTCTTATCACATCTTCAAATTTGTAGAGCAGGCACTTTGAATTACACATCAAATTTTATGTTTTTTTTTAATTTCATTGAAAAATGACCACTTAAGACATGCAAGATTTGGATGGGTGAAAGTTCAAAGTTGTGTCACACTTTTATAAAGGAAATGACCAACACTAATCTAAATTTTTTAACTTGAATCACTAAAAAGTCATGTATACATTTCAAAATTTGAAATTATGTAAATCAATAAGATGTAGACTTTTTAGTATATTTTATGTTTTTTTTTTAATTAAAAATTATTTGAATGTAGTTTTTGTAAAATTAACACTATAATTTAGTTGTTGATATAATGCTAAAGATAAAGTTAAGTGGGACATTTCTCTTTATATAGTAATTTTTTCCTTTAATTTTTTTTGGGTTTTTATAACTTTTTTTGATATTATAAACCTGGTTTTTGGGTCCAAGAACTCTTCAAAATGGGCATCACTTGAAAATTTTATATACTGAACAAGCTTATACCAGTAGACACACAACCACTCTCTTACCCATAACCCCTAACACATATCTAAATGCCACTACATTATAACATACCCACCCCATAACACTTAACCCATGTTCAGTCTCAAACCCTAGAGTTTAAGAAACAACAGATAGGGAAAATTACATAGGCCCTTCAATCTATTCACAAAAATATACAAAACATTGAAAGACAATACCTTAACCTACCTCCTTGCCAAACAAATCAACTAGATCTCATTCTTAGCATCACAAGCACACGAAAAGGATGGATGAATGTGCTTCAAAATAGGCACCCCTAGCTTACCATCTATGCCATCAACCAACTTCCTAGTCTCCAAGACTCACACCAACACTTCATGAATATGACCCAACACCTTCTCCATGTTCTCATTCTATTTTGTGGCCTCGATCATTTCTTCATGTAGTAGAATGGATGAAGCCACTGTAGAGAGCATTGTAGCCATTGTGAGAGACTGGGTAGCCACAAACACATTCCACCACCCATGAGAGCTCCCTAGATCCAGTAGCAAGTACACCATAGTCATCCAAACATTAGCACTCTCTTTCCCATCTACCTCCTTAGCAACCTTCAATAGTCGACCCAACCATTTCCTACATAATTGGGTTTTTTATTTCTTTCTCCAACCCATTTATGAAGCCAACCATAGCTTCTTCCCTTATTATTTTCTTTGAATGCTTCCTCTCCACATATTTCCTTACTAGTCAGCCTTTCACTCAGCACCATCTTACCTCCCATCGATGAGCTACATCCCTATTTCCTTATCTACATCCTTGGAATGCCATCCACCACTTTCTTTTCTTTCAACTATTTCATCTTCTCCTTCCCCCCAACCACATCACCCCTAACACCATTGGAAGCCATGGTTAATTGCTGCCAAACACCGAGAGGGAAAAGAATGTGTGCAATCCTTGTCCCGTTGTTTGAGATCAACATATCATCAAATCCAAGTGCCATCCTTTGTTATGATGGCCTCTGCACAACACACTTCATTGGTCCTTTACACACAGCATGTGCTCATTCTACATTAATTTCCTTATATGGAACATGCCTATTGATTTGGCCCCTTATCGGGTGATTTTGGTATTTATAACTTGAAACCTTAGTGCATGGATTAATTTCTTCCCCATTTTGATAAATATAGATTTTAAAATAAATCTTGGAAGTTACGTGTAATGGAAACACAATTGTTTTTATTGGACATAACTTTTTGTCTTAGCTATTTATTCAAACTAGGAAAAAAAATATATAATCTTGACATGGATCTCTCATCTAGTGCATCATATTTTATTTTCATTTTTTTAATATACTTTAGTATTTTTTCTTGAGAGGACAATCAACATTATATTTTGGTGCTAACGACCTATTTTTATTAAAAATAAAAAAAGAAAATATAAACACTTATATATCTACAAAAGAGTATTTTTAGATTAAAATAAAGATTATTTACGTGAGTAGGAGTTGTTAGAACATTAAGTTTTTCAAATATTTTTATTTCTTTGGTAAATTAGCCCTAAAGTGATGCTACATATGGGTAAAAGTACAAAGCTGTGTCACGCTTTCAGCCGACTTATCAGCACAAGTGAATTTAAGTATTTCTAACTAAAAATCAATTTTGGTCAAACATATGATCTTGTAAGATTCATTCTAGCTAAATTAGATATGTCCACAACTTTTCCAACTAAAATGGTTGGCTAAATGCATATGTAGCACCACTATGAGGCCAATTTACCAAAAAAATAAAATTATTTGGAAAACTTGATATTTCAACAACTTCTAGTCGTGTAAATAACATTTTTTAAAAAATATAAAAATACCCTTTTGTAGATCAATAAGTTTAGTTTTCATATATATATATATATATATATATATATATATATATATATATATATATATATATATATATATATAGTTATTATTTATATTTTCCTTTCTATTTTTATTAAAAGTAGGTTATCAGCACAAAACATTAGGTCGATTATCATGTCAAGGAAAAATAATAAAACTTATTAATATGAAAGTTGACATTGAATGCAAACAACTATGTTTTAATACACATACATTTTATTATTTATTTAAAAATATATATTTATCAAAATTAGAAAAAAATATATCCATGCACTAAAGTTTCAAGATATAAATACACACAAAAAAATTAAAGAAAAAAAAATAAAATTTACTATATAAAGATTGACATCTCATGTAACTTTATTTTTCAGCATTTTATAGCAACTAAATTATAGTGTCAATTTATTAAAAACTATATTCAAATTATTTTTTAAATTTTTTCAAAAAATACAAACATAAAATATGCTAAAAAATAAATATATTATTAGTTTACATCATTTCAAAATTCAAAACATATATGTCACTTTTTAGTGATTCAAGTTTAAAACTTGGATCAGCGTTGGTTGTTTCCTTTATAAAAGTGTGACATGGCTTTGTGCTTTTACCCATATGTTTTTAGTGAGCACTTTCAATTGGAAAAGTTGTATCCTGGATCTAATTTAGTTAGAATGAACCTAGCTAGAACATATTTTTTTAACAAAATTGACTTTCAATTAGAAATGATTAAATTCACTTATGCTAATTAAATTTTCACTTGGCTATGGAGATAGCCACCTAAGACCAAGAAATTCTAATGAAAAGCACAAAGAATACCATTATGAAAGAATAAAATGTATTCTATCAAAGGATGCAATAGAATGGATTGCAATGAAATATGAGAGAAAGAGGTGGGTATGTATAGTATAAACTACCAAGATAAACAATTGTACAATCAATGTGGGATAAAGTACAAATGTCCCTAAGTAAACTTAAATAGGTGTGAACATGACCTAAATGATTAATCATTTAAGTAAAATACCCCATTCACACCAATAAGACACACTGTTGGCCCCCTATTTTCCTACACTTACCTAGAAGTTTTCAACTCTAACCCTCTCAAACCTAGAGAACTTTTAAAACTTGTTAAATATTATTTCACAGTTGGATCCTTCTGACTAAGACCCAAGTAATAATAATAAATTATCTAAGATCACTAGAGGTTGTCTATGCATGCCATTGTAAAATAAAAAATAATTGAACAGTTATTTGGAAGTTTGATAACAATTTATCAAAGAACTAGTTGTTAAAGGAGAAGGAAATAAGCTCAAATTCTATAAGAATGTTATTTAAAGAAGTTATTGTGAACCAAATAACATGACTAATCCCAAATAAATAATAATCATTATAATTAATGTGTAACCCTAGTAAATTACATAGTTAAACACAAGAAAATGTTTAGAATATTTTTTAATAGCATGGTTAAGGTGCTACACAAAGATAATATATTAACAATTACAAAATTTATATTTTGTGAGAAGAAAAACTTATAGAATTGCCTTAGAAAAACATAACAAAAGTGGAATGGTGGCGACTGAGCTTTACTAGGGTTTTCTGTGTTTATGTTTTTCCTTGGTCTCCCTTGTGTCATACCGCACCATTGGCACAGGATTTTTCACTTAATCTATGAGTATGACTGCAATTACTATGGTTTTGGGGGTTTATAATGCCTACAACCAGCTCTAACCCAACAGTTCTTGCTGGTGTTGGCGGTTCTGCTCAATGGCTCCTCCCTTGAACAAGTATCCCTAGAAATTCATTATGAAAGTCTTCCACGAGGTAAGTCTTTTGATTCTCCTACGGATGTGATTTTACCCACACAGGATTTTGATTCTACATGTCAATGGATAGAACAACATACTCTTGTTGGTTATTTTGTTGGGAGGTCTCCCCTTAAAAGTGTGCTTAAAGATTGGGTTCAAAAGCCTGGGTCCCCCATGGGGTCTGCCTTGATATGGTCCAAAATTTGATAAAGGACTTTTTTCTTTGTTGCTTTATGGAGATCAGTCATGTTTAGGCAATATTGAATCATGGTCCTTGGTATGTCTAGTCCTCTTTGCTGGTCTTCCAGCCCTAGACCTGAGATTTTGCTATCTTAGATGACACTACGTTGCAGGTTCCAGTCAAGGTTGAGTTCCTCGGTCTGCCCTTGCCTTGCTTGTATTTTCTGCAAGTGATTGCATCCTCCATGTGGAGAGTTATTTGTCTTGAAACTAATAGGTTCTTTCAAGCTCACCCTCAAAAGTGAGTCTGTGTCAAAGTGGACCTTTCATAGGATTTGAAAGTCTATTGATATTCAAATTGGCTCTATGTGTCATACCCAGAAGGTCACCTATTTCAATCCACTAAACACCTGTTATCGATGTCAGTCCACTGAACATAAGATCAAGGATTGTCCTCTTGCGATCCGCTGTACTCAGTCTCCATCACGGGAAGCTGACAAGCTCCATCTGGTAAATGATGCTACCACTAAACTAGATGAAAAATGGTCAATGGTAAACCAACTAGAAAAATAAGTCCAATGGCTCCGAGGCGGTTTCCAAAACCCCTACGCTGACAAAATATGTTTGAAACCCTTTTGCAAAGGGGAAGGAAACCCACAAGGTTTTTCCTAGCATTTTAGCTCAAACAAGGCCTTTGGCTATGCCCCAACCCATTTCAATTATGAAAACTCAGCCTTCTGAGCCTCCTCCTATGTCGGGATCTTTCAGGTGCTCTCATAGCCCTTCTTGACCTCTTGGAGAAGGAGAATATGTTCATGAGAAATGTAGACATTTGCCTCCTCCCTTTTAGATTGGGATAATCTCACTAGAATTTTTGCAGAATCGCTACTCCTCTCTAGAAGTACCAAACTCTGATGACATGGTGGAGTTTCTCCATTGAAATTTCTTTCCTGGAATGTTTGGGGTCTCACCGACCTCTCTAGGAAGTATTTTGTTAGGGATACTTTTTAGAAGTCTGCTGGTATTGATGTTTTGTGTCTTTAGGAAGTGAAAGTAGTGGGTTTTTTTCTCTCTTCGACATGCCTTTCTATTTGGCCAGCCAGTTAGATGTTCTGCATAGATCACGAGGTCGAGCGTGGTAGAGCGGTCATCCTTCTGTCCCCATGGTGGCATGCTTTGGCGGTTTCTCATGGGTCTGATCCCATGCATTAACTTATCTAGATTCTTCTGAACATTGATAATCATTCCTTTGGGATTGTTAATGTTTATGCCTCAAATGATGCTGTTGAAAGATCTCGTCTCTGGCATTGGATTGCGAAATCATTACTAGTTGCCACCTGGGTGCTTTGTGAGGATTTCAATATGGTTGGAATGACATATGATAAAGAGGGTCATTTGCCATTTTGTTGGGTGACTAGTGAAAGAGAGGCTAGTTTTACATGCGACATAAATTGGCTCTTTTCGATCCTAATGTTGGTCGCTAGCATTCTCATTCTCTCTGGCATACTTGGTGCAATTTTCAAGTTGGGTCTAACAGGATATTTAAATGCCTTGATCGAGCTATGATAATAGCACAATCATTTTTCTCTTTTGGCAAGTCTTCACCACTCCTGGTAACGCCATTAGTGGATGTGACATTATTAGACAACTTTCCTATTTTGTTTTGCATTGAATGGCATGTCAGACAACCCCATGCCAGTAGGACCCAATTTTTTTAATACCTCTTTGCTAAGTCACCATCCCATGCTGGCCCACATCCGCACCATCAGGAATCTTGAATGCTGACGCCCCACTCAATGGGTTGGATCCAATGGTGGAATGATGCTAATACATGGACTGTGAGATTTCTTCACATCAATGGGCGCAAATTGGCCATTTTTCATAGATGGTCTTATGTAGCCACAATGGCTGACCTTTGTACAACCACAGAGGCTTTGGCAGCCATCCTTTTCTCCCCATCTCTGCAAGTTAGGGTTGCTGAACTTCAACATGAAAAGCAAGTTGTTGACAACTATGCAGCCAGAGCGGCACAACTCAAAGCTAGGTTACATTGGCTCAAGATTGGGGATCGTACCTCGAAAGAAATTTTTAAGGCACTTTGAGCCAGACATTCCTCACCTGGCATCAAGCACATTAAAAAAGGCATGACTGTGCTTTCAAAATTACATGATATTCTTCAAGCATTTGTTAAGCACTATGAGCAAGTTTTTACAGCCCAAGATTATACTCTTGAGTAGTCAAATGCGCTCCAGGAGTATCTTGCTATTGTGCCAAATAGGCTTTCCTTAGCCCAAACAGTCTTCTGTGAATAATTGCTCACTATTGAAGACCTCAAAGAAGTCATTTGCACTATGGCAGATGATAAGGCTCCAGGAATTAATAGATTTCCCTATGAATTTTACAAAGCTCTGTGGGATTGTGTTGGACAGGATCTGCATAAAGTCTACCTTGAAGCCTTTCATTCTAAATCCCTATGTAATCTTATCAATAAAGGTAATATAAAATTCATACCTAAGTCTGGCGATCCCAAGGATATTTGTAACTAGCGGCCCATCATGCTCCTCAACATCTCCTACAAAATCATTGCCAAAGCTCTTGCTCTCAAAATCTGCCAGCTCTTACCCCAGGTTGTGCAGCCTGAGCAGACTGGTTTCATCAAATCCAGGTTCATCTTGGATGACATCATTGCTATCTGGGAGGGTATGGAATAGGCGAGACGCTCTAATCAATAGACCCTTTTCCTCAAGGTTGATTTTTCCAAAGCCTATGACCGCATTGAATGGCCTTTCATTTTAGCCATGCTTTCAAAACCCAGTTTCGACCCAAATTTCCTCCAGTCTATTAAAATGTTATTTTTGACACCTCAACTTGCATCACCATTAATGGCTTCCAATCCCAATCCTTTGGTTTGTTCCATTCCATTCATCAAGGCTGCTCACTTGCCCCTTCACTTTATGTGTTGACTACTGAAGTGGCTATCTTCTTGGCCATTCCATTTCCTAGGGATTGGTTCATGGGATCTCTTTGCCTAATTCTTCCACTCAACTTGTCAATGGCCACTTTGCCAATGATTCCTTCCTTACCTTGCTAGAAGAAGAGAATACTATCAAAGATGCTTTGGGTTGTCTTGGGACCTTTTGCTTGGCCTCTAGTTCAGCCATTCAGTGGCACAAAACCTTGTGTTACAGATAATTAGTTCTTCCCAGCCCCTTTGGATTTAGCAGTATGGGTGGAAATGGATTGCACCTGGTGAAATCTTTCAATTTCTTAGCATTCCTTTCACCTTTCAGGCTTCTTTTGCTGAGCTCTGGTAGGATTTTCTCTCACATTGAACATAAATTAGCTTTTTGGATTACTAAACTACTCTCTCTGGCTAGGAAATTTTAGGTCTGTTCCAAAGTTCTCGCAATGACTCATGTGTATTACTCCTCTTGTTGGGCCCCTTCCAAGGCCTCGTATGCTAAGTTGGAGAAATTACTCAGAGATTTACTTTGGGCATCTTCTGAGACCCATC
The DNA here is from genome assembly GCA_027924645.1 of Cunninghamia lanceolata. Classification (NCBI taxonomy): domain Eukaryota; kingdom Viridiplantae; phylum Streptophyta; class Pinopsida; order Cupressales; family Cupressaceae; genus Cunninghamia; species Cunninghamia lanceolata. The sequence continues at coordinate 2,759,970 of BSBN01000193.1, read as the reverse complement.
GCAACATTCATCGAGTTGCCTAGGAGTTTTGTTGTCTCCCTAGAGATTCTGGTGGCCTTGGCCTTCTCTCTACTCAGTGGAAAAGTATTTCTCTCTATGTCAGATGGATCATCCATGCACTTACAGGCAACGAGGCTTGAAAATCCCTCCTCAGGCACAATATTGAAGCTAGTTTTCCCACTCACAAACCCTCTTGGAAAGGAATTGGTCTCCCTACCTTTCTTATTATACGAAAGCTTGTTCAGATTTTGGGTACCTTTGTCTCCAAAAGCATATGGAATACCTAGAAGGCAGTAAAACCCTAGATCTGCTAGTTAGGGAATGATTTTCATGATGGGCTCTCCATCAATCAATAGAATATATGGTGGTCTCCTCTTTTTTCTAGTAGTGGTCAGTCGTTGGCTAAGTTTCCTTGGTTCAAGGCTCTTAGATTCCACAAGAAGGGTATCTAGACCTTACAAGATCTCTTTCATAGAGCTACCATGCACATTCTCTCATGGGAAGCTTTTTGTGCCCAGTTCAGGTTTCAAAACCATGACCGTGAAACCTACAACGACCTGGTGAGTGTCATTCTAGTTGATATGCTTCATAAAGTGGGTATCCATTCCAATAAACCATGGTGGAAGGACTGGAAATGGTTTCTAGAAAGCCCTTTCAGAAACTACAAGCCTCTGCTTTGCTATCAATGGCTTTCACCTCATTTTCCCATGATTGATGACCTGAATCGACAATGGCTTCTTCAGTCCTTGATAGCTATTTGGCGCAAAAGATTTTATGTTGTTTGGTCTTCAATTATTGAACCCAAGCTTGCCCACTTTGCTTGGTGTATTCTTTTCCAAGGCTTACCTATGGGTTCTCAACTATTTCATTTGGGGATCCACGACCCTCATTTCCCTTTCTGTGGGTAGGCTGAATCATTCCAACATCTCTTTTGGTATTGTGCCAGAGTGTAGAAGTTGTGGACTTGGATCCACGATTTCTTTCAGCCATTTTGGCCAAAGCATTTCTCTTGGCATATGGTTCTATTGGGAAACTCTCCCAGAATTCTCATAAAGCATACTCAGATTTGGCACCCTTTCAGGGTAGAAATCCACTTTAGTCTATGGAAAGATAGAAATTTGTGCATATTTTCTCACATCAAGCTGGATACTATTGTTCCTTTATATTCTAAAGCTATTATTTATTCTAATGTTCTCCTACAGATTCAAGTGCAAGCTAACAAATTTGTGCTTGAAGTTTCTCACCTTTAGGAGTTGTTGGACCACTGGGGCAATGCCCCTTGCACTGTGGCTCATGTGCCTCCCTCTCCCACTTCCTCCAAGGGTTAGTTGCCTTCACAGGGCCAGCGGCAAAGTGGCTCTACCAGGTATTCTTGCCCCCGTGCTCAAACTCCTCCTCGTTGCAGTTCTCACCCTCATCGACAGAGGTCGTCCTCTCCCCCTCTATGGCCTGGCCTGGGGTGGCCTTCTGGAAGAGCTCTAGGGGGAGGAAGCAGAGATTCTAGGTGGCCTTCTGGTGGTTTCACTCCTGGCAGCGGTTCTGGTTGGCCCACTAATAATACTAAATGGGTCCTGCATTTGGATTGGGCAATTTCACTTCACTGTGAAGATAAAAATACAGAAACAAAAAAGGATGATGATGGTTGGGCTCCTCCTAACATCATCTCAAACCCCACTACTATATGGGACAACCTGCATGACAAGGATCCTCTATCCATTGCCATTGCTTTGGCTGCTTAATGGCCCTATTTTTTATTGTTGTTTCTATTATGTTTTCTGAATTATGGGCATAGCCCATGATTTTATGACTTTCTGGGCACTACCCATGTGACTTTAGGGTGTGCCTTTTAACCACCCACCCTTTTTTGTGGATATGTGTACTATTATTTATAATTAATATAGATATAGTCGCTTATTCATAAAAAAAAGGTTTCCACTTTCTCCTGAAGATATAAGTAGTAAGAGTATCGTGGTAGTAACAACTCATTCTCTTAAAATAGAATATTCCTTTCGTTTGGCATTTTCACTTGCTATGATTCCAATCATTGGAAGTGCCCTATTTTTACTATTATCAATTAAATTTAGACCCATTAAAAGATATTGGATGGAGTCCAAATGTGGTGGTTGTCTCGACACATTTATGTGCTTTTGCTATAACATAAAAGAGTACTTTAAGAAGAACATATCACATAAAATGTGATATTTTTCTAAGGTCATCAAACATCGTAAACGATTATAGCTATATAAAAATCTAGTCCATGATATTTTCTTTCTTAGATAAGGTATACATTAGCATTCAAAAGGCAATTTTGAATGAACAAGCATGCAAATAAATATTTATTATTCAAAAATATTATAATCATAAGTACATATTTATATGCATAATTAATTCATTGAAAAAAATGTTTATTATTAGAAAATGTTTTAGAACACATTACATGTTAAAGTATTTGAGTGTATGAAGTATTGAATTTGTATGAATTGGAAAATAAAAAATATGTCATTTAAATCATTGAATAAAGAATTTCTTTGCATGTCAATAAATATAAAGGGGTTTCTCATACATTATTTCTTTTGTGTACATTTTGGGAAATACTTTTCCCAATAATATTAAATTACTTTTTAACAATGCCAATGGACAATAGCAAAATCATTATTTTAATACGTGAATATCTTATAGAAGAAACATTTCTCACCACAACATGGGAAGAAATGCCACTACCACTATGGCCATATACCATGTTTGAGATCTCCATACCATTAACTTGTCATGCATTTTAGAAAAATTATTGTTAGTACGACATATCAAACATTCTACATGAAATAAACATTAATGTTACCATTGAAATAATGCTTATCGAGTGAGATAATCTTCTTAGAATGTGCATATGTTGGAGCACAAAAAATATGATATCCCTTGTATCTAATATCATCCTTTGTCCATTAAAGTTTTCCCCCTTGTATCTATGGAGTTATTGAGATTGGAAAGGAGGATAAAAATCTCCATTCATCATCCCAATGACCACAATAATACTAATCTTGGAGGAAGTGGTTGTTCCTAAAATTTGCAATGTTTACTATACCTAAATTTGATGTCACCCCATAATACTTAAGAATTTGAAAGAGTGAAAGATAGTGTCCTATATTCAACCTAATCTATGCATTTTTTCCCCTTGGATGTTAGATTTTGTGAAAATAAAGAACTACCAAGACCTAGTGTAAGAACAAACACAAGACCTCAATTTGACATCTATGATCTAAAGATTAAAATAGTAGAAATGAGAGTTTCCAATAAAAACAGAGAGCACTAAAATACTCATGAGATAACAATGGATCAAAGAAATAATGCGCAAGCAAAAGCTTACACTAACATTCGTAACCATTCAAGGTGAGTGAGTACAAATAGAATAGACAAGTTGTCAAATATGACCAAAAGGATATGTCACTCCAAAATCCCCCAAAATAGGAAGGAGTAACTCCTATGGAATATGTCAACAAATTTCTTCATCACCCAGTCCTAATAACCTAAGCAAGATAAATATAGTGTAGGAAAAATACATAACACCTGAATGAAATGAAAAAAAACTACATTAACACCCCCCTTAATCATAGCTTAGACCTAGATGAAAGATGGGTCCCAACATATTTGTATTCTAATGAAATATTGTAGATCAAAAAATGCATGCTCTACAATTCACTTTTGCATGTTTTGGACAAATTTTAGTTGATTTGTTGCATCTATGTTTTTATTCTCTGTGACCTTATTTTTCAACACCCCTAACGATGTCCTAGTGTTTTATCTTTCCTAATCCCTTTGTGTGTCCATCCCATTTTTATTTTTTAAATTTAAATTTATTTAATTTTGTCTTTGTTCTAGATGTCCCCTCCTTCATGATCCCTTACCCTCACCTTGGTCACTTTTTTCTTTGATAATTTAGTTAAATGACTAAATGAGAACCTATTCATTGAACCTAGAACCCTAACCACCTTTGACCACCTAAACACTTTATTTAAACCCATTTTCATTTTTGTGCATCAATAAAGCTAGTAATTTTATTAGTCCCATAGTGTTTCCCATTAGTTTAACCTTGGTGGGTATCAATTTTTTTGAGATTTCCACTTCCCTAGCATACCTTGTCTCCATTGAAACCCTAGAACCACAAACCCTCACTTTATGTTTAGATCTTGGTGTTTTCAAAAAACCCTTAGTCTACATTAGTTGTACTTTAGCTAATGCCACTTTGGTATTTTCCCTCTACCTTTTTGCCTCCACCCATTTCACCCCTCCTCCATTGCAAGCCATTTAGGACTTAGTCTTAGTCTTTTGGCCATAACTTTTATATTTTTGGTATTTTTCAATTAAACTAGTTGTTTCACCTTCCTATGTTATTCATATTTACACTTATTTGTCTCAGTTTGTTGCCATTTTGTCATACTGCAAGCCACCCATTTACTCTCTTGCTTACAATAGCCAATGTGCCAAAATTTAATATTTGTACTTAGAATAGGAGAAAATTATTTGTATGTACATATTTTTAAATGTGTATAAATCATATTTATTAGGTGAAAATTTTCTTGAAATCCCTTTTAACTCTTCATTTTGTTGGTGTTCTCATTTACATATCTTCTCTTGTAGGTCATATGCAAAAAAATCAATGAAGAAAATAAAAAATTTGCATGAGGAAAGTTGTCATAAAATAACATAAAAAGCTCCCTAGATCAATTTTAACCAATTTTGAAACTTTTTAAATTTTAGCTAGTTTCCAAAACCTAATTAGGACTTTTTCAATACTTGTGATTTGATAGATCTCCACAAATAAATCCATGCCTATAAAATAGTCCATTTATAGAATAAGTATATATTCAAATATTTTATAACCCCCTTCAATGCATCAATTCTCTATTTTACCAGTTAGTGTTTTTCTTACTGTAGCTTTGTATTGCATGTTTCTAGTTTGAGTGTGCAAGTGTCTAGGAATCATATATCAAACCCAACTCCTAAATATTGGTTGCTTATTATTATTTACTAAGTTTTACACGTTATTTAATTAATATTTAACATTTAAAAAGAAAGAAAAAAATATCACTTTTATCTTTCATTTGGTGAATCCATTTGGGCTACATTTCTACTTTTGATTTCCATGTTAGTAGTTCAAGATTACATAAATTTGCATAGTGCTTCCTTATGGATTCTCCTATTCTCCTATTTTCCCTTAATTCCTCCTTCCTTGAGTTCAACTTCTTCTCCCAATTCATTTCAACCCATCCCCTTGTTTTGAAGAACTCCTTAGCTTCTTTGAGCTAGATTCCTAACATTATTCATCAAATTCATATCCACATGCCTTTCCCATGCTCCCATCTTCACAATATTCCTTAGTTCCTATTCTGAAACCTTAGAAACCCTTATTTCCTTTCACGGTCTCTTTCACACTACTTCACACCATGACCTAGAGAATGATAGAGGTTCTACTCCATCCCCTTCACCTCTTATTCCCAAGCTTTCCCTTATTGACAATAATACCACCCCTATTCCATCATTCACAAATACATTACTTGATGATAATTCTAAAGTCATAAACCATTGTTGTTTCTGATTCCACCCCCTCACCCAAAGGATCTCATACTCCCTTGATTTATTGTTTGACACCTTTAGTTATTCTTCAGGTGAAGATCTAATTGATGATCCATATGACGATGATCCACCATAGATTATATGATGATGATCCACCATTGATTATATGATGATGATCCACCATTGATTTCACCTACTTCTTAACATTCTTGTCTCTTGGATACCTCCATAGATGACATCAACTTGGAAGATTGTATCTCATATGGCCCCTTCACCATATATGTTTTTTGAAAAGCTCCATCATGGCATTGACAAATCTCCTTATCCTTTCTCTCTACCACCTAAGCCTTCTCCTTTTGATATAGATCCACTTCATCCAGGTTCATAGAATAATAATAATCCATTTATACCATTACCATCTCCCAATTTCTTCCTACTTCAAATGACTTACCAACTTATTCATCCACCACTCTTGATGTGTTAAACTTACTTACATGACACTTTCCACTCCCTTCATCTATTATGATTTTGTTGGTGTGAACAATATTACCTAACTAGTTCCACATTAGGTCCTATTCACACTTGTCTAGTTAAGTTTACTTCGGGCATACTTAGGGCACACCTAGGATAGTTATCACTTTGTGTCTCAAGTCATACGATTAAGACACTTGTCATAATCTTATGTTGTCCTATGTTTCACCTTGGCCTATATACCAAAGGCTTTTGATTGTAGTATCAATTTAATATGAAAAGGAGGGGAGTATGTTTTGTTGGTGTATGGGGGTTTTAGCTTGAATCCTTCATTCCACTAAAAATTCCAAGGGCTTTTCAACCCAATTGCCTCTAGTCCACTCAAGAGGAGAGTCACCTATCATGTTGGGTTGCCACAAGGGAAAGCTAGGAAATTCAGAAGTTATCACAATGTCTCTAATAAATGTTTTTATGCTCTTGAAACCCTAATTTCAGCAAAATAGTAAGTAAATCTACAAATTACGACAGATGATATTGAAATAAGACAAAGGGCAGAGAACCTTAACTCACTATTTTTCGTAGTCTAGAAAATGAAAATGTCGGGGACAATGGTAATGGCACCCAAGTCCAAGATGCAACTTTTTCTGTAGAATCTCGATCTCCTTCCGACACTAATTTCCACTATGTCTTCAGTTTCTGACAATTCAGATGCAGAGGACTATGGTGATGGTGCCCTAGTCCATTGAGGAATCTTCTTCTAGATGTTGGAAGCTCTGTAAACCCTAATTATCATAGTCTAGTCTATTTTTGCAGCTTCGAATGTGGGGGACAATGTTGATAGCACCCTTGTCCTTATATCTCACATAGTGTCCTCTTCTTTTCAGATCCCAAATCTTCAATGTCCTCCAATCTTCCCTACAACTCCACTTTCTCTAGATCCAATACCTCTAACCTGCAATCACAAGGAGTGTGGGAGGGGGTTGTGGTGTTTAGAGGCTTGCCTCGGTCAAGCCCCAGAGAGACATTCAAGTCTTCTGAACACCGTTGTTAGAGAGAGTGTGTATCCTTGTGGGATAGAGACAAAAATCCAAATGACAATGATAATAAAATAAAATAGATGTCACCTTGATAATGAATCTCTCATGGAAGGAAGATGCTCTTCGATTGCATGAGGAGAAGATGTAATCCAACCTGCAAAAAATAGACACAATAATAATGCTATGCTCTGCAACACAATGGAAATCACAAGTATGCCAATAGCTCACAATCATAAACATCTTCTAGTCTATAAATGATAACCTACATATGATTATATATGCAACTACTAAGATTCTTGCCAAGAATTTCGTAATTAAAACTTATGATGTCGGCCTAGGACCCAAATAACAGTCACAAACCCGACATTTGAATTTAGAGCAGACCCAAAATAGGGCTGGACTAGGGTGCTAGCACCCAAGTCCACCCCTTGTCTTTGTTCCAAGATCATCAAAATAGGCCCCCTTAGGCCCCATTTGTCACAAGGCCCAAGGGTTTTCTTATCGAGAGTCTGAATTATCATGCAAGATGCTTTAAATGCAATCTAAAGACCTGGGAGCTAAACCTTAAAAGGAAAAAGCCCCCAAGGGTGCATTTTTTTGACATAACATTTAGCTCGCACTTTAATGTATGTATGAACACAAGGTCAATACATGCATTAAAGTAAGGTCAACAAACACAACAAACACACCAGGCATAGAGAAGACACACCAAACATATTGAAGACAATAACAAGCATACAAAACATGGAGAAGACAATTATAGTCATGCAAAACATAGAGAATACATTATTGAAGACACATAGAGCATAAAAAATACATAAATGTAGTGATTATTTTCTTTTTTTTTAATTTTCCCATATGAAATGCAAAATCAAGTACAAGGAAAGTAAAAAAACAAATCCTAAAAGAGTGTAGAGGAGCTCATTGCCACCGGTCTTGCACCTTTTGAGAACAAACATGCCAAACAAAATCCCAAGGTGTAGAGGAGCTCATCGCCACTAGTCTTGCACCTTCAAAACAAACACATCAAACAAATCCCAAAGTGTAGAGGAGCTTATTGCCACCGGTCTTGAACTTTGAGAACAAACACGCCATACACACACATGGAAAACACGGAGAAAACACAGCAAACAAGCGATGTAGTGAAACTATTGCTAGGTTCATCACCATATCAAGCACATTACATGCACACACTGATGATTATGCATTGCCACAACAACCACTAAAATCATGCTTAAGAGTTGAGTTAGTCACAGAACCACTCCCCGCCTCGTGATGAGGACTTTTAAAAATGACAGGATAGTGCAATCTCTTCAAGAAATACACCATCCCCACATCGCGATCAAGGCTTAAGATAGAAAAGGACTGCGATATCCCTGCTTCGTGATGAGGGATTAAATGATTGTGATTGATTTTCATATTGTTAAAAATGCTTTACTATCATCTAAAGTAGATAGCTTACCTTATATATGCCCCCACCTTAAGGTGGTTGATATCACGTATCGATATCAAGCACATTAAGGCAGGAAGAAAACACACAAGGGAACATGAGCTCTCGCAAAGCCCATGCCCCCCAAAGGTGACATGTACTTTACGATCACCAAGTTCTCCCACAAACACACAATTTCCTGCAAGAAAGGTGTTAGTGTCCAAATAATCATGAAAAACAACAATGCATATGATCAACTATATGAAAGATCCATGCAAGGTGAAAGACAAAGTGTGCAGAGCAGTAGTATTGTTAAAGTGTTGTTAGAAAGATAAGATAACATCGACATCAACATCAAGATAGAGAAATCACATAGAGTGATTCCACTAGCCAAGCATCAGATAATATGTAACAACCCCGTCATCATGTATGGACTAGGTCCTTTTTTTTATTACTCGCTAAAGGGACACTAGGTCCACATTAGTATAATATATTTTTCGTCATCCGCCAACTAGGTGGAAATACTATAGGAAGGTAAACAATAAATCAGAGAGGAGAACATGTGCCTTAGGGACAATCATATAGGAGGGTGCCCCCGAGTCACCAACTGCAATGCTATGTCTGTAAGACACAACACACAATGATGAAATCAGAGGAGAGGAAATATAGAAGAATGATGATACAAATAGAAAAATGTCACAACAGAGGCGGTATCCTAGTATCCTTGACCTTACAAGAGAATCAAGGGTCATCCTAGGCGGCCTAACAACACATAACACATCCCAAGGGAAACACAACAAGGAGGTAAAAGGTTAGAGATACTTACCTGCCAATACAATCACACTAAATCTTGTAAGTTGTGAGCCTCTTGAAGAGATGCTCCATTAGGTTGTATGAGAAGCTTGGGTGGTTCTTATTAGGCTGTTGCTTGTTATTAGAGAGTCTATGCGGTACTTTCTCATCATTTCCTTGTTTATGTAAAATCTTCTATTACTTGTGAGGAGGAGAACCGTTGTCATTTCCAACTGATGATAATTATCTTTCTCATTTCTAATTTTTATTTCTCTTGTTCTATTGGTTCTGTCTATCATAATGAAAAGGACTTTCTTGTATTGTTTCAACATTTTCTATTGTCATAATCTCTTGCTTCAGTTTTTCCATTTGTCTTTTTGATATATGTTGATTGTCTCTTGATCCCTAAAGGGATAATAGAGGAGGAACTTGAGAGTAAATACCTTTTCCACGTGGATGAGGTGATACTTGAGTATTTTCCTTATCCACTTCAATTGTAGCAACTATATCATCATAATCTAAATAGTCCTCTTCTATCTCTAGTGTATTATGTTCCATCAAATTGTTATTGGTATGCTTAGGGAAAGGATTAGTGAAGATCTATAAATTCTGAATCAGCGGAGCAACCAACTTATTCCCATTGTCATTCACACTAGATACCTATATCACATTCGAGTCGACGAGGTCTTGTATTTCATGTTTAAGACGCATATATCATTCAATATCATGTCTTTGTGTCCGATGATAGTGACAAAAGGCATTAGCATCGAAATAAGGTCCTTGCGCTCTGTTAGGATCCACTAGTTCAATCAGGGGAAGCTTCAAGAGATTATTACTCAAAGCTTGATTCATGATGGAATGATAGGACTTAGATATTGGAGTGAACTTTCTTTGTTGATACGGTGTCTTTTTCAGATTAGTGATAGCAGATATTTGTGTATAGTGATTTGAATTCAATCCATTAACCTTGATGAAACTCATTATTTCTCATAAAGTTGATTTGTGATGAACCACTCTTGGTTTTACTAACTTGAACCAATAAGTTTTGATTTTCATACTGACTAGAAGAAAGTTGGTAGTCACGAAGGGAAGTACATAAATGTTGAAAAGAAGTATACTTCATCAAGAGGATCTTATCATGGATGTTAGGCTGTAAATTTGTTATAAATATCTTCTGAACATCATCATCTTTCATCTGATATTGAATTTGTTCATAAAGTCCTTGATACTGACTAATAAACTCAGTCAACTTCTCTTTTAGACCTTGCTTGCAATGAACCAAATCATTTAGAGAGACTTGGGGTCGATGTTTGCTTGAAAATGTTGTAGAAATTGATCAATTAATTATGAAAAAAAATGTATTGAATTTGGAGGTAAAGAGAAAAACCATTCTAAAGAAGTATACTTGAAAGATTGCGGGAAAAGCTTTGCTAACAAGTCTTCTTCAAAGTAGAAATCACTACACATAGCTGTGAATGCCGCCACATGAGTATTAGGATCACCTTTTCTAGCATATTTTTCAAAGCAAGGAGTTTCAAACTTCTCAGGCATAGGCATTCTCAAGATTGCATAGGATAAAGGATTACGAGAATGGTAAGTCGATATATTAGGTTGTGAAGCATTTAACAAGTTTGTCACTTTTTGTTGTAAAGAGGTCATGCCTTGCAAAAGTTGATTTAGGATGGCATCATTAGGAGATGCAGTTTGTGGTGAGGAGTTGGAACTGAAATGTGGAGGAGATTGAGCATGGGTAGTGACAAGTGGAGGTTGTGAATAATTGAGTGGTGGTTGAACATAGCAATAGGTGGAAAATGGTTGAAATAAGCAGATTGAAGGGATGGTTGAGAGTGATATGAAGACACCCTAGGGGCAAGGTTTTGATAGTTGAATCTGACGGCTCTGTAATTTTGTGAATTAGTGCCATTAGATATGCCAATACCAGTGGTAGAATTACTACAAGCATTTGCATTAGTTGTCAAAATATTCAATGTAAATGTAGATATTCACGCGGTCGGTATAGGTACTGATACTTGCGTATGAGATGGTGACAAAGTGTTATTGATCACTTCTGAACATTCAGTCACTGGCATAATATTAGTTTGTACAATATGTGCTAAACCACAGATCACATTAACACCATCTTGTCCTTCTTTTATCAATTCTCTTATGTTATGAATTGCAGGAAGAGCTTCTTCAGCTATCCTCTCATTTTCCATAAATGCTTGAAAATCAGCTAGCTATTTATCAAGTTTATCTATTTGCTCATCAGATACCTATGTAATCACCTCAATAGTATCATAAACATCATGAAAATTTTTCTCTTGCATTTTATTTGTGATAGCTATAGTATCTTGCAACATTTTTGTCTCTCCTTTTGTAAAGAAAGTATTCAATGGATTTTCAGAGGTAGGAATACCGATTTCTTCAAAGGCACTAGATCCCATGAGTCTTATGATTTTTCTTAAAGGGATATTTTTATTAGGGTAGAGAGTTAAAATACTCATGTAACAGAATGCACAAACTAATAGAATAAACCTTAGGAGCAGGATATGTTTTAGGGTAAAAATGCTTGATTTTTCAACTTTTTTCAATGCAAATGAACCAAATAATAGGTGTAAAAGATTTTTAAAAGGGAAAGCACATGTTATGCCTAAAAACAGTCCACTAATGCAAAAGTATCTTTCACAACATGCTTTTGAGACAACTCTAGAGAGTCGATAAGTCAAAACCTAGTGAAAATAGGCCAAAATATGTGATTTTTCACCAAATCTCAATGCAAAAGAGTAGGGTAACGGGTGTTCTAAGGAAAATGATGATGGACAGAAAATTATAACAGTAATAACAACCACCTAATGACAAAAAATCTATTACAACATGCCTATAGTGCCACACTAGATCAAACCCTAGTGCAAAGGTATCAAAAATATGCAAATTTTCACAAAATTTTAATGCAAAAGCCCAAAAGAAAAGGTGTTGTAAGGAAATTGAGAAGTGGAAGCATATAATAACCCTAATATCAGCCAATTAGTGCAGAAAAATACCTTACAATAGGCTTGGAGTGCCAATCTAACAAGATGATAAGGCCAAATCTAGTGAAAAATGCAAGTTTTCAAGCCCTAGACATGAAATTTCGCAAGGAGGCCACTATGATGCAACACTACAGTTAGAAATCAGACCTAATGAGTGTTTTAACAAGGTAGTAAAATCTGAAACAAAATTTGACTACAACCCTATCTCATGCAAGACTAGGTTTTCATGAAAAATGCACAATTTTCAAGTAATTTCTAACAAATAACGCATTCAAATACAATGAAAATGAATTGTAAATGATGAATTTCAATATTTTGTATTAGATCTAATGCAAATAATAGAAATTGATTTAAATTAAATTCTAATTAATTCAAATTTTGCAAAAATGTAAGCCCAATAAGCCAAATTTTCAAACTTTTCAAATTTTTGTAATTTTTCAAATGCAATAGAATGAATGAATGCAAATTTGTCAAACAACACTCAGCAAGGTGCCAAAAAGTCCAAAAACATGGGTTCACCAAAATGTTCAATATGAAAAGGAGGGGAGTGTGTTTTGTTGGTGTATGGGGGTTTTAGTTCGAATCCTCCATTCCACTAAACATTCCAAGGGCTTTTCAACCAAGTTGCCTCTCCACTCGAGAGGAGAGTCACCTATCAAGTTGGGTTGCCACAAGGGAAAGCTGAGAAATTTAGAAGTTATCACAATGTCAATAATTAATGCTTTTATGCTCTTGAAACCCTAATTTCAGAAAAATAGTAAGTAAATCTGCAAATTACGACAGATGCTATTGACATAAGACAAAGAGTAGAGAACCTTAACTCACTAATTTTCATAGTCTGAAAAACAAAAATGTCAGGGACAATGGTGATGGCGCCCAAGTCCAAGATGCAACTTTTTCTATAGAATACCGATCTCCTTCTGACATTGATTTCCACTATGTCTTCTGTTTCTGTAAGGGTAAAACGTAGATCAATCAAATGAATAATATAAGACCCAAACATCAACAGAATAGTGAAAACAAGAAAGATTCAATAAAATGAAGCAACGAACAATACAGTGCAAACCTTTCCCATTTTGAAACTTCTGTTGTTCACCTATCATAATTGTCCTTTTGCTGGTAAGTAAGCCCTCTGACAGTGCACTCTTTTAGCTGTTTGTAGGAAGTCGATGGTAAATGGTTGTTGTGATATGCAATGAAGATGAGCTTCAAAGCAAGTATGTGATCTCAAGCTTGTGAATGGAAAGAGGGTGCCAAAGGCGCGCTGGTGATATTTCTGCAGAGTAATAATATAGATAGCTTGGAAGAATAGAATGGAGGGATGAAGCTTCATTTATAGACTTGGAAGAATTGGAATCAACGGTTGAGAGGATATATGAAGATCAATGGCTGAGGATGGTTGAGGAATGTGCAACCAGTAGAAATGTGACAAGTGTCCCAACCCCATCATGAAAGAGGGGATGTGACAAAATTGATTAGAGAGTTAACTCCATTGACTGATCAGTTAACAAACTTGATTGATCAGTCAGAAGAATGATTTGTGGGATTGACTGGATTGATTGAGGGATTAACTCAATTGACAGGTTAGTTAACACTTTTGATTGATTAGTTAACTAACCTCTGATTTGAGAAGAAATAGGCCATGTGGGTGAGGGAAAATGAGGTAATTAAATATTAAATATATTTAATTACATGTGCAACCTGATGAGGTGGACAAGGTGAGGTGGAAAAGGTGAGGTGTAAAGGTGAGGTGGATTTTTGGAATTTAGAACTTAGGATAGAGGAATTTGGCTTAATTAAATAATTAGGATTATTTAATTATGTGAGATACTTAGAAGAATTTAGGGAATTTTAATTAAATAAATTGATTTTATTTAATTATAGAATAGTGAACCGTTTAAATAAATTTAGAATATTTATTTAATTAGTAGAAGAATAGAATAAATATTTAGAATATTTATTTAGGATGATTCGTGTCATTTTTAGACGTATACATTTTGCCCCTCTTTGATGCAATGCAGTTTACAGCATTGCTTCAAAGAAGTCGATAGTCTGATAGTGATACATGCTCTAGTTTGCCCCTGGTACAAGTTTAATGATGATAGGATGCCCCCTGAGGAGATTGGATGAGAAAAGAGTGAAAGAATCAGAGATGGACAATCTCACGAAGACGAAGGGGTTAGGATAGGTTGGAGGTAAAGGGATGCGCTTCAGGGAAACGGGAAGTAAACTAGAGGAAAAATGGGCGCGGGAAGTAGCCACAGTCATCACATAGCTAGAATTAGGGTTTGGAGGCTATAAATAGGAGCTGGGTCCACAAGAATAGTTATTTGTACACTTGTTTGATCTGGATTGGAGAGAGAGAGCTTAGAGCAAACTTGGAGCAGCATGGCAGCCAGAGCAGCAGACATTCCAAGTGAGGAGCATCGATTCGAGCGAGTCCATCGATTCGGGCGGCCAACAGAGGTAGGACCCCCAGTATGTGCTTTGAAAAATTTCTCCTAGGGTCGATTTAGGGTGTCATAAATGCATGTAGAAAATAGGTCAAACATATGCGCCGAAATGCAGAACGGTGCATATGCTGCGCGAAGCGGCGCTTTTGTCATTTAGCGGCACAGATGTCGATTTCAGCGATGCATACATTAAAACGGCGCATATGTGCATTGTAGCTACGCTTCTATAGTTAGGCTGCGCATGTGTATTTAGACAGCGCATATGTGGAATGTAGCGGCGCATACATAAAAGCCACGCATATGCTGAATGTAGTGGCGCTTCCATGATATTTCAGCGCATATGCTGAATGTTCCGGCGCATGTGTTGAATCTGCGCATATGTGCATTGTAGCTGCGCATTTGCGTTTAGGTGGCGCATATGTTGATTTTAGCGGCGCATGTATCAAAAATAGTGCTTTTATAAAGAAACAGTGCTTTTACCACCTGTAGTGGCCCATTTGCTTTGGATAGCAAATTACTTAGCCAAATTGATTCTATTAGCATCCTGTTTGATGCGGGAATCGATGAGCTATCTCTGAGATTGCAGGAATCTAGTCAAGAGATGTAGTGTGCTATTTTGATCAATTTTGAAATGCTAAGTTTAGTTGATATAGTTCAGTAGGTATGTTGAGTATGGTACATGCCGTTTGAGACTGACGCGTTGCCTTGCTTGCTTGCAGGAGGACATTCGAGACACACTGCAGTCGAGGGAGACATTTCCCATGCCCCTATTGCAGAGGTACATGCTGACAGAGACGGACAGAGTGGTGCTTGGTGCCATGGGTTTAGATTATGTTTGCTTCATGCCCGAGGTGCGGGCGAACCGGGGATTGCTGACAGCTGCTGTGGAGAGATTCCACAGTGAGGATGGGACCTTCCACTTTCCTACTGGAGAGATGACTGTGACACTAGAGGACGTCTACCAGATACTGCATTTACCTGTGGTGGGTGAGTTACTAGAGTATGATGCACAGCGGGATGCGGGACTTGCCGAGTGCAGGCGAGTGTTTGATGATCCTGAGTTGGTTGGATAGGTCATCCCGTGGCACGATATATATGAGTGCTATGACTACTTCCCGAGGATTGTGGATGGATTGATCAGGGGCGTTGTATGCCCCGATAGGAGATCGCATGGGTTCCCCATTGAATGGGGCAGGATCATGGAGCAGATGCTGACTGAGGGCACCCAATATGCATGGGGAGTCTGCGTACTAGCCCATTTGTACCACGACATGCACCAGGTGGTGTACCACCGCAGCACGAGTCTATCAGTGGGGGTATTATTGCTACAGTTTTGGCTGTGGGAGCACATAGCGGTGACTAGGCCAACATGTGTCTTCGTGAGGCAGTGAGGAGAGCCATACAGTTATGGCTATACAGGAGTGATTTCCCAGCACAGGCTGGGGAAGTTAGAGTACTGGAGGCACACCTTGGATGGAGTAGATGTGGTCGTCTAGCGACCATATTTGGATTGCGAGCCCTGGGATGACGAGGGAGATGAGCTGCCGTATTGCTTTTAGACCAGGTGGCTGATAGGCCGAACATGGCATATCCTAGAGAGACAGATGGTGGGCAAGGTGCTGAGACAGTTTGGGAGGAGACAGGGTATACCACAAGGATAGGCATTGTTCGCACGGACACATGCAGAGAGGGTCCAATGGGGGCTGATGGCTTCACATGAGGAGGCCCTGGCAGAGTTTTGACAGATGCCTTATGTGGCATGGGATATGAGGAGAGAGATAGCAGATGCAGGGGTGACACAGGAGTATGAGGATTGGATGACTGCCCATCCGTTCCTGAGATATTCAGGACCCGGCATGCTGGTGCCTCGTATTGATGAGGTAGACTCAGAGGAGGAGGGAGAGGTTGGCCCAGGTTGGAGGCAAGTGAGAGGAGGACGAGGAGGACGGGGTGGTAGAGCCAGAGAGAGGCCGAGATAGCGGATGAGGATAGGTCAGGCCGAGCAGGTAGTGCCAGGACAGGTAGAGGCACAGCAACAGATACCTCAGCAGGCGCAGATGCTGCCACCCCAGCAGGTACCACAATAGTAGGTGCCCCAGCCACAGGGGCCAGGACAGGCAGAGGCAGCACAGGGGCCAATACAGGGAGATGTGCACAAGAGGACTATATCCAGCCTGAGAGGACAGGTACGAGAGCTGCAGGCACAGCTAAGGAGGGTCAAGAGGAGGCGAGAGATGGATGCAGCAGTGATCACTGGGTTGACTCGCGAGAGAGATATGGCAGATGCATAGGTACGTATTATCTGTGTAGAGCGGGACACTGCTGTGGCCGCCATGGGGACAGATGTAGCGAGCTCTTTTTTGGTTGGGCAGGTGTAGCAGGCACAGGCACAGGTAGGCCAGTTGCAGATGCAGTTGGCATAGGTACAGATAGAGCTTGCCAGAGCACAGTCACAGGCTCAGTACTATCGAGGTTTATACCATGGTGTCGTGGCATCGAGTCAGAGGGTGGGGAGCTTCAGGAGTAAGTTTGGGGCGACTCATAGAGCAGGTCCATCACAGTCAGGGGTGTGCATGATGGGTCCCCAGCAGTCAAGAGCTAGCAGTGGTGGCCCACAGCAGCAGGGATAGACTTAGACCAGATTTTGTACATTTTGGGACATGTATTACTATCTATTTGGATGTCTATTATACATGACACTTTGATTCAGAGAGAGATGGTGATATCGTACATTTGGACCTCGTATATGATAATATATATGATGATGCAACTTTGTATCTACTGCATATGTTATGAGATGATGATTTACTTCTATTGTATGATGTGATGTACGTGTAGACTTAGATGGGCTATATGAGTTCTATATGAGATACTTTTTGATATGATGCTATATGATGTCTATATGATTTAATGCTTCGAATGTATGCATATGTAATATGATGTCTATGTGATGATGCAGCTTTGTATGTGATACTATGGGATGGTTATATGATCTAATGTTTCAAATGTATGCAAATGTAATATGCTTTCTATGTGATGATGCAATATAGTATATGATGCACGTAGCTATGTTTTTGATTTTTTTTGTAAGATGCGATGTGATGCTGATGTATTGATGACCTAATGCATTGGGTGATGTATTCCCCTAACTTAATGATGTTCATGACTAACCCCGCATATGACATGATATGCTCCTATATGCTTTGTTTTTGTGATGTCCAAATGTACTCTATTGACACATGAATGACATGATAGATAGAAGAATGGTTGTGATAAAATGACTTAGAAACTTCATTTGATATTGTTACTCTACATAGTTTGGGTAATAAGGATGGTATGGGATATGGATGCATGGATGTGTGTATGGATATAGGATGGATGTTTTGCTTTTTAGAGTGCTTTATTTCATCATTGGCATTTTGTTTTTTGGTACATTTTCTGAAATGTTGTAAGTGAATACAAGCATCTAGGTATAATTGAACCGAGATGACCTAAGTACCACTTACATGGATTTTGATTTAGCAAGTTAATACAAGCATCTAGTCAAAATTGAATCTAGATGACCTGAGTACTTCTTGCATTTCAACAAACAAGGATTGCCCCCGTTCATGTTATACCTTTGATGTCCTCGATGATCTTTTGTTGATCATGTCCTTTAGACAAGGTGTCACACTACTAAAGCTTAATCCACAAATAGCAAACAAAGAAAATAATCATGCCCCCATCATAGCGTCTCTAGCTTTTGGCATCCTTGAGTAGCATAGAAAGACATGATAACAAAAATCAAGACTCTGTAACTTAACCCTAGTTCCAATCCACAAAACATTCTTGTCATTAGATGTGTGTATTTCTTACTGTAGGGTGAATAACATCATTTAGAAGACCTTGGGTATTTGTTTTGCGTTGGATAGGCTAAGATGCTCACAGTCAAGATTTATGCTTGAGGCACAGGTTCTACTTGCATTTGCTTGCTTGGTGAGAAGATTGCACAATCCTTATTGGTGGGACGGACCCTAAGGGACTGACCTAGTGCCTCGGGGGCTCATTGCTAAATGGCCTTGCCTACGTGACGACTCAGAGGCAACGTAGTTTGGGGTAAACCCTAATGGACCATGGATGGACTAGAAGAAAGACGACAAGAATGAAGACAAGAAAGGGGATGAATGGGAGAAATGGGAGAAAAGGAAGCCTCAGGGGTGCATTAGAATAATGGCCTTGCCTACGTGACGGCGCAGAGGCAACGTAGTTCACAGACTTGGACTATGGACACCGACTAGAGACACTATACTAGGCTCACATGAAGGAGATGGTATGGGACAAAACCTTGGTTGACAAGGCCACAAGGTGAGTATCAAGCCATGATAGGTAACTGTCAAGTGTTTATTGCGGGAGAGATATGGGTCAAATGGGAAATGAGTGAAGGAAGAATGGACTCAGGGTGATTGGATTCCCAAAGATGGAGAAGGCAATTTATCACAAGTAACGCCTATTTACCAGGTTTTCATCACTTGCTTTTATTTGCATGAGAAGCTAGAAAGTAAACATGATGCCTATTTGCCAGGTTTTCATCATGATACCTATCCAAGGTGCCTGTTTGCTAGGTTTTCACCAAAGGATGATTTTTTTGTATGCTTTCTATTTTTTCTAATTTTTTTTTTGTATTTTCTCTTTTCAACTTTTTTTTTTGATTTTTTGATTTTTTAATTTTATTATCCCCCTTGCATTGGGGTTCTCCTAGGTATAGAACCGGTGAAGGTGCATGCTGTTGATTGGATCATCGAACAACTCACCCTCTAACGTGGCCAACTGATATGCCCCCAATCCGTAAATAGCTACAATCACATAGGGCCCAAGCCAGTTAGGTTCAAACTTGCCTTTCGTTTCTCTGTCTTGTTGATTGCGAGGATTCTCTTTGAGGATGAGGTCCCCAACCTTAAAGCATCTTGGGCGAACCTTGTGGTTATAGCTTCTTGACATCATCTGTTGATATGCTTTGAGATGATCAAAGGATTTCTGGCACCTTTCTTCTAGCAGCTCTAGTTCTTGTAACCTGGAGACTCTGTATTCTTTGTCTTATATGACACCTTTCAACGACACCCTGAGGGATGGTAGTTTGACCTCAATGGGGAGGATGGCTTCAGAACCATAGACAAGGGCATAGGGTGTAGCACCTGTGGGAGTGCGTATACTGGTTCTGTGGGCCCACAGAGCAGGATTGATTGGACATGCCAATCATGGCCAGCATCATTGGCAGTCTTCTTTAGGATTTTTAGAATGGTTTTATTCGATGCCTCAGCTTGGCCGTTACCTTGGGGGTAGTATGGAGTGGAGAAACGATGTTAGATTTTGAAATGCTCATAGAGCTCTTGGACATCTTGATTTTTGAATGGTCTTCCGTTATCCGTGATAATAGATGAAGGAATACCATATCTGCAGATAATGTAATTCAAAATGAAAGAGGAAATTTGCTTACCTGTGACGGTGGTTAGGGGAACGGCCTCAATCCACTTTGTGAAATACTCAGTGGCGGTTATGATGAATTTGTGTCCGTTGGAAGAGGGTGGATGAATCTTTCCCACAAGGTCAAGTCCCCACTGGCAGAAGGGCCAGGGTGTCGTTAAAGGTCTCAACTCTTGAGCAGGTGAATGGATCAGGTTCCCGTGTATTTGGCACTATTTGCACTTTTTGACGAACTGATATGAATCCATTTCCATGTTTGGCCAGTAATAGCCCAAACACATGAGTTTCTTGGCTAAGGAGGGACCACTGGAGTGTGTTCCACAGATCCCTTCATGTACGTCTCACAAGGCAGTTATGGATTCTTCTTGTTCTAAACAACGGAGTAAAGTACCATCCAAACCACGTCGGTAAAGGGTATCGGCTATGATGGTGTAACGAGAGGTTTGTCATATGAAAGTTTGCTTTTGGTTGGAAGAGAGGTCAAGTGGGAGAAGGTTGTCCTTGAGGTAAGTGTAAGTCTTACCATATCAAGGTGAATCAGATCCGACTAGAAGGCATATGGAATGGGTCTCAAGGAGATCATAAGCTGGTTGCTGTATAGTTTCCACTAGGAACTCGTACTGTGACTCATGTTCAGGTATTTCTAGAAGAGAGGCGATGGTGGCCATTGCATCTGCTGCTTTGTTCTTGATTCTGGGTATTTGCTCAAAGGAGATGGTCCCAAAGTGCTCTTTGAAGTCGTCAACCATTCTTTTGTAGGGGATGAGCTTTTCATCTTTAGTTTGATACTCATCATTGACCTGATTGATGATAAGCTGAGAATCACCGTAGACATGTAGTTCTTGGATTTTCCACTCAGTTGCCATCTTAAGACCAATTACCAAGGCTTCATACTCCGCTATGTTATTGGTGCATGGAAATAACAAACGGTAAGACTTTGGAATTGTGTTGCCTTGGGGAGTTATGAACAGGATACCTGCCCCCGATCCATGGTTTGTGTAAGACCCGTCAAAGTAGAGTTTCCAAGAAGATGTTGATATAGTGAATAAGGACTCATCGGGAAACTCAAACTACATGGGCTTGTTGTCTTGTAACGGTGCATCAGCTAGTTGGTCAGCTATGATTTGTCCCTTGATGGCTTTTTTGTCCACATATTCGATGTCATACTCATTGAGAAGCATTACCCACTTTGCCAGGCGACCTGTGAGAGCAGCTTTGCTGAGAAGATACTTCAATGGGTCTATTTTTGCAATGAGCTTAACTGGATGTGCAAGCATGGAATGCCAGAGTTTTTGTGAAGCAAAAACTACTGCGAGACATGATCTTTCTACTTGTGAGTATTGCAACTCATAGCCCACTAAGGTTTGGCTAATGTAGTATACAGCTCTTTCCTTGTTCTCGTAATCTTGCTATGCTAGGAGAGCCCCAAGAGCAGTAGGTGTAGCCGATATGTAGAGAATTAGAGGTTTTCCTTGGATCAGAGGCATGAGAATGGGTGGGTTCATAAGGTACTCCTTTAGCTTGTAGAATGCTTCTTCACACCTTTCATCCCACCTAAATGGAATGTTCTTATGCAGGAGATGGCTGAAAGGTTGGCATTTATCTGCTAGCTGTGATATGAATCGGGAGATGGCCTACAGCTTGCCCTGTAAGGATCTTAATTGAGTTAGAGTCTT
Organism: Cunninghamia lanceolata; assembly: GCA_027924645.1. Lineage (NCBI taxonomy): Eukaryota > Viridiplantae > Streptophyta > Pinopsida > Cupressales > Cupressaceae > Cunninghamia > Cunninghamia lanceolata. The sequence continues at coordinate 2,738,052 of BSBN01000193.1, read as the reverse complement.
GGGTGGTGGCATGTCCATTATAGCTTTGACCTTAGCTAGGTCTACCTCTATTCCGTTTGCTGACACGATGAAGCCTAGCAGCTTGCCTGAAGTTACTCCAAACACACATTTCTTTGGGTTCAATTTGACGTGGAATTGGTCTAATCTCTGAAAGACTTTTTCTAGGACATCCAAGTGTGAGTCTCTTGTGAGAGATTTTGCTAAGATATCGTCAACATAGTCCTCCATAGTTACATGCATCATGTCATGGAATATAGTTGTCATGGCCCGTTGATATGTAGCACCTGCGTTTTTCAGCCCAAAAGGCATGACATTCCAGCAAAAGGTACCCCATGGGCAAGTAAAAGTTATTTTGTGTTGATCCTCTAGTGCTATTTTGATTTGATTATACCCTGAGAACCCGTCCATGAGTGATAGCATTGTATGTCCTGCAGTGAGGTCGACTATGATATCGATGTTTGGCAATGGAAAGTCATCCTTGTGGCATGCTTTGTTTAAGTCTCAAAAATCATTGCATAGTCAAACTCGGCCATCTAGTTTAGACACTGGTACAATATTAGATATCCATTCTGGGTAATCTATGGCTCTAATGAACCCCACATCTAGCAATTTCTTGAGTTCTTCTTTGACTAAAAGGGCTATGTGAGGATGCATCTTTCTCAGCTTCTGCTTTACTGGTTTCACCCCTGGGTCCAAGGGCAGATGATGTAGAATTAGGTTTGGGTCTAGACCTGGCATGTCTGCATACGACCAAGCAAAGCTATCTCTCTTCTTCTTAAAGAACGGTACAAACCTGGTTTTCTCTGGCGGTGTGAGATATTTGGCAAAGTGGATAATCTTGGGCTGCTCTTTTGTTCCAATATTCATGGGCTCTGTTGGTTCCACAACAATCTGTGACCTTTCCTAATACATATCACTAGGGAGAGTGTCAAGCATTCCATCATCCGGTGCCACAGTTGGGTTTTCACCTTCGAATGCGTCCTTTCTTTTTACTGTTTTATGATCTGACACTACCGCAAGGTGGTTTTCACTATTAGATCCATTTTTGATCTTGATATTTTTGCGACTGGAAGGCTTGGCACCCTCCCCGAAGTAAGCCACAGTATTCAGTTCGATAGCAAAACCAGCCTTATGATCTCCCTTGGGTAAGTGGTCCCTAAGTTCCATATAATCAATGTAAGCATCGTCGTTTTGGAACATATCTAGTTGGGGAGTTCCTTGCAGGTCCCAGTCAATAAGTTCAGGGTGCAAGAGGGGAAGGGAGTTGGATGATAGACCTGATTCATTGATGGTGTGAATGGAAATGTGAGGAGCATTGGCGGGGGTGGTGTTTTGGGTGGTACTTTCCTTCAAGTTGTTTATTGCAATAGAATTTAAACTTTCTTCGAAGGCCATAATCTCAGGGATGGGCAAATCAGACTCCAGTGGTCTGTCTCGTTGCATTTGTCCCTCATGGTAGGGGCTAAGAGTATGGATTGTGTCAACCTCTTTGTCATCGTAGGAGTGCTTAGTTAGCTCGTCCCACTCATACTCATTTGAATCCTCTGAATTTGTGTCGCTGTCCACTTGGAGTGTTTGGATTGTTTCCACAAGGCAAGCATTTTCCTTGGCTTTACCCTTGCCTTTGTATCCTAGGCCACTTGTGTTTCTAGCTGAAGAGGATGAAGAAGGTTGTATAGGTTCAACGATTCCTTCTTTTCTAAGGCTTATGGGGCCTTCTCCTTCGTACCCCATCCTGTGCAAAATAGTCTCACCCCGCCCATAGAGTTCTGTAGGGAGTCTAGGCAGCTCTTGGGGTGTGTTTTCTTCTTCAGCATAAAGCCATTGCAGGAGATCTCAGTCCTCTGTTTCATCAGATAAGGTCCCCCATTTTACAAAGGGATTTACGAGAGTTATAGTGGGAGCAGATGGCTTTGGAAAATGCATAGGTGGATGCTTGGGTTGGCCAAAAGAGCGAGGAGACAAAGGCATTTTGGCAAGGTTGAGGCTGTGCTCAATGGAGTACTCCCCCATGCCACTTTCTTTTATGGTAATTTTCTGTGGTTTGGGTCTTGAGGAGGAAGCTTCAGTGGTATGGTCCTGTTGCGGGGTAGGGGAAATGTAGGCTCTATTGTTGGGTATGAAACATTTGGGTTTTGCACAGAAAGAATTGCAGTGTTGGTAGGGGTTGGGGTCGCCTTGAATGGTGACTTGCTTGCCATTGTGCGGGAATTTAATGCATTGATGATAGGTTGAGGGGACAGCCTTCATGGCGTGGATCCATGGTCTCCCTAGTAGGATATTATAAGCAAGCTCTCGATCGAGGACTTGGCACACCACATCTTTGATTACTGGTCCGACTTGAATGGGTAGGACAACCGTTCCCTTTGTGGTTCTTTCTTCCTCGTCATAGGCTTTGATGGTAATTTTCCTCCTTGGATCAACTACCTGTTCGGAGAACCCCAGTGTAAGGACTAGCTTTAATGTGCAAATATTTAAACTGACACCCCCATCAATGAGAACCCTTTTGATGCGGTGCTTGTGTATGAATGCGACAATGTGTAGAGGGGTGTTGTGGGGTTGAGATACAGAAAGATCATCTTGCTCAGTAAATGATATGGAAGTGGAGGATGTCAGATTGCCTACCATGGTCTGAAACTTCTCTTGGGCTAGGTTAGTGGGGATAGTGGTTTCCACTAAGGCTTTCTCAAGAATCTCCTTATGAGAAGGAGATAGACGCAATAGCTCCAATATAGAAATGTGAGCCAGAGTTTTCTGTAACTGGTCGATGACATTGTACTGACGGGAGTTGGACGAAGATGGTGACGACCTTGGAGGGGCGGTATTGATCGTGACTTTACCACTGCGGGTAATTATACTACAACCAGTTCTGTTAGGTCCTAGTTGTTGGTTCAGGGAGATGACATTGACCTGCGGAATATGCTCAGAAATGCAGTTAATGGTGTACTCAAATGGAACGCTTGCATAGTTAGCATTACTCATCCCGCTGTTCTGATTTGGCCGATTACGATTGTTGTCGTTATTGGTATTGCCATTGTAGTTGTTGCCATTGTGACCGTTGTTGCTATTGTGGCCGTTGTTGTGATTGTTGTTATACGGCCTGTTGTGATTCAGAAGTGGATCCCGATAGGCCACATGAGATTCATTGGAGGTATGCTGTTGTGTCCCTCCCTGGTTCTAATCTAGCACATCTTGTATGACATTCTTGAGGTGGATGCAATTGTTAGTTGTGTGCCCCCTTCCTTGATGATATTCACAATAGTCTGTGTCCTTCCAGTAGGGAGGTTTGACTATAGGCTTGTAATCACTTGTTGGCGGTAGAGAAATTTTGTTGTTAGCCAACAACTTCCTTAGGGCAGACTCTTGAGAATCACCCAACGGTGTGAATTTTCTCCTTGGATTTGAATTGAACCAAGGTCTAGGCTCTCGAGAGGGTGGTTTGTTAAGTGCACCATTGTTTGTTTTGCCCTTAAGAGTGAATATGGGTTATTGTTTAGGTGCTGCCGCCTTGGCATCAACTACTCCATTGTTGACCACATTCTTGTTCTTGGTCCAAAACTTTGATTTATCCGTTGTGTAATTGGAAGGAGGTGTGTCCTTGTAGAGCTTGAGAGTTCCTTTAGTGATCATAGCTTTTTCAATGAATAGGCCCATTTCAATGACTTTGGAAAATGAGGTAGGGCATTGTATCTGAATCTGATAGCTAAGATCAGTGTTTAGGTTGTGGACAAACATTTCCAATAGCTGTTTCTCAGGCATATCGTAAGAACACTTGCTAGCTATCTCCATCATTGTAGGAAGGTGTGAAAGACTCATCACTCTTTTGCTTGGTGTTGCATAGATCTAGCATAGATACCTCGTGTTCTATGTTGTACGAGAAGTGCGTTATAAATTTATTGACAAGCTCATCAAAAGTTTTGATTCTTGGTGGGAGACGCAAGAACCACTCCATAGATCTTGGGAATAGTCACATCAAGTAGGTCTCGTTGTGAGCTACTTCTAAACATGCTGCAGTGAATTCCCTGATATGATCTCTAGGGTCCCCCTTCCCTTTATATTTGTTAAATTTCGGAACTCCGAACTAAAAGGGGAATGGTTTCATGAGCAGATTTGTGTCAAAGGGGTACAGTGCTATATCTTCCAAGGAGTAGTTCTTGGAACTTGTACCGGTCTTAAGGTTGGATATTTCTTGCTTTAGACTTTTGATTTGTTGTCTCACGTCCTCCATAGGAGCATTTTGATCTATGGGTTGCTTTCCTCTATCATTTGCATGGGGGACCGTGTCATTTGTGCCCCTCTCATTTGCATGTGGGACTGTGTCATTCGTGCCCCTCTCATGATCATCACATCTCCTCTCATGATCATTGTCTATATTTTCCATGATGGGGCTTATGTGAAAGTGTACGGGGAGTTTGATTCTAAGACTAGCAAGATGATGGAAGTATTTATGGGGGTCTTCAAGGAGCATCTTCTCTATGAGGCATTGGAATTTGCTATCTTGCATGTGCGCCACTAATTCTTCATGAGAAATCTCTTCGTCACCATCACGTGGTGGGAGAAGGTGATTGGATGAGTCGGCCATTTCAATTTGCTTGTTGTACTGGGATCGAGTAAGAACCATGCAAGGTGACGTGGGATGGAGGGGACTAGGACTAGAAATTCTGGCAAGGTGCCAACTGAGACTGTTATGAATGGGATATCTAGGATAAGACTTGGATAAAGGATTTTCTCGCTCAATGACTTCAAGTAAGATGGTTGACACAAGACACTAGCCACTAGCAAGGGTAGTCGATACCAGTCTTACTGTGTAGGGCTTAGTCGTTCAACAAGACTACTAGAAAAGGTACTGTGACCTACTAGGCTTATGTGAATTCACTAATGAAACGAAGAAGGACCTATGTCGAACCAGTATGGGATAGACTGACTTTGGGACAAGAGGGATTTGGACAAAAAGTGAATGGGACGAATGACAAAAGAGAGAGACTTGGGTGAAACGGATGAAGACTGACTGCAAGGTTGAATCTGATCTCAGAAAGTGAAACTAGGCTGAAATGGGGGTTCCAATCAAGTGAAAATATTTTCTCAAAAATAGGGCAAGTGCTCACTGTCGTATATGCGCCGGAACAAATGCGCAGCAGGAATGAACAAATGCGCCGCAAGTCTCAATATAAGTGCAGCTCTGGTTAAATACAAATGCACAGCAACAGTATATATATGCACAACAACAGTTTATATGCGTAGCAAGTTGTTACAAAAGCGCAGCAAGTCGCTATAAATGAGCGATAGAAAAGAGTATATGTGCAGCTCTGATATTTTGGTAAAATTTTTGGATTTTTCTCCTGTTTTTGGTATTTTTTGGCTAGAAAAGGTCTTCCTAATATGATATTATGAATTAACAGCAAGAAAACACAGCAAGCACAAAGAATATTTTGTAGTTTTTCATTATTTTTGTAGTTTTTTCGACTCTATTTTGGACTAACTGAACAAAAGGCAAGCACAAAAATCCTAGGTGAGAAATGGATTATAAGGGATTTGGGCCACTAGAACAAGAGGTATTTAATTCAGGCAACCGTTCAAGTGGTTACACGTGCGGCAGCACTACTCTCCGTTATGGAGTCTCCCAGCCTCAAAGGGTTGCGCCTGAGAGGGTTTTGGGGGAGGTTGGTCGTCGGTGTAACATAACAGCACTTGTTGCAGGAAGTTTTCACCTCAAGCACAATTTATTTTAAGTGGCTTGGTAGGGCTTGGCATTAGCCTATTACCACTCAGGGTCGTTCCCACTTGGACAAGTGTGCATCCAAGGATAGGCCCCTCCTAAAGGTTAAACAAATAGAATGACAAGTCTGGCACTTTGATCACCCAGAAGAGGGGAGAGCATAAACCTATTGTCATTCGCCAAGCACAGAATACACTGATTAATCCAACCTAGTTAAAAGTGAAAAACTAAATGGGCTAATCTACTCAAGCACAGAACTTTGAAGTGATTTTAGCAAAATAGCAGTGGTTGAGTTTTAATCCCAAAAAGCAATGGTGAGTTCAGTTTTAAATCCGCGTAGCATGAGATAGTTAACTTTGAAGTTTTGGTTTCACGATATAGTAATAGTTCATTTTAAAATGGTGAGTTCAGTTTTAAACCGCGTAGCACGAGATAGTTAACTTTGAAGTTTTTGGTCTCATGATATAGCAATAGTTCATTTTAACCTCAAGATCATTGATGAGTTCAATTTTAATCTTAGATAGCAATAACTTGGAAGGTGTTGCAATGCAAGCAAGAAATAATCTAGTTACTTTCTCCCTAATTAGAGCTAGATGAGGATTTGAATGCACATCAGTTTTACTATCCTTTGGAAAGTGAAGTGTGAACTATTTAGATGCAACTATATGGAACTAAACCTGAGCCTATCCTGCAAAACAACTCCAGCAAACACCTGCGAAAAGGTTAGCGTTAGCAAATTCTCCTAGAAAAGTACTAAAACCTCAGTGTATTACAGAAGCGCAGCTTCAGTGATTAGATGCGCAGAAATAATCAACAGAAGTGCAACAACTATGAATGCACCATAACATTAAACATATGTGCCGTGAAAAAGAATAAATGCACAGTAGTAATGAATGCACCGTAACAGTGTTCAAAAGCGCAGTACAAATGAACAGATGCGCGATAAAAATAGAAGCGCCGTAACAATGCGCAAAAGCGCAGTAAGAACACACAGAAGCGCAGCAACTATGAATGCGCCGTAACAGTGCGCAAAAGCGCCGTTAAAAAGCACAGATGCGCAGAAATGATAGAAGCGCCATAACAGTCGGTATATGCACCGTGGAAATGTTTAAATGCGCTGAAGTAGCCTGTGTGTGATGTTGCGTGACCTGTACGGAACCTGTCTTCAAAAAAGCTCAGATTTTGATGAGATAAAGGGGCAAGGGCCCCACGGTGGGTGCCAAAAATGTAAGGGTAAAACGTAGATCAATCAAATGAATAATATAAGACCCAAACATCAATAGAATAGTGAAAACAAGAAAGATTCAATAAAACGAAGCAACGAACAATATAGTGCAAACCTTTCCCATTTCAAAACTTCTGTTGTTCACCTATCACAATCGTCCTTTTGCTGGTAAGTAAGCCCTCAAAGAGTGCACTCTTTTAGCTGTTTGTAGGAAGTCAATGGTAAATGGCTGTTGTGATATGCAATGAAGATGAGCTTCAAAGCAAGTATGTGATCTCAAGCTTGTGAACAGAAAGAGGGTGCCAAAGGCACGCTGGTGATATTTCTGCAGAGTAACAATATAGATAGCTTGGATGAATAGAATGGAGGGATGAAGCTTCATCTATAGACTTGGAAGAATTGGAATCAACGGTTGAGAGGAGATATGAAGATCAACAGCTGAGGATGGTTGAGGAATGTGCAACCAGTAGAAATGTGACAAGTGTCCCAACCCCATCATGAAAGAGGGGATGTGACAAAATTGATTGGAGAGTTAACTCCATTGATTGATCAGTTAACAAACTTGATTGATCAGTCAGAAGAATGATTTGTGGGATTGACTAGATTGATTGAGGGATTAACTCAATTGATAGGTTAGTTAACACTTTTGATTGATTAGTTAACTAACCTCTGATTTGAGAAGAAATAGGCCATGTGGGTGAGGGAAAATGAGGTAATTAAATATTAAATATATTTAATTACATGTGTAACCTGATGAGGTGGACAAGGTGAGGTGGAAAAGGTGAGGTGTAAAGGTGAGGTGGATTTTTGGAATTTAGAACTTAGGATAGAGGAATTTGGCTTAATTAAATAATTAGGATTATTTAATTATGTGAGATACTTAGAAGAATTTAGGGAATTTTAATTAAATAAATTGATTTTATTTAATTATGGAATAGTGAACCGATTAAATAAATTTAGAATATTTATTTAATTGGTAGAAGAATAGAATAAATATTTAGAATATTTATTTAGGATGATTCGTGTCATTTTTAGACGTATACAGTTTCTAACAATTTAGATGTAGAGGACTACGGTGATGGTGCCCTAGCCCACTGAGGAATCTTCTGCCAGATGTCAGAAGCTTTGCAAACCCTGATTATCACTGTCTAGTCTGTTTCTGTAGCTTCGGATGTGGGGGAAAATGTTGGTAGCGCCCTTGTCCCGAAATCTCACATAGTGTTTGCTTCTTTTTAGATCCTAAATCTTCAATGTCCTCCAATCTTCCCTACAACTCCACTTTCTCTAGATCCAATATCTATAACCTACAATCACAAGGAGTGTGGGAGGGGTATGTGGTGTTTAGAGGCTTTCCTCGGTTAAGCCCTAGAGAGACATTCAAGTCTTTCGAACATCGTTGTTAGAGAGAGTGCATATCCTTGTGGGATAGAGGTAAAAATCCAAATGATAATGATGATAAAACACACTAGATGTCACTTTGATGATGAAGCTCTCATGGAAGGAAGACGCTCTTCAATTCCATGAGGAGAAGATATAATCCAACATGCAAAAAATAGACACAATAACAATGATATGCTCTGCAACATAATAAAAATCACAAGTATGCCAATAGCTCACAATCATAAACATCTTCTAGTCTCTAAATGATAACCTACACATGCTTATATATGCAACTACTAAGATTCTTGCCAAGAATTTCATAATTAAAACTTATGATGTTAGCCTGGGACCCAAATAATGGTCACAAACCTGACATTTGAATTTAGGGTAGACCCAAAATAGGGCTGGACTAGGGTGCTAGCGTCTAAGTCCACTCCCCTATCTTTGTTCTAGGATCATCAAAATAGCCCCCCTAAGGCCCCATTTGTCACAAGGCCCAAGGGTTTTCTTTTCGGGAGCCTGAATTATCATACAAGATGCTCTAAATGCAAACTAAAGACCCGAGAGCTAAACCTTAAAAGGAAAAAGCCCCCACGGGTGCATTTTTCTGACATAATAGTATCATAATGTATATTCATGTATTGTATTCCATATTTTGCATTCTTTGACAAAATAGAATTATTCTTTCATGTTGGCTCTCTCTTGTGCTTTCATTGAAGCTCCTAAATCTTGGTTGGCCACCTCCATGGCCAAATCTTGCATGGTATAGAGCATTCTATACCAACTCTTACATGGTATTAGAGCTTGTCAGATTTTTTCATGTTAGTCTTTTGAGAGATCTAGGTTGCAAATCTTGGTTTCTCTTGTAAAGTTGAGTATGCTCTTCTCTTATATCGAATGATGACCTAGAGAATCAGAAAAACTTGATAGAAATAACAAATCTAGAAGGGTTTCTTCTTTGTGGCTTTGTATTATAGGTTCATTTTAGAACATGTTGATGCAAATCTGAGCTCACTATTGAGCTTAGGGTGTTCGAGAAAGTTAGTTTATCCTTTTGATTTGTCTAAATTGGACATTGAGTCCAAATCTATATGAGTTTGAAGTTAGCAAGTGGTTGCTAGACTAGGAGGTAGCTACTTTTTAAGAATATTTACAGTTAAATTTGACCCTACCATTGCATCTAGAATGCCCAAGAACCTAAGGTTTGACTATTAATTCATCAAATCTAGACACTTTTACCCTAGGTCCTTAGAAGATTTTTCTCCTTCTCAGTCATATGGATTGTACTATTAAAATATTTTGTAGAATATTCTCTATGCAGTGCTAGAACAAGAAAATCCATCAGTGCATTCATTTAATCTACTAGTATAACATATTATCCACTGATTTTTTTGTGGGTCAATAGATTTGACTGTGAGATATATCTTTTTTTGGTGCAGTTTTATGGGTACTGATGTACCCTATCTATGTAGATTATGCACAAGGTACATAGCATGTATGTGAGAAACATGTGGCTATGCCAGACTTACACCCACCACTGATTCTTTCTCAGTGACTAGTAGAGGCTTCTCTAGAATTTGTGGGAATATTCTCATGTCATAGCCCTCAAAACAACTTTATGCTACAAAACCACCATTTGTATCAAAAAAGGCATCACCATCATCTTGAGAAGACTTTTATCTACTCATCATCAAAATCATGTTTCTTTTTCTTTTTCTTTTTCTCCTCCTCATAGTCTCTTGTGAAATGCCCAAGCTTGTCACAATTCCAACATTTAGCCTTGGTCTTTCTAGGATATTTGGATCTCCCATATGATTTAGATCTAGGTTGGTCTCTCTTCTTGTCTTTTTTCTTTCCTTTCCCTTTTAGTCTTCCATAAATAGCTAGGGTCTCTTTGGCTAATTCATAAATTTTTTTGTGCATATCCTCTAAAATTAATGATTCAACTAGCTCATCCATTTTAATTTTAGAGGTACTACTCCTAATTGTCATCAATGAGTGACCCCATGAGTCTAGCAAAGAACATCACAAAGTCGTACAACAATCCTTCTCCTCCATCTTCACTCTGATAGAGTGGTACCAAGTAACAATCATGTTGAAAGTAATCAAGTGCTTGGCCACAAAACCATTATCCTCCATCCTAAAGGTATACAACTTCTTTCTGAGTAAAAGTTTATTTACGAAGAATTTAGCCTAATAAATCCCACCCTTCTTCCAAAGAGTTGTAGAAATGGCTTCTTCATGTAAATTCAGTAATATGGAGTCTACCAAGTAGAGCCTAATTAAGCCCTTCAATTTTCTATCCATTTTTTTTCAATGTTATTGTGATGTAGCAAAAGGTTTGGATATGGATACTACAACCCATAGATCTTTATCCATGAGCATATCCTCCATCCTGAGATTCTAAAGCTCAAAGTTTGTGCTTGAGAAGTTCTATAGTTTTATCCTTTATGTGCTTGCCATTTCTCTTACAAGAAGATCTTCTATGCAATCTCCCACTCAATCCAAGAATAGTACACAAAATATTATTTATAACACCTAGGATCTGAGGTGATCAAGCACTCGTACTAAGTGAAATGAAGAAAAGATGTAGAATGCACTTTTTGTTAGTGTATATTTGTCATACACATAGGCTTTAAGCCTACTTAGGCGTATCTTGACACTTGCCCATACGAGGTGCCAAGTTAGGTAGGAGTCTTTAGAGGTGTCGACTCACTTTCGACACCTCATGCTACTTTTGTGGTAGGCAACTCACCACCACTCCGTGTATGAGGAGTCCTGTCAGGTCATTTCATGGAGATCAATTGCCTCTCTCCTCTCTTTATATTCATGCCTGTTTGGCTAATACATTCATGTCGATTTCATTCATTTGTTGTGTTATATTGTGCTCGCTTTTAATCTCTATGATCCATAGGTTCTTTCATGATGCGAGAGCTTTCCGAGATTATTGCAGGCCATAATCAGTGGTTTCAATTGTCCCCATTCACTAGTATTCAACATTGGAATCACGCCCAGCATCTCAGAGGGGAAGGTGAATTTCTGTGTTTATTTTTTTGTGACTGCATTCTTTGTTGTCTTCAAAGGTTTTTGAAAAGCGGCGGTGACAGTGGAAGGAACGCCCTGCTCTGTAGCGAGAAGGGTGATAGCCGCGTTGAAAGCAAGGGCACTCACAACAAATGCCCAGGCACGTGGAAAGCAAGGGCGCGGTGTCTCAGTGCCCTCACAACAATTGGTCAGGTCAGGCCTCTTGTCAACCAATGAACCATTAGAGATGTCTCTATTTGACCTTCGCTTGGAACCTGCAGCATTTGCATTCACCTGGAATCTTCACCCTTCATCAATCGATCCTCACAGATGCCGACGCCCATCAAATTCTAGTTTAAGTTGGAGAAAAATCAAGTTTGAAGGTGAGTTTGAAGGCATCGACCTATATATGCAAGGCTCCCTACACCTCAAGCGCTGCCATTTCTCCTGTTCACCCCTGGTTTTCATTTTCTCTACCATCTTGTTGGGCATTTTGCCATAATCTGCCCATGCCCTAATTAGGGCTTTGTATTTTTGGGCATCCAAAATGTATTTTTGATTTTATTTTGCAAAGTTTTTAGGTATGCTAAAAAGTACATGCCATATAAAATAGATACAAAATATGGGGGTAATATATAATTTGGGGCCTAGAGGTTCTTTTCCAAATGTTGGTGTTAGAATAGACATTTTAATTGTCCAAAAAGCACTATGAAATATGAAGTACCACATCTAGGGGTTTTTTCACCATGCACTCAACTTATAAAGTATCACTTTCATGTATTAATTCTGGGGGGTTATACATAGGCATTTTGTAATCTTTGAACTAACATAAAGTTCAAAAAGGGGTAAAATAAGCAATTTGAGGTGCATAATCTCCAAAGAGGTGTATAGCTGAAACTATGGCATCTTCAAACAATTCTGAAGTAAACAAATGGGTTCTTAAATCCCGTGCAATCACATGTCTCCTGATTCCAAGGTTTTTATGTTGATTAATCCTTCCAACACCTCAAAGATCCTGATTAATGATTATTATTATACTGTTTGTTGTCAAGGAATAGTACAACTAGGTAATGGATATATCCACAATGTTTTATTCATTCCTAACTTTTTAAGGAATTTCCTTTTTGTGTATCAACACACCTATTCAAATAAAATAGTTGAGTTCACAACCACTAAAGCTTTAATTCGAGATTCTCAGAGTTGAGATATTATTGCAGTAGCAAAGATTTATCACTTCGACTACAACTTCATATTTTCTCACTTTACATCAGGTGGGGATGTTTCTCCACTTGCGATTTCAGATCCCTCTATCACTTATTTGCTCACCTCCATTGGTTTTGTAGAGCAGGAACTCTGAACTATTTTCCAAACAATTCTTGACAATAAACTTGTAAGAACTCAAATAGAAAATAAGTTTGTAAACGTAGTACTGTTATAAAGTGCCACAAAACTGAATGTGTGTTTCACATGGAGGGAATTTGGGAAATTTGTACTTACATTGAATTATAAAGTGTAATGGGGGGGTTGTACCAATCACAACAATGGATCCTTGTGATTCTCACCTCATTCATGTGTACCTTGATGCACACCCTTTTTCAGGTTCTTGTATATTTTTTAGACCTACATCTTGGTCTACATTCCTTGCACACTTCTGATTTCAGTTGGTCTGCTTATTTCTCTTAGCATTAAGGGGGGGCTATAATGTGTTACATGCTAATGCTTCTTTCAATGAAGCATCAGAGGAATATTCTTTTTTGAAGTTTTTAAATCCTTCATTTTGATCTCTCACATGGGGGATTATTTTAGTGGATCACATTTTGAGATTCTGGTACTCCTAATCACAGTACTATCTTGATCTGCATTTCTTGAAGATTTGTTAATTCGAGCAGACACCAATTCATCATTGATAGAGTTTACAACTTCTACATGCTTCAGGAGTTCTTCATAATCATTTTCCTATCATCAAGGGACATCTTTTCAAAAGGTCTTAAATCCTTCTCTTTCTCTTTTTTGGAGAGGAGTTTTGTTTCTGGTGGGTTTTCTCCTTTTTCTCCATTTGTGAGAGAATGCTTTGTACATAGGTACCTCACCAGGCTAGTAGATGGGACCCATTTCTTTTGCCCCCACCTAAGTTATGCTTAAGGGGGGGTGTTAGTGTATATTTTTCATACACATAGGCTTTAAGCCTACTTAGGTGTATTTTGACACTTGCCCATATAAGGTGTCAAGTTAGTTAGGAGTCTTTAGAGGTGTCGACTCACTTTTGACACCTCATGCTACTTTTGTGGTAGGAAACTTGCCACCACTCCATGTATGAGGAGTCCTATCCTCATTTCATGGAGATTAGTTGCCTCTCTCCTCTCTTTATATTCATGTCTGTTTGGCTAATACATTTGGTCAATTTCATTCATTTGTTGTGTTATATTGTGCTTACTTTTAATCTCTATGATCCACAGGTTCTTTTACTTCCTACACTAATCTATGACAGGAGGTATATGCAAAAAATTATATTAAGCATATAATTACAAGGAAATAAACACAAAAACAATATACCATAACATAACAATTTATATGGGAAAACAATTTCGAGAGAAAAAAACACAATACAAAGAAATTTAGTGTATTATTTAATAATAAATGGTTATTTAATAATAAATGGTTATTTAATACACTTGTAGAGGTGAAGGCTTTATGAAAGTATCATCAACATGAAATTCAAAGTAATTTTGATAGCATAATAGTACCCACAAAACTCACTATATAACCTTCATCATAAGCATCCAATAAATAGGAGAAACAATACATGAGACCATCAAATGGTAATTAGGAAACCATGAGCTAAAAGCACCCAAAATATGGCACCCAAATCCCTAGTTAAAAATACAACACTCAAATCTCAAGATAAGTCCATAGGCTAAAAATAGTATATTCCTTCCATCTGCCATAAGCTTATCATCATCCACTCACCAAGTTAGGGGTTCCATTTTGGATCCATCTTCTCAATTCAAATATGCCTTATGACATGCTATAACATGTTATAAGTTGGTCAACAAGTGTAACTCCCTCTTACAACTTAAATATCACAGATGCTTTTATATTTCTAATGTGGGAGGCCCAACTTTCAAAGGCCATAAATTTTGATCCAAGAAGCTAATTGAGCCTATTTTTTTAATTCTAGAGATCAAAGAGATTTATGTCCCTATAACTAGCTTCCCAATTATGTCCCATTTTGACATTTTTTTAGGGCTAAAAGCAACTTCTATAGCCCAAAAGTTGAGTTTTTCTATTTTATACCTCTAAAATTATATTTTTGTGTTCTTAAAATTAGAATGTAAAGTTGAAACACCTTTCCCAACACACATAACTTGAAACATTCATCAAATCATGAACATTGATATTCTATACCCTAATGACTATACTTTGCATGACACAAACATTAATTCTTCATTGTTATTTCCAAAACTAGGTATCCTCATCTTTTATATTTAATTTATAAAAATAACATTTAAATTTATCAACCCAACTCTTATTAATCTAGAATAGTTGTGTTTAATTGTTATGTTTGATTTAATTAACTTAAATTATAAATGTAAAGTTTAATGAAGCATATTTGTTTCCTTACAAATATAATAGTTAAATAACAAATTGATTTTTTTTTGTAGAAATGCTACCTCGATCTCTTTTTATAGCATATAAATTTACTATACTATTACAACTAAACAATGAAAAGCTATTTAGTGTTGTGAGAAGCACAAATGGAGGTTGTCAAGAAATCCCATAGGTAGGGATAGTGGAGCAACCATATCAATAGGTAAAGCTCTAATTTTGATTATAAATACAAGGCTAAGTCTTTTGATAAAAGAAAATTTAAGAGTTTTAGGAACTCACTTAAAGAATATTATGAAACATAACAAAAAGCCAAAAGAGCATATTAAAAAAATATTTACAAATATATTTTTATGGATAAAACAAAACTCCCATACAAAATATAATTCTAAAATTATATTTATTTTAGTACAATATCAATATAAAAAATACACAAAAATAATTTACAAGATACAAAATAAACAAATTCAAAAATTACAATATTTACTAAAATAACAATTCGGATGCTCACAATACTCAAAATAGCTACGATACTAGGCTCCAAAAGAAATACAAAAGACTCCTCGAGATATTTGTGTACACAAGACTGTTATTAACTTTTATTGCTGTTGATAAAAACTAGAGAGCTACAGCTCTTTATTACATTATATATATCTTAGCTACAAAGAAATCTAAATAGAAAAAACAAAAAACAACAAACCAAAGATAGCATGATTTACATGCATCATCATGCAACACAAAAGTTGCCAAATTCCTAAAAGTATCTAAATGAAGCTAACTAAGAAAATAGAAATACTAAAATGGAAACTGCACATGTGGCTGTGCCACATCAGTTATCCAACATACTCCCCCTTGATGCGGAGAGGAGTCACAATATGATCTCGAAGCATCAAAAACTGAACCTTTGCAACTGCCTTGGTGAAAATGTCTGCAAGTTGTTCTGTAGTCTTGATATACCTGAGTTCTACTTCTTTCTTTTGCACCAAATCTCTGATAAAATGATATTTCAGATCAAAGTGTTTAGTTCTACTATGATGCACGAGATTTTTTGCCAATTTGATTGTGCTCATATTATCACAGAAGAGCACTGTAGGCTGAACTTGTTTTTCACCAATCTCTTCAAGAATTTTTCTGAGCCATAATGCTTGAGTACCCGCAGAGGTGACTGCAACATATTCTGCCTCTGTAGAAGAAAGAGAAACGATACTTTGTTTCTTTGAACTCCAAGAAACCAAACCAGAACCAAAAGTAAAACAATTACCAGAGGTAGACTTCCGGTCATCCACACTACCTCCCCAATCAGAATCACTGAAACCAACTAGATTAAATCCTTTAGAACTGTAGTAATGAATGCCAAAAGCAAGAGTTCCTTTCACATACCTCAAAATTCTTTTAGCAGCCTTCATATGTAATTCAGAAGGTTCTGTCATGTACCTTGAAACAAGAGAAACTGCATAAGCAATATCAGGCCTTGTGTGGGTTAGAAACATTAGACTGCCAACCACACTTCTATAAGCTGTCCCATCAACTCTTTTAGCACCATCCTCTTTACACAACACAACTCCATGAGAAATTGGAGTGGAGGCTGATTTACAATCAACCATATCAAACTTCTTCAACATATCATTGGCATATTTTGTTTGACAAAGGAAAATTCCATCCTTACTTTGATAAACCTCCATGCCTAGAAAATATTGCATAAGGCCTAAATCTTTCATTTCAAACTCATTCATCATAGCATGCTTGAATTCATCCTTCATCTTAGAACTACTGCCCATATACAACAAATCATCAACATATAAACTCACAATAAGAATATCATTACCTTCTTGTTTGTAGTAGAGGGTAGGCTCACTCTTACTTCTCTTGAAGCCATTTTTCTGAAAATACCCATCAATCCTAGCATACCAAGCTCTTGGTGCTTGCTTGAGGCCATACAAGGCCTTCTTCAGCTTGTAGACATGATGTTCTTTTCCGTGCACCTCAAAACCTTGTGGCTGTTCCACATAAATTTCCTCATCTAAGTACCCATTCAGGAAGGCACTTTTCACATCCATGTGATGAATGCTCCATTTCTTTTGGGCTGCAAGGGAAATCAACATTCTAATAGTCTCTTGTCGTGCTACTGGTGCAAATGTTTCTTCATAATCAATGCCATACCTCTGTGTGAAGCCTTTAGCAACTAATCTTGCTTTGTGTCTTTCAACACTCCCATCACTATGGTACTCAGTCTTGTAGACCCATTTAGTTCCAATCTTTTTCTTGTCATGAGGAAGCTCTGTAAGCTCCCAAGTACCATTCCTATGAATAGCATCCATCTCTTCTTGCATTGCTTCCACCCAAACTTCATTAACACATGCATCTTCATAACACGATGGTTCAAAAATAGATTGTGAAAATAAAGCAAAATTTATTGTTTCACCTATAGGATTCTCTTCATGTGCTTGGATTGTACTTCTTTGATAGATATCACTTAAGCTTCTTACCTTCCTTGTAGGACTTGGACTTGAATTTGGACTTGTACTTGAAACTGAAGAAGTAGATGAGGGGCTATTTGGTGGATGTATAGCACTTGGAATTGAAGTATTAGCTGGCTGCTCATGATCAATATCAGCAATAATACCACCACTCAAAACAGATTTAGACTTCTCAACTTGGCCTTTTTGATGACCATAAACTCCCCCTTCATCAAAAATCACATCTCTTGAAACAAGAATACTATTAGTGTGAGGGTTATACAACCTATAAGCCTTACTTTGCTCACTATATCCAACAAAAATGCATGACTCACTTTTGGGATCTAATTTTTGTCTCTTTTGATCAGCCACATGAACATAGGCTAAGCAACCAAAAACTCTAAAATGATTAACATTAGGCTTTTTTTCATACCAGGCTTCATAAGGAGTCATCATGTCAAGTGCTCTAGTAGGACTCCGATTGAGAATGTACACTGCTATAGCAACTGCATCACCCCAAAAAGAATTGTCTAATCCTTTGGTATGTAGCATACTCCTTGCCATTTCCACCACTGTACGATTTTTCCTTTCAGCTACCCCATTTTGTTGAGGTGTGTAAGAAGTGGTGAGTTGCCTTTTGATGCCATGCATATCACAATACTTCCTAAAATCTCTTGAGCAAAATTCTCCTCCACGATCTGTCCTTAAGCATTTGATCTTACAACCCTTTTCATTTTCCACAAAGGCTTTGAACCTTTTGAATGTATCAAAGGCTTCATCCTTGGCCTTCAAAAAATAAACCCAACACTTACGTGAGTAATCATCAATAAAAGTAATGAAATATGATGACTTACCCAAACTCTTTGTCTGCATAGGGCCACAAATATCTGAGTGAACCAATTGAAGTGGGTAATGGGCCCTCCATGCATTACCTTTTGGAAATGACTCTCTTGCATGCTTTCCTTTAGCACAACCTTCACAAACTTCCTTGTGTTCCTGAACCTTAGGCAAACCATAAACCAAAGCTTTTGAAGTGAGAAACATTAAACTATGAAAATTCAAATGGCCATATCTGAGATGCCATAGCCAACCCTTATCCTCATATGCCATATTGGCAAGATGGCTGCTATGTTCACCAAACTTCAATGGGAACATCCTATTCTTTGACATAGGCACTACTGTAACCACCCTATTGCCTTGATTTTTATCATAAATTGTACATTGCTGATTTTCAAATACCACCTTATAATTCTTCTCACACAACTGCCCAACACTCAATAAATTATGTTTTAATTGTGGAGTGTAATAAATATCAGTCACACTTTTCTTACCTTCTTTTGTATTCACCTCCATATCACCTTTAGCTGCAATCTCCAAGGACTTGTCATCACCAAGCTTAATTTTAGATTTGAAACTTTTATCCATTGTAGAAAAAATCTTATCATTTCCTGACATGTGGTTAGAACAACCTGAATCTAAATACCAGACTTCTTTAGAACTATTTTTAGCTTTGTCATATGATAAGAATAAATTACCAGGAGAAGCCTCATCATTCTCATTAGCAAAATTAGCACTTCTATTGTTATTACCTTCTTTTAATTTGCATTCCCTTTCAAAGTGACCATACCTATTACAATGATAACATTGAACATTTCTTTTATCAAATCTGCCTCTACCTCTTCCTCTTGGACCACCTCTTCCTCCTCTATTTCCTCTTGAAGAATTCTGATTTTGACCTCTACCTTGGCCTTGATTATTTTTCGTGCTTGTGCTAGCATTTTCATTCTTTGTAATTTGTACTTTGGAAGCAAAAGCCTTCTCATTACTTTCACCAGATGAATCTCTCAATCTTTCTTCATGAGACATGAGAGATCCAACAAAGACGGCAGAAGAATAGCATTAGGGCTAATAGTGATACGGTTCCAGTAATTAGAAACAGCCCCCAAAAGCTACAAATGCTCAGCCTATTGGTATCTACTGTTGCTCCAGGGTTGGTGCACAGAGTGTCATTAAAATACATTGCTTCAATTTTCTTCATTTCTCTGTCCTCTGAGAGGGATAAAACAGCCCTGGAAATGTCTGAGAGCAGAGGAGATCCTTTGGGAAACACCTGCACCAGAAACCTAGCTCAGAATTGTTTCATACAAATGCATTAATAAATATTGATGAATAGAATTGAGGGGAACTCACGAAGCCTAGACCGCCGGTTCTGTAGGTAGGCCCCACGATTGTATATCCGCACTGCTGAGACAAGAAGAGGCGAATGTAAGGGATCTCATCAAAAACAGCAGCAACACCACCTTTGTTTGGACCCTTTGTCAGAGCCTCTGCATATTCTTCCTGGGTTGAATAAAATTTCATATTGTTTTTTGATATGCCGAAATGATCTTGCAAATAATCACCCACGAAAGACCCATTTTGGTAGCCTACTGGAATTCCTTCATGTCTGACCGACTCCACAGTTGCAATCGCTGGATTTATTCGTTTAATTGTGAGGATTGAAGTGAGACTGGCTGTGTAGCTCGACGTCAATATCAGAACTACGAAAAGCCAGATTACAATAACAATTCGAGTCAAATTGCTCACGATCCTCTCCCCTGCAAACATAATCAAAATCAAAGGCAATAAATTCCCTTAAGAGGGGTCTCTATGTAGACTGTAATTGTTTTAATGCAAAACTATTATAAAGTAATATGCTGTGACTACTCTACTTAAATAATGGTCAAACAGTCAATAGTAATTTTACACTTCATTCACAATAAAAAGTAGTAAATATTTGTCATATTTTTATTGGCCAAAATTAACTTTTGACTATTGAAATGGATGATATTTAAGAATAGCCATTTGTAACTATGTTTAATTGCAAGAAAATCTCAATTTTGTAATTCTAATACTTACTATGAGAGAAAAAGAAAATCGAGAATGAAAACCTGGAACAAAAGCCAAATGAAAAAGATTTAGATAGATAGAAAAAAAGAGGATCAGAAAAAAAATTAAAATTAGAACAAAAGCGAAGTGAAAAAGATAGATAGATATAGTGTAGTATAATTATTTTTTGGTAAAACTGTGTAAAGATTTTTGTGTGTCAATGTTTCAGATCACACTCCATAATCCATCTTCACAACAAGAAGAAGAAAATATAGAGAACAGAGATATACCATAGAGTAGTGATCACTTGGGTAATTGCATCTCCAGCAAAGGCCTTATTTATACTGTGCTCAAATAACCACACCACCACTCCTGTAAAGATGAAGAATGCTCCTGTTACATACCACAAGTTGGGAGTAAATGGGAGGAGAAATGCCCATGGATTGTTGCCGCCATCAGTGGTAATAGGCACCACCATTACCAAGCCAGTTTCTGTAAACGGATGTGTAAAATCCACGAACTTGCTTCGATTTGCTAAAATTGTAGCATCGCCCACAACCGCGTCGAATTTCTGCAAACCAAAAGTCCTCCTTTAGCATTTGAAATACTTAGTATTAAACCTTGTTACAAATTAAAACTGCAGTATGAGAATAAGGAGGAGACATTGAGGTAGACTTGATAGACAAGATCGTCCATTCTATCAGTGTCATAAGGAATGAGATCGTATGGCAGTGCATAGTCAAGCCGCCTGAGAACCGCGTCAAACACATCCTTACAGAAGCCTGTCACAATGCTTTCATTACGCCTTTTATCATGTGTGACTGTAAGGAACTCTTTGAAGCCATATTTTACAGGTACCCCGATTTGAAGCCTTTTGCCGCTTGTGGGTATCACCCAACCTCGTGGAATCTGAGTGTCTCCACCCGGCCAAATCACCGCCTTAATGGACAGATTTTGAGTTTCATCCGTCCAGTAACTAATGACACGGTAACTCTTCCCTACTACGTTTACTATTTGATAAGTAGACCCTGATAGTTCTCCATTGCTAAATCTAACAGCCCCACATAGCCCTGTAAAGTTCGTTGCAAGTATGTGTTGCAACAGCCGGTGACCCTCCTGAAAAACCCTAATTCTTGTCAAGTCCGTTGCATTTCCAAATGCTGGTGAAGGGCGTGAAGGCTTCAAGAACTTAAATCGGGTATTACTGGATACCAATTTAGCAATGGCCCCAGCTATAGCCCGGCCCCATCATTCCTATCTCGTGCGCCACCGTGAGCAGCTTCAATCCGAGACGAGGCGTCATGTGAGCAACGAAGACTCTGGACTGCATATTGTTCAATTTGTAGAGCTCCTCCCTTATGGCCTCCATGCTCGCACTTGGGGAAATTGACGATCGGTATTCTATTTCGGACCCGACGTCCCTCAGCTCATCGCTCAAGGAGTTTAAGGAGCCCAAACCAAAATTATTGTCGGGATAAACAACCACGATTCTTCTCCAGCCATAGTGCCCCACGAGGGCTGCAATGGCCTTCATCTGCAGCGCATCGCTGTGAGCCATCCGAACAAAGTAAGCAGATCTGGAGTTGGAAAGAAAGGGACTCGTAGCAGAGGACACAATGGGCACATTGCCTGCATCTCCCACATCTGATACGAACTCTGCAACTTGAGACTTTTGCGGTCCAATTATTGCTACTACCTCCTCTTTCAGCAGGTCAACAGCTGCATATGTACAATCCATCACATTAATTTAAACTCAGCTATGCAAAAGGCCTATCTGCAGGTTGAATTTAAAGGATGAATTTAAAGGAAAGGTTAAGCTATTAGTTGCACAGGTGAGGACCGGGTTACATCATCTAAGATGTGAGAGTAGATGGACAGTCCCTAAGGAGATTGAGAAGAAAGAACTTGCATTTTATGCAGCAACAGGGTGGCTGAAGCTGAATGACACTTCATCATAGAATGTGCAGCATATGAGGATATCCGTATTCAGTATAAAAGCAATTTGAAGGTGGGCAGTCTAAATGGGTAAAGCTTAACCAGCCGGCACATTGTAAAACTGCCGGCTGATCAAAATCCATTCGACAAAAATATATTCGACAAACTGATTGACGAACAGTGTCTTTGAACAAGTTGAAAGAATGTCATTGAACAGGTCGACAACAAAAGTCAACAGCAAACCGGGGTCGTTGGTTTCTTGATCAAGATTCATAGTAGAAGATCTGACATCGAAAGGAACGTGGCAATGTCTTAAGAATGCAACTTTTGATCCCTTAGACTGCTTGATCTCATAAACGTCATTAAAAATCTTTCATTTCAAAACTGATAAATTTCAAAACTGATAAATTGTAAGAAAGTTGAGGATAACGAAATTACCGGCGCTGGCACCCCGGAGTGAATCTCCTTGCCCGTCGCGCAAATGTAGGAGGACGCGCATGCCATTCAAAAGCTTTGGATCATTATTCACGTCCTCCACGGCTAAATCAATAGCAGTTTTGGCCACCCTCCCCACCAAAGAATCTAAATCCAAGATAGCCCCTACATTCACGTTGTTATCAGCTTGCATTGAAAAGCATAGATTTGAAAGCAAAATGATAGCAAACATGGTTGCCCTACGCTCACCCCACCTCATCTTCTCGGCGATAACTTCAAACCTCGAATTTGCAGTCTTTTCACAGCCTAGACCAAATTTATAGCGTATCAAACTTTGTTCATGTGAATTCTAATCTCTTCACACATTTTAACGGTCAAACGGCTCATATCCATTTCACACTTCATCCCTACGAAAAATGGGAAATGGTTGTCCGACTTTAGTGGTGTTTTTCATGGAGGTCTTTATTCTATAATTAATTAAACATTATTTGGGTTAATAGTCAAATAGTCAATACTAATTTCATTTTATAAACATTAAAAACTAGTAAATAGTTTTCTTCTTTTTATTAGTCAAAATTTACTGTTGATTGTTGAATTGGATGAGGTTTAATAATAGTTATTATTAGCATGTCATTCATGACCTATTACTACTTGATTGACATCGAAAAGTTCTCAAACACGAACCAAAATCATCTCATAAGTGACCAATACATTACCCAATCTCTTTGCATGGGAAAGCATAACTAAAATATACTATCGAACATGAGTTGACACCTCCTAACATTTTGAAGATATTCTCTACTTGATCTCTCCATTATTGCTTAAAATTCTCAAAGGAAAGCTCTCCCCTCCTCGAAAAATCATGTCCTCATTTTTTGGGAAGCAATCAAGTGCCCCTACCCACTCTCTACCAAGCCCTATAGATAGTAGGGGGTAGGGCTACCCCTATCCATTATGGGAAGGTTAATCATATATCAATCATGTACATTCTTGGTATGATGGTAACAAGTTATTACCTATCTAAAATAAATTTTCTTTGACTTGCAAACTTTCATAATAGTTACATTGATCACAATGAAAATGCCATTAAGAAATGGGTGCATTGAGTAGGCCTCATTGACTGTATATCTTGATCTTCTTAATAAAGGTGGATGGTCAATGGTCAACATACATATAACTTTAGCATCTCTATAGTAAAAAATATATAATTTTATAAAAATTAATAATTTAGAGGTTGTTAAATTGAATTGTAAGTTTCAATATTGGAACCATCCTTTAATTATGTTGAAGGCATTCTTATCTACGAAAGAGTTGTTGGAATTTTTGAAATTGGTGGTTGATAATTGCTTATCATTGAAGCAGTCTTATCCACACATGTAGATTGATGGTAGGAGGTCCTCCACATGCTATAGTTTAGGCAATTGTTTACCATTTCTATTATGATAGTGAGGTTCATTAAATATCATGCATCAATTCATTTTTTTACTTCTATCATGGTTGCTTTGTATTCCTAGATATCAATTCTATTTTGCTAATCCATCAACTTTGTATGCCTTAATGTTATTTCCATGTCACTATTCTAGCAACTATTGTCATGTCACCTTGCCTCAACTAAAATTTGCAACATAAATTTATCATTGCCCACTATCCATATAGTCCGTAAATTCCCTTCAATTGGTTAATTTGTATGAAGCACTTTCTACATGTTCACAAGTCTCTAATTCTATTTGCAACTCCTATTCTCATGTGTTGGTAGTTCTTTGCTACTTTGCCTTTTGAAATTTTTTCTTAGCTTTTATTCTAGGTAGAATTACATCCCCAAAGGGTTAATATAGTTCAAACGATTCTAACATGAATTTAGGAATTCCATTTTTTTAGGGTGTCTTTTTTTTTAATAATAAAACCCTGGTTAAGGGACCAAGGACCCATTCAAAAATGGGTATGGCCCAGTAGTCTTCAAGAAATAGAGAACACATTGTATAACAAACCCCCTATACCGATAGAAATTCAGTTCACATAACTGACTGAAAGATAGTTCACACCCACCCCTTAATATATAACAATAACAGAGGGGAAAATTACATCGACCCACTCTCAAAAAACTAGATTTAAAAAAGCAAAAACTATTTATCCAGTACCTAATTCCACTGTCTCCAAATAGGTCTACACCATCTTTAGCACTGTCGCACGCACAAGAGTAGGAAAGCTGAGTATGTTCAGGGACTAGGATGCCAAGCTTGCTTATAATTCCTTCCACCGCCTTCCTAGTCTCTGCAACCCCTAACATAACATCATGCAGATGACCCAACACCAATTTCATATTTTCTTCATTCTTCTTGGTTGCTTCAGTCATATCCTCATGCTTCAGAATAGAGGAGGCTACAATAGATAACATAGTGGCTACCGTGAGTGACTATGCTACTCCAAAGATATTCCACCTCCCTCTAGTGCTACTAGGATCCAAAAGTAAATTTGCCATTGCCTCCCTCGTGTTAACACCCTCCTTGCCATCTACTTCCTTAGCTACCCTGAGTAACCTTCCCATCCAATCCCTCAGTGTCGGGATCTTAATTTCCCCTTCCAAACCATTTATAAATCCTCCCATAGCCTCTTCACCTGAAAGTTTTTTCAACCTCTTCCTAGTTGTATACTTTCTCTTCATCCTCCCGCCAACCATTGCACTAATTCCTCTTCTTTTGGTCTTCCTCCACGGTACATCTTCCATCACCTTCTTTCCCTTATAAACATTCTTCTTCATTGATCCTCCCATCTCACCTTCCAAACCAACATATGCCATAAAGCCCGTGGGAAATGGATAAGGGAAAGACTGCAACTAAACAAGAGGATACTTTTGCTTCAAGAACACTCTAGTAGACTGCCACATGCCACCTCAAAACATTATTTCTTTCCTACCAAAGTTACCCTCCACCAACTCTCCCCACACCTCGACATACTCAAAACATCATGTCACATTAAGAAAAGTTAGCTATCTCTCATGCCCTTTATCAGGTGGATGCTCTTTTATATCTTCTTGAATCAATTTCAGTACCTCGTAGGGGTATGTTTCCATCCACTCCATCTTAGAGCCATTGTTCCTTGCATCTATTCCTTGATTCACAACCCAATCTACTACTTGGTTCCCCATCCTTTTGATGTGAGAGAATTTAATATTTGTGAACTAAAGTTCTAATTGCCTATTCTCCTCCATAGTCTATTCCTTGGACCTACAGTTCTTATGAGAGATACCATTCATGATGCCAATCACAAGCTTTGAATCTTCTTCTACCCACAGATTATCCAACCCCTTACTTCTGAAGAGAACTTGTGTCTCAATTTTACTGCTTAAACCTCATGTTTCATAGTTGTTCTTCATTGAAACATTCGAGAGTTCAATGGGTTCAAGGTTCAACAGGTTCTAGGTTCATTGTTGTGACAGAGCTTTATTGGCGGGTCTTTATTTATCTCTACCGATGACCTATTTCTTACCGATGCTGGTGACCATCACTATGACTTATTATATCAGCGAGATTTCAAAGACATTGTCTGATGTGTAAAGTCTCATCGATGTCTTACATCTATCAGCGTGAAGTTTGTCATCGGTTTGAACCTAAACTACATGCCCTGACAGTTATGTGTTACTCCAATAGGAGTTTGGCATCAGTAAGTTGGCAAGAGATTGCTCATCAGAACAATGGAAAGTGTTTGGACCGATGGTGAAGGTCTGTCTGATGAAGGGTGATGAACTTGGGGATCGCGGAGACTATATATTATCGGTGAAGGAAGCAATGAGATCACCAATGGAGCAGGTTAGGCCGATGGGTCTTTGGTTTGGCATCGTCGGCAACAAAATTGCTGACGATAGTATGACCGAGTGTTTGGCGATATAAACGGTAGAGTAGTCTGTGACCTGGTGCATGTGGGATTAAACATCTCACAGGAATGTGAACAGTTACGAGTGTTGAACAGCAGCAGCGATGGGAAGGTAGATCGATCAGTTAGGGCAATAGTCAAGTAATGGTCTTTGCTCTTGCAGATTGGAGATATAAAACTGATCTACTAGCATCGTTGTGTGATTGATGAAACAATTCAATTTGTACTGTTTATTTTATGTAGAATGTGTAGATGATATAAACTGCTTTGTACAATTGTAACTAGAATCGATACCTGAACATTAGAGCTAGGAATATTTATTGTAATCTTTTAGTTTGCTGTAATAAAGATAGCTTCTATTGTGGTGGTGGGTTTTTTACCCGAAATGGTTTTCCCACGTAGAACTAGTGTCATTCTGTGATTGTCTAATTTGTTTATTTTGTTTTTCTGGTGTATTCATCTGTGGTATTTTGAATTGAAAGCTATCTGTTTGCATTGTCCCCTCTAAATTGACATTAGGGAAGCTGTATTCTGCACCTCTGCTTTCCTTACAAGTGGTATCAGAGCCTGGCCAGTTGTGCTATCCTTGTTGGTAGTTTGGGTTTTTTGTGTTAATTCTGTAAGTGGGAGTCCTACAGAGGTTTATTTGGTTAAATAAGATGGCAAGTACGTCAGACAAAATAGACATTGAAAAGTTCAATGGCACAAACTTTGAGTTGTGGAAACTTAAAGTTGAAGATATGCTGGTCTACAGAGATCTTTGGGTTGTTGTGTCTGGAACTCAACCTACAGGCATGAAGCAAGAAGATTGGGACCTGGCAGATAGGAAAGCCAAAGGACTGATAAGATTAAGTTTATCTGACTCTATTTTATTGAACGTCCATGAGGAGACGACTGCAAATGCTTTGTGGAAGAAGTTGAATAACATTTATCAGGGCAAGTCCTTGGTGAATAAACTTTTCCTCAAGAAGAAATTGTATTCTTTGAAGATGGATGAAGGTGCATCTATAGCAGAACATCTGAGTGCA
The DNA here is from genome assembly GCA_027924645.1 of Cunninghamia lanceolata. Lineage (NCBI taxonomy): Eukaryota > Viridiplantae > Streptophyta > Pinopsida > Cupressales > Cupressaceae > Cunninghamia > Cunninghamia lanceolata. Next base: position 2,710,509 of record BSBN01000193.1, on the reverse strand, counting down.
TTCAATACGATTGTTACTTAGTTGACATCTATAGGTGTAAAATAGAAGAAGAGGATCACTGTATGCTTCTATTGTGTTCCTTACCAGACTCATGGGACCATCTTGTGATGGCTATTGGAAGTACAACAACCACGTTTTCAATAGAAACTGTTGTTGCCTCGTTGTTGTCTGAAGAGATGCGGAGGAAGTCTTTTGGTATGGCCAAAGAGGCTCTATCTATTTGAGGTAGATCAAAGGAAAGAGGCAACAAGAAGGACAAGAAGTCTAATTCCAAATCAGAGGGGATATCAAAATCCCCTAGCAAGAAGTCCAAGGTGAACTACTGAAATTGTGGGCAGAAAGGTCACGTCAAGAAAGACTGCAAAGAGGAGAAAAATAAAAAGAAGAACTTCTTTGACTCTGAGTCTTGACAAAGTGATGCTGATGCCTTCATTGCTACTTTCGTGCCTGCATCTGAAGATGTTTGGTTGGTGGATTCAGGAGCATCTTTTCATATGACATCTCACAGAGAGTGGTTCACAAAGTATGAACTGCATGCTGGTGGGAAGGTGTTCTTGGCAAGTGATTCGACACTGAAAATTGTTGGCCGAGGATGAGTTAGAATCTAGTTCCCAGATGGTAGGATAAAGGGAATGAATGGAGTTCTTCACATACCAGGTCTAGCTCGAAATTGACTTTATGTTAGTAAGCTTAATGATGTTGGAGTGCAAGTTACTTTTGTGAATGGTGGTTGTAAGATGACTAGAGGGTCTATTGTATTGGCAAAGGGTGAACACATTGGAACTCTATATAGGTTAGATGCAAAACCAGTGTGTTGTAATAATGTCTCTGTAAAATCTGAAGAAGGTACTATTGTAACACATGATGTAAACTCTATGGAAGTTAAACTTCCTACAGAGAAAATAATGCTCTGGCATCATAGACTTGGTCACATAGGTGAAAAAGGTTTAAAAACCTTGAAAAACAAAAACCTGGTAGATGGGTTGATTGACTGTAATCTGGAATTTGATTTCTACGAACATTGTATATATGGAAAACAAAACTGTGTTTTATTTTACTCCAGTTCTCATAAATCTTCTGGTGTTCTAGACTATGTGCATTCTAATTTTTTTGGTCCAGTTCTTGTTCCTTCTTTATCTAAATCAAGATACTATGTATCATTTATTGATGATTATTCAAGGAGGACATTTGTATATTTTTTGAAAAATAAATCAGAAGTGTTCATTCAGTTTAAAGAATTTAAAACTCTTGTGGAAAATCAGACTAGTAGAAAAATAAAATGCTTGAGAACAGATAACGGTGGTGAATATTGCAATGCAGATTTTGATATGTATTGTGTAGATCATGGAATTAAAAGGCATAAAACTACACCTTATACTCCACAGCAAAATGGAGTTGCTGAAAGGTTAAATCGATCGTTGATGGAGAAAGCAAGAAGTATGTTGAGTTATGGTAGTCTTGAACAAAGGTTCTGGGCCGAGGTAGTTGCTACAGTTGGTTACTTGTTGAATCGTTCTCCTACTTAGGCATTGGTTGATAAGACTGTTGGCAAGAGACACTATATGGATTCATGGTTGTTGTCATTGATGGCAACAAAGGTCATCCCACATATCCGCAAGTCATGGTGTGTCTCTACCGGAAGTTAGAATGAAGATTATTGTGGTCCGGTGAACAAGAACAGAGCATGTGGCAAGTTCCGACAGATAGGTCCAGATCTCTGAAAGGAAGTATCTTGGTACAGTGTGGATCTGGGGAAGTCAAGAGGACTACCTTGAGTGGTATATTCCAAGGATTTAGCCTTTGGTGATGGACAAGGGAAAAGATATGAATAGTTGAGTACCGGATTCCTGAGTGACAATGTGAATAAAGGAAGAACTGACTGACAGAACATCAGACTATTTTCTGGATGTGTTACTGATGATGGTAAAGGTTGTGAAGGCATGAATCATGTTTGGCCGACATGATTAATGATATCTACAAGTATATGCTTAATCCGCATTACTTGATGTGCAAGGATTTAGCCGACAGAACAGAGTTTGTGAGAAGATAGACTGTTCCGGATGCTGACTAGAAAGATAATGAAATCACTAGTGCGGATATATATATATATATATATATATATATATATATATATATATATAGGATGGATTTAGCTATGAGAAGTGGAGTTGTGTGATGTGATATGCGAACAAGAGCAGAGTAGAATAGAAGCAGTAAGAAAGATCCAGTATGTGAAAGAAAAGCAGAATAAAGAGAAGAGGAAAGATGAAGTGCAGCAAATCAGTGTACTGAGCCTAACCGGAACTGAACTCTAGCATATGTGGATGCTTCCAATTAGTTCAAGTATTGTATAAACATTCTTTTGTAGATAGTGTGTCTCCTTCTAGGTAGTGTGCCTCCTTTGTGAGCAGTGTGCTTGGGCAGTGAGCCCTAATTGTCAAGTGCCATTTTGTAATTCCTTATTCTTCTAACAGAGAATAATCTTTGGGGTAATCACCCCATGGTTTTCTCCCTTAACAGGGTTTCCACGTCAAAAATACTGTGTCATGTGTTTTTTATTTCATGGTAATATTTGCTTGTTTGAATTAATGCTACATTGATTAATAAGAAAGTTCAGAAAGAAGAAATAATTAGGATAACTGATTCACCCCCCCTCTCAGTTATCAACAATTGGTATCAGAGCTAAGTTCCTCCTAATAAGAGCCTAATAGCTTGAGAAAGATCTGGGAGTTCAAATGGATGCATATGGTTTAAGGGAGCAACTCAAAACTGCCCTTGAGGATCTTGAACAGTCACACTCTAAAGTCAATGAATTAAAGGAAAGACTCAAACAGGCTGATGAATTCATGAGAGAACTAAAAGACAAATTAAGTCTCTCTATGAAAAAGAGAAAGGAGCTGCTCCAGCAATTGGCAACACAAAGTGAAGAAAGTAATGCAAATGAAGAGCTGACTGAAAAAACCAAGTTATGTGAAAAGTTATCAAAAGAAGTCATAATGCTAAGACATGAAATGGAATTAGGAGTTATAAAGTTTACTCAAGAGATTGAAGAGAAAAGAAAAACTGAAGACAATCTAAGACAATCTCTCAAAGAGAAATCAGAAGATTGCCACCAGATGGATATGATTATCAGACATCTTGAATCTGATCTTGAAGATGCTAAAGATAATGAAGAAAAACTTGAGGATCGAATTGTCTGTCTCAAAAGGGATCTTCAAATAGCAAATGAATATAAAGAGAAATTCAAGATAAGTTCTGCTCAACTTGAAGTTCTTCTTGGAAGTCAAAAGAGGACAGATGACAAGTGTGGTTTAGGATATGAGAAAGGAGAAAGCTCCAGATCCGGTCAGAAGAATTTTGGATCAGAAAATCTAAGGAACAGGCCTAGAAGACCTCTAGTAAGATAGCCCAATGCTCAAAGATATCCATCCTTCAATGGATACTGCCACAGCTGCAATCACTTTGGTCACAAAGCTAATTAGTGCAGAAAGAGAATGAATCAGACTAATTCATCCTTCTCCGGACAATGCTTTAACTACAAAAGGTATGGACATAAGTCTCATGAATGCAGAAATATGTAAATGAACAAATCATTCAATGGTAGATGCTTTACATGCAATAGAGTAGGTCATATGGCTAATCAATGTAGATCAAGAGGTTATTAGTCAAATATCCAAAGAAATGTTGTTTGCCAAATCTGTAATAGGTCTGGTCATAATGCAAAAGTCTGCAGAAGCAAGAATCAAGACAAAAGAGGTCCGGTATATAGTCAGAATCAAGACAAAGGTAAACAAAAGATGAATGCGGATGAAGTTAGGAATGAGATGAACAAGATTTGGGTGAAGAAAAGTTTAGAGAAGGTAGAGGTTGGATCCGCACTAGACTCTGGTGCTGATATTCCTTCCAGAAATTAAAAAATGAGCTCTGGCTCAGGGGGAGACACAAAGAAAACCCTGTTCCCCCAGCCAATCAAGTGGTGCCAAATTAGGCACATGATGCAGAGTAAAAAGTTTGTAGATATGAGTCTTGAGATGATCCAGCTAAGATTTTAGAGGTCCGCATGAAGATGTGAAGAAGTTGTGATCGATCATGTAGAACCTGTTCTGGAAGATGCTCCGGAATGACAGAGGATTATAAAAACGTCCGGAAAGATCCAGAAGTGCATTGTCTTATTCTGTGGATTGGACAGAGTATTTGGGATGTCCTTGTGATCTGTCATTTTGATTTATTCATGGTTGGAAGATCCGCATGATGTTCATAGATTAGGACTGATCTGGTTCTTCAAGTCATTTGAATAAGGCAAATCGGAATAATGTAGGTTGAGCATTTATTGCAATTAGATATTGGGGTTTACGGAGAAATATAAGGGATTTCTCATAAATCACATGTTCATTCTGCACTCAAGAAGAAGCGAAAAGTGGAGCTCTGCAACAAAATTCATCAAGTTCACCGAAGATCTCTTGCAGAAGTCATTGCATACAGAAATCAATCCAACCAATCTGTGTAACCGAAGGCGCATAAGGTATTTTCCATTTTTGATATCTCACTACAAATCTTTTGAAAAATGGCTACTCCGAATATAGTAAAGATCTCAAATAGGCCCCGACCTGAATTTAAGAAACACCCATACAAGTCATTGGAGGTAGATCCCTTAGGAGCATTCTCTAGTGTTCCTCATAGCGTTTTACACACAGAAGACATTAGGGTTTACATACATGCAAGTATTGAGGAATTTGGGGAATTCAAATTGAGAGATTTCTATCACAAACAACTGATAGACAATGCTTTTGAGCTTAAACTAGAGTATAAGGGTATCTAGAAGAAACATTTTGATCAATTCATTCATTTCCCCTGCTTTGAAGAAGATGAATGGGTCCGGTACGTATTGAGTAGAATGCATGACAAATTCCTATGGCTGAATAGACCCTACAAGATCACAAAAGAGGCAATTAGGGCAGTAACTGGTCTATACTCTTCTAGAGGGATACCTATCCTGAAATCCGTCAAAAATAACATTGTAACTGAGCCCACCGGATCAAAATTTGATAAGAGGGCAATGACCATTGAAGATATTTCTGATCCGGATATCAAGTTTGCATCTATGATAAAAGGATACAAGATTTATCACTCTAGTAGGGAGAATTCTGTATCTGGAACTGCAGTATATACTGCCTGTGAGATGCTGAGGAAGAATGCAGATTATGATCTCTGTGAACTTCTTTTAAGCCAATTAATGGAAAATATACAATAGATCAAAAAGGACAAAAAGAATTCTTTCAAGTATGGTACACTTATATTATGTCTATTTTTCTACTTCATGAATGAGCTGCTCGGATCAAGTGGATGGGTATGGCAGAATGACAAACCTGTAGCAGTCTAGATCAGAGATTATTTACATGGGCTTGGGGATGCCAAAGCAAGAAATACAGCCCTGTGGGGATACTTCAAAAACTTCCAGAGCATGATGCAAGCAAAAGAAAGAATTCCCCAGTCTATTGTTGAAAAATACAAAGACTCAATCTGCTTTATGGTTGATACTGATCAGTGCCTAATGGAGGTAGTAGAGCCAAGGATAGTCTGGATCATGCCCATGGGTATGAGGTTGATGAACAAATTGTGGAACTACATGTTCAACACATGCTTAGTCAACCCAAAGATCCAAAGGCAGAAAGGTTTGGAACCTTTGAGGAGTTGAGTGTGAAGATCCATGTGGAACTCAGAGAACCTGAGATAAAGAGGAAGGTAAAAAAAGAAGTAGAGCATATTGCTCAAGGCCTAGGCATCCCAAAGGAGGCACTTGATGCCAACCAGGAAAAGAGGTGAAAGGTTGAGGAAGAGAAGAAAGAGGCAGAAAAGAAAAGAAAGAAAAGTACTCCGGTGGAAACCTCAACCCGGACCAGATCATCAAAGGGATCTACACCTGTCACAACCAAAAGCTTAAAAATATCAAAACCAGAAGGTCAGACATCTGGTAAAGGAGAGAAAAGGTCTAAAATAAAAGCCACAAGGGCTTATACAAGTTAGAAAGATGAAGAGGAAACGGAATCAGATGAGGGGGTAAAAGAAATAAAGAAGCAGAAGAAGAAAGGATCCGGTAAACCCTCCACAGGCCAAGAAGAAATGGCAGAGGAATTTGTTGAAAAGCCCACCCTATCTCTAGAGAGTGTAATCAAATCAGTCACTGTGGATGGAAACCTTCAACCAATGGCCGAATTCTATGATGACTATAATGAGGCTGACCAAAAGATCCTGCAGGAAGCCACAATCAGGTATCTGAACATATATAATAAGGCTTTCATTGAGATTATATCTCTAATTCCTAAAAGCCTAGAAAAGGAGTTAGAAATAAGAAAGAACAATGCCTAGCCAAAAGATCTTGAGATCCGGGAGCAGATAGCTATTCAGTTATATCCTCAAATTGATCCCAAGACAATGAACATAATATTCAAAGACTGTAAAGATGAGTTCAGGAGTAAAGCAAGGATGAATCAACTCATGCTTGGTGAGACTGACAAGGTGGCCATGGATACAGAAGAGATCCTCTGGAAGGCCTTCAAAAGGTTTAATCTTCCTATTGTAGAGGACTTGGGTACTGATCCCTCATCCACAAGTGCTACAGAAGAAACTTCTGAGAAAGCAATAGAAGAGATGGGCCCTGAACAAACCAACATTTCTCCTCTGGTTTCCCCTACAGTCTCTGGATCCAAAGAAGAAGAGAAATTATAGGAGAAAGAAGCAGCGGTAAAAGAAAAAAGAAGTTGACAGTACCAAGGGTGCAGAGAAAGAGAAGACTCCAATAGAGAAAACCACAACTGATAGTGGTAAGAATGTGGAAGGAGAGAAAACTCCAAAGGATAGCTCCAAGACTACAGAAGAGAAGAAACATCTGTCTCCAGCAAGAGACACTGCACAAACTGTCCAAAAATTTCTGAGCAAAGAAACAATAGAGATTGACAAACTGGAGCTTCTACAAGGTCCTTTCAATTTTGATTCCCTCTCTCTGGTATAGACAATGAAGATAGCTTCATTTGCAAATGCTAAGGCAAATGAAAAACTCCTAAAGTCTCATATGGAAGACTGTGAGTTGATAGAAGCTACTTTTGGAGTGCTTGAGAAGATTATGCCATCGGTCCAGAAAGATCCCACAGCCTCCTCTTCTGGTAATCTCAAAACCTTAGTCAGCAGTGTTGGTACACATTTTGAATCCCTAGAAAAATCAGCTGAAGAAAAGGTCTGGAAGGAGTTTTTGGATAAGAGATTCTCAGAGGTACTAGGATTAATCTCTAATGATAGGAGAAATATGAGTATTGGAATAAAGAGCTTAGAAAATGCTCTTAAGGATGGTAGTGACATTTACAAATTTTGTATCTCCTGGTCAAAAGCAACAGTAGAAATTGAGAAGAAAATAAAAGAGGAACAGGACAAACTACTGAGTTTGTCTCAAAGTTTTGATCCTCTCTCTTCCTCCATAGTAAATCAAGAATGTCAAACTATTGCAATCACAAATGCAATCAAGAACTTTGAAAAGGAAAGGAAGAATATAATTAACTGGATGGGAGAACTTAGAAGGATTATTATCCCTAAGTTAGAGACCATGCATGAGGCCATAAGTGATGCTAAGACTACCGCCCACACAAATGATCCGACAGATCTTAAGAGGGCAGAAGCTTTTGCATTTTTGTTGAGTGGTCACATTTTAATTTTGGATAGAATGAATCAAAGTTGGGCTACAGAACTCATCCATTTGAAGACATCCTTTGCAGATATTCTTCAGTTTATGTGAATATGTAATATACAGCCAAGTATAGTAAAATTTTTGAAAATTTTGGTGTGTGGACCCTACCCTTTGCCATTGATGTCAAAGGGGGAGTGAGGAGTAGTGAAAAATAAGGAATCCAACTAAGGGGGAGCTCCAGAAAATGTATATAAAGATAGAGCATCAGCCAAGGGGGAGCATAGTGTAAACACTTAGTCATTTTTCACTAAATGTTGCCATCAATGCCAAAGGGGGAGATTGTTGGCAAGAGACACTATATGGATTCATGGTTGTTGTCATTGATGGCAACAAAGGTCATTCCACATATCCGCAAGTCATGGTGTGTCTCTACTGGAAGTCAGAATGAAGATTATTGTGGTCCGGTGAACAAGAACAGAGCATGTGGCAAGGTCCGACAGATAGGTCCGGATCTCTCAGAGGAAGTATCTTGGTATAGTGCGGATCTGGGGAAGTCAAGAGGACTACCTTGAGTGGTATATTCCAAGGATTTAGCCTCTGGTGATGGACAAGGAAAAAGATATGAATAGTTGAGTACCGGATTCCTGAGTGACAGTGTGAACAGAGGAAGAACTGACTGACAGAACATTAGACTATTTTTCAGATGTGTTACTGATGATGGTAAAGGTTGTGAAGGCATGAATCATGTTTGGCCGACATGATTAATGATATCTACAAGTATATGCTTGATCCGCATTACTTGATGTGCAAGGATTCAGCCGACAGAACAGAGTTTGTGAGAAGATAGACTGTTCTGGATGCCGACTAGAAAGATAATGAAATCACTTGTGCGGATATATATATAGGATGGATTTAGCTATGAGAAGTGGAGTTGTGTGATGTGATATGCGAACAAGAGCAGAGTAGAACAGAAGCAGTAAGAAAGATCTGGTATGTGAAAGAAAAGCAGAATAAAGAGAAGAGGAAAGATCAAGTGCAGCAAATCAGTGTACTGAGCCTAACCGGAACTGAACTCCAGCATATGTGGATGCTTCCAATCAGTTCAAGTATTGTATAAACATTCTTTTGTAGACAGTGTGTCTCCTTCTAGGCAGTGTGCCTCCTTTGTGAGCAGTGTGCTCGGGCAGTGAGCCCTAATTGGCAAGTGCCATTTTGTAATTCTTTATTCTTCTAACAGAGAATAATCTTTGGGTTAATCACCCCGTGGTTTTCTCCCTTAACAGGGTTTCCATGTCAAAAATAGTGTGTCATGTGTTTTTCATTTCATGGTAATATTTGCTTGTTTGAATTAATGCTGCATTGATTAATAAGAAAGTTTAGAAAGAAGAAATAATTAGGATAACTGATTCACCCCCTCTTAGTTATCAACAAAGACGCCTATGGAAGCATGGTCTGGTAAGAAACCCTCTCTAAGACATATTTGAGTCTTTGGTTGTGAGGCATATGCTCATATTCCTAAGGTAAAGAGATCTAAGTTGGATAACAAGGTAGTTAAATGTATCTTTATTGGCTATGGTGTCGGTATTAAAGGGTACAAGCTTTGGAATCCTGAAACTAAAAAGGTAATTTACAACAGGAATGTAATTTTTAGAGAGTTGAAACCTTTAGTTATTGATCCTCAGCCGAAGAAGACAGAAGAGAAGAAAGAAAAGAGTGTTGTGAATATTCCTCTAACCCCTGTAAAAGAGGAACAACAAGCACCAAGTGTAGATGGTTCAGATGTGAGTTTGAGTAGCTCTGAAGATTTAGATCTAGAGCAAGAACCTGAACCTGCACCTTAGCCATTGAGGAGGTCTACACGTGAAAGAAGACAACCAGATAGGTATGGATTTTCAGTACTTGATTCAAGTTGTGCCTATGCTTTGCTTACTAATACTGATGAACCTAGGACTGTGAAAGAAGCTATTAATTTACTTGATTTAGATTCTTGGTTGGAAGCCATGGATAGTGAAATGACATCATTGGAGAAAAATGGAACCTGGGATCTATTGCCCTTGCCTGAAGGAAGAAAACCTATAGGCTGTAAGTGGGTATTTAAAAAGAAATATGGTCTAGATGGTAGTATTGATAAGTACAAGGCAAGATTGGTTGCTAAGGGGTATTCCCAAAAGGAAGGTATAGATTATGGAGAAATCTTTTCTCCTGTAGCTAAGCTGACATCCATTAGATTTCTATTGTCACTTGCAGCTGCGTATGACTTTGAAATTGAGCAGATGGATGTGACAACAACATTTCTTCATGGGGACCTTGAAGAAGAAATTTATATGTCCCAGCCAGAGCATTTTGTGGTAAAATGGAAAGAACATCTGGTATGCAAACTTAAAAAGTCTCTTTATGGTTTGAAGCAATCTCCCAGAATGTGGTATCTAAAATTTGATATGTATGTGTTATCCTTAGGATATGTGAGATCTAAATCTGATCATTGTGTCTATTATAAAACTGAAGGTGATCAGATTCTTATAATTGATCTGTATGTGGATGATATGTTGTTCATTGGCAATAGTAAGGGGATGATCTCAGATTTAAAATCTCAGTTGTCCTTGAAATTTGAAATGAAGAATCTGGGGGCAGCAAAGTACATTATGGGAATGGAGATCAAAAGGGACAGATCTAAGAGAAAGCTTTGGCTCAGCCAGAGCAAGTATGTTACTAATGTTCTTGATAAGTTTAATATGTCTGATTCTAAACAATTAGTTGTTCCAGTTTTGCAGGGAACGAAACTATCTGTTGAAGATTGTCTAAAATCTTCGAATGAAATTGATGACATGAAAAGAGTGCCTTATGCAAGTGCTGTTGGCAGTTTGATGTATGCAATGGTCTGTACCAGACCAGACATTGCCCAAGCAGTGGGAGTTTTGAGCCAATTTATGGTGAATCCAGGCATATGACATTGGGATGCTATGAAAAGAGTTATGAGGTATTTGAAGGGAACTTTTGATTATTCTATTTGCTATCATGGAAACTTAGTTGGATCACAGAGATCTATTCGCATTTAGGGATATGTGGATTCTGATTGGACAAGGGATATTGATTGTAGAAGATCCACCAGTGGATATGTGTTCACATTAAATGGTGGTGCTATCAGTTGGATAAGTAAGCAGCAAAGTGTAGTCACTTTGTCCACAATAGAGGTAGAGTACATGGCAGCTACTCATGCATGCCAAGAAGCCGTTTGGTTGAAGAGGTTATGTTCTGATGTTGGTTTTAATGCAGGGCAAATACAAATTTATTGTGACAGTCAAAGTGCTATATGTTTGGTGAAGAACCCTACTTTCCATGCTAGGACAAAACATATTGATGTCCAATATCACTTTGTTTGTGATATGGTGGAAGATAGGAAGGTGAAGCTGGACAAGGTTGACACTATGGAAAATGTTGCTGATGCCTTAACTAAACCAGTGAGTACAGCCAAGTTCAAATGGTGTTCAGATGAAATGGGTCTACGGACTCATAGATCTCAATAATCAAAAGAGGACTAAGAGGTAGCAGTAATCTCTTCGACAAGTGGGAGATTGAAGAGAACTTGTGTCTCAATTTTACTACTTGAACCTCATGTTTCATAGTTGTTCTTCATTGAAACATTCGAGAGTTCAATGGGTTCAAGGTTCAACGGGTTCTAGGTTCATCACTATGACAGAGCTTTATCGGCGGGTCTTTATTTATCTCTATCGATGACCTATTTCTTACCGATGCTAGTGACCATCGCTATGACTTACTGTATTGGCAAGATTTCGAAGACATTGTCTGATGTGTGAAGTCTCATCGATGTCTTACATCTATTGGCGTGAAGTTTGTCATTGGTTTGAACCTAAACTACATGCCCCGACAGTTATGTGTTACTTCAATAGGAGTTTGACATCAATAAGTCGGCAAGAGATTGCTCATCAGAACTTTGGAAAGTGTTTGGACTAATGGTGAAGGTCTGTCCGATGAAGGGTGGTGAACTTGGGGATCGCAAAGACTATATATTATCGGTGAAGGAAGCAATGCAATCACCAATGGAGTAGGTTAGGCCGATGGGTCTTTGGTTTGGCATTGTCGGTAACAAAATTGTCGACGATAGTATGACCGAGTGTTTGGTGATATAAACGGCAGAGTAGTCTATGACCTGATACATGTGGGATTAAACATCTCACGGGAATGTGAACAGTTACGACTATTAAACAATAACAGTGATGGGAAGTTAGATTGATCAGTTAGGGCAACAATCAAGTAATGGTCTTTGTTCTTACAGATTGGAGATATAAAACTGATCTACTAGCATCGTTGTGTGATTGATGAAACAATTTGATTTGTACTATTTATTTTTTGTAGAATGTGCAGATGATATAAACTACTTTGTACAATTGTAACTAGAATCGATCCCTGAACATTAGAGCTGGGAATCTTTATTGTAATCTTTCAGTTTGCTGTAATAAAGATAGCTTCTATTGTGGTGGTGGGTTTTTTACCTGAAATGGTTTTCCCACGTAGAACTGGTGTCATTCTGTGATTGTCTAATTTGTTTATTTTATTTTTCTGGTGTATTCATCTGTGGTATATTGAATTGAAAGCTATCTGTCTGCATTGTCCCCTCTGAATTAACATTAAGGAAGCTGTATTCCACACCTTTGCTTTCCTTACAACTTCTGGCTATTAAGAGACCTTTCCAAAGAGCTCTAGCTTCTGCTAAATTATTGGATCAATCCCAAAATTGAAGGAGTATATACCAAGTGGCTGCCCTTTTGATCCCTAAAATCTCCTCCACCACTGGCCCTTCCAAGATTGCCTCTGGTAGCACTGTCAAAATTCATTTTAATCCACCCTAGATCTGAGGAGACTAAAGGGTTGCTACTCTCCTAAGAACCTTTCAGGTTTTTACTCTCCAAGCTCCCCAGCCATCTAAACATTGGCCTTTCATTTGCCCAATCTTCTTCCCCCTCCACACCTTCCACTCCTTCTTATGGACCTCACCAAGTTCAATAAGAGAACTTTCCACCATATCCCAAATTCTATCAACCTCCCTATCCTGCTCTTGGAAAATCCTCCTATTATGCTCAAGCCATAGGTTCCAAACAATGATGGCTAGTGCCATGTTCCAAATGAATTCTAAGCCCTGACTTTGCATCTAAGACCCCAACTATCCACCAGCATAGCAATATTCTGCAGGGTTACCCAAACTAGTTTCCACTTCTTGAGGAGTCTATTCCACAATTCACTAGCTAACTCACAGTGTATGAAGAGGTGATCATTATCCTCATTGGCTGATTTGCACATAATGCAACATGAAGGAAATTTTTTGCCTGATCTTACTAGCTCCTATCCCAAGTCAACGCTCGCTTCCTCCAAGCTATCCAAAGGAAAGCATTAACCTTAGGCAGCCCTTGTGTATACCATATTCTCCCAACCATAGAATTACTCAAGATAAAACCTTGACCAAAGTAATGGTTATAAACTTCTCTAATTGTCACTTTTCCTTCTTCATTGCCTTTCCACATGATCTTCTTATGGACCTCACCAAGTTCAATAAGAGAGCTTTCCACCATATCCCAAATTCTATCAACCTCCCTATCCTGCTCTTGGAAAATCCTCCTATTATGCTCAAGCCATAGGTTCCAAACAATGATGGCTAGCGCCATGTTCCAAATGAATTCTAAGCCCTGACTTTTGCATCTAAGACCCCAACTTTGCACCAGCATAGCAATATTCTGTAGGGTTACCCAAACTAGTTTCCACTTCTTGAGGAGTTTGTTCCACAATTCACTAGCTAACTCACAGTGTTTGAAGAGGTGATCATTATCCTCATTGGCCGATTTGCACATAATGTAACATGAAGGGATTTTTTTACCTAATCTTACTAGCCTATCCCAAGTCAATGGTCACTTCCTCCAAGTTATCTAAAGGAAAGCATTAGTCTTAGGCAGCCCAGGGTTGTGTATACCATATTCTCCCAACCATAGAATTACTCAGGATAAAACCTTGACCAAAGTAATGGTTATAAACTTCTCTAATTGTCACTTTTCCTTCTCCACTGCCTTTCCACATGATCTTCTCTTCATTTTCTAAGGTAGACCATTTATTTAACTTATCTAAAATCTCCTCCCACTTGTTATCAAACTCGCCTTCTAAACCAACTAGGTGTTTCCATCTCAAGCATCCTGCTTGTTCCTACAAATAATCTTGGACCAACCCCCAATGCTAGGTTCCAAAGTATTTTCCAAAGCTCTTAGGTCAAGGAAGTTTCTCAAAGGCTTCTCCTCTAGCCAAGCATCCCTCCAGAATCTCATCTTATTACCTTACCAACTCTTGAAACAAGGTCAGGCTGAATAAGAGTGTTGCATATTCTTAAAAAGTTCCAGATACTAGATCCCATAGGTAATTGGGTTCTAGAGTCAAAGAGGTTCCCAACATCATTCTGTAGATACTTAGCTTGTATCACCTTACTCCACAATTTGTCTCTTTTTTCATATATCCTCCACATCAGTTTAGCCCTTGGTGCTTTATTCACATTCCTTATATTCTTGAAGCCTAAACCTCCTAAACTTTTGGGTAAACACACTTCCTTCAATTCAACTGGGTTCTACTTGAACACCTCCTTAGTACCTCTCCACAAAAAAATCCTCTGAGTATTCTCTAGCACCCAAGCTACCTTACTAGGAATATGGAAAGAAGACATCGTGAAGAAAAGAACAACAACCAAAGAAGCTTTGATGAGAGTAATCCTGACCACAAGGTTAGCCATCTACCTTTCCAAGAGGCAAGCCTATTTTTCACCTTGTCTACCACGGTCCTCCATTCTACCTCAAAGGTTCTCTTATCAACAAGGGGCATACCTAAGTAATTTCTAGGAAGAGCATCGACCTCAAATCCCATGATTCTTTGAATTTCAAAAGATTCTATACATAAATCCTTAAGAAATTAAATACGTGACTTACTTGAGTTGATTTTATGACTAGCCACCATCTCATAATTATGAAGAATCTTTTTGAATCCCCTAGCCTCTCTAGCAAATGCCTCTCCAAAAAGCAACGTATCATCCACAAACTACAAATGTGTCACATTAGGGGTACCTCTAGAAACCTTATGTCCCCTAATCTATCCATCCACCGCTGCCTTCTTCAACACATACCCCAACACCTCTGTAACAATCAGAAAGTGGAAGGGGGAAAGCAGACCTCCTTGCCGTAGATCCCTTCTTGCCTTGAAAAATTAGAATCTACCCCATTGATATGAACAACATAAGAGGTGGTGGAGATACAATTGTATACCCATCTAGACCAATCATTGCAGAAGCCCATCCATTCCATGACCTTGATCAAGAATTCCCAAGACACCCAATCATAAGCCTTATTCATGTCCAGCTTAAGAATCACACCCTCCTTCCTCCTATTTTTGATAGAATGAATGGTCTCATGAGCTAACACAATACCATCCAAAATCTGTCTCCCTTTTAAAAAACCACTCTATTTGTCAGAGATCATCCCTTCCAGGCATAAATCTTCAATCTAGAAGCCATAGCTTTAGTGACGATCTTATAGATTCCATTGCATAATGTAATGGGCCTATACTCATCGTAATATTTCTAGTTCTAATTCTTTGGGACAAGACCCAAATAGGTAGTGAACTCCATGCTCTCATCAAAACCTTTTTGTTCCTACATTCCTCAGCTACTTTTCAAACAATGTCTCCGACAAACTCCCAAAACTTCTAAAAGAAGCCCACCTGAAAGCCATTAGGACCCAGGGCCTTCATCGCCCCAAGAGAGAAGGTAGCTTTCCTTATTTCTTCTTTAGAGAAGGGAGCCATCATCCCTTTATTCGTTTCCTCATTCATTAACATAGGAACATTACTCAGCATATCATTCTGAGCTTCCTCACTTCTTAGCCCTACCTCTCCTAACACTTCCTTGAAGTACCTCTTATATCCTCAATAATTGCACCATTAGGTATATGTAGTTTTAGGATCTTATTGAGATTTCTTCTAACATTAGTCAACAAATGAAAGAAATTAGTATTATTGTCACCTTCCTTCAACCACCTCACCCTAGACTTCTGAAGCCAGAACATTTCATCCATCTCGAGGATACGATTGAGTTCTTCAATTTTGTCTTTTTCCTTCTCCTCAAGCTCAAGAGAAAACCCTTCCTCTGCTATTACCTTCTCAATGTTGTTGATTTCCACTTCCACCTTAAGCTTGTTTTCAAATAGATTCCCCATCACTTCCTTGGTCCAATCCTTAGCTAATTTCTTAGTTTCTCCCAACTTTTTGAAAATCACAGATTATTTCTCCTTACCTCCTGACCCCACCATCCTTCCAAGGCCATTTGAAAGTTTGGATATTCATACCAGAAGGCCTCCATTTTGAAAGGATCCCCTTCAGCTTTTGACAAAGTGAACTCTGTAGAAGGATAGGCTAGTGGTTAGACTCACCATATTCTATAACCTTAGAAAATAATTGTACAAAAAAAGGTAACCAATCTTAATTGACCAGGAACCTTTCCAACCTATAAAATATATTATCACTTCCTATCCTTCTGTTAGACCAATTGAACCAACCTGATTTGGGGACTATGTCAACTAAGGCTAGATCCTCACATAACTTTCTAAACCCTAATGAGCCCAGACTTCCAATATTTATACCTCCTTTCTTATCTTCTAGATACAGAGTAGCATTGAAGTTTCCACCAATTAACTAGTTGTACTCCGAATTAGATTCTTTGAAAAAGTTTAAACTATCCCAATAATTAGTTCTATCTCTTTTATGATTTGGACCATGAACATTAGAGATCAAAAATATGTCATCCCCCTAAGAATACTTCAGCTTGATTATTTGTACATTCTCTGAATTAAACAACTCAGCTCTTGAAAACCTAAATTTGTTCCACATAATTGCTAGTCCTCCTGCTATTCCAACTGCCCCTACCACCAAGTCCCTTCACCACTTTTCCACAATCTAGGGATCATTTCTAACATATCAACCATATTTAGATCTTGGTCTCTTGAAGCATACACATATTTGTAGTCTCCAATTCTATCATCTACTTGACCAAGCGACGTTTCTCCAGGCCATTAAGGCTGCAAACATTCTAGCTAAACACCTTCATTTCTTCATAGGCACCTAGAGGTGCTTGCCTGCTCTCTTAACAAATTTATTGAGGGTATCTTGAGTCCCTTTACCTACATCCACCATAGTTGTGTGCTTGGCCTTACTAACCTGCGTCTTCCTTTAGGATTGGAGCCTCCTAAATCTAAAACTACATTATTCTTGCCTTTCTTACCACTTCTAGTGACTATCTGCCAAGCATTCTCCTTTTCTTCTTCATCCTCCTCTACACTTGAATCTTCCTTCTCCCCCTTGACCCCTTTCTAGCCTTTGCCTTTAGGAGCCTCCTCTCTATAATCCAAAGGGCTCCTATTTGCATCCATTAATCACAAAGAGACTTTTACCCCCTTACTAGGATAATTTAACCCCTTTTCATGAGCCTGCTCCTCCCCTATGGGATTGATGCCTTTACATATGGCACTATTAAACTCCTTCCCCATTCCATCTTTTTTACACAACTCTACCAATTGCTCAATAACTAGATCCTAATCAACTTTATTTTTTCTTGGCTCCTCCTCTCAATCTTCAAGGATATTTTTAATTGCTATGGGAGGAGGCCTCTTAACCTCTCTATCTGTCATTGGGCTAGTCTTGTCCTCCTTTTTACCAAAATCTATCTCTTCTCCTTTGCCTTCTTTAGTTTTCATACAATTTCTAGCTATGTGCCCTACTTTCCAGCAATTGAAACACCTAATCAATAGGCATTCATAATCCAACTCTTATTTTCATTCACCTAAAGTAGACAAAATCATAATTGCATGATGAATCGGCTTACCTAGATCAATTTTGACACAAATCCTTGCACAGGTAGCCAACCTTCCTTTTTGGGAAGCTATAGAGTTGTAAACATACCCCCCTAGCGATTTTCCAATCAGTTTCAAGATTTCTTCAGTTCACAATTCCTGTAGAAGCTTATACATTCTAATCCAAATCAATGCTTCCTTGATTAGGTCCTTGTGAGGATCAAATCCTAGCAACCAAGCCCTAACGTACATACCAAAATTTCCCATAAACCATGGCCCCCCTTTGAGGGCATTGTCTCTCTCATATTCTGACTGAAAAACAATTTGCATGAACCCTAAAGCCAAAAAACTGACTTCAAGTTTTATACCCAACCATTTTTGTTTGATCCATTCTTGAAACCAATTTCATTGAGGGCTAGATTCCTATGAATTTGGCAATAACAACATTATTCCAAAGCTTCTCCACCTTCGAGTTGAGAAATTCTTCTGGAATACATAATTTTGTGATCTCCTCTGAAATGTGTAAATTGACATTACCTATGGACATCCATTGACCCTTCTAGCCTCGATCTCTAATTCAGCATCAGCTTCTAGAAGGAGATCACTAATCACTATTTCTTTGTCTTCATTGTCCAACTTGACATCTTCTCCAATTTCCTCCTCTTCCTTTTCATTGTTCGCCACCCTGTTCGCGCCCTGATATTTTTATTAATTGTTACATTCTATTACTTTTTGAGGGTATCTTCATTTTATTTAAAAGCATAATAATCACTCACCATAGAAAGAATGCACCAAAAATCAAGCCAAGAGATATAAGAAAAACAACCTGAGACACACCCTTTACTTATACTTGGGTATAAGTAAAGGTGCCATAAAGATAGTAAAAGAGAGTGGCAAGGTAGGAAGAAGATAGAAATACAAATATAGTAGTAGAATGTAGTATGTATCGGATAGGACATAGATCCATACAAGAGTATGATTTTAAGAATGAATAGTGAATGAAGATAATTGGATGTAATCTCCTACTATATATGAATATAAGTTACTGCAAAGTATTGGGACTGTCTTTTAGTGTTATGATGAATGTTATAGCTATTAATTGTTTTATTTTATTCACTACACTCATTCTTTTCTACAAAAACCTTTTGTACTTTACCATAGTCACTTTAACTCTCTTCTTATCCCTAACACTAGGGTATAAATACAACTCTCCAAGTACTTAAGTACAAATCTCAAATTTGTGCCCATACTTGGGGACATCATGGTTTCATTGCTAGGAACCTGGTAAAAAGGATAGAAGAGGGAGCTAAAACTACAAGATATAACATTTGTGACATGTCACTTTTTGTTAATATTACATTATATTACAATTTAATTTGAGGGTCCAGTAAAATCAATTGACCATTTTCTAAATGGGGCTTGTGCTAGTATTGGTCGCAAAGGCATTTCATCTCTTGAAGTTGGTTTCCATACTCTCTAAAATACATCACATTGTCTTCCATACTTCTTTTCATCTTTGAATAGTATAGGCCACCATAACCCTACTAGAAACACCTTTCTTGCTGTGCTTTCTTCTAAATTGTGTCCTTCAAATATTCCTTCATGGGCTTCTCTTAAAATGTCATTTCTCTCATTCTTTAAAACAACCCTTCTTATGATTCCATCCCTGCCTATGATGTACATAGTTCTCCTTCAAGCAAGGTATATGGTAATGACTTCCACAAAATCTTATCTCTTTCATTTTAAGAGTATTGTTCTAGGAATTATCTTGCATATACAAAAGTTCTATGCTACCTCTGTTAGTTCTTCTAGTACCACATTTATTCTAAATAGATTTTCCCTATGTAATTCTTCCCCTATTTGTCTCAGCTCGTGTCAATTCTACATAAGTAATTTGGCCCTTGATTTGTTTTCCCTAGTTTTCACCATGATTTTGAAATCAACTTCTTGGAATAGTAGTAGCCATTTGTAGATTCTTCCCTATATTACCAGTCTATTCATAAATGCTTGAGTGGCTCATGATTTGTAAAGAATATAAATGGTTTGTCTAAGAGGTAATGTCTAAATTTTTGTAATGTGTACACTATAGCTAATGCTTCTCTTCTAAAGGTTCTGTAATTTATTTTTCTTGTGATACTTTGCAGCTAGCATAGACAATCAGATGATCTCTATTTCCTCATGGTTGTACTAGTACTACTCCAATTGTGGGGCCTAATGCATCTAAATGTAAATGGAAAGGGATGTTCCAATCTGGGAAAACTAGAATTGGTGCTTCTGCAATCTTCCTTTTTAGTGTGTCAAAGGATGCTTGACATTGTTCTATCCATTGGAAAGTTCTGTTTGACTTTTTCATTAGGAGTTCTTCTATTGGCCTTGCTATTGCCGCATATCCCTTGATGAATTTTATATGGTACCCAATATATCCCAAAAAAAAATCACTTTTGTTACTGTCTTTGGAGTTGGTCGGTTTAAAATTATAGCTATCTTCAATGGGTTAAGCATCAACCCTTCTTTACATAAATTGTTCTAAAAGGTACCACAAATATACATTTCTTCATGCTTAATAATATTTGTAGGATTTTAAATCACTCTAGCATTAATCATAATACTTGTACATGATCTTTAATTAGTCCATATATTGTCTAGTCATTCAAGTATACCTTTAAAAAGTTATGAATAAAGTTCTAAAAGATGTTTATCATAATTCAAGTGAAAAATATAGGGGCATTCTTTAAACCAAATGGTATTATAGTATACATAAATGATCCCCATTAAAGTGCAAATATGGTTTTTGGTTGATCTTCTTCTTAGATTTTTACTTGGCGATATCCTGAGAATCTATCTGTGAATGAGTAGATCTCCCTCCTTGCTATTGATTCTAATATCTCTTATGTAAAAGTAATCGAGAATGGATTGTGGATAAAGGATTTGTTCAATTCCCTAAAATTAACACATACTCTTATCTCACCAGTTTTATTATGTTCAACCACCATGGGGCTTATCCATTCTACATCTTCAACTAGTTTGATGATTCCTCCTACTAACATTTTATGTAATTCTATTTTAACTCTTATTTTGACATTGGGGTTCAATTGGTATGGTCTTTTTCTTTGTGGTTTGGCTCCTTCCTTCAATTATATTTTCATGGTCCCTACCTCTTATTTTATACCTTTTAGGTTTGTAAAGTCCTAGGAAATTAGTCTTCATATGCTTTTAATAATTCTATGATCACTTGCATTACGTGTCTCACGTCCTAGTAATATCAAATTTTAGCCAACTTGTTCTGTCAAAGATGAGATTATTTGCTTCATCTTTTCTACTGTGTTGTGGATTATCTTTTCCTTATCATGGAATGTAAATGTTTTGAAAAAATAATCTTGTACCATCACCCATCTGCCAGTTTCTCATCTCTTTTCTTCATTAACATACCAAGTTTTTGTAATAGGTAATACTGTCTAATAGAAAAGTTTTGTATATAACATTTCATCAGATTCTCTCCTATTTGTTCATTCCCTTATGTAATTTAGAAGGTGATTCTTAGCTTCTATCTTGCCACAATATTTTGGAGTGAGTTTCCAATCTCCTTCTAGTAAGTACCTAGTTTTTATAAGAACTAAAAATGCCTTCCAAGTTTGGATATTAGGTTTGTGGGTGTAACACCATCTTGCTACACTACATACTAGAGTATCCTAAAGGGCTTCTAGTCTTGAATCTTCTTTCTCGAATACATTTTCCATATCTTATAGATCTGTTAACAAATCTCCTACCCCAAAACACCAAGGAAGCTTGATATGACAAATGCCACATGAGATATGGTTTAGTTGTCTTGAAATTTTAGTATGTTTTATTTTCATGGTTTCCTTCTTCCTTTGCATTATGTGATGGGTTCCCATCATTTGCAACATCTTGAGTGAATTTTTTCTCAACTTTCCTCAAGCTACAGATCCTTCTTGCACATAGTATCTTTCTAGATTTGATCTATGTCTCATCCCAAATCCAAGCTTCCATAGAATCCTCACTATCTATGTTATAACTATTTCTATCAAGATGATTTATTCTTCTAAGTTAGTCTCATACATACTGTGCTTAACTGGTATTCTCAAAGAATAAAATTCTTTTGGTCCTTCTTCTTCACTTTCTTCTAATGCTACATCCTCTATGTATGTGTTGCTTATATAAGTGTGTAAAGGTATATGTGGGTAAGTGCACGGAAATGGGGGACAAAAAGGGGATCTAAAGTGGCCACTACTCTTTTTTTAAAATTTGAAATTAGCTACACTTGGATGAGTTATTCAAGATGTGTACACTAATAGAAATCTTGAACAAGATGAAAAACTCAGGAACTTTATAAGAAAGATTAAAAGCTACATAAACTAAAATATAAAATGAAATCAAACTAGGGATGATGAGAGATGCAAATATCGATGTGATAGAATTGGATTAAGAGCTCAAAGAAAATAATGGGAGAGTAACTAGACAATGCATTCAAGATGAAAAATACAAGCTACGAGGTGAGTATAAAGAGACTATGAGAGAGGGGAGAGGTGGCAAATACGACCAATGAGAAGAGTCCACTACAATAGCCTAAAATAGGCAAGTGGAACTCCCATGGAAGATGCTGACACCTTGCACCCACTCACAATCATACTCACTTAATTAACCCTAAGAAAGCTTAATAACATGTGTAGGAAAAACCTAGGAATATAGAAAAATAAATAACCTAAATAGGGAAATAAAAAACTACACTAACACCCCCCTCAAGTGTAGCTTAAGTGGGTGAAAAGATGGGTCCTGGCAAATGAATCCTGATGAGGTACCCATGTACATTAAAAAAGTTGGAAGTATGCAGCCATAAAGACTAATTCCTCATAACTCAATAATAGATGTAATGTGCAACAATAACCAGAAATCTACATGCAAAAGAAATAGACAATCATACCATCAATGGTGACATAAGATATACCTTGGGAAAACCCTTATAGAAGGAAAAACCCAGCCTCCTGTTGGTTTACAGATTTGCCATTTAACTCTATATTCGCTTTCCCAAACAAATGACAAATGTAACCACAGTTGAGTCAGTAATAATAATATTTTATCACCAACTCTCTCCTTATTTTACAAGGTGGCAGCTACCTACGATTGATACTCAACAAATCAAAAATCTATGATGCTTTTAACTAGAAAGCAAGAAAGTGAATGCTTTTAACCAGAAAGCTTTGAAAAGAGATTTTCATACAAATAAACTAACCAGTACTCACAGAAGCTCAAAGACTTCAAATAATAATTATAATTGAAAAGAGAATATTTTGAATTATAATCACCACAACATATCCATTCAAAGATAGATATCCACAACAATGAAATCACGAACTGAATTCTCCAACATAAAGGAAGATAACCACAAATATGGCATTCAACAAAAGCAGAATGATGGTCCAAACATTATAACACAAAGACCATATATGCCCGAGCAATTCCAACTGTTTATCTTTTCTATATATTGAAGTAGATTGAAATCAAAACAAACATACGAGATATCTAACTAAATTGATAAAAATAAAGTTTGCCCAACTAGAAAGATACTTCCATTGTTTCCCCATTACATATTTATAAGCATAAAATAATAACTGTCTTTGAACAAACAGTTTCCTGAAGACAACTATTTCTTTTTTCTAAAATAAAGTCTTTAAAAATTTTGAGCCAAATAACTTGAAAAGCATAAAAGAAATAAACTTAATTCGCCACCCCTTAATTTTCTTTAGGATCTTCAATGCTCTCCACCACTTGATCTTCCGCCATCTTCTCTCGCACCTTCAACTTGAGCTTGTACTCCCGATACTTTGTGATGATAGCAGTAATACTTTTACTTCCTGGAACAGGAGTGTTCTGCAATCTGGTTCTAAATTTGGCCAAGTTCTTAGCTACTCCCACCATAGTCTCCTAGATCATCTCATCCCTATTTCTGTAACCATTAAGATAAACTTGATTATAGCCCAATTTGCTTAGTGATTCACCAGAAACAGTCTCAGGATCAACAAGCTCAATATAAAGCAAGTCTTTGACTTCCTTGTTGATATCCTTGGGATCATGTAGGTTTTCTCCAAAGTCATCCAAAATATTTATTTCAAGTGTATTACAATCCCTTTGAATACCAACCATTAGATCTAGGTATGCTTATAGAGCCTTGTTGATCTGATCGATAAGATTATCATACATATTGAGCTTCCAGTCCAATGAGTCAACCCAGGACAAATCAATTTCATGGGGGTCACTAGCCAGATTTTCCTTTGTGAGTGTTATGGAATCTAATGCTACTAACTCAACAACCTCCTTTGAAATCACATAAGTACTTCCTTGTTCTTTTCTTACTTGTTGAAGCTCATTGACCAATTCTTTTCTTTTATTGTGTATAAGAGAATAGCTTTGTATCATTTTAGTTAAGAAAAATAAAATATCACAAGATAACTTATCAACCCACTCATTTATGGCTTTGGCAAAATTTTGACTCCTTTTAATCTGCGTAATAGTATTTGCATCAATCCCAATGACCTCTAAGTTAGGAACTTCCTAAGAAGAAGGTGACACAATTGACTAGATGAATTGGTTCAAAGACAAGATTTGAGATTGGAGTTTTATATTTTCTTTCCTTTCTTCCTTAACCCTTTTAATCAAAACATTGATAGAATAATTTGCATGGTACGACTCCCCCTCAAGAGTGGAAGGACCCAAGTCAATATGACTTATTTTATAATCTACCTCGGTTATATCTCTTTCACCCAAATCTTTTATGGGATCAACAATTTCCAATACCTAGTGGCCAGAAGGAGCATCATTTATCATTCTGGACATTCTCCTAGCCTTCTTAGGTTTTGAAGTCCCTTGTAGAAGCATAGCAACAGTATCAATTTCTTTGGTCGTAGTGGGAACATTTTTCCTCTTTTTCTCTACCACCTTTTTCAGCGAGCTAGGAGAGGAAGTCACTACAGTAGTATTTATATTGTCAGATACATATTTACTTCTTTCCTCCAGTGGGGAAGCAACAGGAACTTCTTCATTATAAGGAGAAGAGGATACATCAAGAAAATTGGGAAAAGAACTATCATTAACAATTGAATCAAAAATGGGGTTGAGGTTCACTGCCACTGCCTGAACATTTCTTTTTCTCACAAGAGGACTGTCTAATTCACACACTGATTTCAATTTGAGGGCATCATTGGGCCTCTCACCATCACCTCCTGACTGTGAATTAGAAACAGATTGTGGCATGTCATGTGACTGTGAGGAAGTCTGTACAGCAGAATTCTACACCGTTTTCTGTCCAGTAGCCCTTGAACTACCTAATTCACGAGGTGAACCTGCATGTCCACGCCACATACCAACTAGCCAATCCTCAGTTCTCTTAATCACTGGTGGAGAGTGAACTTTTATATCCACAACCTCCTTCTTAGACCAATTCATATAGGAAAATAGGTTTTGACAGCAAATTCTGGTATTCCACATCAATTAGTTTAGAGTGATCCTCAGCTTTTTCTGGAATACAAATGGGTAAACCAAAAGCCCATATTTGACTTATGGTAAGTCTCATGTAGCTTCTTCTCAGAACTTCATGGTCATCTGCACAATCCTCCCAGAAGTCTTCTAGGCTCGAATGATGCTCATAAGAGCTAAAGCCATAGAAGTTTTGCTTTACGCAATTCTTGTTGTCAAAGTGTCACCTTAAAGACAAAGAGTGAAGATTAAATTATGCCAATGCATGTTCGGCTCCTTTAGCATCATCTTTATTTTTACAAGAATAAACTAATAAAGATAATGGAAATGTATAGCCTTTCTTTCTCATACTCTGGTATTTAACATTTATAGTAGGCATTTGTCTGCAAACTTCCAAAAAGACAATGTAGTCACTAGGGTACCGAGGCAACTTGGTTAGGGTTGACTCATAACCCCCCAATCTTAGGTAGGTGAACCTATCAAATTGGATATAAAAACTCCCAAATTGCATGACTAGAGATGCAGCCTCAGGAGAAATCCTCATTTGAGAATCATAGTTCAACTTTCTCACCAAAAACATTAAAAAAGCATCATTAACCTAAAAAAGATCTTTCATCCCAATATCTTTTGTAAATTGAGGAAAATAAGCATAGACAGGTGTATCTGGGGTTAAAGACCCACGAGGCCTCAAACTAGCCTAGACAACCTCTCGACTGGCTAGAACATATACCAAATAGGAGCACATGTGAAATGTAGAGGTCTCTTGAAACTTCAACAATTGCTCATTCAAATGATAGATTATTATTTCAACCCAGTAAATAAACTAATTCTCACTACATATTAGTAATATAAAGTGGCACATCTAGAATTCAAAAGAGCTAGCATTTTCACTACCCACCACCCAGTGCAACAAAGTGATAATATCTGAAATTTTGTCTTTAAAATGTGCTCTTTTAAGTGTAGGGGGTAGCTGAGACTTACCTCTCTTTTCTGATTTTAGCCAGTTGCATGCAATAGAATTTATGCACCAGTCTTCATTCTCCTTGAAGAATTCTGCACCTAGGGCTATAGACATGTCTTCGTATTTCTCTTGCCTTAGAATTTTCAATGCACAAGAGATAGACTTAGAATCAATCCTTGCAATCACCACACCTTCCTTAGTCTTGATCTCCAAAGTCTCAGGGTCGTATCTCTCCACACATGCAACAATTAAATCCTCACAACACACTGAAATAGGGAATTCTACTGCATGAGCCAAACTACTCTGTAGAATTTTCTCTATGAATGATGACTTGTCTTCCTACTGCAGACGAGACCAGAATTCTGCCAAGTCTGTGTCCAAGTTCAATGTCTCTCACTTTAGACCAATTTCTCTCAATTTCAGAGTGGGAGGAGACACCCTAAAATTTGAATTTCATTACAGTGACCAAGTACCAATGATTATGATAGAGTATTGTGGAAGTAACAATTCAGAATAGAAAGAAATCAGCAAAACACAGACAATTTTGGCACAAGAAATGAAATGATGGAAAGTTATAGTGCTCTGTCATGCTTTTAAATGTTAGGTCATCATGGTATCATTTCCGTGCCTTGAGAAATTAACTTAAATATTTGCTCATTTTCTAGAAATTTGCTGAAGGACATCTCACACCGGCGACATACATCACTTTAAATGATCATTAATTGCCTTGGTTTTCAGTCAACCACTTAACCATCACTGAATCATGAGAAATGAGAACTTTAGAAGCTTAAGTTGTGGGTTATAAAGTTTGGAAAACCTGTGACTCAGCAACAACAAGAGAGAAACAAGAAGGCAACAAAACCTAACACAAAGAAGGTTTCTGAACTTTAGAACCTAGCAATAATGTTAGAAAACTTAGGGAAGTAGTGACTAGGTTAGGAAACTTGTAGTATTCACAGATTCAAAGATATTTCTAAGGCACAATAGTAGAGACTCATAACCTTTGGGAGTTAGAAATCTAGAGTACCACGTGGATGAACAATAGAAATGAATGATACTTAGAAATAAAAACAAGGGGTAACAAATGGCTCTGAATGGGGACAAGGACCAATGGGACACAGAGAATCTAGAACAACATGGCACAAAGCCTTATTCATTGGGTGACAGAGGGAAAAACAACAAAACAAATAAAATAGAAAGAAACTCTGGTACAAGATGAAGACTCAAGACCGCTACCAGTTAAACAATTTCAAATCTTGCCCATTATAGGCAAGAGGCAAAGGAGCACCATCTAGATATTTCAATAGGAAAGAATTATCACCAACAACCTACCTAATCAGAAAGGGACCTTTCCATAATGAATCAAACTTTTTATGTGCACCCTTTGGTTCTTTCCTTCTATCCTAGAGAAGCACAGAATCTCCAACCACAAATTTGATTTGCCTGGCTTTTTTGTCAAAGATTTTCTTAATCATCTGTTGGTGTCTGGTAATTATGTCCACAACCATTCCTCTTTCTTCTTCCAACTTATTCAGATACATGATTCTCTTCTCTAGTGCAGACTGAAATTCCTCATTTTCTATGGCCTTTTATAGATTTAATGCTAAAAGCTACAAAGAAATAGGAATAGTACTATCAATGCCGTAAACAAGATGGAAAGGAGACATGCCTATAAATCTCTTATATGTGATCCTGTCTGCCCAAAGAGCATCATATAGCTTCTTATGCCACCCTCTTTGTCCTTCATCTACCAGTTTCTTGATGATAGAGATTAAATTTTTATTCTAGACTCAGCTTGCCCATTGCCCTGAGGATAGTAATAAGATGAATGTCCCAAACTAATACCATGTTCATAAAAGAAAAGAGTAATCTTAGAAGATGAAAAAGAGGTAGCATTGTCTGTGATTATCCTTTTTGGGATACCAAATCTTACTATAATATTCTCTTTCAAGAAATTGTACACCACTTCTGAGGTAGTTTGTCTCACAGGGATGGCTTCTACCCATTTGGTAAAGTAATCTGTGGTAGTAAGGATGTGTGTGTGTCTAGTACTTGAGTTAGGATTAACAAGACCAATAAAATCTAGGCCCCATTGTTGGAATGGCTCATCAATCACTACAGGTTTCAACAGCGGTGCTGCTAGATGAGGATGACCAGTGAATTTAAACACTTTTCACATTTAGATACCCATTCCTGAGCATCCCTAAAAATACCTAGCCAATAGAAACATTGTCTTAAGATCTTAAAGGCTATCACAAAGGTAGAAAAATGTCCACCACAAGCTTCATCATGGAAGGCTTTTAGAAGTCTCCTTTGTTGTTCCTTGTCAACACAGCTAAGAAATGTCCCATATACCCCTTTCTTATATAAATTTCCTTCCCAAAGAACATACTTACTAGACTTCAGTTTTAGGTTCCTTTTTTCTTTTGCTGATAAGTGAGTAGGGCAATCACCATAAGATAAAAAGTATGAGACATCTGAAAACCACTCATCAGTCATACTAGTAAAAAGTACTAGTACTAATTGCTCTTCATCAATGATTTTATTTTCTGTAATCAGTTTACATAGACCCTTACCTCTTACTAGATTAGTAGCTCTGATGTCTACATTATATTCCCGAGCCTTCACTATCCAAGCCCCCTATTTGTTACATCCAATTTCTTTCTATGTAAGGATACTTTTGACAGTAGTTTCAGGGACAAAAACCATGGTATGCGAATGTAGAATATAGAACCTAAAACTTTTCAAAGCTCTGACAACATCATAAGCATGTTTTTCAAGTGGTGTGTACTTAAGCTCGTAGCTTTTGAGAGGGGTACTCATTAATGAAATAGGGGATTTAATGCCTTGCTCATTTTTCTGCATTAAAATGGTTGATAAAGTATGTTCTGATGCATAGCAATACATGATAAAATCTCTATTGAAATCAGGACATACCAGCATAGGTGAATTTGCTATGGTGATTTTTATATCTTCAAATGCCTTCTTTCCTTCACTGCTCCATTTGAAAGCTGGATGGCTCTTCATCATTTCAGCTATGGGCCTTGTCAACTCAGCGTACTTAGGTACAAATATCCTTAGGAAGTTTACTTGGCCAAAGAAAGATCTGGTGCTATCCTTATTCACGGGCAACCCCAATTGCATGATTGCTTTCACCCTTTCGGGATCAACCTTAATCCCATCTTTTGAGACAATGTGTCCCAAAAGCTTACCTTCTGTAACAGCAAAAATATACTTCCTGGGGTTTAATGAGATCCCTTGTTCTCTACAATGTTGTAATACAACTTCCAAATCATGTATATGATGTTCCCTTTTCTTTGAGAAAACTGTCAAGTCATCTAGATACACCACAATGATTTTATTTTTGAAATCCCCAAATGAGAAATCCATAGCCTGCTAAAAAGTAGCACCTACGTTGATGAGACCAAATGACATTCTAGTGTAAGTAAACACACCAATGAGGGTGGTGAATGTCATTTTGTGTTGATCTTCTGGAGCCACTTCAATTTGATTATAACCAGAGAAACCATCTAACATGGACATCATTTTAGAGCCTACAATAGTCTGTAAAATGTGATCCATAACATGTAGTGGATAATTGTCCTTTAATGAAGCCTAATTTAGGTTCCTAAAGTCAATGCAAATCCTTATCTCTCCATTTTTCTTCCTAACAGGAACTATGTTTTCTACCCATGTAGAATGATGGATTGGATAGATAATCTTATCTATCTCATTGAAGATGGCTTTTACCACTTTTGGGTTGTAAGTTCACTATTTTTTCCTATAAGGTGTAGTGCCAGGTTTCAAAGGTATCTAATGTTGTAATTCTCCATTCCTGAACTTTTTCAAGTCAGCATAACACCATGCAAAAACATCCTTGTATTTTATCAGCAAAGAAATCAATCTTTCTCTTTCCTAGGGAGAGTAGCATTTCCCTATGCACACTACTTTAGGATCTTCATTTGTGCCAATATTGACATGGTCATAATCAACAAATGATTCAATATTGACCTTATTCTTTCATTTCAAGTATTGATCATGTTTATTGAACAAATCTTCTAGAGAAACCAACCCCTTAGATATTTTGTTTCCCCTCAATTGAATCATTTCAGTCTTCTCTTCCCCATGTGCATTGACATATCCATCAGTAACATCATTTCTCACATTATCACTCCCTTCAAAGAAAATGTTAGCAAAAGCTTCAGCCTTCTCAAGAAATGAAATAATTTGCCTGTCACTATTGGACACTTGCTAATGGTTTACATTATCAGGGACATTAGGGCAATATATAAATTCAATCCTATAAGGTTTATCCTTAAAATTAGGATGAGGTAATAATAAGTATGTAGAAACAACCAATGAATCAGCTCTTGTGTTAAGGTCCCTGGGCATTGCTTCAATAGAAAAAGCATCAAAATCTTCAACACAGTCCCAAACTCTATTTATGTAATGTCGTAGCCTACCATTCTTCACAGAGTATTATTTCTTGACCTACTTAACTATCAACTCTGCATCCCCTCTGGCTCTCAATTATTTTATGCCCCTTGCCTTGGCTAAGGCTAAGCCAAGTAGAAGAGCCTCATATTTAGCAGCATTGTTGGTGTTTTCAAATTCCAGTTTGTAAGCAAAGGGAAAGATATAACCATATGGAGAAATTACAACAACTCATGCTCCAGAGCTAGCATGGGAACAACTTCCATCAAATTCTAGTGTCCATAACTCATTCTGTAAATTAGGGCTAATAAGGCTTGAACATTCTTCTTCTGTGGAAGTACACATATAAGTGCCTGGTCCAGTATCAACAAATAGGATATCTAGCCTAGGATCTCTAGACTTCAATACTATAAACTTGGCCTTATACTCTGGGTTAAGACGTACTTTCTTTCCCTCTAGTGGTATTGAAGCATGAGACCAATCCGTTTGTATCTCCCCACCCATCTTTGCAAAAACTCCTACTCAGAAGCATGCCATAACTGGTGGGAATATCAGCAACGAGGATAGTTAACTTTAATCTTTTTTGGGGGAAAGCAGCTAAAGTGACTTATGTGTCTTTTATTTGGCCCAAGATTGGAACTTGTGAGCCATCCATTGAAAAGAATTTACCATGAGAAGGAGTATAAGACAACCCTAAAGCTCTAGCCACTTGAGCATGCATTACATTATTGGAAGTACTAGAGTCAATGACATAGTTACTCAATCTAAAACCAGCTATGTAAAGAGACACAAAAAATGGTTCTAGCTTGGAGAAAGGATTTTTCTATTCTGATTCTTTTTCATACAGATTATGGGGAACTTGTTCATCAACAGGTGTCTTGATCTCATTAGATACTTGGGAATTACTTTGAGATGGGGATGGCTCCTGTCTAATATATTTCACTAGTCGGTCTAGCTCAGATGGGTTGTGTCTAAGGTACTCATCTTGGGAGATCTAGATTTTGGTATTCTCACATGACTCAATTATATCAAATGAACTAGCAACAATAGTATAAGGGGAAGGAACGGATGGTGCCTCTCTAGACACATTCTTGGAAGTAGTGTTGTCCGGTTTCTTAGAACTGGAAGCAGATTGCCTAGATAGAAGGTACTTTGGAGTGGAAGATGAACCACTCATTTGTCCTTTAGAGTTTGCTCCTTTCTGGGCCTGTTGTCCTCTAGTGAAGACTGCACAATTAGGATCAATCTCTGCATAAACATCTTCTCTTGCTTCAGCATCTGATTCATACTCAAAGAAATTAACACTTACATCATAAGATGGGCTAGGTTCTTCTACATATGGTACTTCAACTTATTCATTGGTAGAAAGCACTTGCATGAATCAAACCATCTCTGGGCAAGTGGACCCATCATGATCTATAGTCAAATGAAAATTGCACATCATGTTACCTTTACTAGTAGAGGGAGTATTCTCAATAGCTAGCATCTGTTTGGGTCCAGTTAAAGGCAAAGTTTTGTTATGACCACCTTGATTACCATAATCCTTCCTTGGTATACTTGGTAAGGTGGCTGAAACTGTCCTTTTGGCATTTGCCTCTTTATGGTGATTATATCATTGGCTAACCTTTGTATAACTGGGTTAGTAGAATTCACACCAGAAGGTTTACTAGTCCGCAACTCCTTTTTTCCATTTCCCTGCTATGATCAAATGATCTTCTATGCATATGGCCCTCTCTTGAGCTGCATTTATATTAGCTGCCCCTTCTCTTTTGATAGTAAAACTAACATCTGGTGGAAGGTTATTAAGAAAGAAACACTTTAACAGATCATCTTCAGGCCTCATGTTCTCAAGATTTCTATTACATAGCTTGTTGAATCTGGCAACAAATTCCCTCATTGGCTCCTATATCTCTTTTTTCATTGTGGTTAACTACATAACCAGAGTTTGTTCATTCTCAACAGATTTGAATCTTCTTTCAAACTTTGTTTTTAAGGTATTCCAAACATTAATAGAACCATTAGGAAGATAATAAAACCAATCATCTACAGCATTAGTTAGGGATTCTACAAAAAGTCTTACAGCTACATCTTCATGTTGTACAACAAGGATAGAAGAGGCAAAAAAAAGGCTTGCATATGTTCTTCTGGGGTGACTTTCCCATCTCCTCTAAATTTAGGTATAATTTTGCCTCACCCTTTACATAAATCATGTAATTGGATTCCAATATTGAGTGGGCCTATGGTGGCTCCCCATGGAATAGGTTGAGGTTGGACCATGACAAGCAGATTTTGTATGGGGAAATTTACTTGCAAAGGGAGGGTAACTCTGTGCAAAAGGAGAGCTTGACAAGATGTGGATGGAGTACTTAGAGGGTTTTGACTAGGTGGAGGGGACGGGGGTCTACTAATAGACCTAACCTTTTAATTAGGTGGGAAGGAAGAAAAGCTGATGGACTCTAAAAATGCAAAATCCTCGTCGAGGATCCCCTTCTTTCTATTTCTCCTAGTATATCTTTTGGAAGCCAGATTTAAACAATAAAACTTAATAAAAATAGAGTCACCAACTTCACTTACTGATTAGCTCATGGAAGATTTTGTTGATTGTTTAACTAGTTCCTCTGATTAACCCTTTGGTTTCTGTGCCTATCGTTAGGAAGTGCTAGGACAGGAAACACTCTTTCTCTTCATGGCATAGGTACAATAGCTTCAATAATAATAACTTCTTGAGCATTTTTAAAACACCTTGCGTTCTCTCTCACAACTTCATGGATTTCTTCTTCTTCTTCTAACACTTCGTTAACTTGATGGTATTGCAAGTCAGTCCTTCTATGTTGCTAGGCAAACAACCTTAATCTAGTAATGATATCTTCTTGATCACCTATAAGCCAATCAACATTGGGTTCAAGAATAGGAGCGTTACGTCTCTGAAGAACCATTAGAACAACTCACAATACATACTTAACAATTATAAGTCCCTAGTAGAGTCACCAAAAATCTGTCGGTTTGCAAATTTTCCATTTAACTCTATATTCTTTCACCCAAACAAATGACAAATGTAACCACAGTTGAGTCAGTAATAATAATATTTTATCACCAACTCTCTGCTTATTTTACAAGGTGGTAGCTACCTTTGATTGATATTCAACAAATCAAAAATCTATGATGCTTTTAACCAAAAAGCAAAGAAAGGGAATGCTTTTAACCAGAAAGCTTTGAAAGGAGATTTTCATACAAATAAACTAACCAATACTCACAAAAGCTCAAAGACTTCAAATAATAATAATCGAAAAGAGAAGATTTTGAATTATAATCACCACAACATATCCATTAAAAGATAGATATCCACAGCAATGAAATCATGAACTGAATTCTCCAACATAAAGGAAGATAACCACAAATATGACATTCAACATAAGCAAAATAATGGTCCAAACATTATAACACAAAGATCATATATGCCTGAACAATTCCAACTGTGTATCTTTTCTATATATTGAAGTAGATTGAAATCAAAACAAACATACGAGATATCTAACTAAATTGAGAAAAACAAAGTTTGCCCAACCAGAAAGATACTTCCATTGTTTCCCCATTACATATTTATAAGCATAAAATAATAACTATTTTTGAAAGAAGAACAGTTTCTTGAAGACAACCGTTTCTTTTTTCTAAAATAAAGTCTTTAAAAGTTTTGAGCCAAATAACTTGAAAAGCATAAAAGAAATAAACTTAATTCTCCACCCCTTCATTTTCTTTAGGATCTTCAATGCTCTCCACCACTTGATCTTCTGCCATCTTCTCTCGTACCTTCAACCTAAGCTTGTACTCCTGATACTTTTTGATGATAGCAGTAATTCTTTTGCTTCTTGGAATAGTAGTGTTTTGCAATCTAGTTCTGAATTTGGCCAAGTTCTTAGCTACTCTAGCCATAGTTTCCTGGATCATCTCATCCTTGTTTCTGTAACCATTAAGATAAACTTGATTATAGCCCAATTTACTCAGCAATTCACTAGAAACAGTCTCAAGATCAGCAAGATCACTATAAAGCATGTCTTTGACTTCCTTGTTGATATCCTTGGGATCGCGTAGGTTTTCTCCAAAGTCATCCAAAATATTTATTTCAAGTGCATTACAATCCCTTTGAATACCAACCATTAGATCTAGGTATTCTTGCAGAGCCTTGTTGATCTAATCAATAAGATTATCATACATATTGAGCTTCCAGTCCAATGAGTCAACCCAGGACAAATCAATATCATGGGGGTCACTAGCCAGATTTTCCTTCGTGAGTGTTATGGAATCTAATGCTGCTAACTCAGCAACCTCCTTTGAAAGCACATAAGAACTTCCTTGTTCTTTTCTTACTTGTTGAAGCTCATTGACCAGTTCTTTTCTTTTATTGTGTATAAGAGAATAGCTTTGTATCATTTTAGTCAAGAAAAATTAAATATCACAAGTTAACTTTTCAACCCACTCATTGATGGCTTTGGCAAAATTCTGACTCCTTTTAACCTACTTAGCAGTATTTGCATCAATCCCAATGACCTCTGAGTTAGGAACTTCCTAAGAAGTGCCACAATTGACTGGATGAATTGGCTGAAAGACAAGATTTGAGATTGGAGTTTTATACTTTCTTTCCTTTCTTCCTTAGCCCTTTTAATCAAAACATTGATAGAATAATTTGCATGGTACGACTTGCCCTCAAGATTGGAAGGACCCAAGTCAATATGACTTATTTTATTAACTACCTCGGTTATATCATTTTCATCCAAATCTTTTATGGTATCAACAATTTCCAATACCTAGTGGCCAAAAGTAGCACCATTTATCATTCTAGACATTCTCCTAGCCTTCTTAGGCTTTGAAGTCCCTTGCAGAAGTATAGCAACAGTATCAATTTCTTTGGCCATAGTGGGAACATTTTTCCTCTTTTTCTCTACCACCTTTTTTAGCCAGCTAGGAGAGGAAGTCACTATAGTAGTATTTGTATTGTCAGATACATATTTACTTCTTTCTTCCAGTGGGGAAGCAATAGGAACTTCTTCATTATCAGGAGAAGAGGATACATCAAGAAAATTGGGAAAAGAACTATCATTAACAATTGAATCAAAAATGGGGTTGGGGTTCACTACCATTGCCTGAATATTTATTTTTCTCACAAGAGGACTATCTGATTCACACACTGATTTCAATTTGAGGGCATCATTGTGCCTCTCACCATCACCTCCTAACTGTGAATTAGAAATAGATTATGGCATGTCATGTGACCATGAGGAAGTCTGTACAGTAGAATTTTGCACCATTTTCTGCCCAGTAGCCCTTGAACTACCCGATTCATGAGGTGAACCTACATGTCCATGCCACTTACCAACTAGCCAATCCTCAGTTCTCTTAATCACTGGTGCAGAGTGAACATTTATATCCACAACCTTCTTCTCAGACCAATTTATACGGGGAAGGAGTTTTGACAGCATATTTTGGTATTCCACCTCGATTAGTTCAGAGTCCTTAGCTTTTTTTGGAATACGAATGGGTAAACCAAAATCCCATATTTGACTTATGGTAAGTCTCATGTAGCTTTTTGTCAGAACTTCACTGTCATCCGCACAATCCTCCTAGAAGTCTTCTAGGCTCGAACGATGCTCATAAGAGCTAGAGACATAGATGTTCTACTTTATGTAATTCTTGTTGTCAAAGTGTTGCCTTAAAGACAAAGAGTGAAGATTAAATTCTTCCAATGCATACTCAGCTCCTTTAGTAGCATCTTTATTTTTACAAGAATAAACTGATAAAGATAATGGAAATGTATAGCCTTTCTTTCTCATACTCTGGTATTTAACATTTACAACAGTCATTTGTCTGCAAACATTCAAAAAGACAATGTAGTCACTAGGGTACCGAGGCAACTTGGTCGGAGCTGACTCATAACCCCCCAAACTTAGGTAGGTGAACCTATCAAATTAGATATAAAAACTCCCAAATTACATGACCAAAGATGCAGCCTTAGGAGAAATCCTCATTTCAGAATCATAGTTCAACTTTCTCACCAAAAACATTAAAAAGGCATCTTTAACCTGACAAAAATCTTTCATCCCAACATCTTTTGTAAACTAAGGAAAATAAGCATACACAGGTGTATTTGGGGTTAAAGACCGATGAGGCCTCAACCTAGCCCAGACAACCTCTCGACTGGCTAGAACATATACCAAATAGGAGCACATGTGAAATGCAGAGGTCTCTTGAAACTTCAACAATTGCTCATTCAAATGATAGATTATTATTTTAGCCTAGTCAATAAACTAATTCTCACTAAATATCAGTAATATAAAGTGGTACATCCAAAATTCAAAAGAGCTAGCATTTTCACTACCCACCACCCAGTGAAACAGAGTGATAATATCTAAAATTTCATCTTTAAAATGTGTTCTTTTAAGTGTATGGGGTAGCTGAGACTTACCTCTTTTCTCTGATTTTAGCCAGTTGCGTGCAATAGAATTTTTGCACTAGTCTTCATTCTCCTTGAAGAATTCCACACCCAGGGCTACAGACATGACTTCATATTTCTCTTGCCTTGGAATTTTCAATGCATGAGAGATAGACTCATAATCAATCCTTGCGACCACCACACCTTCCTTAGTCTTGATCTCCAAAGTCTCAGGGTCATATCTCTCCACGCATGCAACAATTAATTCCTTACAACACACTGAAAAGGGAAACCTGCTACATGAACCAAACCGCTCTGTAGAATTTTCTCTACGAATGATGACCTGTCTTCCTGCTGTAGATGAGACCAGAATTCTACCAAGTCTATGTGTCCAAGTTCAATGTCTCTCACTTTAGACCAATTGCTCTCAATTCTAGAGTGGGAGGAGACACCCTGAAATTTGAATTTCATTACAACGACCAAGCACCAAGGACTATGACAAAGTATTGTGGAAGTAACAATTCAGAATAGAAAGAAAATAGTAGAACACTTAGACAATTTTGGCACAAGAAATGAAATGATGTGAAGTTATAGCACTTTGTCATGCTTTTAAATGTTAGGCTGTCATGGTACCATTTCCGAGTCTTGAGAAATTAACTCAAAGATTTTCTCATTTTCTAAAAATTCACTAAAGGACATCTCACACTAGTGGTATACAACACTGTAAATGATCATTAAATTCCTTCATTTCTAGTCTACCACTTAACCGTCGCTGAATTGCGAGAAATGAGAACTTTAGAACCTTAAGTCGTGGGTTATAAAGTTTGAAAAATCTGTGACTCAGCGACAACAAGAGAGAAACAAGCAGGCAACAAAACCTAACACAAAGAATGTGAAGTCATAGGATCACGAGGTTTTGGAACTTCAGAATGCAGCGGCTAGGTTAGGAAACTTGTAGTATCCATGACTTTGAAGATATTTCTAAGGCGCAATAGTAGAGACTCATAACCTTTAGGACTTAGAAACCTACAGTACCACGTGGATGAACAATAGAAACGAATGAGACTTAGAAATAAAAACAAGGGGTAACACCTCCAAAAGCATGCATCTCTTGTGTATTATTCAACAAGAAATATTACAATACAGGTGCAGAGATCACCTCTAAAACATTAAGCTCTCTACCTACACTCCATGTGAACAAGTATGTAACCATACATCAAATTCCATGCTTCAAACCCTGACAAATACAACCTACAAGATATGCTCCAACCTAGCCAACAAGCCCACAAGCTAAACAGCCAACTCAACCAACCTCTAGAACTACCCATGTGTTTTATTTTATAGACATAAGCTTACATAAATACAACATGTGGTATGGTAAAACCATCTTCCCCAAAACCATGAGTCTACAAGACCATTAGATTTGATTATTGGTACTAAGTTTTCCCAAATAATCAAATAATTACAAATAAATAAATAATTAACCCAATGTTACATACAATGATTACATGTGGCACCAAATAAATATTTAATGTGGATACACACATCACATGATGCACTACAAATAAATATTTATTTTACATAATAAAATAATATCAATGTTATGCAAGGTGTACAACCCACCTACTCCAACATTCTCCCACTTGTATATACATTTCATAAGGGATCAACATGTAAACTCAAAACATCAAGGAAAACCATCCATGTGCCCAACATGTACCATATAACCATCCATGTGCTCCATGTGCTCCAAGATACATACAACAATAATCAAGGTGTCCACCATCTCAAACAAGAATCCCCTCATCCTCCATCTAGCCAAACCATGAAGAATAAGATCCTCCAAAGAGATGCCACACTAAACTATCACATAGAAGCAAGAGACCTTCATCAAATGATATCCAAACACAAGCACCAAATCCAATGGTTAAAAATAGGCTCAAGTAGCTGACAAGAATCAATCACCATAGCTGAAATAGCAACCATGGCTAGTTGCTAATGCATCAACTAACTATTCCTCCAAATCAAGGTATACAAAAGATAACAAGTATACCTTATGCCAACAACATATTCAACTCAAATCATAATGATAACAAGTCCTTGTATATAATCAATCCTGCATCAAGAAGTCTTCCAAGGTAACACACAAAGCATGTGATAAAAAACCTCAAGACCCTCCATACCACAACATAATGAGAACATCCAACAAAGGAATCATATACATCTTGGAATTCCCAGTGCCTGAGTAAATGTCAAATCTAAAAATAGATCAAGGTATCCAAAGATCCACTAATATCATTCACATAGAAGACGTGGCTAAATCCTCTATCACATAGTGTCAAAGAACACACACATAGATATGCAAAATCTGCAAACTAAATAGCTGCAACATAACTCTCTTCTCAAGTCCATATCTCTCCCAAATCCTACATATCATAAGAGAAAGAAGTCAAAGAGAATCAAAAACTCCATACACATCTCAACTCCAATGTCATGTGAACACAAATATACAGGAAGAAGCATAAGACCAATCAAGAGAGAACTTGCAAATCATAACCATGTCCTTCTATCCACACTAATGTGCTATAGCTATGAAAAGTATGATCTCCTTTACAACCCAAAAACAAGAAGCCTCACCAACATCCAATAACAAGATACAAGCCTCTCAAACCAAAAGGTAGATCAAACTCATAACCATCCCAAATAACAGGAATAATCCCAAAGCCACTA
Organism: Cunninghamia lanceolata; assembly: GCA_027924645.1. Classification (NCBI taxonomy): domain Eukaryota; kingdom Viridiplantae; phylum Streptophyta; class Pinopsida; order Cupressales; family Cupressaceae; genus Cunninghamia; species Cunninghamia lanceolata. The sequence continues at coordinate 2,670,913 of BSBN01000193.1, read as the reverse complement.
ACCCATCTCCATTGCACACAATGATTTCATAACTACTCATGATCAAACATAATGAGATAACTAATCATAACCATGCATCTACTCCTCAAATAAGTCCTCACAACCATAATCCATAGCTCAAGACTCAAGCATGAGAAGACAAGATACAAATAAAAGAATGCATATGAAAATTAAATGGGTATACCTATCAAATTATTCATCGCTGAGTGGACCAAGAGTGGGAATGAGATTGCTCCTCCAAGATGCACCAAGCCTCAAAGGCTCTCTCCAAGAACAATCTCCTCAATAGGTCCATGTTGGACTCATGTCCAACCAAGGTGTAGGATCCTTGGTCTTACTGCTGAAATCCTCATCAAAGAGTAACCATCTCAACATATGTCTCTAATCTTAAGAGAACTCAAGCCTCACCTAAGTCTCCAAGTATACATGAGTACCTCCATGATCAATCCATGCTAAAATCCAAATGCAACACCACACCATCATGAAGCTCCCAAGCACACAACCAATGTACCCAATACCAAGAGAACCATCAAGATCATAGGCAAAGCTCCCACTACACATTTGCATAACCTAGGAACATATCATGACATCATGATCTAATCATCTGCTTAAAAGAAGATCACATGCACTAATGCACACATCCTATCTCAAGAGAACTTGTATCATGTCCACACTCTAATGCGTAATCAAGAGTAAACTGAGACATAATATCCACCATCTTGTAAGCAAGGATCACCTATCAAAGCTGACAAACCATAAACAACACCTCAACCATTTAGACTCCAAGAGTCCTACATGGTACCAAGATGTCAACATCTCCAAATCACATGAAGATATCCATATTCCTCCAAAGATCCTACTGAACCATGATATCGAGCTCTACATGACAACGACATAAACATTAGACCATCACTATCAAAAATCTCCCACTAAAACATGTAACCAAGCTATCCATGACATCGTGATAACCATCTCCTACATGAAGATCATCCATGGCCCCAACACAATCAAAGAATCCCATTGTAATGACACAGCTCCCAAAAGGTCAAGTAAACCATAATCTCCAAACTAATAAGATGAACAAAACATGTAAACTAAACATCAATCCAACACCACCAAAAGTTCACCTGTACAACAATCATGTCATGCCAAAGTCCCAACTAAACAAGGAACATCCATTACACCATGATCACCACCCAATGTACTTGCACCAAATTCCCATCAAGTCTTGCACAACTATATCATATAGTCAACAAACATAGGTCCCATATCATGATTGTATTAGGTAATACCATCTCTCTCTAGATCTCATAATGACAAGCAAACCAATGCAACATGTGACTAACCCAAGCCACAAATCAGAATCTGCATCAACACTGAAACATCTATGGGCATAGACAATCCACATCCAAGTCATATATGCAACCTATAAGCATAGACAACCTACAACACTGTACAACCTATAGATCTCACAATGCAACATGAAAACTGAACAATGCATGTATAATGTTGTGAACAAAGGATAATCAAAGATAAACTTGTAAGTATACAATGACTCAAACACCAAATCATTCCATATTTGATTTTCCATCGACTCACAAAAGCACCAAAAGTTAAAGGAACCAAAATGATATCAAACTAATACAAATTGAAAAAACCTTAGAATATCATATCCAAACCTACTCCACTGCGTAGTCTCAGAAATATGTTTCCAACATATATAAGAAGTCCAAAATCTGACTCCATATGTACCTGTTATGCCTGGTCAAAGCTCAAAATGCACATATGGCTTCCAACTGGAAAAAATTGGTCAAAATAACAAAATCTAGAAATATCTCTATCACCATTGCCTAGTACATGGAAAGAGCTCTCTATCAACTATAAAAAGTTGAAATTTTGACATCCTGGGTGAAAGTTATGCCCCTTGGAAAGAATTTTCCCAATAAGGCTATAAGATTGGCCGTGGTGGCCCTCTAGTGGCCAATGCATGGCCAAGTAGTGGCCTGTCGGCAGCCCACCGGTGGCAGTGGTGCCCTAGTAGTGTTGTGGTGCTAGTGTAGCAACTGAATTGAAACGCTGGATGGGGCTTTGACCCCACTTGCTAGGCCATGGTACCATTGGCCGGCCAGGGCCAACAAAGCGCTACCGGGCCTGATGGCCCATGTTGGCAGGCCTATGCCAGGCCGGGGTACATGGTCTATGGACCCTACCCAAAAATATTTTTTTTTATTTTTATTTTTTTCAATTTTAAATCGTAGACTTCAGAATTTTTTTTAATTAAAATTTTCACTAACTATACCTAACGATGTAGATGTTGCACCTATAATTTCTGATGACAACCTGTGACAACTACGCCATACAGAATCTTTGAAGATTCTCTGCAAGATTCCCTAAGGCACAAAATAGGGCAAAAATTTTATGTCTCTGAACATAGGCAAATTATATGTTTTTCTTCACTTGCAGGACCTCTTGAATCCAATGGTAGGGTTTGTCTTTGCCCATGAGGCTCTCTACAAAAGATAAGCTCCAAAACCCACCATACAAAGAGCTCAAATTGAAAACCCATATGCCAAATCACCATCAAACCCTAGATCTATGACAACTGAAGTCTACAAACAACCTTGGAACCCTGAAAATGCCTTCATTCCTTCCTAGAAAGCCATAGATTTCACTATACATAAAAAATCCACTCATAGCTAGGTTTATCAAACAGGGATTTCCTCTCACAACCAAGCAACAAAACTCTAATACCAAATGTTAGAATTATGCATCCATAAAGACTAATTCCTCATGACCCAATAAGAGATTTAATGTGCAACAATAACTAGAAATACACATGCAAAAGAAATAGACAATTATACCATCAATGGTGACACAAGATATACCCTAGGAAAACCCTCATTGAGGGAAAAACCTAGCCTCCAAAAGCATGCATCTCTAATGTATTATTCAACAATAAAGATTACAATACATATGCAGAGATCACCTCTGAAACATCAAGCTCTCTACCTGCACTCCATGTGAAAAGGCATGTAACCATACATCAAATTCCATGCTTCAAACCCTCACAAATGCAACTTGCAAGGGATGCTCCAACCTAGCCAACGAGCCCTCAAGATAAACAAGTAACTCAACCAACCTCTACAACTACCCATGTGTTTTCTTTTATAGACATAAGCTCACACAAATACAACATGTGGTATGGTAAAACCATCTTCCCCAAAACCAAGAGTCTACAAAACCATTGACCCCCACATTTGATTATTGGTACTAAGTTTTCCCAAATAATCAAATAATTACAAATAAATAAATAATTAACCCAATGTTACATACAATGATTAGAAGTGGCACCAAATAAATATTTAATGTGGATAAACACATCACATTATGCACCACAAATAAATATATATTTTACATAATAAAATAATATCAATGTTATGCAAGGTGTACAATACACCTACTCAAACAAAAAATCCCCCCAAAGAGAAGAAGCCCCCCCCCCCCCCCCAAATAGAGAGAGAAGAGACCCCCCATAGTAGAGAGAGTCAAGACTCTAAGTGAGAGGACTAAGAAGCTTCCCAGAAGATGAATCCTCCCGCACCACCATCATAGCTCGCATGTGAAGATACTTGTTTTTTGGAAGGGGTTGGTGAAGATATTGGCAACCTACTCAGAATTCAGATAGTAGTGAAGGTCAATGATGTGGCCATGAATGAGCTCCCGAATGTAATGCATGTGGACCTCAATGTGTTTGGCAACCCATTGATGATGGACTAGATTCTGTGAGATCTAAAAGGCACTCTAGTTGTCACAGAATATGAATGATGGCCATCTAATCTACATACCAAACTCAGTGAGAAGATGTTGAAGCCAGATGGCCTTAGTGGCAAAATTCATTGCTCCCTAATACTCAGCCTTAGTAGAAGATAGAACAATAGCAGATTGCTTCTTGTTCAACCAACAAATAGGACCTAAACCATGTGGGAAGTTGTAACCTGAAGTAGACTTCTAATCCTAAGAAGGGAGGCCACTCCAGTAACCTTCCTTAAGGGTTGCAGACCCTTGGAATAGCTGCACCCTTGAGCAGAGTCTATGGCCTTTAGCAGGTTTGTGGCTTGCTACAAGGCCTACAACCTTTTCAAGGGAGGCTGAATCCCTCTCAAAGGTTGAAGCCCCTTAAAAAATAGCGTGATGCACTTGGAACAACTTTGTAAGTGCTAGTACAACACTCACTATATGTTTTTGTTATTTCTTTTTAATTTTTTTTGAAATATTACAAAGAATGCTCCTTGATTTGCTTGCTAGGGGGCCAAAATGGCCTTTCAGGAATTATTTTTTGCTTTTCTGACTCCCAACATCAAAACTAGGCATGTAATGTGTCAAACTTTATCTATGAGGCTTGCTTGATGCAATGGAAAGGTCTATTTAGCCTGAAAGTTCTCTGAATGGAAATTGAGTTCCAGATCTGAGCTTAAAACTCTCATTCTGCAACTTTGTCATACGATCTCCAAATCTAATGAGACGAAAGCCATTTTTGACTTTCTCAAGCCTCTTGGATGTGTTGGAACAACCAAATATGCTGCTAGTATAATTAGAATTGTTGGAATCACCTAGATCTCTTAAAAGAATACATGCAAAATAAAGGGGTAATGGGTTTTGTAAAATCCATTTTGATTCTCTAGATCATTAAATAATGCAAGAGAAGAGCATATAGGATTCATAAAGAACTCACTCTCTCAATTAGGAATCTATGAACCTAAAAAATCTCAAAACAAAGCTCTAATACCATGTTAGAAATCTTGAACAAGATGAAAAACTTAGGAACTTTATAAGATAGATTAAAAGTTCCAAAAAATTAAATGCAAAATGAAAGAAAACCAACGATTCCTAGAGACATAAATGTTGATGTGACAGAATTGCATATAGATATCAAAACAAAGAATGGCAAAGTAACTAGACAATGCATTCAAGATGAAAATACAAGCTAGGAGGTGAGTATAAATAGACTATATGAGAGAGGGGAGAGGTGGAAAGTATGACCAATGGGAAGAGTCCAACACAATAGCCTAAAATAGGAAAGTGTAACTCTCATGGAGGATGCCGACACCTTATACCCACTCAAAATAATACTCACTTAACTAACCCTAAGAAAGCTTAATAACATGTGTAGGAAAAACCTAGGAATATAGGAAAATAGATAACCCAACTAGGAAAATAAAAACCTACACTAACATACACTCAAAATTTGAAGATATGATAAAAACATGAATTTTAGTACTTTGAATCTAGTTTCTAAATTACTAAAGATTTTTTAAAATGGTTAAGGTTAAGGGGGTGAAATGTTGAACGCACAGAAAAGTGTTCCTATTTTTATCACTAAAATATAACATAGTGTCTGGTGTGTGCCCCCCTTTTTTTTTGCTACATTAGGTATTTTTAAAAACCACTTGGTGTAAATATAGTCAAGAGTGAGTACTACAAGTTGTATATTATTTGATTGAATTTTTTTTTTTTGTCATTTTTAAAGTAGATGCATCCTGAAAATTACATCACTGAGAGTGTGCATCACATATCTTGCACAAAACTAATTGAAAATGTAATTTTTTGAATGTGAATAGAATTAAGTGTAGAAGAATCCTATAAAAAATTTAAATTTGGATAAGTGAGTCAAAAGTTATAAAAAGTCAATACATATGCATTGGGGGAATATGAAGAAACTCTTCAAAGAAAATAAAAATAAATACTTTAACTTATTCCAAATATTAAAAAATTGTATGGCTAGAAAGTGTTAGTATGCACAGGACAACTAAGAGGGGGGTGAATCAGTTGTACATTAAAACATTAAACCCTCAATACTATTCCAATCTTCAAACTCTTATTATGCATTAGTAGATGTAAACATATGAAGCATTAATGCACACACATTCAAACACATAAGAACACCATATTTATGTGGAAAACTCAAGAAGGGAAAAACCATGGTGAAGATTAACTCACATATATATGAGTAGCAACACCAAATACAAGTAGGCTCACTGCCAAGGGCTCACTAACCAGAAGAAAGGCGCACTGCCAAGGGATAAATACTCAGAAGAACTCACTATCTAGAAGAAAGAAGAATAGAAGAGGACTATTACAAAGAGATTCACTATCTCAAAGCAATAGGAGAGATCCACCACTACAACTTCTTGCCATCCGCAACCTTTGGCTCACTAGCTCCAATAACTTTAAGTACATTGAAATGTAGACACCTTCTGTTCATTACATATGGGAGTCATAAGCATTAAATATCACACTCAATTCATCACCCTTGATTCACATTTGCATCTTCTTCTCTACTTAACTTCACTCAACCTTCACCTTGCATTTAAACCATCCATGACCTAAACAATCTCAATTAGGTCAGCTTTAATGAAACGTGTGCATCTTAAACATGCAACACTAAAATAGGTTGGCACTAAACACTTCTGTATTGAAATGAAGTGAAAGTAGACCATGCCAAGGGTTAAATATGACAAAAATCTTTATCACCACGCTACTCATCAAATCCACAATCCACGAGGTACGTTCGCAACTAGTACTAGTAGGTCAGGTCGGCCAAACCTGAACTAACACAACAAGTGATCACCTCCATGCCTCTCCAAGTCCAAAAACATCATGCACAACACAAAGAAACACTCTACAACATCCACACACCTTTCTAGAATATTCAGCATCATCAAAATCTTCTGCGACACTGCCACAACCACTTGAAACAAAGAATGTCCTCATTATGCACATCAGTATGCACTACCATTGAACACCAACATTATAACTGAACTTGTAGAGCAACCCAACACTAGAAACTTCAAGGGAAGGTAGACACAAATAATATAAGCACATTCCCAGATTCATAAGATAATAAACCTTAATGCGGAGAAGTACAGAGCAATCTCATTTCTCCTAGACAACCTTGTACATCGTCAAACACTTTGTCAGACACATCTTCCACTACTGCATGATACAAAACCTAAAACTCTAGATATAACACCTCTAAACACCTTTGATCAACACTTCCTAACTGCACAAGTATATTTTCAAGTATGAAGAAATGTGGAGCATAACAATGAGCACACCTCTATCACACTACACACCTTCTTTATTAATTTTTTTCAAAAGCAGTTGGAAACCATGTGAACTACCTTCTAGATGTTGACATCAATGACAACACCAATAAGTTTCCAACAATCTCCCCCTTTGTTATTGATGGCAACACCAAATATATGAAAAATCATCAAGACCTAAAGCAATCAATCAACAACTCAATAGTACTCCCCCTGACTAGAGAACCTCTTATTCCTCAAACACTTTCCTACACAATCTTTCCTACACAATAGTTTTTCAGCCACTTTAACTATCTCCCCCTTTGACATAAATGGCAAAAGGCAACACTTGTAACACCAGCAAGTACTTGCTCTTACTCCACTATTTTCACTTTTCTACACTCTCCCCCTTAGGGTCATAAGGTATGCTCCATCTGACTTCACCAACCAATAGTATCACTACCTACTCCCCCTAAGAGGTAGCCTTCAACATCAGTCCAGGACTAAGAATGTGTCTTGAAATACTTCTTGGACAAATGCATACACTTATGCATCTAATTAAAAGAAGGAAGGGCAATGACCCCAAACTTTTGTCATAGATACTCAAAAGTATCCTTGGGAAGAGCCTTTATAAAAATATCTATAACTTGGTCCTTAGTGGGCACATACTCCAATTTCACCTCATTCTCTACAACCTTCTCTCATAGGAAGTGATACCAGATTGAAATATGCTTTGTTCTTGAATGCATTACCAGATTCTTTGAATTGTTGATAGCACTTGTATTATCACATAAGATAGGAATAGGTTCATTATATGATACATTGATATCCTTCAATTTCTGCTTCATCCATAACACCTATGTGCACTAGGATGCTGCTACATTGTACTCTGCCTCTGTAGTAGTTAATGATACTGAGTCCTACTTTTTACTCAACCATGAGACTAGTCTACTTCCAAGAAAGAAAGCACCACCACTTGTACTTCTTCTATCATCTGTACATCCTGCCCAATCTACATCTGTATATGCACTCAAAGAGAAATCAGTATCCTTGGGATACCATAAGACAAAATCTAGAGTACCTTATCTAAATATCATTTTTACTAATGAAAATGTTATTGCAAGGTGTGACCCTTGGTCTCCTTGTTCAGCGTTGTGTTGTGGTGGTTTGCGACAAGGGCTTAACCGCCTCCTGTGCTTGTTAAGTTAAGTGGTTGTATCAGGCATTAATAGGTCGATCTTTTGGTGCAACTACAGCTAACAATTGGTATCAGAGCTAAGGTCATGGGTTCAAACCGTGTGCTTGTGTTGGGGATATTGTTGCAAGGTGTGACCCTTGGTCTCCTTGTTTAGTGCTGTATTGTGGTGGTTTGTGACAAGGGCTTAACCACCTCCCATGCTTGTTAAGTCAAGTGGTTGTATCGGGCATTAATAGGTTGATCTTTTGGTGCAATGGCAGCTAACAAATGTGACTCTCTAGGATCTGCTTGGAATCTAGCCACAAGACAAATTGAATGCATGATATCTGGTCTAGTAGCAGTTAGGTATAATAGTCAACCAATCATTGATCTGTACTTGCTCTGATCAGCCTTAGGAGATTCATCATCTTTTCTTATCTTACAACCAATAGTCATGGGAGTACATACCAGTTTGGAATCTTCCATTCCAAACTTCTTCAAGATTTCCTTAACATACTTTGGCTATGAAATGAAAATACCTTTTTCTGATTGACTGATTTGTTACCCAAGGAAGAAATTCATTTCCCCACACATTGACATTTCAAACTCTTTTTGCATCTCTTCTGCAAATCTTTTGCACATACCTTCATTTCCTCCAAAAATTATATCATCAACATATACCTCCACAATCAGGATTTGATCTTCTTCAACTTTGAAGTATAAATTGCTATCTGTAGTGCCCTTTTTTAATCCTTGTTCCAACAAGTATCTATCCAATCTTGCACACCAAGCTCTAGGAGCTTGTTTGAGTCCATACAATGCCTTCTTCAATTTGCAGACTATATTTGGATCATCTTATAACTAAAATCCTTCTGGTTGTTCAATGTATACCTCTTCTTCCGACTCTCCATTCAGGAATGTAGATTTCACATCCATCTGATAAATTTTGAAGTCCTTATGAGCTACAAAGGCCAAGAATATTCTAATGGTCTCCATTCTTTCCACCGGAGCATACGTGTCCTCATAATCTATTCCTTCCACTTGTCAGTATCCTTTACACACAAGCATAGCAGTACTTCACCATTCTCATTCAATTTGTTCTAGAATACCCATTTAGTTCCTATTATATTTTTGTCTGCTAGTCTTGGGAGAATTTCACAAGTCTAATTTTTCTCAATCTACATCAATTCTTCTTCCATAGCTTTGATCTAGTGTTCATCTTTGCATGCTTCAGTCACTGTTTCGGGTTCTATTTTAGACAATAAGCAAAAAATTACTTGTTCATCTTCCATAGCAATTTTCCTTCCTGTTAATACACCTTAGTTCTTATTTCCAATGATTTAATCTTTAGAATGATTCTTCTACACATACGTGGGAGACATAAGAACCCTTTCCAGAGCATCTTCTTCATTAACTTGCATCTCCTTTTCCTTTTCTTCTTCACTTTCTTCTTCTCTGCAAGGGGGCTCATCAGATTCATATCCTTCTATTAGCAATGATCATTGATGTAGTTCTTCATCCACTTTGACATTTGCACTTTCAACTAACTTCTTTAGTGTCTTGTTGTAGCACCTATAAGCCTTGCTTTTTGTAGAATATCCAAGAAAGATTCCTTCATCCGATCTTGTATCAAACTTTCCCATGTTTTCTTCATCTCTCCTAATGTAACACTTACTTCCAAACACCTTAAAATATTTTATAGTAGGAGTTCTTCCATACCATAGTTCATATGGAGTCTTTGAATTGTTGACCCTTTCCTGCACTTTGTTTTGTATGTAGACTGCAGTATGAATAGCTTCTCTCCAATAGATATCCGGTAGATTTGCTTCTTTCAAAATTATCCATGCTGCTTCCTAAACTATCCTATTCTTCCTTTCCACAATTCCATTCTGCTGAGGAGTCCTAGGAGCTAACAGATGCCTTTTTATTCCATGATCTTCACAAAAATAGTTAATCTCATTGGAGGTGAACTCACCACCTCTATCAGACCTCAAGCACTTGATTTTGAATTCAATTTCATTTTTCACCATAATTTTAAATGCTTTGAACTTATCTAGAGCTTCTAATTTTTCTTTGAGAAAGGTTACCCAAGTCATTCTAGAGTAATCATTAATTAATAACATGAAATACCTGTCACCTTGAAAGCTTCCTATTCTTGTGGGTCCACACAGATCTGTATGTACTAACTCCAGGGGTCCTATGGTGGAATACTCCTTGATTTTCAAATTCCTCCTTGTTTGCTTCCCAATCTGACATTCCTTGCAAATTGATTGATAGGCTTTGTAATTCTTGGTAGATCCCTCACAACTTGAGTAGAGCTAATCCTCACTAGGCTATCAAAATTGATGTGACACATTCTTCTATGCCATAGCCAACATTCATTTAATTGAGTCATGAAACACATACCATTAGTACTGTTGATGATCGTTTTGATGCAATCATAACAATAAGTTAAAATTCACATATAATGAACTGAAACTATACTTGAAAGATAAGAAGGAATCATTTGAGATTCAACTAATCCCAAGTCTACAATGGTTCGGTTGGTCAAGTTCAGTTGGTCAATGTGAAGCTGTAATGTTCAAGGGGCCTTACGTAGTTTAGGTTTGTTTGGTGGTTTACTGGACTGAGAATATGCAACAAGATCATGAGATATGTCAATACTTTTCATTCCTTTGCATAAAAAGTGTTACTGTGCTGCAAGTTCAGCTGGTTTTCTTGATTTATTGCAGCTTTCTTCTTTATGCACTTATGAAAACTGTCTACTTTTAACTCTGTTATGCACGCTTCTTCAAATTTGAGACAATTTCCTTTAGATTTCTACGTTTTTAGCTAAATATTTCAGATGGGTTGGGAAAAGTTAGAAAGATCTAATCTACACCTCATTTAATCTACCGAAGGATCTAATTGTTTCTGTTATGCACTATGTAAATACTACAGTAATTTGATCAAATCCACAGTAAAAACCTTAAATGTAAGTTCTGAGCATTTTCACAAACATACATTCAAAATTGCAAGCTCTCAAAGAAAATATTTCAAAACACAAAGAAGAGCAGGAGAACACTCAGAAGATAGATGCAGAACTCCAGATTCTATTGTATTAGAAACGAATAGTCATACATGATTTACAATGTAAGAATGACTCTTAGTTTCATTGATCATACTACAGAGAACTTACAAGCTTTACAGATACAATAAGGCAGCCAGACATTCCACGCGCACCTTACTGCAGACAAACAGGCGACCTCCTTCCTCTACTTCTAAACTATGCTAAGCTAACTCACTGTGTTTTCCTAGAATCCCTGTTGTAAAGTATTACAGTGTAGAGAGGCACAATATAAAGACATTCTGATTGTCCTCACTACAGCAAAAAACCTAACTGAACCCCTGGTTCAAACCCCTGGTTACAGCAATAAATACAGGTGAACCAGTTCTTTCAAAATATCTCTGAGCAGTGTCAAATCTGGGCGAAATATTGCCCCTTCTGAGAAGTTCCGGCAGTTGGGCAATAACTTCTGTTTGTCTGTTGTAGTAGTACCTTCAGCTGCAACTCTGTCCTTCACATGAATGGCCTTGACTTTTAGCACTTCATCTTTATCTTCCTGCTCCTGAGATCAGATTTTCTTTCCTTCATGAGGTCACTGTGTTGACCTTCCAGCTGCTTCCTCAACTGCAAGCCTGCAAGACAAGACGAGCAATAAGTATTTCATTTATCACATAAACAGCAGGAAATTAAAATAATCGTTTAAATCCAGGTGACTGCGCAAAATTGTGGAAATTGGATGCAGAATACTCTCAAAACGCGTCCAAAACGCATTTAGACCGCTCAAAACCCATCAGGTCAACTATCGCTGACCGGGAAAATGTCACAGGCGCCAAAAAAAACACTTTAAAATTCCACCGCCTCATTTCCCGCCCATTGGCATGACCATCGCCATCGGTGTGTCAGAAAAATGCATGGCCGATATTCACTTGTTTGGCCGATCACCTTTCCATCGGGAAGACAAACCAAATCGGCGGGAGAAAAACGAACTTGGCCGATAGATAAAACCATGCCGATGAAAACTTAGAACTATCGTCATCATGATATTCTGGAAAAATGATGCTCTCCCTTCCGAAGGTCCAGATAATGTTATCATGATATTTCGCTTCTGTATATTGGGGAAAAGAACAACATTATCATCATCATCATGTTGAAGGAAAATAGGAGGATATGAAATATGATCCTGCTGCTGAGAAAAGGAATATGATGGTGACGTCATCGTCATATTCATTAAGACCAGGGGATAAATGCAATATCGGGTCACCAAAGGAGCATGATCAGGATGATGATTGTAATATGACCCCTTTGCGGCCAAGGTAACCCTCTCGAAAGATCAGGATGATGATTGATCATCAGGATATTTGGGGCTCTTGTCGAACTTAGAATAAGACATCATCATGATATTTCGCGAATCGGATCATGCTTTGGAAAATATCCTGCTGAAGGGAAATGTGATGAGGATGATCATCAGGATATTTACTTCTTCGTTTATCAAGATGATGATGACGTCATCATGATATCCGGGGCCTTTGTTAAACTTAAAATATGACGTCATCATGATATTTCGGCAACCGGATCATGCTTTGGAAAATATCCTGCTGAAGGGAAATGTGATGAGGATGATCATCATGATATTTACTTCTTCGTTTATCAGGATGATGATGACGTCATCATGATATCCGGGGCCTTTGTTAAACTTAAAATATGACGTCATCATGATATTTCGCCAACCGGATCATGCTTTGGAAAATATCCTGCTGAAGGGAAATGTGATGAGGATGATCATCAGGATATTTACTTCTTCATTTATCAGGATGATGATGACGTCATCATGATATTTCGCCAACCGGATCATGTTTCAGAAAATATCTTGCCGAAGGGAAATCAGGATGATGAGGATCATCAGGATATTTTCAAAAGGTCTTACTTCATCGGCAGGAGGACTTTACGAAATATCAGGTGGACAAACAAGATCATGATGATCTTGACAACAAGACAGGATAAAAAATATGATGATCCTCCTCATCGAATTATCATGATGACGTAATCATCATATTTCATTTTCGGAGCATGAAGACAAGTTGAGGTCATCATTAGGTTTGCGCTAGGGTGATATTTAAAATATGATCATGCTGTTGAGGAATGGAATATCACCCTTCCTCAAAAGATAGGGTGATCATCATGATCATGCAAAAGGAGATCAGGAGGATATGAATATGATGATCCTCTTTATCGAATATCATGATGATGTCTCCATCACTTAGCGAATTTCAGCGAATATGACCCCCTTGTGAAAGATCAGGATGATGACGATCATCATGCAAAAGGAGATCAAGAGGATATGAAGTCGTCATCATCATTTTAGCGAACTTCAGCAAATATCAGGATGATGACCTTCCGATAGGATTTGAACATGCACATGCAAATATGCCGATGGCGGATTTTCTAAGTCAGGGTGATCTTATAATATCAGCATGATATTATAAGATCAGGTGTTGCAAAAATATCATGATGCTCGATACAAAAGACCGCTCGACGGGGAAAACTTACTATGACTTAAAGTTGACGTCTGGATATTTGAACCTCAGGATATTATTGGGGGGCGTTTCAAATATGATGATGATGTTCCTCATACAGCAAAGCCAAGTTTATAAAATATGACCCTCCTAAAATCATGATGCTTTTGATGCGCATAAGGCCATTTGACGGGTAAAGGGTACTACCACCTAAAATTGACGTCCGGATATTTTGACTGCATGATTTTATCAGGTGATAGATCAAGATCATGATGATCTTGACAACATGACTCAGGATAAAAAATGATGATCCTCTTGCGATTATCAGGTTTGACCGAAACTTTGACTGTGCATAACTCCCTCATATGGGCAAATTTTCTAGTGATGTAAAAGGCAAACCTGCATGGAATTTCAAGCTCTTTCCAAATATGAGGTCACAAAAACAAAATATGAACTTTGACAAACTGACCTCATGATGATGACCCTACCTCATCAAATATCATGATGATGATGCACCTGACTCATTTTTACCAAACCGCCAGAAAGCAGAAAGACACAAGCAGAAGCAAAAAGCAAAACATCAGCAGGGGTCCTCGTTTTGCTAAGGAGCAAAATGGGGCGTGTTGTGAACATCACAACAACTAGGAACCAAAACAAAACAATTAAATTCAGAGTGTTCAAGGAAACTAGATGAAATGAACTCATAACTTCCAACTATCTTTCCTGCAAATTACTCTTCAGCTTGAGACTCAAAGTATTCAATAAAGATGCATGAATTTCCATTTTCAGTTTAGTTGTGTGCACGTGATTAATTATCCTCATCTTGAAGATCGATTGAACAAACCAGTGACTGACATTAGCCTATGTAGGTGAGGATATTCCCTCATAGCTGACCGGATAGAGCCTTGCTGCCAGCGAGCGTCTATAGCCTCGGCAAGGTTATCGTTACAATTCTCCTAAGTAGAGCCCCACTACCAGCGAGCGTCCATAGCCCCGGTAGAGTTACTTAGATCGCTTAATCTGGATTTTCAGTATAATCCACTTTATTCATTCATTTATTTATTTTTTGTTTTCTAATTTTGAAAGATTTCATAAGATATAGCAATTTGTAACTTCATGATGCAAGGAGTGGACACTTGCTGAAATTAAGCTAAGAATTGTAATGGTAGCAAGGGTGACCTCTGATTTTTCACCTAATATCTACACTGGTAGGTTCAACAAACCCAAGGATTTTAGGTGTGTCATCGTGAGAAACCTGCTTCGAATTCTCAATCACATTTATTGAATACAAAACTTCAGAAGATGAACAACTCTCTACATTCATGACAGTGACAAGTTATGTGTAAATTGCAAATGGTTAACTTGAATATCCTAAATTTTATACTGTTTTGAATGGTTGCTAGTTTTGCTCCTTAATACCCTAAAATAAAATAAAGATCCCTGCTGAGGAGACAACAACAAACCAAACAAACAGGCTATACAAACAACACAACAAAAGGAAAACTGTACAAACTGAAAGAAACAAAAACAAAAACAAACAGAAGACAAGCTATACAAACAACTAACCTAAAAAGAAAACAGCAAAAGAAGAACACAGAAAACAAAAACAACTACCCTACCAGACTATATACAAGCCTCTCCAAGGCAAACTGAAACCCAGGAAAATGACCTAAGAACACCCCTACTTGCATATTTCTTTAGATTGTGCAGGAGTAATAGGGTACTGGTTATGGTTCTCATCCTAGCAGATTTATCTTTGAATTCTGAAAAAAATTCTGATATTCTAGATTCATTGTGTTTATCAGAATAGCTCTTAATAACTAGTAACTGAGGCAACTCATCGGGTTTATGATTAATCCATATGCATGTCCTATCTCTTGAATTTCCATAATCAAAATAGCATCTATCATTGTTTACTAAGGAAAGGAAAGAGACAACCTGATGTGCCTTTAGCTCTGTGGAACACACTTGTTTATTAATAGCTGGCTTTTCATTTAGCTCTGCATTTTCATTGCCCAGCTCTATGTCTAGTCCTTTTTCAAGTTGAAAGAGAAATGACTCTAGATGTATCATATCTTCATCTTCATCCAGCTTTGTTCCTTCATTCTGGATGTTCAGTTTATCCTCAAATTTAGCAAACCTCTCAATGTTCTCATTAGTTTCCTGCACATCAGCACTTAAGTAAGTATCCTCATCATCATAATCTGACATACAGAAATTAATCATTTCTAAATCACTTGAGAGTAAAGGTGGGACGACATCTTTAGATTGACAGGAGTACTCCCCTGTTTTATTTTCAACAAGGTGCTGGGGTGACGCCTGATTGTGCACAGCAGCTCCATGATCCTCTATATTTTCAATTTTCAAGAATTGTTCATCGGATGACTCATATTTGTCATTCAGTGAAGAGTCTAATCTTATTGACCTGCAACAATCTTGATTTTGATCATTTAATTCAAAGAAGTCAGTCGTAACACTAGGATTTACTTTCTTTTCTATGACTTCATTAGTTGCTGTAGTGGGAACTTCATCAGTTTTAATGCATTTTAATTTTGCCAATGCTTGTTTACACTTCTTTGCCAAATCATGTTCGTTAAAACTTTCCAGGTCAGACCCAGAGGTTTCTTCTTGACAAATATTCCTTAGTAATTCTATATATTTATCAAATGTATCAAGATGAACCTCACTTTCCTTTTCTTTTTCATTAAATCCTTTTTGCTTATTATCCAGAAAAGGGACATGAGCTGTGATTTCTTCTCTGCATTTTTTAGGATATTTATACTTTTCACTAACTTTAATCACAGCCAGATCCTGACGAAAAGACAGATTTTTTTTCTTACCATCACATGATTCCTGCCAAGAGATCTTACTATCCTTTATTCCTAGCATTGGTTCCATCTTTGTATCCTCTGCACATTTAATGACCGTTGATGCTGCGTCCTCCTGTCACTCAATAATCTCCTCATTTCCCTGCCAACTTTCAGCCTTATACACATCTGAGAGAGAGATTAGTCTTTTCAAATATAAACCTAATCTTGTGAGAAAAGATAGACAATTAAGCTCACCATGCTCTGCGGACTTATGTATCCTACACCTTCCAAATAAACCATAGCTATATAGATTTTTAGGATAAAGCTGGTTATTCAAAGCTTTCTGAAATGAAGGAATGTCAACTTGAAAACTGTCCCTACATGAGTCCATTGAAAATGGGACCTTCTTTCAACTCTCTTTTTTATGAGATCTAACATATCTCAGAATATAGCATTTAAAACTCAAAATTTTAACCCTAAACCAAATCAGGCCCTCCTTCTAGCGCCAGAAAACTGTTGATGATCGTTTTGATGCAATCATAACAATAAGTTAAAATTCACATATAATGAACTGAAACTATACTTGAAAGATAAGAAGGAATCATTTGAGATTCAACTAATCCCAAGTCTACAATGGTTGGGTTGGTCAAGTTCAGTTGGTCAATGTGAAGCTGTAATGTTCAAGGGGCCTTACGTAGTTTAGGTTTGTTTGGTGGTTTACTGGACTGAGAATATGCAACAAGATCATGAGATATGTCAATACTTTTCATTCCTTTGCATAAAAAGTGTTACTGTGCTGCAAGTTCAGCTGGTTTTCTTGATTTATTGCAGCTTTCTTCTTTATGCACTTATGAAAACTGTCTACTTTTAACTCTGTTATGCACGCTTCTTCAAATTTGAGACAATTTCCTTTAGATTTCTACATTTTTAGCTAAATATTTCAGATGGGTTGGGAAAAGTTAGAAAGATCTAATCTACACCTCATTTAATCTACCGAAGGATCTAATTGTTTCTGTTATGCACTATGTAAATACTACAGTAATTTGATCAAATCCACAGTAAAAACCTTAAATGTAAGTTCTGAGCATTTTCACAAACATACATTTAAAATTGCAAGCTCTCAAAGAAAATATTTCAAAACACAAAGAAGAGCAGGAGAACACTCAGAAGATAGATGCAGAACTCCAGATTCTATTGTATTATAAACGAATAGTCATACATGATTTACAATGTAAGAATGACTCTTAGTTTCATTGATCATACTACAGAGAACTTACAAGCTTTACAGATACAATAAGGCAGCCAGACATTCCACTCACACCTTACTGCAGACAAACAGGCGACCTCCTTCCTCTACTTCTAAACTATGCTAAGCTAACTCACTGTGTTTTCCTAGAATCCCTGTTGTAAAGTATTACAGTGTAGAGAGGCACAATATAAAGACATTCTGATTGTCCTCACTACAGCAAAAAACCTAACTGAACCCCTGGTTCAAACCCCTGGTTACAGCAATAAATACAGGTGAACCAGTTCTTTCAAAATATCTCTGAGCAGTGTCAAATCTGGGCGAAATATTGCCCCTTCTGAGAAGTTCTGGCAGTTGGGCAATAACTTCTGTTTGTCTGTTGTAGTAGTACCTTCAGCTGCAACTCTGTCCTTCACTTGAATGGCCTTGACTTTTAGCACTTCATCTTTATCTTCCTGCTCCTGAGATCAGATTTTCTTTCCTTCATGAGGTCACTGTGTTGACCTTCTAGCTGCTTCCTCAACTGCAAGCCTGCAAGACAAGACGAGCAATAAGTATTTCATTTATCACATAAACAGCAGGAAATTAAAATAATCGTTTAAATCTAGGTGACTGCGCAAAATTGTGGAAATCGAATCCAGAATACTCTCAAAACGCGTCCAAAATGCATTCAGACCGCTCAAAACCCATCAGGTCAACTATCGCTGACCGGGAAAATGCCACAGGCGCCAAAAAAACACTTTAAAATTCCACCGCCTCATTTCCCGCCCATTGGCATGACCATCGCCATCGGTGTGTCAGAAAAATGCATGGCCGATATTCACTTTTTTGGCCGATCACCTTTCCATCGGGAAGACAAACCAAATCGGCGGGAGAAAAACGAACTTGGCCGATAGATAAAACCATGCCGATGAAAACTTAGAACTATCGTCATCATGATATTCTGGAAAAATGATGCTCTCCCTTCCGAAGGTCCAGATAATGTTATCATGATATTTCGCTTTTGTATATTGGGGAAAAGAACAACATTATCATCATCATCATGTTGAAGGAAAATAGGAGGATATGAAATATGATCCTGCTGCTGAGGAAAGGAATATGATGGTGACGTCATCGTCATATTCGTTAAGACCAGGGGATAAATGCAATATCGGGTCACCAAAGGAGCATGATCAGGATGATGATTGTAATATGACCCCTTTGCGGCCAAGGTAACCCTCTCGAAAGATCAGGATGATGATTGATCATCAGGATATTTGGGGCTCTTGTCGAACTTAGAATAAGACATCATCATGATATTTCGCGAATCGGATCATGCTTTGGAAAATATCCTGCTGAAGGGAAATGTGATGAGGATGATCATCAGGATATTTACTTCTTCGTTTATCAGGATGATGATGACGTCATCATGATATCCGGGGCCTTTGTTAAATTTAAAATATGACGTCATCATGATATTTCGGCAACCGGATCATGCTTTGGAAAATATCCTGCTGAAGGGAAATGTGATGAGGATGATCATCAGGATATTTACTTCTTCGTTTATCAGGATGATGATGACGTCATCATGATATCCGGGGCCTTTGTTAAACTTAAAATATGACGTCATCATGATATTTCGCCAACCGGATCATGCTTTGGAAAATATCCTGCTGAAGGGAAATGTGATGAGGATGATCATCAGGATATTTACTTCTTCGTTTATCAGGATGATGATGACGTCATCATGATATTTCGCCAACCGAATCATGTTTCAGAAAATATCCTGCCGAAGGGAAATCAGGATGATGAGGATCATCAGGATATTTTCAAAAGGTCTTACTTCATCGGCAGGAGGACTTTACGAAATATCAGGTGGACAAACAAGATCATGATGATCTTGACAACAGGACAGGATAAAAAATATGATGATCCTCCTCATCGAATTATCATGATGATGTAACCATCATATTTCATTTTCGGAGCATGAAGACGAGTTGAGGTCATCATCAGGTTTGCGCTAGGGTGATATTTAAAATATGATCATGCTGTTGAGGAATGGAATATCACCCTTCCTCAAAAGATAGGGTGATCATCATGATCATGCAAAAGGAGATCAGGAGGATATGAATATGATGATCCTCTTTATCGAATATCATGATGATGTCTCCATCACTTAGCGAATTTCAGCGAATATGACCCCCTTGTGAAAGATCAGGATGATGACGATCATCATGCAAAAGGAGATCAAGAGGATATGAAGTCGTCATCATCATTTTAGCGAACTTCAGCAAATATCAGGATGATGACCTTCCGATAGGATTTGAACATGCGCATGCAAATATGCCGATGGCGGATTTTCTAAGTCAGGGTGATCTTATAATATCAGCATGATATTATAAGATCAGGTGTTGCAAAAATATCATGATGCTCGATACAAAAGACCGCTCGACGGGGAAAACTTACTATGACTTAAAGTTGACGTCTGGATATTTGAACCTCAGGATATTATCGGGGGGCGTTTCAAATATGATGATGATGTTCCTCATACAGCAAAGCCAAGTTTATAAAATATGACCCTCCTAAAATCATGATGCTTTTGATGCGCATAAGGCCATTTGACGGGTAAAGGGCACTACCACCTAAAATTGACGTCCGGATATTTTGACTGCATGATTTTATCACGTGATAGATCAAGATCATGATGATCTTGACAACATGACTCAGGATAAAAAATGATGATCCTCTTGCGATTATCAGGTTTGACCGAAACTTTGACTGTGCATAACTCCCTCATATGGGCGAATTTTCAAGTGATGTAAAAGGCAAACCTGCATGGAATTTCAAGCTCTTTCCAAATATGAGGTCATAGAAACAAAATATGAACTTTGACAAACTAACCTCATGATGATGACCCTACCTCATCAAATATCATGATGATGATGCACCTGACTCATTTTTACCAAACCGCCAGAAAGCAGAAAGACACAAGCAGAAGCAAAAAGCAAAACATCAGCAGGGGTCCTCGTTTTGCTAAGGAGCAAAATGGGGCGTGTTGTGAACATCACAACAAGTACCTTTGAGATGGTATATATTTCCTTTTGTCCTTATTCATGTAGAAACTAGAGTTCTAGAGCTTTCTTTTTTAATTTCACAGCCAGCCTCATGAAACACAAGGTTATATCCTCTGCTACACATTTGTCCTACACTTAGAAAATTATTCCAGAGACCCTTGACATAAAGAACATCATTTTTATTGTGCTTGCCATCAAAACTTATTGAACCTTTTCCACAGATCTTAGCAGATGCATCATCTCCAAACTTAACAAAATCTCCATCAAACTTCTCAACCTTAACAAACTTATTCTTATCACCTATCATATGATTTGGACACCCACTATCAATTAACCAATAGATCTCCTCTTCTCTTGAATTAAAAGCAGTTACCAAAGCTCCTTTGATGTTGTGCTATATTTCTGGAGTAGTTTCCTTCATACATCTTTTAGATTCGATAGAATTAGTTCCAACATTCAAAGCCATGAACAAGCATTCATCACTTTCATCATCTAGGTAGTCAGACTCATCATCAGTTATGCTAGCATCTTCTTTGACATAATAACTCCTCTTGATTGATTTACCTTTGTTATCCTTGTACTTGTCATTTGAAATCTTAACTAGACATTTTGAAGCATAATGACCTATCTTCCACAAATGAAACATTTGGAGGGTAACTTACCTCTGTATTTTCCAAAGCCCTTTTTCAAAATATGCTTACCAACTTCACTTCTATTTTATCAAAATTATCTGAATCTGACTCATCATTCTTTTTTGTCTTGCTAACCTTAAAAGCAATTTCTTTTCTTGAATCATCTTGACCAAATTTTCTTATCTCAAAAGTAGTTAAAGTACCAAACATCTGATCCCTAGAATAATTATCCAAATATTGAGTTTCTTCAATAGAAAAAACTTTAGCACTATAAGATTTTGGAAGAGTACTTAGTACCTTCTTTACCACTTTCATCTAGCTTCCCACCTAGAAAATTGATGGAATTGATAACCTCATCCACTCTCTGCATGTAACTTGCAATATTTTCATCCTCTAACATCATTAAGGTTTCAAACTTGGCCTTCATATTCTACATCTTTACTTTCTTGACCTTGTCATCTCCTTCATAGATACCTTCCATCTTCTTCCAGATCTCATGAGTAGTTTTGTAGCTCATTACCTTCACTAATTCAAAATCAGAAAGACTATTCAGAAGAGCACTCCTTACCTTACCATTATTCTCATATTATTTAATATCATCTCCATCCTTTGAACCATTAGTAGGTATAGTATATTTTTACTCAACTAGCTTCCATACCCCATATCCTAATGAGACAAGAAAACTTTCCAACCCAGTCTTCCAAAAAGCATAATTTGTTTCATCAAACATTGTAACCTCAATACCTTTTATGTACACCATCTAGATCTACCCCAAGCAGTTAAGCTTCTTCAAGGAACCTTGCTCTGATACCAATTATTAGTATGCAAAGGACAACTGAGAGCGGGGGTGAATCAATCGTACATTGAAACATTAAACCCTCAATGCTATTCTAATCTTCAAACTCTTATTATACATTAGTAGAATGTAAATATATGAAGCATTAATGCAAACACATCCAAATACATAAGAACACCAGATTTATGTGAAAAATCCAAGAAGGGAAAAACCATGGTGAGGATTAACTCACATATATATGAATACCAACATTGAATACAAGTAGGCTCACTGCCAAGGGTTCACTACCCAAAAGAAAGGCTCATTACCAAGAAGAACTCACTGTCTAGAAGAGAGAAGAATAGAAGAGGACTATTATAGAGAGATTCACTATCTAAAAGAAACAAGAGAGATCCACCATTGCAACTTCTTTCCATCCGCAACCTTTGGATCACTGCCCTGAGTAACTTCAAGCACATTGAAATGTAGACACCTTTTGCTCACTACATTCAGAAATCATAAGCATTAAAGATTACACTCAATTCATCACCCTTGATTCACATTCACATCTTCTTCTCTACTTAACTTGACTCAACCTTCAACTTAGATTTATACCATCGATGACCTAAACAATCTCAATTAGGTGAGCCTTAATGAAACATGTGCATATTAAACATGCAACACTGAAATAGGTTGGCAACAAACACTTATGTGGTGGAAATAAGTGAAACTGGACCATGCCAAGGGTTAACTAGGACCCAAATCTGTATCACCATGCTACTCATCACATCCACAATCGACAAGGTACTTCCACAACTAGTTCTAATAGGCTAGGTTGGGAAAACCTGAACTAACATAACAAGTGATCACCTCCATGCCTCTCCAAGTCCAAAAACATCATGCAAAACACAAAGAAACACTCTACAACATCCACACACCTTTCTAGAATATTTAGCATGATCAGAATATTCTGCAACACTACCGCAACCATAGGTGAAACAAAGAATGTCTTCATTATGCACATTAGGATGCACTACCATTGAACAACACAAGAAATGAACTTGCAGGGCAACCCAACACTATTAACTTCAAGTGAAGGTAGACATAGATAATATAAGCACATTCCTAGATCCGTAAGAAAAGAAACATCAATGCGGAAAAGTGCAGAGCAATCTCATTTCTCCTAGACAACCTTCTTCATCGTCAAACACTCTGTCAGACACATCTTCCACTACTGCACGATCTAGAATCTAAAACTCTAGATATAATACCTTTGAACACCTCTAATCAACACTTCCAAACTACACAAGTATATCTTCAACTATGAAGAAATGTGGAGCATAACAATGAGCACACCTCTGTCACACTACACACCTTCTTTATTCAAATTTTCTCAAAAGAACTTGGAAACCAAGTGAACTACCTACTAGTTGTTGACATCAATGACAACACTAGCAAGTTTCCAACAATCTCCCCCTTTGTCATTGATGGCAATGCTAAATTTTTGAAAAACCATCATGACATAAAGCAATTAATCAACAGCTTAGTAGTACTCCCCTTGACTAGAGAAACTCTTACTCTTCACACACTTTTCTGCACAATGGTTTTTTAGCAACTTTAACTCTCTCCCCCTTTGACATCAATGGCAAAGGGAAACACTTGCAACACCAACAAGTACTTGCTCTTACTCCACTATTTTAACTTTTCTGCAATCTCCCCCTTAGGGTCATAAGATATGCTCCATCTGACTGTACCAACCAATAGTATCACTACCTACTCCCCTTGAGAGGTAGCTTTCAACATCAGTGCAGGACTAAGAATGTGTCTTGAAATGCTTCTTAGACAGATGCATACATTTATGCATCTAATTAAAAGAAGGAAGGGCATTGACCCCAAACTTTTTCTATAGATACTCAAAAGTATCCTTGGGAAAAGCCTTTATAAAAATATCTACAACTTGGTCCTTACTGGGCACATACTCCAATTTCACCTCATTCTCTACAACCTTCTCTCTTAGGAAGTGATACCAGATTGAAATATGCTTTGTTCTTGAATGCATTACCAGATTCTTTGAAATGTTGATAACATTTGTGTTATCACATAAGATAGGAATAGGTTCATCATATGATACATTGATATCCTTCAATGTCTGCTTCATCCATAACACCTGTGTGCACCAGGATGCTGCTGTAATGGACTCTTCCTCTGTAGTAGATATTGAAATTGAGTCTTGGTTTTTACTCAAACATGAGACTAGTCTACTTCCAAGAAAGAAAGCACCACCACTTGTACTTATTTTATCATCTGTACGTCCTGCCCAATCTGCAGCTGTATATGCACTCAAAGAGAAATTAGTATCCTTGGGATACCATAAGCCAAAATTTGGAGTACCGTATCTAAATATCCTTTTTACTACTAAAACATGTGAGTCTCTGGGATCTGCTTCGAATCTAGCCACAAGACAAATTAAATGCATGGTATCTGGTCTAGTAGTTGTTCGGTATAACAATCCACCAATCATTGATTTGTACTTGCTATAATCAGCCTTAGGAGATTCATTATCTTTGCTTAACTTACAACCAGTAGTCATGGGAGTACATACTGGTTTGGAATCTTCCATTCCAAACTTCTTCAACATTTCCTTAGCATACTTTGTGAAATGAAAATACCTTATTCTGATTGACTGATTTGTAACCCAAGGAAGAAATTCATTTCCCCACACATTGACATTTCAAACTCTTTTTGCATCTTTTCTACAAATCTTTTGCATATATCTTCATTTCCTCCAAAAATTATATCATCAACATATACCTCCATGATCAGGATTTGATCCCAAAATAATGGGTTACACATTTTGGCCAAAGTTGACATTGAAATGAATATTTTGAAAAAAAATCTTCACTTTCAGACTATAGTAGCTAAACTGTGAGGAATTTGAAGACGATGTAAACTACTGATTTGTCACATTTTGTCTGTAGATTCTAAGTATATGTTTTTGAAAAAATTGGAATCAAATTGCATTTCTTTTTCCATCTCCTTCAATAACTAGTTTTTAATAGTAAACACCATTTTTAAAGAGTGATGTGTACTGTGTAAAACATAACTTTTTTTCTATGAAGGAAAAAATTCTTTTTTTTTTTTTTAATTTAGATTTTTAACTTCGATATCTAGAGGATGCATATGGTTTCATAGTGTTTTATTGAATATTTTTCTTTTAATTAACTTTTGAAGTCAAACCAAATACAATTTAAACATAGGTGTATTGTGTAAAGCATAACTTTTTGTATATGTTGTTAGTGCTTAAATCTGTAGGCACTTTTCTGAAGATTCAAGCATTCAAATATGCATGCCCCTTCCCAAGAAATCCAAAAATTTTGTCTTTCAGCCTCTGTAGTGCTAAAAAATGCAAAAAATTAGTTTAAATGCATGTCTTTGTATGTACAAGGGTGTTTGTATATACATGCAGGTCGAATGTGCATTGGCGGGCTTGCAAAAATCTCCATTGGCCTTCAAAAAATGGTGAAAAATGAGTTGTATGCATTTTTAAATGCATATCAGGTTGCATATGCAAGGGGGAATCTTTCATAGATTCTCAGGAATATTTGCTGCTTGCATATTGGGTTGCATGTATATTTGGTTTGTATATTTAGACATACAACAGTTAGATACAAAGAAAAGATACATTGCAGGTATATTCCATGGAAGATTCCCACTTGTATATAGGGGCTTGTATGTCACCGATGCATATGCAAGGAAAATATACAAGGGCACACATGCATTTGCTACAGTGGTGTGGCTAAGATACATGTGGTTCGGCCCATAGGAATATACAAACGAGTTTGTATATTCAGCATACAAGGGAAATATACATTTGATGAGATACAAGTCAGATTCAAAAGGTTCTCCAATCTAACTGATAAATGAGTTGGAATCCGTGACTTGTATATTTTCTTTTGTATGTGCAACATACACGATGGAGGTACAAAAGAAGACATACATTTCGGACCCAAGGGATAAATCAACTGCAGTGTATAAAATTTGAGGTCTGACTTGTATATATGGTGCTTGTATATGCTTTTACATATACAAGGCGATAAGAGCAAAATGGACATGCAGGTCAGACCTGATTAGAATTTTGATTTGCTCTATAAAAGTTTGGGGTCCACCTTGTATGATGAACAGTTGTATGTATATGCTTTGCATATACAAGGATTTGAGAGGCAAAAGGCAGGTAGTTGTATATGCATTTGTTTATGCATATACAAAGGGCAAAAATGGCAAAATAGTGAATGAAAAAGTCAGCGATAGAGGAAAAAGCCGCCTACGTGGCACGATATCATTGGCTCTTGGCTTTTCTACAGGTTTTTGAGCCATGGATCTCAGCAACAAGAAGTAGATCAACGGCCAAGTTTTAAAGTTGCAGCGTGGGTTTTCTTTGCATCTGTAGGCATTGTTTTGAGCAGGAAAACTCCATGGGCACATTGTTGTTGCGTCTTCAAAGGCTGCAGGTAGTTGAGGCTTTAATGGAAGATTGTACAAGGAAGTATGGGTCGTGTTGACAGATCAAACACCTAAATTGATGAAGAGAATCTTGGAGTGGCGGCTCAAATCCTGAACATACCTGCTCTTTCCTCTTTGTCTCTCTGCTGCATTGATGTTTTTGAGCACCATTTCTCATGCGTTGTATCTGGCAAAATTTTGACTTGCCATGTAATTAATTTGATGAGTACACAGTCTTGGTATAAAAGCCAAACTCTGTTACTCATTGTGGTGGTTGAAGACTTGGGCATTTTTTTTGTGAATAACGAAAAACAGAGCATTTTCCTATTTGTTTTATCTCTGTGGAGTTTATGTGTTGCATCTGAGTTGTATCTTGCACATATATTAAGTTTCTTGTCATTGTATATGAAAAATGCATTATTGCATGTGTTTATCTATCTGTCTCCACTTGTTGTATGCATTTTCTTTTTCTAAATCTAGTTGCTAAGGGTTTCTTAGATTCTAGGGTATAGTCTTGCTATATCACATACTTGATCTCTAACTTCCATTCAAGGAGTGGATTAAATTGTTTTAGGTTAAGGTATGGAGAAGAATGTATGTCAGTTGGGATATCCATAAGCAGAGATAGTTAAATACCCATTCTTGGGAGATGTTTGTAAGGCAAGCATCAATCTAACCCCTTGAAACTCGAATGCCAGTTGCAAGCCACTCTCATGTATACGTCTATGTGACTCCTTGCCCTGAGATAGGCATCGGTCTATTCTTGTGAAGTAGTTATGATCCAAAACCCCTGTCTTTCATCCAAACCATAAAATTCCAACCATTCCATGATTCCAACTTGTTAGTTGTAGGAGTAGGATTAGGAACCCCCTACATACTCTCATCCTTAACCAGACAAATATGTCCAAGAATGTTGCTAACCTTGTGATTTGTCATACAAATCTTGGTCCACACATGAGAGTATTCTGCCTATTCTGAAGAGCTAAATCTTTGTCATTGGGTGAGTCAAAGTATCAAATCTTTAGCTTATAGGGATCCCCCCTTGGTGCGGCAGAACCAGAAGTGAAGGGGAGGCAGCTTACGCAACCTCCCGTATCTGTTGGCCGAATCTGTCCATGCATTGGAACTGGCAAACCCTTTGCCGATTCGGAAAAAATAACCAACATGTGTATCAGAATTCAATTTTATTTTTGTGTTGGATTAAGGACATGAATACGAAGAGGTTAGATATTTTTCATAATTTTTTTGGTAATATCCTATTTTTCCACATGTACAGAATAGAGAGCTCGATTTTTGGTGAAAAACTTATGTTTAATTAAACTAAAAAAAACAATTATAATAAAACCACAATATATTAAAATTATACTTGATAGAAAGCTTGTTTCGAGTACTATAATCCTCCAGATGGGTTTGTCAAGTTTCTTTCATTTTGATCCTCAACCAGAGCTTCAAAACCTAAAAATCTGATAAAATTGTAGATGGAGAGGGGTATGGGCAAAATAAGGGGGTTCGATCGAATTGGTGTTCGAACCAACCCCCCTGACCCATTTGATTGAAATTGGGTTCAATCAAATATGCATTCGATTGAACCCACCTAATAGCAAATAAAAAAATTATATTTAAATGGGTTTGATTGAACCCAATTAGTTAAAAAAGTTTTAACGACCGACGTTTGATCAAATCCTACACTGACCAAATTGTTAATATGTTTTTAAATAATGTTATATCCATATAAATATGAGGTCATTTTTTTATTTTTTCATATATCATTGCAAGATTAATTCGCATTATCATTGAAGAAGCAAGATTTTGGAGAAGAAAACTTTTGGTAGAGGATTTGAGAGAAGAAAATTTGAAGACGAAAATGGGAGACAAAAAAAGAGACAAAATAAGACTCAAAGAGAGTATTCAAAGCAAAGAGAACAAGAGATGGGCGAAACAAATTTGGCAAGATACCATAGAAAGAAACAAGGTATGTATGCATTTATTTTTCCTATTTAATTGATGAGTTTTTAGCATGTAGTAGGATGTTATTTGTAACTTTTTGAACATAAATATACTAAGTGAATTTATATTATTTTCAATTGAATGTGTATTAGGGTCCTTCATAGTTTTTTGCACAATAGAAGTAAATTATACTTGTATTATTTAGTCATAAGTTCCTCTCTCTTAGGTAGATCATTTTAAAGTTTTTTCTTTATATCTCTCTAGAGATCTCCTTAAATATATATAAGTCTCTCTCTCTCTCTCTCTCTCTCCCTTGACTTGGGTAAGTTTTTTTAAAGATTTTTCTCTCTCTCTAACCTTTTTCTCTAAGGTCTTTTCTCTCTCTCTCTCTCTCTTGACAAGTACAAGTAGATTTTGAAAGCTCTCTATCTCTCTCTTGACTTAAGTCTTTTTAACTTGCTCCTTCTTTCTCTCTTTACTAGGACTTCTCTATATAGGTCTTCTCTTTAGTAGCTTAGATTTTGTCACCATATAAATTATAGTCGAACCTCTTTAACAAGTAGCTACTAGATTAATTATCTTGTAAGCTAAAACTCCATTTAGAGCCAAAGGTTAGTCCTTAAAATTCTAGTCTCATCCTTCTTTTTATAGTACTTGTTGCACTAAGTTGGAGAGATCTATTTCTTTTATCACATTTGATTTTAAAGTTTTTTTTTATATCTCTCTAGAGATCTCCTTAAATCTAGATAACTCTCTCTCTCTCTCTCTCTCTCTCTCTCTCTCTCTCTCTCTCTCTCTCTCTCTCTCTCTCTCTCTCTCTCTCTCTCTCTCTCTCTCTCTCGACTTGAGTAAGTCTTTCTAAAGATTTTTCTTTCTCTCTCTCTCTCTCTATCCTTTTTCTCTAAGGTCCTTTCTCTCTCTCTCTCTCTCGACAAATGCAAGTAGATTTTGAAAGCTCTCTCTCTTTCTCTTAAGTCTTTTTAACTTGCTCCTTCTTTCTCTCTTTCTTAGGACTTCTCTAGATAGGTCTTCTCTTTAGTAGCTTAGATTTTGTCACCATATAAATTATAGTTGAACCTCTTTAACAAGTAGCTACTAGATTAATTATCTTGTAAGCTAGAACTCCATTTAGAGCCAAAGGTTAGCCCTTAAAATTCTAGTATCATCCTTCTTTGGATAGTACTTTTTGCACTAAGTTGGAGAGATCTATTTCTTTTATCACATTTGATTTTAAAGTTTTTTCTTTATATCTCTCTAGAGATCTCCTTAAATCTAGATAACTCTCTCTCTCTCCCTCTCTTGACTTGAGTAAGTCTTTTTAAACCTCTCTCTCTCTCTCTCTCGACTTAAGTCTTTTTAACTTTCTCCTTTCTCTCTTTACTAGGACTTCTCTAGATAGGTCTTCTCTTTAGTAGCTTAGATTGTGTCACCATATAAATTATAGTTGAACCTCTTTAACAAGTAGCTACTAGATTAATTATCTCAAGTATGCTAGAACTCCATTTAGAGCCAAAGGTTAGTCCTTGAAATTCTAGTCTCATCCTTCTTTTGATAGTACATGTTGCACTAAGTTGGAGAGATCTATTTATTTTGTGCATTTGATTTTCCTTAAATTCAAATTGAGCTTAATGAACTTCAATACCTTCAATCCATGGTGGGGTTTGTCTTCACTTTAATCTTAGGCCTATTTTGCTACATGTTAAATGTTTCTACTTATATAAGCCCTATCTTTTCTTTACAAGTATTCTCATTTCATTTTGATCTTAAATATAAATTCCAACAAAGGATTGCATGCTCTGTTAAATCATTCAAGGCTCGAAGAGCTATGTTGTAACATATTATATGTATAGGAGATTTCATATATATCAAATTGTACATCTTACCAAGAATATTTGTGCACACTTACACACTTATATCCTATATGGTATAACTACCTAGATGTATCTTGTACTCATATTTGTCACTTGTGTGCTGAACTTCCATATATAGATTCCTTGTGGTCAAATATATTAGTTATTGTACATGTAAATGTTTATATTAATTTTTATGGTAATTTGTTCATATGGAGGCAAGCTTTAAAATATATCAAGACTTCACTCACTAAATTAAATAATTTTTCTTTAATATGTATTTCCTTAATGTGTGATACAGAAACTGGAGCAAATGTTATTGAAGAACACATAGTTCAAGATGTTAGCACAGAGGAGGCCCAAGTACAAACAATGGATGTTGGAGAGGGGTCAGGATCGCTTCCTTTGACTAGTATGGATGAGCATATTAATCTAGCTAAAGAGGTGAAGGAAAAAATTTCTTATAGAAATTTAGAACTTTTACTTAAAATGGATATTGAGAAATTGAAACAGTATGCTAGACAACCTAAATGTACTGATAGGAGGTCAATGAATAAAACTGCAAAGGAAATAATTGCTCATTTTGATAATCTTGATACACTTGGCTAAACCTAATTGTTATCAATTGTACTTCTTAATAAGGAGCTAAATGAGTCATTACAATTGTTGGGTGTAGATTTGTCATTGAAAAAGGGGAAAGGTTCACACCTAGAAAAAGATATTGTTGAAAATGTTAAAAAAGGTTTCACTTCCATTGGGAAACAATCTCGATCTGTGGATAAGTCCATTTCAAGAAGAATGATGTTGATAGGTATTTTAAGTGAAGATAATTTAAAAAAAAGACAGTTGTGTTCAATTTCAATTGAGATTGGTTTCAGTAGATTGGATGATAGTACCTTGAAAGCAATTGGGCAATTATGTGTAGAGCTCCTTGATCTCACAAGATTCAAGATGTTGTTAGGAACTTGATCACAACCTTTTGGAATGATAATACTCATCCTTCATCAAATAGTAGAGATGTTATCAAACATTGAATTGGGCCCAATAGTTATGAACTACACACAAAACAATGGCTAGAGATAACACAACATAAGATGTATGTGAACTTTTGTAATTCAAATCCAAATATAAAGATTGGGCAAAGAATGTTTGAAAGGTTAAAGCCATATTATGTGACGATAAACAAGGTTTTTGAAACTTTTTGTTGTCGTTACCATATTGAATTTGATCTCTACTATCAAGTGTTTCAAAAGATTTGTGAAGACAGATATGGTTTTGCAAAAGAACCTCCTAAATGGGTAAGTCAGTTCATAGCATCCATCTTATGTGATAAATCAGATGATGATAAAGGAAATGGTCAAATAAACTACATAAAAGGTCTTTGTGAAACATGTGGAAATTTGGAAAAAATGCCTTTGAGAAATGAAGATATCAACCCAATGAAGTTGGTAAATTACAAGAGTTACAAGTACATAAAGTTTCAAACAAAAAATGGGAAAGAATCCACAAGGTTAGATTATGTAGAAGAGGAGATACCTATTGGAACATTTATGGAAAATTTTCATAAATTGATTCAACCATACATACATCATGCTTTTTTTGCTAAGTGGCAAGCACAACAATTTCAAACATTAAGAGATACTTTCCCACTTGGAACAATTTTATTAGTAGTCGACTTTGCAGAAAATTATTCTTTTGTACATCAAAAAGAGATTCAATCACAATATTACTTTTCAGAGCAGATCACTATTATGGTGCATGTGTGTTATGGAAATGCACAATTAGATTTGGATGGTGTTGAAAGTGCATTTGAAGCACGAGTCATCAAGAAAGAATATCACTTTTATATTAGTGATGATAAAGAACATGACACACATTTTGTACAACATTACTTTAAGAATTTATTTGGATATTTGGCAAACAAGGGTGTAAATTTTGAAAGGTATTTTGTATGGTCAGATGGATGTGCGTCACAATTCAAATCATCAAGGCCATTTTATGTACTATGTAGATATCATCAAAATGACGATATACCACATGTTTGGAGTTTCTTTAAGAGTGGGCATGAAAAGGGTTAACATGATGGTGCAGGAGCTTGCATCAAATGTGCTCTAAGAAAACATAAAATGAATTATGATGGAGACTGTATAAATGATGCACATGATATTTTTGAATGGTGTAAGTTACACTTTGCACTAAATGAGGCTGGCACATCTTTAAGAACAAATAGATACATTCCACATGGAGTGTTTTGGGAGATATCGGGTATGTATTTTTGAATTTATTTAATGTGTACTTTAAATATATATTCATGTATATGATATATGTGTACACACAAGTTTGTTTATTTTAGTTTGAATTTAATTATTTAGATATATTATATTCATAATGTACAATATAATAAATTTGTAGGTGTGGATAGAAGACAAATGCATAGATGTAAGAGGGTAGAGAAAACAAGATCTTTGCATTATGTCATGAGTACAAATAGACCTACATAGATGTTGCACACTAGGGATTACTCTTGTTTTTGTTATGAGTGCATGTTGGGAGATTTTGAGAATTGTAAGAACCAACAACATGGATATGTTAGTGAATGGGAAAACATGACACTAGTTGTTACCAACACATACAATGAAGATGATGATGAAATATTTGAAGACATTCCTTTGATTTCAACTGATTATAACTATATTTCAGGATTGATTAAGAAAGGTATGTGTGTGTGTGTGTGTGTGTGTGTGTGTGTGTGTGTGTGTGTGTGTGTGTATATTATAACCTGTATCTCTAAATTTTTTAAGTTACAAATTTTGGACATGTAAATTTTGTGTAGGAGATGTTTTTACAGTCATAGTAGAGGCTGAAAATATAGAAGAAGTTAGTTATTATTTATTGCATTGCACAAAAGAGAGGCAAAAGCTAATAAATCCATAAACAAGTGATGGAATGATGTTTCCCACAGGTTTAACTTTATTTAATTAATATTTTTTAAATCATTTTGAATTTGTTACATATGTACATGTCAAGTACCTCAAGAGCAATTTTAACTTTTAATTTATATTATAATTTATGTTATGTCTTACCAAGCAATGAGAATGCTATACATGTTCATAGATGTAGGTTACATTTACCTCAAGAAAATGTTATATAAATGTTATGTCTTACCGTGGAATGTTGTTTCCCATAGATTTAGTTGTAGTGCAAGGGACATATCTCAAACAAGTCAAGATTGTTCACCATGAGATTCACTTTATTGATTATTAAGCTAACAACAAGGTATATCAATATAGCCACCTAGTAATTGCTATCAGCCTATCTCTTCATACAGTTCATGCACGTGGACGTCGTAAGTGGAGACTAGATAGTGATGATCATTAGAGAATATTAGATGTCATTGAAGAGTGAGCTGAACTACTTGATGTGACCTAAAAAATATGGATGAAGAACTTACAATTTTTAATGTTTTGAAGACCTAAATTCATTATCTAGATCTATGTTCATGTATTATTATTTTTCAATTTATGCAAGTTAAATTAATAATTATTTTGTTGAACAAATTTTAAATTTCAACATGTGATTCTTAATGTACAAATGATCTCTCTCTATTAGAAGTCATATAGATAATGCCCTAGATTCTTATTCAAGTGCATGCACGATATGATAAATTTTGAATGATTTTATTTAATGCTATATATGCTCTTTGAACATGCTACAATACATGTACATATGCAAGTTAGAGATGTCATTGATATAAATTTTATATGAAAATCAAAGTTTTCAATGTATCAATGCACAAATCATCACTGTACACAACTTAGTTTATAATTATTAAATATAAAATTGATTGAATTCACATTGGTCACCCTTAGTGTACTATGAGACAATTAGTACATGATTGAGTTGAGTTTAACATTTCATTGCAATCATAACAATGTTGCACACTTAAAGCACTCTTGCCCAGTCATGAGGATTGATCTAATTCTCAAACATTTACAAATTCCTAAAGACTCATTTCCACTTGTTGTTTTATCATTGCAACCTTTTAAGTTACAACATATAGATTCTAATCACACAACAAGTATTTGTTTCATCATGAGATGATTTGACCATATATTTATATGTATGGTTCACTCTAAGTCTAGTGGTTAACCCTATCTAGGTAATAGATACATGTCAATTGAAATAT
The DNA here is from genome assembly GCA_027924645.1 of Cunninghamia lanceolata. Taxonomy (NCBI): domain Eukaryota; kingdom Viridiplantae; phylum Streptophyta; class Pinopsida; order Cupressales; family Cupressaceae; genus Cunninghamia; species Cunninghamia lanceolata. The sequence goes on along the minus strand of BSBN01000193.1, from coordinate 2,636,096 downwards.
TCCTAGCCAAAGTAAAATCGTAAGACACTAAATAATGTAGCATTAGATTTTTTGGAAATGGATTTATAAATATCTTTAAATTATTGTCAGCAAGTGCCACCAATGGATTTCTATTGTTGAATATAACATGAAATAGTTAAAATAAGATCTCATTTAGTATTGAGTCAACTAGATTGGAGTCCAAGTTTTAAAACTTTGTTATATGTAGTAAACAAGTAATTATCTTCTTCCCATGAATTTACCTTTTTGTTCATGATATTTTACTCTTTTATATGTCTTATATATGTCTTAGGTATGTCTTAGGTCTAGACTAGAACAAGGTATAAAATCTAGGGACACCTATCTTAGATACACACATCTTAGGTCTAGACTAGGATAAGGTACATGAAATCTCTAGGTGTAGATTAGATATGCCTTAGGTCTAAGTTACATCTACTAGGAAATTTCTTAATATGTCTAAATGATATAAAATCTAGGTGTAGATTAGATATTCTTAGGTCTAGACTAGAATAAGGTATAAAATCTAAGGGAAGCTCTTTTTTTTATCTTGAAGTTATGAAACCCTAGTAAAGATCCATGGTGCCCATTCGAGTATGTTATCATTAGAAATTTATAAAACCCAACTTTTTAGTTCACTATATTTAGAAAGTTGTATGTGAGTTTAATAATCATTCAACTCTCAAACTTAACAAGCCTCTTCTATCTAGTTCATTTAAAAATTCAAATATGATGAACTTCTATAGATTCAATCTTCACTAGTATATATTATAAAATCAACATTAGTTCTGATACCTCTTCACATTGTCTAGGAGTAGAAAATTATTCTAGTTTTGACTAAGATTGATGAATATATACATGATTTCATGACTTTAACTATAATTATGTTAAATTACCTAGAATTGCATTCCTACTCACTATAGCTATAGTTGAAGGGAGATACAATCTTTAATCAGCTATAGGTACCATCAAAGTTGTTCAACATAAGTCAACAAGACCTCTTGATTTGAGAAGGATGATCTTCAAATTAATTATTTCTATGCATTACATAAGGGAGATATATTCTTTAATCCTATAGGTACCATCAAATTTGTACAACATAAGTGAACATGATATCTTGACTTGAGAAGAATGATCTTAAAATTATTATTCCAATTCTAGGATATATGAAGGTTGTCCAAAGGAACAATTCCTTAAAATTTTATGGACTACTATGATGTGTAGATAAGGATATAGCCTTGATTGAATTGAAATAATATATCATTAAATAATCTATGTTCTTGAATTAGGGCCTCTTATAGGAATTGAGTGACAATGGGCATGGAATAGATTCTAGTTGTTTATATGCATTTTAACAAGTTTGAGTTAAGGTTATTCAAATGAATTCTTCAAGTTTACAATTCATCATCATGTTTAAATGGATGTTGCATTTAGCCAATCCTTAATGGTATTCCAATTTGTAGTTTTATTATGTTCATGGTGTGCTAAGTGTTCCAAGGTGTGGCCCTTGGTCTCCTTGTTCAATGCTGTGCTGTGGTGGTTTGCAACAAGGGTTTAACCACCTCCCGTGCTTGTTAAGTCAAGTGGTTGTATCGGGCATTAACAAGTCGATCTTTTGGTGCAACGACAACTAACAATTGGTATCAGAGTCGAGGTCATAGGTTCAAACCCCGTGCTTATGCTGGGGGGATTGTTGCAAGGTGTGGCCCTTGGTCTCCTTGTTCAACGCTGTGCTACGGTGGTTTGCGACAAGGGCTTAACCACCTCCCATGCTTGTTAAGTCAAGTGGTTGTATCGGGCATTAACAGGTCGATCTTTTGGTGCAACGGCAGCTAACACTAGGTGGTTAATGTTACTTGATTAGATATTTGGCTTATAGTCTTATTCATGACTTGAGTGTAATACTTATTTGTTCTAGTAGTGGTGAAGGTCAAATTATCTAGAAGTCTAATTTTATTTTTTAATAGAAGATCTTCCAAGTTTTATTTACATTTGTTATATATATTGTGTTCGTATGCTACTTATGTGGGCCTAACTTATGTTATTTCATCATATAGCTATTTTTCTTGTCCTTTATCTAGATATTTGAATGGTATATCATTACAGAGTTATAAAGTTTATTTTAAACTTAAAATTTCAGATATGTATAACTTAAAGAATCTATATATATCTTATGTATCTATCATGTGTAGGTTGAAATTTACATGACGTGATTGAGATACTTGCATAATATTTTTTAAGTTAATATTTTATTATTTCAAAACTTGTATTACATGTCTTAATACATGCACGTGTAAATATCAAATAGATCCATTGAAAATATCAAGAAGCATTTATATGAAAACATTATTAATATATCTCAAACGTAAATTTGTCCATGTCAAATATAAACATATTTGTGTCCATCTAAAGAATAAACATGTCTGTGTTTATAGATGCATAAATGTCCAAACATGTTGAAAATATATAAACATAAATGTTCATACATACATTCAAGAAAATATGCAAACATAAATGTTTGAATACATGTTTGAAAATATAAACATAATCATGTCCATACATAAATGCATAAATGTCTATACATGTCAAATATATAAACATAAACATCCGTACATGCCATTTGAATATAAACATAAACATATAAATGTCAATATCTCAAACATAATCATAAGTTACACAAATGTCCATGTCCATATCTCAAACATAAACATAAACATAAACACAAATGTCCATGACAAATCATCAAACACATGTATGTAATCAAGTTAGGTGGAAATGTCAACATATCAAACATAAATAAATGGAAATGTCAAGCTAGAAACAACATCAAATGGAGACCTCTCTAGGTGGGTACAACCTAATCATCATGTTGGCTCCTAATCAAATGACCCTCTAAATGAAAATCTTGTTCTGATGCATGTGCCGAGTCCTGGAGATAAAATCAAGTACAATGCATAGTTAAATACATTTTATCTAGATATATAGAACTATTTAAAAATGTACATATTGTAATTTATTATAAATAGATAGATATATCTACATGTACATACAAAACTCACATGTCCACTAGCAACAATATCATCAACAGAATCACGTCGACGTACACGGTTTGAGCTTAGGCTAGGAGTAACATGAGGTATCTCCATCTACAATATATATATATAGTTAAAACTAAAATCTAAATAATTTTTTAAAAAATTGAATTGAATGTATGCACATGCACACAGACATATATATCTTATCTAGATCTACACATATACATACCTACATATCACTTGGTACCATAGGACCTGAGCCCTCTACAATGTTCACCTCCACTAAATCATCCAAATGATCTGATGTATTTGTCTGAGCCCTATCATATCATAGTAATGACAAGTGAAGGGGACTAATCAACTCAGATGGCATCGATATAGAATCAGAGTGCATCAACATATCCATAAATCCTGTAGAACTCTGCATCCTCTCAAGGTCATGATATGAACCTAGATCACTAGCCTATGCAGCAACTAAATGATCTGTAGGTGGATCATCATGTGCACTAGTGCTGCCAGGCCTAGAAGGGTGGTCCGAATGATGAGATCCTAAATGTGAATGAATAGACATAGCTAGATGATCACTAACCTGATTTATGGAGATCCCTAGCTCTAATGCAATGAATACATATGCCTCCAAGAGATCCTCTGCGAAACAATGCAATGTGCTACGCGTCATCTCCCCTGTGAGACCATCCAACTGTGCAGGTGTAGGGATGCCTACCATAGCATAAGGATCATAGTGAGTGCTGGTACACTATGCTGTAAATGAAGCTCTAGATTGTGGACGTCGTGCCATCAAAAATTGACCCACATGATCAGTAGCTATCGTAGTGGTGGCAACTGCAATATCGCCAACACTATCAATTGCTTCCCTTTGGGAAGCAATGACAACATGATCTGCTGAGGGGGCTACGGCTGGGGAGATAGCAGGATTCCTCTCACCAACTAATTCCCTATATGCCAGGGCAGCCTAATCAGGTTGACGATAAGCATCCCTATTAGCAAGCTTGCCACGACCCTGACCACAATATGGTGGAATGTCACAGTAGTTGACTTTGAGGCCTAAATGAATCTTAGCATACAACTGTTGTGCAAAATATAAGGGAATTTGGTCGTTATTTGGATAACAACCATAAATAGAAAGAAATCAAGGGTATATCAATCTTGCCATATCATCGACACATCTCGTTACCCAGTATCCCTTGACCTTTTCCTTAGTACGATAGTATGGAAAGCATTCAGATTTAATGGTTTCTTTTGTCACCACACTCTGAACATGAGAGAGGAGACATCAACACAAACTTCTTCCCACATGTGGGAAAGAATAGCAGTTATAGCATCAGGGGAATAAGCACTTGTGTCTCGAATTTTATCTCTAATTTTTTCTAAGCTTTCCATTATGGACTTACAACTATGGTTATATATTCCCATGTTCGTTTCATCATTTATGCAAACTTTCAATCTATCGATCTCATTATTAGTTCATGAAAATAGTTCCTAAGGTGGAACTGGTGCATAATTTTCCATGTGTGATGTAGTCAAAGATCTCTAGAACTAGATAAAACATGTGCAAAATTAGACATCTCTCTATATGTATCATGTGCACATGTAGAAATTCATAGTTCTCACGTGTAGAAATATATTAAATATATAAATAGGAAAACAAGAAAGAGAATAAGTAGTATAGAATACACACAATACACATTGTACAAGAACATTTTAAATACAAATATAGCAAAGGATGCTTTGGATCAATTGACTTAAATCTGTGAATCAAAAGATGACTTAATTTAGTAGATGATACAAATAGTCTACACATAAAATTAAATTATTTTCAAAATATCTAGATACATCATACATGTTGAATTATACTTACTATTTAACTTTATATAAACCTCTATAATTGCCTTAGGATGGCCATGTTGAACCTATCAACATACAATTTCTTGCTTCTAACTTGTTGAGCTTGTTTATCCTCTTGTAGATCTAGAATTGGTTAAAGAAGGCCATCCTAATGCAATTATAGCTCGATATAAATAAGGTTTTGCAAGTATAATTTGAAACACATATAATTATTTATATTGTACAAAAATAGTCTAGTCTAAGTGCTTAGGCACACATGGGCCCTTCATCAATCAAATGAGGAAAACTAAGAACCTCAAAAGGTACATAAACCCCAAGACACACTTCCCATGCCTAGATGGGTCTACTCATGCTACTTGGAAGTTACAAGGCATTTAAAGGAGATTCAATCACTCAAGAAAGTGCATGTTAACAACTTCATTGCAACATAAAAACATACACCAAGGGAATGATTTCTAAACAAACTAATTGCAATATTATACCATGAGAAATAATTCATACCTACTAAAGTTAAATACAAATATAGCAAAGGATGCTTTGGATCAATTGACTTAAATCTGTGAATCAAAAAATGACTTAATTTAGTAGATGATACATACACTCTACACATAAAATTAAATTGTTTTAAAAATATCTAGATACATCATACCTGTTGAATTATACTTACAATTTAACCTTATATAAACCTCTATAGTTTCCATAGGATGGCCATGTTGAACCTATCAACATATAATTTCTTGCTTCTGACTTGTTGAGCTCACTTATCCTCTTGTAGATCTAGAATTGGTTAAACAAGGCCATCCAAATGCAACTATAGCTTGGTATAAATAAGGTTTTGCAAGTATAATTCAACACATAATTATCTATTTCAAACAATTTAATTTTACATGTAGACTATCATCTACTAGAATTTTTTTTTGAAAATATGTACTTACATAACCTTAATATTATACCAAGCTATATCTATTTACATTAGGATGGCCATGTTGAACCAATTCTCTACAACTAATGACTGATATGTCTCACCAACATCATAACATGATAGTGTCTACTAAATGGATTGTGGAACAAATGTATCAACATAAATGCCCTACATCAGAGTAGATAGGTATGTTGTGTTGTGCTCGCCTATATCAACATACAATTTCTTCTCTGATGTACAAGTGTCTATGTTGATATTGTTCCATGACTTCCAAAGTAGACACTACTTATCATTGGTGTTGGTGAGACATATCAGTCATCATGTAGAGAATTGGTTAAATATGGCCATCCTAATGCAACTATAGCTCGGTATAAATAAGGTTTTGTAAGTATAATTTGAAACACATATAATTGTTTATATTGTACAAAAATAGTCTAGTCTAAGTGCTTAGGTACACATGGGCCCTTCACTGATCAAATGAGGAAAACTAAGAACATCAAAAGGTACATAAACCCCAAGATAAACTTCCCACACCTAGATGGGTCTACTCATGCTACTTGGAAGTTACAATGCATTTAAAGGAGATTCAATCACTCAAGCAAGTGCATGTTAACAACTTCATTGCAACATAAAAACATACACCAAGGGAATGATTTCTAAACAAACTAATTGCAATATTATACCATGAGAAATAATTCATACCTACTAACTATATTTTTTGAATAAAACCATCGTTGAAAAATCATTATGTAACAACCATACACATGTCCTAGTTTGAGCTTAGGAAATATAACATTAATTGTTAAATTTTCTCATCACCTCGATGGTAGATTACAATCTGAAATAGTACCAATAAAATTAATGTTTGAAACCCATTTTGATGTGTCATAACTTAACTAGTTGGCTAAGTAAACATTTTAAAATAAGCCTAATTGATTTATGACACTACAATAGTTAAGACAGTTTCAATTGACTCAATATGCATCTTGGTTAAAGATTAGGAATAAATTTTGAGAAGGGAATTGTCATGTCCTAGATGCAGGACATAAACATTTTGATTATAAAGGAAAAATGTTTTTTAGATTACCCCTATTGTCTCAAAGATACAAGATAATATATGCTCCTTAAATATATTAATAAAATAAGCCTAAGGATGAACACTAAGAATTTTATATATGTTATTTTTGTATAGTTATGTTCAAGGACTTGTTTATAGCCATTGTTGATATACAATATTTTTTATTTAATGGTATATGTATCTTATGTTTTCTCTAAGAAATTTTATTTTTCTATGGCCCTATAATGACAATGTGGTCTTTGAGACTTGGTATAGACTAGATTGAGTGCATTTAGGAATTTCTAAGTATTCTAGAAATACCTCAAAATTTATGGTTCATTTGCTCTATTTAATGATGTAATAATTTTGTGATAAGTCTAAAGATTTAGGTTTTCTAGCTTGCTTGTTGCATAATTTTCCTAAATCCAGAGATTGTGTCACATTTGTAATCAATATCATTTTAGATCTTGGACTTCTTAAGAGTTGAGTTTGAAGTGATTTTTCTCCTGGAATCTCTAAGTATATAATTAATTGATTTAAATAAAAATTATTTCAAAAAATAAAATTAAATGCAATTTGTACATTAAGTTATTTTCCATATCAAAAGACATAAATGGCCAAGGATTCCCACCAACATTACTACAATTTCATAAGATAATTTTTTTGATAGGAAATTTGCACAACTTTAGTCTATTTTAAAGTAATATGATCATAAGCATGTGTAAATGTAATCTAAGAAACAAGTATCACATAGTGGCTAGTCCTTGTCAAATTGCAAAATGTTTGGAAATAGAAATAATAATCAAGTCAATTGCACAAAATCAAGCTAATTGCATTCCTCTACAAACTATGGCCCCTTATTTGAATTTATAAGATATCATAATTTATATACCTAATTTGATTCCTTATGATATCATTGACATTGAAGTCAAAATTGAAAACTCATTGCATCTAATACATGTAGGAAAATATTATGTAAATGGGGGTGAATATGCTCAAAATCCTAATTGCTTATATGGATGTGAAATCATGCCAAGTACACCTAATAATATCAAGACTATTGCCCCTCATGTGGTGACATGGATGAACAAAATGATAACTTGTTATATCTTTTGAAGAAACACTTTATATTGTTGAGGTTAATGAGAAATACTTGCTAAGATAAATCAAGTCTTACTAATGAAAATGATTTTATCTAATGAATTTGTGTTCATGGATGCATGTTGGAAATCCCCCAAAAGTCCACTTAATTATAAATCAAGCATGAGTGAACATGAAGAAAATTGTAGCATTCAACTTGAAGAAAAGACACATGTGGACACCCAAATAGAGGAAGTAGAGGCATGCTATGATATTCCCTATTGTACACCAAAAACCAAGTTGTCATCTGGATGCCAAATTCTAAAATTGAAAACATGTTGGACATGGTATCAAATTTAAGTAATGAGATGTTAATTTCCTCTATTAACTTAATAGATCTTGCATTACCTAGCCATTGTACGATTCATCCTATTGCTTAGCATGGTGAGGTTATTTTTCTAAAATTTCTACTAGCCCATGACTTGACAAATGATGATTCATTAGGGCTAGAATTTAAAAATTCATGGAAATACCTGTTGATATATACCTACACTATGCTACATCTAATACACATGTTAACAATTTTCTTGTTTCTAGTAATGTAGATTTGCATGATCATGTTAATACTATTGATGCAAAAGAAATTTTTACTCAAGATCATGTGAGTGTGTAAATCACATGTCTAAGGATCTTAAGGGAGTATATTTGGAGGATTGTTTGTTGATTTGAGCATAGTGATGGAATGTGAACAAATACCTTTGGTTGTTGTACTATCACACAAAAATATGATGTTTTCTTTCCATGCCTACATTTTATCATGTTTATTATTTTGATCATGGTGGTTTAAATGAAAGAACATGCATATGGATTAAACATGACAACAGTGAGAAATCACAAAGATCTTAACCTTGCATGTGATAGGCATCCTAAAGTTGATCCTAGACTACGACTTAAATTTAATAATTGTATAGCTGTATTTAGGCATTTTAGCTATAAAATACAATGAAAATTTTAAAAAAGATTGTATCATATGAAAGGAGAGATTTTGGACAAATTTTTAAAATTTATATAGGATTGTGATGATATATATATTTGATTTTTGTATGATTTACTTATACTAAGGCATGTCATAGTATATGAAAGGCACATTTGAATAGATAACTGTCATAAAAAAATTGCTTGACAAGCAAGGTTGACTATTAGAATCATAACACAACAACCTTTACCATCATCCTCCCTGCTTGTGACAAAATGGGAGCTTTAGAACAGGGTATGGACATCCATTTGAACATAACAAAAGGGAGTTTTTTGTCAAATATTATAGTTGGAAATGTTGTGGTGTATATATTGTTGCAAGTATGAGGTTAATCAATGTTGTCATTGATGTCAACATACTCATATTGCATTGACAAGAAGGATTGGATGAGCTGTGAGCTGAGGATATTGAGAAAATTAGTCTCTATCCAGAACAGTGAAGAACAGTGATGAGAAGAAGGCAAAAGTACTGTATAGGTTGAGGATCAGAGGATGCAGATTAAAGGGTTTGTATATATGAGTCTTGAGATGTTGTAGTTAAGATTTCAGAGGTCCACATAAAGAACTGAAGAATTTATGGCTGTTTGTGTGAAATCAGTTCCGGCAGGTGTTCAGAGGTGACAGAGGGTCACAAAATGGTCTGGTGTGATCCAGAATTGTATTCTCCTATTCTGTGGATTGGAAAGAGTGTTTGGGATGTCCTTGTGATGTGTCATCTCGATTAATGTATAGTTTGGAGGTCCAGAAGTACCTTTTGCATTATGACAGTGGTGGTAGACTGTGTTCTTGAAGTTTCAGATGAAGAAGAGAAGAGATTCTGATAAGTCAAGGAAGTGCAGATGTACCTGGTCATTTAGACAAGCTTGTGAAGGTTCTTGGATCATGTGGAAGTTGTGTTGTCAGTCCGCATCAGTGGTAGAGCCCGGAATTGAAGATATTCTTCCAGATGAAGATGTTCTTGTTCAGTCTGGCCGACCAGATGTGTTACATGTCTTGCAGATGATCTTGTAGGTGATTGCCGACTGAGATGGTTGTTCCTAAGTTGATGTCTTGTATAAATAAGGGATTGTGAATTCATTTTGTAGTGAGTCTTGTGATAATGAGTGTGTGGTAGTGAAGAAGAGCGTGAAGAGCAGAGCAGAAGGTTTGGGCGTAAATGGAACTGATCCAGGCATGGTAAAGATGTCATTCTCCAGTTTGATTTTGTGATTCGTATCACTTTGTAGATAGTGTGTCTCTTTGTAGGCAGTGTGCCTCCTTGTGAGCAATGTGCTCAGGTAGTGAGCCCTGGTTGGCATGTGCCATCCATTTTTCTTATTCTTCTAACAGAGAATAATCCTTGGGTTAATCACCCCGTGGTTTTTCCCTTAACTAGGTTTTCCACATCAAAATCTTGGTGTTCAATGTGTTGATGTGTATCTACTCCTGTGTTTTTCCTTTTGCTTTCATGAATGGTTAACTGATATGCTATTATCTAATAAAGAAGAATCAAGTGTTTAAAGTAGAAGCAAGTTTTTGTACAACTAATTCACCCCCCCTCTCAGTTGTGTGCCCTAGATCTAACATTGGTATCAGAGCCAAGTTCCTCTAAAAGGAGCTTAACCGCTTGAGGAGATCCAGGATGTCGTCATACAAGAAGGATAGTCTGAAGTTCGATGGAACCAACTTCTCTCTCTAGAAAGGTCGCATGAAATGTCATTTGGAGTGTATGGGAAAAGCATACTTGTCCATGGTCACAAAACCATATGTACCTCCACAGGGTGGTTCGATAACTCTGAATGAAATTACAGATGCTGAAAACAATCTGTGGACCAAAGAAGCTCTTCTAAGCACATTGAATGACTTAGAACTCTCAAATGTTATTGACCTACCTACTGCATATGAGATTTGGGTTAAACTAGAACTTCTGCATGAAGGAGATGAGTTTGTCAAGAGTGCAAGGTTGCAAAGTCTCAAAGGGAAATTTGAAAGATTGAAAATGAGAGATGATGAAAATATCACTACCTTTATGCCAAGAGTAAATGAGCTGGTGTGTGGAATCAGGAATGCTGGTGGAGTTCTGGATGAAAATGAGATTGTCTGTAAAATTCTCAGATCCCTTCCTACTGCCTACAAAATCAAGGTTGCTGCCATTGATGAATTCAGAGCCCATACAACTGTCACAAGAGAGCAATTGGCTAGCAAACTGGCTGCTTTTGAAATGACTGAGTTTGGAGATGATCCCCCCAAGACTGAATCTGCATTCAAAGCTAGTGCCTATGTGAAAGGCAAACAGAGATTTGATCTGGGAGAAAACTCTTCAAGGAAGCTGTCATGGTATGATCAAGCAAGGAAAGACATGGAAGAGGAAGAAGCAGAAACAGCTCATCTTGAAGCCCTCATTGCAATACTCAAGCTGTAAGAGATCTTCCAAAATTGGTGAAACCTACAAATAGTTTGTGCAAAGAATGTCAGCTAGGTAAACAGAGCAGAGTCTCTTTCAAAAGCAAGGATCAGTCCTCTACCAGATTATTAGAATTAGTCCATACTGATCTCTGTGGTCTGACAAGAATCAAGAGTATGCAAGGTGATAGATGTTTCATGTTACTGATTGATGATCATTCCCGAATGATGTGGGTTACCTTCCTAAAAGAGAAATCAGAAGCCCTTGAGAAGTTCAAAATCTTCAAAACCATGGTAGAGAATCAAACTAGATTGAAATTGAAATGTCTAAGGTTTGATAGAGGTGGTGAATTCACATCCGGTGAATTCATAGATTTTTGTGAGAAGCATCATATAAAAAGACAATTGTCTGCTCCTAGGACTCCACAGCAAAATGGAGTAGTTGAGAGAAAGAATCGAACCATCTAGGAAGCAGCCAGGACAATGATGATGGAAATAAATGTTCCTCAGATGTTTTGGAGAGAAGCTGTTAGCACTGTAGTTTATACTCTTAACCGAGTTCAAATCAGAAGCAATACCGGTAAGACTCCTTATGAACTTTGGTTTGGCATAACTCCCACTGTGATATATTTTAGAGTATTTGGTAGCAAGTGTTACATCAAAAGAGATTAAGATTTAGGAAAGTTTGATGCTAGAAGTGATGAAGGAATTTTCTTGGGTTACTCCACTCAAAGCAAAGCATACCGGTGTTACAATAAGAGATTGAGAAAGATGATAGAAAGTACAAATGTGAAGGTTGATGAAGGAATTGAGAAGCCCTCAAGATTCTATGAATGTGATGAAGATGATCAAAATGATTCTCTGGTGCAAGAAGCTCTATCCTCTTCTAAAATTTAGATCTAGACTGATTCAGTAAATTAGGAAGAAGAAGTTTGTCTGAATGAGCCTGATCAAGAATTAGTAGTGCAAGAAACTGCCAAAGTTCCAAGGTATGTAACTCTAAATCATTCTAAAGATCAGATCATAGGTGACAAAAGTAAAGGGGTACAAACAAGGAGAAGAATTGCTCAAGATTCAGATGAATACTGTCTGATTTCAAAGATTGAACCTAAGACAGTTAATGAAGCTTGCAATGATGAAAACTGGACCAAAGCAATGGAGGAAGAATTGATGCAAATTGAGAAAAATCATACTTGGGATCTTGTTCCCATACCTAGAAACAAAAATGTGATTGGAACTAAATGGGTCTTCCAGAACAAACTAAATGAAGTTGGTGATGTAATTAGAAATAAAGCTAGATTGGTCTGCAAAGGCTACTCACAAATAGAAGGAATTGATTTTGAAGAGACCTTTGCTCCGGTAGCAAGAATTGAAGCTATCAAATTATTTCTTGCATTTGCTACTTTCAAAGACTTCAAGGTATATCAGATGGATGTCAAGTCTGCCTTCCTAAATGGTGACTTGGAAGAAGAAGTATACATTGAACAATCGGATGGATTTCAATTGTCTGATCATGATGATATGGTCTGCAAGTTGAAGAAAGCACTGTATGGTTTGAAGCAAGCCCCAAGAGCATGGTATGAAAGGTTAGATAAACATCTTGTGCAAATCAGTTTCAACAAAGGCACTACTAATAGTAATCTATATTTCCAAATAGATAGGGAAAACATCTTGATTGTTGAAGTATTTGTTGATGATATCATCTTTGGAGGAAAAGATAGTATGTGTAAAACTTTTACAAATCAAACGAAAAGTGTGTTTGAAATGTCCATGCTTGGTGAAATGAATTTCTTCTTGGGTCTGCAAATTACTCAAACAAAGAAAGGGATCTTCATTTCTCAGACCAAATATGTAAAAGAATTGTTAAGGAAATTTGGGATGGAAGATTCAAAACCAATGAATACTCCCATGGCAACCGGATGCAAGTTGAGCAAAGATGATGACTCTCCTAAGGCAAACCAGACAAAGTACAGATCAATGATTGGTGGATTGTTGTATCTCACTCAGAATAGACCAGATATAATGTAGGTTGTTGGTCTCGTGGCAAGATTCCAGGCTGATCCCAGAGAATCTCATGTCATGGCAATCAAAAGAATTTTTAGATACCTAAAAGGGACAGTGGAGTATGGTTTGTGGTATCCTAGAGATCAGGATTTTTCTCTTCATGCATATACAGATGCAGATTGGGCAGGAGATGTGGATGATAGGAAGAGTACAAGTGGAGGAGCTTTCTTTTTGGGAAAAAGATTGGTTTCTTGGCTAATCAAGAAACAAGAGGCAATATCTTTGTCTACAACTGAAGCAGAATACATAGCAGCAGCAGGTAGTTGCACTTAGATTTTATGGATGAAGCAGATGCTAAGAGACATTAAAGTTGAATATGAGGAGCCTATCACAATTTTCTGTGATAATTCATGTGCAATTAATATTTCTAAGAATCTGGTATTGCATTCCAAGACTAAGCACATATCTATCAAGTTTCACTTTCTGAGAGAGCAAGTGAACAAGGATGAAGTTAGATTGAAGTATGTACCCTCCAAGGATCAGATTGTAGATATTTTTACTAAACCTCTTCCCAAGGACTCTTTTGAGTATCTCCGGGAGAAGCTAGGGGTCATGGCCCCTTCGGTGATGAACTAAGATGCACTAATGTGCATCAGTCTGGTGGATATCATAGTCATATCTTGTGATCCAGATTGATGATGGGGAGCTACTACTAAGGGGGAGTAGCTGGTATGATTCTGATGTGTTAGAATTGCAAGTATGAGCCCTTTGCCATTGATGTCAAAGGGGGATAGAAGACATGTGAAAAAACAAGTGGTTGATGATCAAAGAGGGAGCAGTAAAGGAAGAGAAGACATGTGAAGAGTTGTTGCTGATAGGGGGAGCTGTGACAGAAAGGAGAAGATCTTGTCTTGATGGTTTTTCACATCATATGTTGCCATCAATGACAAAGGGGGAGATTGTTGCAAGTATGAGGTTAATCAATGTTGTCATTGATGTCAACATACTCATATTGCATTGATAAGAAGGATTGGATGAGCTATGAACCGAGGATACTAAGAAAATTAGTCTCTATCTGGAACAGTGAAGAATAGTGATGAGAAGAAGGCAAAAGTACTGTATAGGTTGAGGATCAGAGGATGTAGATTAAAGGGTTTGTATATATGAGTCTTGAGATGTTCCAGTTAAGATTTCAGAGGTTCGCATAAAGAACTGAAGAAGTTATGGCTGTTTGTGTGAAACTAGTTCCGGCAGGTGTTCAGAGGTGACAGAGGGTCACAAAATGGTCTAGTGTGGTCCGGAATTGTATTCTCCTATTTTATGGATTGGAAAGAGTGTTTGGGATGTCCTTGTGATGTGTCATCTCGATTTATGTATAGTTTGGAGTTATGGAAGTACCTTTTGCATTATGATAGTGGTGGTAGACTGTGTTCTTGAAGTTCCAGATGAAGAAGAGAAGAGATTCTGATAAGTCAAGGAAGTGCAGATGTACCTGGTCATTCAGACAAGCTTGTGAAGGTTCTTGGATCATGTGGAAGTTGTGTTGTCAGTCCACATCAGTGGTAGAGCCTAAAATTGAAGATATTCTTCCAGATCAAGATGTTCTTGTTCAATTTGGCTGACTGGATGTCTTACATGTCTTGCGGATGATCTTGTAGGTGATTACCGACTTAGATGGTTGTTCCTAAGTCGATGTCTTGTATAAATAAGGGATTGTGAATTCATTTTTTAGTGAGTCTTGTGATGATGAGTGTGTGGTAGTGAAGAAGAGCGTGAAGAGAAGAGAAGAAGGTTTGGGCATAAATGGAATTGATCTAGGCATGGTAAAGATGCCATTCTCCAGTTCAATTTTGTGATTCTTATCACTTTTTAGATAGTGTGTCTCTTTGTAGGTAGTGTGCCTCCTTGTGAGCAGTGTGCTCGGTCAGTGAGCCCTGATTGGCATGTGCCATCCATTTTTATTATTCTTCTAACAGAGAATAATCCTTGGGTTAATCACCCCATGGTTTTTCCCTTAACCAGGTTTTCCACGTCAAAATCTTGGTGCTCAATGTGTTGATGTGTATCTGCTCTTGTGTTTTTGCTTTTGCTTTCATGAATGGTTAACTGATATGCTATTATCTAATAAAGAAGAATCAAGTGTTTAAAGTAGAAGCAAGTTTTTGTACAACTGATTCACCCCTCCTCTCAGTTGTGTGCCCTAGATCTAACATATATATGCAAAACGTGGAAGCCTGCACCAGGCACATGAATTGTTTGACATAATGACTCAAAGAGATGTATCTCATGGACAACAATGATCGCATGCACACAAAATAGATTTGTTGAAAATTCTTTAGAAAGTTTCAAGAAAATGCAATTGGAAGGTGTAAAGCCGAAAACCACAACCTTCATTAGCATCCTCCTGCTCAATCCTGTGAAAAAATGGGAGCTTTGGAACGGGTATGGATATCCATCTGAGCTTAATGGAAGGGGTTTTTTTGGTAGATATTATAGTTGGAAATGCTCTAGTAGACATGTATGTATATGCAAAATGTGGAAGCGTAGACAAGGCATGTCAACTACTGACAGAATGCCTCAAAGAAATATGGTCTCGTGGTTGGCAATGATTGCAGGGTATCCACAAAATGGATTTGTTGAAAAGGCTTTAGAAACTTTCAAGAAAATGCAATTAGGTGTAAAACTAGACACCCTTCGCCAGCATTGTCCCTCCCTATGATAAAATGGGAGCTTTGAAATGGGTATGTACATCCATCATGTAGCATAATTGAAGGAGGGTTTTTTTTGCAGATAATATAGTTGGAAATGCTCTGATAGACATGAATACATAGCAAAATGTGGAAAAAAAGAAAATTTTATATACAAAATGAACGCTAGAGAAATGAGAAAATTTCACATACTTGGCTCAAGGGTGGTGATGAAATTGGTTGGTGGGGAGCTCCTAGGGTTCAGTCGCTCTCATCTAGGTTCGACAGCACTGACTGTCAAAAATGATAGTTAAAACTCATATTAAAAAAAAACCTAAACAATTGGGTTCGATTGAATAGGTGTTCAATCGAACCCATTATTATATAAATAAAAAATTAGGTCGTTCGTGGGTTTGATCACACACCCAATGACCCCGTGGTGATGTAGGGTTCGATCAAATGTAGAGGTTTGATCGAATCTTCTTTAGGATTCGATCGAACGTTCTTGTTCGATCGAACCTAGTCTTTATTTTTTTAAGGCACAGGCAATTTTGTTTCTTCAAAAAAATTGTAACCCATTATTGTATGTTGACCTATATGAATAGAAACACCGAATACAAGTAGGCTCACTGCTAAGGCTTCACTGCCCAGAAGAAAGGCTCACTTCCAAGGGCTCACTACCAAGAAGAACTCACTATCTAGAAGAGAGAAGAATAGAAGAGGACTATTACAGAGAGATTCACTATCTCAAAGCAACAAGAGAAATCCACCACTGCAACTTCTTCCCATCCGCAACCTTTGGCTCACTGCCTCAAGTAACTTCAAGCACATTGAAATGTAGACACCTTCTGCTCACTACATTCGAGAATCATAAGCATTAAAGATTACACTCAATTCATCACCCTTGATTCACATTCACATCTTCTTCTCTACTTAACTTCACTCAACCTTCACCTTGGATTTATACCATCGATGACCTAAACAATCTCAATTAGGTGAGCCTTAATGAAACATGTGCATCTTAAACATGCAACACTGAAATAGGTTGGCACCAAACACTTTTGCAGTGGAAATAAGGGAAACTAGACCATGCAAGGGTTAACTAGGACCCAAATCTATATCACCATGCTACTCATCACATCCACAATCAACGAGGTACCTCTACAACTAGTGCTACTAGGTCAGGTTGGCCAAACTTGAACTAACATAACAAGTGATCACTTCCATGCCTCTCCAAGTCCAAAAACATCATGTAAAACTTAAAGAAACACTCTACAACATCCACACACCTTTCTAGAATATTCAACATGATCAGAATATTCTTCAATACTACCGCAACCATAGGTGAAACAAAGAATGTCTTCATTATGTAAATTAGGATGCACTACCATTGAACAACACAAGAAATGAACTTGCAGAGCAACCCAACACTAGAAACTTCAAGTGAAGGTAGACACAGATAATATAAGCACATTCCTAGATTTGCAAGACAAGAACCCTTAATGCAGAAAAGTGCAGAGCAATCTCATTTCTCCTAGATAACCTTCTTCATCATCAAACACTCTGTCAAACGCATATTCTACTGCCGCACGATGCAGAACCTGAAACTCCAGATATAATACCTCTAAACACCTTTTATCAACACTTCCAAACTGCACAAGTATATCTTCAACTATGAAGAAATGTGGAGCATAACAATGAGCACACCTCTGTCACACTACACACCTTCTTTATTCAAATTTTCTCAAAAGAACTTGGAAACCAAGTGAACTACCTGCTAGATGTTGACATCAATGACAACACCAGTAAGTTTACAACAATCTCCACCTTTGTCATTGATGGCAACACTAAATTTTTGAAAAACCATCAAGACCTAAAGCAATCAATTAGCAGCTCAGTAGTACTCCCCTTGACTGGAGAAACTCTTGCTCTTCACACACTTTCCTGCACAATGGTTTTTTAGCCACTTTAACTCTCTCACCCTTTGACATCAATGGCAAAGGGAAACACTTACAACACCAGCAAGTACTTGCTCTTACTCCACTATTTTAACTTTTCTGCACTCTCTCCCTTAGAGTCATAAGATATGCTCCATCTAACTATACCAACCAATAGTATCACTACCTACTCCCCCTGAGAGGTAGCCTTCAACATCAGTGTAGGACTAAAAATGTGTCTTGAAATGCTTCTTGGACAGATGCATACAATTATGCATCTAATTAAAAGAAGGAAGGGCAATGACCCCAATCTTTCGCCATAGATACTCAAAAGTATCCTTGGGAAGAGACTTTATAAAAATATCTACAACTTGGTCCTTAGTGGGCACATACTCCAATTTCATCTCATTCTCTACAACCTTCTCTCTTAGGAAGTGATACCAAATTGAAATATGCTTTGTTCTTGAATGTATTACCAGATTCTTTGAAATGTTGATAACATTTGTATTATCACATAAGATAGGAATAGGTCCATCATATGATACATTGATATCCTTCAATATCTGGTACATCCATAACACCTGTGTGCACCAGGATGCTACTGTAATGGACTCTTCCTCTATAGTAGATATTGAAACTAAGTCTTGCTTTTTACTCAAACATGAGACTAGTCTACTTCCAAGAAAGAAAGCACCACCACTTGTACTTCTTCTATCATATGTACGTCCTACCCAATCTGCATCTATATATGCACATAGAGAAATCAGTGTCCTTGTGATACCATAAGCCAAAATCTGGATTGCCTTATCTAAATATCCTTTTTACTACTGAAACATGTGACTCTCTGGGAACTGCTTGGAATCTAGCCACAAGATAAATTGAATGCATGATATTTGGTCTAGTAGTAGTTAGGTATAATAGTCCACCAATCATTGATCTGTACTTGCTTTAATCAGCCTTAGGAGATTCATCATCTTTGCATAACTTACAACTAGTTGTCATGGGAGTACATATTGGTTTGGAATCTTCCAGTCCAAACTTCTTCAACATTTCCTTAACATACTTTGACTATGAAATGAAAATACCTTTTTCTGATTGACTGATTTGTAACCCAACGAAGAAATTCATTTCCTCACACATTGACATTTCAAACTCTTTTTGCATCTCTTCTACAAATCTTTTGTATATATCTTCATTTCCTCCAAAAATTATATCATCAACATATACCAACATAATTAGGATTTGATCCTCTTAAACTTTGAAGTACAAAGTGCTATCTGCAGTGCCCTTTTTTAATCCTTGCTATAATAGGTATCTATCCAATCTTGCATACCAAGCTCTAGGAGCATGTTTGCATCCATACAATGCCTTCTTCAATTTGCAGACCATATTTGGATCATCTGATAACTGAAATCCTTCAAGTTGTTCAATGTATAACTCTTCTTCCAACTCTCCATTCAGGAATGTAGATTTCACATCCATCTGATGAAATTTGAAGTCCTTATGAGTTGCAAAGGCCAAGAACATTCTAATGGCCTCCATTCTTGCCACCAGAGCATATCTTTCCTCATAATCTATTCCTTCCACTTGTGAGTAGCATTTACACAAAAGCCTAGCCTTACTTCTAACTACTTCTCCATTCTGATTCAATTTGTTCTAGAATACCCATTTAGTTCATATTACATTTTTGTCTGCTAGTCTTGGGAGAATTTCCTAGGTCTGATTTTTCTCAATCTACATCAATTTTTCTTCCATAGCTTTGATCTAGTGTTCATCTTTGCATGCTTCAATCACTATTTTGGGTTCTATTTTAGACAATAAGCAAAAATTTACCTATTCATCTATCATAGCAATTTTCCTTCTTGCTAATACAACTTTGTTCTTATCTCCAATGATTTGATCTTTAGAATAATTCTTCTGCACATACTTGGGAGTCTTAGGAACCCTCTCCGGAGCATCTTCTTCATTAACTTGCATCTCCTTTTCCTTTTATTCTTCACTTTATTCTTCTCTACAAGGGGGCTCATCAAATTCATATCCTTCTATTAGCATTGAGCCTTGATGCGGTTCTTCATCGTTGACATTTGCACTTTCAACTAACTTCTTTAGCCTCTTGTTGTAGCAATTGTAAGCCTTGCTTTTTGTAGAATATCCAAGAAAGATTCCTTCATCCAATCTTGTATCAAACTTTGGCAAGTTTTCTTGATCTCTCCTAATGTAGCGCTTGCTTCCAAAGACTCTAAAATATTTTACACTAGGAGTTCTTCCATACCATAGTTCATATGGAGTCTTTGAATTGTTGACCCTTTCTTGCACTCTATTTTGTATGTAGACTGCAGTATGAATAGCTTCTCTCCAATAGATATCTAGTAGATTTTCTTCTTTCAACATTATCCTTGCTACTTCCTGAACTGTCCTATTCTTCCTTTCCACAACTCCATTCTACTGAGGAGTCTTCGGAGCTAACAGATCTTTTTTTATTCCATGATCTTCTAAAAAATAGTTAAACTCATTGGAGGTGAACTCACCACCTCTGTCACAGCTCAAGCACTTGATTTTCAAATCAATTTCATTTTCAACCATAATTTTAAATGCTTTGAACTTATCTAGAGCTGCTAATTTTTCTTTGAGAAAGGTTACCCAAGTCATTCTAGTGTAATAATCAATTAATAACATGAAATACCTGTCACCTTAAAAGCTTTCTATTCTTATGGGTCCACAAATATTTGTATGTACGAACTCTAAGGGTCCTGTTGTGGAATACCCCTTGATTTTCAAATTCCTCCTTGTTTGCTTCCCAATTTGACATTCCTTGCAAAATGCATTGATAAGCTTTGCAATTCTTGACAGATCCCTCATAGCTTGAGTAGAGCTGATCCCCACTAGGCTATCAAAATTGATGTGACACATTCTTCTTTGTCATAGCCAACATTCATTAACTTGAGTGATGATACACATACCATTAGTACCTTTGAGCTAATATATATTTCCTTTTGTCCTTGTTCTTGTAGCAACTAGAGTTCCAGAGCTTTCTTTTCTGATTTCATAGCCACCACCCCGAAATACAAAGTTATATCATTTGCTACACATTTTTCCTACACTTAGAAAATTATTCCGGAGACCCTTGACATAAAAAAACATCATTTTTATTGTGCTTTCCATAAAAACTTATTTAACCTTTTCCACAAATCTTAGCAGATGCATCATCTGCAAACTTAACAAAACCTCCATTAAACTTCTCAACCTTAACAAACTTATTTTGATTACCTGTCATATGATTTGAACACCCACTATCAATTAGATAGTAGTTCTCCTCTTCTCTTGCATGAAAAGAAGTTACCAAAGCTCCTTTGATGTTGTGCCCTGTTTCTGAAGTAGTTTCCTTCATACATCTTTTAGAGTCAATAGAATTAGTTCCAAGTAGTCAGACTCATCATCAGATATGCTAGCATCTTCTTTAACATAATAACTCCTCTTGATTGATTTACCTTTGCTATCCTTGTACTTGTCATTTGAAATATTGACTGGACATTTTGAAGCATAATGACCTATATTTCCACAGCTGAAACATTTGAAGGGTAACTTAGCTCTATATTTTCCAAAGCACTTTTTCAAAAGATGCCTACAAACTTCACTTTTATTTTATCAAAATCATTTGAATCTGACTCATCATTCTTTTTTGTCTTGCTAACCTTAAAAGCAGTTTCTTTTCTTGAATCATCTTGACCAAATTCTCTTCTCAAATGTAAAGTTAATGTACCAAACATTTGATCTGTAGAATAGTTATCCAAATATTGAGTTTCTTGAATAGAAAAAACTTTAGCACTATAATATTTTGGAAGAGTTCTTAGTACCTTCTTTACCACTTCAATTTCATCTAGCTTCCCACCTAGACCATTGATGGAATTGAAAACCTCATCCACTCTATGCATGTAGCTTGCAATATTTTCATCCTTTGACATCCTTAAGGTTTAAAACTTGGCCTTCAAATTCTGCATCTTTGCTTTCTTGACCTTGTCATCTCCTTCATAGATACCTTCCATCTTCTTGTAGATCTCATGAATAGTTTTTTAGCTCATTACCTTCACTAATTTAGAATTAGAGGAGCACTCCTTTCCTTGTCATTGTTCTCATATTATTTAATCTCATCTTCATCCTTTGGACCATTAGTAGTTATAGTATATTTTTTTCTCAACTAGCTTCCATACCCCATATCCTAATGAGACAAGAAAAGTTTCCATCCTAATATTCTAAAAAGCATAATTTGTTCCATGAAACACTAAAGCCTCAATACCTTTCCTGTGCACCACCCAAACTACCCCAAGTTGTTAAGCTTCTTCAAGGAACCTTTCTTTGATACCAATTGTTAGTATGCACAAGACAACTGAGAGGTGGGGTGAATCAATTGTACATTGAAACATTAAACCCTCAATGCTATTTCAATTCAAACTCTTATTATACATTAGCAAAATGCAAACATATGAAGCATTAATGCAAACACATCCAAACACATAAGAACACTAGATTTACATGGAAAACCCAAGAAGGGAAAAACCACGTTGAGGATTAACTCACATATATATGAATAGCAACACCAAATACAAGTAGGCTCACTTCCTAGAAGAAAGGTTCACTGCCTAGAAAGACTCACTGTCCAGAAGAGAGAACAATAGAAGAGGACTATTATAGAGAGATTCACTATCTCAAAGCAATAGGAGAGATCCACCACTGCAACTTCTTTCCATCCGCAACCTTTGGCTCATTGCCTCCAATAACTTCAAGCACAATAAAATGTAGACACCTTGTGCCCACTGCATTCAGGAGTCATAAACATTAAAGCTCACACTCAATTCATCATCCTTAATTCACATTCACATCTTCTTCTCTACTTAACTTCACTCAACCTTCACCTTGCATTTATACCATCCATGACCTAAACAATCTCAATTAGGTTGACCTTAATGAAACATGTGCATCCTAAACATGCAACACCAAAATAGGTAGGCACCAAACACTTCCACAATGGAAAGAAGTGAAAGTAGACCTCACCAAGCATAAACTAGGACCCAAATCTATATCACCATGTTGCTCATCACATCCACAATCCACGAGTTACCTCCGCAACTAGTGCTAGTAGGTTAGGTCAGCCATCCCTAAAATAACACAAAAAGCAATCACCTCGATGCCTCTCCAAGTCCAAAAACATCATGCAAACCACAAAGAAACACTTTATAGCATACACACACCTTTCCAAAATATTTAGCATCATCATAATCTTCTATAACACTGTCGCAACCACCTAAAATAAAGAATCTCTTCATTATGCAAATCAGGATACACTACCACTTAACACCAACACAAGAACTAAACTTGCAGAGCAACCCAACACTAGAAACTTCAAGGGAAGGTAGACATAGACAATATAATCATGTTCCCAGTTCTGCAAGACAATAAACCTTAATACAGAGAAATACAGAGCAATCCCATTTCTCCCAGACAACCTACTTCATAGTCAAACACTCTGTCAGACACATCTTCCACTGCCGCATGATCTAGAACCTAAAACTTTGGATATAACACCTCTGAGCACCTCTGATCAACACTTCCAAACCATACAAGAATATCTTCAACTATGAAGAAATGTGAAGCATAACATTGAGCACACCTCTATCACACTACACAACTTCTTTATTCAAATTTTCTCAAAAGCACTTCAAAACCAAGTGAACTACATGCTAGACGTTGACATCAATGACAACACCAACATGTTTCCAACAGAAAGATAAGAAGTGGCTCTTTATTTTGGTGGTGGTTTCATAAAATTTTATTGGAAAACATGTAAACCTGATGAGGCTGAAGTTTGAATTTGAGTTGTTTCATGTTAAAAACATGAATTTAGGATCCACAAGAGATGTTTAACCCTTAGGATTGGAATCCAATCCTAAAAGGTTGGGATCATAAAAATTTAAACTTAAGGCATTAAACAATTGTATGCATTAAAACATAATGTGTTACATTTCTCATAACGAGAACATATTTTGCCAGAAATCTCAAGGTTAGCCACTAATTTGTGCCCTATTTCTATGCACTTACCCATACACCACCTTTTCTTTGATAAAGAATGGGATTTCTTCTTTACAAGAGTCAATTGTCACATTACAATTTACAAACTATTCTAAGTTTAGTCGAATGCTAAAGGTATCAAAGGATTCTTTCATATGTGTTACTTCAAAGTCTAGTCTCTTCTTGAATCCCATCAAGTTAACTCCCATGTTCCTCCAAGTTCCAATTGCATTGATGGTATGACCATCCATAAGGGCAATGTTATAAGGGGTATCATAATGTATTCCCTTTCCAAATTCTTCCCAAATTCTTTTAGTTATTATGCTAATGTCTACTCCAAGGTCAACTAGTACATCCTTGAAATGTTTGTTGTTTACTCTAAGTTCTACTAGAGTTGATTTCATTTTCCCTCTTTATGAGGTTTTTTCCACACTTCTAATTTGGGGTCTTGAAATTGGATTTCTTTCCTTGTTCTAGTAATTTGAAAAAAAATTTAGTTTTTCTAGAATGTTTTCTTTCCATTAAGAGTTGAGCTTCCATTTTTAAAACATGCTCTACAGTGTTATTCATTTCTCTTTTCTTGTAAAATTACTCTTCTCATATATTCATATATTTAATCATGTTTTTCTTTTTCTAGAAAATATTCCCTTTCACCTTTTTTTTGTTTTCTCTCCTAGTTCATTTTCTTGTCTTCTGTCTTTTGCATTTTTAATTCCTCCTCTAGTTATTATAGAAAATTATATTTTCCCTCTTGTATCTTTCAATATATTACTTCGTTAATTTTTTCTTTCCTTGCTAGATATTTCCTATCCAATTGTTCCTCCTATGTTAAAAAGGGTTGATCTTTTGTGTCTTATTCATTCACCCCAATTCTACCACATCTACGGTCTCATTGAGCATATTGTCTAGAGGTACTTTCCTTATGATTTTTACTCCTTTTATTGTGTTATCGCTTGACCGTTCCTCACTTTTGTCCTATAGTGGAGAAATTTTAAAATATTATTGTACCTTGGTGAAAATGAACAAATCATGACTAGGGTCACCACAAAAATCAGAACTCATCTTCTTTTCTTCTTGGCATTCATTAGCATGTAATGTCCTATTTGGCCACACCTAAAGCAAGTTCTATCATTTCTTATTTGTCCACAACTTCTTCCTCTATTGCATCCTCCTTTGTAATTATTGTAATGTCCTCTATTATTATTTGAGGGATAGCTAGCTAGAGGTTACTTAGTAGTAATTTATGGTGGAGAAAATTGCATAACATGGACATTGCATTGATTTTTCCATGTTGATTGTTTGTATCCATTGTCATAAAAATATTTTTCTACTAATCCTTTATCTCTAGCCATTACTTTATGGATAGAGTCATTATCTTCACACTAGTGGTTGCACCAAGGTTCATGTTCCTCATTTTCCCTTAGTCTGAACAAGAGGGATGGGAAATCATCATTCTAATGGGCATCCCATTCACCACAAATTCTATAGTATATGCTTTTTAACTTTCTAAGGGGTGATTACAAATCAACCTTGAGTGTAGCAGCCTATTTTTCATATTTCATCATTGGGCACTCATTCTATAGGTGGCCTTCTTCTGCACAATATGTACACCAAATCCTCTTCCTTTGGATTGTTGTCACTAACATGTTATTCTTAGTTTTAGCTAATATATAATTCTTGATCTTTAACTATTCCAATTCTAGTCTCATCTTTTCTAATTCCTTACTCTCTATCTCTTTATCTTTTCTTCTCCAAGGCTATGGTTCTATTTTTCATGGTAATTCTACCAAACTTGAGTATATTTCAAAGGTTCTTCCATCTAATGTAGTTCTCACTTCTATTAGTAGCCTCAAGACACAAACCATTCTATCCTTTGTTTCTCTGTTAATGGATCTTCCATTATTATTACAACTTCCTTCAATATGTGGTAAAATTATTTAACTATTTCTCCTTCTTTCTATATCATTTCCCTCATTTTTCTAAAAATCTCTGATGGAATATTAGGAGATTTGAAGTTAGATAAAAATTCATCCTTTACCTTTGTCCATTCCTTATCATGTTTAGGGTATTTATTCAGGTACCATATATAAGTGCATCATTCCTCAAGGTCCCTATAAAATTGTAGAGTCTAGCCTAATTACTTATGATTGCATTCCTTCTCTAGATTTATTCCTACATAAAGATAAGTTTAGAGGCTTCAGTAGTATCTTTTCCAAAGATGGGAAATTTCATTTTTTGATCCATGTCTAGTTTTTGTTTTCTAGATCTATGGGTACCACACAAAGATTCTCCACTTCTTTTTAGTGGACTATGCTCTCCTATCTTAAGCTCTTTATAGGTTTTCTCCTTAGTTGATTTCTTAATAGATATCCTTTTCTTTACTAAGTTTTGTTTTCTCTCATTCTCTCTTACTAACTCAATCGAAAAGAATTTAGTTCCCATTATCTCTACACAATCTCCTACAACTTCTTGTTGTTGGTTTTCTCTTGTCCTACAAAAAATATTCTTCTTTTCTTATTTATCATGGGGGGTGACTCTTAGTCAAAGGGTCTCACCTCTTAATGTGACCATTTGAATTTGGGAGACACTGATGCAAAAGAAACTCTCCTCTCATGACAAAATACAACTAATTACTCACACCTTATTATGCCATCACTCACATATAGATCCTCTTTGTTCAATGATCAAAAGATAGTATAAAGATTCCAAACAACTAATCAATGCATTCAGTTTTATTCTTAGTCAAAACAAAAACAAAAACTCATAAATCTACAAACAATAATTTACATGGTTAGCCTTCAATGGCCTCTCTCATTTGCACATAAACAATCTGATTCTTCTCTGATGAAACCCATCTCTTCTTGGATCATCATCCTCTCTATCAACCATGCTCTTTTCTTGGATAGTAAACATCAAAACCTTTCCTCCTGGCAACAAGATTCCTTTCCATGCCTCACTCCTCTACCTGGCAATGACTACTTCAAACTCCACACACTTCCCCTCCTCTACAACACCCCCTTTCAGTGGTCCCTCTTTATTTTCCTTTTTCTCTAGCTTATAATTGAAAATTCCTTCATTGTTGTCCTTCAGAAGGTGAAGAGACATCCAAAAACAAATGCAAATATTTAATTTGAATTTCTACTTATTACCCATCTTGCAGCCTCTCAGTGGTGCTTCATTTCCTTTGGTTTCTTCCTCTAAAGAGGTGTTGAAATATGGGGGAAAAAATGCATTTAAAATTACTTAGTATGGTGCCTAGATCTTCTTTAGTTTCTACCTCTAAAGAGGCGTTGAAATCTGGTTAAAAATATACTTTTAAAATTCCCAATTATGGCACTATATTTGGTGTTTAAAATTCTTTGGTCTACACATAGCAACTCACATGCCCCTTTTTAGACATTCTTAAAAGAATTTGTACACTTTATTTTCACTCCTTGCTTGCATGAACTTTGTCTATATAGGCCTATTGATTACCACAACCCTTTGAGGCATTAATTTGGAATGATTTAAATATGTTTCAAACATCCATCAGCTGCGTGAGGCATATAAGGTTGATAAAATTAGAATCAAATCATTTTATTCAACCTTAGACTCCACTTTGACACCTCCATATCTGCTAGATTATGAGTATGTTTAATTGCTTTGAAACAAACTCAATTTTGCCTCCTAAAAAGGCATAATAATACTCATATGGTGCTTCTATGAAAATGCATAGTCTTGGAACTTATCTGTGATTGGAATCCTAACTATTCATGTCTCTGATCAGAAGCTCTTGCTATTAGATAAATATCAAACATAAAAACTTCAATCACAATTATACCTTACAGGATGGGAAGCTTGAATTATGCCACTACGACAGGTGCCATGGCTGAAAACTGACTTCGGCCATAGTTTTTCACCAAAATATAGAAACCTCACCAAACCTGATAAGGATTAGCATCTTGACATTCCTAAGACCTCCACCAAACCATTCGGCCTTGAGTGCTATAGAACTTCAAAAATTGTGTTTCTGCCAAATTGCCAACACAAGTCATGGAATTTAAAAATCTCACAAACTATAAGGAATTTCACTATGCAATATTCACATGTAATTTTAGAATACTCTAAAGATCCTACCTGTCAGAGGGTTCCTTGCCAAACCTCATAAATTGCTCTGAATAATTGTTTCAATGAGATTGCTCTGTTATGTGCCAAAATACAAACTACAGAAAACCAAAAATTTACAATTCTACTCAATCCACCTACACCATAAGGCTGAGAGATGCCAACAAAGCCACAAACACACACCAAAATAGAAATAAACATACTGAAAATATTTTTGGATAGTGTCAATTACACGTGTGCCCAGGTGCTCCTGCATCAAACACGCCAGGTAGAAAGTTTGTGAGCATAAGCTCACAAAAGTGAATTTGAGTAGTTAAACTACCCTTTTAGGTCAACACAAACCTACAATGAACTCCATCACTGTGAAATATGTACAAGGTTATTTATTCTTCCTCTTTTTCAAGCACCTCATTGGGACAATTGTCATCTTCCTCCCAAGACTCCATTCACCACTCTTCTCTCCACTCATGGATTTACATCCACCATGTACCATCCTCCTCTGCCAAATACTCTCTACTCTCCTCTCTTCCTTCCTGGGGTCTAACCCACCACAAACCAACCACCTCCACCAAGTTCCACTTGCACCATTGTCTACAACCTCCATATAGAAATATGCAACACTCACATACCAATCTGGAACTATATGATCTCTCTTTCCATATACTTGCACTAAATCCTTATTCATATCAACAATAAGAAAATCCCTAACTTTCTAATCACAAATTGCAGAAAAATTAAAACTTACCTCTTCATCATCCTTCACTGCCATGTTCATCTTCTCATCCTCATCGGCTGTAACATATCTCTCACCTCCAACTACTGCAATCTTATCTAACCATTTGCCTTCTATTGCCAAAATTCATGCCAACAAATCATTTTTCTTTTCACCATTTGCTGCAACCTCTTCGCTACTCACTTCATGCTTTTCTTTCTCAATCATTGCTACGTCCAATTCCACTTCTTAATTGCTAACCTCATGCTTAACATCATCTCCATGTTGTATAGCTTCCAACCTATCCACTCACATAGTTATATTTGTCATCATCTTCAAATCTTTCCCCTTTTGATATTGTCTCCATCCCTCCCATATCACGGGCTTTCTCACGAATATCCTCATGTTGCTGCAATCTATCACACATCACATGAATATCCTCATATGCTACTGTAATCTATCACACATCACACTCTCAATCTCCAAACACTATTTCTTCTATGGCTCCCTAGCTCTTGATTTCTTAGGGCTTCTCTACCTGCAACAATCCTCACATGAGCTCTCCACAACTACTTCACTCTCCCGTAGGTCCTAGTGTATCCTCTCCACTCTCAAGATCTCGTGCTCTGATACCATATGATGCAAAAGAAATTCTCCTCTCATGCCAAAATACAACCAATTACTCACACCTTACAATTCCATCACTCACATATAGATCTTCTTTGTTCAATGATCAAAAGATAGTATAAAGAATGCAAACAACTAACCAATGCATTTAGTTTTATTCTTATTCAAAACAAAAAATCACAAATCTACAAACAATAATTTACACAGTCGGCCTTCAATGGCCTCTCTCACTTGCACAGAAACAATCTAATTCTTCTCTAATGAAACCCATCTCTTCTTGGCTCCTCATCCTTTCTATCAACCATGCTCTTTCCTTGGACAACAAACAACAAAACCTTTCCTCCTAGCAACAAGCTTCCATTCCACACCTCACTCCTCTCAATTTGGTAGTGAAGGCTTCAAACTCCACACTCTTCCTATTGGCAAGAGACACTGATATGTATTATACTTGAGTGTTGTCATTGATGGAAACAAGGCAAAGATCATTCATCACAATGGCAAAGACACATTACTCTAGAAGACAATCCCAATCCGGTAATAAGGTACAAGTATTTTGGTCTGGTAACCCTAAATTAGCTAAGTATTGGAAGTGTTCAGGTATGAGACAGAAAAAGGATCAGTACTCCTCTGCAAGTGAAGATACAAAGATGTGGCTTAGGTATGATGTTCTTAGTTATCTATTGATGTTACATTCCAATAATCAAGTCATGACTTTCTCCATAAGTCATTTGATGAAAAGACTAAGTCTGGGTCTGTAGAAGTAAGATAGAGACAGTAAATAGTGTTGAGTAAATTGGTCCGTATTCCTCCACATTAGCATGTTTTGATCTATGGTTCTGAAGTAATTTATAGATAAGTCATGACTATTAGAATCCAAGGTTTTAGCTCTAGAAGTCCAACAGATCTTATTCTACAGGCTCTCCAATACCAATATCCAGTTTGATAGTGTTCCAGTATGACAGTGCATCGAGTCAAAGGTCCGCATTTTGGCATACAGATTTATCTTATTTTGCAGAGTTGAAGATATGTCAAGAGATCAATAATGATTGCTGAATATGATTCATGAAGTCCCATTTGGTCCACAACATAAGTTGTGATGGGACAGAGGAACCTCTCATATATGTTATGAAGGAACAAGCTAACAGGATGGTTAATTCCTTATGAGGAGAAAAAATATGAGTTGGATGATAAATGTAAGTAGTTTTATGATTAGAGATGACACATATGAAGACATGTACATGGTGGTTTGGATCTGCATTGAAGATTTAACATAAAAACAAGCTGACAGGATATAACACTTGGTTTACATGTTTCACAATTTGCTTGCCTACCTGATCATAACAAATATTTAGTTGCGGATATAAATAGAGGATGGATTTTGGTGTTTGGTGGTGTCAAGTGTGCGATGTGATATATATCAAGGAAAAATATGTGAAGATAGAATGGTCGTAGAAAACAAAGAGAGATCTTGAGCATATGTAGGAGCAGAGCAGAAAATAGAGGCAGACTGAAATGAAGAGTTCTGAGTTAGTATTTATGAGCTTAATTAGAACTATTACCATGCATATGTAGATGCAATCACAATAGTTCATCCTTTGCAGTGAGCCACCCTTCTTCTTTCTTCTTCTTCTAATTGGCAGTGAGCCTTTTTCTTGAGCAATGAGCTCCGGGCAATGAGCCCTAAGGAAGTGAGCCTTTTGTATTTTGGTATTGTGCAATAATAATATATTGAGAGCTAACACGCTCCATGGTTTTTCCCTCTTTGGGTTTTCCACGTAAAAATCTTGGTGTTCATGTGTTATGTCTTTGTGGTTGCTGTTCATTTGTTTAATCTGCTTTCACATAATTGAATTTGGTAAATGGATATTAGATCAAGTGCATAAATGGTTTTGTAGAATACTGATTCACCCCCCCTCTTAGTGTTCATTGTATTCAACAATTGGTATCAGAGCAAGGTTCCTTGGAAGAAGCTTAATAGCTTGAGGAAGATCTGGGAAGGTGTTCTCATGGCATCAAAAAGGTATCTTACTTATCCTGAAACATGTCATCCTGGTAGCATTGTGATTGGTGATCATGTTTATGTCAACAATGAATAGTTTGAAGCAACTCTGGAAGATCTTGACAACTCCAAGGCTGATATCAAGGGTCTAGAGGAGAGTATCAAATAAGGTGATTATTTCATTCTAAAATTAAAAGAACAGATTAGTAAATCTCAGGAAAGAAGGAAAGAATTATGTGAGCAACTAAAACAAGCAAATGAATCCATAGAGAGTCTTGTCAGGGTCATTGAAGAAAAGACTAAGAGTGAGGAATGTCTGAATCAAATTGTGAAGGACAAGTCAGAAGAATTTAAAAAATTGGGGAAAGAAGTTCTTCTCTTAAATTTTGATCTAGAAGTAGCCAACAGCTACAAAGAAAAATTCAAAATAAGCTCTGCAAAACTTGATGAATTGCTATCCAGTCAAAAGTATCTAGATAATAAACAAGGTTTGGGATTTGAAAAGGGAGAAAGTTCAAATTCAGAGCAAGACAGATCTAAAGAAGGAAGAGATAGAAACCATCTGGTAAGGAATCAAAGAAGAAGACCTAAAGGACCTCTGGTCAGGCAACAAAATGCACAAAGGTACTCATCTTTCAATGGTTATTGTTTCAAATGCAATAAGTATGGTCATAGGGCTACTCAGTGTAGAAGTAGAATAAATCAAAATGCTCCATCTTTTTCTGGTCAATGTTTCAATTGCAAGAAGATTGGTCATAAAGCAAATAAGTGTAGAAGTGTGTCAAGAAATGTGCCAAACTATTCAAGGAATGGTCAATCTTTCAATGGCAAATGTTTTGTATGCAATAGATTTGGGCATATGGCTAACCAATGAAAATTAAGGCCAAATTCAAATATCAAAAGAAATAAAGGTTAGAGAAATGTATGTTATTATTGCAACAAGTTCAGACACCTTGCGAGACTTTGCAGAAGCAAAAATATGGAAACAGATTATCCTACACAATAGAGGAAAATAGAGCAGAAAGATGTTAAAGGCAAGAATAAAGTTGATCCTGTGGAAACCAAGAAGGAGATGAGTGTGATCTAGATCAAAAAGGGTGTGAATGAGGTTAAGGATGGATTCGCACCAGTATCTGGTGTAGATACTTCCTCCGGGAAGTAAATTGAGAGCTCTGGCTTAGGGGGAGCAGTGTTAAAAATATAAATCTCCCAGCCAGAAAGTTGATATTGGAATCCAACACAGAGATATGTGATGGAATTTGAAAAGATAAATCCTCTAAAAGAAAAACTAGAAGAGAATAAGCTAATAAGAAATATTGTAGAGAAATTTTAATCAAATGTATCTATCAAAAGGGGGACTGTATGCTCAAAATCATGACTCTGATTGCCTGGGGCTGTCAGGTTGGATTTTGGCATGTACACGAACCCTTCCCTCCTTGCCACTAGGTGATCCACTATGTCACTCTTGATCACGTGGAATTATCCAGTCGAGAGGAGGCAAGACATGATGGGGGTCTGGCTTGTTGGAGAGCTAGACTTCATGGAGGGGGGTCGACAAGAATTGTGGCCTTTGTTGTTGTGTTCTTAGTTGTATGTTTCGTTCAATTGTTGTTGTAGTTGAGGTAACCCTATGACCCGAAGGGTCACTGGTTTCTCTTCTTCTATTTGGGTTTCTTAGATTCCACCTCTGTGTGGGTAAACGATTGTTTTCGTTGATGACTTCTGCTATTCAATGTCTCAAAGGAATTCTTGTTGTAGTTGTAATTATCTAGTTTCTTCTAACAATAAGAGGACAAATGGGACTCCTTATGGTAGAATGAATGTTTCTTGTTGTGGTCATGGATGGATCTCCTCGATCTCATCATGGATAGCCATCACCCACTCTCCTCTCACTCCTAAGCACATTCGTGAATTAGGATAGAGGTAAATGTGTGATTACTAACCTTAACCAGATCTAGGGTTTTGACCTAGCGTTTGACTTGTTTTTACCTCATGATGGGATCGAGGGTTTGATTGGATCATTTTAACTATGGTTACCTCGTGATGGTATCGAGGGTTTGCAATTTTGTCTATTCTAGTGTTTCTATATGCATGCAAACTAAATGATATGCAAAATGTTTTTTTTGGTACTTTTTAGTATTTTGGAAATGAAAGTGCTTTTAATCTATGAAAGGTAAATATGTATGCAATTCTATATGACTTTTCTAATGCAAAGTTTAGCTATGTTTTTTGTGTTTTCGATGATTTTAAAGTAATCTAATCTAAAGAAAAAGGAAAATACATTTTCTAACAATCTAGATTTAGAAATATGAAAGCAATTAATCAAACATGCAAGATCTAATTATTAAGGAAAAAGTAATATTTTACTGTTCCCAAGAGAAAATTTGGTTTCTAATTACTAATAATTGAACAAAAACAATGAAGGAACCTAAGAGAAATGAAGATTTGTGGACTCCACTACCCTCAGTAATCCTTGTAATTGGCAACCTCAAGTCCTTTTGTGGCAGCGAGTGATCCTCTTGACAACAAAATGACACAAAGAAGCAAAAAGAAGCTTTGATGAAGCTTGTATGACCTCAATGAGAGCTCGGATTGAGTACAATGGCATAGAATGAAGCAGTGTGACACTACTTGGTTGAACAAATAAAGAAAAAGGCACCTTCATCCTATAAGAGCATTTGAATGCTAAGTCGGAGAACAAAACTGATTAGAGTTGTGTGCATAATGAATTTGCCTCCCTTTGTGCTTAAGGGAGAAGTGTATTTATAGGTTTAGAAGAAGGGATTGATTGAGAAGTAAACTCATTTGGTTGATGAGTTAACAAGGATTGCTTGGGGAGTTCACTGAATTGATTGTCTAGTGAACTCAATTGATCACAGAATGATGAAGCAAAGATAGCTTATCACCAAAGAGGAAATTGAGTTAAAAGAATGCATGAGATTGATTGAAGAGTTAATTTGAGATCAAATAGAGATAATTATGCATGTGTGGGTGCATGAAATAGTTAACTCTATATTAGGCATCAAAAACCATGCAAACTGGAAGAAAAACAGACGAAAACGGAGCAAAAACAAGTGAGAAACTTAAGTTTTTCTGTGGCTGCAAAAAACGGCAAGGTCACCCCTTTTGCCAGTAGGGTCGCCCAGGGGAGATCCTGGTTGGACAGGGTCAGAAGTAGAAAAATAGGTTGGGAGATGCAAGAAGAGAAGAAAAGGAGGGGTTCTACTTCAAGAAACAGGTTAGTCATGTGGAAGAATCCAAATCTTCACTTGCATCTATAGGATCTCCTAGGGGTGATCTGGAAATAATAGGGGGAGATTTGGATTGGTTAGGCAAAACTAAAAATTGAAAGTGGGAGATGGACAAGGAGACTTTTGGAAGGCTTCTAGGAGGTGTACTAGATGAAAAACATACGGGAGAGGTGAAAACTCACCTACAAGACATTCAAAGGGCTTAGGAGCAAGGTCAAAAGCTCATAAAATGCAAGTTGACAAGTGTCGAAAAGCGTCACAAACGGGGAGAGAGGGAAATCAACAAGAAAGAAACAAAACAAGATAAGAAAGGAGGACATGTCATTAAGAGGCTTGCTACTTAAAGGACATTATTTCATACTTACATTTACATGAAAATGATTTGAATCATCATAGGGGTCCTCGTGGAGGCTGTGCGTGATTTTTGTTCTTACATATTTGGCCCCTCAGGGATGGTAATCTACATGAAAGGTAGGTACCATTCCTGAACGAGGCCTTACCTATTGTCGATTTTCCTACAATTTGTACATGTAATAACTAGTATTAGTCTGACATTTACTTATATCAAAGTAAATAATGAAAATTGAAATGACGAACTTACCTTAGATCGTTTGAGTTCAACTAGTTGCTTGCCTTTGTTAGTTTGGACTTGTAGCGATGAGAGCATGCAAAACAATGCATGAAACAGATGCATAAATACAAAGAACTAATCAAAAAATGCATAAATG
This sequence comes from Cunninghamia lanceolata, assembly GCA_027924645.1. NCBI lineage: Eukaryota > Viridiplantae > Streptophyta > Pinopsida > Cupressales > Cupressaceae > Cunninghamia > Cunninghamia lanceolata. Next base: position 2,600,610 of record BSBN01000193.1, on the reverse strand, counting down.
AACTAAGCTAAGGGCAAACAAAGAAAACCAAATTGTGAGATTGGAGTGAAATGGCGACAAAATCATTTGTGTAAGCAGTCGCTAGAAAGATATCATTAAGAAGATCACAAAGATGGCTGCCTCTTCTTCAGCCACGAAGAATCAGGTATGCAATCAGTAAGAAAACCATTCTCTAAACCCTAGTTTGAATTTAGTGAAAAATTTCTTAAAATTATCTATTTTTGGTGATTTTCTCTGTTGCATTGTGTTCGTCTCGTCGTTTAGAGCAAGATTAGTTTTTTATTTTTTGAAATTGGTCAAAAAAATTAGGTTTTTAGAATAGTTTTTGGTCGAAGGATCCTCCTTTAGAGTCGCCCCTTTTTCTAGGCAAGATCACTCGGGGGAGATCCTGAAAAGCAGCAAGGTCACCCTGGGGAGATCCTACAAAATAGCAGGGTTGCTCGGGGAATATCCGAAAAAACACCTAGGTTGCCCGGGGGTGACCCTATTGGGCTGATTTTTGACTGCATTTGATGTTGTTTAACACTTGATTCTCTCATCTGACATGATTTGGTCACTGTATTCACTTGTTTATTACAATTTTGAATGTTTATATGCTTTTCTTGTGTAATGTTTTTCTACAGTTTTACAATTTTTAGGGATTTTTACGAGTTTATGAGATCCAATCTAAAGTTCTCTTCTAATTTTGCAGGACATGCGTATCCGATGGAATGTCTATTGAGAGCAGAGATGTCTCTCAGGGATGTTTGCTTCATTGAGTATGAGGATCATGCTACACTAAAGAGGGCAGGCATAGCTAGAGTTTGTCATGTACCTATGATTCATCTTGTATCTCACATATGTTGTGACATTTTGACTTACTGGGATGCCGACAGAACATATTTAGGTTCCCATAGATTTCTAGAGAGTGGAATATAACTCTATATGATGTGTATCGCATACTTGGGGTTCCTATGAGAGGACAACCTTTGTCTCTTCCAGTTAGCGAGTCTTATGAGGATAAGGCTTCCTAGGCTACATTTATGGGGGTTAATCACCCTAGGGATCATACAGGAGTTCATCTTACTTCTGTGCCACAAATTTGTATCCCGCTTTGGAGGAGGTTCCTGATTAGATTGATTACTTCAAGGCTATTGGGAGTTAAGGTCTCGACTCCTCTGAGATTGTGCTGGGCACCCATCATTCGTGAGATTAAGGAGGGCATAGTTTACGCTTGGAGTCCTCACATTTTGGTCATGGTTTACAAAGATTCCTATCGGATTTAATGATGAGGGGCTCTATCTTTTAGCCACTCTTCTTTGATTATGGCATGCATATTTGAGTACATGAGGCCCTATCAGAAGACCAATCCACTTCCACATAGATGCCTACTGAGAGCGACGAGGTGGATGTATGTTGGTCACTTCGATGCTACTTTACCCACTGTTGCTACTCTTACTGATGAGGACATGATCTTTGATCCTTATCATGATATGGAGGGAGCTTGGGCCCAAGATGGTTAGATCAAAGAGTATTATCGCGAGATATCCAAGATCACAGACCACAATGGTCTGGTTGAGGCCCATCGAGTTGATCATGTCTTATAGCAGTTTGGCAGGGATGTCCCTAAGGACTTTCCCATAGTGTCTACTTTTTACAGGACCATTCAAGAAATGTGGGAGATTGGATAGAGAAACATCATTTGGACTCCTTTGACTCCAGACATCTTCATTACTAGGGTCTCTAGAGGAGGACAGAGGGGAGGGCGAGGGACTCCTTCTTGATCTCTGATTATGACTGTTGACTCAAAGTCCACTAATGAGGACTACGTTCCAGATAGTAATGATTCATCAGATGAGGCCCTTCCCGAGGATGAGGATTTCGATGACATTAATGATTCAGATGATGTTCCTGGTATCCCCGAAGGTCCTATTGTTCCTCGAGCTCCTCATTTAGATGAGGTGATGCGTCAGTTTGACCCTGATTAGCAGCCTGGTGACCCACGTAAGTTTTGCCTATTCATTCTTTTATGTACCTTTGTCCTTTCTCTTTTCATATGGAACTGACTTAGTCTTGTTTTGATTTGCTATTTCAGGCAATGTCAGAGAGTGGAGGGACTTTGTTCATGAGATTAATGTTGGATTGGCCTCTTCCTTCACTAGGAGGACTCGTGATCATCTTTTAGATGATCCTGGTATGCCCTCTGCTATAGGATGACACACTGACATTTTTGTTGTTGTCTACCATGGGTGTCAGATGAATGCAGAATTGAAGATCCAGGTCGACATCCTTAAGGGTGAGAACCAGGTACTCTGAGAGATAGCTCACCTTAATTTTGGATGAGGTGATGCTAGCATGGTGGGGCCTTCATAGTCACATGCTCACAGCAGAGCACCTCATTCTCATAGGTCTCATGGAGTGACAAGTGGCATTCGCAGATGGAGGAGCCAGAGTCTTGAGGGTTCCGTTGGAGGAAACCGCCCTTGACCTTCTTTACTAAAATTGTGCCCCCTTGCATGGGGAGCCTCTACTTTTCTCAAGATCATTTTGTCTTAGCTCTTTGATACTCCTATATATGTAATCTTTAGATGTATCTATGAAAGCTTATCCTTTTATGGTTTTCTCCGTATCGAATTTGTACTCATCTCTTGTGCATGTTTGGAGGTTTTTGGGAACTTTTTGATTATGTTTGACCTCTTCAACTCTTTTACCAATGCAAGTATGATAGCAATGACATATTTTTGTAATATTTTTTCACATATATATGAGATGCAGTTCACAATATGATAATGCAAGAACACAAGGAATGCTGAAAATGAAACTTTTAATTCTACTGAATGTCATGAGATATGACATTTGACTTTATTGCTTTGAGACTCTTTTTCTGATTTTTGGCATGAATGCAATGTGGAACAAACAATGTGACTGATCTTAGATATGATTTTCAATTCAAGGGATTTCGAGTTGTCCTGGTATAAGAGATCTATTCAAGGATGTGAGATAGGATTTAGGTAAACTCAAGTGGGGTGTGGGAATGAAAATGGAGTGCTTCTAAATTTCTAGACTTCGCTAAAGGCTAAACACTGATCCTTATCTAGATAAGACAATTTGACAAGCTTTCAACTTAGACAAGTAGCAAATTTTATTGGTGTTCTCTAGACTTAGATCATAGATGGCAAGCAAGGTAGATTTGGAGTAAAGGATAAATGGAAAAGAACAAGGGTCCCTTGGTAGAAGATGATCCTAGAGACTACTAGACTCTTCAATTTTGCTTAGCTAGTGTGTGTGTGTGCTTTGTGCCTTTCTTTCTCTGTTAGAATGTCACCCTTGAGGCTTCAAGCTTAGACTAATCTCCATCCAAGAGTACGGACATTCAGCAATCTTCTCTCTTTCACTTTTTTTTTGTATCTTTCTTTTTTTTGCTTTTTACTTTTTTTTTTTGTATTTTCCTCACTTGATTTTTCTCATTTTTTTGGATTTTAACTTTTCAAGAAATGAATGCTTTTTGGAACTTTGATATGTAATGCTTTGAACTCTCAATTCTCACTTTTTGACACTCTTATCTTGACCACCATTTTTTTATTCACTCGAATCTTAGATTGCTTCCTTTAGAGTTTTGATCTTTCTAACATTTGTGGCCATGAAAGATAAAGGGGCTGAGTGCCACCTAAATTTTTTGTTTAATCAGGTTGGACTTCTCTACCACTAGGGAAGAAATGGGAAGGTCTACTTGAAAGATTCCTTTAAACACTGTAGGTGTGAATACTGACTTTCTTTAGACCCAACATCTTGAATCATTAGGACTGGGATCAGTGTAAATCTAAGAGCTAGGTTTTGATTAGAATCACTAGGAATGAAGGGGGATAATGGCAATTGTCGTAATGAGGAATCTCTAGGTCCTGAAAAGATGACGTATGTCTAGACAACTTTAGACTCCTTACTAAAAATAAAATAGTACAAGAGCAACTCACTGACAGTAATGCAAGATGAACAGAATGATACAAAAATTCAAGAAATAAATTATTTTTGACATTTTTTATTTTTTTATGATTTTTTTGTGTATTTTAGACATAATATTTCTTGAGGTGAAAGGCATTGACTATTTTGCCAAATTCCTCTCCCTCCATTGTGCACAAGAGATAGGCACCATTTCCAACATCTTCTTTAACCATGTAAGGACCTATCCAATTGGGTCTAAATTTTCGTCCTTCACCCGCTCTTTTATCGATCAGATTGTCTATCCTAAGCACTAGATCTCCCACTTGAAAGGGTCTTGGGACAACCTTTTTGTTATATTGCTTTTTCATTCTTTGTAGATAAGAATCATGTCTTTGAATGACTCTCAAGCATGTTTCATCCATCATTTCTAATTCAGCCAACCTTACTGCTCTATACTCTTCGTTGTCTAATAATCCTTGTAATGACACTCTTAGGCTAGGCAATTCTACTTCCAATGGTAGCACCGCATCTGACCTGAAAGTAAGGGCATAGGGGGTGGTTCCTATTGAAGTCCTGACACTTGTTATGTAAGCCCAAAGTGCTGGATATAGTTGTAAATGTCAATCCCTCTTAGAGTCTTTTACGATTTTAACCAATATTGACTTCAAACTCTTGTTCATAGTCTCTGCTTGTCCATTTCCTTAAGGGTAATAGACTGAAGCAGAGTTGTGATTGATGTGAAATCTCTCGCAAAACTCTCTTACTTGTGGATTTTTCAAGGATGAAGCATTATCTATCACTATCACTTGAGGGATTATGAACTGACAAATGATTTGGTTCAATATAAATTTAGCAGTTACGTCACTTGACAGTGTGGTGAGAGGCATGGCCTCTACCCACTTTGTGAAATATTCTATCCCGGTGATGATGAATAGGTGTCCATCCATTGATTGGGGAGATATTTTCCCAACCAGATCTAACCCCCATGTGAAAAAGGGCCAAGGGGTAATGATTGGTTGTAAATCTCTTGTTGGTGTATGGTGAACGTAAGCATAAGCTTGACATTTTGGGTACCTCTTTACAAACATAATCGCATCCCCTTGTAAATAGGGCTAGAAGTATCCCATTCTATCTATTTTTCTTATTGTGAAATGGCCACCAAAATGTCCTCCATAGATTCCACTGTGACACTCTTCTAATAGTGTGTGTGCTTCTTCCTTTTCAACGCATCGAAGCAACATTCCATCCAAGGCCCTTCGATACAGTGCATCATCTATTAAAACATATCTCGTGGTGAGGACTCATAATCATCTTTTTCCCAAAGGGTTCATGTTTTCTAAGCAAGTCTTGTTTGTGAGATAGGTCACAATATCTCTATACCAATATGAGGTTGCATACTTCTCAAGATCGACCACAAAAATCTCTTCATCAGGGAAATCTTCATTCACAGGTTCCTCTTGGGGAACCAGGTTATCTTCTAACCAATCCACTATTATCTTTTCCTTGACTACTTTTTGGTTGATGTAGGTTAGATCAAATTCACTTAGCAAAGTTATGAACCGGCCAACCCTTCTTGAGAGTATGGGCTGATTTAAGAAAGTCCTTAGTTGCTTTGATCATATCATGACCTTAGTTTCCTGATTCAACATGTAATGTCATAGCCTTTAGGTTGCGAAGACTATGGCAAGACATTCTTTTTCAGCTTGGGTATAGTTCTTCTCCTAATCCAACAAGGTTTGACTTATGAAATAGATGGCTCTTTCTCTTCCACCTTCATCTTCTTGAGCTAGCATGCATGCTATGGAGATATCAGTTGCTTTGAAGTATAAGATGAAGGGTTTGTCATGTTTCAGTGGCATTAATGTGGGTGGGGTTAATAGTAATTTCTTTACTTGCTCAAATGTGTTTTCACAGTCCATGATCTAGGTAATGCCAACTTGTTTTTTTAATAACTGATTGATTGGATGAATTTTGAAAGTCATGTCTAGTATGAATCATCTGATTGCACCTAACTGTCCCAAAAAGGCTCTTATTGCTCTCTCACTTGTCAGCGGAGTTGCATTTAGGACTACTTTGACTTTAGTTGGGTCGACATCTATGCCTCTTCGTGAGACAATAAATACCAACAATTTACCTGAGGTGACTCTAAAAACACATTTTTCAGGGTCCAGCCTTACTTTATACTCTCAAAGCCTATTGAAGATTTTGCAAAGGTCCTCCACATGTTTTGACCTTTGTTTTGATTTGGCCAAAAGGTCATCAACGTATGTTTCAACTATCTTGTGGATGTAATCATGAAAGATGTGTGTCATTGCCCTCTAGTAGGTAGCTCCTACATTCTTCAATCCAAATGGCATGACTACATAGTAGAAAGTCCCCCAGAGGGTAGTGAATGTCATTTTGTTTTGGTCAACTTCTATGATTTTGATATGGTTGTATCCTAAAAATCCATCCATGAGGGAAAGGGCCTCATACCTTGCCATTGAATCGATAATTTGATTGATGGATGGTAAAGGAAAATCATCCTTAGGGTAGGCTTGATTGATATCTCTAAAATTGAGACATATCTAAATTTTTCCATTTTTATTCAGAACTGGGACAATCTTTGACACCCAATTTGAATAATCCACTAGTTTGATGAAACTAACATTTAACAAATTTTTTATTTCTTCTTTCACCATCTCAGCTACTTGTGGCTTTATGGGCCCATATTTTTGTTTCATGGGTTTTGCATCTGGCTTTGTCACTAAGTTATACACCACAACCTTGGGATCTAACCCTGGCATGTCTAAATATGCCCATGTAAATATGTTAGAATATTCAATGAGGAACTCTATGTACTCCTCCAATTGTTCGTCATTTAGTTCTCCCAATTTTAACATCCTAGGTTTTTTAGGTGTTCCAACATTGATGTTGATTGTATCTCCAGTTAGGGATGGGTGTCCTTCCTCAAACTTTTGAGGGGTAGGCAGTAAATCTAAGTTTGCTTCAATTTGAAGATTTTCCTTCTCATTCCCAAAATAGTCCTTTGAATGAGGGAGGAGCATGTATCTTTTTTTGTGAGGCACTCTTGGAAGTCCATCATAAGCATGTAGATATTCCAAGATGGCTTTGTCATTCTTGGCGTAATCTCGGGTTGGTCTCTCTCCTTAACCCATAGTGTAATTTAGGATATTTGGTAATTCTTCACTTTCCAATAACGGCTCTCCACGTACTGAGATAATATATTCTAAATTTTGCAACTGAACATGTGGCAAAAATAATGCGGCTGACATGGCCATTGACTTTGCCACCTGATTTTCTTCCCTAGGTATGGCTTTGATGGAGAAGAAATTAAAGAAATGAACCAACTTCCTGATGGTTTCCTTATAAGGTTGCAATCGTTCTAATCTTGTTTCATAATTTTTGGCAACTGATTGATTATCAACTGAGAATCTCCAAAGGAAGAAACTTTCTTGACTCCCATTCTTATGGCTAGCATGATTCCTAGGGACAGGGCTTCATACTCAGCGATGTTGTTGGTGCAAAAGAAGTCTAGTCTAAAGGTGAAGGGGAGGACTTTTCCTTCAGGAGATGTTAAGATTATCCCCATTCCTACCCCTATTTTGCAACTAGCTTTGTCAAAATGTAAGGTCCACAAGCTTTCATGGTTTTGTGAATGAGATGTTTCTCCAAACTCATAAGTGGAAGTTTGTTTTCTTCTTTTTCGTCCCCTTCTTCGATGATTTCAATTGTTCCAACCAAAAGGTTTTTGATATACCATTCATTGATACATGGAATGGTTGCTAAGCCAAATGGCACATGGGATTTAGTGGTATGGGGATCATGTTGAAATTAAGGAACACTGAGAGGGGGGGTGAATTAGTGTTCTACAAAACTTATTATTTTGTTCCTTATTAATTAACCACATACATTTAAAAGAAAGAAACATGAACTCAAGAATAGCAGCAACAAGATCATTACACATGAACACTAGGATTTTTACGTGGAAACCCAATTAAGGGAAAAATCATAGTGGGGGTTAACCCACAAGATTTTATACTCTGTTAAACGTATTACAAATGGGAAGGCACATGCCTTCGGGCACACTACCCAGAGCTCATTTCTCAAAGGAGGCTATTACAAGAGTTCATTGGAATACTTGAACTAAAGAATAGCATCTAACAATGCAAGATTATAGTTCCAGTTAGGATCAATATACCGACTTCACACACTTCATCTCTTACTGCCCTATTTTACTGTTTTGCCATAATCTGAGCCTCAGATCTCTACTTCGCACTTGATACTACCACACTTCACACCTCTCATCTCATATTCACTCATTCACTCTTCAAAATGCTCAAACTCATCAATTATATATATTCACAACATGGGATTTCATCAACTACAGTTGGCCTCAAGAAAACTTAGAAACTATTTCAAGAACATTGTTTTGTCGGTTGACTCCATGCACAAACATCAATACGGACCACAACTTATGAATTCAAATCACCTCATATGTCAGCCAATATCACTGGATCTTATAAATTACTCAACTAACCACTTCTCTTGATCCGCACAAGGATCAAACACCAAGTTGGCTTGTTCTTCACCAGACTGAACTGTCTAACCAAAACCCGATACTTAGAAGCTTACAACTTTCAATCCCTTCATCACCAGAGATGAAAACTTTGGATTTAGGTAGCCCTAATATCCCTTATCATTCCCTCAGATCTGCAGCACAGTATTATTTCTTGTGGAGAAATGCGGACCAAAATGCTGAACCCTGTCATATGCTCAGTTCCTATCTATTCAGACTTAGACAAATTTGCAATCTGACATCTGGTATGATCAAACGATACAATGCGGATGTGTAAGATAGATTCAGTTGCCATTGATGACAACACCTGACATGCCTAGCAGTGTCTCTTTCCAACAATCTCCCCCTTTGGCATTGATGGCAACACTTAGTGAAAAATGATAAGTGTTAGAATAGTTCCCCCTTACTATGTACAATTGTGATTTCCAATGCTCCCCCTTTGATGAATTCCTCATTTTTCACTTCTTTCCTCTCCCCCTTTGACATCAATGAAAAAGGTTGAGGTCTGGATCCAAAAGTTCACACAAAACTCTATACATACTTCCACATATGTACAAATAATCCTTATGTCTTATCTACATAAACTTAAACACATCACCAAAAATGTTTTTTAATAGTGCCAACTCACTGTCCCAACTTTTCTTCATGCCATCCAAAACTGAAATATGACCACTGAATAAGAATGCTTGTGACTCTACCTTTTGCAGATCAATGGGATCACTTTTTAGAGCAGCATCTTGAGCTTCTGTCAAAGCATTGAACATTGCTTCTAACTTAGGGAGAATCAATCCCTGGAGCTCACACATCCTTGCAACAATGTTTTCTTTCTCTTTCACAAATTTCTTTATTTCATTAATCAAGTTAACTATTTGACATTCTTGACTTGTTGCAGATACTATCAGAGGATTAAAGGATTGAGATACATTTGACATTTTTTGCACAGACTCCTTTATTTTCTTCTCAATGTCCTCTACAACTTTTGACCAAGATACACAAAATTTGTAGACATCTCCTCCTTCAGTGAGGGCATTTTGAATACTCTTTACACTAGTATCCAACATAATTCTATCATTGGCAATTATTCTTTTTAGTTCACTAAATCTTTTGTCATTAAACTCATTCTGAACATTAACTTCTGCTGACTTCTCAAAACACTCAAAGTGAGTACTTATAGAATTTATCAAACTCTTCAACTAACTGGAGGGGGATATTGATGAATCCTTCTTAAATGTAGGCATGATTTTCTCCAAAATGTTGGATGCAAGACCAAGCAACTCACTGTCTTCTATATGGAACTTCAAAATTTCCTTTCTGGCCTTGGCTTGTGCAAAAGAAACCAACTTCATCTTTTGTACCGAAGAAAGAGTATCAAAATTGATTGGACCTTGTATAATATCCAGATCTTCTACAACTTGTTTATCATTCTCTAATATTTCTTTCACTGCTTATGCAGTGTCTCTTGCCTAATATGATGTTTCAATTTTAGGGCCTACATTTCTTCCATTTCTGGAGTTAACTACATTGTCTAGCTTATCATTTTCATTATTTTTCTTTGCTTCTTCTCTCTCTGCATCATCAACAATATCTTATGCATTCTTTTCTGGAGGATTTTATGTATCCTCAGCAGCAGCATGATCAAATTCCTCAACATCTAGAATGGAGGAATCAATTCCATCATCAGTTTCTTGTTCTTGATCTTCTTTGTCCTTTACCTCTTCTTCTTTTTGCTCTTTCTTAGAATCACCTTCAGTAGGAGCATTTATATTCATTTCTGTATTTTCTTCACCAAATTTATCTAGAGGAATTAGAGCATCCTCTGTACCATCAACATTATCTACCTTCTCTTCATCTTCTTTGTTCAATATTTCCTCTTCTAGAGCAGAGAAATCATTTACCTCAACTTGTTGCTCATATTCTTTCAACTCTTCATCAACAGGTTCTTTAGTGACAACATAGATCTTATTCTTGTCCAGGGCTTTCCTCAGAATTTGTTTTGTTTCTTTGACCACTTCATCAATGTCTCTAAGCATTATCTTATTCATCCTAGTTTTGCTCCTAAATTCATCTTTAACTTCTTTGAAAATTTTATTTGCTTCCTTTTCAGAGATTACCAAACATAGACTCGACAACACATGTTCTCTCAGCTCCAAATCCTTTGTTTTAGCAGCTTCTTTCCTCATCTCCAAAATGTCACTTAGACTCTTAGGGAATTCAGATAAAATTTCTACAAGTGCTTTGTTGAATGTGTTCAAATACTTAACAGTAGCATCCTCAAAAATTCGCTTGTTGGCTTTATAAAAGTTGTCATAATATTTTGTTATGGGCTTGAAATTCCCATGAACAGTTATTGCATTCACAGTGTCCTCAATTGACAGGGTAGATTTTTCAATTTTTAGTCTTATGCTTACCCTTACACTTCCGAAGAGCTTGTCTTGAACAACCCTTGATGCTTCTGCTTTCTTTGACTTTGTAATTTCGGAGGGCTTTTCCTTAGAAACTTTAGCAGCCTTAGTGCCTGAGGCTTTCAACTCTTTAACCTCATCACCTGAATCAACCTTTTCTTCATCCTCCTTCTCCACACTGACATATGACCTTTTGACCATTACTTTTGTTCTTTTTCCTTCCTTACCGGTAGATTTTTCTTTGAATTTCTTTGTAATAGGAGAAGGTGATGCACCAGAGGTTGTACCAGAACTCCTATTAGTCCTTGATTTAGAAGTGGATTCCACCAGAACACTTCTCTATTCTCTATCCTACTTCTCCTTCTTGGCTTTCTCGATCCTTTCCCTGTTTTGTCTTAGCTTCTTTTGTTATGCCAATGCTTTATGCATACATTTCAACTTGTCTTTGAATATTTCTCTTAGATTCAGGTTTCTAGAGCTCAACATGTAGTTTCACACTGAGTTCACTATATGTACCAAAGCTCTCAACTACGATATCTTTTGGTTTGCTCAAAAGGTGTTGAGCATACATCTCCAATATTTGTCCATCAACTTCATACCCAATGGGCATGATCCACACAGTCCTTGGTTCAACTACTTCCATCAAGCATTGATCTATTTCCACCATGAAGCAAATTGTATCCTTGTACTTTTCTACCACAGACGTAGGGATTCTTTCCCTTGATTGCATCATGTTCTAAAAATTCTTGAAATATCCCCAAAGAGTAGTCCTTTGGGCAGTCACCAATATTGTTCAAGTGCTCTCTTATTTGTATGGAAACAGGCTTATCACTGGTCCAACACATGCTTTTCTTGCTGGGTAACTCATTCATGAAATAGAAGAACAAACACAATACCAAAGTACCATACTTGAATGTATTCTTCTTGTTCTTTTTGATATTGTTCAAGTTCTCCATTAACTAGTTTTACAGCAACTCATGCAGGTCATAGTCAGCATTCTCTCTTAACATCTGATAGGTAGCATAAATGGCTATACTGGATATAGAGTTTTCCCTACTGGACTGGTATACCATATACCCAATCACCATGGATGCAAATTTGACATCTGGATCAGTTATATCATTGATTGTCATTGCCCTCTTATCAAACTTTGATTCGGTAGCTTCAGTTACAGTCTGATTCTTCACTGATTTCTACATTGGTAGTCCACCAGATGAGTTCAATGCTATCACGGCCTTGATGGCATCCTTGGTGATCTTGAAGGGTTACATCAACCACATGAATTTAGCATGCATCCAACTCAGTACATACCGGACCCACTCATCTTCACCGAAGGATGGGAACCCAATAACCTAAATGAAATGTTTGACTTGCAGTGCCTTATACTCAAGTTTAAGACCATGAATCTCATTCCTTAGATGATTCTTGAACAAATCTACTAACTTTGAATCCCCAAACTCATCTATGCTAACATGAATATAAGCCCTAATATCTTCAACGTGCAACACACCATGCAAAACATTTGAAAAGGCACCTAATGGATCAATCTCTACAGATTTATGTAGATACTTTTTGAATTTAGGTTGGGGCCTTTTGGTGATGTCAACAACCAATAGAGTAGCCATTTCTAGAAATTACAAATTCAGAGAGTTTCACAGAGTATACCTTGTTTCATTGGTTAGGGTTGGCTGTCGAATTCACTTTTCACACTTCAAATCTTTGAAATCTCAGCTCAGGCACTCTTGTACTTGTTCTCTTCAAATGCAAAGTGATTCAAATGTTGATTAAGTGACCTTTTATGCTCCGCAAAATCTAATTTTCCATTGTAATAAATGCTTTGCCCTAATACATCTGGTTACATTGTTTTTGCATACAGTCAATCTTTAATTGCTCCGTAATCAATTGCATTATCTTCTTTTCTTCCAGAATTTGCTTCAACAGATCTGCAATAGGATTATTTTTCTTCATTCATCATGCTAGATTCAGGCATGCACTTACTGGCAGGGGGAATTAGATTTTCAATGTAGCTCCCCATGAGCCAAAGCTCTTGTTTCAATTCCTGGAGGAATTATCAGTACCAGATTCTGGTGTGGACCCATTGATTTCACCTTTCTTCACCCATGTTTTGTTCATTTCATTCTGGATCTCATTCACATCAACTTTACCTTTCCTTTATCTTGTCTCTGTATCTTTTGGATTCTGTTTACCAGACCTTTTCTATTATCATTCTTGCTTCTGTAGAATCTTGCAATATGACCAGATCTATTGCAATTAAAGCACACAACATTTATTTACTCATTTACTTGATTTCCTCTTGATCTGCATTGATTAGCCATGTGTCCAAATCTATTGCATGCAAAACAGTTGGGTAAGTGCAAAAAGTTAGGGGGCCAAAAAGTGGCCAAATTTTTTTCAAAAAAAAATAATACATAACTCAAGTGTGTTATAACGCGCTCGCATTATAATGTGCTCACGTTATGGTTTGGTAATGATGAGCTTAAGGCTCGGCAAAACCAAACCATAACACGCTCACGTTATGACTTATTATAAATAAAAAAAAGCTTATCATCTCATTTCATTTATTTATTCTCCTCTACACCCAAGGCCTACAAATCCTAAGAAGTGCCCTCACATTTTGGAAGACTTGATTGAACACCAAAATCTTACTGATTCATCACCAAAATGCCACCACGACATCGAGCAGGCCAAAGGAGTGAGTTTTATTTATTTTTTTGTTTGAATTTATTTCTAAATAGGTAGGTTTGAGTTAATTTTTGATGTAAATTTTGTTAATTGTCAGGAAATGTTAATGCACCTCCTCCTCCTCCTCCTAAAAATCTATAAAATCCTGAAGAGGAAATACCTGCCGAACAACAAACTCCTCCATGCATTCCTTGACATGCCCCTAGAACACAAGAAAATCTAATGGGGCAAATTGAAAACAATAAAAAAGAAATTGAAGACATAATTAAAAGGTTGAAAGATCCTTCAACATCAACCTTGCATAGGTCCATGCTTGTTGAATCTCTTGAATCTATGATATCAAATATAGATTCAATTAGCAAGCAAATATCTAGTTCGTCAGATAAGAGTAGAGAGTTTAGAGACTATTATGCAGACAAGCTATCATATCAAGATGTGAAAAAGTTAAAAATTATAAAATTAGACTTGTGTTCCATTTTCAGAAACCCACAAACAAATAAACTTCCACCCATTACATGCAAGAGGTTCCCTATCCATTGATGCAACAACCAAGCGATAAGGGATAATTTTACGTAGAGGTGGTGGATGGTTTTTTACCATCCTCCATGCAATAATAATGAGGTCCCACAATACTTTTTGAGGAAACTCTACTGCGAGTTTGTCCTCAATAAAGTGCCAAACTATTTTGATATGCAGGACTTCCAGGGTAGAGGTGGGGGTTTAACACAAGATAGACCAGGGGCATGTGTTGACCCACAACAAGCAGTGAGATGAGTAATCAGCAGACCAGCCCATGAGCATGTTTCTATCCCTTCCATTGTGAAGGAGAGTGTTGAGGTTGATACACTTTAGTCCATTAGTACCTTGACCCAAAGCATCATAGAGCATGCCAGTCTTGCAGCACAGTGTGGGTTGGGAGATAGTGCGAGGAGTAGGGTCCCACCCCATGCTTGTCAGACTTGTGGGTCAGCCTGTGGTTATGACCCCATGGATAGTCAGGATGCAGGTGCACAGGCTACATCTGCAGCTGAGCAGATGGTGATGACAGATACCCTCTTGAGTGAGACTTTCGGCCTTGATACTTAGGTAAATATTAGCAAGTTTATTGAATTTAATTTATTAAATTTTATTTTTGAAATGCAAGATTAACTAATTTAGTTTGATGATTTTAATGAAATTTTAGGGTCATAGGGTTGATGCAATTTTCAATGGTTCTCCACCTGCATATTACACTACATCATCTACTGTCGGGGTATGTAACTAGTAAACAATTATAAATATTACATGTGAATAGCATCATTATATGAATGGTATTCTAATATCTAATTTTGTATGTTGAATAGGTTAATATTGGAGATTTCACGGCAACACCTGCCAGCAGTGGTGGACTTAAAAGTTTCATGGAGGTAATAAAATAAATAGTTTAATGAATGAATTGTACTTACTAGATTTTTGTATGTGACTTGTGTGCTTTATTGTGTGTACTTCCATGTTTAGATGAATGTGTGTGTATGTTAGGAGCAATGATTTGCATCACTATTATAGTTTTTGTAATTGAATAATGTTGTTTTAATTCTAGATGATGCAAGCTGTGGAGACACCTCCCAATGTTCATAGGGCAATGGAACATGGTGTGATCTCTATGATTCATAGCTCCATGGCATTGACAGGGGTATGAGGCAGATTAGTAAATTTTAATTTACATTCATTGTTATAGTTGTTTATTTTTTAAAAATGAAAAGATTATTGATTTGAAGTTTAATTTCTATTTGGATGGTTTCTATAGGACATGACATCACCACCGCCTAGTCCTGCTACTAAGGCAAGTGAGGAGACAGATTATATGGTAGTGGTAAGTGATTATTTTGTTAAATGTTTCATTTTTTATAACATGTAATTTCTATATATTAATGTCTATACTTTTTATTGTAACAGGTAAAGATGTAGGAAGAACTAAATAGGTGGAGCAGCCCTCGAGTTCATAGTAGACCACCCACATATCTGTCTCCATCCCCTAGAAGATCAAACGCTACCCGTGATCTATTCTCTTCACTAGCCAGAGGGGAATGACTTTTTATTGTGTTCCTTTGTTGTATGCCTATATGGCATTTGTGGACATATATTTTGTATTGCATATAGTTGACATTGTATGCCTATATGGCATTCTTGTAAGCCTATATAGCTATTTTGTATATATGTTATACTTATATTGACAATTATTGATGTATGCCTATATGGATATTTGGTTAATACAAATCTTTTTTATTGATGGCATCCATACTTGCATTAGAAATCCACATTTGAATGGATATTTGTAGATGGCTACTTCAAATATTTAAAGTCCAATTGTATGAGTTGGTCAATTGAAAATATTTCTTAATTACTTGTTATTATACCATATTGGGATGCAAAGAGTATGTTTGTTGTTTTGAATAAGATAGTCAAAATCATATGCTTATGAGCACCTGATGACAATTGTGGTTATGAAATGTAATTCATCTTGCATATAAGGCAAGGTTATGAGATTACATTGAGTCTTACCTAATTTTAGTATGCAACATAACATTGGGCCTATAGGTTTCCATAAGTCATCAATAATCAAGGTTCAAGGTTATCATTGAAGTCAAAGGGTCAAGGTTGTTTGTCATTGATATCAAGGTTGATGCCATGATGTTGATAAGGTGATACAGTGATTCAAGGTAGGTGATTGTCATGAGGTGCATGATGTTGTGAATATGGTTTTCATGATAAGGTCTCTCAATTCATCTTGATGCTGCACAAGACAAACATGGTTCATATGATGCAAGGTTCATGTTCATGGTGGATGTGGTTTTGTTCATGCAAGGTTTTGTTGTGAATATGGTTTTCATGATAAGGTCTATCTTGAAAGGTTGATATGATGCAAGGTTCATATTCATGGTGGATGTGGTTTTGTTCTTACAATAAGAAGTTAGAGAAGACACAAGCTTTCATAATCATAATCTTATTGATAGTTAGGGTTTGCATATTGGGCATTAAACTCTAAAAAGAATCTACTTTTCTTAATACTTTAAAACCCTCAATTGCTTGTTGTGTGTAAAGTGCACTTTTGTTTTAATTTAATATTGACTTATAATCAAAAGTTACTATCACTTAAATCAACCTACTAAAGGGTCTTTAAGTCATTAGTTCACCAGCCCTTCAACCTAACTCAACCGATGTCTCTGGTTAACTCTCATAAGCTCAAGCACCATATCATAATTGAAGGTCATATTTAATTGATATGAGGGCGGGAAAAAGGATTGGATCAAACACATCAAACTGAGCATCATACCTCTAGGCACATTTTTGCCTCTCTCTAAACTATCCATTTTGGTGCCTTGATGTAAAGTGAAGTCTAAACTTAGTGAAGATTGTGCCTAGAAAGATATCACCTTGGATATGTGCCTAGAGTCATCCTAGATCATCCATTTACACCTAAGGGTCAATATAACATAATATAACTTAGGAAGACTTTGAAAATCGTCAAAAGAAGCCTAGGCACCTTTTCTTGTCTCCAACATCTATTTTGGGTGCCTAGAGGAAACTGAACTTCAAATCACTTCCAACCGTAGCGCCTAGTGTTAGAACCTTCAAAATGACTAAATCTTACCAAAGGAAGTCTAGGTGCCTATTGTCACTTGGATCATTATGAATGAGTGCCTAAGTGGAAGGAGAATAAGTATCTTGTATGGAGGTGCACTTTTGTGTCTAAATAACCTCATTTTGGCACCTTTAAGGAAGATGTTCTAAATCCTAAGATGTAGTGCCCAAGTGTAAAATAGTCTCCTATAGGTTTGAACAAGTGATTGAAGCCATCAAATTGCCAAGAAATGAGCTAAGTATACTAAGGCACCTTTTGTTGTCTAAACTATCCATTTTGGCGCCTAGGAGGAAGGAGATTCAACATCATGAATCAAGGCGCCCTTTGCCATCGAAACAACCTCACATTGGCGCCTTAGAGGAAATCAACTTAAAACTACAAGTCTTGGAGTTTTTTCATGTTTTGATGATGTCTTTTGAGAATAATTATAATGATTGAAGGATGAGGTGGGTAAAAAGTCTTCATCTAGCTTAGGTGCCCATTCAACTCTGAACAACCTTACATTTGCGCCTAAGATGAAGGGGACTTTCATAAATATTTAAGCATTGATTAACAAACATGAAAACCTTAGGCACAATTTTCAACTCATTTTACCTTTGATGAGCGCTTAACTTAGAGAGAACACTATTAGCATCAAGGCGTTATTTCATGCTCAGAACATCACATATCAATGCCTAAACATGAGGAAGCTTAAACTATGAAATCTGATGTTACTTTGATTCAAAAATGAAGAAAATAAGCCAAAGAATCTAGGCGCATATTGTCACTTGAGCAACCTTCAACTAGCACCTAGTCTTGTGAAGGAGGCAAGAATTAGGGATAAAAGACCTCACCTTGTTTGAAAGTGTTGAAAGGCTAAGGAGTGGGATAAGTTCATCTAGGCACACTTTGACTCCCTGCACACCTAAATAAGCGCCTAGGAAGAAATTAATATGCCGGTACAATGTAGCTCAGACTGTTTTGACATGTTTGGGTGCAAAACAAGACCATTCCTAGCCTAAACATACCCATCTAGACACGTTGGAACTGTCTATTTGGCCACACGAGGAGAAGAACAAAAGTTACCCCCCCTTTGCAACTTTACACTGCCTCCTTCTGATGATTTTTGGGGTAGTAGAAAACCTTTCACCACGGGCAAATGCCTTATAGATATAAAAAACCTCGAGAGGTTATTGTAGAGGTGCTCTACGTGATCGTGTTGGCCTAGACAGAATGTTTCTAAGTGACACAGTTTTTAAGTAACATCTCATCAAAGATTGCTACCTTTTTGCACTTTGGACTCTTCAGCGATATCATCGGTACAATGTAGCTCGGATTGTTTCGACATGTTTGGGTGAAAAACAAGACCATGCCTAGCGTAAATGTACCCATTCAGACACATTGGAATAGTTAGTTTGGTCATATCAGGAGCAGGACGAAAGTTACACCCCTTTGCAACTTTACACTGCCTCCTTCTGATGATTTTTGGGGCAGTAGAAAACCTTTCACCAAGGGTAAATGCCTCAGAGATATAAAAAAATGAGAGAGGTTATTGTAGAGGCACTCTATGTGATCTTGTTACCTTAGATGGAATGTTTCTAAGTGACACAGTTTTTGAGTAACATCTAGTCAAAGATTGCTACCTTTTTGCACTTTGGACTCTTCAGGGATATCGTTGATACAATGTAGCTCAGACTGTTTCAACATGTTTGGATGAAAAGAAAGACCATGCCTAGCGTAAATGTACCCATTCAGACGCGTTGGAATAGTCAGTTTGGTTGCATCAGGAGCAAGATGAAAGTTACACCCCTTTGCAACTTTACACTGCCTCCTTCTAATGATTTTTGGGGCAGCAGAAAACCTTTCACCACAGGTAAATGCCTCAGAGATATAAAAAACTGAGAGAGGTTATTGTAGAGGCGCTCTACCTAATCATGTTTCCTTAGATGAAATGTTTCTAAGTGACATGGTTTTTGAGTAACATCTCATCAAACATTGCTACTTTTTTGCACTTTGGACTCTTCAGGGATATCGTCGGTACAATGTAGCTCAGACTGTTTCAACATGTTTGGGCAAAAAATAGGACCATGCCTAGCGTAAATGTACCCATCCAGATGTGTTGGAATAGTCAGTTTGGTCAAATCAGGAGCAGGATGAAAGTTACACCCCTTTACAACTTTACACTGCCTCCTGACGATTTTTGGGGTAGCAGAAAACCTTTCGCCATAGGCAAATGCCTTAGAGATATAGAAAACTAAGAGAGGTTATTGTAGAGGCACTCTATATGATCATGTTACCTTAGATGGAATGTTTCTAAGTGACATAGTTTTTGAGTAACATCTCGTCAAAGATTGCTACCTTTTTGCACTTTTGACTCTTTAGGGATATCGTCGGTACAATGGAGCTCAGACTGTTTCTACATGTTTGGGTGAAAAATAGGACCATACCTAGCCTAAATGTACCCATTTGGATGCATTGGAATTGTCTATTTGGTCACATCAAGAGCAGGACACCAAAAATACAAAAGTTGCTTTGTGCAACTTGACAACATTGACACTTTTTTGCAATAGGACTCAAAGACTCAAACTGACCCCAAATGACTCAAAGTGACTTAAAAAAAATGAAATGGTCTTAGAAGACCTTATTACATACAATTGACTCAATCAAAATAAATTTTATTTTTTGACCCCTCTAGTTAGAAACCAAGACACTTAGAGACACCTATATTTTATACATTATTCTCAGGATCAACTTCATCCATCACTTAGGTCTAACCCCATGAAGCATAACATGATGATGTAAAAATGTGTATATATGTAAAAATGCAGCAAGAAATAAAAAAAGACAAACCTTACAAATTAATGTGCATACTTACAACTCAATGTAACATGACTTTGTAAAATCAATGTGAGTACTTACAAATTAATCCAATGAACCATCTGGGTCTTCTCTACTCT
The DNA here is from genome assembly GCA_027924645.1 of Cunninghamia lanceolata. Taxonomy (NCBI): domain Eukaryota; kingdom Viridiplantae; phylum Streptophyta; class Pinopsida; order Cupressales; family Cupressaceae; genus Cunninghamia; species Cunninghamia lanceolata. Next base: position 2,580,450 of record BSBN01000193.1, on the reverse strand, counting down.
TTATTATATCAAGTATTGCTTCATGGTCAGACTCACGCACCTTCCACAAGATTTTGTTCAAAGGTCTACCCCAATACTGTATCAAATGAACATTGGATGCCACGACAAGATTCGAGTAATGAAGAATCTTCAGATGTATGTCAAAGTCCTGAAATAGCCAAACATTAACACTCTTATGTGGGCACCCTTAAGCCATGTTCCAGTAATAACCACTGAGCCTGTAGGGTATTCGATATTTTCTCCATCTATAACTGGGGCCTCCAATTTTTTTTGGCCTCAACACAATGACATAAGTAATAATATGTTCCCTCTTCATTATCTTCATCTGCAATAACTGCATATACATGCCCTACATTGATATGTGTAGCAAATTAGATGAAATTAGTCAACATTACAAAAACACTACAAAGTAAGATGACATTAGGAATTTCAAAAACTATGCAAATAGATATATTACCTGGTTGAACTAGATCTGATATGTGGTCAAAGTCAACTAATAATTCCATCTGTGTTACTTCCAATGCCGTCAGGGGTTGAAACATGTCAAGTGGGCTAAGATAACTTAACTGCCATTCGTCAACCCACTCCTTTGACTCACACTCATCCCAAGCTTGAATTATACAGGAAGAACAAAAGCATGACATCTTTCGCATATGGATACTCCATGAACCTACAATTGAGCTTATGAAAGAGTGCATCTCATTTGATCCTGTCAGTGTACAACAGTCCTCATATGGTGCAATGTTAGTATCATCTATCAACCAAAAAAATCTATGAACTAAAGACTTACCTTCATTACCTGGACCCATGGAAGCATTACACCACTCGACAATCAATTTTGCATCTGTCAACTTTGCATTGTCTTTATACTTTAACTCTTCTCGTGCTATGGATCTTTTGATATATGCTCCTACACCATCATGCTCCCCCTTTCCATGCCCAACCTCACAAAAATTTCACATATGCTAAATCCCTGTAAAATTATGCCTCCTACTCAGCCAATAGAAATTTTGTGAGTTCTTGAATTGTGATGCATAGTTATCCGACCATATGATATGCTGACTAAACGATATGCCCCTTCTAGCCAAATCATTTTAGAACACCTAAAAGCAACCTTGCACGAACTCCATAGAATGCGTGCGATCATCACTAATATAGAAATTATACTCCCTTGTGATCTTTCTGTCATCCTATGTACTATCATTCGCATGAATGAATGTGATGTGCACAAATATAGAAACTTGTGTGGAGTAGTAATATTATGATTGCACCTCATGACATGGCTGTAGACTATAGTTCTCTGCAAAGTCGATGACTAAAACAATGCTACCAACCAAAAATGTGTTCTTGCATAACTTGAATTGCAAGTCCAACCATCAAACTCTATGGGCATGTCTTGCATACTCATACACTATGTTGTCATGAAATATAGGCATAAACTGATACACTAGAATCTTTTCAATAACCAATTCATGCATTTTTGCTTTTTTACCATCTTTTGTATTGTATGCCACTATTTTATACTTGTCAAACTCTACTAGTTTGTTTCCAACTGCATGTGTTCTTTCCATATGTTCACATATTGGAAAATGTTGCAATCCACTGCAATGATGACATGTGCCATCCAAGCATAATTTCTTGTAGAATATTTGATCTTCCTCTCTTTCACATAAAATTCTTGATATGAAGTCTCTTGAAGATGTTGGTGGGGCATGTGTGGCACAACCCTACAAAACATTCTTAGTATGCACATCTAAACATATGGACCTATAAACATCAAAATGGTTAGAAAATTCAATATGTAATCTACAACAACAAGTAGTGCGTGTGTGATTTATCTTGACATACAAGGGTTTTAGCATTTCAAAATATCTTTGACAAATTTTAATTTGAGGATACTTCTCTAGAAATTTACCATAAAACTGCATTTGAGTCTCATCCAAAAAATGCTTTGGATGTAGCTCATGGTTCTGACTACCGATTCTCCTTCTTACCACATCCCTTTGATTTAGAGATACCCTTGTGTAATTCTTCCAAAAGTCTTCAATTAGTGATCTCAATGCTTCAACAATTGGTTTATCTTTTCGTGGTAGTCTCCCCAAGAATGTCCATAATTCATTGGCATTAGTGTCCTCAATTCTCTGGCGTCTTCCAATGGCTCTTGATAAAGTTTTCCTATTAATTCTCAATTCTTGACTCGTCATTCTAATGAGATGAGCTTTCCTCATTTTACTACTTACTATAGTCGATGTAATCACACGCCGTATTGCATTACTATCTTTTGTGTGTGAGGTGTTACCCACACTCTCATACGCACTCATTAGATTCTTGACAATAGATTTTTCACTTGAAGCCTCTAATGTTCTCAACCCAAGAATCTTCACGATGGACCTATACTTTATACTTCACATCATTTCAAGGAATAGTTGACATCTTGCAGTCTCATTTAACTTTTCAAAGAAAATCTCCAAATCTTATGAGCATATCTTCTACAAGTGCATTTTGGAATCTTACCTTCCATTGGCTGCAAAATATTCTCATCAATATCAATCAAATACATTGGCTTTCTATGCAAAATTCTAGGTGGTGTTAAGTTAGGTAAATTCATCTCAACATTATGAATTTCATCAATATTTAAATGAGATGGGCTAGATGGTATACCTTCGATCGAAGATGGAATAGATGACATACCTTGAGGTTGAGGTGGGAATGATGGCGTACCTCCTTCACCACATGTGAGTGATGATGTACTCTCAACTTGAGATGTGGTAGATGGTGTCCCTACATGTTGACTTGTGGTAGAGGACGTGTCTCCAACTATGGTATTCAAATCTCTCGTAGCATGAAGTTTTTGTATTCATTCTCTTTGTGCCGTGAATACCATATCTCTTTGTGATGGTTGTGGTTCGTCTTCAATTGGCATGTCTTCATTTATCGTGTCCAATTTCCTCTTCTCATGAAGTTCCCTCATAGCCACTACTTTCTTTTCATTCTTAGCTTCTATCTCTTCTTGTGTTGGTTTAATTCTTGATTGTTTCCTCGGCATGACAAAGAATTTGTCTTTAGCATGATAAAGAGACCAATATTAGTTCCTAAAAAATGAATCCATACAAACAACTAAAATATATGTCAATCAACCCTTCATAGTAAATGTACATACAATCATTATGTAAAAGAGTAAATGTCACTCAACCAAAATAGGTACAAAGCATACAAAGTAAATTATTGCAACCATGAAAAGAGTACATGGGACTTCATGCTTGAAAAGGTTGAGGCAAACCTAATTTGACATGTTTGTTGTTACTATGGCCACTAGGATTTGGAATTGAGAAGGTGTTTTGTTGGTACTAGGGATACTAGGATTTGGGTGGCTTGTGAAGGAATAGACAACAATTGTTGTGTCATGTGTATGTACAAATCATCATGAATAGGTGCATAAGGAATATCCTAGCCCAAGATATGTGCATACAAATCATCATGTCATGTGCATACTTGTATGATCTTGGCACCTATTCATTTGTATTTTAACTTGTTAATATGACAAGATAATAGTGGGATTGTATTTTTTTTATGTTGTAAGGATTTAATCTTGTATATTTTCACATCATGGTATGTTAAGGTCTATTTATTACACATAATTATTAAAGAGCTCAAGTGTAGAAAATATACATGGCATCATGTGAGATTGTAGGCTACTTTCTTGATTGGGAATGTGTCTATTTTAAACATGTATGATAAAGCATGATAAAGTAATTCAAATAGAATTAAGGAAAATGCAAAGAACATGCATGTAAAGACTTGACATACCTAAAAAATGAAAATTCGAATGGAGAGAGTACCCAATTATGTAGTATTTTTTTCTTCTTGCATCAAACTCCTCAACAATTTGAGTTTTTCACCACTTGCTTCCTTTTCAATGTTAAATTGAATAACACTCAAATATAATTACTAACAAAAATACTATTAACCAATCTATAATGTTAAATTCCTAAAATTGAATCACAATTAACATTGCAACACTACAAAATTTGAAACTTGAATAGATATATATCAAACTTGGTGTGAAAACTATGTTATTTCCTCCTCAAGTTGGCAAAGCAGAAAAGGTGGTGGAATGATCATGCAAAGGTGGTAGAATGTGTAAAATGTGCATGTGAACTTCCCAACAGCATGAAAGCACTTCTTTTTTGTTGGATCACGCACATAATCAGCATGAAAACATAGCATGTGGGCTTGGATCACAGGGGTCAACTCTTTTTTACCATTTCTATAGTAGGACAAAACGCGAGCGCATTATAACGCACTTGCATTTTGTCCTGCTAAAGATTGATCCATAAATATTTGTGCCTATCTCACCTTTGATAGTACCTTTACAATATCTCACCTCTAGTTCCATTAGCTCATGTTCTATATCTTACTTATCTCTTCCCCTCACCTCTCTACCTCTCCCCTCTTTATTTCTCTTAGTCGCTCCTTGTCTACCTCAACCCTAAACCTTATCCCTAAACCATAATCCCTCAACCCTCAACCCTAATCCCTCATCCCTAAACCCTAAACACTATCCCTATTTGTAAACCCTCAACGGGCTCGCTAATCCCTTATCCCTAAACCCTCCAACCCTATCCCTAATCCTTATACCCTCGACACTCTACTTTAACCCTAATCCCTCGACCCTCAACCCTATCCCTAAACCCTCAACCCTCAAACCCTCAACCCTCAACGTCAAACCCTAATCCCTAAACCCTTAACTCTAATCCCTCTGCCCTCAACCCTATCCCTAAACCCTAAAGCCTCAACCCTCAACCCTCAATGTCAAATCCTAATCCCTCAATCCTTAACTCTAATCCCTCAACCCTAAACCATATAAACACTATCCCTATTCCTAAACCCTCAATGAGCTTGATACTATACCTTAAACCCTAATCCCTTATCCCTAAACCCTCCAACCCTATCCCTAATCCTTATACCCTCAACACTCTACTTTAACCCTAATCCCTCGACCCTTAACCCTATCCCTAAACCCTCAACGTCAAACCCTAATCCCTCAACCCTTAACTCTAATCCCTCGACCCTCAACCCTATCCCTAAACCCTAAACCCTAAAGCCTCAACCCTCAACCCTCAACATCAAATCCTAATCCCTCAACCCTTAACACTAATCCCTCAACCCTAAACCCTATCCCTAAACCTTAAACACTATCCCTATTCCTAAGCCCTCAACAGGCTCAATAATATACCTTAAACCCTAATTCCTTATCCCTAAACCCTCCAACCCTATCCCTAATCCTTATACCCTTGACACTCTACTTTAACCCTAATCCCTCAACCGTCAACCCTATCCCTAAACCCTCAACCCTCAAACCCTCAACCCTCAACGTCAAACCCTAATCCCTCAACCCTTAACTCTAATCCCTCGACCCTCATCCCTATCCCTAAACCATAAAGCCTCAACCCTCAACCCTCAACGTCAAATCCTAATCCCTCAATCCTTAACTCTAATCCCTCCACCCTAAACCCTATCCCTAAACCCTAAACACTATCCCTATTCCTAAACCCTCAATAGGCTTGATACTATACCTTAAACCCTAATCTCTTATCCCTAAACCCTCCAACCTTATCCCTAATCCTTATACCCTCAACACTCTACTGTAACCCTAATCCCTCAAACCTCAACCTTATCCCTAAACCCTCGACCCTCGAACCCTCAACCCTCAATGTCAAACCCTAATACCTAAACCCTTAACTCTAATCCGTTGACCCTCAACCCTATCCCTAAACCCTAAAGCCTCAACCCTCAACCCTCAACGTCAAATCCTAATCCCTCAATCCTTAACTCTAATCCCTCAACACTAAACCCTATCCCTAAACCCTAAACACTATCCCTATTCCTAAACCCTCAATGGGCTTGATACTATACCTTAAACCCTAATCCCTTATCCTTAAACCCTCCAACCCTATCCCTAATCCTTATACCTTCGACACTCTACTTTAACCCTAATCCCTCTACTGTCAACCCTATCCCTAAACCCTTGACCCTTGAACCTCAACCCTCAACATCAAACCTTAATCCCTCAACCCTTAACTCTAATCCCTCAACCCTCAACCCTATCCCTAAACCCTAAACCCTAAAGCCTCAACCCTCAACCCTCAACATCAAATCCTAATCCCTCAACCCTTCACTCTAATCCCTCAACCCTAAACCCTCAACACTATACCTTAAACCCTAATCCCTCAACCCCCAACCCTAAACCTTATCCCTAAATCCTAATTCCTCAACCCTCAACCCTAATCCCTCATCCCTCAACTCTAATCCCTCATCCCTAAACCCTAAATGCTATCCCTATTCCTAAACCCTCAATGGGCTCGATACTATACCTTAAACCCTAATCCCTTATCCCTAAACCCTCCAACCCTATCCCTAATCCTTATACCCTCAACACTCGACACTATATCTTTATCCCTAATCCCTTAACCCTCATCCCTAAAGTCTCAACCCTAAATCCTTAAACCTTCAACCCTAAACCCTATCCCTAATCCCTCTACCCTTGACATTCTTCTTTAACCCTAATCCGTTGACCATCAACCCTATCCCTCAACCCTCAACCCTCAACCCTCAACATTAAACCCTAATTCATCAACCCTAATCCCTCAAACCTAAACCCTATCCCTAAACCATCAACCCTCAACACTATACCTTAAGCCCTAATCCCTATCCCTCAACCCTTAACCCTTAAAACTTAAACCCTATCCCTACACCCTCAACACTCGACACTATATCTTAAGCCTTAAATCCTCATCCCTAAAGCCTCAAGCCTCAATCCTTAAACCTTCAACCCTAAACCATATCCCTAATCCCTCTACCCTCAACACTCTAACCCTAACCTCAACATTAAACGCTAATCCGTCAACCCTAAACCCTAATGGATCAACCCTAAACCTTTTCCCTAAACCCTCAACCCTCAACACTATACCTTAAACCCTAATCCATCAACTCTAAAACCTAATCCCTCAACCCTCAACCCTAAACACTATCAATAAGCCCTCAACCCTAGACACTATACCTTAAACCCTAATCCCTCAATCCTCAACCCTAATCCCTCAGCCCTCAACCCTAATCCATCATCCCTAAACCCTAAATGCTATCCCTATTCCTAAACCCTCAACCGTCGACACTATACCTTAAACCCTAATCCCTTATCCCTAAACCCTAAACCCTATCCCTCAACCCTTAACCCTTAAAACTTAAACCCTAAAACCTATCCATAAATCCTTGATGCTCAACACTATATTTTAAACCCCAATCCCTTAACCCTCAGCCCTAAAGCCTCAACCCTCAATTGTTAAACCTTCAACCCTAAACCCTATCCCTAATCCCTCTACCCTCATCACTCTACTTTAACCCAAATCCCTTGACCATCAACCATATCCCTAAACCCTCAACCCTCAACTCTCAACATTAAACCCTAATCCATCAACCCTAAACCCTAATCCCTCAACCCTAAACCCTAATCCCTAAACCCTATCCCTAAACCCTCAACCCTCAACACTATACCTTAAACCATAATCCCTCAACCCTAAACCCTATCCCTAAACCCAACAAAACTGCTTTGCCTTATGTTAGGTTGTTAAACCCATCATTTTTGACACTCTTTTCTTAAAGATATCTGAGTTCCAAGAATATGTCAGAAAAATGTCTATGAACTTTTTTAATGTTAGTAATGTTATATGGCATGTTTTTCTGGCCCATCTGGGGTTCATTATGCCAATAGGTGTACACACTATGAGAAAAGCTTTGCGTATGGTACATCCACAGTGAGTAATTAACAGTTGAAATCAGAAGGATGATCATTATGAGAAAAGCTTTGCATTGGGGTACATCTATGTTTCTTGCTGTCCACCCCACACTTAAGGGAGGTATATTGTTATGAAACAGGCAAATAATCTCCCATTGTTTATTGGCTCTATCCATAAGAACTACTAAACTTTTTTCTCTTGGTAATTGTAGAGGACATTCACCTATTTTTGGCAACTCCTGCCTTCCCAAACCATTACAAAAACTAAGTTATTTTAACCCAATAAATAGCTGATTGCATTGATTTAATACTCTACTATATTAAAGCTTAGCATTCACACAAATGCAAATGTTCATATTATAGAAGACTACATTATATTAGACTATTAGAGATCCCTTAGAAAAATGTAATAACAAAACTGTTTTGCCTTATGTTAGCTTACAATTAAACCCATTCTTTTTGACACTCTTCTCTTAATAAAGTAAGAGTAATGAGAATAGAAGGCAAACAATTTGATCTTACTAGTATGCATGGTCAGTTTACATTCTGTGACTTCATTTTCATTGAATAAAAAGGTAAATATCTAATTTGAAAGGTGGGGCAGAGTTCACTATCATGTGCTTTTCTAGATGATAGGGTCCATAATGTCCAGGGTTCTTCAAAGAAAGGCTTGTAACATAATTAAGTTTTTGTTATACCAATCCTCTAGGTAAAGCTACAATTCAAATGCTTGCTATGAAAGTTGAAATAAATTAAATTAGACTTACAATTTTGATTTTCTTCCATTGCTTCAACAACATCATTGTTTTCTTCATCAGAAACCAATTCAAGATCAACAACTTGCTTCCCATTGGTTGACTTGAATTGCATCCTTTGTTAGAAGAAGGGAATTTTTTATCTGTATCAATGTTGGTATTCATAAGCTGAAGAGCATTGATATTTTTCACACACCCTGTTCTTTGAAATATCTTAACCTTAAAATATGACTTGGATATGTACTTGAACACAATGAAATCTCCAATCTCCAGCTCGTGATGATTCACAAAATTTTCCCAACCCTGCCTAAATTCCAATTTATTTATGGTACCCCTTAATTGTACATCCCACTCCTGCCCACCTGGTCCTTGAAGAAGGAGGCATGCCCATTAAACCAACTCATTCGACAACTTGCTGCCCATCAATTGACTTGAACTGCATACTATGTTAGAAGAAGGACATCTTTTATCTGTATCAATGTTGGTATTCATAAGCTGAAGAGCATTGATATTTTTCACACACCCTGTTCTTCGAAATATCTTAACCTTAAAATATGACTTGGATATGTACTTGAACACAATGAAATCTCCAATCTCTAGCCCATGATGATTCACAAAATTTTCCCAACCCTGGCTAAATTCCAGTTTATTTATGGTACCCCTTAATTGTACATCCCAATCCTGCCCACTTGGGCCTTGAAGAAGGAGGCACGCCCATTAAACTAACTCATTCGACAACTTGATGCCCATCGGTTGCCTTGAACTGCATACTCTGTTAGAAGAAGGGCATCTTTTATCTGTATTAATGTTGGTATTCATAAGCTGAAGAGAATTGATGTTTTTCACACACCCTGTTCTTTGAAATATCTTAACCTTAAAATATGACTTGGATATGTACTTGAACACAACGAAATCTCTAATCTCCAGCCCATGATGATTCACAAAATTTTCCCAACCCTGCCTAAATTCTAGTTTATTTATATGGTACCCCTTAATTGTACATCCCACTCCTACCCACCTGGGCCTTGAAGAAGGAGGCATGCCCATTAAACCAAATCATTCGACAACTTGCTGCCCATTGGTTGACTTGAACTACATACTCTATTAGAAGAAGGGCATCTTTTATCTGTATCAATGTTGGTATTCATAAGCTGAAGAGCATTGATATTTTTCACACACCCTATTCTTTGAAATATCTTAACCTTAAAATATGACTTGGATATGTACTTGAACACAATGAAATCTCCAATCTCTAGCCCATGATGATTCACAAAATTTTCCCAACCCTACCTAAATTCTAGTTTATTTATGGTACCCCTTAATTGTACATCCCACTCCTGCCCACCTGGGCCTTGAAGAAGGAGGCACGCCCATTAAACCAACTCATTTGACAACTTGCAACCCATTGGTTGACTTGAACTGCATAGTCTGTTAGAAGAAGGGCATCTTTTATCTATATCAATGTTGGTATTCATAAGCCGAAGAGCATTGATATTTTTCACACACCCTGTTCTTTGAAATATCTTAACCTTAAATTATGTCTTGGATATGTACTTGAACACAACAAAATCTCTAATCTCCATCCCATGATGATTAACAAAATTTTCCCAATCCTTCCTAAATTCTAGTTTATTTATGGTACCCCTTATACATCCCTAAACCCTAAACCCTAATCCCTTAACCCTAAACCCTAATCCCTTATCCCTAAACCATAAACCCTATCCCTAAATCCTCAACCCTCAACACTTAAACCTTAAATCCTAAACCCTATCCCTAAACCCTCAACCCTCAAAACTAGACCTTAAACCCTAATCCCTCAACCCTAAACCCTATCCCTAATCCCTATACCCTCAACACTCTACCTTAACCCTAATCCCTCGACCCTCAACCTTAAACAATATCCCTAAAGCCTCAACCCTAAACCCTAATCCATCAAGGTCCTCAACTCTAATCCCTTATCCCTAAACTCTAAATCCTATCCCTAAACCCTCAACCTTAAACCTTAATGACTCAATCCTTATCTGCCCCTCTCCTCCCCTATCTGGCTCACCCCCATCTCTACCCTCCTCTACCCTCGACACTACACATACATACATATAGGTATACATAGATACATACATACATATAGGCATACATACATACATACATGATTAATAACCTTGAACATAAAAAAATTCAAGGGGGACATAACACAAGTACGTTATAACGCGCTCGCGTTATTGCAAACATGACAAATAGTGCACAAACTTTTGCGGAAAAGGAAAAATGCAAAGTAAAACATAACGTGAGCGTGTTATAACAAGCTCGCGTTATGTTTTGCTTTGGGAATCCCAAGCCTTGGGCTTGGGATTTTCTTTGGATTTCCAACCCAAAGGCTTGGAGTGGCTTCCCAATGTCCAGAGACGTGTTTTTCCATATTCTATAGGATTTCACATAATTTCGATCGTGCTAACACCCAAATTTGCACATGTTTCAAGATTGAACAAATCAAACACCTGGGTAATGTTAGGCTTTCTCTTAGCTATTTGATGATGTGATTTGTTTCACATTTTGACAATGTTAAGCCTTTCATATTTAATTTCTTTTGTTTGTGTGTCCGTTTTTGGGCAAAAACCACTGTTTGGTCTTTTTTTCATTGTAAATTAACTATTCATTGAAATTTCAAAAAAAATACATATTTAGAAACTAGACTCCATTCTACACATATTAAAAAAAGAAAAAAATGATTTTCAATTAGTTTTCAAAATTTATAGGGGTAGCACGGCCAAAATTCTATTTTTTAGGATGTGTCCACTTTAAAAATTAGTAAAAAATCAAATATTCATCAAAAAATTATCAGAAAAATTGGGCATAAACTACATGTTGTTAGCTAATTTCTCACTAAAGCGATTTTAAAAATACCAAAAAAAAATGACCTTTTGAGGGAGCCACAAAACATGCTATGTTATGTTTTTTTGACAGAAACAACACCAATTTCTGTGGCTCCCTCTTTTGAACCCCTTAATCTATACCATTTTCAAAAAAAATAGTAGTTTAGAAAGTAGACTCGAAGTACTATGAACATTGTTTTGGTTGCATCTCCAAATTTTGAGTGTAACTATGCTCAATTTCTCATCCAAGGCCAGCATTTCCTTATTTTAGAAAAAAAAAAAAATGGCCACTTAAGACCCCTTTTTGGCCCCCCATCTTCTTGCAGTTACCCAGTTGTCATTGAAAGAATTGATATTTCTTCTGTTGTTAGAGTAGTTCATTATCACACTTTTGCATTCATTAGATCTATGACCATACCTTTGACAATTGAAGCATTGACTGGAGAAAGATGGACCACTTTGATTCACTCTACTTCTGCATTGAGTAGCTCTATGACCAAATTTATTGCAATTGAAACAATTACCATTGAAATATGGATACCTTTGAGCATTAGGTTGTCTTACCAGAGGCCTTCTAGGATTCCTCCTTGGATTTCTTTGACCAGATCTAGAGCTTTCACCTCTCTCATAACCCAAACCATGCTTATCATCTGCCTTCTTCTTACTATCAAGCAGCACCTCAAGTTTAGCTGAGCTTATCTTAAATTTTCCTTTATAGTCATTTGCAATTTCTAGGCCATGTTTGAGAATGACAATTTGCCTTTCAAGTTGTTCCTCATTATCCTTGGTTTCTTGTAGATTAGACTTTAGATGGTCAATTATTATATCTAATTTGCAGCACTCTTATGTTCTTTCTTTCAGAGATTGATTCAGGTTTTCCTCAGTCTTCTTCCTTTCCTCAATTTCCTTTAGCCTCATCACCCCATATTCCATCTCATGTTTTAGGACAACAACTTCTTTTGCTAGCTTCTCACATTCCTTTGTCTTTTCCTTGAGATCCTCATCCATGCCATTGTCTTCATTCTAATTTTCTAGCTGATGAAGTAGCTCCTTTCTCTTTTCATTAGATTTGCCTAGTTGACTTTTTAAAGTCTAAATGAAGTCTTCAACATCTTTAAGATTCTCTTGTGGTTCTTTGACTTCTGCTCTAGACTGATCAAGATCTTCTAAGGCTACTTGAAGTTGTTGATTGATACCATTAGAATACTTGAATGAGCCCATTGAAACTCCTTCCCAGATCTTCCTCAAGCTATTAAACTTCTTCCAAGGAACCTTGCTCTGATACCAATTATTGAAATTAAGGAACAGTGAGAGGGGGGTTAATCAATGTTCTGCAAAACTTATTATTTTGTTCCTTTATTAATCTACTACATACAATCAAAAGAAAGAAAAATGAACTCAAGAACAACAGCAACAAGATCATTACACATGAACACTAGGATTTTTACGTGGAAACCCGGTTAAGGGAAAAACCACGGTGGGGGTTAACCCACAAGATTTTATACTCTATTAAAAGTATTACAAATGGGAAGGTACATGCCTTTAGGCACACTACCTAGAGCTCATTGGTCAAAGGAGGCTCACTGCCTACAAGAATGATTACAAGAGTTCATTGGAATACTTGAACTAAAGAATAGCATCTAATAATGCAAGATTATAGTTTCGGTTAGGATCAATATACCGACTTCACACACTTCATCTCTTACTGCCCAATTTTATTGTTCTGCCATAATCCAAACCTCAGATCTCTTCTTTGAACTTGATACTACCACACTTCACACCTCTCATCTCATATTTGCTCATTCACTCTTCAAAATGCTCAAACTCATCGATTATATATATCTACAACATGGGATTTCATCAACTACAGTTAGCCTCAAGAAAACTTAGAAACTATTTCAAGAACACTATTCTGTCAAATGAATCCATGCACAAACATCAATGCAGACCACAACTTATGAATTCAAGTCACCTCACATATCGGCCAATATCACTAGACCTTATAAATTACTAAACCAACCACTTCTCTTGATCCGCACAAGGATCAAACACCAAGTTGGCCTGTTCTTCACCGGACTAAACTGTCTAACCAAAACCTGATACTCAGAAACTTGCAACTTTCAATCCCTTCATCACCGGAGGCTAAAACTTTGGATTTACATAGCCTTCACATCCCTTATTATTCCATCAGATCTGCAGAAAAGTATGATTTCTTGTGGAGAAATGCGGACCAAAATGTTGAACCCTGTCATATGCTCTATTCCTGTCTATCCGGACTTAGACAAATCTGAAATCTGACTTCCAGTATGATCAAATGATACAATGCAGATGTGTAAGATAGATTTAGTTACCATCAATGACAACACTTGAAATGCCTAGCAATGTCTCTTGCCAACAGATCAAAGGGGAATTCCCTAAGATCATCCATTCTTTGATAGGATATGTTGTGAGTGCTTGTACTTGTTGGAATGTCTTGAGTTTCCTCTTTCTATTTTTCTTGCATTTTTAGATTCTTGTCTTTTTCTTCCTATTCCTTTCTGTAGATACCTAAAGGTTCAGGGTCTACTTTAATGATGGTGACCTTTCCTAGATGATGGAAATGAATTTCTTTGGAATAGAGTGGAGGTAATGGCCTTCATGGCATGAATCCAAGGCCTCCCCACGATCATATTGTAATCGGTTTCCCGGTTGATAACATAGAAGTCCGTAGAGATAGTTTTTCCCCTCAGATTGAGTGGTAGGATGATTTTTCTAATTGTTTGGATGTCATGACTATCATATATTCTCAATGTGGTCTTTTGTTGCTTGATTCCTATTTTGTTGTATCCCATACTTTGCAGGAATGACATTGGCAAGATATTGATTGCCGATCCTTCGTCCACCACTACTCTTTTTATAGTGACCTCTTCTACTTGAATTTGTATGTATAGAGGTGAATCCTTTTTCTTACTTCCTTCACTTTGGGGAAGTTTGGAAACATCGAATGTAAGAGGAGGTGATTCCTCCTGTGTCGAACATCCTACTTTCAATACTTCTAGAAATGTCTTGCAGTGCGAGGGAGAGGCTCTCAACAAATTTATCACTTGTGAGAAGACATTTTATGTTTGATCTATCTGTTCCTCTTCATGGATCATGAACACTTCTTGGTCTAGTTATATGTTATTGGAAAGGTTTTGTTTGGCTTTTCCTTTCTTAATTTGAGGCTCCTTCTCCTTTCTCTGGGATTCTAGAAGTTTAAGGAAGTTCTTTTGTTGATCCGGAGTAAGTTTGGAGATAGCTTTATTGTATCTGTAACAAGTCATTATTTCATGACCCTTTGTCCTATGGAACCAACAATAAGTATTGGGGTCCTATGAAGGTCGGTTCGATCCTTGATTTCCGTTTTGCCACCATTTGTCATTACAAGGATTGCTTTTTATGACATTGACATCCTTCTCTTGGGACAAATTGGATGTAGTCTTTTCTATTCCTTTAGATGTTTGAAGTTTTCCATTGGTATCATAAGTCTTCCAACCACTATCGATGGTGGCTTGGTCAATCCTCAAAGTACTTTCCAATGCCTCTTTGTAGGATTTGTATGGCAATTTTTATAGTGCACCTTTGGCACCAAACCATTCCATAGCTTGTGATCATCCTTTTATCATTGCAATTGTATTGAAGAATCTCTACATTGTAAACCTATCATAGCCATTCCCACTTGACATCTTGGAAAATAGCAACGAAGTGCACCTTCTGAGGGCCATATTCATACACAAGATCATTTGAGATAGGTGACCAATGGAAGCCATAAAGTAAAGAGGTTTGCAAGGTTTTGTTATTTGTTTGTTTGATCTTCTTTGTTTCTTATCTCATTGAGTTATTGGGTATTATTGATATATTTGATATTCATACACTATTTCCCTTAACAACCGGTACTAGTCCTATTTATCTTAAACTGATGACAACCCTAATTGCATCTTTGGTAATCTGGTAGGGTTTGCCAAGGTATAAAAATTAATCATGAATTCTTCTTAAGACAATCCTTACCCATTCACGTGCATCACATAAATCTAGGTAATCTTTCCAGACATCCAATCTTTTAGCTATAACATTCACATATTCTGATTTGTATCCATTACCATCCTAGAGGATATCTCTAAGCTCCTCAAACATCATGTGATCAATTTCATTCAGTAGAGAGTGGATGTATATCCTTACATCCTCAATATACATGACATCTACTAAAATGTTTAAGAATGCTCAGTCCTTATTCACTTCCATAGCCTTGTATGGACATTTCATGTACTTTGGTCTTGGTTTCTCTAAAACATCAACCAGCTTTGGAGTCACCAATCTTATCTCCTTTACTTTTGTAGCTAGGGTTTCACTTCTCACTCTTCTTCTCCCAATTTCACCAAACGCTTTGAATGCTAGAGTTTTTCCTTCTGCTAAATACTTTGGGTGTAAATGAGGAGGAATAGATTGATTGGGACTTAAGTAACTTTCTTTTTGTCCTAACTTTTTGCATTTATTGCACCTTTTGCCTATTAAGTTATCAGCTACTGATAAATTCTATAGGTTCACAGAGACCTATTTCCATCTAGAATTCCTCTGCATTTCATGTTTTCATTACGGAGATTTGGGGTATTGAAACTGCCTTACTTTATCAACATCCTCTTCTGTCAACTTCATGTTGGATCATCTATATGCATTGCTTCCATTTGTAGAAGCAACAATCATTCAGGGGGTTTTGAAAAATTATGCAATAGTTAGCTCCCCCTGACTCCATGCCTTTTCTTAATTGACTATGAAGTCTTCTACATAAGGCAGAAGCACAAATTATTCCTTCTTCTCATTATCTTGTTATGGTTTCCTTCTCCATATTTTTGTCATTTCCTTACTTTGATTGATCACGGTTTCCTCCATCTTCCTATGCTAAATAGGTGGTTCCACAAAACCACTTTTACAAAATCTTGCTTTATGCCCAAAATTGTTGCACTTGTAGTAAACAACTTTATATTCTGGAGGGAAAAATGAGTTTACACTCATATAACCATTTCTCCCTATTGTAGTTCTACAATCAACAACCCTATGACCAAACTTAATGCATGAATAACAATAACCATAAAAGGAATGAGATATCATATCATCATACTTTGGAGACAAAAATGAATTCTTGCTCATGTAATCATTTCTTCTTGCCTTAGTTCTACAATCAATAGCCTTAGGACCAAATATTTTGCAAGAGTAACAGTAACCATAGAAGGGTTGAGAGAACTTGAAAGTAGCAGCCTGTCTAGGAGGAGGACCCCTGAAACCCTTCTTCAAATCATTAACTTTTATGAAGTCATCATCCAACTCCTGCTCCTCATTTTCAGTCCTTTCCGAGACTTCAATGTAGGGTTCTTCCTTTTTCATTTCATACATGCATTTAGGTATATCTATTTTTGAATTTTGACCTTTCTCAAATTGAAGACCACTCTTATTCTTAAGTGGTCTTTGATTGTTGATTATATCATCAAGGATGTTTGTGCTTTTCTTAAGCTTTAGACTCCAATCTATTTGATCCTTTGCTTTCTCTAGTTCCTTCCTTAGGGAGAAATTGTTTTCTTCAAGTCTGGAGCATTCATCTAATTTAGCATTAAGCTTAGCATTTAGGCAATTCACAATTCTTTTACATTCTTCAATTTAAACTTTCATGTTGTTAATTGCTTCTTCTGATTCTTTAAGATTGACCTTATATTCTTCATTTTTCTTCCTTGTTGCTTCCAGATCTTCTAGAGAATAAATGAGTTCTCCTTCAAGATCAACTTCACATTCTCCTTTATCAATGACTCTCATATCTTCATCATCCTCTGCAAGGTTCTCATCATTATCTAGAGCTTCATTTGCCATGTGTTCCAATCCAAGATCTACCTCAGCTGTTAGACTATATCAAGGAACTTAGCTCTGATACTAATTGTTGAACACACAGAAGTACTGAAAGGGGGGTGAATCAATACTTAATCAAATTATTTCCTTTTAAAAGCATTCAATCCAAACTAAACAATTAAACTGAATGAATCATATACAACACATAAACACATGACACCAGATTTACATGGAAACCCAAGATGTGAAAAATCATAGTGAGCAAGCTACTTAGATCTACTATCCATATCTAGCCTCACAAATAAAAAGAGATTTACAATGAATTTTATGGGCACCAACCCAAAGGAAGCACCAACTCTGTAATACAAATTTTTATGGGCTCCAACCCAAAGGAAGCACCAACTCTCTAAAGTGCTACAACACTTACAAGATGAGGCACTAACCTCTATACCAAAACACTTGATTGATTCAGATACAACTGCTTCAACCTCAAGCTTTTGCTAATCTCTACAAACTCTATACTATTATCTTCTTAGGCATTTACCTCCGCACAATTAGTATACTAATCTCTGCAATATCAAAATTCCTTCAAGTACCTCTGCTCTATCACAGTAGCATCACAAACTTTTCAAATACCTCTATAGTAGCATCACTTATGTATTGACTATAACTGAATTGATCTTTTCCACACTTCATCATCATACTACTTTTGAAATGATCTTATCTACACATTAACATAGTTAACATTTTCTACACACACACACATGCCCACATCTTGAAACAATCTTGAACTTACATTTATATGCCCTACAAGCATTCAAAACATCATCTTCATTGGCCTAAATGAAACCTGTAATGGGCCTTACTTGTTAGTTCCCAAGACATCTGCAGTAAGAAATCTTTCCATGCGGTTCATACCAAAGGATCTACTAGACCTAATTTGCCTTTGTACACATTTCTATCCTAATGCATACTTCCAAACACACAGTGCATTCATTCAAACACACCATGTCATCACTGCAAACACTTATCCTTTTATAGATTAGCTCCAAACCCTATGCGGTACCATAGAAGAGAGATATCACCATGCAGATCAATCCACTAACACTATATGACTTGTAAAGCCTTCTCATACACTCCTCCTTCTAGTTTATGCTTCTTCTTGCTAGTGCAAGCAATCAAAAACTGATGCCGGTATCCCTTACATAGTCTAGTCACCCTATCTTGACATAGAACATTGAAAAACATATTTGCAGTGATAAAAAAACACTTGAAACCTGAACAGAGCATTCATACTAACCATCTAAACTTATCTTCCAAACAACAAAGCCAAACATCAAAGTGCGGTGATATGCGATGGCTTTTTGTTCTACCTTTGATAACCTTATATAGTAACAGGACTTGTTCTTACTCAATTTGCTCTGGAAAACACTGTGGTAACTTTTATGCTCTAAAACTTGGATCATGTATACCTCTTATTTGTATCTAGATATCCTCCAAGCTATAAGGTCATATCTTCAAGTACAGAGAAATGCAAAGCATTCTTCTGTTCCTTTAAGACTATAAGAACATTGTATCACCATTGTCTTCATTCTGCTAACTCTTGGAAAGATTTGTGGTAGTTCTTATGCTCTCAAATCTGAATCACACATACTTTACAGTTATTTCTACCTAACTTCAAATCTAAAAGATCATATCTTCATTTGTAGAGGAATGCGGTACATTTTCCTAAACCTGTGACACCCTTCATAACTAGAAATTTACTTAGACAATTTTCTTCAAGTTTTTTGTAACTTTCTTCATCAAGCACCAACCATATATCATCAAAAAGACAACATATGCAACCAACATTGCTCCATGAAATTTGTTATTCAACGTAACACATCAAAGACAACACTTCAAGCACTTTGACAACTTACACGTATCCATGAACTTCAAAATATAAGGTACAACTATGCACAGATGATACTGATCCCTTATATTTTTCAACATCACTGCTCCTTTGATCACTACTCCTTTGACATCAATGATTACCACTCTTTTGCCATCAATGACAACATATGCAACACTTTACATGTTGCAAATACAAATGAGACCTCGAATCTTAAACCTCTAAGGGTGTCCTATTCTGGATATTTGTTGGGCCTAAATGCATATTGTAGATGCCTTGCGAAATTGATGTCCAAAATGTATGTTGCAATAGAAACTCAAAGTCTAAAGTCTAACACTATTGATAACCCCAACCTAACTATATCCCTAAACAAAACCCTAATTCTAATCTAACCTTAGTTCTGACCCTAACCCAAACCCTAATTGTAATCATAACCCTCAATCTAACCTTAATTCTAACCATAACCCTAATTATACGTGGGACCCTAACCCTAACCATAATTTAGTACATGAATAAAACATTAAATGTAATGAGATTTATACATAACCATAACCCCAATTAGATTAAAACCTTATTCTAACCCTAATTTAAGCATAGCCCTAATTTTGACGTTAACCCTAATTCTAACCATTATCAAAGCCCTAATTATAATCATAACCCTAATTTTAAACCTAATTTTAAGCATAACCCTAATTCTAACCCAAACCTTAATTGTAATCATAACCCTCAATCTAAAGCTAATTCTAAATCTAACTCTTTTTATAACCCTCACCCTAACTATATATCTAAACAAAACCCTAATTCTAATCTAACCTTAGTTCTCACCCAAACTCAAACCCTAATTGTAATCATAACCCTCAATCAAATCCTAATCCTAAATCTAACCCTAATTCTAATCATAACCATAAGATTACACTTAGCATCAATTTATAATCCTTACTCTATATCCAACCTTATTTATAAGCCTTACTCGTAACACAATCCCTAAACAAAACCGTAATTCTAAATCAGACCTTCATCAAATCGTAACTCTAAACCTAATTCTAACAAGTTGTGCTAACATTACACTTAGAATATATTTCTTTAAACATAATTATGCTAACCTTAACACTAATTTAAATCATAACTATAATCCTAATCATACATGGAACCCAAACGAAAACCATAATTTGGTACATGAATAAAACATTAAATGTAACCAAATTTATAAACATAACCATAACCCTAATTAGATTAAAACCTTATTCTAATCCTAATTTTAAGCATAATCCTATTCCTGACCCTATCCCTAATTCTAACCATGATCCAAACCCTAATTCTTACCCAAACCCTAATTATAATCATAACCCCTAATCTAACCCTATTTATAACTCTGACCCTAACTGTATCCCTAAACAAAACCCTAATTCTAATCTAACTTTGGTTCTAACCCTAACCCAAACCCTAATTGTAATCATAACCTTCAATCTAATCCTAATTATAATTCTAACCATAACCATAAGATTACACTTAGCATTGATTTATAAGCCCAACCCCATTTATAAGCCTAATCCTAACCCAATTCCTAAACAAAACCATGATTCTAAATCTAACCTTCATTCAAACCTTAAAAATAATATTCAATTATAATTATAATTATTATATGTATTATATATAATATAATATATAATTATAATTATTATATAATATATTATAATAATATATACCCTATATTATAATATTATATATAATTTTTTAAAAAGATAATGCGCCTGCCCGGAGCTATGAACCGGTGAGGCCATAACACGGGGGACCTCATCCTCAAGTAAGAAAGGCATAAAGTGAGCGACTTAACCACCGAACCACGCCCTTAATGGCTAATATTATATATAATTATTATATAATCTATTATAGTAATATATCTAACCTATATTATTATATTATATTAAATAATTTTACTAATTCTTATAATTATATAATATAGTTAGAATTAGGCTTGCCACTAGTGATGCTTATATCTAAAATACACAAGAGATATCCTTATATTTGAAATACACGAAGATATATCCCTCTCTAGGTATCTATTTCACTTATGTGTTGATAAATTGATTTAAAAATATTTTAGATATATTTTTTAATTTGACATCTTTCTATTTTTAATAATATATGAAAATCAAAGTTTACGATTTTTATTTAATTATTTTATTTTTAATTTAGTTTTTCATATTATTTTTTTCGTTTTTTCGTTTTTTATTTATAGAGAGAAATTAAGGTTCTCACCTCCACCTCCATTGCAACCAAGGCTTAAATTTGAAAGTCCACCTTGTCAAGAATTTTTTTTCCTAGTTTAGTCTTCATTATTGCCTTTTGCATGACAATTATTTTTTTAAATGCAAGTCAAATTTTATATAAAAAATATAAAAAAAATTACAAGTTTGCAAAATAGTTATCAAACATTTCCAACACTTTACCAGTTGCAAAAATTAAAGAAAGAAAGAAAACATGCATGGGGCAATCTTACCTCTAGTTACACCCCGGCCTACAAAATGCATTCTTTGGAATTCTCCTTCAATGCAAAACCAAAGCATTCCAGTTCTTTCTATTTTTAATAACTGGCAAGTCTTTATGCTTCAATGCAAAATAATTTATTGCTAGTAGTTAGTTATTATTGCTGTTTGTAAATACTAATGGAAAACTTGATTTTTGGTATGATTTAGCTCTTTGTTCCTTGCACGCAGCGTTGCCCTTCTCCTTCCATCCTTCCTGTCCGCGCCTCTCTGCCCTGCACGATCCTCCTCCATCTCTTGTGGATTAAAGCTTTGCCAAATCACTAAGGGAGACTGCAAGGTTGACTTCTCTTGTGCTTAAGATGTAGATCATGCCTTGAAGCAGCCCATTCGGCTGCAAATTGCTCCAAGTTCTCTCATAGGGATGGAGTAGTAAGGCCTTTAATAATTGTATAACATTGGGATTTAAAAAAATGTTTGGTTAATTTTTATTTTCTCTGAATGTATTAGCATATTTTCTTCAAAATATTTCAACTATCAGTGAATTTTCTTAATATAATCTTGGTGTCTTAATTACGATGTTTTTTCCTAGCTTATTTTTGTGCAATGTTATTGATGCCTTAAATATAACCTAGGGTTTGTTGAATAGAAAGATAGAATGTTACAGAGATCCAACCTGTGATGCAAATTTTTTAATTTGAGTTATTGTCTCTTGGATAAGAGAGCACAGAAATCTCAGTTTCAAGCTAGTTTTCATTAACCCAAGAAATATAATCTTGAGTTCTGAGCATGTCCTTGGATAAGGTGGAAGGAATCTTAAATTTTGAGCATGTCCTTCGACAGGAAGGAAGGAAGGAAGGAATGTGAAGTTCTGAGCATGTCCTTCGACAGGAAGGAAGGAATGTGAAGTTTTGATCATGTCCTTCGATAAGAAATCTCTGGCGATAATAAGTTACAATTCCTCAATTTTTATAATTGCTTACGGTTTGTAAAATGTTATTTGTGGCTCAAATGTAGGTAGTTTTTCTTGAATTGTCAAGATCTAGCTTTCTGAATGTTGAAGATAATTTAATTAGAACTTAAGGGGTTCTCAATAGGAAATTTAAATATGCCAGGGCTGTTTGAATGAGAAAAGATGCAGAGTTTTATAATTGATTTATTGCTCACTGATTTAATGCAGGTCATTAGTATTATATTGATCTATGAAATTTTACTGGTACAAGTATCAATGAGGAATTCTAAAATTGCAGTATATTTTTTTACGACTTAAGTTGATTCTAAAATTCTCTGTAATGGTAAAAGCTTTCTTTTATTAAGGATGAAAACTTTGACTTCATGAAGCAGTTGTCTTGTATTGATGTGACGTGTTGTGTTTGTATGATATATCTGATTTATGGCCAGCAATTGTGTCTTTGAAGTAATGTTTTTTCACATTAATAAATTGCTAGTGGTTTTTTACATTAAGAAATCAAATAGTGCTGCTTTTGATCGCTCTAATCTGAACATTTTAATGTGATTTGTTATCGTCTTTATAAGTTTTTCAATATCAGTTAATAATATTAGAATTACATCCATATTGGATGCAGAGATATAAAGAAATCCTCATACAAATATATATTTTATTTTTTATATTTCATTTTAAAAATACAGAAGGTTCTGTTGTCATCTGTCTCTTACATTGTTAGGTTTTCATATTTGGTAGGTGGTTGGTGCTGTTAGATGTTTTTGCTAGAAACAGACCTTTCTGTGCTGAAGATCAATTCCTCATTCAGCGAAAACTTTTTCTTGTTTCTGCAGGTATAAGACTGTTGGGTTTTATCCGTAATGTAAACATAGATAATTATGAAGACTTTTTTTTAGCATGCAGGGGAGGTTGATTCTTTTCGCAATTAGGAGCAATTCTACCAGTTATTTATTGTTTGCAGAGTCACGGTGAGTAATTACTGAAAATTAGGGTCAATCTCATGGTACAATGTACAATCTATTGGAGGGTTTCTCTACAATCAAGCAGTTGAACCTTGCAGGCCCGGAACTAGTTCAAAATTTAATCAAAATCCTACTGCAGTTTGTGTCCATTTGTTATCAGTGAATCTAACATGTCATACTGCAGGTGAAATTTTCTATGGTTACAAAATTGTTGCAGACCGCCAAAGCGATTAACAAATTGGACAGCTATCTCTATTTTCTTAAGACGGTCGTCATTTGGTTGCACATTATTTTTTTCAGATTAGTCGTAATTTCATTTTTGGCTTTACTTTTTATGGTTTGGCAGTTTCAGTCACGTTTAGTGGTTTTGTTATTTGTCCGAAAGCTTAAATGTGCATTGTCCATTGTTTTCTCAGTTTTTCTTTCTGCCTTTCTATGTACAAAGAATCTTAGCATAAAAAGAGAGTTGGTAGTGACTTGGTACTACTAGCTTTGTAGACGAATTGCCACGTAAGCAAATCCATTCAACGGTGCACGGTTAAATGGCACAATTATTGAGCAATGTTATCCCTTGTAGTCCAGGATATCTTGAACTGTTTGACGGGGTCATTTTGCTAATATCTTTGTTGATTCGGGATAAACTCTAATTGTCTTTTTTTAACTGCTAATAGCTAACAGCATGCTACTATACAGCTGCTTCCTTTATAGTTTTTAAAAGTGGTCACAGTTAAATTTTAAAATAATAGAGCAATTATATTTATCGGATTTGAAAGTTCAGTTGTAGCTGGAAAAGGGGAGTTACGTTATGTTAGGTGTATTTTGTTTTCCTTCTCCTTTTTAATTTATTTTTAAATTTTAATAATAATAAAAAGTTTATAATTTGGTAATTACTTAAAAAATCATAAAAAATCATAGACCACTAGTAGCCAAAATCTCTTAAACAATTTAAACAGCACTTTGAAAAAATTATTAAAAATTTGGGAGTGCCTGTCATAAAAATTAGGAATTTGAAACTGTCATGAGTTGCTGTATGGTAATTCTGATTCTGACATTTTATCTTTAAGGGATTCTTTGTATTTTACTTTGGAAGATAAAAGCATTACTTAAAAAGGGTTTATGTAATGTTTTTGTTCTTCCTAATGGAGTTACGAGGATTTTTTATTTTACGCAAAGATATAAGCTTTATTTTTAGTTGCTGCCTTTGGCAGGATTACTAATGCATCCTTTGGATGCAATTATTTCAATTTATTTAGTCAATAGGCATGCAGAAACAAAAAAATCTGAGCAAAATATTATAGTCTTTTCATAAATTGATGCAAATTTTCCTTATGCTTAAAAACGCTACAAGCTCAAAATACCATGGAGCTCAAATTCACATAAAAGTAAGAAATATCAATATGAAACATGGAAGAAGTATTGAGTCTCTTGACCCAATATATTAAAGAGAGTTTTAGCAAGACTCTTTTTATCTTCAAAATTTTTAATACACTTCAACAGTTCCTTATAAGATGCACTGTATTAACTTGTTTAATATGATTAACATGATTATTTTAAACAAAATTTCAAACAACTTGTGTGTTGAAAATTTTAAATTTTTATGACAATGAAACCATAGCATATTTACAAGATTAACATAATATAATAGGCATAACTTAAGTGTCCTGATTGTTAACTGATGTATTTTTCTTTGTACTAGCGGGCTTTTGGAAAGAGCATCTACTATTTTTGGACTTCTAATCAAATGCAATGATGCAATGTTGCTGATGATTCAAAACAACCCCCTTCTCATTCAAGTTTTACTTACGTGTTTCAATTTTATGACTTAAGTGTAAATAGAAAAGCACACCACTAACTAGAGTTTTGCAAAAAAGGGAAGACACTTTGAAGTGTTAATATTCCATTGCAAACGTTTCCAGAAGACAGTGAAGAATAATTACAAGGAAATAACCATACGATCTATTTATTTATTACAAGATATCTGACAAAATATATAAATTCTATGACTACCCACTCACCCCAAGAGCCTGACTCAGCAAGATAAACACATGCATCAATACTCCACGGTTTGCCAGAACACAGCGCAGAATGCCAGGGATCTTAAGAATATCCAAGCAAGCAAATACAATTATATTTGCATTTTTACGAATCACACAAAGCTTATCCTCTACATTAACTAGAGAAGCCTTGGACATCGCATTTCGCAGACGTTTTCCCGTGCCTTGCAAGGGAAGCCATCTATTGTGATCAAAATCATAGCCACTGATCTTGCCGTCAAAATAAGCGAAAAAAACCCCTTTCACTCCTGTTGTTTTTTGGTTTAGTTTATTCCATGTTGAAAACAAATGTATTTTTGTAAACACCACCTTAACAGATCTAGATACCAAAAAAGCAAAGGAAAATAGGTTTACGAGCATGTGAATAGGTTTACAAGCACATATCTTGTCAGTTCATTGTCACGAGACATCAAATTTGTGCAGCAGATCAAATCTCTTGCAAACAAGATTGATTGAACATTTGATGCTTGGGATCAAACTTTGTCATTTTTGGGTATGTTTGGACTGTGACACTTATTAGACAAAGGCAACAAATTCCTTGATGGAAGTAATCATTTATTGTGCAACATCAACAACATTCATTCTCCATTGGTTTTATAGTTAAATTCCCTTATCATTTCCATTTACTTTTTATTCTTAAAAATTTATCTATCTTAGCTTTAATTAATCTAGGTTAATTTGTGTGTACTATTTGCATCTATTTAATTATCCCAAATTATTTATGTAAAAGCAATTTTATTTTTTTAACATATCCCACACCCCCTAGGGTTTTGCCTTCGGATTTTACAATCTAAATTGGATCTTCTTAGGTCGGATTTTTTTGAGTGCTATATCTTATTTTGAAATTTTCTCAGGGTTTGATTTTCCTCTCTTATTGGTGCACTAGTGTCTCCTCTTATTTTGTGATTCATTGTGTGCCCTTGCTTTTCTTCATCCTAACCACCTTTGGAATCACCTTAAGGGTTCCATTTTCATATTTTATTTCTTCACAAATTTTTAATTCTAAAAAGTTGATAGTGCTTCATGTTGCTAATTTTTTCTTTCAACCATAGCATTTTGTTTATGCTTGTTTATGTTGGTGTGTAAAGAGGGTTTACCTATGTAGTTTATATTTACCTAGAAATCCTTTTCACATGACATTTAAGCTCACTTAGAGGCCTTTTAAATTTTTGTCTCACCTCATAGGGACTTTATGCATGTCCTCGCACTTATTCCAAGAGTTCCCACATGTGTCATCCATTTTGGAGGGTTAGTCAATTGTCTACTCCTACCTTCCTTTTTCCTTCTTGTCCTACATATACTAGGAGCTCATTGTAATATTTCATTCGCTTGGTATGATATATTTTGGCATTATTATGTGCATATTCATTTGTGGAAGTTCTTGGTTTTTGCATTCATTTATTGCTGCTCCAACATGGTATTAGAGACATGAATTGCAAATTCCTTCCTATTTTTATTGGATCTTGCACTAAGCCGTGTCAAAAGTGTGTCATGGAGCACCTGCCATTGCAATGTTTCTAACAGGTTATTTGTATTTGATTTGCATTAGACATTTTCTCTAACATAGAAAATATAGTTAAAGCTAATCCCATGGGGGAGACATGTACTAAGAGGACTTGAAAATACCGTTCCTCACTTGTTATTCCAAATTGCAGCACATTGAACCAAGACACTCTAAACTTATTTGTTATGTTTGGGTTGCATTTAACTTATTACATATGCTCACACCGTCGAGAATGGCACTATGTTTTACTATTTTAGAGACTTCATACATGCCAAGAACATACTGTTAAGGAGGGAATCAAGCAACAACAACTGCTAGATAGTGTTCCAATATACTACAAGCACTATGTTCTCCCTTTTTTTACCTTCACTCAATTCATAGTCCCTAATGATAAATTACAAGAACATTGGTAACATAGAGGCAGGTACCTGATGCAATGCATCTCTTGTCTATGAATTTGAAATTATTTTGTAAATGTTTTGTATTATAGAGTTTAAATTATTGATTGGTTGGAAAAATAAATAGAAATGATAATATAGTTAAATATGATTTAAAATATTGTAATTTAATTAATATAGAACATGCCAACTTGACATATGATATCCCACTGAGAACAATAGGACATTTATAACTTGGGTTTCATGACCCAGCTCAAAAATAATCAAACCTCACCAATACACCTACACTAGAGTTAAAGTGAGGGAGAACCCTTTTTCAGTGCCGGGAAGTTGTCTCATAACATGGCAACTTTATGAAACAATTGAAAGTAAATCCAAAGTCTAGCAATATTTATAATCCATTCTCAGTAAACAGATAAATTTGGATGAAATAACCAACAGAAAATTCAGTCCTTATCTTCCACAAAGACAAGAAAACAATATCATGAGAACCTGAACTCAAAATTACATAACAAAAAGAAAAAGAGATTTACACACCAAACATATAGAAAAATATTGATACATGAAAATTATAGAAAATAAAACATACCTCACCCCCATTCCCTCTTTCCTCCTTCTTTTCATCATCAGCCTGAGATTCTTGTTGGGCTTCTTCACTAGTTTCAGATTTCTTGAAAGCACCCTCTTTGACAGAGTCAGAAGATTGTTTTTCCTCCTCCTTCCTTTCTTCAGACAGGAAATTTTCTTAAGGCGTCGGATGTTCCTATAGGCGTATTCCTTGAACCTCCTATGGGTGCAAGTGCTAGTTCTTCATTTAAAAAAGAAGAGGACATAGACACGCTTTTATCTACAACGTGAATGAAATTGGAACAGAGGTGGGACTGAAAGCAACCTGCCACTTTTCTAATCAGGGGAGTGTTATAATGTTAAAGTAGGTAGGTAACAAGAGAAAATATTTTGTGGGCATTTCTCCTTCTTATATCATGGAGTGTCCGGTTTATGAGTAACTATTTGACTGTTATATTTGGGGTCGGTATATCTAGTCAATGATAAGGTTTTGCCTACACTATGCCTCTTTTAAATAGTTTTTTCCACTTCTTACAATTCAACAATAAACAAATTATTTCTATAAAATGAGTGTTTTGTGCAATGAGTTTATGGGTTGTTTTTCCTTTCAGTGATATTATTATTAAATATATTTCAATTACATAAACACTGGAGTCCATAAAAGCCATTTTTGAAATGGTAAAAGCTTAAATGGTCCACAAATTGTTTGTTATCTGAACTGCTTGTACCTTAGTTCAATTTTGGGTTTTTCAAATAGGGGTGCCAGATTGACTTATGGTGTATGAATAGATTCACAGATTTATTAAATGGATCATGTGTAAAATAAAGCATAATACTATTTTGAGTTCATTCTTCTATAATAAACAACAAAGAGAAATTGTATTGGTAAAAATAACATGTGTATACAAATAAATTAAAAGTGAATAAATTAATAAGAAATTATAAAGGCTTAGTGTTTTAAGTGGACATTTAGCTAATTAATTTCATTTAATAGAATTAATCAAGATGTTGTTAGGTGTAAGATGGTTTTGTGAATTTAAACCTTAGGAAGATGAAGTAATTGCGGCCTTAGTTAAGGTGGATGCATTGCAATTTAATTTGTTGTATTGTCATATTTATTCATGAATAAGTGTTAGTGCAAGCTTTAATACGCAACTTTAATTTAAAATACATTTTAAAAAACTAAAAACAACCAAACCTAAAAGATAAAAATATTAAAAATAATCAAATAATATCATAACTACTTAAATTTTACTTGTGGTGCAACACCTAAAGATTCTTAATTTGGAGAGGATGGGCCTTTACGATCCCGTCAAACAAATGGTTGAAACTTTAAAAGTAAGAGATCTGTTTGGAATCACAATATCATGCATTTGACTATCAACTGTCTGGTTTTCAGCTGACCTCTACCCTTGAAGCACTCTTGGACTTTCCAATCTCACTAAACAAACAGTCATATTATCAAACAAACTGAAAGTCATAATCAGCAGTGAAACTCTTTACGATCCCAATGGCAATACCCATGAAGTAATTTGTTGAAAGCAATATATGAGGAAATCGACATTCCGCAACCAACAGTGTAATAGACATCATGCATTTGACAGTCAAATGGCCACTTCTCAGCCGACATCTACATATAAATATATACACTTTTGTTACCTTAAAAAAACAATGCATTTGGATTTGAAATCGGAGCATGCATTCCCTTTGTACTTCTGTTAAGGCTTAAGAACATGCAGTAAACGCACATGGAATGAAAGCGTTTCCAACCCACCAAACAAGTACAAAACTATTTTGCTTCTCTCGCCTAATAAATTAAAAGCTTCGTTAGGTCAAAAGCATGCACGGTGGCTACAGCTCAAAAGTCTATTTACATGTTCAGAAGTTTACAGTTTCATAAAATTTCGGAACCATCGAAACTCAGGGAAAAAGGGATAAAACTAATGTTACTGCTAGGTATATGATTAATATTGGCTTGTAGGGACTGAAGGAACCAAATTTTCATCATAGGCCCAATACCTAGTCTGTGCGTATCAGGTTTATTATGGCTTCAGATTTTAAAAAGAAAATGAAATTATTAGACAGTCTAACCAGCATCCGTGCACAACTGCAAAAATATGTGCAATACTATTTGTTTTTCAAACGAAGCTTAAATTTTATACTGTAAAATCCACCGGGAGTTATGTTCTGGAATCTCCTGATAAACATGTGAAAATTTTCAAAATAAAAGCCCTTAAAGGAATTATTTTTTGAGAAAAATTTAGATAAATCCAAATATCACAAGCACTGAAACCTTCAATCAAATTTTTAACAAAATTCAGGGCATTCCAAAGTGTGATCTTCCTTAATATGATAACACAGCCCACAGTAAATATGGCTCATACAACAACCTAACACAGTATATCTGATTCATGTTTATAGATCTTCATACTGGTTTAAATCACCATAGCACTGTCTACATACCATCGACGTACGTTTATAGATGCTGAGAATATGATTTAAATTATTACACGCCAGAGCCAAAATCCACTCAAAAGTTTGATGGAGTCATGTAGATTGCCCCAGTTGCAATTGCCAACAAACATCAGATAAGGCATATATATGTTTAGCCCCAACCAACCTTCAAAACTCAGATTTTGGGGAAAAATTTGATAAAAAATCACAATTGGAAAACTTACATAAATCCCAACAAATTTCAGAACCCCAAAACATCTAAATATCTCATCATCGAATCCCAAATAGTAATTCCGCCAAAAATTAACAATCATCAGTAATAACACCTGATCTGCATACTCTCCTGGCCAGAATACATTGAAGCGTGGTCAATCACTCGTCTGTTACTCGGAAACAAGACAAACACCATACTTATCACAATCCCGGCCACAACTGGCACAGAATTCATGTAAAACCTGGGCATTTCAGGATAAAAGCAGTCCACCACATCAAAATTAGCTAACCCTAAAGACACCACAACCAACACAGAAAAAATGCCATGAACAAAATCCAAAAACCTAACCCTAAAACGCGATGTATCAAAAGCCTTACCCTTTCGGCTCCCAAACGCCCACAGACCCCGCGGCGTTGCAAAGCCATAATAGATTTTTCCATTTGGCTCCCGGAAACTGTCCGTGAAAGACAACACAAAAGAAGAAATTCCACAGAGGGTTAAAAGCCCTGCTGTTAGGAATTTGTGCAGTCGGTCACATTGCCCGCCATTGGAAAAAAAATGGGGCAGAGCACTTGAAAGGCTAGCATGTTACGCTTCGTTATTTAAATGGGCTGTTTGATTTAGCGCCCGATTTACTGCGCGGATTATTCTGGCTTCTTCTGAAAATTCTACATCTTCTATGTCTAAGAATGATTGCTACTGCAGCAAAGCTTTTTTTTTGCGTCATCCATGACGAAGGTTATCTTAATTCCGGCAGGAATTTCTCCCACAAATAGCCTATCGGCTAACAAGGACCTCCAAGCAAATCTATGGAAAAGTTAAGCTAAAGGAAGATAAGACAACATGGCATTGCTCGTCAGTCGTCTGATAGGCCACAGGAACATATAATAAAAGATGTACACAGAAAAAGCAAAAAAGCACCATGAGCAATGTTTAATAGACTTCGAAATGCATAAACATATGATGTGAGCTTCATTGATAAATACATATTTAAGCATATCAAATGCTTACGAATTGTTAATAGGCTGTAGAATCTTCACGTGTCATTCAAGTCAAAAAAATAGATGCACAACAATCTGTAGTTCTTAGTTATTGCTTTTGGCTGGAATAAGTTAAATTGTACAAACAACTATTGCAAAGCTTGCAGTTGCCACTATTGCAAACAGTTAGACAATGACATAGAAAACCCTGAACTGCCACAATGACGGTCGACCTTGCCTGTCAACAATTTTTTTAATGACGTTATCTATTCAAAGGTGCCCTTAAAATATTATGATATACCTTAGTGTAAGTAAAATTATATATAAACCAAATATATATATCATTATAATTCTATATAAATTTTAACAGTCTATCCAAAAACTCTCCTTTCATGTGATACAATCTTCTTAAAATTTTGATTGTATTTTACGGCAAAAATCTCTAAATATGATTATACGGCCATCAAATTTAAGCCCTGACTTCCATAGCTTCACACACTTATCATGACTTGCAGAAGCCACCATGCCTGTTGCAGGCGAAACTGCCAGAGCTGCAATGTGGCCTTCATGAGCTGGGAAGGTCACACTCTTGTTCTCAGCCATACTCCAGAGCTCCAAGGACTACAGGAAAAAAGGGAGACAATCAACAAAACAACAGAGCCCAGACAAGAAATATCATTCATACAATAAAAGCTTCCACTTGGATCACACAATGCTGGAAAGAACGGACAAAAGGAAGACAACAAATTACCCGATGTGGTCAATGGAACTCAAAAGTACAGTTTTAAATAGCTAATTAGGATTATTTAACTTTAGACTCTAACAGGACTCCCAACTGAAATATTTAATAAATCTCAAACTAAATTTAGATTCAGTAATTAACAGAAAATATTGGCAGCACATACAAATGCCCTCTGAAATGTGCATCTTACCTGATCGCAGCCAATGACCAAGAGTGATTGATAACTAGGATGAAATACACATGAATGAAACTTGTTTCCACTACAAATCAGCTCGTGTACACATTCTCCATCACTTCCAGAGTCAAAGGCCCATACCCTTACTGAATCCTCACTAACAGTTGCCAAAAAGTTTCCAGTTTGGTCCCAGCAAAGAGACTGCACAGGTTTTGTGTGTCTCTGCACATCAAAGACAGTACCTTTTTAACCCTATGGCCTGTCATTTTTTAATCAACTAGATGTTACCATTCATAAGAGTTACATGAATGCATTTGTTTATGAACATGACTTTTATCATAAAACAGACATCTATGCAGCTAGAAGGATTCTCTAAACAAGGATCCTACTAGAAGGGTTCTCTACTAACAAGACAAGAAGGTTTACCATGTTTGAATTGTATCTTACAACAAATATTGAATAGAAGTTATATAAAAGTTGTTCAATGGAATAGAAGTTGTGCATGTTGCTGTACCCTACAAATAGCAACTACGAATGCACAATACCTATTTTAAATGAACAAGTTTTCATTTAAAATAAAACAAAGTGAAATGGTAGTGCGAAAAACGTAAAACAAGACAAAATTGAAGGTGCAACAATTGTCTAGTCATAAATCAGCAGGAAATACACAATTCTATGGTTCATTACTTCCTGCACATTCTCTATCTGCAATCCTTGAAAGTTAAATGAAGCATAATGATAAGAGGGAGATGCAAACAGCGCCAAATTAGACAGTATACAAACCTGTAAAGAACGCACACAAGCTTCACTCTCAACATCAAATATTGAAACAACATTTTCGGCAGCTGCAGCAAGAAACCTGCCAGTCCGTGGTTGAAATCGCATTTGACTCATACCAGCCTTCAAAATCCCATAGTTCCATAGAAGAAGACACAACATAGTTAGCACACATCCCAACTCTGAATATCCTAGTCAATTATGGAACGTATTGACTAGAATTGTGCTCGAAAATGCTTTAAGAATAAGCTACCTTAAATATTCTCGTGCAAATGCCCTGTGTAACACTCCAATAGCGGATTTCACTGCCTCCATCACAAGAACAAATGAGATCCTCGTTGTTTGGGTGGAAATCAAGTGACATAACTGATGCAGCATGACCAGTAAACACATGCAACGAAAAGCTTGGCTGCAAAATTCCACCAGAATATAACATTTATCAGACAATAAAAATGAACACCTGACCCTCATTAGAGGACTGCACAGAAACTAATGAAAAAATAGAAAGAAAGAACATAATATATACAACAAAACCCATGTCAAGCAATCATGATCAATCAGCAATAGTTTAGCACAAGCAAATGGACCTACTCATTCAAATGAAATACCTACTCCAAGCCCATACACTATGCATTCAAAGCTTAAAAGTTTCTTATTGCACACAATCAAGCTTGAAGAGAGAATTAATTGTGCTGATAACCTGAGTTAAACTCATAAGGATATATGAGGTCCCTTTTTCATGAAAATATATTCAAATGATGTTTTTCTACTCTTAAAATCATCAAAGCAAGACAATTCTGTTAAGAATGTTAACAAAACTTAGCTACTAAGGGGCAGTTGTCTTACTAACATTGTCAGCATCCCAGACCCTGACTGTTCTATCAAAAGATGATGTAGCCAAGAGGGTTGAATTAGGACTGAACCGCATATCAGTGATCGGAAAAGAATGCTCTTCTAAAGAAAATTTCAGTTTCAATGTGTCCATGTTCCACAACACTACCTACATTTCCAGAAAAGTCCATAACACTATGGGTTTTTGCCAAAACACTAGATCATGCATGTCAAAAAAAAAAAAGAGTAATAAATATCACAGTTTTGTGTCTACATTCAGATTACCTTCTTCTCAAATCCAGCAGTGGCTAGCAACTTCCCATCAGAAGAGAAGTGGCAGCAAACAATTTTACTAGTACTAGCCCGAAGGCAGCTAACCTCAGAAATTGAAAATTCTGCAACTTAAAAATAATGTTAAAACAAGCATTTGATTTTACATTATATATCACCACAGAAGTTCAAACTAAGCCATAAAAATTAGAAATATGAAAGAAAGGAACTTCTATCAGCTTTACTTATCACAGATAACTGTAAGAGATGAATCTGAATTTCTGATGCATAGCTTCTGTTTCTCTTTTATCTTACCTTCGCTATTATCCCGTCCATCAGCTCCATACATTATTAATGGCTTTGATGAGCTGTGATGCAGCAGCATCGCTGGACTTGTGGAATCCTGCACAAACATTACAGAAATTTTTTGCTCTCTTTCTCGCTTTTGTTTGAGTTCCTCATTTTTTAAGATCTTCTCTGTTGGCGAGTGCATTTAAATAAGGAAATCTCCTTGGCACTGGCAGATAGTCATTCATTTCTGGCGTTTCTTATTTATTGATATTTCCTTTTCGAGCATGCGTGGTGGCAGATAGTCATTCATTTCTGTATTTCATATTTATTGGCATTTCCTTTTCGGGCATGTGTGGTGGCGGCTGAGGACCTGCCGCTGCCGCCGCCGCTGCCATCCTCAAAAGCATTTCTCCTCTATTTTTGTCCATCCCCTCCTCTTGTTATTCCAATCAATAATTTCTTTTTATACACCCAACTTCTTATTGAATATTTGCATTTAAGAATTAATCTTCAACCACTATCTCTAATAGAATTATTATGTTACTTCGGGTATTGCACTTAAATGTTTTAATGACACTTTTATTTACAAAATAGTTGCATTTTTCTCCCCATTCAAATTAGGTTGTAGGAACTACTCATTTTATGTCATATTACTCCACCTCTAACCACTTTGGAGTTCATCTAGGATACTTTTAGCTCACACAAACCATGAAATCCCCTCAAATATCCACCAATGTGTCAAAGTTGTATGTGATAATGAGATGGTTATCATTATTCATCATGACTACCAACCCCTCCTAAGCTTGGTAACTTTACAATTAATTTATTTGTTCCTATGCCCACAAGACAACCATACATGTGTCATGAAACTCTCTTCTATCTCTATAAATGCTTCAAAGAACAACAATCATATATCCATAAGAGCAACCCCTCCCTTACTCTCCCTCCTCCATAGCCACTCACTATTCACTCCATTGTAATGTATGCTAACCAAAAAAATATTATATCAAACTCAAAATCAGCTAATAAATTTATAAGACTATTACTAATAAATCATTTCCTCATCAATATTAAACAAATATTTAATTTAAGAAACTAATTTCAACTATAAAACACATACTATTATTACAACACCAGTGTATCACACTTGTTTGATAACCAAACCAAAACTGGTTTCTTCCAAATAGCTAGTCTCTTTTTTCTTTTTAAAATGAGAAATAGCTAGTCTTTAAATTGCATAATGTAACTAAAATGATGTAGTAAAATGCTTCTACAGGTTGTAAGTTAGATGTTTTACAGTCAAAGCACGGCTGTTTAGTGGGTCCCACTTAAATAGTCAGTGCTTGACCACAATGCACCTATTGCATAAGCTCTCCACATTCCTACCCTAGTTTCTGCTGTATACTGAATATTTAACACAAGAAAAAAATGTTATATGGTGAGGAATGCTGAAATCTTTTCAACATAAGAAGTGCTGCAACTGCTACCGTTATCATAAATCATCTCTCGAAGTGCTCCACGTTTTGCTTGAAGTGTTCATGTCTTCTTTTCTGGAATAGCATCATCACATTTCTGGATTTGTGCAGATGACAGTGAAGGTTGAAGAAGACGAGATCCAGCATTAAGCCATGGGTGAAGAAGCGCCTGTGCTGCAGTGGGTCGCTTATGTGGTAGAAAGTTCAAGAGAGGAAGAAGAAAATTACAAAATTCATCTGTATCTTGTCCTGAATACTGAAACTGAGATGTCTCTCGAAGATCATTGATCAATGATCGAGACTCTGACTGCCGAATGGCTATCAAACCACCATCGCTATTGAAGTAATGAGTATAAAGCTCTCCACCAAATGCAATTTCCTTAGGCATGACACCAAGGAGCTCTACCATTTGGGCCAGGTGATCTTCAACCATGTCAAGACTGTCTCCATTCTGAGGATCAAACAACGATTTACCTGTGGCAAGTTGAAATGCAATGCACCCAACAGACCATATATCTGCTGAGGTAGAGAATTCAGATAGAACAAGAATCTCTGGACATGTGTAAGCCCCACAACTTTGAATATGGCTTAATAAGTGGTTGTGGGTCCAGCAAGCATTACCCAAACCGTCAATCTTGCATTTAAGATCAAAATGGGAAAGGACGGGTGGAACACCAGCCTTCCAGCGATATCCTTTGGGGTCAATGGTGAATGGCAGAAGAATGTTTTCTGACTTGAGACCTGTGTGAATTATTGAATGTTGGCGATGCAAATAGTCAAATCCTACCAAAACACTAGAGCAAATTTCCTTTACCATGTTCAAGGGGATGCCCTTGTAACCATAATGCTCGATAAGCGTTAATAAATTGTCTCCCGTAAGCTCAAAAACCATGCAAACATGGACTCCATTTGGGCCAGTGTGCATGAAATGATCAAGCAATTTAACCACACAGATGTTGCCATCTCGGTTTCCTTGTGATATTTCCACGAGAATGTCAATCTCTTTCAAGGCCATTGGAGTATAGTGTTGCGCACTCTTATGTATCTTCAGGGCCACATATTTTTTGTGTAGAGTGTCCAGGCGAGCCAAAGTAACAGGAAATTACACGAGAGAGTTTAGTGCCCCCGCACTTATAAGGTATAATAATTGCTTATCTAAGAATATATCCAATAGAATGCACCAAAAATACATAGCCCGAGTCCCCCAAAAAACAGTCGGGACCAGGGATAGACGGAAGCTAGCAAAAATAACAGATAACTTTAGAAACTTCATGAACTCTACCCAGAGTTCGAATCATGGTGATCTTCAAGATCATCTTTTGGGGGGTGATGCAGGAGCACCAGGGCACACATGCGATCCTGCATTGCCAAAAAGAATGATTAGTTCAGTTTTGGTTTCATTGTAATCTAGTTTGTAGTTCAGTTGTGCGTTTCTGGATGTTGGTGGTGTTGTCGTGGTTGACAGCGTCGTATTCATTTTGTGCCATTTTAGTTTAGCGTATATTGTCAAAGTATTTCAAAGGCATTATCGGTAAAACATTGATGGAGTCATCATGATTTGATGTTGCTGGGAGATTTGACTGCGTGGAACTTGAGTCTATGAGTGTGGTTTGAAATGTGGAAATTACTTTACCTTTTGATTGCGTGAGACAGGGTAATTTACCACAGTTGCCTTTGAAATTTATTTGACTTCCAAATATTACGTGGTGTGGTGTATAGTTTCTTTTGCTAGAGGCATCCAATTGAGGCTATTTTTAAATATTATCCACTTCAATAGTCAAAGGTCAATTTTGGCCAATAAAAATAAGACAAATATTTACCACTTTTTGTTGTGAATGAGGTGTAAAATCACTATTGATTGTTTGACCATTGAAGTGGATGATATTTAAGTAGAGTGCCCAATTGATGGGTTTTTGCTGTTCATAACTAGCATACCTATATTTAAAAAATATATCTAAATTACGCCGAGAGATATCCTTCTCGAGGTGCCTATTTCCACCTATGTGTGGTAAATTGATTAAAAAAATAGGCGCCTCGAGAAGGATATCTCTCGGCGTACTTTAGATATATTTTTTAAATATAGGTATGCTAGTAGCATCCCGAGCGGAAAGCCTAATTCTAACTATATTATATAATTATAAGAATTATTATAATTAATTATAATATAGATTAGATATATTATTATAACATATTATATAATAATTATATATAATATTTATAAAAATTATTATTATTATATTAATAATTAATTTTTTTTATTATATTATATATTATATTTAGGATTAGAGTTATGGGTTAAAATTAGGGTTAGGGTTAGTGTTAGTATTAGAATTACGACCAAAATTATGGTTAGAATTATGTTAAATAGGGATAGATTTAGAAATACGATTAGATTGAGAGTTTTGAGGCTTATAAAAAATGTTGAGTGTAATCTTAAAGTTATGGTAAGAATTAGGGTTAGATTAATAATTATAATAATAACCCTAACCCTATTATAATCCTAACATGAATCTTGACCCTAATTCTAACCCTAATCATAATCCTATATGCAACCCTAGTTCTAACTCTATCTATAATTCTAACCATAACTGTATCGCTAATTCTAAACCTAACCCTAACGCTAACACTAATCCTAATTCTAACCCCAACCATGAAATTGTTTCTAACCATAATTTTAATTCTAACACTGATTTGAACCCTAACCCTAATCCTAACCTTAATTCTAAGCCGAACACTAATTATCACCCTAACCCTACTTTTGACCCTAATTTTTATTCTAATTCTCATGCTCTTTTTAATTGTAACCCTAAAAATAGCTATAATTTTAACTCTAACCCTAACTCTAACCCTAACCCTGACCATAATGGAAACCTAAACCCTAACCTTAATACTAACCTTAACTTTGATTGTAACATTAAACATGACTCTAATTCTAATATTAATCCTAATTATAGTCGTAACCCTAATTCTAACCCTAACCCTAACCCTAATTCTAACATTAATTCTAATTATAGTCATAACCCTAATTCTTACTCTAACCCTAAGCCTAAATTTAACCCTAACCATTACTCTAATTCTATTCTTATCCTTAAGTCTATCACTAACCTGAATTCTATCCCTAACCCTAATTATAAGTCTAATCCTAACCTTAATTCTAACCCTAACACTAATTATCACCCTAACCCTACTTTTGACCCTAATTTTTATTCTAATTCTCATGCTCTTTTTAATTGTAACCCTAAAAATAGCTGTAATTTTAACTCTAACCCTAACTCTGACCATAATGGAAACTTAAACCCTAACCTTAATACTAACCTTAACTTTGATTGTAACATTACACATGACTCTAATTCTAATATTAATCCTAATTATCGTCATAACCCTAACTCTAACCCTAACCCTGTTGGCAAGAGACACTATATGGATTCATGATTGTTGTCATTGATGGCAACAAAGTTCATCCCACACATCCGCAGGACATGGTGTGTCTCTACCGGAAGTCAGACTGAAGAATGTTGTGGTCCGGTAAACAAAAACAGAGCATATGGCAAGGTCTGACAGACAGGTTCGGATCTCTCAGAGGAAGTATCTTGGTAAAGTGCAGATTTGGGGAAGTAAAGAGTACTACCTTGAGTGATAGATTCCAAGGTTTTAGCCTCCGGTGATAGATGAGGCAAAAGATATGAATACTTGAGTACCAGGTTCCTGAGTGACAGTGTGAACAGAGGAAGAACTGACTGACAGAACATCAGACTATTTTCCTTATGTGTTACTGATGGTGGTAAAGGTTATGAAGGCATGAATCATGTTTGGCTGACATGATTAATGATTTCTACAAGCATATACTTGATCCACATTACTTGATGTGCAAGGATTCAGCCGACAGAATAGAGTTTGTGAGAAGATTGACTATTCCGGGTGCCGACTAGAAAGATAATGAAATCACTTATGCGGATATATATATAGGATGGATTTAGTTGTGAGAAGTGTCGTGGTGATATGTGATATGCAAATAAAAGCAGAGCAGAGCAGAAGTAGTAAGGAAGGTCCGGTATGTGAAAGGAAAGCAGCATAAGAGAAAAGGAAAGATGAAGTGCAGCAGATCAGTGTACTGAGCCTAACCAGAACTGAACTCTAGCATATGTGGATGCCTCCAATCAGTTCAAGTATTGTATAACACTCTTTTGTAGACAGTGTGTCTCTTGTAGGCAGTGTGCCTCCTTGTGAGCAGTGTGCTTGGGCAGTGAGCCCTAATTGGCAAGTGCCATTTTTGTATTTCCTTATTCTTCTAACAGAGAATAATCTTTGGGTTAATCACCCCGTGGTTTTTTCCCTTAACAGGGTTTCCACGTCAAAATACTGTGTCATGTGTTTTTCCATTTCATGATAATGTTTGCTTGTTTGAATTAATGCTGCATTGATTAATAAGAAAGTTCAGAAAGAAGAAATAATTAGGATAACTGATTCACCCCCCCTCTTAGTTATCAACAATTGGTATCAGAGCCAAGTTCCTCCTAACAGAGCCTAACAGCTTGAGGAAGATCTGGGAGTTCAAATGGATGCATATGGTTTAAGAGAGCAACTCAAGACTGCCCTTGATGATCTTGAACAGTCAAACTCTGAAGTCAATGAATTAAAGGAAAGACTCAAACAGGCTGATGATTTCATGAGAGAACTAAAAGATAAATTAAGTCTCTCTATGAAAAAGAGAAAGGAGCTGCTTCAGTAATTGGCAAGACAAGGTGAAGAAAATAATGCAAATGAAGAGCTAATTGAGAAAACCAAGTTATGTGAAAAGTTATCAAAAGAAATCATTATGGTAAGACATGAAATGGAATTAGGAGATATAAAGTTTACCCAAGAAATTGAAGAGAAAAGAAAAACTAAAGATAATCTAAGACAATCTCTCAAGGAGAAATTAGAAGATTGCCACCAGATGGATAGAATTATCAAACATCTTGAATCTGATCTTGAAGATGCTAAAGATAATGAAGAAAAACTTGAGGATCAAATTGTCTCTCTAAAAAGGGATCTTCAAACAGCAAATGAGTATAAAGAGAAATTCAAGATAAGTTCTGCTCAACTTGAAGTTCTTCTTGGAAGTCAAAAGAAGGTAGATGACAAATGTGGTTTAGGATATGAGAAAGGAGACAGCTCCAGATCCGGTCAGAAGAATTTTGGATCAGAAAATCTAAGGAACAGGCCTAGAAGACCTCCGGTAAGATAGCCCAATGCTCAAAGATATCCATCCTTCAATGGATACTGCCACAACTGCAATCACTTTGGTCACAAAGCTAATCAATGCAGAAAGAGAATGAATCAGACTAATTCATCCTTCTTTGGACAATGTTTTAATTGCAAAAGGTATGGTCACAAGTCTCATGAATGCAGAAATATGCAAATGAACAAATCATTCAATGGTAGATGCTTTGCATGCAATAGAGTAGGTCATATGGCTAATCAATGCAGATCAAAAGGATATCAGTCAAATATGCAAAGAAATGTTTACAAAATCTGTAATAGGTTCGGTCATAATGCAAAAGTCTATAGAAGCAAGAATCAGGACAGAAGAGGTCCGGTATAACATAATCAGAATCAAGATAAGGGTAAACAAAAGATGAATGCGGATGAAGTTAAAAATGAGATGAGCAAGATTTGGGTGAAGAAAAGTACTAAGAATGTAGAGGTTAGATCTGCACCAGACTCTGGTGTTGATATTCCTTCCGGAAACTGAAAAGTGAGCTCTGGCTCAGGGGGAGACACAAAGAAAACCTTGTTCCCCCAGCCAGTCAATTGGTGCTGGAACTGGCACACGAAGAGTTGTGGATTGAAGGAGTCATAAGGGATATATTCAAACAAACTGTGGTTAAGATTTGGAAGATCCGCAAGATGTTTAAAGATCAAGGTTGATCCGGTTCTTCAAATCACCTGAATAAGGCAAACTAGAATAATGTAGGTCGAGCATTTATTGCAGTCTGATATTAGGGCTTGCAGAGTAATATAAGGGTTTTTCATTAATCGCTCGTTCATTCTGCACTCAAGAAGAAATGAAAAGCGGAGCTCTGCAACAAAATTCCTCAAGTTCATCGAAGATCACTTGCAGAAGTCATTACTTTTAGAGATCAATCCGACCAACTCCGTGAAACCGGTAGGCGCAAAAGGTATTTTCCATTTTCAAATATCTCACTACAAATCTCTTGATAATGGGTACTTCAAATATTGTAAAGATTTCTGATAGACCTCACCCTACATTTAAGAAACATCCATACAAATCCTTGGAGTTAGATCCCCTAGGAGTATTCTCTAGTGTTCCGCATGGCATTTTACACACAGAAGACATTAGGGTTTATATACATGCCAATATTGAAGAGTTTGGGGAATTCAAACTAAGAGACATTTATCACAAACAATTGATAAATGATGCTTTTGAGCTTAAACCAGAATATAAGGGCATCCGGGAAAAGCATTTTGATCAGTTCATTCATTTCCCCTACTTTGAAGAAGATGAATGGGTCCGGTATGTTTTAAGTAGGGTGCATGATAACTTCCTATGGTTGAATAGACCTTGCAAGATCACCAAGGAAGCAATTAGGGTAGTAACTGGTTTACATTCCTCCAGAGGAATTCCTGTTCTCAAATTTGTCAAAAACAATAGTGTCACAGAGGCCACCGGATCAAAATTTGATAAGAGGGCAATGACCATTGAAGATATTACTGACCCGGATATCAAGGATGCATCTATGATAATAGGATACAACATATATATCATTCCAGTAGGGAGAATTCAATATCCGGAACTACAGTATACACGGCCTATGAGATGCTGAGAAAGAATGCGGATTATGATCTCTGTGAACTCCTCTTGAGCCAATTAATGGAAAACATACAAAAGATCAAGAAGGTCAAAAAGAACTCCTTTAAATATGGAGGACTGATACTATGATTGTTCTTCTACTTCATGAATGAGCTTCCCGGATCAAATGGATGGGTATGGGAAAATGACAAACTAGTAGCTATCCAAATCAGAGATTATTTGCATGAACTTGGAGATGCTAAGGCAAGAAATACAGCTCTGTAGGGTTACTTCAAGCAATTCCAAAATATAATGCAAATCAGAGAAAGAATCCCCAAATCAGTAGTTGAAAAATACAAGGATACAGTGTGTGCTTCATGGTAGACACTGATCAATGTCTTATGGAGGCAGTAGAGCCAAGGATAGTCTGGATCATGCCCATGGGGTATGAAGTTGATGAACAGATTGTGGAGCTGCATGTTCAACACATGCTAAGCCAGCCTAAAGATCCAAAGGTAGAAAGGTTTGGAACCTTTGAGGAGCTGAGTGTAAAAATTCATGTGGAACTCAGAGAACCAGAGATAAAAAGAAAGGTGAGAAAAGAAGTAGAACATATTGCCCAAGGTTTTGGCATCTCAAAGGAGGCACTTGATGCCAACCGAGAAAAGAGACAAAAAGCTGAGGAAGAGAAGAAAGGGGCAGAAAAGGGAAGCAAGAAAAGTGCTCTGGTAGAAACTTCCACCCAGACCAGATCATCAAAGAGATCTGCACCTGCCACAGCCAAAGGCTCAAGAACATCAAAACTGGAAGTCCAGGCATCCGGTAAAAGAGAGAAAAGATCAAAGACAAAAGCCACAAGGGCTTATGCAAGTCAAACGGATGAAGAGGAAACCGAATTAGATGAGGAGATCAGGAAACTAAAGAAGAAGAAGAAATCATCCGGTCAAGGAGAAGAAGAGAAGGAAGAGGAATTTGTTGAAAAACCTACTCTCTCCTTAGATGATGTAGTAAAAGCAGTCACTGTGGATGGCAACCTACAACCCTTAACAGAATTCTATGATGATTATAATGAAGCAGATAAAAAGATTCTGGAGGAAGCCACAGTTAAGTTTTTAAACATTTACAATAAAGCTTTTATTGAAATTATCTCTCTAATTCCTAAGAGTCTAGAGAAGGAGTTGGAAATGAGAAAGACCAATGCCATGGCAAAAGACCTTGAGATCCGGGAATAGATAGCTATTCAACTATATCCTTCAATTGATCCCAAGACAATGAACATGGTATTCAAAGACTGCAAGGATGAATTCAGGAGCAAAGCAAGGATGAATCAACTTATGCTTGGTGAGACCGACAAGGTAGCTAAGGACATTGAAGAGATTCTCTAGAAAACCTTCAAAAGATTTAATCTTCCTATCATAGAGGACTTGGGTACTGATCCCTCCACCACAAATGTTGCAGAAGAAACTCTTGAAAAAATGTTAGAAGAGGTGGGCCCCAAACAG
Source organism: Cunninghamia lanceolata (assembly GCA_027924645.1). Classification (NCBI taxonomy): domain Eukaryota; kingdom Viridiplantae; phylum Streptophyta; class Pinopsida; order Cupressales; family Cupressaceae; genus Cunninghamia; species Cunninghamia lanceolata. Next base: position 2,535,853 of record BSBN01000193.1, on the reverse strand, counting down.
ACTAACATTTCCCCTCTAGTTTCCCCTACAGTCTCCAGATCTAAAGGAGAAGAAAAATTACAGGAGAAAGAAGCAGAGGTGAAGGAAAAAGAAGATGATAGTGCTAAGGTTGTAGAAGGAGAGAAGACTTCAGCAGAGAAAACCACAACTGCTAGTGGTGAAGGAGAGAAAACTCCTAAGGATAGCTCCAAGACTATAGAAGAGAAGAAACATTTGTCTCTAGCAAGAGACACTGCACAAACTGTCTAAGAATTCCTGAACAAAGAAATAATGGAGATTGATGAACCGGAGCTTCTACAAGGTCCATTCAATTTTGATTCTCTTTCTCCGGTACAGACAATGAAGATAGCTTCACTTGCAAATGCTAAGGCTAATGAAAAACTCCTAAAGTCTCATATGGAAGACTGTGAGTTGATAGAAGCTACTTCCGGAGTGCTTGAAAAGATTATGCCATCGGTTCAAAAAGATCCCATAGCCTCCTCTTTTGGTAATCTCAAAACCTTAGTCAATAGTGTTAGTACACATTTTGATTCTCTAGAAAAATTAGCTGAGGAAAAGATCTGGAAGGAGTTTCTGGATAAAAGGTTCTCCGAGGTACAGGGTTTGATCATTAATGATAGGAGAAACATGAACATTGGGATAAAGAGCTTAGAAAATGCTCTTAAGGATGGCGGTGAAATATACAAATTTTGTATCTCCTGGTCCAAGGTAACAGTGGAGATTGGGAAGAAAATAAAAGAGCAAGAGGACAAACTACTAAGCTTGTCTCAAAGTTTTGATCCTCTTTCATCCTCTATAACAAATCAAGAATGTTAGACTATCACAGTCCTGAGTGAAATCAAGAAATTGGAGAAGGAAAGGAAAAATAGAATAAGAAGGTTAAGTGAGCTCAGGGGGTTAATTGTCCCTAAGCTAGAGGCCATGCATTAGGCTATAACAGAAGCCCAAATTACAACCCAGACCAATGATCTGACAAATCTAAAAAGGGCAGATGTGTTTGCATTCTTGTTGAGTGGGCATATCTCAATTTTGGACAGGATGAAGCAGAGTTGGGTGATAGAAGTTGTACAGTTGAAGAACACTTTTGCAGACATACTTAAGTATATGTAATTACAACTTGTATCTATATACTTATGCTGCTAAGTATAGTAAATTTTTTGTAAATTTTGGTGTGCGGACCCTACCCTTTGCCATTGATGTCAAAGGGGGAGTGAAAACCAGTGAAAAATGAGGAATCCAACTAAGGGGGAGCTCCGGAAAAATATATATAAAGACAGAGCATCAGCCAAGGGGGAGCCCAGTGTAAACACTTAGTGATTTTTCACTAAGTGTTGCCATCAATGCCAAAGGGGGAGATTGTTGGCAAGAGACACTATATGGATTCATGATTGTTGTCATTGATGGCAACAAAGTTCATCCCACACATCCGCAGGACATGGTGTGTCTCTACCGAAAGTCAAAGTGAAGAATGTTGTGGTCTGGTAAACAAGAACAACTCGCATATGGCAAGGTCTGACAGACAGGTCTGGATCTCTCAGAGGAAGTATCTTGGTAAAGTGTGGATTTGGGGAAGTAAAGAGTACTACCTTGAGTGATAGATTCCAAGGTTTTAGTCTCCGGTGATAGATGAGGCAAAAGATATGAATACTTGAGTACCGGGTTCCTGAGTGACAGTGTGAACAGAGGAAGAACTGACTGACAGAACATCAGACTACTTTCCAGATGTGTTACTGATAGTGGTAAAGGTTATGAAGGCATGAATCATGTTTGGCTGACATGATTAATGATTTCTACAAGCATATACTTGATCTGCATTACTTGATGTGCAAGGATTCAGCCGACAGACTAGAGTTTGTGAGAAGATTGACTGTTCCAGGTGCTGACTAGAAAGATAATGAAATCACTTGTGCGGATATATATAGGATGGATTTAGTCGTGAGAAGTGTCGTGGTGATATGTGATATGCGAATAAAAGCAGAGCAGAGTAGAAGCAGTAAGGAAGGTCTGGTATGTGAAAGGAAAGCAGCATAAGAGAAAAGGAAAGATGAAGTGCAGCAGATCAGTGTACTGAGCCTAACCGAAACTGAACTCCAGCATATGTGGATGCCTCCAATCAGTTCAAGTATTATATAACACTCTTTTGTAGATAGTGTGTCTCTTGTAGGCAGTGTGCCTCCTTGTGAGCAGTGTGCTCGGGCAGTGAGCCCTAATTGGCAAGTGCCATTTTTGTATTTCTTTATTCTTCTAACAGAGAATAATCTTTGGGTTAATCACCCTGTGGTTTTTTCCCTTAATAGGGTTTCCACGTCAAAATACTGTGTCATGTGTTTTTCCATTTCATGATAATATTTGCTTGTTTGAATTAATGCTGCATTGATTAATAAGAAAGTTCAGAAAGAAGAAATAATTAGGATAACTGATTCACCCCCCCTCTCAGTTATCAACAAACCCTAACCCTAATTCTAACATTAATTCTAATTATAGTCATAACCCTAATGCTTACTCTAAGCCTAAGCCTAAATTTAACCCTAACCATTACTCTAATTCTATTCTTATCCTTAAGTCTATCACTAACCTGAATTCTATCCCTAACCCTAATTATAAGTCTAATCCTAACCTTAATTCTATCCCTAACACTAATTATCACCCTAACCCTACTTTTGACCCTAATTTTTATTCTAATTCTCATGCTCTTTTTAATTGTAACCCTAAAAATAGCTATAATTTTAACTCTAACCCTAACTCTAACCCTAACCCTGACCATAATGGAAACCTAAACCCTAACCTTAATACTAACCTTAACTTTGATTGTAACATTAAACATGACTCTAATTCTAATATTAATCCTAATTATAGTCATAACCCTAATTCTAACCCTAACCCTAACCCTAATTCTAACATTAATTCTAACTATAGTCATAACCCTAATTCTTATTCTAACCCTAAGCCTAAATTTCACCCTAACCATTACTCTAATTCTATTCTTATTCTTAAGTCTATCACTAACCTGAATTCTATCCCTAACCCTAATTATAAGTCTAATTCTTACCCTAATTCTAATAGTAACCTTAACCTTGATTGTAACATTAACCCTAACTCTAATTCTAACATTAATCCTAATTATAGTCATAACCCTAATTCTAACCTTAACCCTAATTCTAACATTAATTCTAATTATAGTCATAACCCTAATTCTTACTCTAACCCTAAGCCTAAATTTAACCCTAACCATTACTCTAATTGTATTCTTATCCCTAAGTCTATCACTAACCTGAATTCTATCCCTAACCCTAATTATAAGTCTAGTTCTTACCCTAATTCTAATAATAACCCTAATTCTAACTCTAACCATAACCCTAACCCTAATTCTAATTGTAACCCTAAGCCTAAGCCTAAATTTAACCCTAACCATTACTCTAGTTCTATTCCTATCCCTAAGTCTATCACTAACTTGAATTCTATCCCTAACCCTAATTATAAGTCTAATTCTTACCCTAATTCTAATAGTAACCTTAATTCTAACCCTAACCCTAACCTTAATTCTAACTGTAACTCTAACCCTAACCCTAATTCTAACACTAATCCTAACCTTATTTCTAATTCTAATTTTATCTCTAAGCCTAACCCTAACATTAATTCTAATTTTAACCCTTATTATAACCCTAACCCTAATTCTAACTCTAGCTCTAACCCTAACACTAATCCTAATTCTAACCCTCACCATAAACTTGATTCTAACCATAAATTTAATTCTAACATTGATTTGAACCCTAGCCCTAATTCTCACCCTAAGTCTAACCCTTATTATAATAATAACCCTAACCCTAATCCTTATTATAATAATAACCCTAACCCTATTAGTAACCCTGATTTTAATTATTACTGTAATTATAATTATAATCCCAACATGAATCTTGACCCTAATTCTAACCCTAATCATAAGCCTATATGCAACCCTAGTTCTAACCCTATCTATAATTGTAACCATAATTGTATGCCTAATTCTAAACCTAAACCTAAATCTAAACCTAAACCTAAACCTAAAGCTAATCCTAATTCTAAGCCCAACCATGAAATTGATTCTAACCATAATTTTAACTTTAACACTGATTTGAACCCTAACACTTACCCTAACCTTAGTTCTAACCCTAACACTAATTATCACCCTAACCCTACTTTTGACCCTAATTCTTATTCTAATTCTCATGCTATTTTTAATTGTAACCCTAAAAATAGCTCTGAAGTCAACCCTAACCCTAACTCTAACCCTAATCCTAATCGTAATTGAAATCCAAACCCAAACCCTAACCTTAACCTTATTTCTAACCCTAACCCTAATTCTCACCCTAACCCTAATCCTTATTATAACCCTAACCCTACTTTTGACCCTAATTCTCATTGTAATTGTCATCCTATTTTTAACTGTAACCCTAAACATGGCTCTAATTTTAACCCTAACCCTAACCCTAACTCTAACCCTAACAATGACCATAATTCAAACCCTAAACCTAACCTTAATACTAACCTTAACCCTAATTGTAACATTAACCTTAACTCTAATTCTAAAAATAATCCTAATTATAGTCATAACCCTAATCCTAACCCTAACTCTAACCCTAACCCTAACCATAATTCAAACCCTAACCCTAATTCTAACCTTCACCCTAATTCTAATTCAAACCCTAACCCTACCCTTAGTTATAACCCTAACCCTAATTCTCACCCTAACCCTAACCCTTATTATAACCCTAATCGTACTTTTGACCCTAATTCTCATTTTAATTTTCTCCCTATTTTGACTGTAACCCTAATTGTAATTGTAATTCTAACCCCTATCCTAGCCCTCATTATAACTACAATTCCAACCCTAACTCTAATTTTGACACTAACCCTAACCCTAATTCTAACAATAACCCTAATTATATTCGTAACCTTAACCCTAACCCTAATTTAACCCTAACCATAACCATAATTCTGACCCTAACCCTAATTCTAACTCTAACCCTAACCCTAACCCTAATTCTAACCCTAACCCTAAAGCTTATTCTAACCCTAAACATAGCTTTAATTTTTACCCTAACCCTAACCCTAACTCTAATCCTACCCCTGACCATAATTCAACCCCTAACCCTAACCTTACTACTAACCTTAACCCTAATTGTAACCCTAACCCTAACTCTAATTCTAACATTAACCCTAATTATAGTTGTAACCCTAGCCCTAATTTAACCCTAACCATAACCATAATTCTAACCCTAACCCTAATTCTAACTCTAACCCTAACCCTAACTCTAACCCTAACCCTAATTATAACACTAACCCTAACCCTATTTCTAACTCTAATTTTAGCCTTAACCCTAATTTTCAGGCTAACCCTAACCTTAATTAAAATAGTGCATTTCATACTCTACTTTGCTCTATTTTAATAAAAAGAAATAATAATTAATATATTGTATCAACCCAAAATGAATTTAGATACTCATTTCATTTGCACTCAATGGTGACTTACCCCTAATATTGTTTGCATTAAATAAAATAATAATTACCTTTTTAAAATTATTTGCATACATTAATTTAAATATAATACACTCCTAAATTAATTTAAATAAACCAATAATCTCATTTGATTCCACTTATATTTATTCTACAACTAAATTAATTACTTAATTTAATTTTAATTTAAATAATTTAATTACAATTAAATAACTTTCTCACTTAAATGTAATTTTGAAAAAAAAAAACTTATTAAAAAGAAATAATAAAAATAGCACTAAAAATAATAAATTAAAATTTAAAGGCAACCTTTCTAAAAAACACTACTAAATAAATAAATTGGTAACCTAAATTCATGGAATAAGTATATGAAGCTAAATTTAAGGAAAATAAATAGAATTAGTTAAGAAGCATATAAACATATCTCCTACTCAATTCCTTTTCATTTTTCTCAATTTCTTTTATGTTTCATTTATCTCTGCATGTACAATGGAGGAGAAGCTTCTGGAACAATGTTGAAATGCCCTCTTCTCACCTCCTTACCCCATTCTGGAGTTATATTTTTTTGTCACTCCTTGTTTATGTGTTTATTAATTTACATTATTTTTTATTTTCAAACCCTACCTTTGAATTATCTTGTTTTGTGTTAAGATCACAGATATGAAGCTTTCAAGTGTTGCATGATGCAAAAATGGTCTACAAAGATAAATTCACATGTTTTTTTATGTATACAGCTATGTGCATGGTGATACACCAGAGGAGGAAGAAGAAGATTTAAATATGTATGTCTTCAAATAACAATATTATGAAATCTCCCTTGTTTCTTTTGTAAGGAATGGATCAATACAAAATCAAAATTTAACATTAATATTTATTTCTTGTTTTACAAACAAAATGGTTTACTACAGATTTGATTTGATTTTTTTAAACTGTGCCTCAAAGGAAACAATTTTTTTTGTTTTAAACTATTATCACATGCAATTTCCAATATCTTAAATATAATTAATATTTTATATAAAATTAAACAATAAATAATTAAAAAAAAAAGTTCTTAAATTTAAAATAAAATTTTAAAATAAAAAGTTAAATAAGTTAACATGAAATTTAAGTCTTAGTAATTTCAAATCCTAATTTTTTAGCACACAATATGATTACATTCCTTTAAAATAAATCAATTTTAAACAATAGTTACTATAATTAAGTCAAGTTGGCTACATTATAGGAATCCATATTGATGTTTCCCTTTGATATGCTTTCTTTTATTTTTAACCATTATTGTTTCCCTTTTTATTTTAAAGTTTTCCTTGATTTAACATATATATATATATATATATATATATATATATATATATATATATATATATATATATATATATATATATATATATATATATTATTCTTAATAATTTTCTTAAAAATTAAATCTTAACTTATTATGCATAATTGTTTTTATTAAATTAAATTCAAATTAAAACAACTACTATTATTACTGAGCTATCTTTTCTTTAATATTGTATAATTGTTTTTATTAAATTAAATTCAAATTAAAACAACTATTATTACTGATCTATTTTTTTTAATAAAATGAAAGGTTTTGTGCATTTGCTATTTTTTAATTTCTTTTTTTATTTGCTATCATTCGTGTCCATGTATAGAGGCCTTACTGCCATACCATCTGTGATTGCAGCCACATTTATTATTATTAGACAGAATATTATATATATATTTTTTAAATTTAGAATCCTATAAAATTACACAAAATCTTGGAATCTTTGCGCTCTTCAACTCCACCCCTGCTGTGACTGTAGAAACGCCTCTTGGCGTAACAATGTAAAAGCTAAGCGATGATATATTTGAAGGAATTCAACATTTAAAAATTCAGAAATATACATTTTTGGTGGAAACAAAAGGTCACGATGGGGGCCATTCCCATATTGGCATAGATACATTTCTTTTATCTCTGTAGAGTGGTCAGCAAATCAATAAATGTTTGGTAATGTTTTCTATTTAATTCAGTTTAAAATATCAACGAATTGCCATGTCATAGCTCCCAAAAGGTGTCATTTCATATGTTGGAGGGAGATCCTTTGATTCCATTGTTGTTTATACACTATATAAGGAAGCATAAAATAGAGTGATGGGTTTGGCCAGGGGAAAAGGCATAAAAATGAGTTAATAGCATAGTAGTAAGGATGTTTGGGGACAAAAGAGGTGGGCTCTATTATAGCAATGACTAGTGATGCATAAGTATGAAGATTAAAGGGGGTGAGTTGAGTGGAAGCATCCAACACAGTATAGGAAAATGAAAGGAGTGAATGGGCATCTAATGAGAGGTGTTGCCAAAGGGGGAATAAAAAAAGGTGAGCTTTAATTGACATCTGCTATTGTTTATTGTTGCCAGTATTAAAGAGTCCCCACAAAGCTGAGGTGGGAAAGGTAATTGGATTGTAGGAGGAGAGAATCGTATGGATTGCAAACCAAATAAGAAGATATAGAGTATCCTTTGTTTGTAGGTTGCAAGTGGAATATAGAAGGAGGAGAAGAATTGAATCATTGCACAAAAGAAGATTGAATGAGATTATCATCGATTCCATATGTTTTGTTTGCCAAATGTCAAATTTGGACAATTGTTTGCGATGAATAAATAATAAAGTGGAAGTTGCGAATCTTTGCATAAAATGTCTATAGAATGATTGTTTAATTGTTTGCAAATTGACCTTGGTTTATTACCAGATTGTGATACTTCTACTCGAACAAGCAGTCCCATAGGTCTCTCGATTCTTTACTGCATCATTTGGTATCAGAGCCAATTGTAGGTGTGTTGCGGGAAGAAACCATGGCAGAGATTTTTGTTGGTGAATGTGAGGGTGAGGAGACCTGCAACTGCAGGGAGCCCATAAACATGGTGCAAAGAGGACATGGGCAAAGAGGACTACAAAATTGACCATGAAAAAATGAAAATCTAGTAGTCACGGAGATGGTGAGAGGTATCAAAATGAGATTGGATGCAATGGAATTAGCACAATGTAGAGGAATTCCAGTGGTGGATGTCAGCAATGATGAGGCTGAAGAAGTAGAATCAGAATTTGATATGGAGGAGAATCATAGAGATGAAGTGGAAAGTAGGTTTTTGAAAGCAATGGAAAGGATCAACAGCAAGCTGAGAGTGGATACCCCTAGGTACCATGGAAGTCTAAATTCAGAGGACTTAATCGATTGGATATCACAAATGGAGAAGTACTTCGACTATTAGTCGATAGAGGATTCAAAAAGAATTAAATTTTCTTGCACAAAGTTGAAGGGACATGTGTCACTGTGGTGGGATCATATGCAAATTGATAGACAATGAAGAGGCAAAGATAAAATCAGAGCTTGGGATCAGATGGTAGCAAAGATGAAAGTTCAATTTCTGCCAAATGATTAGCAAGTAAGTCTATTTCGTAAATTGTAAAATTTGAAGCAAAAAGAATTGAGTGTGTAGATTTATACTGAGGAGTTCTACAAGCTAAATAGCCGAATTGGACGTGTTGATGATGATGCAGAAAAAGTTTTAAGGTATGTAAATGGCTTGAGATATAACTGTTACTAAATTTTGTTCACACTAAATTTAGTTAGACCTAAGTGTAGTTGTTTAGAATAAATAAAAGAAAACATTGAAGTTATTGTATTTGATCAATGGTTGATGTCTTGACAAAGTAAAGATGGAATTCAGTTGATAGGATAACCCATCAGTCCATTCAGGACTGATGAATCATCATGACGAGAGAATCAAGTTGTCAAGGTATCAATCATTCAAGAAATACAATTGATCTAACATAGTGTTATCTTTCAAGAGTCATAAGATAGATTGATTATTTAGTTGATTTGATTTGAAAGAAAGAAAGAAAGATATTTATTTGAACTGTTATTTCATGTCATATTTGGAACATACAATTCAGTATCTGTTACTTTATCCTATGCATTGATTGAAAAAGAAATAGATATACATCAAGTGCATAAGATAAATTAACTGATCATATTTAAAAGGAGTGTTCAGGTGTGTCCCACACAAGCCATGGGAGTAACTAAATTGAGCAATGCAGACATTTGCAGGCTATACATCTGATGATAAAAATAAATAAGGAATAACACATGATAAAACTAAATATCCATCATTGCCTGAGTAAGGAGGTTGTTGAGAAGTTGGATAGTTGATCTTTTGTCCTCATCTTCAGATCCAGTTGTATCAGTTGAACCTACAAAAAATTGGGGAAAGTCCCGTAAGAGCTCTAGCTATTTAATGTTATCATATGCTTTTATTAGCAGACATATCAACTTGTCACATCATGCATTTCATATGAAAGATCAAATCAGATATATGCTACAAATCAAAATATCATAAAGAAGATCAATCAATACCAGTAGGTATATTTTTTATGCTAATTTTTTTGTTCACGGTGTAGGTATAGGAAAAGTAATGTTGCTGATTTGAAGATATTTAAAGAATGTGGAGAAAATGTGGCTCCCACAAGGGTCGAGCCCAACATGCTCAAAGTGATGCCATGACATGTTATGCTATATCCAATAGCTCATCAGCGATCAAATTCCAAATGATATGCAAGAAATAAGGTACTGATCTACTTTCTTTATCATTAATGAAGTGTGTTTTCTGGTAATAGTCCTATGCCATCAATAGAACACAAAGAACAATAAAGAAAGAACAATCAAGGACAGAAAGACACATATGCCAATCAAGTCTTAAAGGAATATTAGATAGAAGGAACAAACTACAGAAACCATCTCAAAGTACAAACAGGTGTTCGTAAATATCAAATATAGCTAAAACAAATGATAAATATCATGCCTCTGAAAGGACAGGATCATATAGGTTCGTCATGAATAACATCTGACAGACATAATTGACAGAGGTACATTGAATGCTACAGTCTCATACATGTATAGGTATCATTACCTTTGATAGAATGGTAAGTGTATCTATAGGTATCTGATACACAAGAGAAATCAAAACATGCTATTGTAATACCTTTGACTGGTGACAGTCAAGTATTTCATATTCATACTTCATAATTGTTAACTGATAGAATGATGGAAGTGAAATAGTAAAAGATCAAATATATGCCATATATATGCTATAGTGATACTACTAACAAAGATACAAGTTATGCCTTTATCATTATACAGTTGATACAATTATGACAAGCATATGCCATAATGAAGGACAAAAAGAGATCAAAGACATGATATGCATGCTATAGTAGAAGGATCAAAATGCCAAACTAAATGTGAAAGGAATCAACACAATGTATTTTATTCTGTCATAGCCATGAAGAAAGGATTAGGGTTTGTACCTGAATAAAGATACCCAAATGAAAAAATGAAAACCCTCTTTCTCTATCAAAACCCTTATCTCCATTTTTATGCATACAGTAAAAGGAGGGTTACAAAATTGTTTTTATAGCATGGTTGTGATAGATAGTTTTATTTTTTGAGATACCCATATGCAATTTTCATGAAACCCTAACATATCTTTTGATCTTACAAGAAAAGAATAGAGATACAGTCATTTCTATCATGGTTGTGCCTGAAAATGACAAGTATTATGCATTTTGAAGTAAAAACCCTTGCTACAGGTATGAAACTCTTCATTAGCTTTTTACAGAGCAGTCAAAGAAGGATAAAAACATGTGTTTCTAGTATGGCTGTCTGCATATAATGAATCTATGTGCATTCTAAAGAAACCCTCATGACGAAACTGTAAACCCTTCAAAATTTCATGTCAGATAATCAGAAAATGTGCTACAGAGTGATAATGGTCGTGGCCATAACAAAAGGAGAAGAAGAGTGAATACCCAAATGAGAAAGGTTTGAAACCCTTGTCACTTCTTTATATTTACAAATATAGTCAAACATCTACAACAGAGGAAGAAGAGTTACCTTCAAAGATGCAGAGAAGAGTGCGTGTAATGGTCGCAATCTCTTGAAGGAGTTTTTCTTTTGTTTTACCATTTTTCTCACATTTTGCAGGAGATTTCACACACAAAGAGCAAAAATATGTCAAAGAAATGATACAAAAGGAGAAGGTACAAGTATGGCGGCAGCCATTATCATAAGAAGTCAAAGAAATGAAAGGAGATACCAATGAAAATTCAAAATATGATACTCGTCGTTTCCTGCCATGTCTCATACTCAAAAAGTACAAAAGGAATCATGAAGTTCGACACAGAGGCCGAGAGGAAGCCATGGAAATATCAAACCCTAGCTAATGCCATAGAGTTGCAGAGCGGTCGACAAGGAAGGAGGAACAAAGTGAAATGACAAAATGACTAGGGTTTCTAACCCATTTTGTCGAAAGTTCTTATCTTCATTGTATTTTTTTTACCTTGTAAAACCTTAAATCATTGCCATAACCAAATGTCGATCGGGGTCAAAAATATAAATGTTGCATTTCCTAGCAATCATCATAAGGAGTGGCTGACATAGAGGGTATTTTTTGCATTTTGTGTGAAGTCGATGGTGGTAGACAGTCAAAGGTAAGTGTTATGAGTAACGCAAAGATTCAAAACAAATACTTATCACCTAGGGGTCGACTACAATATAGTCAAAGAGATGCATGTTGCATAATGGTACATATGGAAAAGTGGTAAGGTGACTTAGGGTTTTTTATCTTGCAGAGAGAAGATATATGGTAGTAAGGCCATTTTGCATTGTAATTGGAGTGATAAGGCAGAGTTATATATATTGTTTTTCTAATCATGCAAATTGGAGTCATAAGGGTTTGTGATGTTATGCCTAGGTATTTTCATACATTTTGATAATGTATTTGGAGTGATAAGGATATATATTATTTTTAGAGGCATGTGGCATGCAAATGGATATATTTTTCACAAGGGGCTATAAGGAGATTTTATTTTTCTCTAAATCCTATTTTGTTCAAATCATGCAAATTAGGCATGTGTAAATTGGAGAGATAAGGAGTTTATTCTTTTCATGCATGATTTTACAAACAAATCAAATGTAAATAAATAATAAAGTAATATTCTTCAAATTACTTTATTATTTTGCACAAGGTGTAAAATCAAAAGTAGTACAAGTTGTAATGAATAATAGAGTAATTATTTTAATTATTTTATTATTTACACACAATCAATTTTGCAAAAGCAAAATCATGGAAATTGATGAGTTGAGTTAACTAGGCCATCTAGGAGATTTTTGCATGATTTGAGGACCGATTTGAGGGATCTTCGTCAACTTCTTGGTCAAGCATATGGAGAAGATCAAATTAGAGCTATTTTTGCTCAATTTGTGGCAGTTTGAGCCCTTATTTTTGGGGATTTTTGAGTTTGCTCGTGGATCACTTTGGAAGACTTATTTTTAGAGGCAGTTAACTGTAGTTGATTTTTGCATGCCTCTTAGTGACAGCAAGCTATATATTGTAAAGAAAAACTTGATTTTGCTAGTTCTTGCATTCTTTTCTCTTTACACATTGAAAGACAAGAGGTTTTGTAACTCATTTTTTGAGTTCTTGCCTTTTTGCTCTTCTACACTTTGAGAGAGAAGAAGGTTTTGTAGCTCATTTTTGATAGTTCTATAGAGATCAATAGGTTACAGGTTCCATTTTGTCTCTCTTGCAATATTTCCTTTATTTTTTTGGAATCAAGTAGTTGCCTTTCCATTTGATGCTAATTGTATGTAGTGATTTGATGAAGTTTTACCATGTTTAATTATCAAAACCTTTAAAATTATTATCTCACTCTTACTTGCAGTGTTAAGCATAAGTGATATTACAGGTCTTAGGTTGTGTTACAGAAAATAGTTCTTTTATGTTGTGAGAAGTCATTTTCCTTCATAAAGAGTTTATTTTCCAGCCTTCCTCGGAAATACTTTTTTTGATATTTATGCCAAGATTGGATTGTGTGGGTCAGATTTCTGAATTCTATTGTGAACCAGATTGCAAATTTTCCATCCTTACTAGGTGCATCACCAATTTTTACAGTTTTTATTTCCTTATAGTTTCCTTCTTACCCTTTCCCAAAACAAAAAATCATAGTTTCAAAAATAGAATATTTTAAGGGAACCAGCCCACAATCTGGAGGTTCAAACTCACTATAGGTCATCCAAAGCCTGAGTTTGTCCCCATGTTTCGAAGGATTGTAGAGTGTCACAGCTTTGCATAAGGGTGCAATCCTCATTGACAACAATAACATTCAAGATGAATTGGCTATGTTGCAAGTTTATACAGTGGAAGAGGCATATCAATTTGCCTTGAAGGCTGAAAAAATGTTGTCAGGAAAGCACCAAGGTAATTGTTAGGAACCTGTGTTTAACCCTTCTCTTTACTTTGTTAGTATATTATAGTTGAATGCATATGCTTTGTAAGTCATCCTGTGAGAATATTATATTATCCCACATTCATGGGAAGTAATAGTTGTTTAGATTAGACTTAGTATATAAGTATGTGTTGAGGCTAATGAAGGCATCCACAAATTTATTGTATTGAGCTTTCTCAAAGGAGGTTGCCCCCTCAAAGTGGCCTATGATCAATAAATTCCTTCTATGTTTCTACTATTTTTGTTATTTCAGGTATTTTTCATTATATTGTTGTAGGAGTTTCCTCTCATCTGGTATTAGAGAGCTTTCTTGGGCTCGTTGTGTGGAATTTTTGCCAATTTTTTTTTTTTCTGCAGTGGCCTCCAGGCGTTGTGCTTATTGTAGTAGTTATTTCTTTTTTGCATCTGTATTGTTCATTTCAATTGTAGGTTCAGATTAGGGAATATCCCTATCTGCTTAACTAGGGTAAGTGCTTGGGTATAGCCCTAAAACTCATTGTGAGGAGTACCATAGGAACCCTAAAGTAGCTAGCCCATTGAGAGGACCTACCAGTGAAACAAGCAATGGCCCCTACCTGATTGTCTAGTTCCCATCCATGAGTTAAACCAAGAGCTATCGTTTGTGGCAAAGTGGTTATTAGTTTTACCTGAGCTATGGAGTGAGGGGCACTGCAGCAATCTGCAAGCTGTTAGACAACATTGGTGGCCAAGTGACTCCCCTAAACCTTTAGGAAGATGAACATATTTGGGGCCCGTATCTATTGACAGTAGGTAAATCATAGATTGAATCCATTTTTCGCCATATCTTCCTTGATTTAGCTCTGTTTCCTCTCAAAATCAACTGGAACCCCTAAAATTTCATTATGCATATTTCCTTCCTTGAGGACCCTACCCCAAATTCCACTTATTGAAGCCAGAAATCCCACATTTGTTTATTTTTAGGGTTTGCCATAACTTCTTTGATTCTCACCCAATAGCGTTCAAATTTTACCACAGTGTTCATTTCATATTTCTACTCCTTTGTCCCTCTTGGACAGATTTTCCCATTCTTTCACCCCACTTCTGAAATCCCCATTTTCTTCTCCCCTTTCCCTTAGAAAGTGTCCAAAACCTAGTCAAACCCCAATTACCCATTAGAGTTTTTCCCAAATCCAAATTTTCCTAAATACTAAAAAAGTTTCTATTTTTATTTTTCTACCCATTCCCCCCCCACCAAAAAAAAATCTCTTGGTTATGGTTGTCACCCACACAGGAGTAAAAAACATGGAGGATGAACTTGTAGCCCTCAAGACCAAACTCCAAGATCTAGATGAAAAAATTCTCATCCTCAATCTTCAACATTCAACCATGACTAATAGACGGCAGCCAAAGTCTTCTACAAACATTGGGTTTTCTTCTTCTAGCAATTTTCGTGGGCCGAAGATTGATTTTCCTCGCTTCAATGGTGATGATCCGACTAGATGCATATACTGGGCAAAACAATATTTCAGTCTGCATAATACTTTTGATGTCAACAAAATCTGACTTGCATCCTTTCATTTGGAACATGAAGCTCTTCAATGGTTCCATTGGTACATCAAAGCTCATGAAGAGCTAGAATGGATATATTTTTGCAAACTCATTTTGCAACGATTTGGCCCTAGTGCTTTTGATGACTTCATAGGAGCACTCACTAAACTGTGCCAAACAGACACTATGAGAGAATATCAAACAAAATTTGAAAAACTAGCCAATCACATAGATGGATTGTCTAATGAATTCTTTAGGAGTTGTTTTGTCGGTGGTATGAAAGATGCAATTCACTCTGAGGTTAAAACATTTTGTCCCAACACAATGATGGAAGCCCTAGGGTTGGCTAAGTTGGAGGAGGACAAGAACACAACTCAACAATGATCCAAATCCAATTTTGTTCCATTTAGAAATATGGCTTCTCAACGACCTCAAATAACACTAGCTCCTAGAACAACTCCTATCAAGCATTTGACTAAAGCAGAGATGCAGGTACATAGAGAAAAAGAGCTTTGTTATAATTATGATGAGAAATTCACTCGGGGACATAGATGTGTTGAGCAAAAGCTCTATCTCTTGGATGTAGATTCCCCACCTGCAACTAAAGTTTATGCGGATGCTTAGGATACATTAGATGATCAGGTCAACACTCAGCAGTCGCTTGTGGACCCTGCTTCTCAGGAAGACCACCCAGAGATCTCTCTCCGTGCTTTAGCAAGAGTCACCACCCCACAAACCATGTAGGTCAAGGGTCTCTTCAAGAAGCTCCCTCTTACAATACTCATTGATTCTGGTAGCACTCATAACTTCATTGACCCTCAGTTTGCCAAACAAGCTGATTGTTTTGTCCATCCTTGCTCCATCTTTAAATTCATGATTGCTAATGGGGGCACATTACCTTGCAAAGGAAAGTGTCACAATGTGTGTATCTCTATGGGAGATTATAACCTGCGCTTCGACATGTTTTCCTTGCCTTTAGGCAAATGTGATGTGGTTTTGGGTGCCCAATGGTTACACACACTTGGACCCATTTATGGGATTTTGCTAAACTTTAGATGTAGTTTTCAGACAATGGGAAAAAACATACATTGAAGGGATTACAACTGAGGTCTCTCAGCATCATAAGTTCACATCTCATGGAAAATCTTCTTAAGAAGAATTCACATGGTGTCATTTCTCAGCTCCATTCCATTTAGATGCAACCATTAGCAGTCTCCACTACTCCTTCAGATCTACAATGAATTTTGGATAGGTATGCATGTGTCTTTACTGAACCAGTGGGATTGCCACCTTCATGACTAGAGGACCACCATATTCAGCTCCTTCCTAGAAGTGTTCCTCCCAACATCAGACCCTATTAGTACCCATTTCACCAAAAGATAGAGATTGAGATGCTCATTCGAGACTTATTGAAGCAAGGTATTATTTGCCCTAGTACCAGTTCCTTTTCTTCACCAGTCCTTGTTCAGAAAAAAGATGGGTCATGGCGCCTCTACATTGACTTCCAAGCACTTAATCACATCACAATCAAGGATAAGTTTCTGATTGCTATTGTGGATGAGCTTCTTGATGAACTTCATGGCACTCATTTTTTCTCCAAGTAGGATCTTCATTCTGGGTATCACCAAATTCAGGTTTATGAGGATGATATCTCTAAAATGGCTTTCCGCATGCATGATGGCTACTATGAGTTTTTTATCATGCCCTTTGGCCTCACTAATGCTCCTTCAACATTCCAAGCCTTGATGAATAAAATATTCCATCCCTACCTGTGGAAATTCATTCCAGTCTTCTTTGATGATATCCTTATCTATAGTAAAACATGGGCTGAGCATCTCTAACATATGGATCTTGTACTACAACTTCTCTCTTATCATCATCTCTGTGCAAAATAGTCTAAATGTGTTTTTGGCTAGGAGGAAGTGGAGTATCTTAGGCATATTGTTTCAGCCAAAGGGGTTCAAGTAGATCCTGCAAAAATAGATGCCATGAAAAATTGGCCGCATCCTCAGACACTCAAGAGCCTCCATGGTTTTTTGGGGCTGACTAGATACTATTGTAAGTTTGTCAAGGATTATCAAAAGATTGTAGCTCCATTAACAACTATGTTAAAAAAGGATGCTTTTATCTAGACACATGGTGCTGAGTGTGCATTTGAAGAATTGAAACAAGCTATGTGTACAACACCTGTTTTAGTTATGCTAGATTTTTCCAAGACCTTCACCATTGAGAGTGATGCTTGTGGCAATGGAATTGGTGCTGTTCTCCTTCAAGAGGAACATCCCATTGTGTTCACCAGCAAAGCCCTTTCTAGCAAGAATTTAGTACTCTCTACATATAAGAAGGAAATGATGGCTATTTTGCATGCAGTACAGAAGTGGTGGCCATACCTACTAGGGAATTATTTTTGCATCAAGACTGATCACCAGAGTCTGAAATATTTCCTGGAACAACGGGTCTCCTCCCCAGCACAACAGAAATGGGTTAGCAAACTCATGGGTTATGACTATGAGATCACTTATAAGAAAGGTAAGGACAATATCGTGGTGGATGCTCTTTCTCGCACATTTGATGACCAAGTTTCCCTTTCAGCTATTTCTATGCCTGTTCCAAATTGGTTGGAATCTATCCAGGAGGGCTATGTCAATGACTCTTCATTATCTTAAATCATTCAACAATTGGCCACTAATCCCTCTGATGTACTGCATTATTCTTGGGATGGTGCTTCTTTGTGATACAAGGGTCGTCTGGTGCTTCCCCAGAGCACAAATCTTCAGCAGGTTGTTTTCTATGAACTCCATGCTTCTCCATTGGTAGGGCACTTTGGGTTCCTCAAAACTTATGAGCAGGCACGACATAACTTCTTTTGGAAGGGAATGAAAAGGGCAATTCAATAGATGCTGGCTAAATGTGATACCTACCAATGTAACAAGGGTGAAATGACACTCCTTCCTAGATTGCTCAAACCCTTGCCCATCCCTACACGGATTTGGACAAATATTTCTATGGATTTCATTGAGGGGCTCCCTAAATCTGGAGGAAAGATAGTGATCTTGGTTGTGGTTGATCTCCTCTCCAAATATAGTCATTTTTGTGCCCTCATCCATCCCTATATAGCCTCCTCAGTCGTACAAATTTTCATGGACCAGATCTTCCATCTTCATGGCATCCCTTCTTCCATTGTCTCAAATCGTGATGCAACTTTCACCAGTCATTTTTGGATAGAACTATTTCAACACACTAGCACCAAACTGAAGATGAGTTTCAAGTATCACCCACAAACAGATGGTTAGACTGAAATTATCAACAAATGTTTGGAAACTTATCTTCATTGCTTCACCTCAGAACAAAAACATCAGTGGGCAAAGTGGCTCCCTCTCGTTGAATGGTGGTACAAAACCTCCTACCACACTGCATCTAACATGACTCCTTATGAATCAGTCTATGGTCAGGCACCGCCAATGCTCCTTCCATACACCCCCAGCAGTTCACCAGTTCAGGTAGTCAACACAGTTCTCTGAACCTGGGATCAAATTCTTCACATCCTACAGGACAATCTTCACATGGCAAGAAATTGAATGGAACAGCAAGCTGATCAGCACTATTCTAAGCACACTTTTCAAGTAGGTGATATGGTTTTTCTTCATCTACAACAATACATGCGATCATCCCTGAAACTCAAAGGGCATCATAAGATAGCTCCGAAGTTCTATGGGCCATATAAGGTTGTTTAGAAGATTGGGTCGATTGCTTATAAATTGTAGCTTCCTCCTTCCCGCATTCATCCAATATTTCATGTCTCTTGTCTAAAGAAAGTTCTTGGCACCAAGGTCAGAGCACAACTATTTTACTAGAACTGGATAACAAAGGATCCATCATTTTGGAGCCGAAGGCAATCCTCGACAGACGCACTTGTCAGCTTCAATCCTAATCCATCACAGAGGTCTTAATTCAGTGGCACGAAATGCAACCAGAGGATGCTACATGGGAACCACTCCTTTAGATTTAGCAACAATTTCCACATCTTAAGCTTTGAGGGCAAAATTTTTTTTAAGAGGGAGGGGATGTTAGGAACCCATGTTTAACCCTTCTCTTTACTTTGTTAGTATATTACATTTGGACACATATGCTTTGTAAGTCATCCTGTGAGCATATTGTATTATCCCACATTCATGGGAAGTAATAGTTGTTTAGATTAGACTTAGTATATAAGTATGTGTTGAGGCCAATGAAGGAATCCATGAATTTATTGTATTGATCTTGCTCATAGGAGGTTTCTCCCTTGAAGTGGCCTGCGATCAATAAATTCCTGAACTGTGTTTCTTCTATTTCTATTATTTTGTGCATATTTCACTATATTGTTGTAGGAGGTTCCTCTTAGTAATCCAAGATGAAGAGGAAGGCTTGTTATGCGAAGTGAACCAACAAGCAATGTTAAAGGAAAACAAGTTTTTGAGAATGAGAATGACATTTTTCGCAAAGAGGAATCAAGTTAAAACAATAGGGGAAGAGGCTATTCCGGTAGAGGTAGAGGAAGGGGGTTTGGAGGTACATATTTCCAATACGGAGAGGTTGGACATAGGGCTTTTGAATTTCCTTAAATACATCCAGATGTTAGTAGAAAGAGTGAAACAAAGAATTATGCAACACAAGCTAATGAAGAGAGTGTGAATTCACCTAAGCAACTAGAAGAGCGCAAATAAGGAGATACATTGATGATGAGTAGAGTCTTATTGAAACTTGCAAAATGAACAACTAGAGTCAATACAATGGTGGGGTTTATTCCAAATGGTGTGCAAATTGGGTGGTAAGTGTTGTAAAGTAGTTGCAAAAAGTGGAAGCACTGATAATTTGGTGTCACATGAGATAGTAGAGATGTTGCAGCTAAAGAAGACAAAGCATCCCAATCCTTACTGGGAGTCACTTGGTTGCATAAGGATCATCAAATTTTGGTAAGTGAATAATGCTTGGTTTAGTTGTAGATTGGTAGTTATGTTGATGAGGAGTTGTGTGATGTGATGCCCATGGATGCTTGTCATGTCCTTTTGGTTAGACCGTGGTAATATGATAGACATGCTATGTATGATGGTTGGGCAAACATGTATACCATCACAAATCATGGAAGGAAGTATCATTTGTGTCCATTGAAGGACAAAGGGAAACAAGTAGAAAATAGTTCATTAGTTTATATTTGTGCAAGTGAACAAGTTGTGACCATGAAAAATAATGTTGGGAGTAGCCCAATAGTGGTTTATGAGAAGAAGAATTTGAGTGATATTAAGGGGAGTGATGAAGAGTTGGTGAAGCAGTTGCACAAAGAAGAGAAGAAAAGTAAGGGGCAACCAAAGGGCTATAGTAGAAGAGAAGAGAGTTCAAGAGGAAACAAAATTTAATATTGGAACAAGATGCATGTTTGTATTAAAGGCCTGAAACATAGTTTCATTATTGGGAAGAGTCAAGTAGAGATGACCACCGAGGTGAGTGCTGGTTGCAATATAAGTAACGAAGGAATGTAAAAGAAGAAAGAGACAAGGCGAAGAAGCTGACTGATGAAGAAGAAATCTAGATTAAGAATGAACATGGCATCACCATTCGAAGCTTCTAAAAATAATCATGAGCTATAGCCTCATGGAACATTTCTCCTATCTGGCATGTCAGATGTAGGCGCACCTAGTTGTACATGCGATCTTGCATTGCCAAAAAGAATTATTAGTTTAGTTTTGATTATATTGTAATCTAGTTTGTAGTTTAGTTGTGCTTTTCTAGATGTTGGTGTTGTTGTCATGATTGACAGTGACTTCCCATCATATTTATTTTGCATCATTTTGGTTCATCATGTCAGTAACCATCGGTCATTTGTCATATGTTGTCAAAGTATTTCAAAGGAATTATCGGTAAAACATTGATCGAGTCATCATGATTTTATGTTTCCAAGAGATTTGATTGTGTGGAACATAAGTTTATGAGTGTGGTTTGAAATATAGAAATTACTTTACCTTTTGATTGTGTGGGACAGGGTGATTTACCATGGTTTCCTTTGAAATTTATTTGACATCCAAATATTACGTGTTGTGGTGTATAGTTTCCTATGTCAGAGGCAACCTAATCGGTGGGTTTTTCCTGTTCATAACAATGTAAAAGATAACTAGTGATATGTTTGAAGGAATTCAACATTTAAAAGTTCAAAAATATACATTTTTGGTGGAAACAAAAGGTCACGATGGGGCCCATTCCCATATTGTTGTCTACCTTTCTTTTGTCTCTATAGAGTGGTCAGCAGATCAGTAAATGTTTGGTAATGTTTTTTGTTTAATTTAGTTTAAAAAATCAATGAATTGCCATGGAATAGCTCCCAAAAGGTGTCATTTCATATGCTAGAGGGAGATCCTTCAATTCCATTGTTGTTTATACACTATATAAGGAAGCATAAAATAGAGTGATGAGTTCAACCAAGGGGAAAAGGCATAAAAATGAGTTAACAATAGAGTAGTGAGGATATCTGGCAAGAAAAGAGGTGGGCTCTATTAGAGCAATGACCAATGATGCATAAGTATGAAGATTAAAGGGAAGTAGGTTGAGTGGAAGCGACCAATATAGTAAAGGAAAATGAAAGGAGTGAATGAGCATCTGATGGGAGGCGTCGCCAAAGGCGGAATAAAAAAGGTGAGCTTTAATTGACATCTGTTGTTGCTTATTGTCATGAGTTTTAAAGAGTCCCCACAAAGCTGAGGTGGGAAAGGTAATTGGATTGTAGGAGTGAATCGTATGGATTGCAAACCAAATAAGAAGATATAGATTACCCTCTGTTTGTAGGTGCAAGTGGAATTTAGAAGGGGGAGAAGAATTGAATCATTGCACAAAAGAAGATTGAATGAGATTGTCATCGACTCCATATGTTCTGGCAAAACATCAAATTGAGACAATTATTTGCTATAAATAAATAATAAAGTGGAAGTTGCAAATCTTTGCATAAAATGTCTGTGGAATGATTGTTTAATTATTTGCAAATTGACCTTGGTTTATTACTGGATTGTGATACTGCTGCTCAAATTTTGAGTCCATAGGACTCCTAATTCTCAGCTTCATCAGGGGGAAATAGGAAAAGAAAGGGCAAAGTCTGCAACTCCAGGCATGCGAGGGGGTCCTGGGCCATCCTTCACCTTAACTGCAATCCCCTTAGGAAATTGGAATCTATGTGAATTTAGGGGCATGTACAGGATGTTGTAAATATCAACACACAATCCTATTTGCAAGGCACTATACACGTACGCAACATGGTGGGATGTTTGCAGTAGAGCCAAAGGGAAATATTTCTCCAATCGACGCTTTTCCTTCCTCCAAGATGTAACCTTGTAAATTGATGCACCATTTTTCCGCATTTAATAAACTAATGTGGACGAGTCTGAAGTTGATGCAGTGCACATATTCTTGATTCTGAACTATGTCCAGTAGGTTGGAGATGAAATTTCAAATGTTCTCTAACCCTTTTATTTCTCTATTTGTAGGTTTAAATAATTGATAACCCAACACTGTGCAGATGGAAAACTCTACATTCACACAATCTACTTCAAAGATTTCCTAGAGGGTGACAATATTCATGGCGCCATGGTATATCAGCTAACCCAGCAAGTCAGGAAGATTAACTCAATCATTTTTTATCTAGATTGCCATTTGATAAACAAACACAAGAAAAATAGTTAGACAACAATGGTAATCGAAATGTAATGCAAGGTTTCGAGGAGGCTTAATAATTAGAATCCAATGACAATGTCTAGAGAGGGAATTGAATAAAATCCATCATAGCTATACTGAAGGTTGATCTGTCTCCTTAAATAGAAAGGATGTCAAATGAAGGAATTTATTGCCCAAGAATATCAAGATATTTTGAAATCCACAACACCATAGGAAGCCATGCTGAGTGTAAGGACGATACATAAAAGATCTGTTATTTGATAGTGCCCTGTGCAAAGAGGCATAGAGAGTACACAAAAGAGCGCTTCAATGGTGATCTTCACGTGGCTTATAGCTTAAATGGGAAGGAACATTTATGGAAAATTAAGGTCTGAAGTGATTAAAAAATCCATTTAGTTGGGCATATCATTATGAAGCAGAGGCTGACATCACTTATTAATGAAGGGAATGTCAATGCATCCATCCTGAATTCCAGTAGTTCACAACTACTAAGATTTGTATTTTCTTTTATTAAAAGATTTAAAAGGTCAAGAATATTTGTTTGTCCATCTCTTGGTCTAATTGCAATGTTGGAAAGGAAGTTTGCCACCTGGTTGGCCTCCTTGTAGGTAGGGTTGATTTGGAACAAATCAAAATTGGATAGAACCGCTAGTATTTGCTATAGAATATAGTCTAGCTTCCAACTATTAACATGAACTATTTTAATAGGATTGATAATAACTAAATAGTCTCCCTCAATCTATATATTTTTTATGTTAACTGAAGATGCTAATTGGAGACCATGGAAAGGTGCTTGAATTTTTGCTTGATTATTAGTGTCATCCTGAAGTTTGGAAGTTGTAGCTAAAATCATCTAGCCTTTGAAATCTCTAATAATGCATCCCAATCCTAAAGGGCCTGGATTCCCTCTACTAGCACCATCAAAATTCAATTTGTAAAGAGATGATGAAGGGGAAGATCATCTTATTGTATTTATGTCTATGTTGGCAAGACTTGGTTGTGCTTGGCTCTAAAGTGAAGGCAACTATAATAGTTTCCATGAATTAGAGATAGAGATATCCCATTAAGTAAGAATATTGTTGGAGGAAGACTTTGATTTTAATCTAGAATTTACCACCTTCAAAATTACAATTTCTATATTGCCAACAACCAGATCTAGAGGAGAAGATTTGTTTTTGAAAATGCAAAAAATTATCTCTTTGCAGATGTTCCAAACTAGAATCAAGGGGCTCACTTCCCAGACGCATGAAAAAGTTGCTTCTGTATGAAGAACAGGCCAAGTTTTAAATAGGTTTAGTAGTGTTTTTGGGAATGCAGATGACCACTTTAGGCTTTCATACAACCAATGCCAACATCTTGCACTGAATGGGAAATGTAGAAGTAGGTGGTCTATTCTCTCCGCATGTTCACCACACAAAGAGCATAAAACTCCTACACAAATATTAATCTTTCTTAGTCTGTCACCTCTTAATATTCTATTATGCAATGAAATCTAGGTGAATGATCCTGCCTCTGGTAGTGTGTCTACATTCCAACATAATTTGGATGGCCACTCAACATTAATTTTTTGAGGTCATCCTTTTATAGACTTGTTTGATTGAATATTACATTGACTTGTCCATTGTCCATATGAATTCATCTTTCTTGCTAGAGTAGAAGATTTCCCTTTTGGAGAGCAATGATTGTAGTGTCTCTTTTTGATCATTTGGAAATGTCCAGTCTTGATGCTTTTCCATCTAACTTTTACACCAGTTTCCCCTAGACATGGTTCCTAGTAATTAGATACTTTATCTCCCCAATTTTGTTGCAGATATGCTTTAACTTCCTTAAGATCGTGTCTAAAATCTAGTCTCTTAGCTCCATGCCAAGAATCTTCCTAGAATTTAGCTTTCTCCCCATTGTGGATGATCAATGATATGTGTGGTGTAAGTGTGGATATGTTGTTTATAATAAATTTCCAAATTCTTGAGCCCTTTGGGGGATTCTCCATAATGAAAATTCTTTCACTTTCCGCATTATCAAAGTATTTGGATTGTAGTAGTTTGGCCCATCTAGAATTCAGGATCTTATACATTTGGCAAGATAATTTAGCTCATAATTACTAATTATGCATTTCCATTTTTCTGATCTGCCTTCCCAAAGAAATTGTCTAGTAGCTTTTTCCATATGTACTATAATACCTTTAGGAGCCTTTATGACTGCCATCATATTTATAGGGATGTGTTGGAATTAGGTCGGACAACTGAGAGGGAAGGGCTGAATCAGTTGTCCCAAAACTTTAACACTTGAGTAATTAATTCTTCTTCTTTACCACTTGAAATAGATTAATGATGTAAACATTAAAGCATGAATCATCAACACATGAGCAGAAACAAAATGAACACACATAACACTAGAATTTTTAATGTGGAAACCCGGTTAAGGGAAAACCACGGTGGGGATTAACCCACAAGATTCATACCCTGTTAAAAGTACTTAGAATAAAAGAGAAGGCACATGCCTTTAGGTGCACTTCCCAGAGCTCACTACTCAAAAGAGGCTCCCTGCCTATAGGAGGCTCACTGCCTACAAGAATTTATGTTTAACACAGAGATAATGAACTGAGAAATAACATGTTCTTCATGTCTAGTCCAGTCCCATTGAAGGCTCACAAACTTCTACTCTATCCCCAAAAACACTTCTTCACTATATCTTCATCCTTTACTGCTCTTGATCTTCTACTTCTCCTCTTCTCTGCTCTGCCTCTGTACCTCTCTTAGGATTTTTCATTTTCGCACAAGGATGATTTTCCACAACTCAACTACATGCCTTTATATGCTTCATCAACCTTGGAATAAACATCAAGGTTTGCAATCCAAACATCTGACTTAATGCGAATCACTAAGTTGTTGGCCAAACATAATTGGGACTCAAATATTCCTCGATCAATAGGCCATGCTCCATAGAATTGCTCTTAGATCATCCACAACATGATTGAATCATCCGATCGGCTAAAATTGGGACAAACATCAACACTAAAGAAGAAATCTTCAACATTGAGTTCAATATTCAATGTAAACCTCCAACACATCAGTCACATGATCCAGAGACCTCCACAAGCTCATTGAATTCAACAATAACATCCGTACCAATCCAAAACATTAGAATCACTTGCATCTTCATCCGGAATCTCAAGAACGCTATCTGCCATGACTGTCACACTAGAAAGATTACTTAGGGACCTCCAAATCATGAACCACTTGAGTTCATAATACACACTAACTTCCCAAACATGTCTCTAGAACCATAGATCATAATATTTCAATGCCAAGCAATCTAGACCAATTTATTGTCACTCTTTCTCTTCTGAACACAACAAAACCCAGTTCTACTCAGATGGTCATAGCTTCTTCAAATCTTTATGTGGACCTCTCAAAACTTATTTGTAGCTGCTTCAGACATTCCTCTACATAGCCATATGGTCTGCATACATTTTTCTTCATTAATTTTCTCAATATCCTCAACATTCCAATCTTCTAAGCAGGCAACGAAATAGGATGCAGTTGACACCAATGGCAGCAAGGATATGTTGACATCAATGACAACACCGATTAGACACATATTTGCAACTATCTCCCCCTTTGTTATTGATGGCAACATATCATGTGAAAAATTGATTCAACCATCAAGAGAAGAACTTTACCCCCTTTCTCTTATCACTTCTGCACCTACTTTCTTCACTGCTCCCCTTTTTATCAACAACTAGTTTTTCACATAACTTCTCTCCCCCTTTGACATCAATGGAAAAGGGCACATATTTGCAACTTTTCTCCCCTTTGTTCTAGACTAATCTTCAATAATTTGCATACTAACTACTCCCCTTGAGTAGTATCTCCTTATCATCAATCCAGATCACAAGATGTGACTATAAATTCCATCGGACTGATGCACTCTAGTGCATCTTAGTTCTGATCAGGAGGGGTAATAACCCCCAACTTCTCTCTGAGATACTCAAAAGTATCCTTAGGTAGAGCCTTGGTAAATATGTCCACAATCTGATCCTTTGAAGAAAAAAACTCCAATCTGACTTCATTTTCATTTACCTTTTCTCTTAAGAAATGAAACTTGATGGATATGTGTTTTGTCTTTGAATGCAACACCAGATTCTTGGAGATGTTTATTACACTTGAATTATCATAGAAGATTGTAACAACCTCCTCAAATGCAACTCTGATTTCCTACAACATTTGCTTCATCCATAGAACTTGAGTGCAATTACTTGTTGCTGCTATGTACTCTGCCTTTGCAGGAGATAGAGATATTGCCTCTTGCTTTTTGCTCAACCAAGAAACCAATCTTCTTCCCAAGAAGAATGCACCACCACTAGTACTTTTCGTATCATCCACATCTTCTACCTAATCAACATCAGTATATGAATGAAGAGTGAAGTCATTGTCCTTTGGATACCACAAGCCATAGTCAAGTGTCCCTTTAAGATATTTGAAAATTCTCTTGACTACTACTACATGGGATTCTCTAGGATCAACTTGAAATCTAGCAACAAGTCCAACTGCATTCATGATATCAAGTCTGGTCTGAGTCAGATAGAGCAGTCCTCCAATCATTGACCTATACCTTTTCTTATTTTCCTTAGGGGAATCATCATCTTTACTCAACTTACATCCGGTTACCATGGGTGTACCCACTATCTTTGAATCTTCCATCCCAAACTTTTTCAACAATTCTCTCACATACTTAGGTTGAGATATGAAGATACCTTTATCTGACTAAGTGATTTGTAGACCTAAGAAGAAATTCATTTCACCAAACATTGACATCTCAAATTTACTTTTCATCTGATCAACAAATGTCTTGCACATACTCTCATTTCCACCAAAAATAATATCATCAACAAATACCTCAATAATTAGAATGTGCTCATGGTTAATCTTGAAGTAGATATTACTGTCAGTAGTGCCTTTGCTAAAACCTAATTTTAGTAGATACTTATCTAATCTTTCATACCAGGCTCTTAGAGCTTGTTTGAGTCCATATAGTGCTTTCCTCAATCTGCAGACCATATCTTTTTCATCAGACATCTCAAATCCTTCCAGTTTCTCAATGTAGACTTCTTCTTCCAACTCTCCATCCAGAAATGTTGACTTAACATCCATCTGATATACCTTGAAATCTTTATAAGTAGCGAATGCAAGAAATAATTTGACTGCTTCTATTCTTGCCATTGGAGCAAAGGTTTCTTCAAAATCAATTCCTTCTACTTGAGAATGTCCTTTGCATAAGAACCTTGCTTTGTTTCTTACAAGTTCACCATCTTCATTTAGTTTATTCTAGAAGACCCACTTGGTTCCAATCACATTTTTGTCTTCAGGTCTAGGAACAAGATCCCAAGTGTGATTCTTTTCAATTTGCATTAATTCTCCTTCTATTGCTTTTACCTAATTTTCATCATTGCAAGCTTCACTTACTGATTTTGGTTCAACCTTTGAAATAAAACAAATCTCCTCTTGATCTTCAACAATTCTTCTCCTAGTTTGAAAACCTTTATATCTATCTCCTATGATCTGATCTTCATGATGGTTTAGTCTTACATACCTAGGAGTTTTGGGATTTATTTGAACCTTTGTTTCTTGAGCTTGTTCTTCGACATCTCCACTATCCTTTTGAGTTACTGGATTTTCTGGATCAATCTGAATCTGAGTCTAGGTTTGAAGTTGTCTTCCTTGACTTTGACTTTCATCTTGATCATCTAATTCATATCTGCAAGCCCTGGAATTTCCTTCTTTGCTCTCATCAACTCTAACATTTGCACTTTTAATAATCTTTTTCAATCTTTTGTTAAAGCACCGGTATGCCTTTCTTTGAGTAGAGTAACCCAAAAATATTCCTTCATCACTCCTTACGTCAAACTTTCTTAGATGCTCATCTCTTTTGATATAGCATTTACTACCAAAAACTCTAAAATATCTCATAGTAGGAGGATGACCAAACCATAGTTCATAAGGTGTCTTACTAGAATTTTCTTTGATTTGCACCTGGTTAAGAGTGTAGACAACAATACTCAGCTTCTCTCTAATAGACTTGTGGAATATTTGCTTCCATCATCATGGTCCTAGTAGCTTCTTGAATGGTCTAGTTCTTTCTCTCCACAAATCCATTCTGCTAAGGAGTCCTAGGAGCAGATAATTGTCTTTTTATTCCTTGCTTCTCACAGAATGTATCAAACTCACCAGAGGTAAATTCTCCAACTCTGTCGGATCTCAGACACTTTATCTTCACACCAATCTCATTCTCCACCATGACTTTGAACACTTTGAATTTGTCAAGAGCTTCTGATTTTTCTTTCAAGAAGGTTACCCACATCATCCAGAAGTAATCATCAATCAGTAACATAAAATATCAGTCTCCTTGCACACTCCTAATTCTAGCAGGACCACAAAGATCAGTATGCACAAGTTCCAACAATCCACTTGATGATTGTTCTTTACTTTTGAGTGAAGTTATGTTCTGTTTACCCAATTGACATTCTCTACACATGCTATTAGTAGGTTTCACAAGTCTTGGAAGATCTCTTACAGCCTGAGTGGAACTTATCTTGACAATGTTATCAAAATTCATGACACATTCTCCTATGCCATAAGCAACTCTGATTAATCTGACCAATCAAGCAGTTCTCTTACCAGATCTACTTAAATGAAAGATGTTACCTCTAGTCTAAGTACGAGATGCAATTTTAGTTATAGAGATTTCCAAGATTTTACATTTTCCATCCTTGAACCAAAGATCATAACCCTTGTCAACCAACTGTCCAACATTGATAAGATTATGCTTTAGTCCTTCCACATACAAAACATCATTAGTGTTATTCTTACCATCAAAAGAGATGGATCCTCTGCCACAAATTCTACTAGCTGAGTTGTCTCTAAATTTCACAATTCCACCTTCATATTTTTCAAAGCTTACAAACTTACTTTTATCACCAGTCATATGATGAGAACATACACTATCAATCACCCATTCATCTTTTTCAACAACCTTAGCAACCAAGGCACTTTCAACATTTGCATAGAAAGTAGATTCAGTAGACATGGGATCTTCTTCTTTGATAGCAATGAACACCCAATCACCTTCAGTGGAACCTCCATGATCAGATTCATCATCTGTGACTCCTTCTCCAACTTCTTAGACATAGTAACATTTCTTTTGATCTTTATATCTGTTACGGTTAGGCTTTGAAACCCTCTCCGAACATC
Source organism: Cunninghamia lanceolata (assembly GCA_027924645.1). Lineage (NCBI taxonomy): Eukaryota > Viridiplantae > Streptophyta > Pinopsida > Cupressales > Cupressaceae > Cunninghamia > Cunninghamia lanceolata. The sequence goes on along the minus strand of BSBN01000193.1, from coordinate 2,505,582 downwards.
TTGAGGCAAAATGACCAATCTTATTATAGGAAAAACATTTGAATGACAACTTTCCTTCATACTTACCAGATCCTCTTGGCATTCTTTTGGCAATAAGAGCTTCAAGTTCTATAGTCTCAATTTCATCATCTTCAAGATCCTTCCTTGCCTTCACAAATCTATTTGATCTTCTTGAAGAACTTTCACCTAGATCATATCCTTGTTTTCTATATACACTAGCCTTAAATTTAGATTTAGACTTAGGAAGAGAATCACCAAACTCATTCAATTCAAAAGCTGAAATTTTGCCAATCAACTGATCTCTTGTAACTTTTGAGACAGTAATGATCTCCTCTATAGTAGCAACCTTATTTTGTATGAATCAGTTAGGGATCTGAGCACTTTTGCAACAATCTTTGATTCATCCAAAGTTCTACCAGCACACCTGATACCACACACAAGTTTAGTTATCTTTTACATGTAGGTCATGATGTTTTCATCTTCACTCATTCTCAAATTTTCATATCTTCCTCTTAGACTTTGTAGTTTGGCACATTTGACATATTCATCACCTTCATAAAGATTTTCCAACTTCTTCCAAATTTCATGAGCAATTTTCAGTCCAAAGACATTTGTCATTTCTATATTAGTCAGGGCACTTAACAAGGCTTCTTTAGCTTGAATGCTATTTTTAGCATCTTTGAGTTCATCTGGAGTTGAAGGACCTTTCTCTGGAGGATTATACTCATCCTTAGTTATCAACCAATAAGCATCACTAATGCATTGCAAATGGTAGTCCATGTGACTCTTCGAAAGAGAGTAATTTGTTCCATCAAATCTCAGACTATCCTTCTTGTAAGTCGACATCCTGGATCTCCTCAAGTAGTTAAGCTTCTTTTAGAGGAATCAGATTGTTGCAATTAGGCTAGACAAATAAGAGGGGGGATGAACTAGTTGTCCCAAAACTTTAACACTTGCAGCAATTATTTCTTCTTCTTTACCACTTGAAATAGATTAATGATGTAAACATTAAAGCATGAATCATCAACACATGAGCAAAAACAAAATGAACACACAAAACACCATAATTTTTAACATGGAAACCCGGTTAAGGGAAAACCATGGTGGGGATTAAACCACAAGATTTGCACCCTGTTGAAAGTACTTAGAAGAAAAGAGAAGGCACATGCCTTCGAGTGTACTGCCTAGAGCTCACTGCTCAAAAGAGGCTCACTACCTACAGGAGGCTCACTGCGTACAAGAATTTATGTTTAACACAGAGATAATGAACTGAGAAATAACATCTTCTTCATGCCTAGTTCAGTCCCATTGAAGGGTCACAAACTTCTTCTCTATCCCCCAAACACTTTTTTGCTATATCTTCATCCTTTACTACTCTTGTTCTTCTGCTTCTCCTCTTCTCTGCTCTACCTCTAGACCTCTCTTAGGATTTTTTCATTTTTGGACAAGGATGATTTTCCACAACTCAACTGCGTGCCTTTATATGCTTAATCAACCTTGGAATAAACATCAAGGTCAGTACTCCAAACATCTAACTTAATATGAATCACTAAGTTGTCAGCCAAACATAACTGGGACTCAAACCTTCTTCAATCAACATGCCACGCTCCATAGAATTGCTCTTAGATCATCTGCAACACGCTTGAATCATCCAGTCAGCCAGAACTGGGAAAAACATCAACACTAAAGATGAAATCTTCAACAATGAGCTCAATCTTCAATGCGGACCTCCAACACAATAGTCACATGATCTAGAGACCTCCATAAGCTCATTGAATTTAACAATAACATCTGCACCAATCCAAAACATCAGAATCACTTGCATCTTCATCTGGAACCTCAAGAACATTGTCTACCATGACTGTCACACTAGAAAGATTTCTTGTAGACCTCTAAACCATGAACCACTTGAGTTGATGATACACACTGACTTCCCAAACATGCCTCTAGAACCATAGATCATAATATTTCAATGTGGAGCAATCCAGACCAATTTACTGTCACTCTGTCTCTTCTGAACATAGCAAAACCTGGTTTAACTCAGATGGTCATAGCTTCTTCAAATCTTTATGCAGACCTCTCAAAACTTAAATAGAGCTACTTCAGACATTCCTCTACATAGCCATATGGTCTGCATACATTTGTCTTCATTAATTTTCTCAATATCCTCAACATTCTAGTCTTCTAAAAAGACAACCAAATAGGATACAGTTGACACTAATTGCAACAAGGATATGTTGACATCATTGACAACACCAATTAGGCACATATTTGTAACAGGATGTTTGGTAGAACTGATTTAATCATTGTCAACCTCCCAAACAACATTAACCATGTTCCTTTCCATGTTCCTATTTTGTTTTGAATGTTTTGAGTAATATGTTTCTAGAGATCATTCTTGCAGGTTCTTGAGGAAAAAGGTATTCCCAAATACTTGTGAGGGAGGCTTTCACTTCTGGATATCCTCATTGATAAAAGATAATAATACTTTGGATTTGTCTACATTTACAAGTTGGCCCAAGGCTTTGCAATATCGATCAAATGTGACTTTCATAACTTTTGCCTCATCAATTATCGCTTGTCCAAAAGAGTGCATGTGTAAAAGGAGCTTTATTTGGGGGAATTTCAATACCTCTCCATAGCTTCTTTGCATTTACCTCCTTAATTACCTAGGTAAAAGCCTCTACCATGATGATGATAATTAATAATATCTTATTGTAGACACCAAAAATTAGCCTCAATTCCTGACTCAGTTATTCATATGTCATATCTTCACATTAATTAAATAATTCCTAATTATTTGATTAATTTCATCTATATCACTCTACCTTATTCTTCTACATTAATTAAATAATTTTACAATTATTTAATTAATCTCATTTCTTCTAATATTAAATAAATAAATTTCTATTTTCTCCACCACAAATAAATAAAATTAATATTTTATTTATTTTCCAATATTATCCATGTGCACCCAAAAATTAAATTAAATTAAATTATTTAATTTCCTCCATAATTTCCTCTCACCATAATTCAGTCTTGTCTCACAATGATTCTCTCTCATCACTTCATTAATCACTCTCAATTAGATCAGTTAATAGTTCAATCAAATTAGTTGACTAGTCAATCAATTCAGTTAACTAATCAATCAATTTAGATAACAAGTCAATCAATTCAGTTAACAAATCAATCAATTCAGTCAACTTACCAATCAAATCTGTTAACTACCTTGATTCATGAGAGGACAAGGACACTTGTAAATATCTCATCTATTTAATTTTCCCATTCTAATGCAGGAGCACTCCTTGTTCAAGAGCAATCTTGCATCAACCAAAAACATTTGTATTTCAGTTTGTTTTCTTTCATTTTCTAGTCAGTTCAGTTAGTAACAATTTCAATATTTTGGTCCACATTCATCTACAGTTTCATCTCAGACCTTATAGAGCTGGATTTAGCATCTAGGCACATTCATGCACATCATATCCAAAATTTAGATCATTTGAATTAGGTACTAAAAATATATCACTATCAGAAGATCAACTATTTTGTCAGAGCAGAGCATCCTGACAGTCTCAGACATTCAACTAAAGGACAAGACTTGCGAAGCATCTCACGACTTGCAGAGCTAAATGACACATCATTCAAGGAACTTTGGATCATGGCTAACCTTCCTTAAGATCTGCATGCTATTCCATTCATTTACGGAGGATTCCCATCTATTTAGGTCTGACCTATCCATGTACACACATTACATCTCTTTCATTAGAGTTTGTAGCCATCTTTGGTCGACGCAGAGGAATCTTGTGTTCTAGAGATGATATATATTCATCTAATAGATGCATAGGAAAGTAGTTAGTGATAGTTAGCATAATTTACAAGATGGATAGTTTGAAATTCTTCTATAAGACACTTCAAAGCTATATCTTGCGCATATTCTGTAACTAAATCAGGCATGTGAACCCTAATTGCAAGGCCACATGTTGCCAGCCAGTTTGTATTTTAAATCAATGGTATACTCAATGAATGAATCTACATTTGCATTCTATCTTTGAGTTGTTTTTCTTGTGTTTACTCTTGCTACATGGTCTGGACTATTCACTTTTTGGAGCCTCCTAACCATGACTACACCAAGTGGTATCAGAGAAAAGTTTGAATCTTTTGGGACCGAGTTGAGCAAAATTGGCGAAGGAATTCTATAAGATCTTGTTGTGAACAAATCACAAAATCCAAGGTAGACTACTTGTATTGTCAACAGTATACCGATTGTGAGGCAATTGTCACCTTCTAGCCCGATTGCCAAACTTGAGGCAGTTACACTTGATCCTAGGAAGAGATGCCACCAAGGAGAATACCTGTTGTTGGTACTATGGCTAGAATAATGGATGAGATGATGGAAATGATGCGAGTTTTATTAGATGTTGTTGAAGAAGATCAAAGAAGAGGACTTACATCTTAACCTAATGTTGAAAGTGATGATGATGAAGAATTTTAACCTACTGATTAGAATCAAGTAACCCTGTGAGATGAAGAAGAAGAATCAGATCAAGTAAAGATGTTGTGATCTATTTCAAAAATTGGGAAAAGACCTAGAGTTGATATACTGAACCATACTATCAATTTGAATCTTGAGGAGCTGATTGATTGGATAAACGACTTAGAAGAATACTTTGAGTATGAAGAAATTGAAGATTCAGAGAAGGTGAAATTTGCAAAGACAAAGCTGAAAGGACATGTTGCTATATGGTGGAAAGAAGTTTAGTTGGATAAAAATAGAATAGGAAAAGAAAAGATTACAAAATGGGATAGAATGGTGACAACATTGAAGAATCAATTTATACCTGCTGACTATGAGTTGGAACTATTGAAGAGATTGAAAAACCTGAGACAAAAGGAGAAATTTGTGAAGGAGTATACTGAAGAATTTCATAAGATGATCATAAGGATAGGGCATAGTGAAGAAAACAAGGAGAAAGTAGCTAGATACATCAATGGACTGAGATTGAAAATTCAAGAAGAACAAAGGTTGGTGAGAATGACAACATTGGAAGAAGTGTATCAATTTGCCCTAAAGGTGGAAGAAAAGTTGAACAAGAAGCATGATGAGAGATAGAGAGGTAAAACATTTTACAAAGGAGAAAGATCATATGTGGAGTAGAGAAGACAAGAGAGCACATTTAGGAAGGGGGACATAGATAATAATGCATACTGGAGAGATGACAAAACTTTCTACCATAGAAGAAACTCTAGTTCATACCAGAGTGAAGGATATAGAAGAGAAGGAAGAGGATCTGATAGGAGAACATTTAGAGGAACCTGCTTTAAATGTGTAGGTGAAGCACATAGAGCATTTGAATGTAATCAAGGAAGTACAAGAAAGAAGATAGAGAATAGTAGAAGAGCAGTCTATGTAGAAGAACCTATTGGATCACCTAGTTTAGTTGGTAAAACTGAGAAAGGAGAATCACTTGTCATGAGGATAGAACTATTTCAAGCAAAGACAAATGAGGAACCACCGTAGTGGAGAAGTTTGTTCAGAACCAGATGCAAATCAGGAGGTAAATGTTGTAAAGTTGTAATTGATAGTGGTAGTTTAGATAATTTAGTTTTAGAGGAGATGCTGACTAAATTAAAGTTGGAAAGATTGAAACACCCTAAGCCATATCAGATAGCATGGATTTATGATAATCATAAGGTACTGGTGAGTGAACAATGTTTGGTGAAATTTCATATTGGACCTTATCATGATGAAGTATTGTGTGATATTATGCCTATGGATGTATGCCATATATTGTTGGGTAGACCATGGCAGTATGATAGAAAAGCTATTAATGATGGAAGAAAGAATACATATACTATAACATCAAATGGAAAGAGACTTACTTTAATTCCTTTGGAAGATTATCCTAAGAGTGAAGTATGTGGGAATGCTAGAATCTGTTTGGTAGATGGAAGGAAATTTATGGATGGTTTGAGACATGAGAATGTTTTATGCTTTGATCCCTAAGAAGCTTGGAAATCTAAAGACTAAAGAATCACAACTGGATGAGATAACTGAGTTTCTGATAGAGTATGAAGACATCATATCAAATAATGCACATGAAGGATTGCCACCAATCAAGAGTATCATAATTCATCACATGGATCTTATACCTAGAGCTAGTTTGCCTAACAAAGCATCACATAGAATGACACCAACAGAGAATGAATAATTGAATAGACAGATACATGAGTTGTTGATGAAAGGTTTGATCAGAGAATGTTTGAGTCCTTGTGTATTACCTATAGTCTTAGCACCAAGAAAGGATGGAGAATGGAGAATGTGTACTGACTCTAGAGCAATCAACAAGATCATAGTTAAGTATAGATTCCCTTTACCTAGGATGGATGATATTATGAATTGTTTGAGTGGAGCAAAATATTTTACAAAGATAGACTTAAAGAGTGGATACTATCAGATCAGAATTAGGAAAGGAGATGAATGGAAGATTGCTTTTAAGACAAATGAAGGATTGCATGAGTGGTTAGTGATGCCTTTTGGATTGACAAATGCACCAAGTACTTTCATGAGATTGATGAATGAAGTTTTGAAGAAATTATTGGGTAAGTTTGTTATTGTATATTTGGATGATATTCTAATTTTCAGTAAGATAATTTAAGAACATTTGTGGCACCTAAGACAAGTATTGTAGAGATTGAGAGAAGGGGAATTGCTGATAAACATCAAGAGGTGTAGTTTCATGAAGGAAGAAAAGGTATATTTGGGATTATGATTTCTGCAGAAGGACTGAAGATGGACCCTAAGAAAGTAAGAGCAATTGTTGAGTGGCCTACCCCTGAGAGCATTGGAGAAGTCAGATAATTTCATGGATTGGCTAGTTTCTACCAGAAGTTCATTAGAAATTTCAGTTCAGTATGTAACCCTATGACATAGATAATGAGAGGTGACAGAAAAGACTTTAAGTGGACATCAAGAGAAGATAAAAGTTTTGAGTTGTTGAAGAAGAAAGTGATAGAGCAACATGTGTTGGCATTACTAGATTTCAATAAGGTATTTCAAGTAGATTGTGATGCAAGTGGAAATGCAATAGGAGCAGTGTTAAGTCAAGAAGGTAGACATGCATCATATTTTAGTGAGATGTTGAATGATGCAAGGAGAAGATATTTAGGTTATGATCAAGAGTTCTACGCCATAATTCAAACCTTGAAGAAGTGGAGACATTACTTGTTGTCTAAGGAGTTTGTGTTGTATACAAATAATCAAGCTTTGAATTATTTGAACACTCAAGGAAAGTTGAATCAGAGACATATGAGATGGGTAGAGTTCATGTAGAGTTACACTTTTGCGTTGAAGCATAGAGTGGAAAATCAAACAAAGCTTGAGTAGAAGAAGGAACTTGCTGATAGAGATGAGAGTTGAAGTGTTAGGATTTGAGGAATTAAAGAACATGTATGAGGAAGATTTTGATTTTGTAGAAACTTGGAAAGCATGTAAGGAGCCTATTGTGAAAGATAGGAGTAAGTGGCTGGATTATTTCGTTCAAGAAGATATGTTGTTCAAAGGAAACCAGTTATGCATACCAAGGAGTTCAATGAGAGACAATTTGATCAAGGAGAAGCACAGTGGTGGATTGGTATGATATTTTGGCATTGGTAAGATAGTGGCTTTGATAAATGAAAATTACTTTTGGCCTCGAATACATAAGGATGTTAGAAATTTGTGCAGAGTTGTAGAATTTAACAAGTTGCAAAAGGGAATAGTCAGAATACTGGATTGTACAAACCTTCAACAGTACTAGAGAGACCTTGGGAAGACATAAGCATAGATTTCATAATGGGATTGTTGAAGACACAGATAGGATATGATTCAATACTTGTAGTGGTGGACAAAGTTTCGAAGATGATACATTTAATACCTTGTAAGAAGACAACTGATGTAGTTCATGTGGCTGACCTATTTTTCAAGGAGATTGTGAGATTGCATGGATCACCTAAGAGCATAATTTTAGATAGAGATAGAAGAATTATTGGATACTTTTAAAAGACACTTTTGAAGAAGATGAAGACATAGTTAAATTTCAGTTCAACATTTTAGCCATAGATTGATGGAAAAACAGAGGTAGTGAATAGGAGTTTGGGAAACTTGTTGAGATGTTTGGTTGGAGAGAAGGCATGAAATTGGGATTTGATTCTATCACAAGCAGAGTTTGCATATAATAATTCTGTGAATAGGAGTACCAAAAGAACACCATTTGAGATTGTGATAGAGACTAACCCTATAGGAATAACAGAGTTGAGAGATACCAGTATGGAAGAAAAAAGGAGTGTAAAAGTAGAAGAATTTGTAGGACAGATGGAGACAATACATAATCAGGTGAAGAAGCATTTGGAGGAGATGAACAGTAAGTATAAAGAGCAACTAGATGAGAAGAGGAGACATAAAGAATTTGTAGTCAGAGATGAAGTGATGGTGTACTTGAGAAAAGAAATTTTTCTAGTTGGGACATATAATAAGTTGAAGATGAAGAAGTTTGGTCCATGTAGGATACTCAGGAAATTTTATTTAGGAAATGTATATGAAGTTGAGTTACCAGAGACATTGGGTATATCACCTATTTTCAACGTTGCAGACCTACATTAGTATCATGAAGCAGAACTTAGTGACAACATTAAAGAAGACTTGAAGAAGAAGTTACCACAACAAGCACCAGAGCAGATTGAAGACATCTTGGACAGCAGAATTGGACGTAGCACTAGAGGTAGACAATACAAAGAATATCTTGTGAAGTAGAAAGGAAGACCGAAAGAAGACTCATCTTGGATTTATCAGGCTGAGGTGGACCGTGTTGGTTTTCCTCTAGCCCCAGTAAAGTGAGGGACTCACTTTCTCAACAACCTTGAATGTATGATGCAGGAGTATCCCTAGTTCAAGAGAAATCTTACATCAACCAAAAACATTTGCATTTCAGTTTATTTTATTTCATTTTCCAATCAGTTTAGTCAATAGCAGTTTCAATATTTTGGTTCGTATTCTGCCACAGTTTCATCTCAGACCTCGCTGAGATGGACTTAGCATATAGGACATTCATGCACATCATATCCAAAATTTAGATCATTTGGATTGGGCACTGAAAAGATATCACTATCAGAAGATCGATTATTTTCTCAGAGCAGAGCATCCTAACAGTCTCAGACAATCAGCTAAAGAAGAAGACTTGCGGAGCATCTCATGACTTGCAGAGATAAACGACACATCATTCAAGGAAATTTGGATCGTGGTTGACCTTCCCTAAGATCTACATGTTATTCCATTCACTTGTGGAGGATTCCCATCTGTGTAGGTCTGACCTATCTATGTACACACGTTACATCTTTTTCATTGGAGTTTGTAGCCATCTTTGGCCGACGTGGAGGAATATTGTGTTCTGGAGATGTTACATATTCATGTAATAGATGCATAGTAAAGTAGTCAGTAATAGTTGGCATAGTTTATAATTTGGATAGTTTGAAATTCTTTTCTAAGGTGCTTCAAAGCTATATCTTGCACATATATTGTAACTGAGGAATCAGGTTTGTGACCCCTAATTGTAAGCACACATGTTGCCAACTAGTTTCTATTTTGAATCAATGATATACTGAATGACTAAATCTATACTTGTATTCTATCTTTGAGTTGTTTCCATTGTGTTTACTCTTGTTGCACGGTCTGGACTATTCACTTTGTGGACCTTCCTAACAAGACATTGGGTATATCACCTATCATCAACATTGCAGACCTACACGAGTATCGTGAAGTAGAATTTAGTGACAACATTGAAGGAGACTTGAAGAACTAGTTACCATATCAAGCACTAGAGTAGATTGAAGACATCTTGGAGAGAAGAATTGGATGCAACACCAAAGAAAGACAATACAAAGAATATCTTGTGAAGTGGAAAGGCAGACCAGAAGAAGACTCGTCTTGGATTTCTCAGGCTAAGGTGGACTGTCTTGGTTTTCTTCTAGCCCCAACAAAGTGAGGGACTCAATTTTTCAACAACCCTAGATGTCTGATGCAGGAGCATCCCTTGTTCATTAGCAATCTTGTATCAACCAAAAACATTTGCATTTTAGTTTATTTTCTTTCATTTTCTAGGTAGTTCAGTCAGTAGCAGTTTCGGTATTTTGGTCCACATTTTGCTGCAATTTCATCTCAAACCTTGCAGAGCTAGACATAACATCTAGACAAATTCATGCACATCATATCCAAAATTTAGATCATTTGGATCATGTATCAAAAAGATGTCACTATCAGAAGATTGATTGTTTTCTCAGAACAGAGCATCTTGATAGTCTTAGACAATCAACTAAAAGAGAAGACCTATAGAGCATCTCACAACTTGTGAAGATAAATGACACATCATTCAAGGAACTTTGGATCATGGCTAAACTTCCTTGAGATCTGCATGCTATTTCATTTTCTTGCGGAGGATTCCCATCTATTTAGGTCTGACCTATCTATGTACACACGTTACATCTCTCTCATTGGAGTTGTAGCCATCTTTGGCCGACACAGAGGAATCTTGTGTTCCGAAGATGATATATATTTATGTAATAGATGGATAGTAAAGTAGTTAGTGATAGTTAGCATAATTTACAAGTTGGATAGTTTGAAAATCTTTTGTAAGGTGCTTCAAAGATATATCTTGTACATATTCTGTAACTGAGGAATTAGTCCTGCGAGCCTTAATTGTAAGCCCGCATGTTGCTGGCTAGTTTGTATTTTGAATCAATGATATATTGAATGACTGAATTTGCATTTGCATTCTATCTTTGAGTTGTTTCCATTGTGTTTACTCTTGTTGCACAGTCTAGCCTATTCACTTTGTGGACCCTCCTAACCATGACTACACCAGATTCAATTTCAACCATTGATCTCTCCAATCATTTTCCACCGTTGATCTTCATTTAAGGAAATCTATAAATGGATCTTCTTCTAAACCTCTCAGACATCTCTCATTTTCATAAAATTATGTTATTGCATTTAATTCATTCATTTTGGGAGATCAAAAGTTATGCTATTGAGTTGAGTAATCCACATATTCATGAAGATCTAAGGAGCAAATCCATTGGAGTTTGGGTGCACTTCAATATACTCAATCAGTGAGGTCAATTTTTTTTGTGAAGGAAGGGTATGATTTGCTATTTAGTTTATTCTCTTTGATTTATCTTCGTATGCAAATTTACATCTCACATTCTGGCATGCCTGGTTTAATCCTCAAATTTACATCCCTAGATTTGATGAAGTTTTGAATTTAGGATTTGCAGTTTGTAGAAAAAACGTAGTAATATAACTTTGTCATAAGTACATTTGTAGTCACTTGGATCTAATGGATCAGAGACTAATTACTAACCAACCCAGTGATTACACGTCTCATATTTGAAAGGAATCTAAGGTAGCAGGAAAACTTCCTACACTAATCTTGAGGGGAGAGACATCCAGAACTTTTCAAATCTTAACAACAATAACAGAAATAGACACAAATAGAAATCATACCACAACACAATAATTACTTGAGGAAACCCTTTCAAGAGAAAAACCACACACTCAAAAGTATCCCAATATATTATTCAAGAATCAAGAAGATTACAATATACTTGGAGAGCAAGCTTTCATAGGAGTATAACTGTTGACCTATTTTCTCTGCCCAGAGTCAAATAGCCCAACTTAAAAAATCTTGCTGAAATCCCTTGAAATCTTATCTCTGCAAACCTAAAAACCTTAAAATTCTAGTGTTCTACCTTGTAAAAATCCCTCGAAATTCATTAGGAGAATCCTTGCAAAAAACCCAAAAAACCCAAAAAACTTGAAGCTTTTGCCTTATTTTGTGCCCCACTTTTGGCCTTTATCGGCAAAATTCTAGTTTCGTGAACTAGTGCAAAAATGACTAAGGCATAGGAATGTTCCTCCCCTTTATCGAAAAAGTTCATGTTTCATGAACTTTTCATAAAGTTTGTTTTTTCTCCAATTCACTGACTTGGCAATTTGCTGATAAAGTGGCAGGTGAGGGGGATGTTTTCAAAAATTGACTAAGCCAAAAGAAATAACTAAGCCATTGTCGGTGAATTTCAAAGATTGTGAACTCTTCAAAAGTTCAATTTTCCTCAGGTTTGTTGATGGATCATTTTACTGACAAAGCGACAGAGGCTCAAAATTTGGGTAAGGCATGGGAGAAGTTCCTCGTTATTAGTGAAGTTTATGTTTCACAAACTTTACAAAAAGTTTGTTTGTCTCTATGCTTTGCTGATAAAGCGGCAAGGGGAGTCAACCTCTTCATGAATGAGCAGCTAAGTCAAATGGTTCAACAGAGACTGATTTCACCGACAACAAAGGCCCGGTTCGCAAAAGACCACTTTTCCCGATAAGGAAAAATGAAAACATGAAGAAATGGCTAAGTAAAGATGGAAAAAGGAAGGCCTTATCGGCAAATCAGCATAAGGCCGAACTTCTCAAAAGTTCAAAGTTGCTTTAGTTCCCCAATAGGAGGATTTTCTGATAAGTCAAAGAAGAAGGTGATCGAGAGAAGGAGTTCAAGAAAAGGTAGATTTTTTGACAAAGGGAAGTTTTAGCTAAGGCATGGTGAGTTCAAGGTTCTCTTGGTTTGTTGATAGCATACTTTTACCGGTAAGGCAAGGATGAAGTAAGGCCAATGACAAAGTTTGCAAAGGCAAACTTTTGCTGATAAAGAGGTGAGGAAGAGCCAAAAGCAAGGTTTAGAAAGTCAAGGTTTTGCCAATAAGGCAAAAAGGCAAGCCCAAATGATTCGGAAAAAGTAGATTTTTCTGACAAGGGAAAAAGCAATGAAGAAAGAGGAGTTCCTTGATCAGAGACTTTTGCTAATAAAGGGAAAAAGTGACCCAAAGCCAAAGTTTGAAAAATCATGATTTTACCAATAAGGAAAAAGTAAGCTAGGTTGGGCAAGGAGCAAAATTGTTGATAAAAGGGAAACAAACCAAAGTTCAAAGTTTGAACATTTTGTTGATAAGGGCAAAAGAAGATAAGCGAAAATCAAGAAAAGAATATTTTGCCGATAAGGGCAAAAGATGATAGAATCTTGGAATATCTAGAAAAGACAAAATATGAAGAAGCAAAGTTTGTACTATATTGTAAACTTTAAATATTTGAATGTAGATATTTGAAGTGTTGTAAAAACTCTATAAAAAAGGGAATTTGGAGGGAAATATTTTTTATTTTCCTTATCTACTATTAATGTAGATCTAATCTACTCAACTACCCAATATTAGATATTTTTGCACTTATTGTTGCAAGTGATGAATCAACTAGTGCATTGAAGAGGCAAAATATTTCCCCGCTATTCCATGATCCAAGATATTTTCTATCTTGAATTTATGGAGGCAGACATTCCTTTTGTAGGGATATTTTATGACAGGCCCATGGGGGTGAATTAATTATGAAATGAGTAAGGTCAAATGAAATCAAATGATATGTATGCATATTTGTAAGATGTAATGAGGGTTGAAAAACAGTTGCAAGATAGTTGAATTTATTGTTTTTCTTCTGTATTTTTAAATAGAGCCCTTTACTGTAACCTTCCCTTTTTGATGAAATACACATTGTGTTTTACCTCTTCATGATTGTTTTTAGCACTATGTAAATTAGGATTGATTTGTATGTGAATGTTTGTTCATTACAATTCTATTCTACTTTTACCACTGTTAGAATAAGCTAGACTTGTGTAAGTTTATAAACTGCATCTAGTTATTTTGAACATTCTCAGTACAGTGAGAGCTCCATATTCAAACCTGGTGTATCACCCCCTTTAATTTATAGTTTTATCCCTCTTCCTCTTTTTTGCAATGGTGGATAGATTAGACTTAGTCTTTGGAAAAGCTTAATCTCTTGTTCAGTGAAGGAACTAGCCTCTCTCTGGAGATTTGGCGTCCTTGCATGGTTTCACACCTAGAGGTCATCTCAATGTTTCACTGGATTGTTGAAGATTGTTAAACCTCTCCAACACATGGTGAAAATCTAAGTGACAATAGTTTTTGACATGCCCGGTGGGACTATGAGCAATCTAAATCAAAGAATCAAGATGAGAATCTAGTCTTCTTCTCAGTATTCTATACTTTGGCAGACTTTTCATGCACCTAGTGACTCTACAAGCCTTTTTGTTTTGATCAGTTCCATCTTTTATGTCTATGCAAACAAGGGCATCTTTAGGAGGTAACTTTTAATTTATTGAATTATCTATTTCTACTTCAAGGAGAAGGTCTAGGATATATATGTCTCCTATGAGAAGGAATAGTAGCCCTATTTTACCTCATCTAAGAGTTCAATCTACACCCCCTCCTATTAGGTCTCAACACACAAGTAGAGGCTTGCATATTCCTATTTTAAATTTGTATATCCCCATTATGTCAAGGACTTTGCCTTTTGTCACCTTTAATGGAGGCCCATTCCTTTAGATTTGGCTGCATACAATGACATACTAGTTGTAGCCCTAAAGCATGTTTCACCCTTTATGGGTGATGGTTCTATAACCCCTGTTGAGCACATCAAAGACATATCCAGTGTGTGCTCAGTCAATCATATCGAACATGAAGATGTTGCAATCAGGCTCTTGGTTTCATCTTTTAAAGCGAGATCTCTTCAATGGTTTAGGAGCTTGACCCTTGCTTCAATACATGACTAGGACGAGCTGGGAGAGGCCCTCTACAATAAATATGGAGAGAGGGCAGATAATGTTTCATTGCTGGAGCAACTAACAACAATCAAAAGGGCCCCAAGTGAGATGCTAGTAGATTTCAACTTTAGATTTTAGAGGATGTGGGAGAGAATTCTAGCTACCCTCATGCTATCTCCACAAGGTGCTTTCTTGTACTTTTTAAGAGCTTTAAATTCTGATATTGTAGTGATGATGTAATCCCTAGGTGTTGAAACCCTAATCGCTACTTAAGACAACTTTAAAAGCTAAAAGTTGTCTAATACAGGTTGGGCAAATTGCTCCCAGGCCTCCTACACCTCTTTTTCCATAGCTGCTTTCACCATCCAAGAAACCCTTGTTGCTCCCATCCCAGAGTTTAAATCTTTAACTTCCTCTCCTCCTCAAAAGGGAAGTGACCTTGAAATGTTTGTGACTGATGTGGTCAATAAATTAAACATAATAGATATTCAAATTGCCCCCAAACCCCATCAGAATTATAATTAGGGGCAATCATCCAATCAAAATTGGAATCAAGGTTACAATACCAATAGAACCCAAAACTAGAAATTAGGCTTACCAACAAAATAGATATAAAAACCCAAACCCTACTCATCCTTTGCAAAGAGATTGACCTATCCAATAGATTTTGGTTGTGAATTCAGATAGGGCTTTAGTCCCCACTCAAAATAATTTGGCCTAAGAGGTAGATTGGTGCTACCCCTATAATCAACCTCATAATAAGTCAACTTGTACTTTTAGAGCACAACAAAGAGATTTTTAATGGTGCAAATTTTTTATACCTAGCAGGCATCATTATCAAAGGCAACCAATAGTAACCCTGAGGTATCACATGAGGCTACCTTTGATGCAAATATGATGCTATGGACTTCATAGGACTTTTGTGTTGTCAATCAACCATGGATAGTGTGATCATGCATGTAAGTAGTATTGTAGACAATACTAGATCCAAAAAGAAGTAGTTGGAGGCTAGCCCCATGCCTACTATGTTACAAAAAGTGCATGTTTCAAAGACAAAGGATGCCAGTGCCAGAATTCCAATTTAGAGAAGCAAATATCTTGCTACAAAAGAAATTCCATCAGGCTCAAAAGTGCCTAAACAAGCTAGAGATCAATTAAACAAGGACTCCCTCAATGTATAAGGTAGCCATTGTTCCACTGAATATTGTGGAACAGATGAAGAAAACAAATATAAACATATCAATGTGGGAAGTAATGGCAATCCCTTCTCAAAGGAATCTATTACAAGAGGCCTTAATGCAATTCCCATTAGCTGAATCAACAACAACAAACTCATTAGCAAAATAGAAAGAAAAGAGCCCTATCAGTTTTGTGCAACCAAGGGAAGAACAAGTAAGTGCAACTAAGAAGCCATCCCCTTTCTACTTGTCCTTAATTATTGGCAAGTTTTTAGTGTACAATTGTATGATTGACTCTAGGGATAGTGTTTCAGTCATGCCCAAGAAGATAACAACTACATTAGGCATCAAATATACCCTTATTTCATCAAGAGTATTACAGTTGGATGGCACCTCTGTAAACACTATAGGAATGATCAAGGGACTGGACTTGACTCTACATACATGTCCAAACTATGGAGTGATCAAGGAACTAGACAAGACTCTACATGGATACACCAAAATCATCTTATTATCGATTCTCTTACACCTATCATAGGCATCTTCCCAATATGGGTGCCTAGAACCAAGAATAGGATCT
Source organism: Cunninghamia lanceolata (assembly GCA_027924645.1). Classification (NCBI taxonomy): domain Eukaryota; kingdom Viridiplantae; phylum Streptophyta; class Pinopsida; order Cupressales; family Cupressaceae; genus Cunninghamia; species Cunninghamia lanceolata. The sequence continues at coordinate 2,489,143 of BSBN01000193.1, read as the reverse complement.
TATAAGACAATAATTATTTTCATATGTTGTCATAGAATCTCTTACACCTTATGACAATTGCAAGTTGTCATACATGCTCTTACAAAATTATGACATGCATTATAACAGCCCAAAAATACATTTCCCTAAGATAGGCGCTAATATTCTCCACCCCACTTCTTTTACTATTTACTGAGATTCCTTGAGCAGTAAAAGTAACTCCATAACAACCTATCAGTAACTAATTAATTATTGAAACTAGTGAATAAATATTTACCATACTAGTAAAACTAATTTACCATTGATAATGAAACATTCATCCCTTATGAATAAATTTATAAAATTAACACCCTATCTCCAAGGATGTTGGAACTCTCCAAGAACCTTAGAATTTTCCAAGAATAGTGGAAACCATGCGATAGGATTTACAAGGTTGATGGCACCTTAATCCCAACAATTTGATTCATCATATTAATTTTGTGTTTAGCCTTTTCCCTGTAAGGGTATGCTCTCTTTATCTATCAATGGTGTTGGGAATCTTGAATGCTATCCCAAGATTTGACTGAGGTAAGTCCCTAAACACCATAACCCCCAAACCCCTTCTCATCTTCTTGTGTCTAGGTTACAAGTACGAGATTGGAGAAATATGAAGGTATAGGAAGACTGAGTAAGGATTAGGGTTTCAAGATCTGATAGCAGTTCAAGAATATTCCACTATGCAAGACTTGGGTGTTGGCACCTTAGTCTTTCTACCCCTACAGGCTCCAGATATAGCATCGGGACAATCTCTGTAGCATCTCTCTAGTTTATAGTTTTTGAAGATTCCACTTTTTAGGACTTGGACACTTTTGAAATAGTCCTCCAACATCTTCACTTCTGGGACATAGGTTCTAACATCTTTCTGATCCTTCCTGTACAATTGGTTTCTGGAGATTTGTTGTACATCTTCTGTTATAATCAGATCATCATAGAACTCTAGGGTTTTATGCATAATTGACCTAGGGTTTGATAAAAAGGCTTGATTAAATTAGATCTTTCCATAGAAGTCATGAGTACAAGATCTGTAGTTAACTCCACCTCCATTTGGTAGGGATTTGGCTCAATCTTGTCCTCTAATGTTATTGTGAAAGAGAGTTTGATCTAGTGTACATGCTAGCTTTCATCATTCACCTTTTTTCACACTTAACATTTTAATGAACTTGATGTATCTTACACTTTGGCATCCTTCTTGCATCAGACCTGAGCTATTTTCTACCCTAGATCTGATTAGCTTATTTTCATTTTTAGGGTTTCAAAAATCATTGCATTTTTTATGAAATATAGCTAATTTTCAACCTAGGGTTTCAAGATTAGTGTGTTGTGGTAAATATTGTTGCATTAATGGATTGATTAAAGGGTTTTAGGTTTTTTTAACTTCTCATAATTTCTGTTTTAAGACATATTTTGCATGTTTGCATTGAAAAAAGTGAGAAATTCAAGCATTTTAGGCTTGCAAAAAGGCATGTTTGTGCATTGTTTCATTGCATTTGTTGCATATCATCATAGAAAGATTTAGATCTCTAATTTTTTATTAGATTTGATTCACATTACAATATATAATCATTTCATGGTTTTGTATCTTACATTTTAATCTCTCATTTGCTAGGTTTTGTTGAAAAAGTTGTATTTTTGAAAACCTAGACAAATTCAAAATCTAGGGTTTGTAGTTAAACTCATGTTTTAGATTTTACTATTGTCTTAAACATTTCAAATCTGATATTACATCACTATATCATTTCATAAATTCTACTTAAATTCAAAAATAAGGCTTGCATTAAAAAAAATTGATGGTACTTTCATATTGGTGGTATTTGATAAATGAATAAATCTGATTGTACATTGCTATTCCAAGACATTTCATTATGGTATCTTCATGTCATTTCTCTTTGGTATCTTTGCATGCATATATCAAAGATCTTCATTTTCATAGAGTCATAACCCTCATGGGTGAGCATCCCTTGATATTATAAAATCTAATTGAATTCATCTCGATGAATACTCATGAGAAAGATGATTGTGAAAGTTCTTCTTCTATTACTACTATAAATCATGATAATGCCTTGGATCTACTATCTAAAGTATATGATAATGATGATGATTCCATGAGTCATCCTATTACTCCTTTAGTTGAATGTTCAAGCACCTTCCAGATATCACTAAGGAAGTGAAGACCTGCAATCTTCCTCCATTGGCTAAATGTTCAAGTACTTTGGACATCACTAAGGATGTGAAAACCATGAATAGTTATCCTTTGGTTGCATGTTCAAACCCCTTGGACATCACTAAAGATATGTAATCATGAACAATTATCTTAACAACACTTTACCTTCCCTTCGTTCCAATGCTCTCCCTTTAAGAGACGAAGCATTGGTGGATGAAGAAAGGTCTCTCATATTAAATCCTTTGGGGATGGATGTTGAGCCTAATCAATGTAAAAACAACATTAATTCAATCATCATTAATAGAATGATTCCACCCACTGAGGGGATACTAAATACATGTACTAATGTTCCTAAAATCATTGTGTAACCTCACTTCAAACTGGTGATTATGGCTCAAGGTGCTCCAACATCACCTCGACCACTGGGTTACATTTTCAATTTTGCAAAACAAATTACTCAAGGAAATCAAGTGTATCAAAATGTGTCCCAACAACCCTATTATAATGTGGTTTCTCACACATACAATACATGAAATAATAAAAAAAGTAAACAACAGTCAAACATTCTGATCACTTTACCAACTTCTCAACTTATGCTCCCTCAACTACCTCATCTTACTCATAAAGTTAGTCAAGATTATGATATTGTTGAGCAGCTCCATGCTACTCATGATAAGATCTCTCTCTGGGAACTCATACAAACATCACCTGCATACCATGGAATGCTCCAAGAATCTTTATAAAAGGTGATTGTACCACCTAAACTATTAAGCCAAATGATGTAGAAGCTCTGTTAGATTGTATGCATGCATGCAACAAAAATGGATATTATGTTTCAACTACATGAATTACCATCAATTGAAGTTCAAAACCAAGATGATCCTCTTGTAATCTTTGTCACAATAAATAAAAAGTTGATAAAGCGAGTTAAGATTGACAATGAATCAACTCTTAATGTTTGTGGTATTGATTTGCTACACAAACTCAAGATTGACACATCTTTAATCAAACTAGATAAAGTTAATATTTGTGGTTTTGATAATGTTGGTAGACAATCATTGAGTACCATAACTTTACCCATAAAGGTTAGACCCATGACCCTATATATGCTTATCCATGTCATACCTGGTGCACTTTCATATAACATCATTCTAGGTAGACCATGGATTCATGCCATGGGGGCAGTTCTTTCTATCCTTCATCGATCAATAAAGTTTATTTACAAAAATAAACTTCACACCATTGAAGCTGACCTGAATCTAGAAAGTTGTTTACAATTTGAGGTAGAGAAACAAGTTATCAATCACAAAATTCTCAATAACCTAAAAGTTGAATCATCCATGTACCTCTTGCCATAGATAATGTACTGTGCAAAATTCCAAATCACCATTGAATGCACTTCTTGGTGATGATTGGGTTCATTGGATTTTACTCCTTCCTTTATGGGGGAATATAAACTTAATAACCCTATTCCTGAAACAACAAAATTTGCCTCGATCGCATTCAAGCAATCTTTGGAAATACCTAAGAAACCTAAGGTTTCTTTAGTAGCAAACAAAGACAACACTCTTACTTATACTATAGAATATGAGACTTATGAGGCCCCCACCTTCTAAAAAGATGGAGTCCTTCAATGGTTGTGGATTTCAAATCATTTACAAAAACTATGACTACATAGGCAATGGTAAACCAATAAGGAATCAGAGTACCCTTACAAGCTGCTACAATTAACTACTCAACTGGTATTGGATACCATTCTTTGAATCCCACCCAAACTTATCATTGTCCTAAACTTAATTTTAACACAATATCAACAAGTACAACACTCAATTTGATATATCCTGAGATGATAGACATAAATTGTCTACCAAAAAATATCATGTTAGGTGATTTTTCAATATATGAAGCATCAGAAGAATCAAGTATTGCGTGACTGCAGGTAAGTATTTCTCCCTCATTTAACCACACTTGATGTAGCACCTATTCCAGTTTCTCTCAAGGGTGGCCTCCTCCTAGATATATATGTTGATAGTGTTGTGTTGTGTTCCCCTGTGTAGTGTTAAATGTTGTTTAGGTCTCCTTGGATAACCCTTGATACTCTTGTAAGGTCAAGGATATAGGGAGACCACCTCCATCATGATACTTCTTCTATTTGTTTCTCTATTCTTCTATTCTCCTCCCTCTTATTGCAATTGTTGTGTGTGGTGTCTTAGGGGAATAACATTGCAGATGATGTCTTGGGGGCACCTTCCTTGTGACCCTAAGTCACCTTTGTCTCCTCTCTCATTTTTCATACTTTCATTCTTCTGTGGCTCTACTAGTCAGTGGATGATGATAACAAATAAACACTGATAAGGACTGTGTGTCCCTACAACAAGAAAATAAAAATGGACCCAGTCCATATATGAAGATGGGGTTAATATGTTACTTACGCTTGACTAGTAGAATCACTTTGTAATATTGCGATGTGATCATGTACCATGTTGTGAATTTCCTGCAACAAACCTTTACAATACTCTAAATCTTCTTCTAGGCATTTTAGAATGTTTTTGTAACTCACCTTGTAGCTACACTTGGTTCTGAGATATTTAAAGTATAACCACATGGCTATAGTCGATTCCAAACTTGTAAGTATAGCCTTGGTTTGTTTGAGCGGTATGTTACCTTATTTCTGTATCAATTTAATGAAATGATTTCGTTGTTATCTTAGCTTAGATCTTATAACCAAATCTTGTTTTGACTATCTTTCATGCATATTATTGATCAATGGTTATTAGCAAATGATACTAATGTGTCTCTATTGTGATTGTTGGGAACAACTGTTGATCATAAGCACATGTCACTTTGGGGTATGGGCTTTGTGAAAGCTCTTGTTCCCTTGCATGTTTTTAACCTTACCTTAAATGTGATTGCTACCGAGAAGCAGGATCAACCACTTTAAGGTGGGGGCATATATTGTGGTAAATGCTTGGATATCTTAGATATTGTGATAAAGCATGTTTGTGTATGCTTCCTTTTCACTGTAAGGTGTCTCCGTGATGTAGGTGGGGTTGTATACTTTGTTTGTGTCTTGTGTATGCTTCCTTTTCACTATAAAGTATCTCCATGATACAGGTGGGGTTTTATACTTTTTGCACATGCTTCCTTTTCACTATAAGGCATCTCTGTGATGTAGGTGGGGTGGTATGTTTTTGAAATCCCTTATGCGGAAGGTGGGATTGTGTATTCCCTCTAGTGGTTGCACATCCTTTTAAAAAGTCCTCTACAGAGGCGAGGTTGGATCTTGAGTTATTCACCCTTAAGCGTGTCTTTGGTGGTTGTGGTAGCGTAGCTAAATCGTTAGGTGTGTTTGGCATGCCTTAAATGGCGGCGTGTAGCGATGAGCTCCCGCCATCACTCGTGTTTGATGTGTTTAAGATGTATAGTGTGTCAATTACATACTCTACAACACTCATGTATTTTGTGTGTTTTTCATGTGTCTTCCTTACATGTTTTGCATGTTTTAGTGGCGGCACGTAGTGATGAGCTCCCCCCACACCATGTGTTTTGCATGTTTTGTGGTGGCATACAGCAATGAGCTCCCCCCACAGTGTGTGTTTTGTGTACCTTTGATGACAACATGTAGCAATGAGCTCCTCCATTGCCGAGTTAAGGTTATATAATTGTTTAATCATGTCTTCTCTTCATGTATGCCTTATGTATTGCATGTTTTCTCTCATGCCTTCTTCATATATTACATGCTTCTTTACTATCATCTTCGTGTTTCACATAACTGTCAAGTGTTTTCTTATGTTTGCATAAGCTTGGGAGCTAAAAATGGTTCACCAAACTTAGGCTGTGTCTTCACTCTAGTGTCTGATGTGTTTGATGTGCTTTGACTGTACTTTAATGCATGTACTGATTGTAAGATCATACACACATTAAAGTGGGGGCTAAATGTTATAGAGTAAAAAGTGGACACATGTCTTTTACGTCATTGTTTAGCTCCTAAGTCCCTGTGATTACATTATCCATTCTAAATATTCATCCTCATGCAAAATTTATTGAAACCAATGTAAATTGGGAACAAGGTGCCCATATTCTATCTTACCCTAGACCAAAAAGGAGCCTCAAGACTTGGCCACCTGTGCCCAAGTCTTCCCTAATTGGTCGGGGCAAATTTAAATTTATGTTGGCTTAGGACCTTTAAAAAGGTTTCTCCTTGTTGGCTCTTTTTGGTTTAATTTAACGAATGTTAGCAGGAAAGAATATATAAGTGTGTTTTTGATTTCATTATGAACCTAGATAGAGAGCCAACCGTGAAATGAACATTTTGAAAAAAATCTTCACTTTTAGACACCTATAGTTGTTAAACTGTGGGGAATTTGAAGATGATGTAAACTAATGATTTGTCACATTTTGTCTGTAGATTCTAAATTTATATTTTTTATATTTTTTGGAATCAAATTATATTTCCTTTTCCATCTCCTTCAATAACTAGTTTGTAATAGTAAACAACATTTTTAAAGAGTAACATGTACTATGTAAAACATAACTTTTTTTCTATGAAGGATAAAATTCTATTTTTTTCAAATTTAAATTTTTAACTATGATATCTAGAGGATGCATTTGGTTTCATAATGTTTTATTGAATATTTTTGTTTTAATTAACTTTTGAAGTCAAACCAATTACAATTTAGACATAGGTGTACTGTGTAAAGCATAACTTTTTTTTTATGTATCGGAATTCAATTTTTTTTTGTTGGAATAAGGACATCAATACCTAGAGGACACATATTTTTTAGAATTTTTTTTCTATATTTTCCTATTTTTTTGTATGTATAAAACAGAGACCTTGATGTTCATTAAAAAACCTACATTCACAAGAAATTAAAAAAGAATATAATAATCAAATTAAATATATTTAAAATTATACTTTTTGGGAAGCTTATAATAAGGACTACATACTTACAAAACATAAAAATTTTAAATGAATTCATTTGATCCCCTAAAAGGTAAACTAAAAGTGGTTTTTTATCAGCATTTTGATAGGTGTAGAGGAGACTCTATGAAAGGTATGGTTTAAAACTAGCGGGGTTCTATCCAAGAGGGTTTTATCTATGGGGGTTTGATCAAACCCTATTCAATTACAATCCTTTAAATGGAACCTTTCAAGGCTTAAATCATTATATTTTATAAAAATATGTGATTTCAACAAAAAATTAGGATGTCCCAGAAAGTGTAACCCATTATTGTGGCAGCACCCTAGAGATAGCCAACTTGAAGCATTGGAGTAAAGAGCATTCAAAGCATTCATTGTGATTCTAGAGCAGATTTGTATTGTCGTTGTGTGTTGTTACAGGTTTGAAGTTATTATCTATCTCTCCTTATGAGTTGAAGAGCCTTCATCCTCCTAAGAGTTTCATCACATAGGTGATATCATTGTGATTTAGCATCATTCGATTCATCATATTGATTTTGTGTTTAGCCTTTGCCCTGTAAGGGCACACTCTATTTATCTATCAATGGTGTTCGGAAGCTTGAATGCTACCATGGGATTTGACTGAGGCAAGTCCCTAAACACCATAATTCCTCAACCCTTTCTCTTCTTTTTGTGTGTAGGCTATAGGTGTGAGATCTGTGAAATATGAAGGTACAGGAAGACTGAGCAAGGTTCAAGGTTTTAGGATCTAACAACAGTTCAGGAATATTCCACTATGTAGGACTTGAGCACTAGAGCCATAGTATTTTTATCCATGTAGGTTCTAGATCTAGCATTAAGGTAGTCTCTGTAGCATTTCTGTAGTTTATAGTTTTTGAAGATTCCACCTTTCAGGACTTGGGCACTTTTAAAATTGTCCTCCCACATCTCTACTTTTGGGACACATATTTTGGTATCTTCTGGATCCTTCCTATGCAATCAGTTTCTGGAGATTTTTTGTACATCTTCTATTAAAATTAGATCATCATAGAACTAGGGTTCTGTGCATAATTGACCTAGGGTTTGATAAAAAGGGCTTGATTAAATTAGATCTTTCAATAGCACTCCTAAGTACAAGATCTGTAGCTAAGTCCACCTCTATTTGGTAGTGATTTGGCTTGGTCTTGTCCTTAAATGTTATTATGACAGAGGGTTTGATCTAGTGTGCATGCTAGATTTCATCATTCACCTTTTTCACACTTAACATTTATTGATAGTCTGACATGTTGTAAGAGCATCTCTTATTTTCAAGGGATTTTATGACAAACTAGGTGCCCAAAATGGAGAGATAATTTTGGACAATTATGACACACTATAACAAGTTGTAAGAAGTCATAAGAGGCCATTTTAGCATGCTAGTGGGATTCCCAAAATGAAGCATTGGAATTTGCCCAAGTTTGGATGTTTCTCTACCACCATTTTTTTATTAAAATTGTACTATTTCTTTTCTACTTTATAAAAAGTAATATCAGACTTATTCATAAAAAATATTAAATAATTAGAAAGTAATATAGGAATTATTCATATAAGCAATTAAATAGCTAGAAATATTCCATCATTATTTACAAACATCAATAACAATGACCTGCAAGTAAATCTATGGAAATGTTAGGCTAAAGGAAGATAAGACAACATGGCATTGCTAGTTTGATAGTCCACAGGAGCATATAATAAAATATCATCATTTTCCTTTTTTAAAAACTTATTAGAAGACGCAATAGAAATGGAAGATGTACATAGAAAAAGCAAAAAAGCACCATGAGCAATGTTTAATAGACATTAAAATGCCTAAACATATGATGTGAGCTTCATTGATAAATACATATTTAAGCATATCAAATAGGCTGTAGAAGCTTCACATGTCATTCAAGGAAAAAAAATAGATGCAGAACAATATGTAGTTCTTAGTTATTGCTTTTGGCTGGAATAAGTTAAACCATACAAATAGCTATTGTAAAGCTTGACACAATTGCAAACAGTTGAGACAATGACATATAAAACCCTGAACTGCCACATTGCAAAGACTACTGTTCACTTCCGTAGCTTCACAAACTTATCATGAATTGTAGAAGCAACCATGCATGTTGCAGGTGAAACTGCCAGAGATACAATGTGGCCTTCATGAGCTGGGATGGTCACACACTTGTTCTTATCCATACTCCAGAGCTCTAAGGACTACAAGAAGAAAAGATAGACAATCAACAAAACAACAGAGTCCAGACAAGAAATATTATTCATTCAATTAATGCTACCACTTGGATCACACAATGCTGGAAATAATGGACAAAAGAAAGAACACTCATTATCCGAGGTGGTCAATGCCCAACCCAAGAAATTAATAAATCTCAAACTAAATTTAGATCCAGTAATTAATAGAAAATATTGGTAGCACATACAACTTCCCTCTGAAATATTTATCTTACCTAATCGCAGCCAATGACTAAGAGTGATTGATAACTAGGATGAAATACACATGAATGAAACTTATTTGCACTACAAATCAGATCATGTACACATTCTTCATCACTTCCAGAGCCAAAGGTCCATACCCTTACTGAATCCTCACTAAGAGTTACCAAAAAGGTTCCGGTTTTGTCCCACCAAAGAGACTGCATAGGTTTTTTATCTCTACATATCAAAGACAATATCTTTTTTAACCCTATGCCTTCAAAGAAGCTTGTCATTGTTTAATCGAATAGATGTTGCCATTCATAGGAGTTACATGAATGCATTTGTTTATGAATGTGAATTTTATCATAAAATGGGCATCTATGTAGCTATACATCAACCCATAGAAAGGATCCTACTACAAGGGCTCTCTACTAACAAGACAAGAAGGTTTACTTGTAGACCAATAGAAATTTAAGATTTACATTGCAAATAAAAATAGAGATAAATTTTATTATATTCATTCATTGTAATTTTACATTCTTTATAATGGCTTATAAAGCCTTATTTTTCCCTTGTAACCACCTATGGGAATAACTTCCAGAAAACTAACAACTAACCTAAACCTAATTGATTAAATGTAAACCTTATTTCCTAATAACCTTCCTTTAAGGTTTGTGGTGAGAATTTTTTCACACCATCTCAAATCTTTCAAGATCATCAGAATAGGATTCACAGCTACAAGATTCAGGGTCTCTGAAAGTCCAAAGTGAGGCATAGTTTCTAAAAGATATAAGTAGTTGCAATTTTGACAGAATCTTCAAATTAGAGTATCAGCCTGAGTGACTCATATATGATCTCATTGACATAAGGATTCTCATTCTCATATGGTTTGGCACATCCACATCAAAGGCAGTCCTTGTAAAAGATAAAGGTACTTAGCCTATGTATCTAGGAGGGTGCTCAGCTGCAATGGGATGGTGCAGACTTCAAACAAAGTTTGCCTTGTAGAACACGTTAACAAGTCTGGATCTTTCTTCCAACTTGCTTAATGGAAGTGTGCTATCTCAGCTAGGCAATTTGTGAAGGTTGACATATCTGAATCTTTCCCACAAATCAACTAGAAGATCTTGTTCCTCATATGGGTGTTCTAAAAATTTCAATGCACCTAGCTTTGAGTATAATGTTAAGTTTTGTGATCTTACTGTTTAAGAATCTATGCCCTGCTATGCTGCATTCTCATAAACAAAACACAAGTGTATTGCATTACTGATCACTTTTATCACTACGGCTATAGTGATTTTCTACTTACTCCTTAGCCTCACATTCATTGCTTCCATTGATTGCAATAATATTACATGGATTGGGTGTGCAGTCGTGGTGTCAGTTTGAGACTCCAATATAGAATGAATGATGTGCATTAACCTTTGAAGAGTTTGGCTCATCCTTTAAAATGTGGAGTACAATGTATAGTTTGGATAGATGAGGGACAATCAGCTCACCATATCAAGTCACTAGCCACAATAAGGATCAGTCATTTCAACTCAGATTATAAGGAGGTTTCAATGTAGCAAAATGAGGTGCCAATCTTAATGCTCAGGCATCGTATCTATGTGCAAGCCTTCTAATGGCTAAAACATCTATCCAAAGGGCACCACTCATCAAGCAAAGTGTGCTGCCTATTCACACTAAAAGGCTTAGTCATATGATGAAGTGTACGACCATGAGGGAAAAGGGAGTGGTTATAATGTAAAAGATAGCATATAGCTATTTGAAGGCACCACTTCCAAATTAAGGCACAATGTAGCTGGTATAGAGGCACAATGCCCCTATGAAATCAAAGCGACGGACGTCATTTCTAAAGAAATAAGCACATCAAAGGCACAATAAAATCAAAGCCCATGGCCTACTCTTGGTGTTAGCTCATAACAATGGCGATCTTTATTCAAAGCAAGGTTCGATCCACCAATGCAGAACCATAAAAATGGTGCAATTTCCAGCATCATGGATAAACAAGCAACACAATATTCTTAGATAAGTCACAACCTTTGTTTCAAAACACTAAAAATCTCAACATAGATATATGGTGTGGTCTCAAGATAATGGTGCTACCTAAATATGGCACTATGTAATTGAAACTATAAATTGGCTCATCCATATTGATGAAGGCAGGATTGAAACTAATGAAGATACTCAGCATTCAGATGTAAGATGATGCAACCTTAAAAGAGAATCATAGGCAATAACAAGCCAACTCAACCTAATGAAGTATGGTGCCTAGGATTTCAAAGGGATCAGCTTATCACATAGTGCAAGTACCATAGAGAAGCACTATTACTTAAGAGGCACAACAACTAGTTTGAGAAAGCTCAAATTACTATTAAAGGAGCTGTTGTCAATGTAGAGATGTATGGTGTAGCCTTATGGGGTAAGGCACAATAATACTAACCTGGCCCAGCCAAAAAATAATTAACATGCAGTCTTAAGGTTCTCAGCAAGAAGTGAAGACACAGTAACCATCAGATGCAAAAGAATCTAACAGTTCAGACTGTGGAGGATGGAAGCTCTTGGAAGAATCCATGTGTCAGATAGGGACAAAAGAGGGAAGCTCAAGAATCATGTGGAATCAACCACATCAGAGTTGCAGAGGATAGAGAAGCAAACAAGCAAGTAGGATGAACCACGTGGATAATCCTGAAGAGAGATAAATAAAGTGTTTTATTTCATTTTATTAAATTGCATAAAAAATGGTCACGTGAGCTTTCAAAGTAGGCTAAGAATTATTTTAATAATGTGAATCTCTTATGTGTGGCAGCCCCTCCTCATAAAGTTGAGTTTTAATATAAGTTTCATTATTTTTAAAACTCACGGGAGAAGTCAAGTTAAGATAAATAAAAATATTTTATTAAAGCCTCTCATAAAAAATGGTGGGTCCCTTTTGAATAAAGTAAAACTTTATTAGTGACTCTTGTTTTGACATTCACAGGAGATAAAATAAGAGCTGAAACCCTAATATCACATGCAGCCTCTTTATTTTTCACTGGCAAACAAGATGGAGATGGCGGGAGTATTTTTCTTGTCATGCAAGCTAGAGGTAAATAGATATTTCCATCCATGGAGAAACAAAAAGAGATTTTTAGTTGTGGAATCAGTTACACTACCAAATTTGTGCCAACTTTTGTGGGCAGTTGCAGAGATTTCCGGAGTCAGTTGAGGATTATTTTTGGGTTATAAATATTAGATCCAAGTACACAGATAAAGGAGTTCTACACAGAGTACTACATATTTTTAGATTAGAGATTTTGGAGCAGAAGATAGATGTTTTCTTTTTTCCTCTACAATGGCTCTTCTATGAGGATGTAATATTTTACTTTTTACAATCAAAAAGCCTCTATAAATTTGTTATTCATTCAAATAAAGAGTCAGTGTTCTGTGCATATCTGAGTCTACTCTCTGTTCTTGTTTCTAATTTCTCTATTTCTTTGCCTTTGTTAAATATGTTATCAAACTGGGTCTCAATCATGCATTTATTCTCTTTGGTTTCTAGTTAAATCTTTCAAGGTTTGACATTGTGCAATCAGGTTAAGTTTCAAGTCTGGCGCATCGCCATAGGTTTAGATTTTATTAATATTGTATCTGTAATCCTGTTTCTTCCTCATCTCTTTTCTCAAACTCCCTTTGAAAATAGAAGAGCCAGCTTCCCTAAAATCTGGAGGTGATTTATGGGGTCAATCCCACATCTCAAAAACTTCCCATGTTGTTTTTGGATTAGACCCACAAATTTATGCATCAATAGTTTGCATTAAAAAAGAGAAAAAAAAGAAATGAAATACTCTATCAGTATCAACCTAAACTCCTCATGTCTAGGTAAACATCTGATTAACCACCTCTGCATTAGTCTAAACTCCTCTGTCTAGGCAAATGTCCAGCTCTACATCAGCCCGAACTCCACTATCTAGGCAAATTTCCAACTCTGCATCAACTCAAACTCCACTATCTAGGCAAATATCAAAACCACTGCATCACCATCAACTTAGACTTCTTTGCCTAAGTAAATGTTAAAAGCACTCCATCAGCATCAACATAAATTTCTCTATCTAGGTAAATGTCTGATTATACAACTTCAACTCATCAACCTATGAAGTGAGACACACTCAACTGTCCACAGATATCACATACAAACAACAACAGATTAGTGAATGTCCCATCCCCTATTCCCCCCTTACTCTTGAAGAGACTAGAGATAAAAATTGGTGCTTCTCATGCATTGAATCACCCCTAAGTGAGAAGCTAGCTCGAGATGATGAAGATCCTTCTTCCTCCAATACCTCCATCCTCCGATTGTCTCGGTTATTCTTTATTCACCTAATCTTTTGAGAGCCCAAATAGATTTGTCATGGATGGCTCTGAAAGCACAAACAATACTTTCAAATAGATTTGTAAAACCCATGAGATAATAGGATGTCAGATTAAACCAAAAATGCACCCTTTTACAATATAGCATAAACACAAATATATCCTTATTTCTCTCAAAAAAAATAACACCTTATCACTCCAATTACAAAATTCCAAGAAAACCCTTATTTCTCCTTAAAAATACATTTAAAGGGCAATCAAAACTATGATCCATTATTTTCAATGACTACATCTTGAGAGAGACATTTAGGTACCCAATCTAAATGTCAAAACTCCAAACTACTAATTATACCAATCACACACTAGAAGAGCAATCGCCTCATGCTCTCCAAGTAGCAAGACACCTAACTTCTATTGTTGGAAAAAGTCCCACACTTTCTATTCATTCCTTAGGCTCAGCCAAAAATAAACATCTCCTACTTTGGTTTTATATAATGATCATACATATAATTGAATTCCTCACCCTTTGTAGAAGATTTCTCTGATTGATATGCTACTCTTCTCATGCTATTCTTCTATGCAAATGTGCAATGGCCAACATTATTTCTTTGAATGGACAACATGCCCTCCAAGCTTCAATGAACAATTCTACACAATAGTAATATAGGAAGCATAGAAAATGACATTAAGAGTGCCTTTATTCTACAACAAATCCTTAAAATACCTGACACCTCATTAAATCCTCTCTATATCCGTGCCACAAGAAACAAGTATCTTCAAGCAATTTTAAACACAAATATATGCTACAAAATGTTCTTTGGAAATATCCCTTCTCCATGCCTTCAGACTTCTATACGTCAATATATTTCAATGCATGGAGCATATTATAGATGCCTCCAACAATCATTTATGCCTTGTAGATGAAATCAAGACTTTACTACAGCTTGTTGTTCACAACAAGTTTATTTTCAACAATCGGTTGGTGCCTCAAACTCACAGCACACGTCTTATATAAAACTTCAAACAAATTGCAAATGCTTAACATTCAAATTCAAAAATGCCTCACGATGCATCATTGTATAGGCACAAAGATATATATTTTCTCTCATACCAATGTAGAGCAATAGAAATTGAAGATTTACATTACAAACAAAAATAGAGAGAAATTTTATTAAATTCATTCGTTGTAATTTTACGTTCCTTACAATGGATTATAAAGCCTTATTTTTCCCTTGTAATTGCCTATGAGAATAACTTTTGGAAAACTAACAACTAATGTAAACCTAATTTATTAAATGTAAACCTTATTTCCTAACATTACCATGTTTGATTTGTATCTTACAACAATGGTGCCAATATGTTATCTAAAAACTATTCAATGGAATAGAAGTCATGCATGTTGTTGTACCCTATAAGTAGCAACTATGAATGCACAATACCTATTTTCAAGTTTTCATTCTAAATTGTCTAGTACTAAATCAGTAGGAAACACACAATTCTATGCTTCATTACTTCCTGCATATCCTTGTTGATATCTGATGCTGGATCGTCTAATTTTACCATGGCATCTATAGAGCCATATATCATTCAGAATTTAGTCAATTAGATTTTATTATAGTTTGTTTTTTTCTAGTTTAAGTTTTAGTTGATAAACTTTGTTTTTACCGACCTGCTAGTCTTCTAGCGTAACAAATAATGCATGACAAATGCATGTTTAGTTTTTTAGTTTTTCAATCTATTTTTAGACACAACGATCTATACATTAATGTAATTCTTCTTTTTATATAAGCATGAATAAAGGAATAGTTTTATAGCCTGCAAAAAATATATAAATGTATATGCTATGCTCTATTTTTTTTCTTGAGTTAATAATTTTAGATCTCTCATGTCATATTTTTTCTGTTGTTATCTTTTAACCTCTGGTTCAGGAATTAGGATTGCTTTTGGATTCTACATTTTGGTATCAGAGCATGTTATTTTTTTCGTAATCATGTTAGGTCTTCACTCTTTCCCAATTCTTGAATTTAATGGAAGTGACCATGAATATTGGTGCATCAAGATGATGACCTTTTTGATAGGGAAAGACTTGTGGGAGATTGTAGAAATGGGTTATGAAGAGCCCGTAGATTAGAGTACTCTTTTAACCAATGATAGAACAACTAAGGAGGCTGAAAAGAAGAATTCTCAAGCCTTATTTCATATTCAAATAACTCTCAGTAACAACTTATTTATGAGGATTGCAATTTCAAAGTCAGCTGCAGTTGCCTAGAAGATTCTACATGAAGCTTACCAGGGTATTGACCAAGTCAATGTTGTCAAGCTGTAGACATTGAAGAGAGACTTTGAAAATTTGAAGATGCAAGAAACTAAGAAAGTAAGTGATTATTTTGTAAGATTCAATGATGTGGTTAATAAAATGGCCACTCTTGGAGAAATAGTCAACAATGAGGTTGTATTAAAAAAGGTTTTGAGGTCTCTAACATCAAGATGGAACCATGTTGCTATAATCATTGAAGAAAGCAAGGATTTGTCTACCCTTCAGTTTGATCAACTAGATAGATCTCTAATGTCTCATGAAGAAATATTGAGAGATTCACTTGGGCATAGTGATGAGAAAGATTTTTCCTCCAAATTGCAAATTACAAAGAATGAAGGTTGAAATAGTAGCACCACAAGCAACAAGGCCAAGGAAGAGGTCACAATCAAAACACTTCTAGAGGAAATAGAGGAAGAGGTGGTTCAAAAGGAAGAGGTAGAGGCAGATTTTATAAGATAAATATCTAGTGTTATCATTGTAATAGGTATGGCGACTTTGAAAGATAGTTCAGATTGAAAGAAGGTAATAATAATAAAAGAGTTCACTATGCTCAAGCGGGTGATGAGGCTCGTCAAAATAATTTATTTTTATCTTATGACAAAGCTGAAAATATTTCTAAAGATGTTTGGTATTTAGATTCGGGATGTTCTAACCATATGTCAAGGAATGAGAAGCCTTTTTCTATAATGGATGAAAGTTTCAAATCCAAGATCAAGCTTGGTGATGACAAAACATTGGAGGTTTCTACAAAAGGAGCTATGGAAGTCCCTACTAAAGAAGGTATGAAAAGTGTTAAGGACATTTATTACACTCCACAATTAAAGCATAATCTATTGGTGTTGGGCAATTATGTGAGAAAAATTATAAGGTGGTGTTTGACTATCAGTAATGCATAATTTATGATAACAATTAAGACAATAGGGTGGTTACAGTTATACCTATGTTAAAGAATAGGATGTTCTCATTGAGGTTTGGAGAACATAGCGGCAATCTTGTTAATATGGCATATGAGAACAAAAGGTGGTTGTGGCATCTCAGGTATGGGCATTTGAATTTCCATAGTTTGAAGATTCTAACATCCAAAGCATTAATTTCCAGTTTGCCTAAGGTTGAAGAACATAAAGAAGTTTGTGAAGGTTGTGCTAAAGGAAAACATGCAAGAGAGAAATTTCCAAAAGGCAATGCATGGAGGACCCATTATCCACTTCAGTTAGTTCATTTAGACATTTGTGGTCCTATGTAGACAAAGAGTTTAGGCAAGTCATCATATTTCATTACTTTTATTGATGATTGCTCACAAAGGTGTTGGGTTTATTTTTTGAACACCAAGAATGAAGCCCTTGAGACATTCAAGAGGTTTAGATCCCTTGTGGAAAATAAAAATGGGTGTAGTATCAAATTCTTGAGGACTTATTGTGGAGGAGAATTTTACTCTAGAGAGTTTCAGAATTGTTGTGACATGCATGGTATCAAAAGACAGCTCACCACCGCTTACACACCTCAACAAAATGGAGTAGCTGAAAGGAAAAATTGGATAGTGGTGGAAATGATAAGAAGTATTCTATAGACCAAGTGACTAAGCAATTCTTTTTGGGGTGATGTAATTTCTACACCAGTATACATTTTCAATCAGAGTCCCACTAGTGCACTTGATATGAAGACTCCTTATGAAGCCTGGTATGAGAAAAAGCATTTCAAAGTTTTTTGGTGTCTAGTGTATGTTCATGTACCTAATCAAAAGAGGCAAAAATTAGATCAAAAAAGTGAATCATGCATTTTATTTGGATATAGTGAGCAAAGTAAGGCTTAGAGGTTGTATAATTCTCTCACCCATAGCATTGTAATCTCAAGAGATGTAATTTTTATGAGGGGGAGTTTATGGTCATCAAAAAGGCCATGTTAAGATGTCAAAATCTATATTGAATGATGGTATTATGGATGATATTGATCATGAGAAACCCACTAACATTTTAGTTCCAAGTGCTACAAGTCCACCAAGTAGCCCCTCATCTAGTTCTTCAATTCCAAGTGCAAGTCCAGCTTCAAGTCTAAGTTCTACAAGGAAGGTAAGAAGCTTAAGTGACATTTATCAAAGGAGTGCAAATGAAGCACATGAAGAAAATCCAAGAGGTGAGATAGTAAATTTTTCTTTACTTTCCAAAGCTAATTTTGAACCATCATGTTTTGAAGATGCAAGTACTAATGAGATTTGGGTGCAAGCAATGAAAGAATTGATAGATTCCATTCACAAGAATGATACTTGGGAACTTACAGAGCTTCCATGTGACAAGAAAAAGATTGGAACTAAATGGGTCTACAAGACTAAGTACAATAGTAATGGGAGTGTTGAAAGACACAAGGCAAGATTGGTTTCCAAAGGCTTGACATAGACGTATGGGATTGATTATGAAGAGACATTTGCACTAGTAGCAAGACAAGAGACTATTAGAATGATGATTCCAATAATAGCTCAAAAGAAATGGAGCATTCATCACATGGATGTGAAAAGTGCCTTCTTGAATGGATACTTAGAAGAGGAAGTGTATGTGGAACAGCCACAAGGTTTTGAAGTGCAAGGAAAAGAACATCAAGTCTACAAGTTGAAGAAGGCTTTGTATCATCTCAAGTAGGCACCACAAGCTTGGTATGCTAGGATTGATGGATATTTTCAGGAGAATGGCTTTCAAAGAAGTAAGAATGAACCTACCCTTTACTACAAACAAGAAGGTAATGATATTCTTATTGTAGGTTTGTATGTTCTTGTTGTATATGGGTAGCAGTTCTGAGATGAAGGATGAATTCAAAGTTGCTATGATGAATGAATTTAAGATGAAAGATTTAGGTCTCATGAAATATTTTCTAAGAATGGAGGTTTATCAAAGTAAGAACAAAATTTTCATTTGTCAAACAAAGTATGCCAAAGATATGTTGAAGAAATTTGATATGGTTGATTGTAAACTAGTATCCACTCTAGTTGCTCATGGAGTTGTGAGATGTATAAATGATGGTGCTGAAATAGTTGATGAGACAACTTATATGAGCATTGTTGAAAGTTTGATGTTTTTAACTCACACAAGACCTGATATTGCTTATTCAGTTTTACTTGTTTCAAGGTACATGACAAAGCCATCTAAAATACATATGAAGGCAGCCAAGAGAATTTTGAGGTATGTGAGAGGCACTCTAAATTTTGGTATTCATTACTACACTTCTAAAAGGTTCAATCTTGTTGGTTTTAGTGATTCTGATTGGAGAGGTAGTTTGGATGACCAAAAGTCTACATCTGGTAATTACTTTTATTTTTATTTTGGTTTGATTACTTAGAGCTCAAAGAAGCAAATTATAGTTTCCCTTTCTTCTATAGAAGCAGAGTATGTTGCAGTCACCTCAGCAGGTACACAAGTATTATGGATTAGAAAACTTCTTGAAGAAATTGGAGAGATACAAATTCACCCCACAATGATTTTTTGTGATAACATTAGTGCTATCAAATTGGCCAAGAATCTTGTCCATCATTATAGTAGGACAAAACATTTTGATTTAAAGTATCATTTTACTTGAGATTTGGTGTAGAAGAAGGAAGTAGAGTTGAAATACATCAACACTAAAGAACAGTTAGCAGATATCTTCACTAAGGTATTTGTAAAGGATCAGTTTTTGATACTCAAAGATCAGATTGTGAGGTCTCTCAACATCAAGGGGGAGTATGTTGATAACCAATGCTGTATCATCTAGTTTTACCATGGCATCTATACACTTGTATATCATGCAAAATTTAGACAATTAGATTTTATTATAGTTTTCTTTTTTCTAGTTTAAGTTTCAGTTGATAAACATTATTTTTACCGAAATGTGAGTCTTCTAGCATAGCAAATAATGCATGACAAATGCATGTTTAGTTTTTTAGGTTTTCAATCTATTTTTAGACACAATGATTTGTGCATTAATGTAATTCTTCTTTTTGTATACGCATGAATAAAGGAACAATTTTATAGCCTGCAAAAAATATAGAACTATGTATGTTGTGCTCTGTTTTTTTCCTAAGTTAATAATTTTAGATCTTTGCTATCATATTTTTTCTACTGTTATGTTTTTAACCCCCTAGTTCAAGATTTAGGCTTGCTTTTAGATTCTACAATCCCCTATTTGCAGTCATTGAAAGGTAAAAGAAGCATAATGATAGGAGGGAGATTCAAACAATGCCAAATTAGATAATATACAAACCTATAAAGAATACACACAAGCTTCACTCTTAACATCAAATATTGAAACAACATTTCTTAGTAGCTATAGCAAGAAACCTGCCAATCCATGGTTGAAATTGCATTTGACTCATACCACCCTTCAAAATCCTATAGTTCCATAGAAGAAGACACAACATAGTTAGCAAAAATCTCAACTTTGAAGATCATAGTCAATTATGGAAAGTATCAACTAGAATTGTGGTAAAAATTCTTTAAGAATAAGCTACATTAAATATTCTTGTGCAAATGGTCTGGGTAACACTCCAGTAGCAGATTTCACTGTCTACATCACAAGAACAAATGAGATCCTCATTGTTTGGGTGGAAATCAAGTGATATAACTGATGCAGCATGACTAGTATACATAAGCAACAAAAAGCTTAGATGCAAAATTCCACTAGAATATAACATTTATCAGACAATAAAATTGAACACCTGACCCTCATAATAGGACAACACATAAACTAGTAACATGATTTGGAAAATACATCTCATTTAATTCTAGTATTATTCTCTTATTTTCTTATGGTTAGTTATCTTGTTGTCAACTTTGTAATTTTCCTTTCTTTAAGTTACCCAAAAGTATTTCTAAATAGCTTATAAATTGAGGAAGTTATGCCTCATTAAGTGAAAAAATGAGCTTCCTATTTTTCTTGTATGTGTTTTCTAGGATCTATTTTTACAAGCTAGGAAAATAGTTTGAAACTACATGCTAAATGGGTTTACCAGTTTGAACTGTAGGAGGTTTGGATTTTAGAATCTCATTGCAAATTAAATATTGTTAGTTGCAATTAGCTTCAAGATTCTAAGGCCTTGCAAGTCTAGGATTCAAAACTTCCTATTGCATGTTGCATGTTGTAGATTGCATTCAGTCTCTAAAGTCCAAATTATTAGTTGGTCAAGGTCAAGAGTTGACCTAACACTTTACATGTTGCAAATTCAAATGATACCTCGAAGCCTAAACCTCTAAGGGTGTCCTATTCTGAACTTTGTCAGGCCTTTGTATATTTCAGTTGCCTTGCAAAATTGATATCCAAAATGTATGTTACAATAGGAACTCAAAGTCTAAAGTCTAACCCTATTTATAACCCTGACCCTAACTATATCCCTAAACAAAACCCTAATTCTAATCTAACCTTGGTTTTGACACTAACCCAAACCCTAATTGTAATCATAAGCCTCAATCTAACCCTAATTCTAACCATAGCCCTAATTGTTCATGGAACCCTAACCCTAACCATAATTTTGTACATGAATAAAGTATTAAATGTAACAAGATTCATAAACATAACGATAACCCTAATTAGATAAAAACCTTATTTTAACCCTAATTTTAATAATGACCCAAATTCTGACCCTAACCCTAATTCTAACCATGATCCAAACCCTAATTAACCCTAATTCTAACCCTAATTATGAGCATGACCCTAATTCTAACCCAAATCCTAATTATAATTATAACCCTTGATCTAAACCTAATTCAAAATGTAACCCCATTTATAACTCTCACACTAATTGTATCCCTAAACAAAACCCTAATTCTAATCTACCCTTGGTTCTCACCCAAACCCTAAACTTAATTGTAATCATAACCCTCAATCTAATCCTAATTCTAAATCTAACTTTAATTCTAACCATAACCATAAGATTACACTTAGCATTGATTAATAAGCCTATGCCTATATCTAACCTTATTTATAACCCTGATCATAACCCAATCCCTAAACAAAACTTAATTCTAAATCAGACCATCATTCAAACCCTAACTTTAAACCTAATTCTGACAAGATGTGCTAACATTAAACATTAAACACTTAACATATATAATTCTATAAAGATAAATATGCTAAACTTAACACTAATTTGAGTCATAACCATAACCCTAACTGTACATGGAAACCAAACCCAAACCATAATTTGGTACATGAATAAAATATTAAATGTAACCAAATTTATTAACATAACCATAACCCTAATTAGATTAAGACCATACTATAATCTTAATTTTTAAGAATAACCCTAACTTTGACCCTAACCTTAATTCTAACCATGATCCAAACCCTAATTGTAATCATAACCCTAATTCTAACCCAAATTTTAATCATAACCCTAATTCTTACCCAAACCAACATTGTAAGATCATAACCTTCAATCTAACCGTAATTCCAAATTTAACCCTATTTTTAACCCTAACCCTAACCGTATCCCTAAACAAAACCCTAATTCTAATCGAACCTTGGTTCTAACCCAAACCCAAACCCAAACCCTAATTTTAATCATAGCCATCGATCTAACCCAAATTCTAATGCTAATCATAACCGTAAGATTACACTTAGCATTGATTTATAAGTCTAACTCTATATCTAACCCAATTTATAAGCCTAATACTAACCCAATCCCTAAACAAAACCATACTTCTAAATATAACCTTCATTTGAACCTTGAAAAGTAATATATAATCATAATTATATATAATATAATATATAATTATAATATAATAATTTTATAATAACATATCATAATAATATATATAACCTATATTATAATATTATATTATATAATTTTAATAATTCTTACAATTATATAATATAGTTACAATTATGTTTGGTTTTTATTTAGGGAGATAAATTAAAGCTCTAGGCATAATTAGTAACAAAAATTAATTATTTAATGGTAGTGGTTTACTATTTATCATTTGAACATCTTTTACTTTAGGAATGTAAATGAGGTGATAAGGCCATCTTGGAGTGGCTATTTTCTTGGGCTATTATCACATGCCTAAAAGGGAATCTTTGCATAGCTATTGATATTGTGATGACATCTTGTAAGGGTGTCTCCTATTTTCAAGGGATTTTATGAAAAATTAGCTGCCCAAAATGGATAATTTTCAGCACCTAGTTTGTCATAAAATCCCTTGAAAATAGGAGATGCTCTTACAAGATGTATAATATCAATAGCTATGCAAAGATTCTATCTTAGGCATGTGATATTTGACATCTTGTAAGAGCATCTCCTATTTTCAAGGGATTTTATAACAAACTAGATGCCCAAAATGGAGAGATAATTTTGGACAATTATGATAGACTATAACAAGTTGTAAGAAGCCATAAGAGGCTATGTTTAGCATGCTGATAGGATTCCTAAAATGAGGCAATGTAATTTTCCCAAGTTTGGATGCCTCTCTAAGAATATTTTTTTAATATTGTACTATTTCTTTTTTACTTTATAAAAGAAAACTTAATAAAAACAATTAAATAGCTAAAAAGATGCCATCATTATTTACAAACAGCAATAACAAGGACCTCCAAGCAAATCTATGGAAAATTTAAGCTAAAGGATGATAAGACGACATGACATTACTTTTCTGATAGGTTAGAGGAACATATAATAAAAGATGTACCCAGAAAAAGCAAAAAACACTGTGAGCAATGTTTAATAGACTTCGAAATGCATAAACATATGAGTTGAGCTTCATTGATAAATATATATTTAAGCATATCAAATGCTTACAAGTTGTTAATAGGCTATAGAAGCTTCACATGTCATTCAAGGAAAAAACATAGATGCACACCAATCTGTAGTTCCTAGTTATTGCTTTTGACTAGAATAAGTTAAATTGTACAAACATCTATTGCAAAGCTTGCCATGATTACAAACAGTTAAGACAATGACATAGAAAGCCATGAACTACCACATTGTAGAGACTACTATTCACTTCCATAGCTTCACACACTTATCATGACTTGCAGAAGCCACCATGCCTATTGCAGGTGAAACTCCCAGAGCTGCAATGTGGCCTTCATGAGCTAGGAAGGTCACACTCTTGTTCTCAGCCATACTCCAGAGCTCCAAGGACTACAGGAAAAAAGAAAGACAATCAACAAAGCAACAGAGCCTAGACAAGAAATATCATTCATACAAAAAAAGTTGCCACTTGGATAACACAATGCTAGAAAGAACGAACAAAAGGAAGACCACAAATTACCCGAGGTGGTCAATGGAACTCAAAAGTATAGTTTTAAATAGTTAATTAGGATTATTTAACTTTAGACTCTAAGAGGACTCCTAACCCAAAAAAAATTATAAATCTCAGACTAAATTTAGATTCAGTAATTAATAGAAAATATTGGCAACAAATACAAATGCCCTCTGAAATATGTATCTTACTTGATCGTAGCCAATGACTAAGAGTGATTGACAACTGCTGGATATGAAACCCAACGCACCTCTTGTCCTTTTATGGTGACTCTTCATTGTCTTGGTGCTTACTACCTTATCTTCTCATGAATATTGTAAACAATATAAGCATATGTATATGCTGCTATAAACAAGACAGAGAACATATTATAATATAGAGTTTTCCCTTACTTTTGTGGATGTAGTTATATATATGGTGAACCACGTTAAATTGACTTGTCTTGTGTGATTGTTTATTGTTTATTGTTCTATTGTTCTTTTTCTTTCACTATTCCATTATTTTAACAATTGGTATCAAATCTTGGTTAAGGAGTTGATTGAGGAATTCATGACAAATTTCTGAAGAGATGGAAGAAACAGACAAATGGAGAATAGAGAAATTCTCGAGATAGAACTTTGGGCTATGGAAGCTTTAAATTTGTGCCCTACTGATTCAAAAAGACTTAGCTATCATGCTAAAAGGAAAGATAGAAAAACTGGAGAAAATGACAGATGACAAATGGGATGTCATGGATCAAAAAGTAGCTGTTATAATTATCCTTTCGCTATCCAGTAACTTGTCCTCTTTAATGTTGCCTCAGAAAATTTGGCAAAACAAATATGGGACAAGCCTTGTGACATGTATGAGATGGCTTTAGCAACCAATATGGTCTTCTTGTTGAAGAAGTTATTTAATTTGAAGATGAAAGAAGGAAAAGGTTTTTCAAATCATTTGAACGAATTCAACACTGTGATTAGCCAACTAGCTTCTGTAGAAATCAACTTTGATGATGAAATGAGAGCTATGTTGCTCTTGTGGTCTCTTCTCAATAGCTGGGATAGCATGGTGATGACTATTAGCAATTCAATATCCAGAAGAAGAGGATCTGAAGACAAGGAAAAGAAAAAGGAAGCAATGTTAAGATTTGACGATGCCGCTGCTACACTTCTCAATGAAGACATGAGAAGAGGATAAAATAAAACATCAGGAGAAGCCTTGGTTTTAGGCAATAGGGGAAGAACCCAAGATCAACAAAAACAAAATATGAGAAGATCTAAACCTACCAAGAGATCTAAGTCAAGAGGACGGAAAGAAGGTTGTTGGTTTTGTGGAAAAGATAGACATGTCAAGAAGGATTGTTGGTGTTACAAGAAAGAACAAAAATAGTTGAAAGAAAATGAGGTTAATATGACATATGAAGATGATGGAGGGGCTTTAGTCTTGACAACAAGTAAAACTACAATGGACTCATGGATATTAGACTCTGGTACCTATTGCAAATTAAGGTGTCTCAACCTTGGTAATTCCTTGTATTGTTTCATTGTATTAATTTATTCATTGCCTATGATGTAAATTAATTGTAAATTTCATATTGTCATCTTGTGGGATGTGGCATGGTGATGTGTCATCCTACATGGAAGATGACAACTTGTAATTTTGTCCTCACATGAGGAGATAGGCGTCCCACTTAGTGGTAGGAATATTTTGCCATGTGTTAGCATCTTGGATGCTGTGTAAGGGAATATTGACCGAAACGGTCATGACAGATTCCTATGACATGTAAGAGTTAGAAATAGGAGATTCTATGACATGTATAGACAAGTGTCGAAGAGCATCTTTGGGTGCCCCAAGGTGGGTTATGACATGTTGTAAGACAATATTTGATTTATAGCATGTGCATGAGAGATTCTCTTACAGCTATAAGTCATTATGCTATGATAGATTCTATGACATTCGTAAGAATCATAGAAGCATCTGTCATTACCCATTTTGGGAATAGGTGACCTCTTTGGGATGTGGTGACCTAACAAGTGTCAAGAATATTCTACAAGGTTGGACAAGTGTCCATAGGCGTGGCTTTTGGGTCATGAGGCCATATTGGATGCCCATTCCAAGATAGAGCCAAAACTGCCTTGTAAACTCTATATAATTAGGTGCTTTGAGGAGGTGATGTACTACAGGTTTTATAGGTACTATTATGCTGCAAGATCATCTCTAGATACGAGTGTTGAAGACTCTTACAAGAGCATTGGCTCTAATTTTTATTGTAATCTCTTTGTTTACATAATATAGTTGAGCAGTGTTTTAGAGTGTGGGGTTTTTTTACCTATAAGAGTTTTCCCCACGTATATCTTGTGTCTCTCTTCTTCTATCATTCTTTCTTCCTTATGTGTTTGCTGTAATATCTCATCTTAATGGTTTAATGTTTCTATAATAGTTAGGATAAATTTGAATTTACAGTCTCCTCCCCTCATTAGATTAGTGTAGGAAGTGATTTCCACACACCTAGCTTCCTTTCAGTTGGTATCAGAGCCTTGCTAGTTTTGGTCTTAGTTGTTGGGTAGGGGTTTTTTGAGTTGATCTTAGGTTGAGTGGGAGTGTTGTGTAGAGTATTTTGTATCTAGTTGTAGCAAGGAGATGGCAACAACATTCGGAAGGTTAGAGGTTGAGAAATTCAATAGCACTAATTTTGAGTTGTGGAAACTCAAGATGGAGGACCTACTTGTTGATCGTGACCTATGGGAAACCGTATTTGGTGTGAAACCTACAACAATGTCACAAGGTGATTTGGACCTCAAAGGTCAGAAGGCTAAGGGTCTCATAAGACTTTGTTTAGCTGACTCTATTCTGTTGAACACCCATGAGGAGAAGACAATGAAGGATCTTTGGAAGAAGTTGGGTGATGTTTATCAGGCCAAGTCCTTGGTAAACAAACTCTTCCTAAAAAAAGAAGTTGTTCACTCTAAAGATGGAAGACGAAGAATCTATTGTAGATCACATGAATGCTTTCAACATGATCATTGCACATTTGACATCTGTGGGTGTGAAAATGGAGGAGGAGGATCGTTGCATGACCCTACTTTGTTCTTTGCCAGATTCGTGGGATCACCTTGTCATGGCTATCGGAAGCACCACTACCACATTCAAGATGGAAGATGTGGTGTCCTCACTGTTATCTAAAGAAATATAGAGGAAGACATCTAAATCAGTCAAAGAGGCTCTTGCAGTTCGTGGAAGACCCAAGGAGAAAGGGAAGAAGAAAGACATGAAAGATGAGAAGGATAGATCCAAATCCCATGGGAGATCCAAATTTCCTAGAAAGTCCAAGGCTCTCTGTTGGAACTGTGGCAAGTCTGGGTATTTCTGAAAGGAATGCAAAGAGGAAAAGAAAAAGAAGAAGAAAGCTTTGATTCAGATTCTGACAAAGATGATGGTGATGCCTTCATCGCAGCCCTGGCCACCCATGCATCTAATGATGTGTGGTTGATTGATTCTGGTGCATCATTCCACATGACCTCACATCGAGACTGGTTTACTAAGTATGAAGAATTTGGTGGTGGAAGGGTGTACCTTGGTGATGACTCTCATCTAAAGATTGTTGGTTGTGGAAGATTCTCAATCCGATTCCCTAATGGACGAGTGAAGGGGATCACTGGAGTTATGGACATTCCAGGCCTTGCATGGAACCTGCTTTCTGTAAGTATGTTGAATGATGTAGGTGTGTAGGTTGTCTTTTTGAACAATGGATGCAAGATGACAAGGGGATCTATGGTGCTTACGAAGGGTACTCGAAGGGGTATTCTGTTTCAGTTGGAGGCATGCACTTCATAGTGCAATATTTCTTATGACTCAAGGAAACAAGCTGCTGTCACTTCATCCCCACCATCTAAACATGCAGTGAAGAAATCTGTTGTAACCAGTTCTGATGGTGGTGCACATGCCATGGAAGCCAAGCTTCTTGTTGAAAAGACTATGTTATGGCATTTGAGATATGGCCCCATTGGTGAGAAGGGTCTGCGTACCCTAAAAAATAAAAAACCTCATTGAGGGGTTAAATGATTCTAATCTTGAGTTCAACTTTTGCAAACATTATATTTATGGAAAACAAAACTGTGTTTAGTTTTACTCTAGTTCTCACAAGTCTTCTGGTGTATTGGATCTAATTCATTCTAATGTGTTTGGTCCTGTGAATGTTCCTTCGATTTCAAAATCTATATATTTTGTATCTTTCATAGATGATTATAGTAGAAGGACATGGGTTAATTTTATCAGAAGCAAGACTGAAGTCTTTAGTTGGTTAAGGAGTTTAAAGCCTTTGATGAAAATTAGACTTGTAAAAAGATTAAGTGTTTAAGAACTGACAACAATGGTGAGTTTTGTTTGGTAGAATTCGATAAGTTCTATAAAGAGCAAGGGATTGAAAGGCATAAGACAACTCCATACACCTTGCAGAAAAATGGAGTTGCAGAGAGGATGAACAAAAAACTGATGGAGAAGGCTAGGAGTATGCTTAGTGGAGCAAGCCTCGAACAAAAGTTTTGGGTTGAATCTGTTGCTACTACTTGCTATCTACTAAACAAATCTCCTACATCAGCTCTTGTTGGCAAAACACCTATGGATGTGTGGTCTGGTAAGAAGCCTTCAATAAGGCATCTTCATGTTTTTGGCTATGAGGCATATGCACATGTGCCTAGGGAGAAATGGTCTAAGTTGGAGAATAAGGCTGTTAAATGTATTTTCATTGGCTATGGCATCAGTGTGAAATGATACAAGCTTTGGGATCCCATGACTGAAAAAGTGTTGTATAGCATAAGTGTTATCTTCAGAGCTAACACCTTCTTCCATTGTTCTACAGCCAGAACAGTCAGAAAAGAAAGAAGATGTGGTTCAATTTCCTTCTACCCCTAAGAAGATTGAACTGACAAACCCTATGAGGCCTGATGATGAGGAGAGCTCTAGCAGCTCTTGAAGCAAAGAAGAAGAAGCAGAACCTCAACCTTAGCTATTGAGGAGGTCTACACGAACAAGAAAGCAACTTGATAGGTTTGGTTATTCATTACTTGATTCTAGTTATGCTTTTTCTTTAGTTTCTAACACTGATGAGCCTAGAACTGTGAAAGAGGCTATAGGCATGAAAGATGTAGGTTCCTAGAAGGAGGCCATGAGGATGAGATGGCTTTTTTGGAAAAGAACAAAACATGGGACTTGGTGCCTTTGCTTGATGGACAGAAACTTGTTGGTTGCAAATGGGTGTTCAAGAAGAAATTCAGTGTAGATGGCAGTGTTGAAAAGTACAAGGCTAGATTGGTTGTGAAGGGGTACTCACAAATGGAGGGAATTGATTATGGTGAAATTTTCTCTTCCATTGCAAAGATGACATCCATTAGATTTCTATTATCTCTTGCAGCTTCTTATGATTTAGAGGTAGAACAGATGGATGTGAAGAAAACTTTCCTTCATGATGATTTGGAGGAAGAAATCTACATGTCACAGCCAGATCATTATATAGAGAAAGGTAAAGAAAATTTGGTTTGCAAGCTTAAGAAGTCTTTGTATGGTTTGAAGCAGTCTCCTAGGATGTGGTACTTGAAGTTTGATGCCTTTATGCTGTCAATTGGTTATCTGAGATCAAAATTGGATCATTGTGTGTATTACAAGTTTGAAAATGATCGCATTCTCATTATTGCATTGTATGTTGACGATATGTTGTTGATTGGGAATGGTAAGAATATGATTTCCAATTTGAAGTCTCAGTTGTCATCACAGTTTGAGATGAAAAATCTTGGGGTAGCTAGGTACATTCTAGGAATGGAGATCAGAAGAGATAGAACAACTAGAAAACTTTGGTTAAGCCAAAGTATGTGAAGACCATGGTGGACAAGTTTAGCATGGCAGATTGTAGACTAGTGAGTGTTCCTATTTTATTAGGAACAAAGTTATCTATTAGTGATTGTCCAAAATCTCCTAGTGAGGTGGAGGACATGAGCAGAGTACCTTATGCTAGTGTTGTTGGTAGTTTGATGTATTCTATGGTCTGCACAAGACCAGACATTGCCTAAGTAGTGGGAGTCCTTAATTAATTTATGGGTAATCCTGGACAGGTACATTGGGATGTAGTTAAGAGAGTGTTCCAATATTTGAGGTGTACTTCTGAGTATTCCATATGTTATCACGGTAATGCTACAAGACCTCCACATTCAATTTGTATTCATGGATTTGTGGATTCTGATTGGGCAGGTGGCATTGATAGCAGGAGATCCACCAGTGCATATGTGTTCACAATGTTTGGTGGTGTAATTAGTTGGATGAGTAAGTGACAACTTGTGGTTTCTTTGTCCACTATTGAAGCTAAGTATATGGCTACAACTCATGCTTGCAATGAAGCCATTTGGCTTAAGAGATTGTGTTCAGATATTGGTGTTGATGCAGGTTAAATTACGATCAGTTGTGACAGTCAGAGTGCAATTTGCCTTACAAAGAATCCAACTTTCCATGTCAGAACAAAGCATATTGATGTACAGTTTCACTTTGTGCGAGACATTATAGAGGATGGGAAGGTAAATTTGGAGAAGGTAGATACTTCAAAGAATGTTGCAGATGCATTGATGAAGCCAGTGGGCACATAGAAGTTTAGATGGTGTTCGGAGTCTATGGGCCTCTCGGTCTATAGTAGTTAAATCCTATTAATTCTATTGGCTTTTACAAGGTGTTCAATAAGTGGAAGAATGTTAGGAATTAAGATGTCTCAACCTTGGTAATTCCTTGTATTATTTCATTGTATTTATTTATTCATTGCCTATGATGTAAATTAATTGTAAATTTTATATTGTCATCTTGTGGGATGTGGCACGGTGATGTGCCATCCTACATGGAAGATGACAACTTGTAATTTTGTCCTCACATGAGGAGATAGGCATCCCACTTAGTGGTAGGAATGTTTTTCCATGTGTCAGGATCTTGGATGTTGTGTAATGGAATATTGACCAAAACGGTCATGACAGATTCCTATGACAGTTTTATGACATGTAAGAGTCAGAAATAGGAGATTCTATGATAGGTACATACAAGTGATGAAGAGCATCTTTGGGGAAGGCATCTTTGGGCACCCCAAGGTGGGTTATGACATGTTGTAAGAGAATATGCTATTTATATCATGTGTATGATAGATTCTCTTACAGATGTAAGTCATTATGCTATGACAAATTCTATGACGGTTGTAAGAGTCGTAGAAGCATCTGTCATTACCCATTTTGGGAAAAGGTGACCTCTTTTGGATGGAGTGACCTAACAAGTGTCAGGAACATTCTACAAGGTTGGACAAGTGTCCATAGGTATGGGTTTTGGGCCATGAGGCCATGTTGGAACCCATTCCAAGATAGAGCCAAAACTGCCTTGTAAACTCTTTATAAGCAGGTGCTTTGAGGAGGTGATGTACTACAGGTTTTATAGGTACTGTTATACTACCGGATCATCTCTAGATATGAGTGTCAAAGACACCTACAAGAGAATTGGCTCTGATTCGTATTGTAATCTCTTTGTTTATGTAATACAATTGAGCAGTGTTTTGGAGTGTGGGGTTTTTTCACCCCTAAGGGTTTTCCCCATGTATATCTTGTGTCTCTCTTCTTCTATCATTATTTCTTCCTCATGTGTTTGCTGCAATATCTCATGTTAATGGTTTAATGTTGCTATAATAGTTAGGATAAATTTGAATTTGCACTCTTCTCCCCTCATTAGATTAGTGTAGGAAGTGATTTCTGCACACCTAGCTTCCTTTCAGTGCCTCCTTTCATGCAACCGCAAATCGGGATGCCTTCAAAAATTATCAAGAAGGAAAATTTGGCAAAGTTTATCTTGGTGACAATGAGCCATGTGAGATAGTTGGCAAAGTTGACATAATGTTACATCTAAAGAATGAAAACAAGTGGCTATTGAGTGATGTAAGACATGTTCCTAAGCTAAAGAGGAACCTGATTTCCACAAGACAACTTGATGCTCAAGGGTGTAGCATCACCTTCTCTTCTAATATTTGGAAAGTAACCAAAGGAGCCTTAGTTGTTGCAAAAGGTAGAAAATTGGGATCTATTTATGTGCTAGAGTGTCACACTGAAGTAGGAGCTATGATGGTGGTAGTGGACAATGGGGCAGAACTTTGGCATAAGAGGCTTGGGCATATGAGCAAGAAGGGAATGGCAATTTTGCTCAAAAGATGTCAACTTTCAGGTTTACAATCAATAGATTTAGAGCTATGTGAGCATTTCCTTTATGGGAAACAAAGACGGGCTAGATTCTCCAAAACCAAACATGACAAGAAGTCAAGACCCTTGGAACTCATGCATTTGGATGTGTTCAGTCCCACAAAAGTAACCTACATTGGAGGAGCAAACTATTTTGTAATTTAAGGTTGTTTTTGAAAATTAAATTGAAAAAAAAATTAAATGTCTAAAAACTGACAATGGGAGGGAGTTTTGTTCCTTGGATTTTGATACTTATTGTGTAGATAATGGCATCCAACGCATCAAAATTATACCATTCACACCTCAAGAGAATGGTGTAGCTGAAAGGTCAAATCGTACAATTCTAGAGAGGCCTTGTAGTATGCTCTCTAATGCTGGTTTGAGCAAAGAATTGCGGGTTGAGGCAGTTAACACATCCGTCTATTTGATCAATAGAAGTCCTTCTACTAAGCTAAATTTTGAAATTCTGGAAGAAGAGTGGTTTGAAATAAATATCTCTTACAATTACCTTCGAGTCTTTAGCTATTAGGTGTTCACTTACATTCCCAAGGAGAAGCGAATGAAATTGGATTTCAAATCCAAACAATGTATCTTTGTTGGTTATGGGGAAGAGCAATATAGATTTAGGTTGTGGGATCCTGTTGCAAAGCAAATTATTCATAGTTGCGATGTGGTCTTCAATGAAAAAGTGTTCCCAACCCTACAAGCACAAAAAACACAAGCAAATGAGTATATATCAATTGATGATATTGGGAGTGATACACAATTTTCACATTCAAATGTGGCATCAAATACAGATGGAAATTCAAATCCAGCATTGGCACAAGGTAACCAAATTACTCTGCCACCTCTCAACACTGGTTCTTTTTTTGAAGACATTGGTCTTAGTGAGCGCTTTGTCTCCTATCTACCATCCAATACCCATTCACCACATTTAGTGGGAGTAATTCGCACGTAAGCTAAGGATCACATATCTTCATCCATGGTTCAATGTCTAAGGTCAAACAATCTGCGAGTGTCTTGCAATGCTTTTGAACCAATCGCACCACAAGACACTTTAAATCCACCATCCCTACCCTCTCAACATGAAATGCAACCTCCTTTGCACCCAACGATCCCACAGTCATTGCTAAATGACACACCTGCTGTGCAAAATACAAGTCGTTCATACCTGACTCCATCGCACCATGTTTACAATCCTACACAGCTAGGAAATTGTGACTCTATTCATAATGGTGTTAGAAGTGTTCAAAATTTAGTGGAAAATGTTCCCACGGAGGCTCAAGAGGTAGAGCCTTCTACTATGGTACAACACTCCCATAACATGTTTAATCTTATGATTATGGTGCAGGGGGGTCTAATGCACCTCTAAATACTTTACTATCCATGCCACAATCATCACAAATAGACTGACAACATCAAAATCCTCCCACACTTGTAGCAAGGGAGTCACAAGTGTTACAAAGAAATCCATCCACTATGCAAGAAATACATAGGGACAATATAGAAATACAGGGTAGTGATTTTGAAAAGTATGTTGAACAATAGAGGAATGTTCTAGCTACAAAACCTAATGAATAGGGTAGTCTACAAGGACAAAATCCTCTGTTAATGAGGTCTACCAGGGAGAGGAAACCTCCATCCAAGTTGGATGATTATCAATTGCTCATATCTGATTAATTAGAGCCAACTACATTCCAAGAGGCCTGCAATGATAAGGATAGTGAAAAGTGGATGGCTGCAATGAAAGAGGAAATGGAGTCCCTCATGACCAATCACACTTGGGACTTGGTAAAACTTCCACCCAATCGAAAGGCATTGAAGAATTAGTGGGTGTATATACTGAAATAGGAAGGAGGCATAAAATGCTACAGGCCAGACTAGTAGTGAAAGGGTATGATCAACAAAAATGAGTAGACTTCAATGAGATCTTTTCACCAGTCATGAAGATGAACACAATTCAAGTTGTCTTGGGCTTGGCAGCAGTTTATGACCTTGAGCTTGAGCAACTCGATGTCAAAATTGCATTTCTCCACAATGACATAGAAGAGAAATTGTATATGCATCAAGCTGAAGGTATTGTCAAACAAGGGCATGATAATCTGTATTGCAGATTAAGGAGGAGCTTGTATGGGCTAATACAAGCCCCAAGGTGGTGGTACATCAAGTTTGATAACTTCATTATGGAGAATCAATTTATACGTTGCGAATCTAATCCATGTCTATACTACAAGGTGCTCGCAAATGGTGAATTTGTTTTATTTCTGCTCTATGTTGACGACAAGCTCATAACTGGCACCAATGCCTGAGTTATTAGTGATTTGAAGCAACTCTTGGGTAACAAATTTGCAATGAAGGACCTCACAAAAGCAAAGAAGATTCTTGGTATGACCATAATCCAGGATTGAAAGAAGAAAGAAATCAGACTATCTCAGCAAAAGTATATTGAAAAAGTTTTGGACAGATTCAATATGAGAGGTGCTAAGCCAGTTAGCACTCCACTTGCTGATCATTTTTGCTTCTCTTCTAAATTGTGTCCCAAAGCACAAGAAGACCAAGACTACATGAAACACATTCCATATTCTTTAGCTATGGGAAGTCTTATGTATGCAATGGTGTGCACCCATCCTAATACTTCCCATGCAGTGAGAGTTGTGAGCCGGTTCATGAGTAATCCCGATAAAACTCATTGGGAAGCTATGAAGTGGATATTGAGGTATCTAAAAGGCACTTCTAACTAGGCCTTATGTTTTGGTGGGAAAGTTACACAACTACAAGGCTTCATTGACTCTGATATGGCGGGTGACTTGGATAAAAGAAGGTCTACATCAGGTTATGTTTTCACTTTTGCTAGGGCTGCTATCAGGTGGGTCTCAAGGCTACATCAAGTAGTTTCTCTTTCCACTACTGAGGATGAGTACATTGCCCTTACCAAATGTGTGAAATAAATGGTTTGGTTGTAGCATTTGTTAACTGAGTTGAGATCCAAACAACAAGTTTTCACACTCTTTTGTGATGGCAACATTGCTATCCATTTGGCAAAGAATGCGGCATTTCATAACAAAACTAAACACATTGAGTTGAGGCATCACTTCATTCGTAGCATGATTGAAGAAGGGAAGTTGCAAGTTGAAAAGATTGATACAAAGGTCAATCCAGCTGATGCATTGACCAAGGTTGTACCAAGAGAGAAGTTTGAATTCTGTAGAGCTTCTCTCAGCATTTTCAAACTCTGACAATAGACCTGAAGTAGGGGAAGAGCTCTAAAAGTTTGTAGTAGTCATTGGGTTTCAAGTGGGAGATTATTGGATATGAAACCCATCGGTTACCTCTTATCCTTTTGTGGTGACTCTTCATTGTCTTGGCTCTTCCTACCTTATCTTCTCATGGATATTGTAAACAATATAAGCATATGTATATGCTTCTATAAACAAGACAGAGAACATATTATAATATAGAGATTTTCCCTGCTTTTGTGGACGTAGCCATATATATGGTGGACCATGTTAAATTGACTTGTCTTGTGTGATTGTTTATTGTTTACTATTCTATTATTCTTTTGCTTTTGCTGTTCCATTATGTTAACAATAACTAGGATGAAATGCACATGAATGAAACTTATTTCCACTACAAATCAGCTCATGTACACATTCTCCATCACTTCCAGAGTCAAAGGCCCATACCCTTGCTGAATCCTCACTAACAGTTGCCAAAACATTTCTAGTTTTATCCCAAGAAAGAGATTGCATAGGTTTTTTGTGTCTCTGCATATCAAAGATGGTACCTTTTTTAACCCTATGGCCTGTCATTGTTTAATCAACTAGATGTTACCATTCATAAGAGTTACATGAATGCATTTGTTTATGAACATGACTTTTCTCATAAAATAGGCATCTATGTAGCTATACATCAATCCATAGAAAGGATCCTACTACGAGGGTTCTCTACTAACAAGACAAGAAGGTTTACCATGTTTGATTTGTATCTTACAACAAATAGCAAGTACGAATAGAAGTTATCTAAAAGTTGTTCAATTGAATAGAAGTTGTGCATGTTTCTGTACCCTACAAGTAGCAACTACGAATGCACAATAACTATTTTCAAGTTTTCATTTAAAACAAAGGGAAATGGTAGTGTGAAAAACATAAAACAAGACAAAATTGAAGGTGCAACAATTGTCTAGTCCTAAATCAACAAGAAATACACAATTCTATACTTGATTACTTCCTGCACATTCTCTATCTGCAATCCTTGAAAGTTAAATGAAGCATAATGATAAGAGGGAGATGCAAACAGTGCCAAATTAGACAATATACAAACCTGTAAAGAACACACACAAGGTTCACTCTCAACAACGAATATTGAAACAACATTTTTAGTAGCTACAACAAGAAACCTGCCAATCTGTGGTTGAAATCACATTTGACTCATACCACCCTTCAAAATCCCATAGTTCCATAGAAGAAGACACGACATAGTTAGAAAATATCCCAACTCTAAAGATCATAGTCAATTATGGAAAGTATCGACTAGCATTGTGCTTGAAAATGCTTCAAGAATAAGCTACCTTAAATATTCTTGTGCAAATCCCCTAGGTAACACTCCAGTAGCGGATTTCACTATCTCCATCACAAGAACAAATGAGATCTTCATTATTTGGGTGGAAATCAAGTGACATAACTGATGCATCATGACCAATAAACACATGCAACGAAAAGTTTGGCTGCAAAATTCCACCAGAATATAACATTTATCAGACAATAAAAATGAACACCTAACCCTCATTTAACAGGACTGCACAGAAACTAATGAAAACATTGAAAGAAAGAACATAATATATACAACAAAACTCATATCCAGCAATCATGATCAATCAGCAATAATCCAACACAAGAAAATGGACCTACTCATTCAACTGACTATTCTTAAATATCATCCACTTCAACAGTTAAAGGTCAATTTTGCCTAATAAAAATAGGACAAATATTTACCACTTTTTATTGTGAATGAGGTGTAAAATTGCTATTGTTTGTTTGACCATTGAAGTGGATAATATTTAAGGAGAGTGCTCCAAACCCATACCTATGCATTCAAAGCTTAACAGTTTCTTATTGCACACAATCAAGATTGAAGAGAGAATTAATTGTGCTAATAACTTGAGGTAAACCCATAAGGATGAATCAGGTCCCTTTTTCTTGAAAATAAATACAAATGATGTTTTTTTGTTCTTAAAATCATCAAAGCAAGACAACTCTGTTAAGAATGTTAATAAAGCTTAGCTACTAAGGGGTAGTTGTCTTACTAACATTGTTAGCATCCCAAACCCTGGCTCTTCTATCAAAAGATGATGTAGCCAAGCGGGTTGAATTAGGACTAAACTGCACATTAGTGATTGGAAAAGAATGCTCTTCTAAATATCTTTTAAGTTTCAATGTGTCCATGTGATGAAGGGGATAAATCATAAAACACACAACAACAAAAATTGTACACAAAAAATAGAACCTTCTTTATTGATTTGGACAACTTATTACATTATAGAAGCTCAAATACAATTAGGGGAATAAACTCTCCACAGGCTACAACACATTATAGCTTCCTATTCCCAGACTCTAGAATCACCTGCCTTGTATAGCCCTAAATCAACTAGGGTTTCTATTTTCCCATCTATTCTTGACTCCACACTTGCCCCCTTAACTCTACTACTACCCAGGGTTCCCAAAAATGGATATTAATAGCCTTTTTGGTGCCAACAATCCTATTTCAAAATTTGCATCTCCCTCCAAAAATAGGTCAACTTCTGGGAGCCATAACTTTTGATCCAAGAGTCCGATTGACGAACTATTTTATGCGTTAGAAAGCTCGCAAAGTGCTCTACATGCTAAGAACTAGCTCTATTGGTTCTAGCCATTTTTAGGCCCGTACGGGGCTGTTTAGTGCCTCAAACCTGAGTTTGAATAGTTTTCAAGTTTTTTTTCAAGAAACAGAAACTTTAATATCTTTCAGCTCGCAAATGATCTTTTTGTGATTCCTTCGCCAAAGGTCTTATATTTCCATTACGTAACTTCCTGTAAATTTTAATTTCATTCCGTGCCCAAATGCAAACTTTCTAAAAATAGCAGGTTACTATTTTTAGTAGTTTGGAAAAACTGAAAGTTCTACATTATTATTCAAGCGATTATGGAACTAGAACCACAAATTTTGAAAAGAAATGGAAAGAACATCAATAGTTTTGAAACACATCTTTTTTTTGGGTGATGCAAGATTGCCCTTACACCATTGGATGCTCATGCGTCAGACACCCAGGGTAATTTGAAAAGTGACCCTATCATGTCTTAGGTGTTTCTGTGAGGAAAACCCAAATGGTCAACCTCTGCCTTAGACAACCAAGAAGAATCTTCAATAGGTCTTCCTTTCCATTTCACCAGATATTCTTCATATTGCCTGTTCTGAGTACTTCTTCCCACATGGCTATCCAAGATCTCTTCTATCTCCTCTGTTGAAGTAGATGATGGAATACTCCACTGTTCTTCTGTTGGTCCATCCTATGTTCCACCTTCATGATATTCTAATAAATCAGCAATGTTAAAAATAGGGGAAGTGTTGATCCCACTCAGCAACTCTACCTCATATGCATTTCCTGAATCATGTTTCTTCAAAATTTTGCATGGTCCAAATTTCTTCATTTTCAACTTATTATATGTTCCAATTGGGAACCTTTCTTTTCTCAAGTGAACCATGACTTCATCTCCTACCTAGAATTCCTTATATCTCCTCTTCTGATCTGACTTAGCCTTGTACTGAATATTCATCTTATTAATGTGCTTTTTCACCTCTTCATGCAAATTCTTGATGTGTTCTACAAAGTCTTTTGCCTCGGCACTTGTCTTTTCTCCTTTGTCCAGGTTCCTTAACTCTAAAGCATTTCTTGAACTATTCCCATATACAATCTAGAATGGTGATTTACTAGTACTCCTATTGATAGAATTGTTGTAAGCAAATTCTACTTGTGGTAAAATCAAATCCCATCCCTTGGGCTTATCTCCTACTAAGAATTGTAGCAGGTTACCCAAACTCCTATTCACCACTTCAGTTTGTCCATCAGTCTATGGATGGTGTGCAGAACTAATCTTCAAATTTGTCTTCAACTTCTTCCACAATGTCCTCCAGAAATGACCAACAAACTTGGTATCTCGATCTGAAACTATGCTCTTTGGTAGACCATGTAGTCTCACCACTTCCCTAAAAAATAACTCTACAATGTGAACACCATCATCAATCTTCTTACAAGGAATAAAATGTGCCATCTTTGAGAATCTGTCTACCACCACAAAAATAGAATCATGCCCTCTCTATGTACTTGGTAAACCAAGAACAAAATCCATACTAATATCATCCCATGGCTTCTCTGGTACAAGTAATGGTTGATACAACCTTGTATTCTAACTTTTTCCTTTTGCCATCTGACATACTCTGCAACTCTGCACAAACTTCCTCACATCCTACTGCAACTGTGGCCAATAATAATTTTCACCAACAAGAGAAATGGTCTTATCTCAACCAAAGTGTCCAACCAATCCTCCACTATGCTTCTCTTTAATCAGGTTCTCTCTCATGGAACTCCTCGGAATGCACAACTGGCTTCCTCTAAACAACATGCCATCTTGGATTATGAAATCCAACCATTTTGTCTTGTCCAAAGTAACAGGCTCCAGACAAGCTTTCCAAGCCTCTGCAAAATCTGGATCTTTAGGATATAAACTTTTAAGCTCATCAAACCCAACAACCTCTATCTTCATTTCTGTCAACAAATTTTGCCTTCTGCTCAAGGCATCTACAACTTTGTTGGACTTCCCACTCCTATGCTTTAAAACAAAGGTATAACTCTACAAAAACTCAACCCATTTTAAGTGCCTTTAGTTCAACTTCCCTTGACTATTAAGATAATGCAAAGCCTGATGATCAGTATATAAAATAAACTCTTTTGGCAACAAATAATGTCTCCATTTCTTCAAAGCTTGAACTATTGCATAAAATTCTTGATCATAAACAAAATACTTTTTCTTTGCATCATTAAGCTTCTCACTAAAATAGGCAATGGGCTTACCTTCTTGGCTCAAAACAGCTCCTATACCACTACCACTAGCATCACAATCTACTTGAAATACCTTATTGAAATCTGAAAGTGCCAAAACAAGTTGTTCTACAACTTTCTGCTTCAATGTATCAAAGCTCTTGTCTGCTCCTTTAATCCATCTAAACTCTTTTCTATCCCCTCTCATTGTCTCAGTTAGGGGTGTACAAATGTTACTAAAATTCCTGATAATCTTTCTATAAAAACTTGCCAAACCATGAAAAAATCTTACCTCCGTTGGACTCCTTGGTGTAGGCTATTCAATGATAGCCCTTACTTTTTATGGGTCCATCTTAAGACCTTCCTCTGAGACAACAAATCCTAGGTATACCAACTCCTTTGTAAAATTATATTTCTTTAGATTAATCAGCAACTTCTCCTCCCTTAGCTTCTCTAGAACTCTTCTGATATGCATCAAATGCTCATCCCAAGTCTTACTGAAAATCAAAATATCATCCAAATAAACAATAACAAAACTTCCCAAAAATTCTTTTAGTACCTCATTCATGAGCTGCATGAATGTGCTCGGTGTATTGGTTAGCCCAAATGGCATGACTAACCACTCATACAAACCTTCTTTGGTTTTGAAGGCTATCTTCCACTTGTCTCCTTCTCTAATACGGATCTGGTGATACCCACTCTTCAGGTCAATCTTTGTGAAGTACTTGGCTCCATTCAAACAGTCCATTATGTCATCCATTCTGGGCAATGGAAATCTGTACTTGATCATGATCTTATTGATGGCTCGAGAGTCTGTACACACTCTCCACTCTCCATCTTTCTTTGGTGCTAGTATTGCAGGTACTGCACATGGACTTAGGCTTTCTCTTATCAATCCCTTCCTCAACAACTCCTGAACTTGTCTGTTCAACTCTTCACTCTCTACTGGAGTCATTCTATGGGCTGCCTTGTTTGGCAAACTAACTCCTGGTATCAAATCCATTTGATGACTTATCTTCCTTACTGGTGGTAAACCTTCTGGTACATTATCAGAGATAATGTCCTGAAATTCTTCCAACATATCTGAGACTTCTGCTGGTACATCTTCACATTTCTCTTGACTAATCTTAGGAATCAATGCAAAGCAATGACACTCATGCTTCATACCTTCCAAAAATTTCCTACCATCTACCAAACAAATTCTGGCAGTACTACATACCTTTTCTTCCACCTTCTTCAAGGGCTTCAACTTATGATGAACTCCATCCTTTGTTAGGGATTATGTGTTTGCACAGCTATCATGGACAGCGCTCCTATCATACTACCATGGCCTCCCCAACAACATCTGACATGCATCCATCGGTATGATATCACACAACACCTCATCATGGTAGTCACCAATCTTGAACTTCACTAAACATTGCTCATTAACCAAAGCTCTATGGTCCTTCTGCAACCATGCAATCTGATATGGATGTGGATGCTTTCTTCTTGTCAACTTCAACTTGTCAACCATCTTCTTTGAAACAAGATTATCAGTGCTTCCACTGTCAATAATAATATCACAACACTTATCTTCACATTTGCACCTTGTTCGGAATAAACTCTTCCTCTGATTGGGTTCTTTCTCCTCATTCAGCAAGGTTCTTCTAACAACTAGGGTTTCTCCTCTTTCAGCATCTTCAGAATGCTCAGAATGTGCATCTTCATCTACATGTGTAACTCATGCATTACCTTCAAGTCTTCTATTTGTCCTTCCTTGATGTTACGGACACTCATATGCTCGATGCCCTTCTTCTCCACATTGGAAACAGGTTCCTCTAAAACCTCCTCTTCCAGGTCCTTGCCCAGGTCTGCCTCTTCCTCTTCCTCTTTGCTCACCATTGTTTTGGTCACGAGGGCAGTAGGTATTATCCCCTCTTTGATTTCAACTAGTGCCTGCTTCTTCATTTTTCTTTTGATCTTCATTACGGCCTCCATAGGGTCTTCCACCAGTCCTTCCACCTTGACCTCTTCCCCTTTGCTTGCTATCAAATCTTTTGTTCAACTTCTCTTCCACCTTCAGGGAAAACTAGTACGCATCTTCTATGGTTGTCATTCTGACCAGGCTCAACTCCTCTTGAATACTCAGCCTCAACCCATTAATGTAACGGGCTACCTTCTCCTTGTTGGGCTCTGCATGGCCTATCCT
Organism: Cunninghamia lanceolata; assembly: GCA_027924645.1. Taxonomy (NCBI): domain Eukaryota; kingdom Viridiplantae; phylum Streptophyta; class Pinopsida; order Cupressales; family Cupressaceae; genus Cunninghamia; species Cunninghamia lanceolata. Next base: position 2,446,243 of record BSBN01000193.1, on the reverse strand, counting down.
AATAGTAATTTTATAAAACTCTTCTGTATACTCCTTAACAGACTTGTTACCATGCTTCAGTCCTTGTAGCTTCTTCAGCAACTCCATCTCATAGTCCACAGGAATGAACTGCTTCTTCAGTTTCTCCACCATCTGATCCCATCTGGTGATCTTTCCTTTTCCTCTTCTATTCCTCTCTAATTGGACCTCCTTCCACCAAATATTGGTGTGGCCCTTCAACTTTGTTTTTGCAAACTTAACCTAATCTGGGTCCTCCACAGCTTCATACTCAAAATACTCCTCCATGTCATTGATCCAATCAATAAGCTGTTCTGGATTCAAATCTCCAGAATATGTAGAAACTTTGATCCTGGGCCTCTTTCAGATCTTTGAAGTGGCCCTCAACAACCTAACTTCTGCAGGATCTCCGGCAGCTTCTTGTTCTTCGTCAAATAGCTCTTCTTCAACTTCATCTTCACTCTCTTCTCTCGTCCTTGGCTCAAACCCTCTTCGTAGCTCCTCTTGCAATGCATTGATTTACCTTTGTAGGGCTCTAAAACCCTCTTCCATCAAAGCATTCCTCCCAACACGATTCCTTCATGGAGGCATCTTGGTCTCCACAGCAAACCCACAACCTCAGGTCCTGGTGCAAACTACCTCACAGTCGGCAATCTATCTATACACTCAGGAAATCTTGCTCTGATACCACTTGATGAAGGGGATAAATCATAAAAAACACAACATAAATTGTATATAGAAAATAGAACCTTCTTTATTGATTTGGACAACTTATTACATTACAAAAGCTCAAATACAATCAGGGGAATCAACCCTCCACAGGCTGTAACACATTACAACTTCCTATTCCCAGACTCTAGAATCACCTGCCTTTTGTAACTCCAAATTAGCTAGGGTTTCTGTTTTCCCACCTATTCTTGACTCCACACTTGCCCCTTGAACTCTACTATTGCCCAGTGTTCCGAAAAATGGTTATTAATAGCCTTTTTGGTGGCCAACAACCTTATTTTGAAATTTGCATCTCCCTCCAAAAATAGGTCAACTTCCGGGAACCATAAATTTTGATCCGGGAGTCTGATTGATGAACCGTTTTATGCGTTAGAAATCTTGCGGAGTGCTATGCAAACTAAGAACCCGCTCTGTCAGTTTTGGCCATTTTTGAGCCCGTACGGGGCTGTTTAGTGCCTCAAACCTGAGTTTGAATAATTTTCAGGAGTTTTTCGAGAAATGGAAACTTTAATATCTTTCAGCTCGCAAATGATCTTTTTGTGATTCCTTCGCCAAAGGTCTTATATTTCCGTTATGTAACTTCCTTTAAATTTTGACTTCATTCTATGCCCAAATGCAAACTTTCTAAAAATAGCAAGTTACTATTTTTAGCAGTTTACAAAACTAAAAGTTCTACATTATTATTCAAGCGATTATTGAACTAGAACCACAAATTTTGGAAAGAAATGGAAAGAACATCAAGAGTTTTGAAACACATCTTTTTTCTTAGGTGATGCAAGATTTCCGTTACACCACTAGATGCTCCTACATCACCATGTTCCACAACACTACCTACATTTCCAGAAAAGTCCATAACACTATGGGTTTTAGCCACAACACTAGATCATGCATGTCCAAAACAAAAAGTAATAAATACCATAGTTTTGTGTCTACATTCAGATTACCTTCTGTTGGTGTATAAACTCATACGAGTTATACCTAACTTAATCATAGTTAGTGGTTTTCCTCACATGTGGAAAGACTAAGTCCTCTTGTTGAGTCATTAGTCGATGTGTCAATGCATCTTTGACACATCGCTACTATTTTGGAGGGAGGTTAAACCTTGAGCTATTCTCTTGGTTCTAATTTTGCCACCTTTCCTATTCTTGTGGAGACTTGTTCATCAAGCTTCACCTATTAATACCGATTTAGTTGTAAGCCAATTAGTTCATTTTCAATACATTGCATTTGTGTTTGATTTCTGCTCCATGATCTTGGACTTCCACTCCCATATGGTATCAGAGTGAGTGGAATAGCACCAAATCATTTGATCATTGATTACATAGCTCCATTGGCAAATCTCTGCAACTTCTCTTGCACGCTAGGCTCAATCCAGCCTTCTATCACTGCATATCGAGCAGATAAAATTTTGTTTCAAAGCACATTTAAAACAAGTTTTTTTTGCAGGTCATAATCATCATTGGAAGAGCTCATCGACTCTCACCATAGTGAGGTTGAATCATAGCCGAGAAAGCCTCAAAAGAGGTGTTTTTTTCTGTTGTAGTTGTGCCTCACATACAGGTCAACTTTTATTAAGGTGAGTCTCACACAGAGACAAAACCTTGTGCCAATCGTGCCTAATATCATAGGCTGAATTCGCGTCTCCAAGCTGCATACTTCGGTGCCTCTGAGAGGCCCAGTCCTCTTGTCCTCATCACTACCTTTTACAGTGCATTCAAGCCACATCACTGCATCTATGTGTGGCATTTTCGCCACATATCCTCAATCGACGAGGTCCACTCAGGCATGAAGGTTGTAGCTATTTCACTGACACCAAATGGTGGAGCCAAGGCCGCATTTGTGGGAAGGAAATCAGAGCAAATCAGGCAAATTTGAAAGTGCCTTGGGAGGCACGTGAACAATGATGGATGGCAATTTCAAAGAGGGTATTTGCAGCACTATTCATTGTAATTTATGTCAATTTTTCTGACATAAGAAACTAGGGGGTGACATAAGCAGAAAGGCAAAATAGAAAGGGAGAGGGACACAAAAAATTTATTAATAAGCCCCTGGTCACACCCTACCATAGAGGGCTTAACTTTTTACCTATCAAGTTTTTTTCCCTCCATATATTAGTTTGCACAAAAATTTATTTTCAAGCACATTGAATTTTTTTTTAAGGTGTAATTTTTTGCATATGATCTTGTAATCAAGTCATTCAAAAGGTAAAAGTGCCTAATTTTTTATCCTCTATCATTCTAGCCTATCAATGCACTATTATTATAAAGTGCTCGTGCAAGTTAGTTTAGAGTGACAAAAACACTTCTTTAATAAGTTGAGCAATCTTGGGGGGAAACTACAAATAATCAAGGGGAGAAATCTGTGTGTTCATATTGCACACTTCTTAGGGAAGTGTTTGTTGTGAGAGTCACCTTTTTCACATCTCATTTTCACTTTCTCTATTTTCTCTTTCAAGTTTTCTGCATCTACAATCTGTGTGACTAAAAGGCATCATGGAGTCTACAGTTCCTATTCCTCCACTAACACCTTTCAATTATCCAGATTGGAAGATTAAAGTTGGTCTTGTGCTCAAAAGTAAGGGCCTATATAGGATAACTATGGGAATAGAAAAAGAACCTAATGCAGCTAAAGAGAAAGAAAAGTTTTTCAACAAATGTGATCAAGCATTTGGCTTTTTGTGTTTAAATCTATCTCCAGAATTATTGTTTCATGTCAAAAACTTATCTACACCTAATGAAGTGTGGGATACTTTAGACAAACTATTTGGAAAAATTGATGAACTCAAAAGTCATGAATTGGAAAATCAGATTTTAGGTCTTAGTCCTAGAAATTACTCAACTTTAGAAGATTTCTTGACAAAGTTTAAATCTTTAAAGTTACACTTAAAAGATTGTAGAATTGACAAGAAAGAGGATCAATTAATTCTTTTAGTACTTTCCAAATTAGGTCTGAAATTTTTTGTGTTTGTATCAACTTTCTATTCTACTAAAAGTACTCTTGGAGCATCATGGAAAATGCCCACTCTAGATAAATTCATTTCTGATCTCACAAGGGAATATGAGAAACTAATTCAGATGGGTTCTTTGAAGTCTACAAAGCCTCAAGCTCTAATTGCAGGGAATGACAAGCCACAAACTTCAAATGGGAAGAAGAACACTAAGAAGGGCAAGGATAGTAAGGAAACATACAAAATTGATGATATCAAAAAGGATAAATCTTCTCAACAAAGTAAGCACATTACAGAGAGGATAATATGTGCCTTTTGTAAAAAATCAAGGAATGATGAACATAAATGCATGAAGTAAATTGAAAGTCTCTCAAGTATTCTCAAAAAGAATAATATTGGGCTACTTGATTCTATCAAGGCATCTACATCAACTCAAGATAATAACAAGGACAAAGAGAAATCAAAAGGCAAAGATCTAGTTGTTACATCATCTTCATCTTCATCTCCATCTCCATCATGGATTATTGATTCTGGTGCTACTCATCGTATGGGTTCTTCTCAAGTTGCATTCACATCCTTAGAGCCATCCAGAATAGCTTCGGTCAACTTAGGTAATGATACCCCAGCATTGGTTAAAGGGAGAGGGTCTGTTGAAATCAAAGGGGGGATTTTTTCAAAAGTTCTTAGTGTACATTCACTGTCAACTAATCTCATTTCAGTGTATCAAATAACACACTTAGGGAAGGGTATGAGAGTTCATTTATCTCCAAATTTAGTTGAGATAAGAGAACTACAAGGTAATAAATTAGTTGCCATAGGGGAAGCCAATCATCAATCCAGATTGTATACCTTCTCAAGTTTTGCTACAGATATTTCTCCAAAGGCACTACTAACTCATTCAGATGAGGTTAGTAAATTATGGCATGAACGGTTTGGCCACCTTAACTACCATTATCTTGAACAACTTTGGCAACAAAAAATGGTTAATAGATTACCAAAAGTCAAGTTTTCTAAAGTACTATGTGAAGGATGTGCACTTGGTAAACATCCTAAAGCAAAGTTTGACAAAAGAGAAACTTGGAGGGCTAAACAAGTCTTAGAACTTGTTCATAGTGACGTCTCAGGAGATTTTCCACATCCTTGTTTTACAAAGGCTAGATATGTTCTCACATTTATTGATGATTTCTCACATTTTACATGGGTCTACTTCCTTAGGCAAAAATTAGAAGTGTTTGATTCTTTTCAAGATTTCAAAGCTTTGGCCGAAAAATAGTCAAGGAAAGTCATCAAGATTCTTAGAATAGATAATGGCAGAGAATATGTTAATAATATTTTTGAACAATTTTGGACAGCAGAAGGGATAGATTTGCAATGCATAATTCCATATTGATGAAGAGGACAGAGAAGTTTCTAACTATTAAGGCTGATTTGTACTAGTTTGACAGTCTTATTTTAGGAACAGCAATAGGCATGACTCCCTTTGTATTTTTTGGATGAACTTAGGCATTCAATAGGCCCTATGACATCTTGATGATAGTGGTAACCTCATCCTATAGGGTTCTATGTCTACGATTATGACTGTCCCATTGTAGGCTGCTCTCTTTCCTAGTAGGATAGTTTTTAAGACTGTCATGAAATATCTTGCAATTTAACCACCCTAAAGACAAGGTCATGAATGATTTAGATACCCTTTTGGATGCCCCAACACATATCCAAGGTTCAAATGAGGTTTTTTTTGGAAAGTATATCACATCAAATAGACTTGGCCTAATAGCAAGAGCCCCAATTAGGCCTCTTTTTCAAAGCAAGTACCCTAGAAACTTATGGCAGAACTTTTTGACCTATTTGGACACCTCAAGGCCATGTCAAAACAAAGGATTCTTAGGGTTTTAAGGGTCTATATTGGACTACAACATTTATGGCTATTGTCGTTCCCTCACTAGGCTTCTACACAACACCTAACACATGAGGATGTTAGGTTTCTTCACAACAACTTCATCAAATCCAATTCCCTGCCACCAAAACTCATGGAAAACATTGAAATTAACTCTACTCTATCCATTCCACTAATTTTCTACAGGTCTACGTTATTGGAATGGTTGGAACCAAGGAATTTGTAAATAAAACCCTAGATGAGGGTTCTACACCAACTTTCAGAAAAATGCCTATAACTTTGCAATGCAATTGCTTCAAACCTTCAAACCAAAAGCATTTGATAGTAGACTCACCCCTCTTTTAGATGATCATGATCATGCATAGTAACTCATCCGTACAATAGGATAGTACGGCCTGTAGCAGTAGATTTGATAGGAAAATGGGCAAAAAATTGTTGTAACTTCTTTATTATCTCCTCCAATCACTTCAAACTCTTTATTACATTGTAATGCACCTCTAAAAGGTTTAAAAAGTCCTTCATTCAATCGAAAGAAGGCAGTTTGGGTAGGTTATATGGGTGGGAAGGTGTGAAAGTACCCTGCAACCATCGAATAACCAATGTCTATCATTTTCTGCTCCTAATTACATGAATTAACGAGCGGTTCTTGTGTTTTCATAGTTTTCAAAGTTTCCAAACATCATTACAAGACAAATAATCCTTTGACAAGGCATTAGACCTATTGACACCTCCCTACATGCCTTAGAAAGGCTTACAAAGATGAATCTTTATGACTACCTCAACTATGACATCAACATGATGACTTTTGGACATGGTCCTTATTACAAACATGGGAATGGTCTTCCAAGACCTTATTACAACATCATGAACATCAAAATAAACATTAACAATGAAAGATAAATGGAGATCTCCTTAGTGCTCTTGTACCATACTCCCAGGTTGGGAAAGAACTCAAGTCTCTTAAGGAAGTAGATTAGCAAATGTGGTCTCATGCTTCAAGATGTCTTCTCCACTCATCCAAGTGGCATCTTCAGTAGGTAGGCCACTCCATTTGACAAGGTATTGCTTGTAGGTGTTCTTTCTAGTCTTCTTGATGACTTTGGTGTCCAAGATGCATTCCAATTTTAAGGTTTGATTGGGTGGAAGACCTTTAACCGATTCCTCATCTCCTACCATTGTCACATCTACCTCTAAATCTGCATTAGTACCACCCCTATAAGGAAACAAATCTAAGACATTAAAGATAGGAGATATGGCCAAGCCTTGAGGAAGCTCAATCTCATAGGCATTGGACCCAAACTTGTGCACAATCCAGCAAGGACCTATCTTCTTCATGAGGAGTTTGGTTGGCTACCCCTTCAGAAGTCTTTCCTTCTTCAAATGTGCCATGACCAAATCCCCAACCTTGTCTTGCACATCTCTCCTTCTCTCACTGGCTTTCTCATTGTTCTGTTGAAGAGTTTCTCTTACATTATCATGGATATCCTTCATGGCCAATGCAAAATCTTCCCCTTGAGCACTTCTCCTCTCCAATCCATGGAGATCTCTTAGTTCAAGAATGCCTCTTGGGTGATTCCCATAGACAATCTCAAATGGACTCCTTCATGTGATTCTATTGGTGGAGTCATTGTAAGCAAATTCAGCTTGAGGGATGATCATATACCATGCTTCTCCATGCTATTTTGTAAGGCATCTAAGAAGATTTCCTAATGACCTATTCACCACCTTAGTTTGGCCATCAGTCTGAGGGTGATAGGCTAAAGTGAATGACAATTGAGTGCCCAACTTCTTCCACACAGTATGCCAAAAGTGGCCCACGAACTTAGGATCCCTGTCAGACATAATGTTAAAAGGCAAACCACGGATTCTAACAATTTCCTTGAAGAATAAACTAGCAATGTATGAAGTATCATTAGTGCATTTGCAAGGTAAGAAATGAGCCACCTTTCTAAATCTATCCATCACAACAAATATGCTATCAAATCCCCTTTGAGACCTTGGAAGACCCAAAAAAAATCCATGCTAATGCTTTCCCATGGCCTATTAGGAATAGGAAGTGGCTGATATAGACCGGCATTAGATGAAGTACCTTTTGCCCTTTGACAAATACTACAACATTCAACAAACATTTGATTGCATTTTTGGTCAAAAATAAAACCTTTCCACCTGATCCAATGTCTTATCTAGCCTAAAGTGACCTCCTAATCCACCACAATGCTTTTCCCTTATGATGTTCTCCCTCATGGAACACCTAGGGAGACATAGTTGGCTGCCTTTAAACAACAACCCCTGCTACAACAAAAATTTAGAAAAATCAGAATGATATGAATCCAAAAAATGAGAGCAAACTTCGTATACCTCCTTGAAATCTTCATCATCTTTGTACATATGTTTGAGAGCATCAATTCCCACACTTTGCAACTGAATTTCTTGAACCATACACACCCTTCGACTCAATGCGTCTGCCACTTTATTGGACTACCCCTTCTTATGCTTGATAGAAAATGTATAGGCTTGGAGTTTCTCAACCCATTTCATGTGTTTATGACTGAGTTTTTCCTATAAATTTAGAAAACTAAGTGCATGGTTGTCAATATAAACAATAAACTCCTTTGGCAAAAGATAGTGGCTCCACTTTTTCAAGGATTGCACCATTGCATACAACTCCAAATCATAAGTAGAATACTTCCTTTTGGCATCATTCAATTTTTCACTAAAGAAAGCAACTGGTCTGCCTTCTTGACTCAAGACAACCCCTATAGCAAGGTTACTAGCATCACATTCCACTATAAACAACTTATTGAAATTAGGCAAAACAAGAAGAGGTTGTTGTGCTACCTTTTGTTTCAGAATTTCAAAAGAATCATTGGCTTTCTTTGTCCAATAAAACTTACATTTCTACCCCCTTTAATGGTATCCAAAATAGGTGCACAAATATGACTAAAACCCCTTATAAAAATCCTATAGAATGTTGCCAAACCGTGAAAACTTTTTACATCACCTACTATTTTAGGAGTTGGCCATGACAAAATAGCCTCTACCTTAGCTGGATCCATCTTCAAACTACCTTGAGAACTGACAAAACCAAGATACGTGAATTCTTCCTTCATGAAGACACTCTTTTCCATGTTGATCATCAATTTTTCATCATGCAATTTCTTCAAAACTTGATCCAAATGTTGCAAATGCTCTTCCTTTGTCCTACTAAACACAAGAATATCATCAAGATACACCACAACAAATTTGCCAATGAAATCTTGCAACACCTCAATCATAAGGCGCATAAAAGTACTTGGGGCATTGGATAGGCCAAATGGCATCACCAACCACTCATAAAGACCCTCATTTGTTTTGAAGGTTGTCTTCCATTCATCCCCTTGCTTTATCCTAATTTGATGATGCCCACTCTTAAGATCAATCTTGGAAAAGTATCTAGCCCCTCCCAAATAGTCCATTAAGTCCTCAATCCTTGGCATAGGGAACCTATACCTTATGGTGATCTTGTTAATAGCCCTAGAATCTGTACATAGTCTCCATTTACCATCCTTTTTAGGGGCTAGGACTATTGGGACAACACATGGGCTAAGGCTCTTTCTCACTAAACCCTTATCCAACAACTCTTGTACTTGCTTGGCAATCTCTTCATTTTGTGATGGTGTCATCTTGTAGGCTGCTTTGTTTGGCAATGTAGACCTAGGAATGAAATCAATTTGGTGACTTATGTCCCTCATAGGTGGTAATACATTAGGCATATCCTCTACCATGATACCCTTATACTTCTCTAACAACTGTTGCTCCTCCTTGGGAATCTCTTCCTCACTAGGACCATGCAAATTAGGATTGTTTTTAGGCTTCAAAATCAAAGCATACCCTTGTGTTCCTTCCTCCTTAAGGGTTTTCAAAAACTCTCTTCCACTCACTATCATGATACTTGACCCAACACTCTTCTCTACATTCTCATCTGGCAAAGGATCCATCCTATACTTCCTACCATTCTTGGTTATGAGAAAAGAATTAGACTTGCCATCATGTTGGGACTGAACATCATATTGCCATGGACGTCCTAACAACAAATAAAAAGCATCCATGGGGATTATATCACATGAAATCTTATCCTTATACTCCCCTATCTCAAACTCTACCAAAGATTGTTCATCAACTAAGACTTGCTGCCCCTTATTCAACCATGACACCTTATAGGGAATAGCATGAGGAAGTATTTTTAATTTCAACTTGTCTACCATCTCAAGAGAAACTAAATTTTTAGTGGAACCTAAATCAACAATTACCTTACAGAGTTTACCATAGGCCTTGCATGTTGTCCTGAACAATGTCTTCCTCTGAGGGGGTTCTTGTGTTTGAGGCACCTTCAACATGGTTCTCCTCATCATCAAACTTTCTCCATCATGGACTGGAGCTGCACTTCCAATTGGAGAGTTAACACTTTGGCAATCTTCCTCTTGGATCAACCGGTTCCTTCTCTCTCCTCCATGAGAGCTTGAGGCTTTCTTAGGACACTTGTTCATAGTGTGCTCTGCTTGGTTGCAATTGAAACATCTTCTTGTGAAGACATTAGGACCTCTACCTGGTCCGCCAAACCTACCCCTTCCATTGGGTCTCCTTCCTCTAAAGCCTCCTCTTGAACTTGATTCTCCACTTTGTTCTTGGGAACTAGAATCCCCTTGGCTTCTTTGAAACTAATTTCTACCTCCAAAACTGCCCCTACCTATAAAATTTCTACCCCCTCTACCTTTATTTTGCTACTCACCTTTCCTCTTCAACTTCTCTTCAGCCCTCAATGCCATTTGAAAGCATTTGTCCATGGTCTCAGGGGTTAAAATATTAATCTCATCTTGGATACTAAATTTCATGTGATTGATGTACCTTGCAACTTTTCCCTTCTCATTTCTACTTGCCCACATCTGAGAGTAAGTTTGTGAAACTCTTCAGTGTAAGTAGAAACATCTGTATCTCTTTGCTTGAGGTTTTGCATCTTCTTATAGATCTGCACTTCATAATCTAATAGTAGGAATTGAGACTTGATCCTCTCCACCATTCTGCTCCAAGAAGCAATCATGCTCTTCCCACTCTTCACCCTCTCACCTTGGGTGTAATTCCACCATGTAAGGGCAACACCCTTGAGTTTTATTTTGGAAAACTTTACCCTCTTGTTCTCCAGTACTTCCTTGTACTCAAAGTAGTTATTCAGGGCCTCAATCCACTCCATACCCTCCTCAGCATCCATCTTCCCACTAAACATTGGGATCTCCATCCGAGCCTCTGATGAATCCTTGCCAAGTGTCTTGATGGCTTCAAGAAAATATCTCTAATCAACAAGTATTTCTGCCTTCCCTTGGGGTTCTTCTTCTTCTTCCCCTTCTTCTTCTCCATCAGACTCCTCATCTGACCTCTTTCCAATCCTCAAGGCTTTCAATTCTGTCTTGAGTGCATCCTTGACTCCTACTTTGATCATCTCTTCCATTTCTTGAAACTTCTTGACCACCTCAGTGGTCATCCCCTTTGGAGGCATGATGCTACCCTCTCCTTCACTCTTCTCTATTGACATACATAAGAGACCTTCTCACAACCAACAAATAGAACCTTTGATGGCTCTGATACTAATATGATGAAGAGGATAGAGAAGTTTGTGACTCTTAAGGCTGATTTGCACTAGTTTGACAGTCTTATCTTAGGAACAACAATAGGCATGACTCCCTTTATATTTTTTGGATGAACTTAGGCATTCAATAGGCCCTATGACATCTTGAGGATAGTGGAAACCTCATCCTACAGGGTTCTTGGTCTACAATTATGACTGTCCCATTGTAGGCTGCTCTCTTTCCTAGTAGGACAGTTTTTAAGACTGTCATGAAATATCTTGCAATTTAACCACCCTAAAGACAAGGTCATGAATGATTCAGATACCCTTTTGGATGCCCCAATACATATCCAAGGTTCAATGGAGGTTGTTTTGGAAAGTATGTCACATCCAATAGACTTGGCCTAATAGCAAGAGCCCCAATTAGGCCTCTTTTTCAAAGCAAGTACTAGAAACTTATGGCAGAATTTTCTGACCTATTTGGACACATCAAGGCCATGTCAAAACAAAGGATTCTCAAGGTTTAAAGGCTCTATAATGGACTACAATGTTTGTCTATTTTTGCTCCCTCACTAGGCTTCTACACAACACCTAACACATGAGGATGTTAGGTTTCTTCACAACAACTTCATCAAATCCAATTCCCTACCACCAAAACTCATGGAAAATATTGAAATGAACTCTACCCTATCCATTTCACTTATTTTCTATAGGTCTACATCAATGGAATGGTTGGAACCAAGGAATTTGTAAACAAAACCCTAGATGAGGGTTCTACACCCACTTTTAGAAAAATGCCTATAACTTTGCAATGTAATTGCTTCAAACCTTCAAACCAAAAACATTTGATACTAGACTCACCCCTCTTTCAAATGATCATGATAATGCATAGTAACTCATCCGTACAATAGGACAATACAACCTGTAGCAGCAAATTTGACAGGAAAATGGGCAGAAAATTGTTGTAACTTCTTTATTATCTCCTCCAATCACTTCAAACTCTTTCTTACATTGTAATGTACCTCTACAAGGTTTAAAAAGGCCTTCATTCAATCCAAAGAAGGTAGTTTGGGTAGGTTATATTGGTGGGAGGGTGTGAAACTACCCTGTAACCACCGAATAACCAATGTCTTTGTCATTTTTTGCTCCTAATTACATGAATTAACGGGTGGTTCTTTTTTTTTCAGAGTTTACAAAGTTTCCAAACATCATTACAAGACAAATAAGCCTTTGACAAGGCATTATACCTCTTGACACCTCCCTACATGCCTTAGAAAGACTTACAAACATGAATCTTTATGACTGCCTCAACTATGACATCAACATGATGACTTTTGGACATGGTCCTTATTACAAACATGGGAACGGTCTTCCAAGACCTTATTACAACATCATGAACATAAAAAAAACATTAACAATGCAAGATAAATGGAGATCTCCTTAGTGCTCCTGCACCACATATACCCCTCAACAAAATGGTGTAGCAGAACGTAAAAATAGGTCTTTAAAAGAGATGGCAAACTGTATGATTCATTCTAAAGGGTTAACACCATCTTCTTAGGTTGAAGCTATCAATTGTGCATGTTACATTTAGAATAGAGTTCCTCATAAAGTCTTAAAATGAATCACCACCTTTGATGCTTGGAAAGGATGGAAACTGACAGTTGATCACTTCAGAGTTTTTGGTTCACCTGCTATGGCCCGCATTCCTAAAGAACATAGGTAATGGATGCACAATCCAAACCTTATATCTTTGTTGCATATCCAGAATGTGTTAAAGGCTATTGTCTACTACACCCAACCATACATGATTTGTTCATCAACTGAAGTGTCAAGTTTCAAGAAACACCCCTTGAAATAGTTCTTGACATTCCTCAACATACTATTGATTCTCTGAATCATGAAAATACATCTAACAAATCATATCATTTGCAGCAGTCTTATAGTTCAGAAAGCACTTCTTCTTCTTCTTCTTCTTCTAGTTCACATAGTGATGATACAGAGCATTCGTCTTCATCAAGTTCAGGGATTGAATTAGAAGTTAACATATTTTCACCAAACTCACCCACATCAAGATCTTCACAAGTAGATTCTTGGGTACAGACTACTGCAGCTAATAGACATAATCAGATAGACGTTTAGGGGGAATCTCATGCTTTATTTACTTCAGTGTCTGATCCATAGACATTTAAAGAAGCATCAGGTATACCTGAGTGGGATGTTGCCATAAATGAGGAATATGATTCTTTAATCACAAATCACACTTGGGACTTAAATTCTCTTCCTAAGGGAAGAAAAGTAGATTGATGTAAATGGATATATCAGACTAAATATGTAGCAGATGGGTCAGTGGACAAGTACAAAGCACAGTTAGGTGTAAAAGGTTTTTCTCAAGTTGAAGGAATTGACTACACAGAGACCTTTGCACCTGTTGCAAAGATGACTTCAATTAGACTCACACTTGCTATAGTTGTAGCACATGGGTGGTTAGTACATCAAATGGATGTAAAGAGTGCCTTTCTTCATGGAGACCTTGAGGAGAAAATCTACATGGAACAGCCACCAAGGTTTTCTCATGATTCATCCTTAGTATGTATGCTAAGGAAATCTATCTATGGCCTAAAACAAGCACCCAGGGCTTGGTATGGTAAGATGGATTCCTACCTTCTATCTTCAGGATTCACTCGATGCAATTCAAATCCCAATGTGTATCTTCTATTGAATGATGATTCATTGTTAATACTAGTGCTTTATGTTGATGACCTTTTAATCACTGGGTGTGCTTCCTCTACTATTGTGGCAGTAAAATTAGCACTTCAAGAAAGGTTTCACATGATAGACTTAGGGTTACTGCATTACTTTCTTGGTATTGAGATATCTCAATTAGATTCAGGGATAGTTCTTGCTCAACCTAAGTATGCTCTCAATTTACTTGAACGTTTTCACATGTCTAATTGTAAACCATCTCCAACTCCCTTCTTATCTAGTGTTAAGCTTGAGACATCCTGTCCTACTCCATTAGTTGATGCAACATTGTATAGACAACTAGTAGACAGCCTCATTTACATAACACAACCAGGCTTGACATTGCATATGCTGTTGGTTTAGTTTCTACATTTATGCAGGAACCTCATGAGTTACATTGGAAAGAAGTTGAGAGGATTCTTAGTTACCTTCATGGTACAATTGTATTTGGGATACATTACAGAGTTGGTTCCACAATTGATTTGGTTGGATTCACAGATTTAGATTGGGCTGGTGAGATAGAAAATCTCAAGTCTACTTTCGGGTATAGTTTTTCACTTGGTTCGGGTCCTATCAGCTAGTCTAGCAAGAAGTAAAATGCTATTACTATATCTTCTATAGAGGCAAAGTTTTGAGGAGCTGTTAACTCAGCTACTGAGGCCATGTGGCTTCAAGGCATCATTTCTAAATTTGGCATTCCTCTCAGACGACCTACAATTATCTATTCTAATAACTAGAGTACAATCCAAATATACAAGAATCTGGTTCAACATCAATAAACGAAACATATTGAGATTCATATGCATTATATTTGTGAGCTCATTCATGGTCAGATCATCAACTTAATATTCTACCAGTCATCAGAACAAGTCACTGACATATTCACCAAACCCTTTATAAAAATCAAGTTCATCCATCTACAAGCTCTTCTTGGTGTGCGGTCTACATCGACATCATCATCATCTAGAGGGGCCATCTAAAGTCCTCTCTTTGTTTTCTCTCTTTAGGAGGAAAGTTTTTTCCCACAGGGTTTTCTTTCTTTCTCCATTTTATGAGAGATGTTTTGTAAATGCGTACCTAAAATGGCACACAGTAAGGACTCATATTTGATAAACCCACCTAAGCTATGCTTAAGGGGGGGTGTTGGTGTATATACTCATACAAGTTAAACCTAACTTAATCATAGTTAGTGGTTTTCCTCACATGTGGAAAGACTAAGTCCTCTTGTTGAGTCATTAGTTGATGTGTCAATCCATCTTCGACACATTGCTGCTATTTTGGAGGGAGGTTAAACCTTGAGCTATTCTCTTGGTTCCAATTTCACCACCTTTCCTATTCTTGTGGAGACTTGTTCCTCAAGCTTCACCTATTTATACCGGTTCAGTTGTAAACCAATTAGTTCATTTTCAATATATTACATTTGTGTTTGATTTTTGCTCCATGATCTTGGACTTCCGCTCCCACACCTTCTTCTCAATTCCTTAGAAAATGAAAATCCTGCAACTTGATAATCATGTTAAAACAAGCATTTGATTTTACATTATATATCACAACAGAAATTCAAACTAAGCCATAAAAAATAGAAATATGAATTAAAGGAACTTCTATCAGCTTTACTTATCAAAGATAATTGTAAGAGATGAATCTAGATTTCTGATGCACAACTTTTATTTCTCTTTTATCTTACCTTTGCTATTATCTTGTCTAACTGTATCCCATGGATCTATTAGGATTAGGTGTGTCATACACCTTGCAAGTCCTAATATTTGAAATATTTATTTATTTGTATTTTGGTAATTTGTTTTTTTATCACTTAGTTTCATGGAAGTTGCTAAATGCAACTATGACAACTTGTAAGGTGTGTAAGAGTTGCTAAAATGGAAAGATCTTGAAAAAGGAAATTACAATTGGAAACTTGAAAAGCAAGATTTTAGGAGATTATGAAAGCATGATTTTAGGAACTAAAAATGGAGTGCCATATTTGGAGAGTTAGTTATGATTTCAGTAACTTTCTATATTATGGTGGATTTGATTCTCCATGACTAGGTGTTGTAACTCATGGTTTTGAGTTTCCATTTTAGTGGTTTCTTGTATTGGAACTCCTATCAAATTGAAGGCTTGAGGAGAAGTTTGTGAGGAGAGTTTTATGCAGGGTTATGCTGTCAGTTTTTCCTCTAGAAGAGCAAGATGTAAATCTCCATGTTAAGGCTTTGAGCCTGCAAGTGTATTGTAACATGTTTGTTGTTGCAGATTATTACATTGGTTTGATGCTTTGGAGTGTGGGGTTTTTTACTCGAAAGGGTTTTCCCCACTTATATTGGTGTTTCTTCTCTTCTGTCTATTTTCTTCTTCTTTCATGTTTTTAAAGTGTTAATTTATATGCCGTTATGCTGCTAAAATTTATTTAGATCTGTAAACTACATTATCTTTCCTCTAAGGGCTAATGTGATGGGAAATCAACTATGTCTGTTTCCGCTTTAAGGGCATAGTAGTATGTGTTTGCATCAAGATATTGAATATCTGTTTAAGAAAAATATAGGATGTTGTAAGGTGCATGCTAGGTTCTCTTTCCCTTTCAATTGGTGTCAGAGCCACGGTGGTTCCATGATTGCATGTGTTGGTTCCATGGTGTTTAAGGTTCTAGGTATTTCTTCTGTTGTGATTTCTTAGCCTAGCAAGCTTGAGGGAATTTGTATAAAGGAATTGGTTGATTATTAATCCTTGTTTGAGTGGAAGTCTTGCAGTTGATCTTGTTTTCATGTTACAACAGACATTTGAAGGATGGAAAAGATGGAGTATTATGGAGTTGATCATGTGGTTACATTTAATATGATATTGATATGGAGCTCTTGTTTGATAGTATGTAATAACCCTCATGCATGGTGGTTATGTTCTTTCATTCTAGTGTCATTTACAACAAAGTATTCATGTTGGGTGTTTGTTCTTGGCTGCCTAATCACATGGAGAAACTTGGGTTGTCATGACTATGGTTTGATGTGTTTATGTTGGGTGCTTGGTTTCAGTCCCTTGCATTAGAAGGCATTATTTTCTTAACCTCAAATGTGTGTAGGTTGTGGAGTTGATCATTGGATGATCTGAAAGCTTCTGGAATAGCCTAGCTCCTCCGTATGCTTGTACATGGTGGTTGTTGTGGAGTTGGCCTACAAGTGGGCCTGGAGTTCCTTGACCTCTTCTTCCTTTTGGTTGGTTGTACTTGCATGTCTAAATTTCATATTGACTTGATCTAAGGGTTTTGTAGATTTTCCATTAAAAATCTATAGTTATGCTTATATGTGTTATTCCATTGTTCTGGTATAGTTGTTATTGGTGGTTTTCAAACTTGTGGGTCTTCCAGATGACAAGTGGCTATGGATTTGCATGTATGTCAATGACATGGTGGTTTTGCAGGTTTTACATGGTTAATCAAAACTTGTGGTTTTGTAGATCTGCGGACAAACTATTTTTCAGATTATGATTCCTTGGGGGTATTTCTGGATGTAAGATAGTTGCAGGTTTGCATGTATGCTTCGTACATGGTGTGAGGAGGTTTGTAGCTTTCTTAGTGTGGAGATGTTGGTATGCGATTAGTCACTCATCATTTCTATAGTATATGCTTGATGGGTTCCTTGACTATGGTTATTCATATGTGGACTTGTTTGGCAAATTGAATCTAGTGATGATTTGGTGTTTGAGTCTTGAAGTCTACATGTTGTCTTCTTTGATATCTAAGTTTGCAGGTTACTAATGTAATGATGAGTTTGCATGTTACATTTGTTTTGGATCTTTGAGTTATGTGGTTTGTGGACTAGCTACCCATTAGCTGCAGTGGGATTACTCGAATGTGGACTATCTTTATCCATGATATTGATTTAGTGTTTATGCAGACTTTATTAGTTGGCCTTGTTTGTGGTCATTTGTGTATTGGTATGTTGCATTGGGTTAAGAGGATGGATGATTAGAGTGCTTGGATAGTCAGTTATTGGGACTTATAGCATGATTATCATGATGTTGTGGATAGCTTGGATGCATGGTTTTATATGACCTTTTGATAGTGATGGTTTTATCTATTGGTTCTACTTTATTCTTTTGTGTTGCTAGTATTGTACAGGTCAATTATTAGATTGTGTTAGAGCCATGGATGATCTTCAATGAGAGGATGGTTATCATAATGCCCTGATAAGCTTGGTATCATAGTTTCAGTGGGAGCTTTGGCAATGATGTGGATCTATCACTTAGTGATGGATGATCTTCTACAGTGGTTATAGGTGTCATGGTAAGGCTTTTGGATTATGATTATTGTATGCTATGAAATTATTTTGACATCTTGAGTTCCATTGTTAGATGATAGTTATCTTCATGTGATTGGAGATGGTATTGTGGCATTCAAAGGATTTTTATTTCTAAGATTAGAGTTTTGGCATGATGGTGCCCCTTTGACAAGGTATATTCATTGGAACAGGAAGTGATCTCCTAGGAGGAGATGTTAGATCATGATGTCATGTGTGTTCCTAGATTTTGTAGACATGCAGTGGGAGCTTTGACAGTGGTCTGGTGTAGTTCTCTTTGGTTTTGAGTATTAATCATTTGCTTGAAGCTTCATGATTTTGCAGGATGCATTTGAAGTTGGCATGAATTAGTTGGTGGATGCTCATGGATATTAGAGAGACTTGAGGTGAGGCTAGAGATCTTTTGTTGTGGGGATCATGTGTTGGAATGGTGAAATTTTAGCAGAAAGATCGAGGAGCTTTTCACCTAGGTGTGGACATGAGTTCATGTTTGAACTTAAGAGGAGATTGTTCTTGGAGAGAGTCTAAGAGGCTCGGTGTATCTCAATGGATCATTCTCATTCCCCACTCCCAGTTCACTCAGCAGAAAATGATCTGATAGGTATTGCCCATGTTATTTTAGATTCATTTTGTTTTATGCTTTGATTTCTCATGGATATGGATCTTGAGCTACAGTTTCTAGTTTTGGAGGGTTCATTTGAGGATTACTTGGCATGGTTATCTCATTAGGTATATGGTTTGATTTATGAGAAGTTTTGGAGATAGTATTGGACTGAATTCCTATTTGTGGAATGAATCTTTTAAGTTTGATCTTCCTTGGTTAAAGAAGTGTACATCCACTTTTGGTTATATGAGATATATATGTTTTGTTTGATCTAATGAGATTGAATAGTTGGGTGTGTTGATAACTTAGAGGGGGGGGTGAATCAGTTATCCTAATTATTTCTTCTTTCTGAACTTTCTTATTAATCAATGCAGCATTAATTCAAACAAGCAAACATTACCATGAAATGGAAAAACACATGACACAATATTTTTGACGTGGAAACCCTATTAAGGGAGAAAACCACGGGGTGATTAACCCAAAGATTATTCTCTGTTAGAAGAATAAGAAAATACAAAATGGCACTTGCCAATTAGGGCTACTGCCCGAGCACACTGCTCACAAAGGAGGCACACTACCTAAAAGGAGACACACTGTCTACAAAAGAATGTTATACAATACTTGAACTAATTGGAAGCATCCACATATGCTGGAGTTCAGTTCCGGTTAGGCTTAGTACACTAATCTGCTGCACTTCATCTTTCCTCTTCTCTTATGCTGCTTTCCTTTCACATATCAGACCTTCCTTACTGCTTCTTCTCTGCTCTACTTTTATTTGCATATCACATACCACCACTACACTTCTCACAACTAAATCCATCCTATATATATATATATCCACACAAGTGATTTCATTATCTTTCTAGTCGGCACCCGAAACAGTCAATCTTCTCACAAACTCTATTCTGTCTGCTAAATCCTTACACATCAAGTAATGCGGATCAAGAATATACTTGTAGAAATCATTAATCATGTCGGCCAAACATGATTCATGCCTTCATAACCTATAACACCATCAGTAACACATCCGGAAAGTAGTCTGATGTTCTGTTAGTCAGTTCTTCCTCTGTTCACACTGTCACTTAGGAACCCGGTACTCAAGTATTCATATCTTTTGCCTCATCTATCACCGGAGGCTAAATCCTTGGAATATACCACTCAAAGTAGTCCTCTTGACTTCCCCAAATCCGCACTACACCAAGATACTTCCTCTGAGATATCTGGACCTATCTATCAGACCTTGCCACATGCTCTATTCTTGTTTACTAGACCACAACATTCTTCACTCTAACTTCTGGTAGAGACACACCATGTCCTGCGGATGTGTGGGATGAACTTTGTTGCCATCAATGACAACAATCATGAATCCATATAGTGTCTCTTGCCAACAATCTCCCCCTTTGGCATTGATGGCAACACCTAGTGAAAAATGACTAAGTGTATACACTATGCTCCCCCTTGGCTGATGCTCTGTCTTTATATATATTTTCTGGAGCTCCCCCTTAGTTGGATTCCCCATTTTTCATTGCTCTTCACTCCCCCTTTGACATCAATGGCAAAGGGTAGGGTCCGTACACCAAAATTTTCAAAATTTTTACTATACTTAGCCGCATAAGTATATATATACAAGTTGTACTTACATATACTTAAGTATGTCTACAAAAGTGTTCTTCAACTGTACAACTTCTGTCTCCCAACTCTGCTTCATCCTGTCCAAAATTGAGATATGCCCACTCAACAGGAATGCAAACGCATCTGCCCTTTTTAGATCTGTCAGATCATTGGTCTGGGCTATAATTTGAGCTTCACTTATGGCCTCATGCATGGCCTCTAACTTAGGTATAATAATCCTTCTAAGTTCACTCATCTGGTTAATTATGTTATTTCTTTCCTCCTCAAAATTCTTTATTGCATTTGTGATTGCAATAGACTGGCATTCTTGATTGATTATGGAGGAAGACAGAGGATTAAAACTTTGAGACAAACTTAGTAGTTTATCCTCTTGCTCTTTTATTTTCTTCTCAATCTCTATTGTTACTTTGGACCATAAAATACAAAATTTGTATATTTTTCCGCCATCTATAAGAGCATTTTCTAAGCTCTTTATCCCTATACTCATATTTCTCCTATCATTACTTATCAAACCTTGTACCTCTGATAATCTTTTTGCAAGAAATTCCTTCCAAACCTTATCTTCTGCTGACTTCTCTAGTGAATCAAAATGTGTATTGACACTGCTGACTAGAGTTTTGAGATTACCGGAAGTGGAGGCTGTGGGATCTTTCTGAACCGATGGCATAATCTTTTCAAGCACTCCAGAAGTAGCTTCTATCAACTCACAGTTTTCCATATGAGACTTTAGGAGTTTTTCATTAGCCTTAGCATTTGCAAATGAAGCTATCTTCATTGTCTGTACCGGAGAAAGAGAATCAAAATTGAATGGACCTTGTAGAAGCTCCGGTTCATCAATCTCCATTATTTCTTTGTTCAAGAATTCTTGGACAGTTTGTGCAGTGTCTATTGCCGGAGACAGATGTTTCTTCTCTTCTGCAATCTTGGAGCTGTCCTTAGGAGTTTTCTCTCCTTCACCACTAGCAGTTGTGGTTTTCTCTCCTGAAGTCTTCTCTCCTTCTACAACCTTAGCACTGTTATCTTCTTTTTCCTTCACCTCTACTTCTTTCACCTGTAATTTTTCTTCTCCTTTAGATCGAGAGATTGTAGGGGAAACCGGAGGAGAAATGTTAGTCTGTTTAGGGCCCACCTCTTCTATCATTTTCTCAGGAGTTTCTTCTGCAACTTTTGTGGTTGAGGGATCAGTACCCAAGTCCTCTATAATAGGAAGATTAAATCTTTTGAAGGCTTTCCGGAGAATCTCTTCAGTGTCCTTGGCTACCTTGTCAGTCTCACCAAGCATGAGTTGATTCATCCTTGCTTTGCTCCTGAACTCATCCTTGCAATCCTTGAATATCATATTCATTGTTTTGGGATCGACTGAAGGATATAGCTAAATAGCTATTTGTTCCTAGATCTCAAGGTCTTTTGCCATGGCATTGGTCTTTCTCATTTCCAACTCCTTCTCTAGACTCTTAGGAATTAGAGAGATAATTTCAATAAAAGCTTTATTGTAAATGTTCAAAAACTTAACTGTGGCTTCCTCCAGAATCTTTTTATCTGCTTCATTATAATAATCATAGAATTCTATTAAGGGTTGTAGGTTGCCATCCACAGTGACTGCTTTTACTACATCATCTAAGGAGAGAGTAGGTTTTTCAACAAATTCCTCTTCCTTCTCTTCTTCTCCTTGACCGGATGATTTCTTCTTCTTCTTTAGTTTCCTGATCTCCTCATCTGATTCGGTTTCCTCTTCATCCTTTTGACTTGAATAAGCCCTTGTGGCTTTTGTCTTTGATCTTTTCTCTCTTTTACCAGATGCCTGGACTTTCAGTTTTGAGCTTTTGGCTATGACAGCTGCAGGTCTTTTTGATGATCTGGTCTGGCTTGAGGTTTCTACCGAAGCACTTTCTTTGCTTTTCTTTTCTGCCTCTTTCTTCTCTTCCTCAGCCCTTTCCATCCTTTTCTTGTGGGCATCAAGTGCCTCCTTTGAGATGCCAAGGCCTTGGGCAATATTTTCTACTTCTTTTCTCACCTTCCTCTTGATCTCTGGTTCTCTGTGTTCAACATGGATTTTTATACTTAGCTCCTCAAAGGTTCCAAACCTTTCTGCTTTTGGATCTTTAGGCTAGCTTAGCATGTGTTGAACATGCAGCTCCACAATCTGTTAATCAACTTCATACCCCATGGGCATGATCCAGACTATCCTTGGTTCTACTGCCTCCAGTAGGCACTGATCAGTCTCTACCATAAAGCAGATTGTGTCTTTGTATTTCTCAACAAGAGACTGGGGAATCCTTTCTCTTTCTTGCATCATGTTCTGAAAGTTCTTGAAATACCCCCACAGAGCTGTATTTTGTGCTTTGTTGTCACCAAGTCCATGTAAATAATCTCTAATTTGGATAGCTACCGGTCTATCATTCTCCCATACCCAGCCATTAGATCCAGGAAGCTCATTCATAAAGTAGAAGAATAAGCACAATATTAATCCACCATACTTGAATGAATTCTTTTTGTCTTTCTTGATTTTCTATAGATTCTCCAAGAGTTGGTTCAAGAGAAGCTGACAAAGATCATAGTCTGCATCCTTTCTTAACATTTCATAAGCTGTATAGATGGCAGTTCCAGGTACAAAATTTTCTCTGCTAGAATGATATATCTTATATCCAATGATCATAGAAGCAAACTTGACATCCAGATCAGTGATGTCATCTACTGTCATTGCTCTTTTGTCAAACTTAGATCCGGTAGCATCACTCACAATTTGGTTCTTTACAGATTTAAGAACAGGAATCCCACTGGATGAGTGTAATCCGGTAACTACCCTGATGGCATCCTTAGTAATCTTGAATGGCCCATTCAACCACATGAAGTTGTCATGTATTCTGCTCATAATGTACCTAACCCATTCATCCTCCGTAAAACAGGGGAAATGTATGTATTGTGCAAAGTGATTGTTCCGGAGGCCTATGTATTGGGGTTTGAGCTCAAATGAATCATCTAACAGTTGTTTGTGATAGATATCTCTTAGTTTAAATTCCCCAAACTCTTCAACATTTGCATGTATATAAACCCTAACATCTTCGGTGTGCAATACACCATGCGAAACACTGGAAAATGCACCTAGGGGATCTACCTCCAAGGATTTATATGGATGTTTCTTAAATGAGGGCCGAGGTCTATCAGAGATTTTTACTATATTTAGAGTAGCCATCATCAAACAATCTTACTGAAGGATATCAAGAACGATAAATACCTTTTACACAGGTTAGGGCACACGAAGAAATTTGAATAGAGCTGTATGAAGAGTTGCCTTGATCTTTTGGGAGAAGTTGTTTGCAGAGATCCTTTTCTTTCTTCTTCACATGTGAGTGTACAAGTGTGCAAATGACAGACAAATGAACTCTTTTATTCCAAGAAGCCCTAATTTTCACCCTACAATAAATGCGCAACCTAATTCATTCTGGTTTGCATGGTTTTCCTTGTTCAAGGGGGAAGAAACTCATCCGGATCATTATGATTCCCTTGTGATCGATGTTAGTGATGAATCATCATATCCACTTGTCCTTTTGATCATCTTATGTATCCACAGATCAAGCTGTATCAATTTGGATTCATACCAGGCCAATCTTGTGAGAAACCTGTTTTACCGGAAGACTTGCTTAACCGGACCAATTCTAAAGGAATTTAACTTTTTAAATTTTCTTGCAGATCTCTCAGATCTTTACCTAACCTTCTTTACATGTTTCTTTAGAAACCCTTTGATCCGCAGCTTCTCATGTGCCAATTTTAGGCACCACTTAACTAGCTGGGGGAACAAGGTTTTCTTTGTGTCTCCCCCTAAGCCAGAGCTCACCTTTTAATTTCTAGAAGGAATATCAGCACCAAAGTCTGGTGCGGATCCAACCTCTACATTCTTTGAACTTTTCTTCACCCAAATCTTGTTCATCTCATTCCTTACTTCATCCACATTCACCTTTTGTTTACCCTTATCTTGATTCTGATTATGATATATTGGACCTCTTTTCTCCTGATTCTTGCTTCTATAGAATTTTGCAATATGACCGGATCTATTGTAGATTTGGAAAACAACATTTCCTTGTATATTTGATTGATATCCTCTTGATCTGCATTGATTAGCCATATGACCTATTCTATTGCATGTAAAGCATCTACCATTGAATGATTTGTTCATTTGCATATTTCTACATTCATGAGATTTGTGACCATACCTTTTGCAGTTAAAACATTGTCCGGAGAAGAATGAATTTGTCTGATTCATTCTCTTTCTACACTAATTAGCTTTGTGACCAAAGTGATTGCAGCTGTGGTAGTATCCATTGAAGGATGGATATCTTTGAGCATTGGGTTGTCTTACCAGAGGTCTTCTAGGCCCGTTCCTTGGATTTTCTGATCCAAAATTCTTCTGACTAGATCCGGAGCTTTCTCCTTTCTCATATTCAAACCACACTTGTCATCTACCTTCTTTTGACTTTCAAGAAGAACTTCAAGTTGAGCAAAACTTATCTTGAATTTCTCTTTATATTCATTTGCTATTTGAAGATCCCTTTTGAGAGAGACAATTTGATCCTCAAGTTTTTCTTCATTATCTTTAGCATCTTCAAGATCAGATTCAAGATGTTTGATAATTCTATCTATCTGATGGCAATCTTCTGATTTCTCCTTGAGGGATTGTCTTAGATTATCTTCAGTTTTTCTTTTCTCTTCAATTTCTTGGGTAAACTTTATAACTCCTGATTCCATTTCATGTCTTACCATAATGATTTCTTTTGATAACTTTTCACATAACTTGGTTTTCTCAGTCAACTCTTCATTTGCATTACTTTCTTCACCTTGTCTTGCCAATTACTGAAGCAACTCCTTTCTCTTTTTCATAGAGAGACTTAATTTGTCTTTTAGTTCTCTGATGAAATCATCAGCTTGTTTGAGTCTTTCCTTTAATTCATTGACTTCAGAGTTTGATTGTTCAAGATCATCAAGGGCAGTCTTAAGTTGCTCTCTTAAACCATATGCATCCATTTGAACTCCCAGATCTTCCTCAAGTTGTTAGGCTCTCTTAGGAGGAACTTAGCTCTCATACTAATTGTTGATAACTGAGAGGCGAGGGGCTGAATCAGTTATCCTAATTATTTCTTCTTTCTGAACTTTCTTATTAATCAATGCAACATTAATTCAAACAAGCAAACATTACCATGAAATGGAAAAACACATGACATAGTATTTTTGACATGGAAACCCTGTTAAGGGAGAAAACCATGGGGTGATTAACCCAAAGATTATTCTCTATTAGAAGAATAAGGAAATACAAAATGGCACTTGCCAATTAGGGCTCACTGCCTGAGCACACTACTCACAAAGGAGGCACACTGCCTACAAGGAGACACACTATCTACAAAAGAATGTTATACAATACTTGAACTGATTGGAGGCATCCACATATGCTAGAGTTCAGTTCCGGTTAGGCTTAGTACACTGATCTGCTGCACTTCATCTTTCCTCTTCTCTTATGCTGCTTTCCTTTCACATACCGGACCTTCCTTACTGCTTCTACTCTACTCTGCTTTTATTCGCATATCACATACCACCACTACACTTCTCACTACTAAATCCATCCTATATATATATATATCCGCACAAGTGATTTCATTATCTTTCTAGTCGGCACCCAGAACAGTCAATCTTCTCACAAACTCTATTCTGTCAGCTGAATCCTTACACATCAAGTAATGTGCATCAAGCATATACTTGTAGAAATCATTAATCATGTCGGCCAAACATGATTCATGCCTTCATAACCTTTAACACCATCAGTAACACATCCGAAAAGTAGTCTGATGTTCTGTCAGTCAGTTCTTCCTCTGTTCACACTGTCACTCAGGAACCTGGTACTTAAGTATTCATATCTTTTGCCTCATCTATCACTGGAGGCTAAATCCTTGGGATATACCACTCAAAGTAGTCCTCTTGACTTCCCCAAATCCGTACTGTACCAAGATACTTCTTCTGAGAGATCTGGACCTGTCTGTCAGACCTTGCCACATGCTCTATTCTTGTTTACCGGACCACAACATTCTTCACTTTGACTTCCGGTAGAGACACACTATGTCCTGCGGATGTGTGGGATGAATGTTGTTTCCATCAATGACAACAATCATGAATCCATATAGTGTCTCTTGCCAGCAGGGTGTTGTTAAGGCTTTTTAGTTGGGGTTTTGTGAAGGAGATCTTACTTGGCACAGCTTAGCACTTGGTGGTGTTGGAAGGACATGATATGGTTTGTAGTTTCTCTTTATGGTCTCATGTTTCTTCCTAGAAGTTCTTATTCATCTAGAATGATCACTGGTTTTGTGGTCATCTACTATTGTTGTACTTTATTATTTTTTAACAACGGTATGTGTTCTTTTAATGTATATCATTTGAGATGTGGAGAACTTGGGAGAAGTGGAGGAGATCAAAGGTGAGGGAGTGAGCAGAAAATTGTTTGTGAAAGTATGCTTTTTTTTTGCAGTAGGTTGGTTGCAATTTGCAGATCATTGTGATTGTTCTTTGTATTACATGATTTAATTATAAGCCACACTTTGATGTAAGTGCTGATTGGTAGACTTTGTGTTGCTTTACTTGGCATTGCTCATGCAGTATGATTCCTAGGATGTATATGTTTTCATTGGACTGCAGTATCAAGGGTCTTCATATTTTTTGCACATCAATGGTTTTGGTGTGTTTGTTATCATGGGAGATGGTAACTTGGAGTAGGACAATGGATTATACAGCGATGAGAGCTGCAGTATGGGCTAGTTATGTCATGTGTATAAGTTCTATCAATGGTGGGTTTTTTAGTTGGATGTAAACAACTAGCTATGGTTGTTGTTCTAACTATTTTGGAGCATTCATGCTTGATCTTGTTTTGGAGGAAGTTTGGACTTCAAAGTTGTGTTTTGGTAACAGGTTTGAAGTTGGATACATTGGTGTATCTATATGACATTTAGTGTTTCATCATGTTTTTTGAATCCTAATCTTTAGTCATGTTGGTGATCACTTGGAAGATGTTGCAAGTGCTTCTGTAAAGCTTGTGAGCATAGTGGAGTTCAGTTGAGGTAGTATGGTAACCTTGGTTCTTCACAGATTGGTTGTGTTTCTTTGGCTCTTGCAAGGTATACGACAAGTGGGAGAATGTTAGGATTAGGTGTGTCATACACCTTGTAAGTTCTAATATTTGAAATATTTATTTATTTGAATTTTGGCAATTTGTTTTTTTATCACTTAGTTTCATGGAAGTTGCTAAATGCAACTATGACAACTTGTAAGGTGTGTAAGAGTTGTTAAAATGGAAAGAGCTTGAAAAAGGAAATTACAATTGGAAATTTGAAAAGAAAGATTTTAGGAGATTGTGAAAGCATGATTTTAGGAGCCAAAAATGGAGTGCCATATTTGGAGAGTTAGTTATGATTTGAGTAACTTTCTATATTACGGTGGATTTGATTCTCCATGACTAGGCATTGTAACTCATGGTTTTGAGTTTCCATTTTGGTGGTTTCTTGTATTGGAACTCCTATAAATTGAAGGGTTGAGGAGAAGTTTGTGAGGAGAGTTTTATGCAGGATTATGCTGTCAGTTTTTCCTCCAGAAGAGCAAGATGTAAATCTCCATGTTAAGGCTTTGAGCTTGCAAGTGTATTGTAACATTGGTTCGATGCTTTGGAGTGTGGGGTTTTTTACCTGAAAGGGTTTTCCCCATGTATATTGGTGTTTCTTCTCTTCTGTCTATTTTCTTCTTCTTTCATGTTTTTAAAGTGTTAATTTATATGCCGTTATGCTGCTGAAATTTATTTAGATCTGTAAACTACTTTATCTTTCCTCTAAGGGCTAATGTGATGGGAAATCAACTATGTTTGTTTCTGGTTTACGGGCATAGTAGTATGTGCTTGCATCAAGTTATTGAATATTTATTTAAAAAAAATATAGGATGTTGTAAGGTGCATGCTGGGTTCTCTTTCCCTTTCAGGATTTGTATCATCTTGAGACAAAAATGACTCAACCTTATCATCCAAAGACCTGTCCTCCTCAAGTAGATCTTTATCTACAAGTAATTTAATTAACATTTATAATGTTAATAACTGGAAATTCATTTTTGGAATAAACTGTGAAACACATTTAACACTCAGTGGATTGAATGTTGAGGCAACAGTCCCAAATGCATCAGCTCCAAACATTATTAATGTCTTTGATGAGCTTTGTTGGAGCATCCATGGACTTGTGCAATCATGCACAAACATAAACGAAAATCTTTGTTCTCTATCTCGCTTTTGTTTGAATTCCTTGTTTTTGCAGATCTTGTCTGGGTGAATGAAGAAGAACTTAAATAAGGAAATCTCCTTGGCATTTAATTCATTTCTGGTGTTTCTTATTTATTGGCATTTCCTTTTTGGGCACATGTTGTTAATGCTCTATCTTGTGGCGGCCCTTAGTGGCATTTTTTATCTATTTTTAGCTATCTAATTTTTCTGGGAGATTCGTTGCTATTAAATAA
Organism: Cunninghamia lanceolata; assembly: GCA_027924645.1. Taxonomy (NCBI): domain Eukaryota; kingdom Viridiplantae; phylum Streptophyta; class Pinopsida; order Cupressales; family Cupressaceae; genus Cunninghamia; species Cunninghamia lanceolata. The sequence continues at coordinate 2,417,284 of BSBN01000193.1, read as the reverse complement.
CATGTCACCTTGAGGTCATCTTTGAGATATCAATGGACATGGCAATCCCCTCTTCATTGTTCCAAAAGGGCAGAGATGTGAATTTGGGAACAATGCAATATGGGATGCTTAATGTAGATATGGTTTTCAAATATGTTAGAAACCTCTGAAGAAGGTTTGCTTCCTGTCTGAACTAAAATTAAACTAATGCTAAACTAGCATATCTATATTAAATATAATATATCTAAAGTATGCCAAGAGATATCCTTCTCGAGGTGCCTATTAAATATAATAATCAGTAATCCTAACATTAGGAGCCTTGAGAAGGATATCTCTCGACATACTTTAGATATATTATATTTAATATAGATATGCTAGTGGCATTCGGAGTGCAAGCGTAATCATAACCATAACACTAACCCTAACCCTAAAATTGACCCTAATATAATAAAATTAGGATTAGCATTTTTATTAATTAAATATAAAATTAATATTATATTTAATATAATTTATTAAATACTAATTATAATAATATTAATAATATTTGACCCTAATTAAATTATTATTATTATTACATTATTAGAAACAAATGTTATTTAAATTAATATATAATTATATCGTATAATAAGACATTAATATAATTAATGTATAATTAATTTTTTATTACATTATTAAATATAATGATATTATACTTACATTTATAGAATAATTATAAACCATAATTATTTTAAACCCTAATCCAATTTATAAATCAATAAATTAAAATACTTTTTATAATTTCCCTAAATTATATAAATTAAACTTAAAAATACAAATAAATATATCTATATTTAAAAAATATATTTAATAATTTTTGAAAATTTCTTTAATTGTTAATTGGTATGCCTAATGTTAGGATTAGTGATTAAAAAATAGGCGCCTTGAGAATGATATCTCTCGGTGTACTTTAGATATATTATATTTAATATAAATATGATAGTAGCAATCGGAGCCGCAAGCCTAATTCTAACACTAATTATAATATATTAAAACATATTATATTAGATATATCTTTTATAATATATCTAATATATTATATAATAATTATTATTATTATAATATATGATAATTAAAATTTTATATTATATTATATATTATATTTAGGATTATATTGGTAGGGAGATGTCAATTTTTTGGTCTGCATGTCGAGCTAGGGCATTCGTCCCCTAGCCTGATCCTCTAGTTTTTTCTTGGTTGTGCGAAGTGTGGGGAGTGTATGCATTTTGGGGAGGTCTGGGGTTGTAATTTTTATCAGTGCAAAGTTTTTTCATCTACATAGGTGTCTCTTTCTCCCTGAGTGTGTGGGGGTTTTGTGCTTGGTTGGAGGCCACAGGTGGGGTTTTTGTGCCTAGCTGGTTTGGGTCTGCAATTCGAAGGTAGTGCTGGGTGGTGGGTCGGTCAAACCCTAGTGGTGGTTCTTTTTTCTCGGGGGCCTGCATGCCCGCCTTGGGTCTTGTTTAGTTTCAATGCCGATTGGGGAGTCTTCAGGGGCTAGTCCCAAGATGGATTTTCTCTCAGCAGCAGTTGGTGCAAATTCTCCTTCGCATGCTTCAAAGGTTTTTAATAATAACTTGTTTTCACCAGATCTGGGGTTGGTTAGTTCAGGTTTGTCTGGTGGTACACGAATTATGAAGATCAATGGATGTCTTGAACGTTGTGAGGAGAGGCCCAAATTGGTTATCCCACTAGAGATGATTGTGGAAGATATTGACTATTATTCAAAGCATGCATTGCTGTGCAAGTTTATGTGGATGCGTGTTTTATTACAATTTCTTGAATCATGGGCCCAACAGACTTAGATACCGAGGGAGAAATGGAGGTTATGCTTTTAGAAAATAACTATTTCATGGTTTCATTCAATTGCTTGGCGGATCACAATAAGGCCTTTGAAGGAGGCCCCTATTTTCATAATCAGATTGGGTTATTTATTAAACCTTGGCATGCAGGCTTCAATCCTACTGAAGAGCTTCCGAACTGGGTTATAGTGTGGGTTTAGCTTCTGAGGTTTCCTCTAGAATGTTGGTGGGATGATGTTTTACACTTGTTGGCTTCGATGCTAGGAAAACTAGTTGGTGCTTCATAGTAGACTCAAGTTAAAAAGGTGATGACTTTTGCTTGTATCTGTGTTGAGATTGATTTAAGTAAACCTTTGCCAGATTCAGTGGATATGTGTCTAGGTCCTTACTCTTGGGTGCAGTAGTTGGACTATGAGACTCTTCCTTTTCAGTGTCGTCTCTGTCATGAATATGGACATTTGCAGTAGAGATACCTAAAGGCTAGGCCTATAGATTCCTAGCCTTCTCAGCCTCCCCGCAATCCCCCTAGGGTTGAAAAGGGGAAGGAACCCATTCCTGGTGATGTGGATGGGGCTAATGGTTTTGTTCCTATCAAGACTCGAAACAAGAATCGGGTTCAAAAGAGGACTTTGAAGGAAAGGTCGGATGAAGATTCTTTCAATAGATTTGAATTTTTAGATGATCTCAGCCAGCAAAAAGTGAATCTAGGATTGGTGAATCTGGATCAGGGTGCTTTGGGTATAGGACAGGTGGGCCTTCTTTCTGAAGCTAATCAAGTTTTACAGGCTAATAGGGCTTTGCAAATGGACACAAATGTTGAAATGGAAGTCCAGGTGAAATCAGTTCCTATTATAGTAGGGAAGAAGGGTGGTGAGGATGGATCTCCTCTTGTTTCAAATGCAGGTACTGAGGGGGTGAAAAGTCTTCTTCTTCTCATTTGGGTCTTCATCAAAAGGATCCAAAAAAAGGGGCTGGGGAGAAGTCTTCCAAGCTTGGTAGAAAAAAGGATTTGGAAAAGATTGAATTAACAGGGGAAACTTTGGTTGAGTCAGGGTCTATTAAGACTGTAGATTCTCATTTTTCAAGTCCCTTGAAATGATTGTTCTATCCTAGAATGTAAGGGGCTTGAACAGGCCCTCGACAAAAAGTTGTTCATGATTTGGTTAGAAGTCAATCTCCTGATGTTCTTTTCCTATAGGAGACTAAGTTATCAATGGAGTGTATGTTTTGTTTAGCGCGTAAGTTGTGGGGGAGTGGAGAGTGCCAGTGTATTGGTGCTCAAGGGTCTACTTGGGGAGTGGCTTATTTATGGAATCCTCAAAAGATCCGCCCTCTTTGGTGGTTGTCCTTTCATTCTTCTATCTCTGTGATTGCGTCTTGTTTTGAGATGGGGGAGTTTGTTCTCTTCTCCAATATCTATGCGCCTACTAAACTTCAGGGTAAGCAACTTTTGTGGTCCCATATCCAGTTTGTCTGAAGCATGGTTCCTTTCCATTCGTGGATTATGGCTGGAGACTTCAATGCTATTTATGAGTTGGCTGAGAAGCGAGGTGTATTGAGAAGCTTGAGCCTTCTACGTTGCTACTTTAGGATAACATCTCAACTTTAAATCTTGTTGACATCAAGCCCATTAATGGCCAGTTTACTTGGAACAATAGGAGAATTGGGAATAATTGCATTGTGGAATGACTTGACCGCTTTCTGGTTTCTTGCTATTGGGTTGGTGGGTTGTGGTCTTCTAGCTCTAAAATTTTGGATTGGAGGGGCTTAGATCATTAGCCTATCAAGCTAGCTATTTCTTCAGCTTGTGTGCCTTAGTCTCCTTCTTTCAAGTTCCAGTTATGTGGTTGCGTGACTCCTCTCTCCATGACTATGTTGCTGAGTGGTGGAGGTATGGTAGACCTGCTTATGATACAGCAATGTATACTTTTGCTAAGTTACTTCAATTTGTCAAGTATTAGTTTAAACGTTGGAATCAACAATGCTTTGGAAATATTTTCCATGCTAAGACTGCTGCCCAGGCTGAGTTGGATGGTATTATGAGGTTGATCAGGGAGGATGGAGTGACTGAGGACCTGCTGCGAGAAGAGACTAGGGCTTTGAAAGCACTGGATGAGTGTGAGCTACGAGAGGAAGTTTTTTGGAAACAAAAGGCTCGGATTGAGTGGCTTCAGGAAGGGGATAAAAATACTACTTTTTTCTTCAACTCAATGAAAGCCAGGAGACATGGCAATTCTATTTCTACTCTAGTGAATGACAGGGGTGAAACTCTTTCTTCTTTTCATGAAATCACATGTGAAGCTATGCAATATTTTGCTTCATTATTCAGGGAGGACTCGCAGGGGGGTTCTGATGAGGAAGCTAGGGTCCTTTCTTGTATCCCTTCTTTGGTATCTAGGGAGATGAATGAGCATCTTATGAGTGATATTTTGATTAAGGAGCTAGAGGGGATTATGTTTCAAATGAAGAGGGGGAAAGCTCCTAGTCTCAATGGTTTCCCGATTGAGTTCTTTCAAGAATTCTGGGAGATTATCAAGTTGGACTTGTTGGCGGTTGTTCAGGAGTCTCGTAAGAATAAACAAATGTTATGGGCTTTGAATTCTACCTTCCTCACTCACATCCCAAAGTGTGATGGGGCAGATAGGTTAAGTCAATTTCATCGTATCTCTCTTTGCAATTTGATTTATAAAATTATCTCTAAATTGATTGTTGATAGGATGAAAAAGTGGCTTAAAGTGCTGCTCTCTAAGGAACAGAGTGGTTTTGTGGTGGGACGGCAGATTCTGGATGGGGTTGTTATCACAACTGAAACCATTCACTCTATGGCCAATTCTAAAGATAAGGTGATGTTCATCAAGCTTGATATGGCTAAGGCTTATGACCGATTTTAATGGTCCTTCCTTCAAAAGGTTCTTGGTGCTTTTGGTTTTGGGGATGAGTGGATTTATTGGGTTATGAGTTGTGTTACTTTGGTCTCCTTCTTTGTGTTAATAAATGGTGAGCACTCTGAGCTTTTTGTTGCCTCTGAGGGTTTATGGCAGGGTGACCCCCTCTCTCCTTACTTGTTTCTTCTTCTTGTTGAAGGTCTGGGACATTTGATAAGAAGGAATGTGGAGTTAGGTTTCATTTAGGGGTAGGGGTGGGGAGGTGGTTTACCTCCACAGTCTCACTTGCAGTTTGTAGATGACACTACTTTGGTGGGTATGGATACAATTAGGCAAGCTTCAAATTTGCACAAGGTGTTGGATGTTTATCTTGTAGCTTTGGGCCAATTGATTAATGAAGACAAGTCTTCCATCTTTTTCTTCAATACTCCAGGTTCCATTTAGAGGCAAATTGCTCATATCTTGAGATTTCAGACTGGAGTTCTCCCTTTGACCTATCTTGGTATTCCCATCTCTGTTGGAAGACTTCCCAGGGATTCTTGGCAGAATATTCTAGATAAATTTCATGTGAAAGTTAATCATTAGACCCATCGTTGGTTGTCCTTTGCAGGTCATGTTCAGTTGCTCAAGTCTTTGGTGTAAGCCCTCCCCATTTATAGATATATGATTCAGGTGACCCCTTTGGGTTTCATTAGGGAATTGGATTCCTTAGCAAGACAATTTTTATGGGCTGGTAGCTTATTGTCCTCTAAATGGAGCCTTGTCAGATGGGACATTGTTTGTAGCCAAAAGCAGTTTGGTGGCCTTGGGTTAAGAAAGTCATCATTGTTAGGGATGGCGTTGGCTGTTAAATTGTATTGGCGGTGGTGTGTGGAGCAGGATGGGATCTAGACTAGGATATTAACACAAAAATACTTTTCGGGGATCGCTTAGATTGATATTCCTCATTATCCCCTAGTGGGGAAAGGCTTGATGATTTGGAGTACGCTCAAGAAAGGGGCTGCTCTGGTCAAGGATGGCTTATTTTGGATTTGTAAAAGAGGGACAAAAGCTCATTTTTGTTTTGATTCTTCGGATGGTTTTCCTCCCATTGTTTCTCAATTTCCTAATTTTGTGACTCTATGCTAGAGGTTCTGTGAGGTAGGATGGTCAAGGGTGAGTGACTTCAAGTCCTTTTCTTCTCATGGGTAGTTGGTGGTGGCGAGATGGAAGAATCCTGATGAGTGGCCTGTTGTTGGTATGGAGGAGGAGTGTGCTGAGCTTCATAGTATCCTTTCTTGTAGATACTATAGCTCCCTCCAGGAAGGGGATGTTCTTTATTAATCTCCTAATCCTAAGGGTGTCTATACTGTTGCTTTTGGGTATCAGGTGTTGTTATCTCACCGGCTGGATGGGGTGGAGGTTCACTGGTGGAAGAAAGTGTGGAATAAGCTTTCTTGGCCGAAGTGTAACTACTTTATTTGGACTTTGGATTGGAATAGGTGCTTGATATGGGATAATATTTGGAAGCAAGGTTTTCAGGGTCCTTCTATGTGTGTTTTGTGTGGATGTGGAGAGGAGGACTCCTCTCACTTGTTTTTCCATTGGCCCTTGACATTGCAGCTTTGGCATTTTTGTTGGAAAGTTTGGAAAAGCCCCTATGTTCATGCTTCCTACCTAGTGGATTTTTGGAGTAGTCTAGGTAGACCTCCTTCTATGGCCTCTTTCTTGCAAGATGTGTGGTATGTTGGGCCTTCCTTTATACTATGGTAGATTTGGTTGGAACGAAATTGAAGAATATTTCAAGGTGAGAAGCTATTGATTCAACAAGTTTGGCACAAAATTATGGGTATGATTCAGGAGATGGTGGAAGTTAAGTGTGATGTGGTGTTCCCTTTGGAGAAAGGGGATGCTAAGTTGGTGGATAGATTGGGTATTCAAGGATTGTCTCTAGCTTCTACTTGTGGTAGGAGAGGAAGGCGGGTGAAAAAGAAAGTTCAAAGGGTGGGGAGTTGGCTACCCCCTCTGACTAGCATTCTGAAGCTCAATACTGATGGTTCTTCAAGGGGCAATATTGGGCCTGCTGGGATTAGTGGGGCTGGCAGGGATTTTTTAGGATTGGTGGTTTTTTTCTTTTCTGTTCATGAAGGAATATAGACTATAAACCTTATGGAAGGTTTGGCGATCCTCTACGCTTTGGAGAGGGCTTATTCTTTGGGACGGCGCAAGGTTATCTATGAGTCTGATTCACATGTTTTGATTAATTTGCTGAATAAACAGAAGGTATCGTATGTTAGTTGGCAGTTGGCTATGATGGTGCAACAGATTCTATGAATAAGTTCTTTGATGGAGATGGTGTCTTTTGTCCATATTCCAAGGGAGTGGAATAGGGTAGCAGATTGTTTGGCTAAGTGGGATTTTGAGCATTTAGATGGCTGGAAGATTGATGAGTGGGAGCAAGCTCCTCATGAGCTCCGACATGACTTGGAGAAGATTCTTGCTAAGGATGGGAATGGTATTGGTGAAGGATGATGTTGTTTCATGCTTTTTTTGGTTATTTCTTATGGATTCCTGGGGCCTTGGCCCTTTGATGTTTTGTAATGCTCTTTTCTGAATTTCAATAAAGTTTTTTACCCTTTTCTATATATATATAATTTAGGATTAGAGTTAGAGGTTAAAATTAGGGTTAGGGTTAGTATTGTGGTGAGGGTTAGGGTTAGAGTTACAGTTAGGGTTAGAATTATGGTTAGAATTGCAGTTAGGGTTAGCATTAGTGTTAGGATTAAGGTTAGGGTTAGGGTTAGAAATAAAATTAGGGTTAGAACCAAGGTTATATTCCTAATTGAAACACTATCGCTAACCTTAATACTAAACTTAACCCTAATTGTAACTCTAATTCTTACCCTAATTCTAATAGTAACCCACCTTGATTTTAATAGGAACCCCAACCCTAACTCTAACCCTAACCCTAATTTTAATCATAACCCTAATTCTACCCTAACTATAACCCTAATTTTAAATCTAATACTAACCCTAACCCTTAACTTAATCCTCATTCTAACTATGATTTTAACCCTAATTATAGTCCTAACCTAATTCTAACATTATCCCTAATTCTAATCCTAACCCTAACCCAAATTCTAGCCTTAACTCTAGCCCTAACCGTAACCCTAATTTTAACTCTAATGCTTACCCTAATTTAGTAACCCTAATTCTAACTCTATCCCCTACCTCAATTCCAACCCTTACCCTATTATAACCCTAACCTGATTCTAACATTAACCCTATTTCTTATCCTAATTCTAATAGTATTCCACCTTAATTCTAACCCTAATTTTAATAGGAACCCTAATCCTAACTCTAACCCTAACCCTAATTCTAATCATAACCCCAATTCTACTCTAACTATAACCCTGATTTTAAATCTAACAATAACTGTAACTCTAACCCTAATTTTACTTCTAACTATGATTTTAACCCTAACCCTAACTTGAATTCTAAGCCTAACTCTACCCCTAACCCTAACCCTAACTGTAATTTTAATGCTTGCCCTAATTTAGTAACCCTAAAATTCTAACTCTAACCCTAACCCTAATTATAATCCAAACTTGATTCTAACTATAATTTTAACCCTAACCCTAACTTGAATTCTAAGCCTAACTCTAGCCCTAGCCCTAACCCTAACCCTAACTATAATTTTAATGCTTGCCCTAATGTAGTAACCCTAAAATTCTAACTCTAACCCTAACCTCAATTCCAACCCTAACCCTATTATAACCCTAACTTGATTCTAACATAAACCCTATTTCTTATCCTAATTCTAATAGTATTCGACCTTAATTCTAACCCTAATTTTAATAGGAACCCTAATCCTAACTCTAAGCCTAACCCTAATTCTAATCATAACCCTGATTCTACCCTAACTATAACCCTAATTTTAAATCTAAAAATAACCCTAATTCTAACCCTAATCCTAATTCTAACTATGATTTTAACCCTAACCCTAACTTGAATTCTAAGCCTAACTCTAGCCCTAACCCTAACCCTAACTGTAACTTTAATGCTTGCTCTAATTTAGTAACCCTAAAATTCTAACTCTAACCCTAACCTCAATTATAACCCTAACCCTAATTATAATCCTAACTTGATTCTAACATTAACCCTAATTCTAATCCTAACCCTAACTAAAATTCTAACCTTAACTCTAGCTCTAACCCTAACTGTAATTGTAACTCTAATGCTTACCCTAATTTAGTAACCCTAATTTTAACTCTAACCTTTACCTCAATTCAACCCCTAACCCTATGATAAGCCTAACTTGATTCTAACATTAACCCTATTTCTTATCCTAATTCTAATAGTATTCCACCTTAATTCTAACCCTAATTCTAAGAGGAACCCTAATCCTAACTCTAACCATAACCCTAATTCTAATCATAACCCTAATTCTACCCTAACTATAACCCTAATTTTAAATCTAACAATAACCCTAATTCTAACTCTAATCCTAATTCTAACTATGATTTTAACCCTAACTTGAATTCTAAGCCTAACTCTAGCCCTGACCCTAACCCTAACTGTAACTTTAATTCTTGCCCTAATTTAGTAACCCTAAAATTCTAACTCTAACCCTAAGCTCAATTCCAAACCTAACCCTAATTATAATCCTAACTTGATTCTAACATTAACCCTAATTTAATCCTAACCCTAACCCAAATTCTAACCTTAACTCTAGCCCTAACCCTGACCGTAATTGTAACTCTAATGCTTACCCTAATTTAGTAACCCTAATTCTAACTCTAACCTTTATCTCAATTCAACTAACCCTATTATAACCCTAACCTAATTCTAACATTAACCCTATTTCTTATCCTAATTCTAAAAGTATTCCACCTTAATTCTAACCATAATTCTAATAGGAACCCTAATCCTAACTCTAACCCTAACCCTAACCCTCACCCCATGATACTAATACTCACCATAAACCTAATTCTATCCTTAATTCTAACCCTAACCCTAACCCTCATCGCAATACTAACGCTAACCCCAACCCTAATCCTAACCCTAACCCTATTTGTAACCATAATTCTTACCCTAATTGTAGCACAAACTCTAATACAAACCTTAAACCTAATTCTAACCCGAACTCTTTAATAACCCTAATTTCAACCCCTAACTCTAATTCTAAACATAACACTGACCTTAATTTTATCTGTAATCCTAACTCTAACCTTAACTTGGTTATTCTAACCATAGTTACAACATCTAAACAGCATTATTTTAACCCTAGCCTTGGTCGTAACCCTAGCCCTAACCCCAACCTTAGTTGTAATGAGAAACCTACCCTAATTCTAATCATAATTCTAACCCTAATTCTCTCCCTATCTCTAATATTAACCCTAACTCTAATTATTCTCCATTTAATAATTATACCATCCAAATATTGTAATCCTTAAATTTAAATTGCAATGTGGTTTACATGAGAAAATTTAAATAAAAGATATAAATGCAAAATGAAATAAAATTAATTAATTTTCTTATTAATAAATCTATCTTTTTTATTTATTTATTTTTTTAAAATTCTCAAAATATGATCTCTCTAAATTATTTTTAAAAAATTGTTTCTATAATAAAACATAGATGATAAATTAATAAAACTTACTAAAATAATAAACAATCATATTGTTTATTATATATTCATTGTCTAATATTATTTATTATATATTCATTCTCTTAATTATAAAAAAAATTGTTTCTATAATGAAACATAGATGATAAATTAATAAAACTTATTAAAATAAGTTTTCTTTAATAACATCTTGAAAGATAAGTTAAATAAAAAGGCATTAATGAAAAGTCTAAATTTCAATTAAAATATAAAATCTAGGTTGGCTAAATTTTAGGAGTTTATTGTGCAACAAATTGTAAAATTAACAACTTTCCAAAATGAAATTAAAGCATATAAAAGACTCTTAGTTACTGTAAACACACCACTTTTCTCATTTTTGTTTTTGATGTAGAATATTTTATGTGTGTGCAGGGATGAAAAGGTTAGATGAGAAGACTACATACTCTTCTTAATTTTACCCCTCTTTCCTCTATTTGCTTTGGATTTAATGCTTTATTGTTCTCAATTTTAATTTTGTTTTGTGAGAGTTTATAGTTTTTATATATACAATTATGTGCATGCATGTATTTCAGAAGAGAGGATGTACTTTTTTAAAAACAAAATTCATTATACCATTGATCTTCCCTAATCCTTTACTATTTTTTTAATATAAAAGAAAATTTAAATTACAATGTGATTTAAATGAGAACATTTAAATAAAAGATATAAATGCAAAATGAAATCATTTATTAATTAATTTTCTTATTAATAAATCTATCTTTTTATTTTTATTATATTTTAAATTTTCCTCAAAATATGATCTCTCTAAATTATTAAAAAAATTGTTTAGATATAATAAAACATAAATGATAAATTAATAAAACTTACGAAAATAATAAACAATTATTCATTCTCTAATATTGTTTATTTATTATATATTCATTCTCTTAATTATTAAAAAAAACAACAATTGTTTCTATAATAAAACATAGATGATAAATTAATAAAACTTACTAAAATAGGTTTTATTTAGTAACATCTTGAAAGATAAGTTAAATAAAAGGGCATTAATGAAAAGTCTAAATTTTAATTAAAATATTAAATCTAAGTGGGCTAAATTTTAGGAGTTTATTGTGCAACAAATTGTAGAATTAACAACTTTCCAAAATGAAATTAAAGCATATAAAAGACTCGTAGTTACCCTAAACACATCATTTTTCTCATTTTTGTTTTTGCTGTAGAATATTTTTCTCATGGTTTTTATATATACAATTATGTGCATTCATGTATTTCAGAGAATAGAGGATGTACTTTTTAAAAAACAAAATCCATTACTATTTGGGTAAGTGCAAGAAGATGGGGGGCCAAAAAGGGGTCTTAAGTGGCCACTTTTTTTTTCTGAAATCAGGAAATACTGGCCTTGGATGAGAAATTGAGCATAGTTACACTCAAAATTTAGAGATGCAACCAAAACAATGTTCGTAGTGCTCCGAGTCTACTTTCTAAACTACTATTTTTTTTTTTAAAATGGCATAGATTAAGGGGTTCAAAAGAGGGAGCCACAAAAATTAGTGTTGTTTTTGTCAAAAAAACATAACATAGCATGTTTTGTGGCTCCCTCAAAAGGTCAACTTTTTTTTTGGTATTTTTAAAATCGCTTTAGTGAGAAATTAGCTAATAGCATGTAGTTTATGCCCGATTTTTCTAATAATTTTTTGATGAATATTTGATATTTTACTAATTTTCAAAGTGGACACATCCTAAAAAATAGAATTTTGGCCGTGCTAGCCCTATAAATTTTGAAAACTAATTGAAAATAATTTTTTTCTTTTTCTAATATTTGTAGAATGGAGTCTAGTTTCTAAATATGTAATTTTTTTGAAATTTCAATGAATAGTTAATTTACAATGAAAAAAAGACCAAACAGTGGTTTTTGCCTAAAAATAGATACACAAACAAAAGAAATTAAAGATGAAAGGCTTAACATTGTTAAAATGTGAAAAACATCACATTGTCAAATAGCTAAGAGAAAGCCTGACATTACCCAGGTGTTCGATTTGTTTGACCTTGAAACACATGCAAATCTAAGGGTTAACACGAATGAAATTATGTGAAATCTTGAATAATATGGAAAAACACGTCTATGGATGTTGAAAAGGCACTCCAAGCCTTTGGGTTGGAGCAAATCCCAAGCCCAAGGCTTGGGATTCCCAAAGCAAAACATAACATGAGCACGTTATAATGCGCTCGCGTTAGTTTTTGCTTTATATTTTTCCTTTTCCGCAAAAGTTTGTGTTGTTTGTCATGTTTGAAATAACGCGAGCACATAATAACACGCTCGCGTTATGTTCCCCTTAATTTTTTTTATGTTCAAGGCTATTAATCATGTATGTATGTATGTATACCTATATGTATGTATGTATGTATGTATTTATGTATGTATGTATGTATGCCTATATGTATGTATGTATCTATGTATGCCTACATGTATGTATGTATAGTGTCGAGGGTAGAGGAGGGTAGAGATGGGAGTGAGCCAGATAGGGGAGGAGAGGGGTGGATAAGGATTGAGTGATTAAGGTTTAAGGTTGAGGGTTGAGCATTTAGGGATAGGATTTAGAGTTTAGGGATAAGGGATTAGACTTTAGGACCTTGAGGGATTAGGGTTTAGGGTTGAGGCTTTAGGGATAGCATTTAGGGTTAAGGGTCGAGGGATTAGGGTTAAAGTAGAGTGTTGAGGGTAGAGGGATTAGGGATAGGGTTTAGGGTTGAAAGTTTAGGGTTGAGGGATTAGGGTTTAAGGTATAGTTTAGTAGTTCTTGTGGATAGAGCCAGTAAACAATGGGAGTTTATTTGCCTATTTCATAACAATATATCTCCCCTAAGTGCGGGGTGGAAAGCAAGAAACATAGATGTATCCCAATGCAAAGCTTTTCTCATAATGATCATCCTTCTAATTTCAACTGTTAATTACTCACTGTGGATGTACCATACGCGAAGCTTTTCTCATAGTGTGTACACCTATTGGCATAATGAACCCCAGATGGGCCAGAGAAACATGCCATATAACATTACTAACATTAAAAAAGTTCATAGCTATTTTTCTAACATATTCTTGCAACTCAAATATCTTTAAGAGAAGAGTGTCAAAAATGATGGGTTTAACAACCTAACATAAGGCAAAGCAGTTTTGTTAGGTTTAGGGATAGGATTTAGGGTTGAGGGATTAGGTTTTAGGGTTGAGGGATTATAGTTTAAGGTATAGTGTTGAGGGTTGAGGGTTTAGAGATAGGGTTTAGGGTTGAGGGATTAGGGTTTAGGGTTGAAGGATTAGGGTTTAGGGTTGACAGATTAGGGTTTAATGTTGAGGGTTGAGGGTTGAGGGTTTAGGGACAGGGTTGATGGTCAAGGGATTAGGGTTCAAGTAGAGTGTTGAGGGTAGAGGGATTAGGGATAGGGTTTAGGGTTGAAGGTTTAAGGATTGAGGGTTGAGGCTTTAGGGCTGAGGGTTAAGGGATTGGGATTTAAAATATAGTGTTGAATGTCAAGGGTTTATGGATAGGTTTTAGGGTTTAATTTTTAAGGGTTAAGGGTTGAGGGATAGGGTTTAGAGTTAAGGGATTAGGGTCTAAGGTATAGTGTCGAGGGTTGAGGGTTTAGGAATAGGGATAGCATTTAGGGTTTAGGGATGAGGGATTAGGGTTGAGGGTTGAGGGTTGAGGGATTAGGGTTTAAGGTATAGTGTCGAGGGTTGAGGGTTTATTGATAGTGTTTAGGGTTGAGGGACTAGGTTTTAGGGTTGATGGATTAGGGTTTAAGGTATAGTGTTGAGGGTTGAGGGTTTAGTGATAGGGTTTAGGGTTGACAGATTAGGGTTTAGGGTTGATGGATTAGCGTTTAATGTCAAGGTTAGGGTTAGAGTGTCGAGGGTAGAGGGTTTAGGGATAGGGTTTAGGGTTGAAGGTTTAAGGATTGAGGGTTGAGGCTTTAGAGATGAGGGTTTAAGGCTTAAGATATAGTGTCAAGTGTTAAGGGTGTAGGGATAGCGTTTAAATTTTAAGGTTTAAGGGTTGAGGGATAGGGATTAGGGTTTAAGGTATAGTGTTGAGGGTTGATAGTTTAGGGATAGGGTTTAGGTTTGAGGGATTAGGGATTAGGGTTTAGGGTTGATGAATTAGTGTTTAATGTTGAGAGTTGAGAGTTGAGGTTTAAGGGTTGAGGGTTGAGGTTGAGGGATAGGGTTAATGGTCAAGGGAGTAGGGTTAAATAAGAGTGTCGAGGGTAGAAGGATTAGGGATAGGGTTCAGGGTTGAAGGTTTAAGGATTTAGGGTTGAGGCTTTAGGGATGAGGGTTAAGGGATTAGGGTTTAAGATATAGTGTTGAGTGTCGAGCGTGTAGGGATAGGTTTTAGGGTTCAAGTTTTAAGGGTTAAGGGTCGAGGGATTAGAGTTAAGGGTTGAGGAATTAGGGTTTGACGTTGAGGGTTGAGTACATTGAGGTTCAAGAGTTAAGGGTTTCGGGATAGGGTTGAGGGTTGAGGGATTAGGGTTAAAGTAGAGTGTCGAGGGTATAAGGATTAAGGATAGGGTTAGAGGGTTTAGGGATAAGGGTTTAGGGTTTAAGGTAAATATCAAGCCCGTTGAGGGTCTAGGAATAGGGATAGCATTTAGGGTTTAGGGATAAGGGATTAGAGTTGAGGGATGACGGATTAGGTTTGAGGGTTGAGGGATTAGGGTTTAGGGATAAGGTTTAGGGTTGAGGGTTGAGGGATTAGGGTTTAAGGTATAGTGTTGAGGGTTTAGGGATAGGGTTTAGGGTCGAGGGATTAGAGTGAAGGGTCAAGGTATTAGGATTTGACATTGAGGGTTGAGGGTTGAGGCTTTAGGGTTTAGGGATAGGGTTGAGGGTCGAGGGATTAGAGTTAAGGGTTGAGGGATTAGGGTTTGACGTTGAGGGTTGAGTACATTGAAGTTCAAGGGTTAAGGGTTTCAGGATAGGGTTGAGGGTCGAGGGATTAGGGTTAAAGTAGAGTGTCGAGGGTATAAGGATTAGGGATAGGGTTGGAGGGTTTAGGGATAAGGGATTAGGGTTTAAGGTATAGTATCGAGTCCATTGAGGGTCTAGGAATAAAGATAGCATTTAGGGTTTAGGGATGAGGGATTAGAGTTAAGGGATGATAGATTAGGGTTGAGGGTTGAGGGATTAGTGTTTAGGGATAAGGTTTAGGGTTGAGGGTTGAGAGATTAGGGTTTAAGGTATAGTGTTGAGGGTTTAGGGATAGGGTTTAGGGTTGAGGGATTAGAGTGAAGGGTTGATGGATTAGGATTTGATGTTGAGGGTTGAGGGTTGAGACTTTAGGGTTTAGGGTTTAGTGATAGGGTTGAGGGTTGAGGGATCAGAGTTAAGGGTTGAGGGATTAGGGTTTGACATTGAGGGTTGAGTACATTGAGGTTCGAGGGTTAAGGGTTTCGGGATAGGGTTGAGGGTCGAGGGATTAGAGTTAAAGTAGAGTGTCAGGGGTATAAGGATTACAGATAGGGTTGGAGGGTTTAGGGATAAGGGATTAGGGTTTAAGGTATAGTATCGAGCCCGTTGAGGGTTTAGGAATAGGGATAGCATTTAGAGTTTAGGGATGAGGGATTAGAGTTGAGGGATGACAGATTAGGGTTGAGGGTTGAGGGATTAGGGTTTAGCGATAAGGTTTAGGGTTGAGGGTTGAGGGATTAGGGTTTAAGGTATAGTGTTGAGGGTTTAGGGATAGGGTTTAGGGTTGAGGGATTAGAGTGAAGGGTTGAGGGATTAGGATTTAACGTTGAGGGTTGAGGGTTGAGGCTTTAGGGTTTAGGGTTTAGGGATAGGGTTGAGGGTCGAGGGATTAGAGTTAAGGGTTAAGGGATTAGGGTTTAATGTTGAGGGTTGAGTACATTGAGGTTCAAGGGTTAAGGGTTTCAGGATAGAGTTAAGGGTCGAGGGATTAGGGTTAAAGTAGAGTGTTGAGGGTTGGAGGGTTTAGCGATAAGGGATTAGGGCTTAAGGTATAGTATTGAGCCCGTTGAGGGTTTAGGAATAGGGATAACATTTAGGGTTTAGGGATGAGGGATTAGAGTAGAGGGATGATGGATTAGGGTTGAGGGTTGACGGATTAGGGTTTAGGGATAAGGTTTAGGGTTGAGGGTTGAGGGATTAGGGTTTAAGGTATAGTGTTGAGGGTTTAGGGTTGAGGAATTAGAGTGAAGGCTTGAGGGATTAGGATTTGATGTTGAGGGTTGAGGCTTTAGGCTTTAGGGTTTAGGGATAGGATTGAGGGTTGAGGGATCAGAGTTAAGGGTTGAGGGATTAGGGTTTGATGTTAAGGGTTGAGTACATTGAGGTTTTAGGGTTCAAGTTTTAAGGGTTAAGGGTCGAGGGATCAAAGCTAAGGGTTGAGGGATTAGGGTTGAGTACATTGAGGTTCGAGGGTTAAGGATTTTGAGATAGGGTTGAGGGTCGAGGGATTAGGGTCAAAGTAGAGTGTCGATGGTATAAGGATTAGGGATAGGGTTGGAGGGTTTAGGGATAAGGGATTAGGGTTTAAGGTATAGTATCGAGCCTGTTGAGGGTTTAGGAATAAGGATAGCATTTAGGGTTTAGGGATGATGTATTAGAGTTGAGGGATGATGGATTAGGGTTGAGGGTTAAGGGATTAGGGTTTAGGGATAAGGTTTAAGGTTGAGGGTTGAGGGATTGGGGTTTAAGGTATAGTGTTGAGGGTTTAGGGATAGGGTTTAGGGTTGATTGATTAGAGTGAAGGGTCGAGGGATTAGGATTTGATGTTGAGGCTTGAGGATTGAGGATTTAGGGTTTAGGATTTATGGATAGGGTTGAGGGTCGAGGGATTAGAGTTAAGGGTTGAGGGATTAGGGTTTGACATTGAGGGTTGAGTACATTGAGGTTCGAGCGTTAAGGGTTTCAGGATAGGGTTGAGGGTCGAGGGATTAGGGTTAAAGTAGAGTGTCGAGGGTATAAGGATTAGGGATAGGGTTGGAGGGTTTAGGGATAAGAGATTAGGGTTTAGCGTTTCAGGATAAGATTAAGGGTCGACGGATTAGGGTTAAAGTAGAGTGTCAAGGGTATAAGGATTAGGGATAGTGATGCAGAGCACACAGTGGAAGCATTCAAATCGGGGATGATTATTCATCAAACCCACAGTACAGAAAGATTTTAGCTTAACTTGCTTTAAATAGCTTCCTCAAGGTCCAAATGATACCAAACTACACACACATTCTTCATTATTGGTGAGACTAAACACTGTTGGCACATTCAAAAACTCTTCTACTGATCTCACTTCTATCACCGACATCTCAACACTATGCTCCAACCATCGGTATGACCTTTACCATCGGCGAGCTTGAGAACCGCTCTGCCGATACACACTGATCACTCTGATATACCTTTGAACCATACTTGTCACCCAGACTCTTTTCATCAGTGAATGCCTATGAACTCATGTCGATGTACTGATGGACATACTCTAGTGTCAACCTTGATTTTCTCTGTCAGCAATACAATCACTATTGGCCATACTAGCATTAACTTTACTGATACACCGATACCAATTGCCTTCGGTGAGACTTTTGTCATCAGTAGATGTTTACATGCTTGGGCTGATGCGTCGATGATCCTTCTCTTCTTCGGTGTGATGAATGCTATCGGTGGGACTCACTTTAGAGTCACCCATACACCGTTTCCTTTTGATGGATCAATGTAAGATACCCCTTGTGTCTCCGACACCTTCGATCCTTCGGTAAGATCTCCTTTCACTTTTCCCTGATATGCCTCTGATCAGCCAAACACCGTTGATCGATGTAGATTTCAAAAGCTCCTCTGAGAGACTTGTTACACTAATGACACTTCCTTTACTCTACAACTCATGTAGACACTAAACAAATAAACAGAACCAAAAACTCAACAGAACGATAGGGTCTATAATCTTCTAGAGGTGAGATATTGTAAATGTGCTATCGAAGGTGAAATAGGTAAAATATTTATGGATCAATCTATAGCAGGACAAAACGTGAGCATGTTATAACGTGCTCACATTTTGTCTTGCTATAGAAATAGTAAAAAAGTGTTGACCCCTGTGATCTAGGCCCACATGCTCTATTTTCATACTAATTTTGCACATGCTCTGATAAAAAAGAAGTGCTTTCATGCTGTTGGGAAGTTCACATGCACATTTTACACATTCTACCACCTTTGCATGATTTTTCCACCATCTTTTCTGCTTTGCCAACTTGAGAAGGAGGAAATAACATAGTTTTAACACCAAGTTTGATATATATCAATTAAAGTTTCAATTTTTGTAGTGTTGCAATGTTAATTGTGATTCAATTTTAGGAATTTAACATTATAGATTGGTTAATAGTATTGTTGTTAGTAATTATATTTGAGTGTTATTCAATTTAACATTGAAAAGGAAGCAAGTGGTGAAAAACTCAAATTGTTGAGGAGTTTGATGCAAGAAGAAAAAAACACTACATAATTGGGTACTCTCTCCATTCGAATCTTCATTTTTTAGGTATGTCAAGTCTTTACATGCATGTTCTTTACATTTTCCTTAATTCTATTTGAATTAATTTATCATGATTTATCATACATGTTTAAAATAGACACATTCCCAATCAAGAAAGCAGCCTACAATCTCACATGATGCCATGTATATTTTCTACACTTGGGCTCTTTAATAATTATGTGTAATAAACAGACCTTAACATACCATGATGTCAAACTATATAAGAATAAATCCTTACAACATAATAAAAATACAATCCCACTATTATCTTGTATTCATTTCTTAGGAACTAATATTGGTCTCTTTATCATGCTACAGACAAATTCTCCATCATGCTGAGGAAATGATCAAGAATTAAACCAACACAAGAAGAGATAGAAGCTAAGAATGCAAAGAAAGAAGTGGCTATGAGGGAACTTCGTGAGAAGAGGAAATTGGACACGATAAATGAAGACATGTCAATTGAAGAGGAACCACAACCATCACAAAGAGATATGGAATTGGCGGCACAAAGAGAACGAATGAAAAAACTTCATGCTACGAGAGACTTGAATACCATAGTTGGAGACACGTCCTCTACCGCAAGTCAACATGTAGGGACACCATCTACCACATCTCAAGTCGAGAGTACATCATCACTCACATGTGATAAAGGAGGTATGCCATTGTTCCCACCTCAACCTCAAGGTATGTCATCTATTCCATCTTCAATCGAAGGTATGCCATCTAGCCCATCTCATTTAAATATTGATGAAATTCCTAATATTGAGATGAATTTACCTAACTTAACACCACCTAGAATTTTGCATAGAAAGCTGAAGTATTTGATTGATATTGATGAGAATATTTTGCAGCTAATGGAAGGTAAGATTCCAAAACGCACTTGTAGAAGATATGCTAATAAGATTTGGAGATTGTTCTTTGAAAAGTTAAATGAGACTGCAAGATGTCAACTATTCATTGAAATGATGCGAAGTATAAAGTATAGGTCCATCATGAAGATTCTTGGGTTGAGAACATTAGAGGCTTCAAGTGAAAAATCTATTGTCAAGAATCTAATGAGTGCATATGAGAGTGTGGGTAACACCTCACGCACAAAATATAGTAATGCAACATGGCGTGTGATTACATCGACTATAGTATAAGTAGTCAAATGAGGAAAGCTCGTCTCATTAGAAAGACGAGTCAAGAATTGAGAATTAATAGGAAAACTTTATCAAGAGCCATTGGAAGATGCCAAAGAATTGAGGACACTAATGCCAATGAATTATGGGCATTCTCAAGGAGACTACCATGAAAAGATAAACCAATTGTTGAAGCATTGAGATCACTAATTGAAGACTTTTGGAATAATTACACAAGGGTATCTTTGAATCAAAGGGATGTGGTAAGAAGGAGAATCAGTAGTTAGAATTGTGAGCCACATCCAAAGCATTTTTTGGATGAGACTCAAACACAGTTTTATGGTAAATTTCTAGAGAGGTATCCTCAAATTAAAATTTGTCAAAGATATTTTGAAATACTAAAACCTTTCTATGTCAAGATAAATCACACACGCACTACTTGTTGTAGATTACATATTGAATTTTCTAACCATTTTGATGTTTATAGGTCTATATGTTTAGATATACATACTAACAATGTTTTGCAAGGTTGTGCCATCCCCACCAACATCTTCAAGAGACTTCATATCAAGAATTTTATGTGAAAGAGAGGAAGGTAAAATATTCTACAAGAAATTATGCTTGGATGGCACATGTCATCATTGCGGTGGCTTGCAACATTTGCCAATATGTGAACATATGGAAAGAACACATATGGTTGGAAACGAACTAGTAGAGTTTGGCAAGTATAAAATAGTGGCATACAATACAAAAGATGGTAAAGAAGCAAAGAGGTGTGAATTGGTTATTGAAAATATTCTAGTGTATCAGTTTATGCCTATATTTTGTGACAACATAGTGTATGAGTATGCAAGACATGCCCATAGAGCTTGATGGTTGGACTTGCAATTCAAGTTATGCAAGGACACATTTCCAGTTGGTAGTATTGTTTCAGTCATCAACTTTGTAGAGAACTACAGTCTACAGCCACAGTGTGAGGTACAATCACAATATTACAACTCCACACAAGTTTCTATATTTGTGCACATTACATTCATTCATGCGAATGATAGTACAGAGGATGAGAGAAAGATCATAAGGGAGTATAATTTCTATATTAGTAATGATCGCATGCATTCTACGGAGTTCGTGCAAGGTTTCTTTTAGGTGTTCTACAATGATTTGGCTAGAAGGGGCATATCATTTAGTCAGCATATCATATGGTCGGATAACTGTGCATCACAATTCAAGAACTCGCAGAATTTCTATTGGCTGAGTAGGAGGCATAATTTTATAGGTATTCAGCATATGTGGAACTTTTGTGAGGCCGGCCATGGAAAGGGGGAGCATGATGGTGCAAGAGCATGTATCAAAAGAGCCATAGCACGAGAAGAGTTAAAGTATAAAGACAATGCAAAGTTGACAAATGCAAAATCGATTGTCGAGTGGTGTAATGCTTCCATGGGTCCAGGTAATGAAGGTAAGTCTTTAGTTCATAGATTTTTTTGGTTGATAGATGATACTAACATTGCACCATATGAAGACTGTTGTACACTGATAGGATCAAATGAGATGCACTCTTTCAGAAGCTCAATTGCAGGTTCATGGAGTATCCATACGCGAAAGATGTCATGCTTTTGTTCTTCATGTACAATTCAAGTCTAGGATGAGTGCGAGTCAAAGGAGTGGGTTGATGAATGACAGTTAAGTTATCTTAGCCCACTTGACATGTATCAACCCCCGACGGCACTAGAACTAACACATATGGAATCTTCAGTTGACTTTGACCACATATCAGATTTAGTTCAACCAGGTAATATAGGGCACATATATGCATCTAATTTCATCTAGTTTAACCAGGTAATGTCATCTTACTTTGTAGTGTTTTTGTAATACATTGACTAATTTCATCTAATTTGCTCTACATATCAATGTAGGGCACGTAAATGCAATTATTACAGATGAAGATAATGAAGAGGGAATAGATTATTACTTATGTCATTGTGTTGAGGCCAAAAATAAATTAGAGGCCCCTGTTACAGATGGAGAAAACATCGAATACCCTACAGGCTCAGTGGTTATTACTGGAACATGACTTAGAAGGTACCAACATAAGAGTGTTAATGTTTGGCTATTTTAGGACTTTGACATGCATCAAAAGATTCTTCATTACTCGAACCTTGTCGTGGCATCCAATGTTCATTTGATAAAGTATCGGGGTAGACCTTTGAACAAAATCTTGTGGAAGGTGCGTGAGTCTGACCATGAAGCAATACTTGACACAATAAAGAGTAGAGTAGACCTGGATGGTTCATTGGATTAATTTGTAAGTATTCACATTGATTTTGTAAAGTCATGTTACATTGAGTTGTAAGTATGCACATTAATTTGTAAGGTTTGTCTTTTTTTATTTCCTACTGCATTTTTACACATATACACATTTTTACATCACCATGTTATGCATTTTTGGTGTCCTACTCCTGATGTGACCAAAATGATAGTTCCAATGCATCCGGATGGGTACGTTTAGGCTAGGCATTGTTCTATTTTTTACCCAAACATATCAAAATAGTTTGAGCTACATTGTACCAACAATATCCTTGAAGAGTCCAAAGTGCAAAAAGGCAGCAATCTTTGACTCTATTTCCCCAAAAATCATCAGAAGGAGGTAGTGTAAAGTTGCAAAGGGGTGTAACTTTCATCCTACTCCTGATGTGACCGAACTGACTATTCCAATGTGTCTGGATGGGTACATTTACACTAGGCATGGTCCTATTTTTCACCCAAACATTTTGAAACAGTCCGAGCTACATTGTACCGATGATATCCCTGAAGAGTCCAAAGTGTAAAAAGGTAGCAATCTTTGAAGAGATGTTACTCAAAAACTGTGTCACTTAGAAACATTCTATCTGAGGCAACATGATTATGTAGAGTACCTCTACAATAACCTCTCTCAATTTTTTATATCTCTGAGGTGTTTCCCCATGGTGAAAGGTTTTCTGCTGCCCCAAAAATTGTCAAAAGGAGGCAGTGTAAAGTTGCAAAGGGGTGTAACTTTCATCCTGCTCCTAATGCGACCAAACTGACTATTACAACAAGTCTGTATGGGTACATTTACGCTAGGCATGGTCTTTTTTTTCACCCAAACATGTTGAAACAGTCTGAGCTACATTGTACCGACGATATCCCTGAAGAGTCCAAAGTGCAAAAAGGCAGCAATCTTTGACAAGATGTTACTCAAAAACTGTGTCACTTAGAAAAATTTCATCGAAGGTAACACGATCATGTAGAGTGCCTCTACAATAACCTCTCTCAGTTTTTATATCTCTGAGGTGTTTGCCCATGGTGAAAGTTTTTCAACTACCCCAAAAATTATCAGAAGGAGGTAGTGTAAAGTTGCAAAGGGTGTAACTTTCATCCTACTCCTAATGCGACCAAACTGACTATTCCAACATGTCTGGATGGGTACATTTACGCTAGGCATGGTCCTATTTTTCACCCAAACGTGTCAAAATAGTCCAAGCTACATTGTATTGATGATATCCCTAAAGAGTCCAAAGTGCAAAAAGGCAGCAGTCTTTGACAAGATGTTACTCAAAAACTGTGTCACTTAGAAACATCCCATCTACGGCAAAGCAATCACATAAAGTGCCTCTACAATAACCTCTCTCGGTTTTTTATATCTCTGAGATATTTACCTGTGGTGAAAGGTTTTTTGCTGCCCCAAAAAATTGTCAGAAGGAGGCAGTGTAAAGTTGCAAAGCATTGCTAAGAAATCCTCAATAATCAAACACTCCAATGAATTGAAGCAACTTCTTCTTAGGCGCAAATGTAAGGGTATACAAGGGGAAAATGGTGCCTAGATGACTTAGTGCATTTCTACGACTTCATTCACATGTTTAAATGTTTGAGAAACTCTCCTTTACTAAGCACTTGTCCTCATGTCAATGTTAAGCTTTATACCTCCTAGGCACTCAATTAGGTGATGTCATTAGATACAACTTACCCTTAGGCATCAATGTAGCTTCTTCAATCCATCACACTTCTAGGTGCTCAAATTTGAGGTCTTGGACTTGTATCTTATTCCTAGGCACAATTGGATGATCTTCCTAGATCTAGGTGCTCATGATGGTGGGAAATTACATGAAGGGGCACCTAAGTCCAATTTGACTTTGTATTTGATATTTTATGACTCCAATTGAGTAGGAATGGCTCAATTTCTAAAGTGCTGACTCAATAATGTAAGTTTAAGGTCTTTTCCTCCTAGGCGCCAATTAATGAGTTCACTAGATGCAATTTCTCCTTAGGTGCCAAAACTAGATAGTAGAGACAAGAGGAGGAACCTAGCATCAATTTATGCTCTATTCATTATTTGTAAGACCTTGAATGATTAAACATGCTTGAAGTAAGCCTTTATCTCTTGGAACTTACTCAATGATATAGATTTGTGATACTTTATCTAAGGCGCCAATCTAGATCTATATGGAGGTGAAAGAGTTCCCAACATTATGAAGCTTTATACTTGGCATTTTTTATGCTTTAAATAATTATGAATGTCTTAGGATGACTTTTCCCCTCTATGCACCTACTCTTAGATGTCCTTGGATATAATTTCAATCTAGGCGCTCATGGAGGTATTGAATGACAAGCAAAGGTGCCTTAGATTACTTAGCCCATTTCTTTGGATTTTGATGATCTTGACTCTTAAATGCCATCTAGTCTCATCCTCATAAGCTCTCCTCTTACAAGGTGCCATATTAAATAGATTTAAACTCTCTTTCTATGCTTAAGCACCAATTCAAGGTCATTCTGAAGGCAAATAGCGCCTAGAATCCATTTGACTTATCTTTTAACATTTCAACAAGTTTAAGCAATGGCAGAGATCTCATCAAGGAGTCCACTCAAAGGATTGTTTCATGTCAACTCTTCCTAGGTGCTAATGTGTGATTAGATGACAAGGAAAGTACACCTAAACTCCAAACATTCAATGAATCTTCATATGCATACTTCTCTCCTTCAAGGCGCTCAAAGTGGTTAACTCATTCTTCAATTCCTTATTCTAGTTGGTTCTAAGACCTTTAGATGCTATCATTCACCAATTCAAACCTTCAAACACTTTTAAGGCACTCAAAGTGATGTCCATCACCAATCCACTCCTTATGTGCTCAAATTTGGTTGTAGAAGCAAGAAATTGTGCCTAAGGTTTATGTTGCCTAAGACCTCCTTTACAAGGCGCCTTAGATGATGATCAAGGTGTGAAAATGCACCTTACTTGAATTTAGATTATTCCTTGATATTTTAAGGCTTTTAACACTTGTTTGCACCCTTGTATGACTACATCATCCTTAGGCACTCATTTTGAGGTGTTATTCATCTACTATGTTGCTAAGGCACCACCTAAACTCATAATGTGTTTTCCTTGTCAAATTTTCAATGCTTAAGGTCATTTGTATCAATTCCATTCAAGGCGCCATAACTTGGGATGATCAAAGGTTTGTTTTCTTCTCTAGGCACACTTTGACGTCTTAATCTTAGGCACTAATTTGAGTCTGCAGAGGTGGGAAAGCACGCCTAACTCCCTAGAGCAATTTTGCACCTAGAAGTGTAAGTCCTAGAGGATAAGGTATATTGAATATACTTTAAATATTTTTCAATATACCTTTCAGTATGTTTGAGATAGGTCTCGAATCCACCAGATTTAACATGTAGATTATAGAATTTGGAGGATCCACCAGATTTTAGACTTAGTTAATTTTTAGTGTTTCAGGATATCAGGCTACTAGACTTAGTCATTTTTAGGATCTCAAACATAAAGAATAACATGATGATTCATTTTTTTGTATTGCATATAGTTTACATTATATACTACTCATAAAGAATATTAATATTTTCTATTCAACATGATGATTCATTTTTTTTTTTAAATACAACTTTTATCTTTTAGTTCCAAAATGAGGTTTAGGTGATACTTGAATAACAATAGCTAGCTTATTGGATCAACAAACATCCTATGTAATACAATTGGACTTTAAATATTTGAAGTAGCCATCTACAAATATCCATTCAAACGTGGATTTATAATGCAAATATGGATGCCATCAATAAAAAAGATTTGTATTAACCAAATATCAATATAGGCATACATCAATATCTATCGATATAAGTATAATATATATACAAAATAGCCATATAGGCTTACAAGAATGCCATATAGGCATACAATGTCAACTATATGATATACAAAATATATGTCCACAAATGCCATATAGGCATATAACAAAGGAACACAATAAAAAGTCATTCCCCTCTGGCTGGTGAAGAGAATAGATCACAGGCAACCTTTGATCTTCTAGGGGATGGAGACATGCATGTGGGTGGTCTACTACGAACCTAAGGGCTGCTCCTCCTATTTAGTTCTTCCTGCATTTTTAGTTGTTACAATAAAAAGTATAGACATTAATATATAGAAATTACATGTTATAAAAAATGAAACATTTAACAAAATAATCACTTACCGCTACCATATAATCTGTCTCCTCACTTGCCTCAGCAGCAAGAATAGGCCATGGTGATGTCATGTCCTATAGAAACCATCTAGATAGAAATTAAACTTCAAATCAATAATCTTTTGATTTTTCAAAAATAAACAACTATAACAATGAATGTAAATTGAAATTTACTAATCTGCCTCATACCCCTATCAATGCCATGGAGCTATGAATCATAGAGGTCACACCATGCTCCATTGCCCTATGAACATCAGGAGGTGTCTTCGAAGCCTGCATCATCTGGAAATAAAACAACATTATTCAATTACGAAAACTATAATAGTGATGCAAATCATGGCTCCTAACATACACACACATTCATCTAAACATGGAAGTACACACAATAAAGCACACAAGTCACATACAAAAATCTAGTAAGTACAATTCATTCATTAAACTACTTATTTTATTACCTCCATGAAGCTTTGAAGTCCACCACCACTGGCAGGTGTTGCCATGAAATCTCCAATATTAACCTATTCAACATCCAAAATCAGATATTAGAATACCATTCATATAACGATGCTATTCACATGTAATATTTATAATTGTTTACTAGTTACATAGCCTGACAATAGATGATCTAGTGTAATATGTAGGTGGAGAACCACTGAAAACTGCATCAACACTATGACCCTGAAATTTCATTAAAATCATCAAACTAAATTAGTTAATCTTGCATTTCAAAAATGAAATTTAATAAATTAAATTCAATAAACTTGCTAATATTTACCTGAGTATCAAGGCTGAAAGTCTCACTCAGGAGGGTATTTGTCATCACCATCTACTTAGCTACATATGTAGCCTATGCACCTGCATCCTGACTATCCATGGGGTCATAACCACAGGCTAACCCGTAAGTCTGACAAGCATGGGGTGGGACCCTACTCCTCGCACTATCTCCCAACCCTCTCTGTGCTGCAGGATTGGCGTGGTCTATGATGCTCTGGGTCAAGGCACTAATGGAGTGAAGTGTATCGATCTCAACACTCTCCTTCACAATGGAAGGGATAGAAACATGCTCATGGGTTGGTCTGCTGATTACTCCTCTCACTGCCCGCTGTGGGTCAACACGTGCCCCTGGTCTATCTTGTGCTGACCCCCCACCTCTACCCTGGAAGTCCTGCATATCAAAATAGTTTGGCACTTTATTAAGGACAAACTCGCAGTAGAGTTTCCTCAAAAAGTATTGTGGACCTCATTATTATTGCATGGAGGGATGGTCAAAAACCATCCACCACCTCTGCCCAAAATTATCCCTTATCACTTGGTTGTTGCATCAATGGATAGAAAACCTCTTGCATGTAATGGATGGATGTTGATTTGTTTGTGGGTTTGTGAAAATCAAACACAAGTCTAATTTTGTAATTTGTAATTTTTTCACATCTTGGTATGACAGCTTGTCTGCATAATAGTCTCTAAACTCTCTCCTCTTATCCATCCAGCTAGATATTTGCTTGGTAATTGAATCTACATTTGATAACATAGATTCAAGAGATTTAGCAAGCGTGGACCTATGCAAGGTTGAAGTGGAAGGATCTTTCAACCTTGCAATTATATCTTCAATTTATTTTTTGTTATTTTCAATTTGTCCCATTATATTTTCTTATGTTCTAGGGGCATGTCGACGAATGGATGGAGGAGGTTGTTGTTCCACAAGATTTTGTGGATTTTGATGAGGAGGAGGAGGTGCATTAACATTTCCTGACAATTAACTAAATTTACATCAAAAATCAACTCAAACCTACCTATTTAGAAACAAATTCAAACAAAAAAAAAAATAAAACTCACTCCTTTGGCATACTCGACATCGTGGCGGCATTTTGGCGACGAATTGCAAAGATTTTTGTGTTGAATTGAGTTTTCCAAAATGCGAGCGTGCTTCCTAGGGTTTCCAAGCCATGAGTATATAGGAGAAAAGAGAAATGAAATGAAGTGAAAATTTTTTCTTTTATTTATAAGAAGTAATAATGCGCTCGCATTATGCATTATTTTTTTTTGAAAACAATGTGGCCACTTTTTAGCCCCCCATCTTTTTGCACTTACACATTTTTTTAATAGAAAAGAAAATGTCAAATTTTATTTTACTCTAGATTATATATACAGTTTAATTTATATATTTTTTTATAAATGTTTAAGAGAGTTACCAAATATTGTGTCCCCTCAGTCCATAAGACCTTATATTTTCTGAGTTTAAGTATTTGAGAGATGGATAGTCATTTTTTTTCTTTTTAATGAAAAGACCAAGAATTAATTATTGTTGCCAGGGGTTATATATTTTTTCAACAAACCTATTTTTGAGTGGCAAAAGTTGTAAAATACTAAAAAGACTGAAATGATTCAATACAAACAATGCTCTAAATCAGAATGGATCACAACTCAAACCAACTCAAACCATTTCAAGTTGTAAGCGGAATACTTCAACAAACTAAAATATGATCTTTCAACAGGCAGAGATAAAAGTCTGAAAAGTGTATTGAAATCAGTAGAAGGAAGGTCATTGTAAGAAAATCAGGATCACTAATTCCTTTGTGGGCATATTTGTTTTGGATTTATGTTATGATTGTTTCTGTGATGAAAAGGGTATTTGGTCCCGATGAACACCCTAAATCTGCAATGCATAATGTCTTGCACTTAAATAGGGGTTCCTCTGCATTCCTAGATCAAATCAAATGGGAATACAATGCAGAAAATGCATTTAAAAGAAAGATGCAAACCCAATTTTTTTTAAAGAGACAAGGAAAGAAAAGACCTACCAAAGAGTAGAATTTTGACCATAGCTAGAGTCTCCTTGCTCAGCATTCATAGAGAAGACTTTCTCCATCCTCGCAGTTGCTATGGCTTCAGGTTAAAAGCTTGGAATTTGACAATTCATTCAATGGACGAGGGTTGGACTTTCAAATTTCATTCAATGAATGAAATGTGGCTACTCACCTCACATATTATATCCTAAGAGCTAGAATCGAGCTAGCTAAAAATAGTTACCATCACTTTACGAAACTAACAGTAGTGCCTCCTGTTGCCTTTTCTATTTCTATTTCATTTAACTCTCCACTCTCGTGGCTACTCAAAATAGCCCCACTACTGCAATTCATTTAATTTTATTAATTTTGGTTAAATATTCAATTAATTTATGCCTATTTTCTTTTTCTTTGATTTTTTTCCATTTAAAATTACAACCAAAAAACTGAGTGCTCTCATCTCCACCCCCAAAAGAGATATAAAGGTTTAAAAAAGTAGAGGGTTAGAGAAATTAAAAAAAAAATGGTGGGTGTAGGGGTGTTCAAAGGAAAGATTAGTCATCCTCTCTTTTGTATGCAACCTATCTTCATCCATGAACATGCAAATGCATCAAATTAAAAAAAATATCCATGAATATGCAAATGTGTCAAATTTAAAAAATACACATTAAAGAATTAGACAAGGAGGCATTATCTAGGATGAAGTACAAAGAAAAAAAACTTAAAACAACATTTTCAATAATCAAGGGTCGAAAGATTAGTGATCAATTATCTATTTCTTACAAGAGCCAAATGATAGACAAAATTTCAATAGACAACAAAAAGATGGCTAAAATATCAAGACACAACAACAAGACAACTAAAATGTCAAGATATAGCTAAAAGATATTTATAGGAGGAAAAACCCTATGCATGTAGATTTCCAAAGAGAGAGGCAATCTCAACCATTAATCTACAAGGCTTAATCCAAGGGACCAAGATAATCTACATATTGCTAGTATTTTAATTTATCACTTTCATGACAACACAAAATGGAATAGTGTGTGAGGAAATCCTCTCTTCAAATTAGTAGGGGAAGCTTTGGATTTAATCTATTCCTAAAATCTAAAACAAGTAAACTAGATTGTAAATTATTCACAATGAATGAATAATCTTTTGCATCTCGGAGGTAGGAGCACAAAAATAAAAGTTCATATTTTTACAATGAGGTTTTTTGTCTTTGCAACTAAACTATAACATGTATAAAAATACTTAATGCTTTCCAAATATGAAAGAAAAGATCAGTGTAAACACATCAATATATGGATTGATTTTAACAGAGAACACAATGATTATAACAAAAATAAATGAAGAATAATATTGAAAGTACACAATAAACTTTAAAGCATACAAAGCTACTTCAATGAAAGATGATCAAGTTTACACAAAGTTAAACACAAAAATCTTTTTTATTGCTTCACTTGACAATCTTTGCATGATCACAACATAAAACTCTAACTTTGAAACTTGAATGAAAGCTTCAATAGCATAAATTTAACACAAACTCTCATTATAGTGACTGTACTCAAATAACATATTTATAAGCTTTCTAAGATAAGATTCTAGGAAAAAATAATAATAAAATACTATTTTAAAATTGCTTTTAAAGAATCTCTAAATTCTATCAATTATAAAGAGGCAATAACACATAAAGCTACTTAAAATAGGTCCCTTTTTTCTTTAACTTAGCTTTCTTCTTATTCAATTCTCTTTTTCCCTTCTAACTTTCACTTTAAATTTTTACATATGACCAAGCAATTGATTGCACCTTTGAAACAACACAACCACCTTGATTTCACACTTTTGAGGGGTTATGACCACTTGGTGTATCTTTTGCCTGGCTTTGCCACAGAAGGTCAAAATAACCTGAGTTTCTCTCACATTTCCTTATGCCATATCTTACATCTATTATGACTAGCTCCAAATCACACTTTATGGGTGGCTTAACCACTTGGATAGGCAAAATGATTGAAATTGGGCATAATTCTTCCTTGTTGCACTTTTTAGTCTTTACAATAATGTTTATTTCACACTTTTTACTCTTCTTAACCATATTTGTCATGCGAATTGAATTTTACACATTTTAAGTTTAATAACCAACTAAATTTCACAACTTTTGATCTCCTCAACCACTTTTAGACTTGTCAAACTTTTTGAGTGTTGACCAAGTGGCACTTTTCAATCACTTTTTCCACTTCAATTTTGCACTTTTGAAATATTATGACCACTTTTATAACAATTCACACTTTTTGATCAACATAACCACTTCAATTTTGATATTTTCAAGTGGTTAAGCTATGTAAAAAATACTATTTGACTTGGGTCTTTGTTTTCCCTATGTCACAACTTTCCTCTGACTATGTCACTTTTATTTCATGCTCTCAAAGAGTTATTACCATCTTTAGGTCACCACTTTCAAGTGGCTAAGCCATCTATAAAGTGTGATATTACTTGTGATGCATCCTTGGCACATGTCTCAACCATCTTTATCATTTTTTATTGAACATCACCAACCACATTATATACCTTTTCTTCATGATAACAAGTCTCTTGAACAAGGTCTTGGATGAATTCCCTTTGACGTTCATTTATCCTTAATTAATCTACTTGCAAACATTGTTAGTCTTGAGAAAAGTAGAGTGACACTTCGTAACTTGACAATTGACAAAGGAGATAATCAATCTCATATTGTTAATAACAAAATAGCTATGTTCCCCAAGATGTGTCCCTAGCATTTTTGACATGTACCCATATCAGGGATGTTTTGGGGATGGGGGACACCTCAAAAATGTCCATCTACCATCCTTGATCAATTTTTTGGGCCCTAATGTCTGAGAAACATGAGGAATTTGAGGAGACGACCGGTTGTTCCCATACAAGTACACTCACATTATTTTTAAAAAAGCCCAAAATAAATTTCAAATTATTTTACCAGTTTCTATTTGTTACTCTATGTTTGAAATTTTATTAAAGCATTCATGCCTTGGAAAATTTTCCATTCTTTGCTTGTCTCTTTCCATTTCCTTCTCCCCGAGTTGAGTCTTACTTAGCCATTTCACATCTCATCAGAGATCCCTCATGTTTTTGAACCAAAGTCAGTGGGTTCAAGAGTTCATGAACTATTCGACTTCCCGACTTGTCATTGAGCCTGGTGTCTAAAGTTTCCTCTTGTGTTGGTCTTTATCATTTTGATTTACGTAAAGTCAGTGTTGTCGGGAGGTCAAAAGTTCTTTGAACTTCTGCACTCTCAAAATTATGGTTCAAAGGTTCCAAAAATTTTGAACTTGCCAACTTCAAGTGCTTACTATTCATGTGGTGCCTTTTTATGAGTTGGCATTCAGTACGATGGAATGACACTTGTCACCTCACATTTATTTTGAAATACATGCAAGTACATTTCTCAGAGGGAAACTCAAAGTAGATTTATATGGTTTTCAAAGCTTGATACACTGCCAGAATTTAATGATATTTATGGACAAGTTATGAGAAGTGAATTTGAATGAATTAACCATCTCACTTGAAGTTTTCATCATTTCACTAAGGAAATGCATTGCAAAGCAAGGAACAGCTAATCCACTACGTGCAAGGAATCCACATAATTCTAAACTTACAGGTTAGCACGATTGGCCTCCTCTACCTCATTTCTTTTCCTTCCTCTACTATAAAAACATAGTGTTTCTTTTTGGTGGTGGAAATATTCTATTTTCATGTATCTGTATAGTGATTCTCTTGTGAGTGCATTGTATTTCTCTTCCGTGTCTATAAACGCTTTGAAGTTTCTAGATGCTTGGTTTCTTAAGTTCATAAAAATGGAATTCAAATTTCAAGGAGCCCCTACGTTCCTGTTGTGGAAAATGGGTCGTCTGGTGTGAGAGATACGGAATTAGGTCACATTGACCTTGAAAATTTTTGGAAGAGGATGCAACCTGAAGGTCGAACCATGCTAGCTAACAAAATTATGAGAAATGATTTGGACAAAGCCGGTGGCTTTCCACTTACAGTGTGTTGTCCTGATTTAGTGGTTGCTTGTTCTAATAATTATTTCCTAGAATCTCAAGAAATAAGAGCCTCAAATGGCTCTGTTGTTTCCAAAATTGACTCTAAATCAATTGCCCTTACTTCAAATTTGGATGAGTATGAGGAGAATGCCAATGTTTCTGTGTCTTGTGCCTAGGGATATTACAATGACATAAAAGATTGGTGTTAGAATTGCATCAAGCTAAGTCTTGGTTATAGGTTGAGAAAAAGGGGAAGTCATGACTCGCTACTAATCTAAAAAGGAGTCATTTCAAAGAAGAAATTTTGAACATGATAACTCTACTAAACCGTGTGGTTAGGAGCTCTGAGTCAGATCCATTCACCTTTTGGATTTGTAGATTTATATTACTAATCTACAGAGATCATCATGTCGATTGGGCAAGGATAATCAGCAAAAGCATGCATGAGAAACTAGTGGATTTCCTATGGAATGTAAAGTTTCACATGTGTTCTCAACTAATATATGTGTTATCCCATAGAGAGGTTGCCTGGCCTAGTTTGAGGACTCAAGGAGTCTCCACCATTGGCATGCATGTGTATCAAACTTTCCCACAATTACAGAGAAGTGAAGGTATGAAAGATTTCTGGAAGATTATTGATGCCTTTTCTATGTGGCTTACAAAAAAAATTGAAGGTTCACTGGAGTGAAGGTTCTCTATGGAGGTAGCTGCATTGGTTATGAATTTCGGAAGCTTCTACATCTAGTTTGATCACTTCTCCTATTTGAGAATTGGGGGTTACGAAAATACCCCATTGAAATTGCCACGGTACCCATTAGATTACTTCAAGTTTTTAGAGGTGTGTCATCAAGTGGTGACTATGAATACAAAGTACCACACAATGAAAAAGAAAGGTTATTTTTTTCTTGTGACACTTTTCTTTTATTCTTGTAAGACTAATGATAGTGCTAGAAGTGTAGATAAATTGTTGTCTAAATTCAATCTTCATAGTTTGTCAGTTCGAGTAGCCTTTGATAGCAATAATTGTGTGAAAGAGAACATGTACGAAGGAGGTTCATATTATTGGAATCATTTGTCGTTGCGCCAAAAGATCGAGCTATCAATGCTCGCTACCAACACCAGACTTAACCCAGATCCATGGGAGGCTCACTCCCATGTCATGAATCCTGAGGTCAGCATTGAATGCCTCATTGACAAGGGGGTAGCTCACTGCCAACAATCCCCCCTCAACACAACCTAAGGGATTCAAACTTGTGACCCATGGCTCTGATACCAATTGTTGGAATCATTTGCCGTTGTGTCAAAAGTTTGAGCTATCAACACTCTCTACAAACACCACACTTAACCCAGATCCACAGGAGGCTAACCCAGATCCACAGGAGGCTCACTGCCATGTCACGAATCCTGAGGTCAGCATTGAATGCCTCACTGACAAGGGGGCAGCTCACTGCCAACAAACTGTAAGGAAGTAAACCCAACCCTCTACAAGAGTATGGTTGGAAGCCTCATGTACTTGACAGCCACTAGGCTTGATTTGATGTATGATGTAACCCTAATTTCTAGGTTCATGGAGAATCCTAAGGACAAACATTAGCAAGTAGGAAAGAGGATCCTAAGATATGTGAATGGCACAATAGGTTATGGCATCTTATATGGTGTTTCTAATGAGTTTAAGTTGGCTAGTTTCACGGATAGTGATTGGGCAAGAAATGTAGATGACTAGAAGAGCACATCTGGCTATCTATTTCATATGGGTTTAGGCATGATATCACGAGCATCCAAGAAGTAGCCCATTCTCTCTCTCTCTCTACAGCAGAAGTTGGGTACATTGCAGCAAATGTAGCATCTTGTTAGGCTATTTGGTTGAGAAGGATCCTCGCAGACTTCAATGAACAACAAGAAGATGGTACAACCATTCATTGTGACAATGTTTCTTGAATAGCCCTAACAAAGAATCTAGTCTTCTATTAATGAAGCAAGCACATTGAGATCTGTTATCATTATATAAGGGAGTTGGTAAAATAAGGAGAGATTGAGTTACAATATTGTAGATCCGAGCAACAGCCCGCTAACATTTTACAAAGGCATTGCCAAAAGATTCTTTTGAATGCCTGAGAGATAGGCTAGGCATTGTTGATAGCTCCAAAGGTGTGCAACCCTAGAAAGAAGATAGCTTTAGAGGTTTAGCTCCAGAGGTTCAACCCTAGAAAGTCTATGCAGCTCCAGAGATGCTCCGGAGATGCAGAAACAAAGATTCAGAAATGAAGGGTGTCAGCTCTAGAGATGCAGACAGAGTGCTCAAGAGATGCAGAAAATAGCTCTAGAGGTGATCCAGAATGGCAAAAATAGCTCCAAAATCCCCCTACCTTCCAACAAAATTCAAGTGACCGATCGATAATGGTCGAAATTCAAGTGACCAGTTGATAATTAAGAGTCAGCAATGTCAATTCAACTAGTCGACAATTGGTATTTAAATAGGTCAAAATTATAGAAAATAGTCTGCATGACAACGTGTCAGCTATTTACAGTGGGCGTATTGGACCATAGTCGGTTTGGAATAATGGTTTGTAAAGGATAGGAGAATGTAGGTATCCAATGATGGGGTTCCATGCAAGAATATAGTAGCCTATCGTGAAGGGCACCATGGCAGCATAAAACCCAACATACATCTCTTTTGTAAAGATGATTGACAAATCTATGTTTCGAGAGAAGGAGGGCATGTCCGGCTTGGCCAAGATGGCATATGTAATGGTTACATCAAGTTTGGATTTATGGTGATTGTAATCGATCCAGACCTGGATATTGTCGTTGTTGGTGAGGTGGAGCAGTTTGAATATGGTGTCATTCCAATACCTAGAGGACTTGCCTTCTATGCCCTAAAATGTATCCACTTCTACGGCCAAGAGATGATTCCCATCCTTGTCATTGGTGGTGAAGTTGGCATCATTAGGAAGGCCAATCTGTCACCACTACCCACCTCGTGAAATATAGAATAAATGAAGGTGGTGTTGAAGGAGGAAACTAGTGTGTGATTGTTTTTGTGTAGATTCATTTGCACTAGGGCCATATAATTGGGTGTGGCTACCAAATCTAAGGCAACTTAGATTGTGGCATTGTAGATGTAGCAATTGCTTTGAATTAGAAACAATGCCTAGTCTAGTAGAGTTGAGATTAGTGGATAATGAGAGTTGCAGAGAAGTACCAAAGGTGTTTGGAAAGTCATCTGAGTTTCCTAAGCTACGCTTTCTATTTATATTGGCATTCCCTCTTTTGGGCAAGTTACCAGATTTGGAGGATGGAGCGATGGCCATTTTGGAGACATTCTCTTTACGGGAGATGGTGGTGCAAGCAGAGTATCCAATTAAAAACATGCCAATAGACTGTCAAAACTAATAATCTTATTTTTAGAGTCAAGAGAATAATATGTATTATAGCTATGGACTTTATTGGTGTAAGGAAAATATTGATGAGATCAAACACAACAGTACAATTGTAATTATAGGTACAATATTTTTGGTTTTACATTATTGAGTGTTGATATTAAAATTTTACATTGGGAATTCCATCTTTGGAAGATATCAAATGCATGATCCTCCAAAAAGTAAAATTTACTAACTACTATATTAATTGTTCTATTTCTATCAACTCTTTATACATATTAAACATTCAATTGAATTATTTTATTAAACATCATACTACCTAAAAATAGCGTAGAATCATACAATTCTCCAATATTATAATTATATTAATTGTTGGTATACTATCTCCCATGGATGCATGGAAGATTATTAAAGTGAACAAATATGAAGAATAAACACCTCTAAAAAGTGTTTGACAAGGTACATATCAAATTGTTTGCACAAGAAATAACATTTCCAAGGTTTAAATGAAAATATAAGTGTTTCAAGAAAATGGGTTTTGGTATGCAATTCAATTGTATTGTGAAAAATTCACACAACACAATACAAAATAGATTAGTAATTGGAAAGAAGTGCACTCCCATTATGGAAATATTTAGACTACAATATTATTAAATTAGTTACTAAAATTTTAATATATGAATTTTTTCTGGAGTTTTTTTGTTACGTAAGCATTAATTATATTAATATAATCAAAAAGTTCAAAGGATTACATTCTGTGTATTGCAGAGGCCCATGGTCAACTGGTTGATCTAGCACTAACCCATCCCTACTCTTATCTCTTTCCACGCAGGGCTCAAAAGACTAACAAAATGCAGCCATGCAGGGCCTGCCATTGGCTGTTTTAGAAACATAGAAATATACAAAACATGGAAACCATATCCAGATAATAGAGGAAAACAAAGAGAGACTATTTACCCAAGACCCCAAAGACGCC
Source organism: Cunninghamia lanceolata (assembly GCA_027924645.1). Lineage (NCBI taxonomy): Eukaryota > Viridiplantae > Streptophyta > Pinopsida > Cupressales > Cupressaceae > Cunninghamia > Cunninghamia lanceolata. The sequence continues at coordinate 2,379,661 of BSBN01000193.1, read as the reverse complement.
ATTATCACATCAAACCTAGATTATGAGCCACCATCTAAAATTTTACCACCCAACCATACTCCCTGCAAACCTATTCCGTTTGTAGCGACCTTTTTAGGAACCTAACCCCAGCTTATGCTTTCTCGTGGTGCTTGAGAAGAGCCAGTCCCTTTAAATCTAGGAGAAAAGGGAAGTATTTAACCACTTCATCAGCATCCTATAATAGTGGGAGATCCTTTGGTCTTGGAATCCTAATTCCTAGTGCCGTTGCTCCAATGATTGCATGCAGTCCTAACAACAGTTCTTTTTCAAAAGTCTTCCTTACCAGCAATTCAGCTTCCTCCTTTTGCATTCCTAGATCCAAAATAACTACCAAGAAACATTAAGGAATGGAAGTATCTACTCTGTATCCTTCATCCACTAAACCTCTACCCATAATGACTTTTACTACTGCTAAGGTTAAGCCATCTATCCTGTGAAGAATCCTTCTCAGTCTTTGATCTGTGACTTCCCCCTTAAATGACATCTACCTTATAGAACTCTCCAATTGATTTGGAGTATCCAGACCCAAGTTTATTAACCCTTTTGGTGTGATTTGCACTACAAACCTTGACCTCCCTGCCATTAGCAACAAACAAAGGATAGCTGTAGTCCTAAAAAAGAAAGATGCAAGCCAAGCAAGGTAAAGTATGAAAAGAAAGACAAGGCTCGTCATGCTAGGTTTCTTCATTATGAGTCCCTTCCCTTGTCCTCTAAATGATTCTTCACTGCTAGATGTGATATTGTATTATGAACACAATCGTGCCTTCCCTTTGCATGCAAGATGAAATCAATATGAAGTGATTTTAAATTGCCATCCCAGATCATTCTGCCAATGCTGCTAAATTGAGTTGGTTGTTCATTCGCTTGTGATGTGATTCTTTCCATAATTACCAATATACTTGCTGACATGTACTTATGAATGTGAAATAAGATCCTTTCCCCTTGGCTATCCAATCTAACAAGTTGCTCCCCCAGACCTTCCGCACCCATTTATGTGGAAGGTCTCCCATCCTACTGCCCATAGTCTCGATATTGATTCTTAGAATGGACTTCCCATATCAAAAATTTCTTTTAGGTACCTACCATATGCTCCCAGATTAGAGAGAGAATCTACTTCTAAGTTACCTTCCCTCATATGTGTTTTATCAGTACCAATCCAAAGAAATCTAAAAGGGTAAGTGCTTGTTCTAGCATAGCATTCAGTCTCTAATTAACCATCCTCTTGGTTGTAAGACCATTTATTGTTCGCAGAGAATCCCCCTCAATTTCTAGTTTTTGATGTTGAGTTCCTAGCAGAATCTTAGTCCTAGGATTAAGGCTTGCATCTCTGCTAAATTGTTGGTAACTTCTGTTAGTCTTTTAGCCAATCTTCCTACCATTTTGCCATTCCAGTCTCTAATGATGCAACTAGCTCCTGAGACTCTTAGGTTCCCTCTTGTTGCCTCGTCAAAATTTAGTTTGAACCATCTAACTTCAGGAGGGCTCCATTACACTGCTTTCCTTTCTTCCCTTGAGTTCCTCTGATCCGCCACTTCTATTGTAGGTATCTTCAATCCTTACCATGATTTACCCATCTATGCATCCCAAATGGTGAACTTTCTATTTCTATGACCCCCTTCTTCTATTCTTGCATTCATAACCTCTACAATGTTTGCCTCTACCTTGTTGAGAAATGAGTGGAGGGGCCTCTCCTCCTAAAAAATACTTTTATTTCTTTCCTTCCATATCTCCCAAATTAGCATGGAAGGACTAATGACCCACAGGCCCCCAAAAATGGACTCCTTTAATAGTGGCCAAGAGATAAGAAAATCTAATAGATTCACTAGATATGCTATAAACCAATGAAGTTTGGCACATACCCATAACCAACTCCTTGATGCAAATTTGTAGTTGAAGAAAAGATGATCTCCCGTTTCCTCTACTTGCTTGCAAATAATGCCCCTAGAAGGTCTGAAAAAGCCCATTTTCCTAAATCTATCTGCTGTGAGCACTCTTCCTTTAGAAGCTACCCACATGAAAATCCTTGCCTTTGGGAAGAAAAACTTGTTCCAACACAGCTTGATCGATAAACTTGATTCCACTCCTTGATCTCCTTTTATAACTCTATATCCATCCCTTACACTGTACTGCCCTGAAGGGGAGGCATTCCATCTCAACATGTTGCCCCTTCTCTGAAGCTTATTCTACTGTTCCTCAATACTTCTTCAAAAGCTTCTGCTACCTTGACCTCCACACCAAGGGCCCTGACATTTTTTCCATTTTAAAGCTGCTCCAATAGAAGATGTAGGAGTTATAACATAATTTCTAACATTGTCTCCCGATCTTTGCTTTGTGACAATTTTGACTTGTTTTAATTCCTTTCTTAATTCTAATCTAGAGTGTCCATCCCATGAGTCCTCCAAAAAGAGGACTTTGCTCCTGTCTCTAATTTCCCAAGTCAATTGGCTTAAGATCAGAAAATGGGTTTTGGTATGCAATTCAATTGTATTGTGAAAAATTCACATAACACAATACAAAATAGATTAGTCATTGGAAAGAAATGCACCCCCATTATGGAAATATTTAGACTAAAAGCTTATTAGATTAGTTACTAACATTTTTAATATATGATTTTTTTAGATTTAAAATTAGGGTTATAGTTAAGGTAGAATTAGGGTTATGATTAGAATTAGGATTAGAATTAAGGTGGGTTACTATTAGAATTAGGGTAAGAATTAGAGTTACAGTTAGGGTTAGGGTTCAATTTAGTGTTAGGGTTAGAGTTCAATTAGGGTTAAGGTTAGTATTAAGGTTAGGGTTAGGGTTAGGGTTAGGTCTAAAATTAGGATTAGGGTTAAGGTTAGGATTATAATTAGGGTTAGGGTTAGAATTAGGGTTATGACTATAATTAGGGTTAATGTTAGAATTAAAGTTAGGATTAGGGTTACAATTAGGGTTAAGTTTACTATTAAGGTTAGGGATAGGGTTTCAAATAGAATCAGCCTTAGGGTTAAAATTAGAGCTACATTTAGAGTTAGAATAAGGGTTAGGGTTAGAATTAAGGTTAGGTTTAGGGTTAGAACTAGAGATAGGGTTATTACAATTAGGGTTGGCATTGGGGTTAGGGTTAGAATTAGGGTTACAACTATAATTAGGGTTAATGTTAGAATTAGGGTTCGAGTTATAATTATATTTGGGGTTAGAATTGGAATTATAATTAGGGTTAGGATAAGGGTTAGAATTATAATTAGAATTTGTGTTACAATTAGAAATAGGGTAAGAATTAGAATGAGAATTAGGGTTAGGTTTAGAAATTGAGTTATGATTACAATTAGCAATGTGGTTAGGGTTAGGGTTACAATTAGGGTTTGGGTTAGGGTTAGAATTATGATTAATCTTAGAACTAGGTTATGGTTATAATTAGGGTTAGGGTTGGAATTGCAGTTATAATTTGGGTTACATTTAGGGTTAGAATTACAATTAGAAATAGGGTTATAGTTTGAAAAAGGGTGACAATTAGAATGAGAATTAGGGTCAAAACTAGGGTTAGGGCTATAATAAGGGTTAGGCTTAGGGTGAGATTTAGGGTTATGATTAGAATTAAAGTTAGGGATAGGGTTCAGTTTATGATTAGGGTTATAATTAGCGTTAGGGTTGGAATTACAATTAGAATTAGGGTTAGGATTAGGGTTACAATTATAATTAGAATTCAAGTTATAATTTAAAGAAGGGTGATAATTAGAATGAGAATTAGGGTCAAAACTAGGGTTAGGGTTATAATAAGAGTTAAGGTTAGGGTGAGATTTAGGGTTACAATTAGAATTAAGGTTACAGTTAGGGTTATGATTATGGTTATGATTAGGGTTATAATTAGGGTCAAGGTTAGAATTAGGATTAGGATTAGGGTTAGAATTACATTTTAAAGAATTAGGGTTACAATTTGGAAAAGGGTGACAATTAGAATGATAATTGTGGTCAAAACTAGGTTTATAGTTATATTAATGGTTAGGGTTAGGGTGAGATAAGGGTTATGGTTTGAATTAGGGTTAGGCTTAGGGTTCAAATCAGTGTTCGACTTAAAATTATAGTTACAATCAATTTTATGGTTAGGGTTAGAATTAGGATTAGTGTTAGGGTTAGTGTTAGGTTTAGAATTAATGATATAGTTATGGTTACAATTACTAATAGGGTTAGAATTAGGGTCAAGCTTCATGTTAGGATTAGAATTATAATTAGGGTTAGAATTAGAATCAGGGTTAGTATTAGGGTTTGGGGTATTGTTAGAATTAGGGTTAGGGTTCAACATTGAGATTAAGACAGTACTTAAAAATAGGTACCCTAATTCTAAATCTAACCCTAATTTTTACCACAACCATAACATTACACTTAGCATTGTTTTGTAATCCTCAAAACCCTCAATCTAACCGTATTTCTAAATCGAACCCTATTTAACATAATTCTAACCATAATTTTGGTCATAATTCTAATAATAGCACTAACCCTAATGCTAACCATAATCCTAACCCTAATTTGAACCCTAATTATATTTCTAACCCTAACCCTAACACTAACCTTAATCCTAACACTAATGCTAACCCTAACTCTAATTCTAACCATGATTCTAACCCTAACCCTAATTGTAACCCTAATTATAACCTAAACACTAACCCTAACCCTAATTTTAACCCCTAACTCTAATCCTAAATATAATATATAATATAATTCTAATTAGAATTATTATATAATATAATATATAATTTTAATTATTATATATATTATAGTTATAATTATTATATATAATATAATATTATATTATATTTAATTATTATTATAATATATTATAATAATATATCTAATCTATATTATAATATTATATTATATTATATAATTAAAATAATTCATATAATTCTATAATATAGTTAAAATTAGGCTTGCCACTCTAGATGCTACTAGCATACCTATATTTAAAAAATATATCTGAAGTACACTGAGAGATATCCTTCTTGAGGCACCTATTTTTAATCACTAATCTTAAAATTAGGCACCTCGAGAGGGATATCTATCAGCATACTTTAGATATATATTTTTAAATATACCTATGCTAGTATATTACCAATATGGAAAACAAGTAGAAAGTAAGGATACATTTATTTTATTGACATTTTATTTAAATAAAATGAATTTTTATTTAAAAATAAAAATTTCCCTAAATAAAAATTGAATCCCTAGCCCTGTTTTGATAGATGCTATAGTTGCAACTACTCTAGTAGACATGTATGTAGAAATGAATGATAGAAAAGGTAGGTGAACTATTCAATAGAATGCATAAAAGATGTTATCTCATGGAATGCATTATTTACAAGTTACACACAAAAAGGATTGATTGAAAATAATTTAATCTCACTAATGGGTTATTGAATGAAATATGAATATCATCGCACCTTTATGAGGGTAGATAAACTTTAAAACTGTGGAAGTAATGATGTAATAAGCATCAAACTTAGTGAGCTCAATGACAATTAAGAAAATATAAAAACCATAATTAAAAAAAAAAAAAAGATAAGTATGATAGCAATTTAACTAAATGTTATTTTTAGTAAAAACATACTAGATTGTAGAGGAAGGTGATCTTGTCTAATCCTTAACAATATCATGCACTTATTGTTATAAAAAAATTTAAAGTAAATGACACTATGATTAGTGCAGTAAAAGTATTAAGGAAAAAATTATCAAAGAGCCCATAGATATTATTTATATTACAATAATATTATTATATTAAATATTATAATAATATTAATATAGTAATATTATAATAATATTATTATATTAATATTATACTAATATTATTATTTTTATTATATTAATAATGATTTTATTATTAATTAATTGTTTTATTATAATTTTCCCCACATAATTACTATGTTGTATGATTTCTATTTATGTTTATTTATGTATAATTTATGTTTATTTCACATCAAATTCTTTAGAGAAGAATGAGTTAACTAGGGTTGCCCAAGTGTTTACCTAGGGTTTGCCTAGTTTAAATTATGAATTGTGAATTTTTAAACATAATGCAATAGTTGTAATATTTGGCTATGGAGATAGCTCCACACAAGATCTAGAAGCCTAATGGAAAGTACAAAAAAGGAGAAGATCAATATGACAAGAATAAATTGTATTCCTATTAAAGAATGCAAATACAACAATATACAAGATTACACTCTCATTACAATACGCTATGACATACCTTGTTTATAAAGGCAATTATGAGAGTTAAGATGTTCTAGTCATGTGATAAGTGTCTTAATCCTATGACATGTGACACATATACGATAAGACAACTATATGATAACTATCAACAACTAGAGACAACTCTCAACATCTAGAAACAACTAGAATGCTTCCTAAGTCAACTTAACATGTGAATATATGTGTGAATATTATTTAATTAATAAATAGTTAAATAATATGAATTATTCACACAACAAGGGAAAAATAGCTAGTAAATAACAAACTAGTTATGAAATACCCCTATTCACACTAACACCCCCCTTAATTGCAACTTAGGGAGAAGCTGACAAATGCAAGGATGCAATGATGGATGGGTCCCAGCTACTAGGCCATGTTAGGTACCCATGTACAAACAAATCTCACGTGGAGTAAAGGAGAAGACCTCATGCGAAAAAACTCCTCCCCAAAAGTGAGAATGCAAGAAGTGTGGAAAGGTAGAGTCAACATGAATCATATGCTACCAATTCCAACACATATATACAATGAATAATCCTCCCAGAAGAGAGGAAAAGAAGAGAGACCAACTACTGGGCTTCAGTGTAGAGTCTCCTCCACTAATGGTAGATGCCCGATAATGAATGTTGAAGATGATCCATGATCATCGAAGAACGTTCCTCCCCTTAGGAAGAAACGAGACAAAAAATGTATAGAAGAAGTCTTCCCATTCCCAAAAAGAATATCAAGGATGAAAAATCAAAATATATGAAGTCTCTGAAATCTTCTCAGGTGTTACCATGTCAATGCCAAAAGAAGTGACAAACCAATTAGGAGTTTCATGCCAAAATGAAGAATGTGACAATCCAGGATCTAGTGAAAACCAATGTAGAACATGATCCAAAGACAAAGAAGCCTCAAAATGTTGTTCAGGAATCTCCAACTCAATGCCAAACCGTGACAAGTGAAGAAGAGAAGAAAGAACAAGAGTGTATGAAGATTCCCTGATGACATCCGAAGTAGATGAATCAACTCCTTCAAAGAGAAGATGAATTTCATCAATGGTGTCCTCCAAGTCTGCAAGATAGGACTCACAAAAAAAAACCTACAATACTTGTCAAGTACTCATCCCAAGTAGCTGAATCTAGAAGACTATGAATGTCTTGCTACACTGAACTCTGTAGATGTAACAAGAGATGAAGGAGGAGATGGAATGTTAGCACGTGTCTCTAGAAGCTTAGTAGATGAAAGAAAACCAAGATGCAAATGACCATACTATATCTCCTCAAAAGTGTCCACGAGTGTGAACCTCAACTGAAGGAACAGTAGGAGAAAAATGTGAGAAGGTGCAGACACAAGATTGATGATCTACCTCCCAACTGCAACTATCTCTCTATTATGCAAATCTTAAATAATCACATAATCAAGTGTGAACTCAACACTCTTTCCTATTCCACCATGTATAATCTAATAGATAGAAAGGATATTGGTTGACAATGAAGGTACACAAAGAACATCATTGAATGATCCTTCGTCAATGTCAATTGATCCTTTCCCATAAACACTCATAGATGTTTTGTTGGCCATCAGAATGGGTGGTGATGAACAAGTCTCAAATGAAGAGAACATACTCTGTGATAAAGCCATATGATGTGCAGCTCTAGAATCAAGGATCCATTTCCTTGACTCAAAATCTACAACTACAAATAGTGCCTTCCCCTTTTGTTTCTCAAACTTTGACTTTGAAGATGATGAAGAACAAGTTGAGCCCCTATAGATGAATTCATTTGAACCTTCTTTAGTTGATGTTGCAATTCATAAATTTTCTTTATGTAACATTGGTGTTCATCATACCCCAATTTCTTACAATATGCACACTGAGGCTTCTCCTTCTCATATGATTCCCCTTTGGATGGAGAGGACTCTGATTCTTTCTATGGCTTGTTCTTTTTCTTCTTTTGTTTCTTTTCAGGATTCCCTAATTCTTTCTATACCTTAGGATCACTAGCCACCAATGCTTGTGGTTTGGAAGACTTGAGGATCCCCATTTGAATTAGCTTCTCTTCTTCTTAGATTAGAAGATTTGAAAATCATCAAAAGTAGGTTCAACATATGCAGTTCATATGGAATCCTGTTGAGTGTGAAAAGTAGAAACAAATACTAAGTACTCAGGACTTGTTGATGATTATTTTTATGCATTCATAATAAAAGTTAAAATTCACAAAATGAACCTAACTGTCTTGAAAGATATGAAGAAATCAATTAAGATTACTTAATCCCAAGTTTTTGTATGGTTAGGTCTTGACCTTGTGGATAATTCAGTAGGTTAATGTGAAGCTGTAATATGCAAGGGGCCTTGCTTGATTTAAGGTGTTTTATGACTCACTGGACTCGAATTATGCAAAATATCACAAATATCAACATTTTCTTCATTCCTTTGCATAAATTTGTTACTGTATCACAGCTTTATATGATTTATATTAACACAAACTTTTCTTTTCAAATATTATGAAAATTGCCAAATATCAACTTAGTTGTTCATGTTTCTTTCAAATATCAGACAATCTCCTTTAAATCTCTACGTTTAAGCTAAGTATTTCAAATGTTTGGGAATAGTTAGAGAAATCTAAATTAACCTTCATTCTGCTATAGGATCTAAATGCTCTATTATTCACGTTGTAAGCAGTACATCAAACTTGATTAAATCCATAGACTAAACCTTTAAATGTAATCCCTGAGTATTTTCATGAACATACATTCAAGATTGCAAGCTTTTGGAGAGATAATATTTCAAATACAAATAAGAGCCAGAAAATATTCTTAAAGTAACACAGAATTCTAGAGATATTTGTATTCAAAATAAATAGTCATATATGATTTACAATGTATGAATGACTCCTTGCTTCATTAATCAATTTATAGAAAACTTACAAAACATCTTACAGATACAGTAAGGAAGCTAGATGTTCCACATATTCCTTATTGTAGACACAGGTGACGTCCTTCTATTATAAACTAAAGTGTTCTTCTATTCAAAATGTTAAGATAAATTTGTTGATAACTGAGAGGGGGGGTGAGTCAGTTATCTTAATTATCTTAGCTTTCTAAATTTCTTTATCAATTAGTGCATCATTAAATTAAATAAGCAAACATAACCATGAAATGGAAATAACATCAATACACATGACACAATGATTTTGATGTGGAAAACTCTATTAGGCGAAAAACCACGGGGTGATTAACCCAAGATTGTATTCTTTGTTAGAAGAATGAGATAGTACAAAATGGCACTTGCCAATTAGGGCTCATTGCCCGAGCACACTACTCACAAGAGGCTCACTGCCTACAATAGTTTATACAAGGAAACTAGATACTTGAACTAATGAGAAGCATCCACATATGCTGAGGTTCAGTTCCAGTTAAGCCCAATATACTGATCTGCTACACTTCATTCTTATTCTCTTAGGTGCTGCTGTTTTGTTACATTCCGGAACTGTCTTACTGCCTTCACACTGCTCTTCTACTTTTCTTTGCACCAAAATACACCTAACACTCTCTTTCACATCCAAATCTATCTGGTATATATATCCACACAAAGGATTTCATCCTCTTTCTAGTCGGTATCTAGAATAGTCAATATTTTCTCAAACTCTAGTCTGTCGGTTGAATCCTTGCTTACCAAGTGATGTGAATCAAGGAGATACTTATAGAAGTCATCTCACATGTCATCCAATCATGGATGATACCTTAAAAACCTTGATCACCATCAATATCTCATCCAGAATAATTTTGATGCTCTGTCAGTTAGTTCTTCCTCTTTCTACTCTGCCAAACCAGACCCCAATACTTAGATGCTCATATCTTTTCACTCTTTCATCACCAAAGGCTCAATCCCTAGAATCTATTATTCAAGGTATTCCTCTTGACTTCCCAAGTCCACACTTTAGAAAGATACTTCCTCTAAGAGATTTGGACCTGACTGTCAGACCTTGCCGCATGCTCTATTCTTGCTTACCGAACCAAAGTATTCTTCAATCTGACTTCCAGTAAATATACACCATGTCCTGCGGATGTGTGGAATGGTCTTTGTTGCCATCAATGACAACACCAATGAAGACACACAGTGTCTCTTGCCAACAATCTCCCCCTTTGGCATTGATGATAACACTTAGTGAAAAATGACTAAGTGTTATACTACACTCCCCCTTGGTTGATGCTCTGTGCTATTATACACTTTACCGGAGCTCCCCCTTAGCTAGATTCCACATTTTTCACTACTCCTCACTCCCCCTTTGACATCAATGGCAAAGGGTAGGGTCTGCATACCAAAATTTCCAAAAATAATCTATACTTAGCCGCATAAGTATATATACATGCTATACTTACATATACTAAAGTATATCTGCAAAAGATGTCTTCAACTGGACAAATTATGTTGCCCAACTCTGCTTCATCCTGTCCAAAATTGAGATATGACCACTCAACAAGAATGCAAAAGCTTCTGTCCTCTTGAGATCTATTGGATCACTAGTTCGGGCTGTGGCCTGAGCATCAGTTAGGGCTTCATGCATGGCCTCTAACTTAGGGATAATCATCCCTCTAAGTTCATCCATTCTACTTAATATGTTCTTCCTCTCCTTCTCAAGTTTCTTAATCTCATTCATGACTACAATAGTTTGACATTCCTGGTTTATTATGGATATAGTGAGAGGATCAAAATTCTGAGAGAGGCTTGACAGTTTATCCTCCTGTTCTTTCACTTTCTTCTCAATATCCTTTGTTACTTTAGTCCAGGATATACACAATTTATATACTTCTCCTCCATCCTTAAGAGCATTTTCTAAGCTCTTTATCCCAATATCCATATTTCTCCTATCATTGGTTATAAGGCATTGTAACTCAAAGAATCTCTTATCCAAAAACTCTTTCCAGACCTTTACCTCAGCTGATTTCTCTAAAGATTCAAAATGAGTGCTAACATTATTTACTAGAGATTTGAGATTACCGGATGAAGAGATTGAGGGATCCTTTTGAAAAGATGGCATGATCTTCTCTAATACACCTGATGCAGTTTCTATGAGATTGCAGTCTTCCATGTGAGACTTCAGAAGTTTTTCTTTTGCCTTTGCTGAAGTAAAGGATGCTATCTTCATGGTTTCAACCGGGGAGAGGGAGTCAAAATTGAACGGTCCTTGAAGAAGTTCTGGTTCATCAAATTCTATCATCTCCTTGGTTAAGAATTCCTCGACTGCTTCTCCTGTGTCTCTTGCCGGTGACAGGGTTTCGTCCCCTTTTGCAGCCTTACCACTATCATCTGTGGTTTTTGATATTAGAGTTTTCTCTCCTTTTGCACCCTTATTACTGCCATCTTCTTTTTCCTTTTCCTCTGCTTCTTGATTGATCTTTTCTTCTATTCTTTCTTCTTCTTTAGATCTAGAGTCAGCAGTGGAAACCAGAGGAGAGATGTTTTCTTGATCATGGACCTCTTCTGGAGTAGAGGAATCTAAGTCCTTACCTTTTTCTTCACCTGTCTCCTTTACCTCTTCTGCCACTGTCTCAGTAGATTCTTCTTCAAAATCTGTAGCTGAGGGATCATCACCTAAGTCCTCTACAACAGGAATGTTGAATCTTTTGTATGCGTTCAGGAGAATCTCTTATGTCTCTTTTCCTATTTTGTTAGTTTCATCGAGCATAAGCTGATTCATTCTAGCTTTGCTCCGGAACTCATCCTTGTAATCTTTGAAGATCATATTCATTTTCTTCGGAGTGATTGAAGGAAAGAGCTGAATGGCTATCTATTCTTGGATCTCAAGATCCTTTTCCCTAGCATTATTCTTTCTTATCTCTAATTCCTTCTCTAGGCTTTTGGGAATGAGAGATATGATTTCAATAAAAGCCTTATTGTATATGTTCAAGTACTTAGTTGTGGCTTCCTCCAAGATCTTTCTATCTGCATCATTATATGCATCATAGAATTCTGTTATTGGTTGCAGGTTCCCATCTATAGTAACTACTTTAACTACATCATCTAAGGATAGAGTGGGCCTTTCAACAAATTCTTTTGTTACTTCTTCAGTAGAGGGTTCACCGAATGTTTTCCTTTTCTTTTTCATTTTCTTTACTTCCTCATCTGATTCTGTCTCTTCATCATCCTTCTGACTAATGTAAGACCTTGTGGCCTTTGTTTTATTTCTTTTCTCTACTTTATCAGATGATTTTGCTTCCGGTTTAGATGCCTTTGAGCTTTTAGTAGTTGCAGGTGCAGAGATCTTAGAAGATCTGGTCCGGGAGGGGGCTTTTACCGGAGCACTTTCTTTTTCTGCTTCTTCCTTTTCTTTCTCTGCCCTTTCTATCTTCTCTCTATTTGCATCAAGTGCCTCTTTTGAAATTCCATGCCTCTTGGCAAACTCTTCTACTTCCCTCCTCACTTTTCTTTTTATTTCTGGTTGTCTTAGCTCCACATGGATCTTCACACTTAATTCTTCAAAGGTTCCAAACATTTATGCTTTAGGATCCTTGGATTGACTGAGCATGTGTTGAACATGTAGCTCAACAATTTTCTCATCTACTTTGTACCCCATTGGCATGATCCAGACTATTCTTGGCTCTACTACCTCTATTAGACATTGATCAGTTTCTACCATAAAGCATACTATATCTTTATGTTGGCAAGAGACACTATATGGATTCATGGTTGTTGTCATTGATGGCAACAAAGGTCATCCCACATATCCGCAAGTCATGATGTGTCTCTACCGGAAGTCAGAATAAAGATTGTTGTGGTCCGGTGAACAAGAACAGAGCATGTGGCAAGGTCCGACAGATTGATCCGGATCTCTCAGAGGAAGTGTCTTGGTACAGTACGGATTTGGGGAAGTCAAGAGGACTACCTTGAGTGGTATATTCCAAGGATTTAGCCTCCGGTGATGGACAAAGAATAAGATATGAATAGTTGAGTACCGGATTCCTGAGAGACAGTGAAAACAGAGGAAGAACTGACTGACAGAGTATCAGACTACTTTCCAGATGTGTTACTGTTGATGATAAAGGTTGTGGAGGCATGAATCATGTTTGGCCGACATGATTAATGATATCTACAAGTATATGCTTGATCCGCATTGCTTGGTGAGCAAGGATTCAGCCGACAGAACAAAGTTTGTAAGAAACTAGACTGTTCCGGATGCCGACTAGAAAGGTGATGAAATTACTTGTGCGGATATATATAGAGGATGGATTTAGTTGTGAAGTGTGTGAAGGAAGTAATATATATGCGAATAAGTCCAGAACAGAGCAGAAGTAGCAAAAAGGATTCGGTATGTGAAAGGATAGCAGAATAAAGAATAGAGGAAAGATGAAGTGCAGCAGATCAGTGTACTGAGCCTAACTGGAACTGAACTCCAGCATATGCAGATGCTTCCAATCAGTTCAAGACTGTGATTCTTATCACTTTGTAGACAGTGTGTCTTCTTGTAGGCAGTGGGCCTCTTGTGAGCAGTGTGCTCGGGCAGTGAGCCCTAATTGGCAAGTGCCATTTTGTAATTTCCTATTCTTCTAACAGAGAATAATTTTTGGGTTAATCACCCCGTGGTTTTCTCCCTTAGCAGGGTTTCCACGTCAAAAATACTATGTCATGTGTTTCTTATTTCATGGTAATGTTTTTGTGTTTGATTCAATGTTGCATTAATTAATAAGAAAGTTCAAAAAGAGAAATAATTAGGATAACTGATTCACCCCCCCCTCTCAGTTATCAACAATTGGTATCAGAGCTAAGTTCCTCGTAATAGAGCCTAACAGCTTGAGGAAGATCTAGAAATTCAAATGGATGCATATGGTTTAAGGGAGCAACTCAAGACTGCCCTTGAGGATCTTGAACAGTCAAATTCTGAAGTCAATGAATTAAAAGAAAGACTCAAACAGGCTGATGAATTCATGAGAGAATTAAAAGACAAATTAAGTCTCTCTATGAAAAAGAGAAAGGAGCTGCTCCAACAGTTGGCAAGACAAAGTGAAGAAAGCAATACAAATGAAGAATTGACTGAGCAAACCAAGTTATGTGAAAAGTTATCAAAAGAAGTCATTATGTTAAGACATGAAATGGAATCAGGAACTATAAAGTTTACTCAAGAGATTGAAGAAAAAAGAAAGGCTGAAGACAATCTAAGACAATCTCTTAAAGAAAAATCAGAAGAATGCCACCAGATGGACAAGATTATTAGACATCTTGAATCTGATCTTGAAGATGCCAAAGATAATGAAGAAAAACTTGAGGATCAAATTGCCTCTCTCAAAAGAGACCTTCAAACAGCAAATGAATATAAAGAGAAATTCAAGATAAGTTCTGCTCAACTTGAAGTTCTTCTTGGAAGTCAAAAGAGGACAGATGACAAGTATGGTTTGGGATATGAGAAAGGAGAAAGCTCCGGATCCGGTCAAAAGAATCTTGGATCAGAAAATCCAAGGAGCAGGCCTAGAAGACCTCCGGTAAGACAGCCAAATGCTCAAAGATATCCATCTTTCAATGGATACTACCACAGCTGCAACCACTTTGGTCACAAAGCTAATCAGTGCAGAAAGAGAATGAATCGAATTAATTCATCCTTCTCCGGACAGTGCTTCAACTGCAAAAGGTATGGACACAAATCCCATGAATGCAGAATTATGCAAGTAAACAAACCATTCAAAGGTAGATGCTTTACATGCAATAGAGTAGGTCATATGGCTAATCAATGCAGATCAAGAGGATATCAGTCAAATATGCAAAGAAATGTTATTTGCCAAATCTGCAATAGGTCCGGTCATAATGCTAAAGTCTGCAGAAGCAAGAATCAGGACAAAAGAGGTCCGGTGTATAATCAGAATCAAGACAAGGGTAAACAAAAGATGAATGTGGATGAAGTTAGGAATCAGATGAGCAAGATTTGGGTGAAGAAAAGTTTAGAGAATGTAGAGGTTGGATCCGTACCAGACTCTGGTGCTGATATTTCTTCCAGAAATTAAAAAGTGAGCTCTGGCTCAGGGGGAGACTCAAAGAAAATCATGTTCCCCCAGCCAATCAAGTGGTGCCGGATGTGGCACAAGATGCGGAGTAAAGGGTTTAAATATATAAGTCTTGAGATGATCCAGATAAGATTTCAGAGGTCCGCATGGAGTTATGAAGAAGCTGTGATCGATCAAGTAAGACCTGTTCAGGGAGATGCTCCGGTATGACAAAGGATTACAAAAAGGTTCGGAGAGATCCGGAAGTGCACTATCTTATTCTGCGGATTGGACAGAGTGTTTGGGATGTTCTTGTAATATGTTACCTCGATTTATTCATGATTGAAAGATTCAGATGATATTCACAGATCAGGACTAATCCGGGATACTCCAAGCTATCCAGACAAGGCAAACCGAAATAATGTAGGTGAAGCATTTATTGCAGATAGATATTAGGGTTTGCAGAGCAATATAAGGGATTTCTCAAAAGTCATTTGCTCATTCTGCACTCAAGAAGAAGCGAAAAGTGGAGCTCTGCAACAAGATTCATCAAGCACACCAAGGATCTCCTGCCGAAGTCATTGCATAAAGAAATCCATCCAACCACTCTGTGCAAACCGAAGGCGCATAAGGTATTCTCCGTTTTTCATTATCTCACTGCAAATCTTTGAAGAATGGATACTCCAAATATAGTTAAGATCTCTGATAGACCTCGCCCCACATTCAAGAAACATCCTTACAAATCATTGGAGGTAGATCCACTAGGAGCCTTCTCTAGTGTTCCTCATGGTGTATTGCATACGGAAGATATTAGGGTTTACATCCATGCGAATCTTGAAGACTTTGGAGAATCAAAACTGATGGATATCTATCACAAACAATTGATAGATGACTCCTTTGAGATCAAACCTCAGTATAAAGCCATCCGGGACAAACACTTTGCACAGTGCATTCATTTCCCCTATTTTGAAGAAGATGAATGGGTCCGGTATGTACTAAGTAGAGTACATGACAACTTCCTATGGTTGAACAAGCCCTTCAAGATCACCAAGGATGCAATTAGGGTTGTAACCTGTCTGCACTCATCCGGTGGATTACCTGTTCTCAAATCTGTCAAAAATCAGATAGTCAGTGATGCAACCGGATCCAAGTTTGACAAGAGAGCTATGACAGTTGATGACATCACTGAACCAAATGTCAAATTTGCAGCTATGATAATTGGTTACAAAATCTATCACTCCAGTAGGGAAAATTCAGTACCGGGAACTGCAATCTACACATCTTATCAGATGTTAAAGGAGAATGCAGACTATGACTTGTGTGAGCTTCTAGTAAACCAACTCTTTGAAAATCTACAGAAGATTAAGAAGGACAAGAAAAACTCCTTCAAGTATGGAAATCTGATCCTTTGTCTCTTCTTTTACTACATGAATGAGCTTCCCGGATCTAGTGGATGGATATGGCAGAATGACAGACCGGTTGCCATCCAAATCAGAGACTATTTGCATGGACTTGGGGATGCAAAAGCAAGAAATACAGCTCTATGGGGATACTTCAAGAACTTCCAAAGCATGATGCATGCAAGAGAAAGAATACCCCAATCCCTTGTTGAAAAGTACAAAGACACAGTATGCTTCATGGTAGAAACAGATCAGTGTCTGATGGAGGCAGTGGAGCCAAGGACTGTCTGGATCATGCCCATGGGGTATGAAGTGGATGAACAGATAGTAGAGCTGCATGTTCAACACATGCTAAGCCAGCTCAAAGATCCTAAGGTAGAAAGGTTTGGAACCTTTGAGGAACTGAGTGTAAAGTTACATGTAGAACTCAGGGAACCGGAGATAAAGAGGAAGGTAAGAAAAGAAGTTGAGCATATTGCTCAAGGCCTAGGCATCTCAAAAGAGGCACTTGATGCCAGCCAGGAAAAGAGGAGGAAGGCTGAGGAAGAAGAGAAAAGTAAAGAAAGTGTTCCGGTTGAAACTCCCGCCCGGACCAGATCATCAAAAAGATCTGCACCTCCCACAACCAAAAGTTCAAAACTGGAAGTCCAGGCATCCGGTAAAAGATCCAAGACAAAAGCCACAAGGGCTTATGAAAGCCAAAAGGATGAAGAGGAAACAGAGTCAGATGAGGGAGTAAAAGAAATAAAGAAGCAGAAGAAGAAAGGATCCGGTAAACCCTCCACAGGCCAAGACAAGGATGAAATGGCAGAGGTATCTGTTGAAAAGCCCACTCTGTCTCTAGAGAGTGTAATCAAGTCAGTCACGGTAGATGGAAACCTTCAACCAATGACTGAATTTTATGATGACTACAATGAGGCTGACCAAAAGATTCTGCAGGAAGCCACAGTCAAATATCTGAACATATACAATAAGGCTTTCATTGAGATCATATCTCTTATTCCTAAAAGCCTAGAAAAGGAATTAGAAATAAGAAAGAATAATGCTCATGCAAAAGATCTTGAGATCCGGGAGCAGATAGCTATTCAGCTATATCCTCAAATTGATCCCAAGACAATGAACATTATCTTCAAAGACTGCAAAGATGAGTTCAGAAGTAAAGCCAGGATGAATCAACTCATGCTTGGTGAGACTGACAAAGTGGCCCAAGAGACAGAAGAGATCCTCCGGAAGGCCTTCAAAAGGTTCAATCTTCCTGTTGTAGAGGACTTAGGTGCAGAAACAGCTGCGGATTTGGAATCATCTGTTCTGGAAGAAGTGGGCCCTAAACAGACAAACATCTCTCCTCCGGTTTCCCCTACAGTCTCCGGATCCAAAGAAGAAGAGAAATTACAGGAGAAGGAAGCAGGGGTGAAAGATAAAGAGGTTGACAGTTCCCAGACTGCAGAAGAAAAGAAACATCTGTCTCTGGCAAGAGACACTGCACAAACTGTTCAACAATTTTTGAGCAAAGCCACTATAGAAATTGATGAACCGGACCTACTAAAAGGACTATTAGATTTTGACTCTTTGTCACCGGTGCAAACAATGAAAATAGCCTCATTTGCAAATGAGAAAGTCAAAGAGAAGCTACTGAAATCTCACATGGAAGACTGTGAGCTTATGGAGGTAGCATCTGGAGTGCTAGAAAAGATCATGCCATCCTTTCAAAAGGATCCCACAGCCTCCTCTTCCGGTAATCTCAAAACCTTAGTCAGCAGTGTTAGTACACATTTTAAATCTCTAGAAAAATCTGCTGAAGAAAAGGTCCGGAAGGAATTTTTGGATAAAAGATTTTCAGAAGTATTAGAATTAATCTCTAAAGATAGGAAGATTGTGAGTATTGGAATAAAGAGCTTAGAGAATGCTCTTAAGGATGGCGGTGACATTTACAAATTTTGTATATCCTGGTCAAAGGCAACAGCAGCAATTGATAAGAAAATAAAAGAGGAACAAGACAAGCTACAAAGCTTATCTCAAAGTTTTGATCCTCTCTCTTCCTCCATAATAAATCAAGAATGTCAGACTATTGCAGTCTTGAATGAAATAAAGACTCTTGAGAAGGAAAGGAAGAATATCACTAACCGGATGGGAGAACTTAGAAGGATTATAATCCCTAAGTTGGAAACTATGCATGAGGCCATCAGTGATGCTCAGACCACCGCCCAAACAAATGATCCGACAGATCTCAAGCGGGCAGAAGCTTTTGCATTTTTGTTGAGTGGTCACATTTCAATTTTGGATAGAATGAAGCAAAGTTGGGCTACAGAAATGATCCAATTGTAGACATCCTTTGCAGACATTCTTCAGTATATGTGAGTATGTAAATATGCGGCTATGTATAGAAAATTTTTGAAAATTTTGGTGTGCGGACCCTACCCTTTGCCATTGATGTCAAAGGGGGAGTGAGGAGCAGTGAAAAATGAGGAATCCAACTAAGGGGGAGTTCCGGAAATTGTATATAAAGACAGAACATCAGCAAAGGGGGAGCATAGTGTAAACACTTAGTCATTTTTCACTAAGTGTTGCCATCAATGCCAAAGGGGGAGATTGTTGGCAAGAGACACTATATGGATTCATGGTTGTTGTCATTGATGGCAACAAAGGTCATCCCACATATTCGTAAGTCATGATGTGTCTCTACCGGAAGTCAGAATAAAGATTGTTGTGGTCCGGTGAACAAGAACAGAGCATGTGGCAAGGTCCGACAGATTGATCCGGATCTCTCAGAGGAAGTGTCTTGGTGCAGTGCGGATTTGGGGAAGTCAAGAGGACTACCTTGAGTGGTATATTCCAAGGATTTAGCCTCCGGTGATGGACAAAGAATAAGATATGAATAGTTGAGTACCGGATTCCTGAGAGACACTGAAAACAGAGGAAGAACTGACTGACAGAGTATCAGACTACTTTCCGGATGTGTTACTGTTGATGATAAAGGTTGTGGAGGCATGAATCATGTTTGGCTGACATGATTAATGATATCTACAAGTATATGCTTGATCCGCATTGCTTGGTGAGCAAGGATTCAGCCGACAGAACAAAGTTTGTAAGAAACTAGACTGTTCCGGATGCCGACTAGAAAGGTGATGAAATTACTTGTGCGGATATATATAGAGGATGGATTTAGTTGTGAAGTGTGTGAAGGAAGTAATATATATGTGAATAAGTCCAGAACAGAGCAGAAGTAGCAAAAAGGATTCGGTATGTGAAAGGATAGCAGAATAAAGAATAGAGGAAAGATGAAGTGCAGCAGATCAGTGTACTGAGCCTAACTGGAACTGAACTCCAGCATATGCAGATGCTTCCAATCAGTTCAAGACTGTGATTCTTATCACTTTGTAGACAGTGTGTCTTCTTGTAGGCAGTGGGCCTCTTGTGAGCAGTGTGCTCGGGCAGTGAGCCCTAATTGGCAAGTGCCATTTTGTAATTTCCTATTCTTCTAACAGAGAATAATTTTTGGGTTAATCACCCCGTGGTTTTCTCCCTTAGCAGGGTTTCCACGTCAAAAATACTGTGTCATGTGTTTCTTATTTCATGGTAATGTTTTTGTGTTTGATTCAATGTTGCATTAATTAATAAGAAAGTTCAGAAAGAGAAATAATTAGGATAACTGATTCACCCCCCCTCTCAGTTATCAACACTTTATACTTTTCAACTAAGGATTGGGGGATTCTCTCTCTTGCTTACATCATGCTCTGAAAATTCTTGAAATAGCCCCAGAGTGCTGTATTCTGTGCCTTGGCATCACCAAGCCCATGTATATAATCTCTGATTTGGATGGCTACTGGTCTATCATTCTGCCATACCCAACCACTGGATCCAGGAAGCTCATTCATGAAGTAGAAGAACAAGCACAGTGTCAACCCACCATACTTGAAGGAGTTCTTCTTGTCCTTCTTGATCTTTTGTAGGTTTTCCACAAGTTGGCTCAGAAGGAGTTCACAAAGATCATAATTTGCATTTTTCCTCAACATTTCATAAGCAGTGTAAATTGTAGTTTTGGGTACTAAATTTTCCCTGCTAGAGTGATATATCTTATAACTGATGATCATGGAGGCAAACTTGACATCTGGATCAGTGATGTCTTCTATTGTCATTGCTCTTTTGTCAAATTTTGATCCGGTAGCTTCACTCACAGTTTGATTCTTGACGGATTTGAGAAAAGGAATCCCACCAGATGAATGCAATCCAGTTATTGCCCTAATGGCATCCTTTGTTATCTTAAATGGTGTCATCAACCATATAAAGTTATCATGCATTCTACTTAGAACATACCGGACCCATTCATCTTCTGCAAAATAGGGGAAATGAATGCATTGTGCAAAATGCTTGTCTTGAATGGCTTTATATTGAGTTTTGAGTTCAAATGAGTCATCTATCAAATGCTTGTGATACATATCAACCATCTTAGATTCCCCAAATTCTTCAATATTCGCATGAATAAATGCCCTAACATCTTCTACATGCAGAACCCCATGCATAATGCTTGAAAAGGCACCTAGGGGATCAACTTCTAGGGATTTATATGGATGTTTCTTGAATTTAGGATGCGGCCTATCAGTGATCTTTACAACATTTGATGTAGTCATCTTCAAAAGATTTTACAGAGAAATATTCAATAACGGAAAATATCTTTTGCACTTCTAGGGTTCGCTGAATGAGCCAAATTAATTTGCTGGATGAATCGACTTCAACAGTTGATCTTTTGAGAATTTGAGATAATTTGTTGCAAAGCTCCTTTTCTCTTCTTCTTGAATGTAAATGTGCAAATGATGAGTGAATGAACCCTTTTATTTATGGGAAAACCCTAATTTCATATTGCAATAAATGCGCAACTCAAGTCATTCTGGTTGCCTGGTTCTTCTTATTTTGAGAAAGATCTTTTTCTATATCACTGAGATATACTTACAGTTATCCTTGGTGATTAATAACAAATTATCTTACTTTCCCCAAACACTTGATCTATCCACAGAACAAGATGTCTCAAATTTGAATCATACCAGATTTAACTATGATAATCCTATTTTACCAGATGACTGTTAAACCATATCAATCTTGGAAGATTAGACTCTTCAAATCTTCCTACGGATCTTCCATATCTTTACCAAGCTTTCTTTAGATGTTTCTCTGAGAATCCTTTTATTCCACAACTTCTCATGTGCTAATTTCAGGCACCAATTAACTGGCTGGGGGAAAATGTTTTTCCTTGTGTCTCCCCCTGAGACAGAGCTCACTTTTTAATTTCTGAAAGGAATACTAGCACCAGATTCTGGTGCAGATCCATCTCCTACATTTTTTGTACTTCTCTTCACCCAAATTTTGTTCATCTCACTTTTAACTTCATTCGCATTCACTTTTCCTTTTTCTTTGTCTTGATTCTGATTATGATGCACCAGACCCCTTTTGTCCTAATTCTTGCTTCTACAGAACTTGACAATATGACCGAATCTATTGCAATTGTGGAAAACAACATTTCTTTGCATATTTGAATGATATCCTCTTGATCTGCATTGATTATCCATATGTCCCATTTTATTGTGTGCAAAGCATCTACCATTGAATTAATTGTTCATTTGCATATTTTTGCATTCATGAGATTTGTGACCATACCTTTTGCAATTGAAACACTGTCCGGAGAAGGATGTATTAGTCTGATTTATTCTCTTTCTGCATTGATTAGCTTTATGACCAAAGTTATTGCAGTTGTGGCAGTATCCATTGAAGGATGGATATCTTTGAGCATTAGGTTGCCTTACCGGAGTTCTTCTAGGCTTGTTCCTTGGATTTCCTGATCTAAAATTCTTCTGACCGGATCCAAAGCTTTCACCTTTCTCATATCCCAAGCCACGCTTGTCATCTACCCTCTTTTGGCTTTCAAGAAGAACTTCAAGTTGAGTAGAACTTATCTTGAATTTCTCTTTGTATTCATTTGTTGTTTGAAGATCCTTTTTAAGAGTGTCAATTTGATCCTCAAGTTTTTCTTCATTATCTCTAGCATCTTCAAGATCAGATTCTAGATGCCTGATTATTCTATCCATTTTGTAGCAGTCTTCTGACTTCTCCTTGAGAGATTATCTTAGATCATCTTCAGTTTTTCTTTTCTCTTCAATTTCTTGGGTGAATTTCATAACTCCTGATTCCATTTCATGTCTTACCATAATGACTTCTTTTGATAACTTTTCACATAACTTGGTTTTCTCTTTTAGATCTTCATTTGTACCATTGTCTTCACTTTGACTTGCCAATTGCTAAAGTAGATCTTTTCTCTTTTTCATAGAGATACTTAGTTTCCCTTTTAGTTCATTTATGAAATCATCAGCGTATTTGAATCTTTCTTTCAATTCATTAACTTCAAAATTTGATTGCTCAACATCATCTAGGGCAGACTGAAGTTGTTCCCTCATAGCATACACATCCATTTGAGTTCCTAGATCTTCCTCAAGCTGTTAAGCTCTTTTTGGAGGAACTTCACTTTGATACCAATTATTGATAACTGAGAGGGGGGGTGAATCAGTTATCTTAATTATCTCAGCTTTCTAAATTTCTTTGTCAATTAGTGCAGCATTAAATTAAATAAGCAAACATAACCATGAAATGTAAATAACATCAATACACATGACACAATGATTTTGACGTGGAAAACCCTGTTAGGGGAAAAAACACAGGGTGATTAACCCAAGATTGTATTCTCTATTAGAAGAATAAGATAGTACAAAATGGCACTTGCCAATTAGGGCTCACTGCCCGAGCACACTGCTCACAAGAGGCTTACTACCTACAATAGTTTATACAAGGAAACTAGATACTTGAACTGATGAGAAGCATCCACATATGCTGAGGTTCAATTCAAGTTAAGCCCAATATACTAATCTACTGCACTTCATTCTTATTCTCTTAGGTGCTGCTATTTTGTTACATTCTGGACTTGTCTTACTGCCTTCACACTGCTCTTTTGCTTTTCTTCTCACCAAAATACACCTAACACTCTCTTTCACATCCAAATCGATCTGGTATATATATCCACACAAAGGATTTCATCCTATTTCTAGTTGGCATCCAGAATAGTCAATGTTTTCTCAAACTCTAGTCTGTCGGCTGAATCCTTGCTTACCAAGTGATGCAAATCAAGGAGATACTTATAGAAGTCATCTAACATGTTGGCCAATCATGGATGATACCTTAAGAACCTTGATCACCATCAATATCTCATCCGAAATAATTCAGATGCTCTGTCGGTTAGTTCTTCCTCTGTCTACTCTGCCAAACTGGACCCCAATGCTTAGATGCTCATATCTTTTCACTCTTTCATCGCTGGAGGCTCAATCCCTGGAATCTACTAGTCAAGGTATTCCTCTTGACTTCCTCAAGTCTGTACTTTACAAATATACTTCCTTTAAGAGATCCGGACCTGACTGTCGGACCTTGTTGCATGCTCTGTTCTTACTTACCAGACCAAAGTATTCTTCAATCTAACTTCTGGTAAAGATACACCATGTCCTGCAGATGTGTGGAATGGTCTTTGTTGCCATCAATGACAACACCAATGAAGCCACACAGTGTCTTTTGCCAACAAAATTACAATTTCCAGCTCTGTTCTATAAATCCCTGTGTAAGTCATTACAAAGTAAAGGGGCTCAATATATAGATTCGATTATCCCCAATATGGCTACAAACCCTAGTTAATTAGTGGTTTATACCTCAAGTGTAATCATCAACGGTGGAAAACACATCCCACCAAAAAGCTCTAAGAGCATACTCCATACTGAGCATAAGGATGCCCTTTGGAAACCCTAACAACCCCCAAAATATCTTCTGTTGCTTTGCCCTTTTAATAATGCTTCTTTCCATCTGCACATTTCTTCTCATTGAATTCCTTTACTCCTTTTGCCTCTTTTGTCATCCAATCCACCCTTTGTGATGTCATCGCCATTAAAGCTCCACCTTCCATATACCTGCACCCCTGCCAATAGACAAAAAAAATGGATTTTAAAACTCAAGTCGCCTTCGTCAATTTATACCTCTTTTTGAAAGTTAGATCGGCATTAATTACCATAATTAATGCACCAAAAGTTTGACTTTCTACTTCAGTATTTGCATTTTAAACTTTTCACCATTAGTTTAATTTCGACATACATCCCATTTTCTTTGTATGTTTCCATTGTATATTTCCTTTGTATGTTTTAACATACAAATATACATGCAAACAACCATGACTAACGTTCTCTCCCTTTTGTCCATACTTGTACCTTTCATTTTGTATATCGCTCTTGTATATTTTCTTGTATGAGCGCATACACAAACAACCCTATGCAAACCTCCTTTCATTACCCTTTATCTCTTTCGATGCTTTTAATTCCTTTGTATATTGGCTATGTATATTATAAACATACAAGCATTTAAACATACAAAGACTTTTCAGTTTTTAACTTTTTTTTGACATCTGGCTTGTATCTTTAACTTGTATCTTTTGCTTTGCATATCGGCTTGTATATCGAAGATATACATTGCAATTATACAAACCTGATGTACAAGCGGTGGAGCCCACATCACTTTCCCCTTGTATCTCCACGATACAACAATACTTGTATCAAAACCTGAATATACAAGCATAGATACATACAAACTCCTTTGTATGTCCTTTTGGACTTCAACTTTTATAAACCACAGTTTACTCACTTTCGGCTCCGCGACATGTATAAAGTGCAATGCATCTTCCGATATACTTTAAGTCATGATGCATCACTTTAATCAAATTTTAACCTTTCCTGAATTCTGCACTATATGTATCTTGAAATGTATGTAACCGAAAGTATACACATACAAAGCATGAAACATACAACAATAAAACCAATTTTAATACTTTTTTGAATCTATGGCATGTATATCATGTTGTACATTTCCTTGTATATTTCCTTTCACTCAAACATACAAACCCCGATATACATCTGGCAGACTTAACTGATTATTCATTTCACCTCCGAATTCCATTAGGTCTGACTTGTATATAAGGATAAAGTGTTAGCAAATGTATACAAGTACAATGATTTAGTAAACCCGACTGCTCCCTTATGCGACTCATATAACGACCTGATATACAAACAACTTTGTATATGAGCGACCTTGTATAGAAACAACTTTGTATATGCAACATACAAACCCTCTTATTGTACATTTTACCAAAAACACATATATCTTTCAAAATACTGTGAATTTTAACATGGTTCAAAAAGCAACCCTCACTCATTTTTGATAAGGAATTCACCCATATTCAGCTCTAGTACTTAATTTTATTTTTTCTTTATTTCAACAAGGTTTGCAACTTTCACTTCTTTTTCCCTTTTACCACCAAACAGACCCACACACAAAAGCAAATAGCCATAGCCATAGCAGGGGTCCTCATTTTGCTAAGGAGTAAAATGGGGCGTGTTGTGAGCATCACAACAACTAGCAACCAAACAAAACAATCAAATTAAAACTATTAAAGAAAACTAAATGAAATAAATTCATAACTTCCAACTATCTTTTCTGCAAATCATTATCTAACTTGAGACCTAATGTATTCAATAAGGTACATGAATCTTTCTTTCAGTTTAAGTGGGTGCACATGATTAATAATCCTCATCTTGAAAATCAGTTGCACAAACTAGTGACTGATATTAGCCTACATAGTTGATGTCTTTCCCTAATAGCCAACTGGATAGAGCCTTGCTGCCAGCAGGCATCCATAGCCCTGACAAAGTTATCTTTACAATTCTCCTAAGTAGAGCCCCACTACTAGCAAGCGTCTATAGCCCCAATAGAGTTACTTAGATGGCTTAATCTAGATTTTCAGTAAAATCCATTTTATTATTTATTTATTTTATATTTTGTATTTGATAGAAACTTTATAAGATATTACAGTTGTAACTTCATGATGCAAGGAATGATCACTTGCTAAAATTAAGCTGAGAATTATAATGGTAGCAAGGGTGACCTCTGATTTTTCACCTAATATCTACACTGGTAGGTTCAACAAACCCAAGGATTTTAGGCATGTCATTGTGAGAAACTTCCATTGAATACTCAACCCATAGTTATTGAATACAAAATTTCACAAGTCAAACAACTTTCTACATTCATGACAGTCACAACAAGTTATACATAAATTTTAAATAATTAACCTGAATGTTCAGAATTTTCTATTGTTTTCAGTGGTTGTTAGTCTACTCCTACATACTTTGAAACAAAACAAACATCCCTACTAAGAAAACACAAGACACAAACAAACACAACAAAACAAAAACAACACCAAACAAAAAAGAAAACAAAAAAACAAACAACAAAACAACCCAAAACTGTACATTATTTATATTATGATACACAGAAACTAACAACCCTCACCTCAAGCCTAAAAGTAATGTTTCAAGTGTCAGCCATTAACTGGTAATGGCACATCTTCCCCAGTCAAGCTCTTGAGCCTAAAAGTATTGTCTCCAACTATTTTTGTGACTTGTAATGGACCTAACCATAATTTGTCAAATTTTCCATGATTTCCTTTCTTTTCATGTGCTTTATCCCAGCACAGCACTAAGTCTGATATTCTAAATGTTTTGACTCTTACTCTTTTATCAAACCATCTTTTGACTACTGCTTGATGTTTGGTGAATTTCTCAATGGCTTGATCTCTTTTCTCGTCTAATTGTAACATTTGTATTGTTCTGGCCTCTCTATAATCATAAAAGCCTAAATATTCATTAGCAAACTACCAGACTGGTATTCTTAAATTCACTGGAAGTATGGGATCAGTCCCATAAACTAAGTGATAAGGTGCATTGCCTAAGGCTGACTTAACCTTAGTCCTATCTACCCACATCACATATTTCAACAATGTGTTGCACTCTCTAGGATTCTTTTCAGTTAGCTTCTTGATTATATCCAATAAAACTTTGTTTGTAGACTCAGTTAACCCATTCCCCTGAGGATAATAATTTGAAGAAAACATTAAAACTATCC
The DNA here is from genome assembly GCA_027924645.1 of Cunninghamia lanceolata. NCBI lineage: Eukaryota > Viridiplantae > Streptophyta > Pinopsida > Cupressales > Cupressaceae > Cunninghamia > Cunninghamia lanceolata. The sequence goes on along the minus strand of BSBN01000193.1, from coordinate 2,352,029 downwards.
CATACTCAAATGCCCATTTGGAAAATTTCAAAGAAGAAAATACAGGGCCATTATCACATACTAGCGAATAGGGAGTTCCAAACCTGGTTATGATGTTTTCTTCAAGGAGCTTGATAACTACCTCAGTAGTAGAGAACTTGCAACATTTGGCTTCAGTCCACCTTGTACAGTAGTCAGCTATTGTTAGTATAAACTTATGTCCTGCAGATGACGGAGGATTTATGACCCCAATGAAATCTAAGCCCCATTGTGCAAATGATCTAGACTCAATCACTTGTTGTAATGGATTAGCCTGATTCCTTCCTTTATTTGTTGTAGTTTGACAAGTGTGACAACTTCGAACGTGACTCTTAGTATCTTTGAACATTGTAGGCCAGTAGTACCTTTCTCTCAATATCTTATGCGTTGTAGCTAAATGAGAACCATGAGCAGTTTCATATTTGTCATGCAATTCTGACAAAACCTTATCTGCTTCAACTCTGTTTAAACATCTTAAATATATTCCTTCATGGTTCTTCTTGAATAGAAGACCTCCTTGTACCATGTACTTCTATGCTTTGATCTTTAAAGCTCTCCTCTAAGAAGATTTCATCTTATTTGGATATTTCCCTGATATTAGAAAGGTATTCAAGTCATCATACCACCCTGATGCATCACTAGAATTCAACACATACTGCTATTTCACCAAGTTTGGATCTATGTTTTCTATGGTTTGTACTAATGCTTGTCCTCTAACCAACTTCATTGGAACAATTTCCATATCAAATTCTTGCAATGTTGTAATCCATTTGACTCTTTTCTCTCCAGGCTCATTCTGCATCAACAACATCTTCACTGCTACATCTGGTACTATGGCTTTAACCTGACTGCGTAAGATATAATGTTTGAACTTTTTCACTTCTCTTACTAATGCAAATGCCTATCTTTCTGTACCAAGGTATTTCAGTTGTGCATCCTTCAGATGTGCACTCATGAATGCTATCAGTTTTTCTTCGTTGTCTTCTCCCTTTTGTGTCAAAGCAGCTACAACTGAATGTGAAGATGCAAAAGAATAAATGTAAAGTCACTTTGTATAATATGGACTTGTCAACACAAGAGCATTAGAAATAGCTTCCTTAATATCTTCAAATGCAGCTTTAGCTACTGGTGTCCATTATATCTTTGCATCCTTCTTCAGCATGGCGCTCGATGGTTGCACAATTTCTGCAAACCCTGTAATAAACTTCCTGACAAAGTTAATCTTACCAAAAAATTACTTTAGTTCTTTCTTACTATTTGGTAATTACAATTTCTTTATTCCTTCTATTCTATTAGGATCAATAGATATCCCATTTTTTAGAAATGGCACGTCCTAATAATTTTCCTTTAGTTACGCCAAATGAACATTTCTTTGGGTTAAGGGAAATCCCGTACCTTTCACATTGTTTAAGTACTCTTCTCAGATCTTCAGCATGAGTGGATGCATCTTTAGAGTAAACAGTTAAATCATCCATATAAATAACGATGCACTTACCTGACAATCAACGGAATGTAGTGTCCATGGCTCACTAAAAAGTGGCACCTTCATTGATTAGACCAAAAGGCATTCTTCTGTATGCATAATTTCCCCATTTGTAAGTAAAAGTGGTCTTCAACATATCTTCTTTATCAACTAAGACTTGGTTATATCCTAAAAATCCATCTAGAAAAGACATCATCTTAGCCCCATTTATTACTTGCAGTACTTCATCTATGGGAGGCAAGGGATAGTTATATTTTTCAGATGCCTTATTCAAATTTTTAAAATCTACACATAACCTAATGTTTCCCCTTTTCTTTCTCATAGGTACTAAATTAGCTACCCAGGTTGAATGTTTGATTGGGAAAATTATTCTGGCAGACAGTAATTTTTTCACTTCTTCAAAGATCAAAGGCTCTAAAATGGCATTCACAGGCCTTTGTTTCTGCCTAAATGGTTTAACATCTGGTTTCAAGGGTATCACATGAGTTATGATGGACGTATCATATGTCTTCAAATCTTCATATGTCCACGCTATGACATGTTTTTACTCTTTCAGAACATCCACAATTTCCTTTCTTAACTCCTCCGAGCAAGCTTTTCCAATCAGTACATTTTGTGGACTCTACTATGTTCCAAGGTTATATGAATCACACTTACCTCCCTTAGTTTTGGGCAAATCTTTCTATCTTACTACCCCATCAAAGTAAAAAATATGTTCTAACTCAATCACTCCCTTAGGTAAGAAATTGTTTTTCAAGTTGATTATGTCTTCTTCATCCCAAGACACATCAAGCCTTTTTTGTTCATCAATAATTTGAGCTTCAAAAACCTCATTACAAGTTAGAAAATCCACAATTTGTTGATCCCCTCCAAATACCTGGAAATGAGTAACATTATCTGGTATACTAGGAACATTTACTAATTCAACAACAAATCATTTTAAACCTGACAATGTTAAGGGTTCCAATGTGCTAGCAGCAACTGCTAATGCATTTGGTCTATGGTTCAATTCTCTAGGGATATACTCTATGTTGAAAGCATCAAATGAATCTATTAAATCCCACACCGTATGCCTGTAACAAACCATCTTTTTGTAGTTGCATGCATACAACTTCCTTACTTGCCTAACCACTAACTCAGAGTCTGAAAATGCCCTTATCATTTTTACCTTTTTCTTGATAGCCATAATAAGTCCATAAATCAAAGCTTCATATTCTGCAACGTTGTTAGTACAAGAAAATTGTAGCCTATATGCTGCTAAATATGACTTACCATGAGGATCTATAAGCTCCACACCTACACTTGCACCCTGTTTAGATTTAGATCTATCACATTTTAGTGTCCACATGCCATCTTTATTCTTTTGACCCTTTACTTTGGCATGTTTTTCCTTTTCTATCACATGTGAGGTGCTATCTTGTTCATTCATGGGCAATTCATTTTGACCTACTTGCATATTTATACTTTTGGTTTGTAAATCAGAATGACAAATACTCTTGTCCTTTGTTTCTTCTTTTAAATCTTAGATCAACACATCTATGTTATTCTGAAAGTATTTCTCTGGTTGATTAGTATTAACCTTTCCCTCTTGCATTCCTACTCCCTTTGTGCATTTTATGTATTGATACTCTATAATATCTCTATACATTCCACAATTCTCTTCAGAATGTGGCTTATTATGGACTCTACACATGTTTTTATACAATTTGCATTGAACTGGAATATTTTGTTTAGTGCACCTTTCCATTTCTTGACTAATGGTTTGACCAAAATTAGTCATTGCATTGTTTTCTTGATCAAAAGAATTTCCATCAGAATCAATGAACAATATTGTTTCCTTACTGACATGTTTTTCTCTAAAATTTAACATCAGGATTTCTTCAATTTGTACTCCCTTGTCAGTGATTCTATAAACACCAGGTTCAACATACAATATCTCATTAGTCCTATTGTATTATATAATCATGTGTTTCATTCTAGGTTCAGCTTCTATCCTAATCTGATTTGGAACACCTCTCCAAGGTAACCACATATGTGAAAAATCAATGGCCATATATCCATTCAATGTTTTAGACCAGTCTCTACTCAACAACATCCCATAATTCATAGGTATATCTACTATCTGTATGTCAATAAACTGAATTACCCTAGGATCTGAGGCTAACTACATTTGAATATGTATTAGTTCTCCAATCACATTAACCTCAATTTTATCCAATTGTGTAACAACCTTACCAGATTTAGTAGGAGTCAGCCCTAAATTTTTGTATATTCCTAAAGGCATTACATTAGCTGATGCACCAGAATCTACCATGCAATTATGTATGTTCTTTCCACACATTCTAATGGTTAATAAGAAAGGAGGAGCTTCTTTCTTATCTTCATACATTACCACATTAGTGTTGGAAGGCTACTCAATTTTCTTACTCTTTTCTTTGGATTGTGAATCTCTACTAGAAACACTCACATCAGCAGAAACCTCACCTGTCACAGATGTATCCAAGGATTTTATGAAAACATTTCTGACCCCTAGACTTTTCAATAATTCACACAAAGGTATACTGACCTTAATTTTCTCTATCTCTTCAGATAAATAACTCATCAACCTTATTGTTTCTATTGTCTCTGTTTTACTTGTTTGGACCTTTTGTGCTACTATTCCATTATTTGCATGATGATTAGCCTTCAGTATAGTAGGATTATTACTAGCATTCTGATCTGGGGGAGTATTAAAATTGTTAGGAGGAGTGGAAGTAGTGAAAGGACCTCCTGGCCTAGTGTTATTTCTCAAATTGTAGGTGTGATTTTTGTTTGACTGCTGAAAAGCCTGTACCTCTTCTGTTTCATATAACACTTCATTTTTAGTTTCAAAAGGAAACTGAAATGCATTTAGTACAAAGGTTGATTCAAGATATAGGTTCTCACAAAAATAAGGTTCATCCTCTAACAATTGATCCTCCTCTTTTTCAGTTGCAAAGGTAAAAGTCTCAGAAGTGGGAGCCTATACATCTACATTGAAAATACTGGCTGCTAAATGGAACTGAGGACAATCTAGTTCAGCATGGGCACTGGTATTGTGAATTTTGCACCAATTCTTTAATGCTATATTAGCCATTTGAATTCTAGTTGTTTGTTTTGTATCCTGATTATCTAAATTCTCAAATGGAGAAGCTAGAGTGCCATTATTTGGCCCTGTGTTCCATGTCTTAGGTGGCCTTGGATGATTATGATTTCTATTGTTGCTACCCCAAGCCCTATTATCTACCACAAGTCCTCTATTTTGCATCGGTTGTCCTAGATTATGATGTTGATTCTGATTGTAATTTTGGTTTTGATTTGAACTTTGACCCTGGTTATAATTATGATTATGATTTTGGTTATAGTTTGGGTTTTAGTTCTGACTATAGCTTTGGTTATGGTTTTAACTGTATCCTTAGTTGTTTCTACCATAGAAATTTTCATTTCTCAGTTGTGTCATTTCAATAGTCAATCTTCTCAAGTGTGTAGTAATTTCTTTGATTTATTCTCTTTCCTCTTGTGCCTTTACCAAAAATGCATCTTAAGAAGGCTGAAAGAAAGACTGACCATTACTCTAATTATTATTGACAGTGTTACCAGTATAAGGGGCTATGGACTGGATTGGGGCAGGATTGTACACAGGTGTGTATGTAGAAACTGGGTTCAATAATGGAGTGTTCTGTGTAGGGACTCCATTCCAAGGTTGTGTTTGATTTTGTATCCCAAGATTTCCTCCAAAATGGATTATAAGTTGTTTGCCTCATCTCCTAGTTTATAGAGATGCCTCCTTATAAGCCTTGGATATTATATCTATGTCAGCTTTTCTTTTGACAAACATAGTGGTCAGTGGATCTAAGGCAACATAATACATGGCTAATAATGCATCTGCATTTACTGTGTAAGGAGCTACTAATCTAGAAGAGGCCTTTTGAAACTTGTCATTAAAATTGTCAATCATCTCTCCTTCACCTCTCTTAATTGTAGCCAATTTGTGATATAAGGTGGAAGGATCTACTGGACCTCTAAATCTAGATAAAAATGTTTCTTCCATAAGTGCCCAAGAAGAAATGTAACCGTTAGGCAAGTTAACATACCAGTTAGAAGCCTGCTCATTGAAGGTGTAAGGAAACAACCTACACACAACATCCTCATATTCTAACCTGGCCCTAAAGTATGCCTCCTTAAATATCCTAATGTGATCTTCTAGATCCTAATGCAGCTGGTATTTAGGACATATCTTTTCAGGATTCTTTGGCATCTCATGATAATCAGGGAATGTTATGGGAGAATTAACATTAAAGTAAGCCATTGCAGGTACTTGTGCTTGACCTGGACCTTGGGGAATACCTGGATTTCTTGGAGGATTAGGAGCTCTTGGGGGACTGGGACCTCTAGGAGGACTAGGACCAAGAATTATAGATCTAAAAGAAGAATTGTCAGGACTCACAATGCTATGGATGCTAAAAGGTGATCCAAGAGGCATTCCAGATGAGCCTCCTACATGTGATATTCTAGGATTCCAAATCAAAGGACCCTTACTTTGCCTTTTATCAGTTAATTGCACAAATATATCTTTTGAATTGGATCTAGACCTAGTCACTCTATTATTGTTATGAGCTAGCTTTACTTAGAACAAACCTTAACTCCAATCAGGCCCTCCTTCTAGCACCAAAAAATGTTGATGATTGTTTTTACACATTCATAACAAAAGTTAAAGTTCACAAAATGAACCTAACAATCTTGAAAGATATGAAGAAATCAATTAAGATTACTTAATCCCAAGTTTCTGTATGGTCAGGTCTTGACCTTGTGGATAATTTAGTAAGTTAATGTGAAGCAGTAATATGCAAGGGGCCTTACTTGATTTAAGGTGTTTTATGACTCACTAGACCTGAATTATGCAAAATATCACAAATATCAACATTTTCTTCATTCCTTTGCATAAATTTGTTACTGTATCACAAAGATTTATATGATTTATATTAACACAAGCTTTTCTTTTCAAATATTATGAAAATTGCTAAATATCAACTCAGTTGTTCATGTTTCTTTCAAATATCAGATAATCTCCTTTAAATCTCTGCGTTTAAGCTAAGTATTTCAAATGTTTGAGAAAAGTTAGAGAAATCTAAATTAAACTTCATTCTCCTACGGGATCTAAATGCTCTGTTATTCATGTTGTAAGCAGTACAACAAACTTGATTAAATCCACATATTAAACCTTTAAATGTAAGCCCTGTGTATTTTCATGAACATACATTCAAGATTGCAAGCTTTTGGAGAGATAATATTTCAAATACAAATAAGAGCCAGGAAACACTCTTAAAGTAGATGCAGAATTCTAGAGATATTTGTATTCAAAATAAACAGTCATATATGATTCACAATGTATGAATGACTCCTTGCTTCATTAATCAATTTACATAAAACTTACAAAACGTCTTACAGATACAGTAAGGAAGCTAGATGTTCTAGGCATTCCTTATTGCAGACATAGGTGACCTCCTTCTATTCTAAACTAAAGTGTTCTTCTATTCAAAATGTCAAGACAAATTATAATTTCTAGCTCTATTCTATAAATCCCTTTGTAAGTCATTACAAAGTAAAGGGGTTCAATATAAAGATTCAATTATCCCCAATATGGCTACAAACCCTAGTTAATCAGCGGTTTATACCTCAAGTGCAATCATCAACGGTGGAAAACAAATCCTGCCAAAAATCTCTGAGAAGCATACTCCATACTGAGTGTAAGGATGCCCTTTGGAAACCCTAACAACCTCCAAAATATCTTCTGTTGCTTTGCCCTTTTAATAATGCTTCTTTCCATATGCACATTTCTTCTCATTGAATTCCTTTACTCCTTTCACCTCTTTTGTGATCTAATCCGCCATTTGTGATGTCATCGCCATTAAAGCTCCACCTTCCATATACCTGCACACCTGCCAATAGACAAAAAAATGGATTTTAAAACTCACGTCGCCTTTGTCAATTTATACCTCTTTTGAAAGTTAGATCAGCATTAATTATCATAATTAATGCACCAAAAGTTTGGCTTTCTACTTCAGTATTTGCATTTTAAACTTTTCATCGTTAGTTTAATTTCGACATACATCCCATTTTATTTGTATGTTTCCATTGTATATTTCCTTTGTATGTTTTAACATACAAACATATATGCAAACAACCACGACTAACGTTCTTTCCCTTTTGTCCATACTTGTACCTTTCATTTTGTATATCGCTCTTGTATATTTTCTTCTATGAGCGCATATACAAACAACCCTATGCAAACCTCCTTTCATTACCCTTTATCTCTTTCGATGCTTTTAATTCCTTTTGTATATCGAGTATGTATATTATAAACATACAAGCATTTAAACATATAAAGACTTTTCAGTTTTTAACTTTCTTTTGACATCTAGCTTGTATCTTTAACTTGTATCTTTCGCTTGGCATATCGGCTTGTATATCAAAGATATACATTGTAATTATACAAACCCGATGTACAAGCAGTTGAGCCCACATCACTTTCCCCTTGCATCTCCACGATACAACAATACTTGTATCAAAATCTGAATATACAAGCATAGATACATACAAACTCCTTTGTATGTCCTTTCAGACTTCAACTTTTATAAACCACAGCTTACTCACTTTCGACTCTGTGACATGTATAAAGTGTAATGCATCTTTCGATATACTTTAAGTCATGATGCATCACTTTAATCAAATTTTAACCTTTCCTGAATTCTACATTGTATGTATCTTGAAATGTATGTAACCGAAAGTATACACATACAAAGTGAGAAACATACAACAACAAAACAAAATTTAATACTTTTTCAAATCCATAGCATGTATATCATGTTGTACATTTATTTGTATATTTCCTTTCACTCAAATATACAAAACCTGATATACATCTAGCGGACTTAACTGATTATTCATTTCACCTCTGAATTTTGTCGGGTTTAACTTGTATATAAGGATAACGCGTTAGCAAATGCATACAAGTACAATGATTTAGTAAACCTGACTGCTCCCTTATGCAACTCATATAACGACACGATATACAAACAACTTTGTATATGAGTGACCTTGTATACAAACAACTTTGTATATGCAACATACAAACCCTCTTATTGTACATTTTACCAAAAACACATATATCTTGCAAAATACTATGAATTTTAACATGGTTCAAAAAGCAACCCTCACTCGTTTTTGACAAGGAATTCACCCATATTCAGCTCTAGTACTTAATGCTATTTTTTCTTTATTTCAACAAGCTTTGCAACTTTCACTTCCTTTTCCCTTTTACCACCAAACAGATCCACACACAGAAGCAAAAAGCCACAGCTACAGCAGGGGTCCTCATTTTGCTAAGGAGTAAAATGGGGTGTGTTGTGAGCATCACAACAGGACCAAGGTTGGATAACACATTTAGAAACAATTGTAAATCCTATTTAGTAATCTTGTATTCCTTTAGTTGTGTTCTCAATTGCTTAAGCTTGGAGATATAGTCTTGGATTTTGTCAAACTCCTTAGGATCAAGACTCATCAAATCATTATCAATCTGATAACCCCTAATCTTATCAATTTTACCATACAATTTTTCAAAAGTCTCGCAAGCCTCCTTAAGTGTTACACATGATTCAACATGGAATTGCAAATCAAAAGAGACAAATGACCAAATGTACCCAAGAGTTTCCTCATGATTGATCTCCCATCCTACCTTCACATTCACATTAATAGGTTCAGGAATAGATTCTTTTACAAATCCTATGAAACCTTTTCCCATTAGATAATGCCACAATGATTGTTTCCATGATGCATAATTATATGGAGTTAGGAGTTCAATTTGAGATTTCCCCATTGGAAAAACACACAACCAAGAACTGAAAACAATCAACCACTACAAGATCACCCCCCCAAATTCACTCAATCAATGATCACCCCAGAAAAATATGATCTTGGCACTTTATAATTAGTGCAATTATAGTTTCCGCAAGCAAAAAAAACTAAGTGGTTTTTTATTTTGGTACATGCAAATGCCAAAATTAGGCTATAATTGAAAGTACAACTTCTGAGCAAAACTACACCAAACTGAATGTTAATTTGAGAAGTACTTGAAAAATCATACACTTTCAATAAAAATTTCACCAAAAAATTTTACCATATGACCCCAAAAAGAGCCTCGAAAGATCTAAAAAAATGAGGACTGTTCATTAACAATGACAAAAATCTACAATTTCTTGAAACTCTAAACACCAAAATCAAAATCCACCTACACCACTGTGAGGCATGTAAACTACTACCCCAAATAAAAAAAAAATCACCAAAATTGGATTCCCAATGAATGAGATAGAGGCCTGCAAAGTTTGAGTGTCAAATCAAAACTGCCATTGGAGCATGGGGGAGAAAAAGAAAAAAAAAATTGCCACCAAATTTGGTGGAACTATCACCAAATCTGGAGGTCTGCCAAAGATAGTTATTACCAGATAAATATAGTTGTTGCTAAATCTAGAATTCCGCCAGTGAAATCTAGAAGCTTGATAAACTGGAGGATCACCAAAAAAATACCAAATCTGGAGGTTTCACCAAAAATTTTGCCACATTTGGTGGATCTGGGTGATTGATTTAAAAATATTAAAAAATGAAAATTTAAGGCCGAAGCTCTGTACGCTCCCATATGGTGCTGCTCATTTAATTTTTGCAAAAAAAAAATTTAAAACAAAGTTTTTTTATGTAGGCCGAAGCCTATAAAATGGGGGTGACACTCTCATTACAAAAATATATAAGATTACACTCTCATTACAATATGCTAAGAATAAATTGTATTCCTATCAAAAAATGCAAATACAAAAATATATAAGATTACACTCTCATTACAATATGCTATAACATACCTTGTTTATAAAGGCAAGGGTGAGAGCTAAGATGTTGTATTCATGTGGCAAGTGTCTTAATCCTATGACATGTGACAACTATAGGATACGACAACTATATGACAACTATCAACAACTAGAGACAACTCTCAACATCTAGAACCAACTAGAATGCTTCCTAAGTCAACTTAACATGTGAATATGTGTGTGAATATTATTTAACTAATAAATAGTTGAATAATATTAAATATTCACACAACAAGGGGAAAATAGCTAGTAAATAACAAACTAGATATGAAATACCCCTATTCACACTACTAATACTGAGAGGGGGTGTTTTGCATTGCACACATGCTCCATTTTATCAAATGGAGACCCCGTCTTTTGCTTTGGCTTGAAGTCTTAATTTTCCTTGTGATGTTAAGAAGGTGAAAGGTCATGCCTTGAATATAGGATGTATTTCAAGAAGTTGGCATTTGTGATAAATTGGTCTTCTTAGAGTTCATTTTGTCTTTATGGCAGATTTTTTAAAGGTTTGGGGTTGGTTTTGTGCATGATTGTATGAAGGAATACTTGATTTTTCATCTCTTAGCACTGATTTTGATGCCTATTGGACATTGCACTAAAAATAGGTGCTGTAGGATATGTCCGGTGATCCCTAAGGGCCCCGCTTTTAGCCTAGCTAATGCTTCCAAAGAGAATGTAGGTCTTTTAACCTTTACAGGATATTGTAGAACTTTGAGTCTTTGGTGGACATTATCCACAAAGTGTTCTTTTCATCACATTTCTTGTTTCCTTCACTTTTAGGCTGCTTTCCACATTTTGAGTGCTCACCACTCTTTCGCCTATATCAGGAATTTATGGCACTCATAAGAGGTATAAAACTTGAAATCCTGGCCTATTTTTCCCTTTGCATCCATAATCTTGTAACCACTCAGAGCTCTTGGTGATCTTGGCCACTTGTACAATGATTTTGTTTGTGTTTGAGGCTTCCACAACATTGATTGAGGGATTTAGTGTCAACTTAGAGGCTCTATTTATGTTTTCAAACATAGACCAAGTTTGCCCTTTTTTCCTTCGATTTGCGTTTGAATGATATTTATATGTTGTACTATAGGGGAATCAATTATAAGGTGAATGAATTTCTTGGATTTGTGAAATGATGGGTATGTGTTTGAAAGCCCTAGTGCAAGTGTATGGTCTTCTTTTAGTACAGTTTTACTTTGAAATGAAGGTATCTATGGAGTAATGTCTTTTGAATGATCTAGGTTTTAAAATTTCTTTTCATAGAATCATTTACTTAACACTAATAGTGAGGGCAGTAGAAAACTAGTGTCATGGAAGAAATAGGAGGAATGGGACAAATCCTTTAGGGTAAAAAGTCTATGTTTTGTTTAACTTCCAAAGACCCTTATAGAAGTTGTGCCCTAGGACAGAAAAATCAAGCTTCTGAGACTTTTTGACCCTGGTGGATATTATCCACTAAGGGTCACTTTTACGGCTTTATCCTATAAACACCTTTCACCCTGCCTAATCCATTAGGACTTATAAATTTAGTTTTTTGTATAGGAGTTTTCATGAGTATAGGATATACCCATCATGGGGCCTTTTCCCTGCTTGGTCTAGTGGACATTGTTCTGTCTACTTTTATTGAGCTTTTAAGTCCATGCACCTTTTTATGGAAGTTTCCTCAGGTGATGGACATATCCTATAAGGGCCTTAACCCTTGCTTCATCCGATAGGTGTCTTTAGACCCACCTTACCCCCCTTGAGACTATCAAAAAGCCTTTTACAGGGATTATGCCAGATGTTGGACATGTCTAGTAAAGGTAGTTTATACTGCCTTGTCCAGTGAGGCTCGTTTCTTTTGCATATCCAAGGACCCATCAATTACCACTTCTTACTAATAAGGATCTCCTATGCTAAAATCATTAGGTACAAGACATATCCTGCAGGGACCAAAAGTCTCTCTTATCCTACAGAAGCCAGAAAACCCACTTTATCGTGTACATGACTCTGAGCCCGCTTCTAGTGCAAATGGCTAATGCATCCTGAACAAGTCTAATTTCCCATCTCATACTAAGTTCCTTACATCATTTTAATTTTAGATGCCTTATTTCTTATCATTGATGTAAATATTAAATTTCATAGTGTTATATGCTTACATCCTGTAGAGGGGCAAATGCTCACTTTTTGGTACAATTGATTAGATTTGATGCCTAAATGGATACTATGTGTTAGGGATTTATGCATATTGTCATGTTTCAATAATTCAAGTAGATTTCTATCCATATTGATAGAGCTAGACATATTAAATAGTATTAAACTAGGATATTCATTAAGACAATGCACTACAAAATAAATATCTACAAGGGCTACCACAATGAAGTACGAGTTCAAGGGTGTTCCTCCTAATTCCAAGATCACCTCAAGTTGGATCAATATAGAAGATATTGACTTAGGTCATGTGGACCTAGATGATTTTAAGATTAGGGTCTTTTGAGACAATCCAACTAATTGGGCAAAGAGAATCAGGGACAATGGTATTGCCTAGGCTACAATATTTCCTACAGCGATCCAGTGTCTAGAGTTGATTGTAGCTTGTATAAAGAGATATCATGCTCCCACTAGGTTAGTAATAACATAGGATGGGAGGGTAATTACAAACTTCATAGTAGATGCTATCTCAGAGGCATTTGATATTCCCCCATATGGACTACGATGATTGTAGTCACTAGGGAGTAGAATCAATAGTTGTATGACCAAGGGCCAAAGGCATGCATAAGAGTTATCAATGATACATGGATGAAGAAGAAGAGGATGACCATGTACAAAGTACGTCAAATACTGTATAGGAGTGACTTTAAGGCTGAGGTAGGAGACCTAGTCACATTATTGAGTAGAATTATGGGTTTGGTTGTTGCCTCGACTTTTGAGCCATGGATGTTTGGCTATATTGAGGAGGCCTTGAAAGGCAATAGGAAAATCTATTCGGTCCAAAACATCAGAGATAACATTCATGCAAGTTTCTTGGGCCTCAATGCAACCAAAATCTTCCATGAGTGTTCCTATGTTGTATACATGTTGGCCAAGAACTTTTCTTACCTAAGGCTGACCCAACTGGGGGTAGTAAGAAATACAAATGGAGAGATGAAGGTATATGACTACTACCTATAGTCACAACTTGTCCTTGATCCTTGGTGCACTACAAGAGGGTGAATGATGCATTCACCATGCACATCAACAAAAGTTTGTAGGGTGACATGTCAAGGAGAATATCCTTGGAGACAACAAATGTAGTACATAATTAGTATATCCAGTTCGCAAAGTTTACATACCTTTGAGTACAAGGATTCAAAGGGGCACCGTACAGATCACCTAAGTACCCAACTAATAAGGTAGTTTTGTTAGAACTGACAAGGCAATTATGTATATGCAATAACATTCTCAAGAATTTACATAGAGCCGCTATCTTGAGTTCCCCATTGTTCTAGGTAAGGGATTGTTTACTTGTATTACAATTAGTGCGACAAAGTAATCAGATGTTGAGCTACAATAGTTACATTGAATTTTCTACAAAGATTGCAAGCATTTTGACCCTTTTGGTACTTTGGAACAACATGTGAGTAGAAAATTTTTCCATTTTGAGCATTTAGAAGACTACTAGGCCAATTGCACTAATGAACATGAGGTGAAAAGAAGGAGATGTTCAATGTTATGTTTGGACTTTATAAGGAGGTTTTAGATCACACTTGGACTTCATCAATTGGTTGATGATGGAGTAGTGATTCAGGAGGCTGAATGGAGAAGGGTGTTTGGTCAGCCAATCCCACCTCCAAATTGGGCAGAGGTAGAGGATAGTTCTTTTGAAGAACTAATGAGATATCCAATTAGATATAGTAAGGCTTGGGTATAGGCATAGGTAGAACAAATCACTACTGCTGATGTATCCCTGACTTATACAAACCCTCATCAAGAATGAGATAGTGATAATGAAAATGATGAGCTAATAGAGGTTCAATACTAAGAGCCTGCAACTCAAGAAGAAGCAGCCCAAGGGAACAAATCTGACATCAAGATATTGAAGATGGCATACCTTTGGCAAATAGAAAAGGGAAGGGGAAGGTAGTTAAGTAGCTTAAGAAGAAAATCATGATGGGCAGTGTATCCCCAATTTAAATGAGGGCATCCAAAAGGAAACTTGCACAAGTTGGAGAAGCAAAAGGGTCAAAGGTAAAGAAATTTAAGATTTCAAAGAAGGCAACAAGCCTCAAGATTACACAAGACCCTCCAAGTACAGCTGTAACCATTGTAATTCCTGTACTGTCATGTCCCTATATTAGAGCATTGTTTAAATTGAAGATTTAAACAATATATTTAATTACACATAAATATTATTTAAATATTAATAATTAAATATTAATAAGTTAAATAATATATTATTACATGAATATAAATATCAAATATTATTATATTATTATACTCATAAAATATTAATAGATATAAATATTATTATAATATATATATTATATATTTAGTATATACTATATATAACATATAAAATACTATGCATCTACCTTATATAAATATAAGGTATACCTTATAAAATATACTATTAGCATATACCTTATATAAAGATAAGGTAAACAAACTAAATACAATCGTAGACATGTTTATAGTCAGCAAGGGTTGAATAAAAGACATCGTAGAATATGAGGAGGCAACGATGTAAGAAGACCATAAGTATAGTAAACCAAAAGGTGCGGTCAACCATGAGTTAGTGATTCAAACAAATGACTAGAAGTTAATTAATTAAAGCACTTGAAAGAAAATGCAACGAATAACAATAGTTTTGGTATCAATTACATAAGAGGTAATCCTATTAAAAACAACAAACAAAACCAAAGGAAGTCACGTCTCCTTGAAGGGGGATAACGAATGAGGAAAGACACCTTTTCAAAGATATATTAATAGGAAGATCTCATCAGCGAATGTGGGAAGAAGGAATTATGGAAGAATATAAAAGAAATATACAGGGATTCATCAATCTATGGTAAAAGGAGTATTAAGTTTGAGCATTAAGGAATATATATCATTGGTCAATAAAGGATATTTTTTCTATACAACAGGTCAGTAGAGAATTAAATCATAGAATTATCACAGTTTGGGTCTACACCAAAATAAATAATGGTACAGTATAGAAGGTTTGTATTATTACATTTAACATTGATTGTTTAAGTATATAATGGATATAGGAAGTTATAAAAATTATGTATATATATATATGAAATATATTCATATACATAACTATGTATGCATAATTAAGAATAGATCTATATATACATAGATCACATCATTAGTATTACACAAGTATATGGAATCCATGTGAATATGAATTTCAAGGGAATTGCATATAGGAAATGACATAAGGGATTTGCTAACACATAGAATGATGATCATGTATCTTAAGTTATAATCAGTTTAACATAATGCATGGGTAAATATAGAAATCTCATCTTAGAAATTTGGTTATATAAGAAGTTGCAAATTATTTAGTAAATAGATTAGATGAATATGAGAATGCATGTTTAATAAATGATATGGAATAAATAAGGCAAGGTATAAAATGGAAGATTAAGAATATCATATATAGGCATTGATTGAAATAGCATCATAAGAATGACTTACATACTAAGAATGTTCATATGTATGTAATATGTGGCATAAATATATTCTCATTAGAATGATAAAATGCCTACAATGCCCAAGAGTGGCAAATCAATGAGATAATAAAGAATAATTCCATAGCAAGATATGATTTATGACTATAAATCTTAATGTCTGGATGAGAAGTAACAAAGTTAATCTACCAACACACCATAATGAGACTAAGGGTTAGGGTGAGGTAATTGGTTTAAAAGATGGATAATGCTTGAGTCAGTGAGAACCTCACCCTTTGAGATGAGTGAAGAGTGCTTATCTTAAGTAGGTGAGATATCACCCTCCAAGATATGAAGAAAGGCCCTTATCTCAATGGGGTGAAGTTTGCCCCTAGTGGTGAATATTACCAGTAGAAGATAAGTGGAAAGGCCCTTATTCTCAATGGGGTGAGGATTGCCCCTAGTGGTGAAGATTGCCACTAGAAGATAAGGAAAGGCCCTTATTCTCCAGGGGTGAAGATTGCCCCAAGTGGTGAAGATTTCCACTCGGAGATAAGTGGAAAAGGCCCTTGTCTCAAGTTGGTGAAGAGTGCCATTTTGATACAAGTGCATAGGCCTTTGGCTCAAGCTAGTGAAGATCGCCACTATGAGTCAAAGGAAAGGAATATTGGATCCATGGCCATATGGTAGTGAATGGTTTGATCAATGTGAAAACCCAAGTATATCTTTCTCGTGGTAAGCATGATGCATGTATAATAGATATTGTGAATAAGGTTTGATTTAATATGTCTTGTAATTATTTTTATGAGATAAAAGGATTAATTACTAATGTTCTCTTTCAAGTTAAAAATTGTTTGCAAGGTTGTGAAAATGTTTGGCTTGCTAAAAGGGGACATTACAACTTGCTACCTCTACTTCCCCTACTACATCTAATATACCAAGTACCTTTGTGTCTCCTTCCACTATTGTTGTTAGTTCACTACCTTCTCTTTTTGTTTTCATAGCATATTTTGTGCTAGATTCTCCTGCCACTATCCCTATTGCACCTTCTTCCTTCCCTCCATCTTCTCCTCCATTATCCTCTATTGATGTTCATGTTTGGACTCATCACCTCCATTCTCCCTTTCCATTCCACTTTCCATTTCTTCTATCCCATCTCTTTCACCTTTCACAATCTCTTCTTTGCCACCCATCTCCACCATATTTACACCTCCATCCTTTTCCTTACCACCTCTTAACCTTTCCAAACCCATGTTGTCAACCCTTTTGTTCTTCCTCATCCTTCTATTCCACCTTCCCTAGGTTTTTCATCATTTGCAAACCTTTCTAGGGTCCAAGTATCAGATGCAATAGTGAATTAATTTATGTCAATAAACAATAGTTTATCTTGACGATTCTGAAATGCTAGTGATATTGAGGACGCTCCTAAGCCCTTGTCCCCTTAGGTACCCCTATTGGAGAGAATAAAAAATTTTGTCCAAAAATGAACATATTTATTGAGGAGGTGTGCATACAAGATGCTCCTGACAACCCTCCTATGGACTTGAGCACTGTGGAAGTGGTGAACATTAATGACTGTCCCCCATAGGATGAACTAGACTAGAATATACTTGATAAGGTTGAACAGGATGTGGGAGAACAGTTGAAGTAGATAGGTTCTCCTCCAAAATCTAATACTAACACTCTAGGGGAAGATAACACAAAGGGTAATTACAGGGAGTGATGATTCTTTGAATAAAGAGGTAGAGTACCCCACTCATTCTTTGATGGCCCTAGATTGGATGTAACAAAGACTTCAAGTAAAGCAACCTCAAATTGAAGTTGTTGACCTAGATCTAAAAAATTTCTTACCTAGCTTGAAAAGCCAAATAAGTAGAAGCAAGCAAAGGTACAATCAAGGATGTATAAAGATGCTTCAAGGTCTAGGATTTTTGAGGCTACAGTACCTCCAGCACAGGCTGACAAGGATGAAGTTAGGCCAGAGGAGTATAACATTTCCACAATAAACCTTGGTCCTACTTCTAGGGTACAAGAAACTGATGAATTCAAAGATTCTTTTTCAAACATCATGAACATGATGAATAAAGATGAGCTCACTAAGAAGAATTTCAAGAAGAAAAATGTGGAATTCTGTACTTGTATTGAAAATATTTGATCAAGAAAATGCACACCGAGGACGATACTACTACTGCTCCTATTCTTTCAAAGGAAGATTTAGAATATTTTGATAAAATAAGGAGACTTGCCTCAGTGGCATGAGAATGGATAACAAAAATATATGCAAAAGATTGTGAGATAATTATTTAACTCGCTTAAATGCATAGAGATTTTTGTGCTTTAAAGGATGAATTGGAGGAAATAATTGAAGATAGTGAGGTATGGTATGACTATCACTCACATATTCATCCCTAAGTTTTGGCAATGAGAAAGTTATCTGAGGAAGTTCTCATGCAAGAGAACATTTTGGCAAAGGACAAGTTGCACATGCCCGACCATTGGCTTGAAATGTTGAAATTGAGAAGGGAGATTTTTGATAAAGTGCAGACTGAGGGTGAGTCTGTAAAGAATCAACTTTTAGAAGCTATCTATAGCTTCAATGATTTGCTCTAAGCCTCAACAGGTTTATATCTTCATGATACTACAACCATTGATACATAAGAATGTAAGAAATAGTTGGGTTTGTTATTGCAAGGAAACACTTCACCCTAGAGTATTGTATATATGAACAAGTCAAGCAATATGCTGGCATAATTTACAGAATTAAAAAAGGGTAGAAGGGATAAGTTCATAGTATATCATAATTTGTCTAGATCAATTGATACCCTTAAGTATAGAGCAGATTTTTTGAAGGATCATGTTCTTGAAGAGATCAATCCAACACTAGAGTCACTGATGCCATACATGAAAAAGGAATTAGAAAAGAATAAAGTGATAGTGGATGACAGTGAACAGTAGTGAGCTGAATCAACAAGGCATAAGTCAAATGGCAAATCTAGCTAGGCTACCACCATTAAAAAATGTGCCACATAAATTCTCCTTTGACTCATTTTGTGTTGTAAAAGAGATTTGTCTTATTAGACAACTCAAAAAGCTATTATTTTGTTCTATTAGATTGAGTCTTAAAGTTGTATTTTTATCTTTTTCCTAAAGGATAAAATCAATTCTAGGATTCTTACTACCCAATTGCCAAAATTAAATGTTATTGAATATAAGCCCTTGGTGTTGAGTTAATCCTCACCATTCATTGTAAAACTATTATGTGACTTTTTCTCCAAAATGAAAAATAAAGGTATTTATGAATAACCCTCTAAAATTATAAGAGGATAAAGTTTATTTACCCTTTATAATTAAAAGGGAGATAGAAAATAAAGAATATTATGATTCTTTAGTTAAAAGGAAGATAAATAAATAATAATTATGAAAAAACCCTTTTAAAAGGGAGGATTTATTATGTTTATTAAAGAATTATTAATGACAACCTTTGTGAAAAGGTGTGATGGTTTAGAAATCACCCTTAAAAGGTTATATAAGGCATTTGTGTGAGACTTGAAATGGGCATGGTGAACACTCAAGGAGAGATAAGGAAAGAAAGGCAAGAAATCACAAAAGAGAAGGATTATAGATTTGATAGAGGAAAGTATACTGGAAAGTAGGAAAAGTATACATGAACATAAATAGAAATAAGAGCACACAAAGGAGTGAGGATTAGGGTCTTTGGATAGGCACTGATCATTTGGAGAAGGGGCACACAAAGTGTATCCAATTTAGGGTACAACGTACACTTGGGAGTGTCCTGGCCATGGCTGTGTTTTATGCCGTGAGGCATGGTTGGTTCTGTGTAAGAACTAGTTCCTCCAGGGGTGCTTCTTTGTTGGGAACAACTGAGATTTGTGATCATTCCTCTGAGCTCTATATAAGAGCATCTCAGTGCTTCACATTTAAGTGATTTATATATTTATTTGTAGTAAATGTTACAAATGTTGTATTGATTTAATTATTGTTGCAAATTGATGCTATTAAAGTTTACTGGTGAAATATTTGGTTGTACAATGTCATTTGTTATGTTTCAACATTTATTCAGTATATGAAAAATGGATTAATTTATTTCTATTTCAAATAATTTACCTTAAAATGCATTAAATATTATATGAGGACTTGATAGTTGTTAAGAAAATCATAACTTTTTGGTAAATGAATGTTACTTGGGTGAAAAGGAGATCACATTTGGTATCAAAACACAATAGGATTGTGCCTATGGAAGGGTTTCCTTGACAACTTACTAAACTATTTATAATGACAAGACTAGTAAAACACCATGTTATTCATTGTTTATAGTCTTCCTCTAATGTGTCATCAACAACTCACATGATAGGCCATCATGTTAGGAGATCCATTTAAATATCAAGTATACAAAGATTCCATGACAAGTGATTCCATCCCTAAATATTCATTCAAGATTCAAATAAAATTTTTAAGTTCAAAATTAAGTATGTGAATCCTAGCCAAGTTATATTCCAAGACTTCTACAAGACTCTCATTTAATCATGAATACAAGAATCTCTTACATCCAAGGAGAATCTTCTTGGTATTCAATACTTAGATTAAAAACAAAAACCATAGATATTATCATAGAGCTTGAGTAGTTATTCACAATGGCTAATTGTTGAATTACTAGTTCATATTGTTCACGTATTTCATACTCTATAGTGTAAATTTCAAGATTATCATAATAATTTAAAAGTAGCATACATTTTGATTATTAGAATGTATCATATTTGAGACAAATATGTTTAAATTATTCTAAAGTATCGATAGTAACACTATTATTGTTATAACCTTAAATATTATTGAATCACATAATACATATATTAATGAATAAACATGTCCATCATACATATAAACTAAAAGTCTATAACGTTAAAGACCAAAATCACCTTATCAAACCATAAGACTTCTAAATGACATCCTCCAAATATAATCTATTTCTTCTAAATACAATATATAATTTATCTTAGGGTTGAAAAATGTATAAATCATACTATCCACATGGATAGACATCGACTAAGGACCCATTTGTTGTTTACTATATAAACAAAGAAAAAAAATTCATACTCTACGTAAACTCCTTTCAAAACCACAAAAGAAATAAACACTAGTTCGATACCATGTATTAAAAGCATAAGTCACAATATCAAGTCCTTCATATTTACAAAAATGGAGGTGTCTCATTGCTAAAAGGAAGGAACACATCCTTTGGTGAATGATGACGATATAGATCTGCATCTTCTCATTCATATCTTCCTAGTTGAATCAGACATTAGGTATTCATTTTAGTAAATAAGGAACTCTCAATAACTGCAATGTTGTCATTCAATACCAAGTCGACATAGTTTCCCTTTTCTTCACCTTCGACTATGTCAAGTCGAGCTCCATTATGATGCGACTCCAGTATGATTTTCATCGTAAAATATATTCCATCATCATTATCATTTCTTACAATGTAGTTGGGTAGTAGATAGGAAGGATGTGTTTAACTAGGAACTAAAGGCTTTATTTATTAGTTTATCTTTTGGGAAGAGAAGCAAAGTTCCTATATGATTACCAATCCATTCAACCAAACTATGTTTTGAAGGATCACATCATATTTTAAAGGATGATATTTGGTTTAGTAAATTATCAATAAAACCAATCAATTCACTAGTAACACTTTCATTCTCATTAGAATCCATATCTGAAGACGGACAACCACTATCATCTAGATAACTTTCCTAAGAGAAAAACACATTTTCTTCTATATTTGTTCCCACTATTGACTTTAAGTCTTTAAGAAACTATATTATATCCGAAGATATTTTTTCATAATTTTTCATTTCATGGACACCTTGCTCCTTCATAGTTTGACATATTTTTTGTTGGTGTAATTAAACATTTAATTATATTTTATTAATTTTACTTAGGGCTAATTTTAGTCTTAGGTTATTCTTAAGTCATAATAGGGTTTTCTCTAACTTGAAAATATAAAAGAAAGTTCTCTCATGTAATTCATTAATCCATTTCATTAATTGTATCCTTATTGTGCAAATTATTCCTCTTTGCTTTTTTCTCTTGTGAAAGGTAAATCTTAGGTTTTGCAGGTGATCCTGGCATTTCAAGTTAATCATAAACTCTTACATGGTATGAAATTGGATCTACAAGCCCCTTCTTAGATTTAGAGAAAAATTTGAGCAAGAGTCATTAGTTGGGTGTATTTCTGTGTAAAACGGAGTATTCCATTGGATTCAGAGCTCTAGATTTGAAGATTCTTGTTCACTAGTTTGAGAGAATATGTGTTGAGAATTCAAATGGTGTAACCTCAGCTCAAAATATTTCTGGCTTTTGTTGGCAACATTGAAATCCTATCTGGGTATTTCTTATTTTTTGCAAAACAAGCACGGATTTGGAGAAAAATAGATCGCAAATCTACATCCCTATTTTTAGCCTCTACTTGTTTTTTTTCTTTTGCTTTTTAAGAGTAGTTTCACAAAATCAGGTATATCTTTTGCATATGGTGTTGGAATCAGGAAAACGAGATATTTATGGAAAGAGGACTCCGAGCACTATCCAACGGTGGAGGTATGTTTTTCTGATTTTTCTTAGTAGCCTTCTATTTTCACCAGAAGTCAGGTCTTCTTTTTTTCAAAGCAGCCTTGAATATTTTAGGTATTTCTTTTGCATACGACATTCAAATTGGGAAAACAAATATGTCTTGGAAAGGTATTGAGGAGATATACATAGACATCTAAGCACATTTTCCAAATTCAACCCCATGTATTCTTTAGTCAGTTTGTCAATTTTATGGTTTATGTTTGATATTCTGGACATTTTGGCACCTACAGAAGTTATGTTTGTTTTATTGGGCTTCATTTATTAGCATTAATACATATTCAGATTGTTGATCTCTGATTTGATTTATTTGAGGAGATATCATGGGTTTTTCTATTCACCCTTCTGTGGTAACATTAGGTAAGGATAATTATGAGTCTTGGCGAAAGGGCGTCTTGACACATCTCAAGTAGCTTATTCTTTTGCCTTATCTTTATGGACTCAAACCTGAACCAGATACACCTAGGAAGAAATCTACATGGGGAAATTATGTTGATCATATTGTAGAATTGATTGGTTCTAGTGTTGATTATGACACTATGTGTTATATCTCACATTTTGAGTGCTCACGTGCTCAAGTTGGACTAGCATTTGGGAGATCTATGGAGACCCTCATCTCTCTATATTCCTAGATGATCTTTCTATGGATTTCCACATACCCCTTAATGATGCAAATTGCATACCCTTTGATGATGATACAGTTGAGGAGCTTGCATATTTGACAATTCTTGCTAGTTTAGATGACATAGAGAGTTCACTTGCTTCTCCTTCTTCTCTTATTGAGATCACAAATTTATTACCTGTTGCTACATCAAATCCTTTACATCAGGATATTATCAATCTTCCAGAGATATCTCATTGGGACACATATCTACCAGATATATCATTATTGTTTGTAGAGTCCCATCTTGCAGATTTAGAAGACCATATTGAGGACATTTGTCTTCTCTTTGATGATAGCTTCGATGGACTTGCATCACCATCATATTATTCAGAGATTGTTCTTCATCCTCCTATTCAAGCACAATTTTGCAATGGATTGGAGATATTTGAGAAGTTTTCAAGATCATCATTGTTGTCTTTGGATCGTGTACATAGTTCAAAGACATTTATCCAGAATGGGAAGATATTATGCACACATCTATAGTTCTATTTCTTCTTAAGGGGAGGAATGTTGTTTTACGTTCATGGGTCTTCATCTTTATTTTATGTCGAGCATCTTCCAGCACTACAAGAGTCATCTTGAGGAGCGGCTGCATGGTCTCTCTTCTCATCTCTATTTTGGGAGGGAGCATTTCCTCCCATAGGTTTTCATCCTTCTCACTTGTGGGGGGTCACCAGATTTTCTCTCCACATCCTCTCTTATGGGAGGTTGCATATCTATTGATTGTACTTTTGTGATGGATTCAATTCTTGGGGGGTCTTAGTGTTATTCCTTCTTCCATCACATGTTCATGTACTTGTTGTTTTTCTCTCTTTTGGAGAGGAGCTTTCTCCTACTGGGTTTTGCTCTTTTTCTCCACTTTATGAGAGATTCTTGTTGTTCATGGGTACCTAACATGGCCTTGTAGCCAGGACCCATTCTTGCATTAGTTGCATGTTTTCCATTTCTCCCTAAGTTGTACTTAAGGGGGGGTGTTGGTGTAATTAAATATTTAATTATACTTTATTAAGTTTTCTTAGGGCTAATTGTTGTCTTACATCATTCTTAAGTCATATTAGGGTTTTCTCTAACTTGCAAATATAAAAGCAAGTTCTCTCATGTAATTCATTAATCCATTTCATTAATTGCATCCTTATTGTGGAAATTATTCCTCTTTGTTTTTTCTCTTGTGGAAGGTAAATCTTAGGTTTTGTAGGTGAGCAAGTGGTGTTTCGAGTTAATCATAAACTCTCACATTTTTCACAAAAGCTTGCATACTTTTTTCTATGTCTTTCAAGTTAGAATCATCCACTAGTACTTCGTCAAGGGAATCCCCTTTTGAAGGGTTGTGGAACCTGTGTTCTAGTTTTCTATCATGGGTGGATGGATACAAGTTTCCTATTCCTCATTGCAAACCTCCTTTCTCTGGTGCATTCTTCCCTAGTGGTTATTTCTCTTGTTGTGCATGGTGGAATTCTTCTTGCATTTGTAGGATGTTTTATTGTAGCTAGAAGCATTGCAATGGATCTTTCTTGTATGAGACTATGAGTATGCTCATCTCCCCTTAATCTTGGGTCTCTCCTATAAACTAGTTCCCTATACAACATTTTTGAAAGGAAATGTTTTAAGTGTTGCATGGTCTTGTTGTTTCACAAGTCTGTACAAGCTTCTCATGCCTTCACCTTTTTTTTGTTTCAAGTTTCTTCCATTGGTTTTCATAGGTTAGATTTTTTTATGCATAAGACATGTATATTCATAGGTCTTCATCTTCAAGCTAGACTCATATTTGTACTTTTGTAAATCATGTTCCTACAAAAAAACCTCTTTCTTACCCCCAAGGGCTCGACATTCTTGTCAATGAATCTAATGGGAAATCTTTGCTATTTTTTCCCTTTGTGGACACATTACTTCTTCAACCGAGGCCTCTTCTTTATGCAAATTTCTCCTTTTATTCTTTTAAGTTCTTGGTATCTTGATGTATCTCTCCAGAGTTTCTGAGTATTCCTTAGATAGTAGCGGGCTCTTCCCTTTTGACCCTTAGTCTTTTTCATGTTGTGAATCATTGGGGAAGGGGGATTGGGTTTCTTTTCTATGTGCATATTGTATTAATTCATTAATTGTGACTAAGAGTTTACAATGGTTGAAGCCAAAATTTAATTAGCCTCTTAACTTTAATTAATTCCTTCTCTTTTAAATTATTTAGCAAATGTTGGAAGATGACTTAATTCTTTAATAAATATTAAAAAAATTGCGCTAACTATTGGATCAATAATTATATTTTCTTTTGTAGGTTTACATATTGATTAAATTAAACCATTTTGATCATAGTTTTTAAATGTGGAAGACCACTTAGGAAACCATAGAAAGGACTAGTCAATCCTTCTTAGTCGAAATGCTCAATTAGATACCTAGGGCTTGCAATTAAAATATACTCTCAATCATCTGACATAGAAATATGGGTAACCCATGTTTTGAAACATTGAGTTTTAAAATATTGTTTATAATTTGGGTTTGGATAGTTAATCAAAATACCTATAATTGAGAAGGTATCCTTAATTATTTTAGGAAGTCATAATTAGATGTTTGAGCGATCAATCATGATAGAAAAGATGAATTTGATAAGAAAGTAATGTAGACCATCCTTTCTTTACTAGTCTTTTTGTGATATATCAGTCAAACTAAGTCAATGTTGACCTACTCATTGTCAAATCAAGTACGCACATGTTGGCTCTAAGCATTGGTGTTAGATGTGGCTTATGGGGACCATGGCCATTCTAGTTGTTCCTAGTAAGCTAATGTAGCTCAATAAGTAATTGTGTCGATTCATTTATGAGGGAGTTTAGTGGTTAAAGTTAAGGGCTAGTTGTCCTAAAGAGTTCATGATGTTAGGTGTGCCCATGGTCTAGTTGTTATATATTTAAATGTATAGATTTGAGTTATGCCCACATAGGGTTTAAACACATACCACAATGTTGTCTCATTATAACTATTTTTTTCTCTATCATCATATTATAGTTAAGATTGTGCCACAACAACTAACTCAAGATAAAATTTTAAAAAGATCATTAGGTTGGTACTTTTTTAGATGAGGGAATTATCCTATGTCTCCTATGTCCAACCACCCATATACTAAGATATAGTGGGATTGTTGAATAGGGGTCAAATAATCATGTAGGTATGAAGTGTCATTAATTTATAGGATGCGAACTCCCTTGAATTCTACAATAGCCTCATCATTCTAAAAGATATCAAGAACATGGGCCTCTTGTTGGTCCCAACCAATACGTTCAGGGTATATGAGTGGAAGATCTTGGGTTTTTGTTTCGGATGTAAGGGAGATGGAGGATATCATGAATATTGAGGTCTCTTGAAATAGGTCAGTGAAGTGTAGGTAGGAGTCATCGATAGTATCCTCATTAGAAATCATAACCGTAGGAAAATCCTTCACTACCTCGTCAAGAATAAACTCGATGTCTGAGGAACGTGGTACCTCCTTACCATAGCCTAAACCATGTCTATTGATTTTCTAAGTCACAATGATGGGTTCTAAGTTTCCTTTTCCATGCATGCTAAGGTCACCATGACCTTTGCAATGCATTTTCTTTACAATTTGGAGACCTTTGGTATATTATGCAATAGGTAGTGTGACTAGATTTTTTTTTCTTGGAATATCCAAGAGGAGATATCTTTAATAGACTCATCTTCTAACATTCCCCAATGAATGGATATTGCTGGGGTAGCTTGTAGGGTTATCTTTTTACCAACCTTTTCTATTGGTGGTTTTCCATATGATTTAGGTGACAAAGGCATATTTCCCACACAACAAGATTTTTGGAGGTCTACTCACCAAGCCCTATATCTTTATACTGGACCTTGATCTCAGGAATGGATTTATCAGATGGGGCTTTTATCAAGGTATCTAGATCAATATATGATGGAGATGGTTGGGCTGCAATGTTATTTGGGATTTGGTTGGTGTTCTGATATCACCCTTTCATGGAACGACAAAACTCACAATGATTTGGGTCTCCAATAATAGTAATATTTGTACCATTGAAGGGAAACTTGAGGCATTAATGGTATGTGGAAGGTATGGCCTACATGGTATGGATCCATGGGTGATCTAGGATGATGTTATAAGGTAGATCAAGGTCCAGTACTTGGCATTGAGTTTCTAATATAACAGGACCAACTTGAATAGGCAAATGGATTACACCTTGTGAGCGACGTTCTGCATCATCATAGGCTTTAATATTAATAAATTGTTTAGGATCAATAATATCCTTTGAGTATCCCAATGCCTTAACAATTTTAGAGAAAAAATGTTCAAGTTAGCACAACCATCTATAACAATATGTTTGACCTTGCATTGATGGATGAATACTGCAATATGGAGGGCATCATTAGGGAAAGTTTTTTGAGATAGAAAGTCTTTTTAGTGAAGAGCACATAGTATGGTGAAGTAATATGACCTATCATGGCTTGAAATTTTGTGACATCTATGCTATTTGGAATAGACGACTCTTGGAGAGCTTTTTCAAGCACTGATTTGTGTGTAGATGATGACTTCAGGATACCTAAAATGGATATTTGAGTTGGGGTCTTTCCTAGATGTTCTATAATATTGTACTTAGAGTTTATATGGATATTAGGTGTTGGTCCATGAAGGGTGACACGACCATGATGAGTTGTAACAACACAGTCAGGGGTTTTAGCTTTCATAGAAAGAGTGGACACATGACTTTCTTCAAAACAACTGACAATGGAATTATAGTAAGTGGAAGCATTATTGACATTCTTACCTTTATCAGGATTATTTCCTTTACCATGTGGCAGGAATACTCTTACATGTCTAGGTCATTGTTTGTTGTTTGTTTTGGAGGATCATCAACATTGCCTTCTTGTTAGTGTAGGTTTTTATTTCCTAGTGGGTTATTTATTTTTCCCTATATTCCTAGGTTTTTCCTACACTTCTATTAATCTTGCTTAGGTTAATAAAGCATGTCTTATTAGGTGAGAGGATTATGAGGTGTCACCATCCTACATGTGAGCATCCATTAGCTATCTTGGGAAGATACTTTGCTATCTTTAGTCTGATAGATGGTTGCTCCTAATTGGTCAGTGTTGCCACTTCCTCCCTCTTCTTGGTCTATATAAGCATGCTACCTCGCTTGTATTTTGTATCTTTTGCTTTTGCATCCTCTTAATGCTATTTTTCTTCTAGCACTTGCATTACTCTCTTGGAGACAAACTCTGTGTTGCTATTTTGATTTTGTATCATTTGCATTCATAGTTTAAATATCTATTTGTTTGCACTAGTTTTCTAGTTTAATAATCTTTTCAAATTCTAACATGGTATCAGATCTATTCTATGTGCAAGAGTATATTTTAGTTTCCATATTTGAGAGATTTAGGGGGGCTAATAAATCTTATTATAGTTTTCTGAAAAACCCAGTATGCTCTTCTCTTGCATCTTCGGATGATCTTGAGAATTAGAAAAGTTTGACAGAAACTTTTTTAATCTCTAGGGTTTGCACATGTGTTTTATGAAATCTAGATTGTTATAGCATTTATGGTTATACTGATAGCATTTCAAGCTATTCGAATGTGTCCAAGAGCCTTGAAAAAGTCAGATTTGGCTTTCGTTTCACCGAAATCAGAGATTGTCATACATAATTGCAGAACTGGGGTTTCAAGCTCAAATCTGACAACCATCTTGCATATTTGGTGTTTTCAATCAATATTGTAGGTTCCAGCATGCCATTACTTGTCTTAGGTAGATGATTCATCCTTTGCATGTCATTTTTTGGTTTCTAGGGTCATTTTTTGTAGCTAAAGGCGTTCTATTTACACTGGATCAACATCTTTTGTACATTAGCAAGAAAAATGCCTTCTAGGTTTTGTTCGCAGCACAGAAAAACCATCTGGGTATGTTTTAGTGTTTGCATGAAGTCTACATATTTTGCAAAAATGCACTAAGAAAGCTACAGTAGGACCCCTCTCCATTGGCAGTTGTAGTTTTGAAGGCAGTTTTCAAATGCTCCGTTCTTGCTCATATGGACTTCGTTTCCCACATTTTTTTTTTTATTTTGGCTATTTTTTAATGCTCTATGCACTAGTGCAGATATTTTTTTGATTTTGATGCAGATATTTTTCAGAAATTGTAGATTCTCAGTCGTGACACTGTACAATTCTCATTTTGGGAACTTCAAAGGATCATAACTTTCACATACGACCTCGTATTAAGGCGATTCTTTTTTGAAAGTGCAAGATTTTTCAAGTAGATCACAGTGGTGCTATTTATTTCTCCGGGTATTGTGCCAAAGTTGTATATTCAACATATGCTCTTATGAGGGTTTTGTCATGCATTGAAATCAAGACCACTTAGTATTTCTTGCTAGTGGCAGTTGTAAATGCACTAATATAAAGTGCCAAATCATATTTTCTTGGGGGGTTCTTTGATTGAGTGAAAAGGGGGGGGTTGTCTTGGTTGGGTTCTCTTCTTTTCGGCATTTCTTCATCATGGATCAAACAAATGTGCCCATCCTAACTCCATACAATTACTTTGAGTAGAAATCACGCATGCCAATTCACTTGAGGAAAGTTGGATTAAATAGGATAACTATGGGACTTGAAACTAAACCTACTAAAGATGAAGATAAGCCTAAGTGGTTTAACAAATGTGATGAGGCATATGGAACATTGTGTTTGTTTGTTTCTCCTGATTTGCTCTTTCACATTGAGTCTTTGAATACACCAAATAAAATTTGGACAAAGCTAGAAACATATTTGGCACACAAGATTCAATGAGGGGTCATATGTTGGAAAATGAACTAATTAGTTTAAGTCCAGGCAATTTCAACACAATCCAGGATTTCTTCACTAAATTGAAATAACTAAGTCTATAGTTAAAACAATGTGGAATTGAAAAGAAAGATGAACAATTGATTCTTAGTATTCTCTCTAAGCTAAGTTTAGAATATTCTATGTTTGTTTCTACCTTCTATGCTACTAAGGGTGCACTTGGTACTCAATTCACCATCCCATCTTTAGATGATTTTGTTGTTGATCTCACTCGGGAATAGGACAAGCTAATCCAGATGGGCACTCTTAAGTCTTCTAAGTCACATGCCTTGGTTGCCAACCAAGGCACACAAGAATGAAAAGGACAAAGTAGTAACAACAATAGTAAGGATAAGAAACATAAGAATCGCAAGGAGAAGAAGGATCAGATAACGGTTGCTTCAAAAGAAACTAATGAGACCCAATCTTCCAAGGGTGACAAGCCTAAGAAAGAGAGGGTTTAATGTGCCTATTGTAAAAGACCCGATCATGATAAACATAAATGTCTGAAGAAATAAATTGATCACTTGACACACATTCTTGAGAAGAATAATATCAATGTTCTCGAGTCTATCAAATAGAGTTCTAATGAGGGGTCTAACAGGGCAAAAGAAAATAGCAAGGGGAAAGGAAAGGGAAAGGCCCTTGTTGCAGTTGCTTCTTCACCATCCACCTGGGTTCTTCATTCAGGGGCTTTGCAACACATGGCTTCATCTAAGGAAGAACTTGCATCTTTGGAGCCGTGTATTATGCCTTCTATTTTGATGGGTGATGACACTCCTATTGAAGTGTGTGGGATAGGGTCTATTGATGTGGGGGATGGCACATTCCATGATGTTATTTATGTGCCCTCATTATCAACTAATCTCCTATTAGTATACCAGATCACTCATACAGGTTCAGGCAGGCGGGTTGAGTTCACTCCTGATTCAGTGGAGATTTGTGAGTTGCACAGTGGTTCTACAGTTGCAGTTGGGAGAGTAGATCATCAGTCACGACTCTATCTATTTTCTCACTTTGTTCCTAATCCTACTTCGACTATTTTACTCACTCATTCTTATGATGTGAGTAGATTATGGCATGAGTGGTTTGGCCATCTTAACTTTCGCTACTTGCAGTAGCTCAACCAGCAAAGCATGGTCATAGGGTTGCCTTCAGTTCATTTTTCAGGTGGTGTTTTCCAAGGTTGTCTTCTTGGTAAGCATCCTAAGGAAAAGTTTAACAAAGGTAAGGCATGGAGAGCTTCACAGATATTGGAGTTAGTTTATAGTGATTTGGTTGGTCCATTTCAGCATCCTTCTTTTAGTAGGGCCCGATATGTCCTCACATTCATTGATGACTTTTCTTGATATACTTGGGTGTACTTTCTCAAACATAAGTTAGAGGTATTTGATCATTTTTAGGACTTCAAAACTTTTGTAGAGAAGCAGTCTGGGAAATCCATCAAAGTTTTGTGCACTAACAATGGTGGTGAGTATGTCAACCATCGGTTTGAGAGGTTTTGCACTTCAGAGGGGATTGATTTGCAGCATTCAGTTCCATACTATCCTCAATAGAATGGTGTTGCAGAATGGAAGAATAGGTCCTTAAAGGAAATGGCAAACTACATGATTCACTTCAGATCTCTTGCACCACAATATTGGGCAAAGGCCATTAACTGTGCTTGTTATATCCAGAACCGTGTTCCTCACCGAGCCTTGAAGGGAGTCACTCCTTTTGAAGCCTGGAGTGGTCAGAAACCATCAGTTAAGCACTTTCAAGTTTTTGGTTCTCCTACATGAGCCCACATTCCTGTAGAGAAATGCAAAGCCTTGGATCCACAGAGCAGACCTTGCATATTTGTAGGTTATCCTGATGGTGTGAAGGGTTAACAGTTGCTCCACCCTACTACACATGAGTTGTTCATTGAGAGGAGTGTTCAATTTGAGGAGGGCTCTTCGAGCTCACTTTCTATCACTTCTCCAACTCCTAATTTGACATTGGAGTCACTTGGGATACATGACAGATCTTCTATTGAGTCAGATTCACTTGAGCAGTCTTCTAGCTCCACTTCTGATGCAGAGAGTGATTTAGAGGAATCACTTCCTTCCTCTTCTAGTCATCATTCAGAGGTTGATGATTCTCCTCTAGATTCTCCATCTTCTCGTCCACTTTGGGCTAGACAGACCTTGCAGTCTGTAAGTGATTGGGTTGGGGATCCATCAGACACTAGGCGGACTCGTTCACAGTTTCAGGATGCTCCACATGTCTTCATTGCTACTACCTCAGATCCACAGTCTTTTCATAAGGCTTCTGGCATTCCTAAGTGGGATACAACTATGCAGGAGGAGTATAGTTCCTTGATGAGGAACCACACTTGGGATCTTGTCCCTCTTCCTAAGGGAAGAAAACTTGTTCGATGTAAGTGGATCTATCAGACAAAATTTGCAGCAGATGGGTCAATTGACAAGCATAAGGCTTGCTTGGTTGCCAAAGGATTCTCCTAGGTTCCTAGGATTGACTACTCAGAAACTTTTGTGCCAGTTGCTAGAATGAACTCCATCCGACTTGTTCTTGCCATTGTTGTAGCCAATCATTGGAAAGTACACCAGATGGATGTGAAGAGTGCTTTTCTTCATGGTGACCTTTAGGAGGAGATTTACATGGAGTAGCCACAGGGCTTCATTCAGGATTCTTCACTTGTGTGCCATCTTTGGAAGTCTCTCTATGGCCTCAAATAGGCTCCTCAAGCTTGGTATGCCAAGATGGACTCCTTCCTTATATCAGTTGGGTTCACACGGTGCCATTCTGATCCCAATGTCTACATTCTAGAGTAGGATGATTCACTCCTATTTCTGGTTCTATATGTTGATGACTTGCTGATCACAGGGAGTTCTTCATCCACCATTGGGGCTATCAAAACTGCCCTTCATGATAGGTTTTTGAT
This sequence comes from Cunninghamia lanceolata, assembly GCA_027924645.1. Lineage (NCBI taxonomy): Eukaryota > Viridiplantae > Streptophyta > Pinopsida > Cupressales > Cupressaceae > Cunninghamia > Cunninghamia lanceolata. The sequence goes on along the minus strand of BSBN01000193.1, from coordinate 2,318,908 downwards.
GACTGACTTGAGTTTATTACATTACTTTCTCGGGATTGAGATCTTTCAGTCTTCTTCTGGGATCACCATCACATAGTCCAGGTATGCTCTAGATTTTCTCTCAAGGTTTCATATGGCTGACTGCAAGCCTACACCAAATCCCTTTCTTTTTGGAGTCAAACTTGAGGCTTAGTGTTCTTCTCCACTTGTTGATGGCACTTTGTACCGATAGCTTGTTGGGAGTCTCATTTATCTAACTCATATGAGACCTGACATTTCATATGCTATAGGCATGGTCTCTCGATTCATGCAGGAGCCTCATGAGCTACACTAGAAAGCAGCCAAGCGGATCCTTCACTACATTCAAGATACTCACAGTTTTGGGATTCATTATGCAGTGGGCATTGAGCTTGACTTGGTGGGCTACAGAGATTCAGAATGGGAGGGTGATTCTTAGGATCACAAGTTTACTTTAGGTTACAACTTCTCACTTGGTTCAGGTCATGTTTATTGGTTGAGTAAGAAGTAGTCTTCTATTTCTCTATTCTCTACTGAGGCTGAGTATCAGGGGGTTATGAATGCTGCCACTAAGGCCATTTGGCTTCAAAATCTTCTCACTGAGTTTGGTATCCAGATCAGATGGCCATCAGTCATATTTTGTGACAACTAGAGTGCCATTCAGATCTCACTGAATCCAGTCCATCATCAGTGGATGAAACACATAGAGGTCCACATGCACTACATCTAGGAGCTCATCCATGGCCACGTCATTAACCTTCACTACTGTCTGACTTTCAAGTAGGTTGTTGATATCTTCACCAAACCCTTCACTGAGAGCAAGTTCCTTCATTTGTGAGATTTGTTGGGGGTGTGGGATGCTTCATCTTCTAGGGGGATTCTTCCTCTCATTCGGAGTCCTGACTCTCTCTACTTTTGGGGGGGGTCTCTTCTCTCTCTCTTTGGGGGGGAATTTTATGTCCATGAGTACCTCATTAGGCTTGATTTGCCAGGACCCATTTCTACATCCACCTAAGCTTCGCTTATGGGGGGATGTTAGTGTAGGTTTTTATTTCCTAGTGGGTTATTTATTTTTCCCTATATTCCTAGGTTTTTCCTACACTTCTATTAATCTTGTTTAGGTTAATAAAGCATGTCTTATTAGGTGAGAGGATTATGAGGTGTCACCTTCCTACATGTGAGCATCCATTAGCTATCTTGGGAAGATACTTTTCTATCTTTAGTCTGATAGATGGTTGCCCCTTATTGGTCAGTGTTGTCACCTCCTCCCTCTTCCTGGTCTATATAAGCATGCTACCTGGCTTGTATTGTATTTTGTATCTTTTGTGTTTGCATCCTCCTAATGCTATTTTGCTTCTACCATTTGCATTACTCTCTTGGAGACTAACTCTGTGTTGCTATTTTGATTTTATATCATTTGCATTCATAGTTTAAATATCTATTTGTTTGCACTAGTTTTCTGGGTTAATAATCTTTTTAGATTCTAACACTTCTCCTCTATCTATGAGATTCTAGATAAGATTTTTCAATTTCATGCATCCAAGGGTCTAATGTCCTTTGACTCTATGGTATTCACAATATTCATTGTCTTTGTACCAAGAAGGTTCGAATGTAGGTTCATCATATTGACGAGCTTCTAGTTGCGTGATGAGACCATTTTGGACAATCTTCTTTAGGGCTGATTCGATAGGTTCTCCTAAAAGAGTAAATTTGTGTCGAGGTGCAAACTCTTGTTTGGGTTTCTCCCTAGGAGTAGACAGTATAGTCTTTGTGGGTGATTGGAGATTGACTAGAGTAGATGGTATAGCTCCACAATCAATTTTTTTTCTAATAATTAATAACATTTAATTAATATTTCAACATGTTACTAATAATCACTCAAATGAAAGATCTTGTGAGAGAAGATGTGGTCATACTTGAAGGTTACCTAGAAAATAGCTTTGTTGGTTCCCAAATCTATAGTTTACCAAACCCTCAAAGAATGCCAAACTTTATGATTAGGTCTAATAACTAATTTGACCAACTGATAGAATCAACCAAGATGGTTGGAATTCCCTACACTTTAGGCTCTTCTATGCCTAGGTGGGTATTACCTTGTTTCACCACTGCAAAACTAATTGGTGAATAATGAGCAGATTATAGGTTCTTAAAATTTTGTCAATTAAATCATCCAATTCAATCTACTTCAAATTGGCATATGATTCAAAAATAGACTCTTCAATTTTTACTAATCACTAGACTCTTGCTCCTATAACAAAAAATCAATTTAATATATGAAAAATGATATTGTACAGGGAATGGTTTTAAGAGTAAATGATCAGTGCCTTTTTCTTCATCAGGCAATAGAGTCCAAATGATAAAAGATATGTAACCTCCCTCTGGCTAATTGTTTGCCACATAGATTATTTATGACTTGCACAAATGTGCAATAAAATTGCTTATCAGGTTCTACTTGTTTATCCAATTAGAATTTTCTATACTACTGTGATTTTCTTAAAGGAATTTTAATTCTTTCTTGAAGAATCCAATAAACAATTCACATAAAAACAACAAATGTACTTCACTAAACCAGAAATATGCTTGATAAACTGATTTAAATAGCAAAGGAAAAACTAAGTTGGAGACAACCAAATAGCATCACCAATAAAATTAACAAACAATTGAATCCAAAATTTGGCCACCAAGTCAATGCTTTCTTCCCATAAATCTCATTCAAAAATAACTTTTACCTTATATTCTTCTCAAAATTTAATTCCCACTGAATTCCTACTATAGATACTACTACTTTTTCTTTGGTCCTGGTTTCCTTCTTATATAAAATGAATGAAGCATATAAGCTAGAGACTGTTACATTTCACAAGACACAACTATTCATTAACATCATTTACTTTTAACATGAAATTAAACATAATTAAAAGTTTTTGTAAACATAAAAATGCTGCAATCTTCATCTTCAAGAACAAATATTCTTGGATCCGACGAGGCTCTCTGTTTCTACACTGCTCATGCAATGAATAGGTTAAAGCGGGAAAGATGTTCAATCTATCCTTCACTAGCATATGTATCAATGGCAGAAATTAGGTCCTTCATAGAAAATTCCAAAGAAAACATTCCTTCCAGCTACAAATGTGTGTTATCCACCACCATCAATTCATCATTTACCGGGTTGAGGGCTTGAGGTAGCAACTGAGCCAATTCATCCTTCCATACACTCTGTTCCTTGACATCACCTGTACCACTAAAGAAAATTGGAAAAGGGATATCCAGTGGTTGATCAAATTCACCGAGCTCTTTTGTAAGAATACTATGGAATTGATTGTGCATATCAACTAGTTCGTCACAAGTCTTAAGTATATGACCATCAATATCTTATTTATCTATTATCTCTTCCCTTTTTTCCATCATTCTGTGTTGTAATCTATTGCGTTCTTGGAGAGCAGCATAAGTTTTAGTGTAAGTTATCCAAAATATGTGAGCTTTCACAAGTACCTTTTCAAACCTTTTTCTTATTAGTTTTGAAACCATCTTAAACTTAATAGTCTTCATTTCTTAACCCAATTTGTCATATTTCGTCTGAATCTTTTCAACTTTATTTTTCCAATATTCATTCTCATTCATTGCTTCTAATAGCCTATCGTCATGATCCAACACTTGTGGTTAAGAGCCTAAAGAACATGGCAATTTGTCCTTATACCTAGCTATTTCATGCCTTAAATTTTTATTTTCAGAAGCATATTTTTTATTGTCCTTCATTAACATTTCAATTTGGGCTTTAGTAAATTTAGCAACATTAATGTTCAGGTTAGCATTCCCGATCGGATTAGTATCTCCTACTCTATGTACAAGAAGATGACCAAAGATTTTGTGTGGGTCATCAATAATTGTTGAACTCTTTACCGGTGGATATGGAGCCCAAATTAGAAGAGTTACATTATCATGATTGTATCCTAGCCCTGTGTAGATTTTATCCACTACTTCGGTGCTCAATTTCAAGGTTTTATTCTGACTCTTCTTGAAGCTATCAAATACAATTGTAGAACTTATATCCCACCTTGGGAGGATCATAACACCAACTTTTTGTAGTAATTCTCATCCTTTCTCTAGAGTAATATTTTCTATTTATTTATCCACTTCTTCCTGCAACTCCTTTAGGGCTTCTGCTTCTTTCATAAGGGTAATTTCCTTAATCTTTTCTCTAATCAATTCTCCTTTATATTCATAAACAAATGTTCTAAACTTTGGAGCACTAACAATAGAATCATCAAAAATAATTTTTTTGCATGCAAGATCCTTAGCATCATCAAAAAGTTGACCCGAGGATTCCCTCTTAACTACATTTATTTCTAGTGGGGGCTCATGCTTTTCTATAATAGGTTTAGTTATTTGTACATATTCAACTTCACCTTCAATTTCTTCTTCACTTTCCACAGATGTATCAAGAGAGAAACTAACATCTGGGGTGGGCTGTGGAGAGGTATGGCAGAGTGGAACTACATTCTTAGCATGCATCCCTATAAAATCTTCTATCAGAGGTGCATTTTTTCTTATTTTGAACATAGAAGGTGGCACATCCCTAGTTAGTTCAACCTCATGTAAAAGTAATTTATCCAATTTTTCCAAAGGATCCTTAACCTTAGGGAAAGCACTTGTATATAATGGATTATTATTCATTCTCCAAGCCTTAGCCATCATCACTCTATTGTATACGGGTAGATGCAAGAAGTTGTGTCCACTTAAGGTGGAGGTTTCGGAGTTAGAAAAAAATCCGAAATCGGGGAACGAAAAACGGGATCCCGTTTATATAAAACGGGATCCCGTTTATATAAAACGTGATCCCGTTTTGCCTCGGGATCCCGAGCCTAGAACCAAAAACGCGATCCCGTTTTTCCCAGGGTCCCGAACCTAGAGGCCATAAATGCGATCCCGTTATATAAAACGGGATCCCGTTTTATAAAACGGGATCCCGTTTGTGAAAAGTATTAAATTTTTAAAAAAATAGCAGAGACCCCATTTTCAACAGCGACAGGCGACAGAGGAAAACGGGATCCCGAGTTTATTAAACGGGATCCCGTTTTATTCACGACCGATGGAGTAGTAAACGGGATCCCGTTTTATAAACGGGATCGCGTTCTATAAACGGGATCCCGTTATTCAAAATTTGAATATTAGGCTCAGGTTTTGCTTTGTAACCCGCTTCGGAAAATGCTTTGGGGACCCGACCCTGACCTCTGGTCCTAGTTTGACCTGCACCTTGAAAGCCCTGTCAATGTTACAACAAAATAGTGACTTTGGGCATATATTTAAAGGTCTATTTTGCAGAATATTTTGACGAAATTAAAACCCATTATAGAGGAGACAATGTAGATTCTAAATATGTAAATTTTTTACAATTAAATTATTTTTTTTATTTTTTAATCAATTTATGATGAAATAGGTTCATAACCTTGAATTATCAGGGTTTTTTAATATTTTAATAACTTTTTATTAAAATATTTTTTTGTAAAAAAAATTGTATGAAAACGTACTTTAGACAATTCTTTTCAATTTAAAAAAAAAAATTCAAAAAATGTTAAGTTTAGGTCATCTTATGCGTGACGTACACGATGATTTTTTAAAAGACAAAAACTGACCAATAAAAAATTAATAAAAAAAAAAATTATTCAATAAAAAATTACAAATAAATATGGAAAACGTGCTTCAGTGAGTTACAAAGCTTTTCCCAAAAGGATTTTGAAAAATATGATTATTTAGGTCAAAATATGGATGACGTACACGTACATGGTATAGTAAAAAAAAGTGACTTTTAAACAGTGGTTTTTAGAAACTCCTATTCAAAATCAATTTCTATCATCTGGGTATTGAAAAAAATTACATATTTGGAAACTAGACTCCGAGTACTACATTTCATATTTAGTGACTTTTTCCAAGATTCCACCTTTAAGTGCTTCAAATTTTTAGGTCAAATGTGACAAATTCTGAAAATCAGGAAAAACACTTCCACTTTTTGGCCAAAAAGTGGACACAACTTCTTGCACACACCCATACATCTCTTCTCCTAGTTGCCTGGTGCTCATCAATGTTCCTTATTAGGTCATCACCTATAAAGAGCACATGTTGTTGTCCCTTTAACTTTTATTTCAATTTTACATTATTGATAAACTATTTAGGATCAAACCCCTTTCTCTCATTTCCCTTTGGCAAATTATAATGTTTTATTTTGTTGTCAATAAGTTCATATCCTTTATTAGAAACAACAGAAAAATCACCAAAGCAAAGTGTACTAGGCATGATTGACTATTTGTTATAGCATTTGAGATGCATAAAATCTGAATAAGCCATTTGCCTAACAATTTCCAAGTATGCTATCCTATGTGGGACTATTTTTGGCAAGAGAAATAGGGTTCCATCAAAACCATACACCCAGATCTTAGTACAATCATCATAAGCATACTAGTCTCCCTAGTTATGGTTGACTTTCCCTCTTTGATCTTTGTCCTTAGGTCAGGAAAAATTATGTATTTCTCATGATAAATTATAGTCACATGGATGACCAAGAAGCTTGTAAAATGGTCTCACAGAATATTCTTTGAAGTATGAATAATGTGATCTAACACATCTACTGACCCATATTGTAGTTCACATTTGGACATGCCTAATGTTTCCATTATCATCTATATCTTTTATCTTCAAATGATTACTTCATATTCCCATGGTTTGCCCTTCATGTAGGATGAGATGCATCCACAATGAATAATATTTGAAATGGATGCATTCATTGTTATTTTTGACAAAGTTTGGGCCATTATTGAGATCATTTGCCAAATATTGAGCATAATCAAATGGTCTAGCATCTAGGTTTTTTACAGCAGCTGTCAAAACCATTAGAGATGTGGACATTAGTATAGGAGCATCGAAAGCCAAAACTTGACAAACAGATTAGTAAGTATATTGAAAATATTCTTCAAATAATTCCACATAGAATGGAGGGCCTTCATCATCTAAGAATACTTTGACTCGATTCCCTTCAGCTCGTGGTCTATGCAAAGGCAACCTCCATCACTTATAACTAGTATCCATATTGTGATGCTCTTCTAAAAGGTCTCTAATTTTGAATTTCATATTCATCCTTGTGTCCAATTCAAAAACTACAGAAATATAATTCTTTGTAATAGGAACAAAGGAAGACCTGTCTGCAAAATAAATGATAGGTGTCTGTGGTTCATACCTTTTTGCAAGTACCCTAATCAATTCCACATTAACAAATACATTGGGTACTACTAATCTCCCCAAATTCAGTCTCCATGGGTTGGATATAGGCTAGTGCCTATACATTTTTCTGTAATGATATATGAACATATTGTAACCCCTCATTGGAGTCCATGTGTCACCCAGACCCTTTTGTTTATCTTCTCATTTTTCAGCTCTGGGGTTCAATTGTACACTTATTTTAGACCTTGGTCTAGAGCCAGGGCATTGATCAATCAAATCTTGATTTGCATGCCAAGCTTCTATTTTTTGTCTTTTAGCCTTAGGTGTTTTAGATGTGCTTTCCATAGTATCAATTTGTAGAATGAACCAAACCCTAATTCGTACTTACAATTTTGACTAGTTTGGATACTAGGAAATTCAAGTTCAACACTTACTTGAAACAACAATTTCTTCTCAGGTTCCTTCATCGCCAACCACTACTACATTTCCCGTTTCTTCTTTTTCCAGATGCTCAAGGATTTTCAAGACCAAATAAAACTAGGATTTGGTTTATAACTCATTTGGCTCTGGTTCATAAATGTTACTCGACGCTATGTTTTTTGTCATCAGAAATATCATTAATGCTTTTTAATATTGATCGTTGATTAATTTGTCATCATCGTTAATTGTCTCTTTGAGATATTGTTGTCATATCAATAAGGTGGGGATGTGTCTTTGTTGTGTCGAAGGGACCAATATTTTGTTCTGCCAATATTATCTTTCTCCCTGATGAATTCTTTAAGTCAATTACACGCCCTCTTTATTTTTGTTACATTGAAGGGACTAAAAAACTACTCAATCCGATATTCAGAAGTCGCTTCGATCTTTCCATCAGAGAAGTCTTGAAACTGTCTCTTTGAATTTCAATTGTTACTTTGATGTATCTGTGGGCCCACTTTATATTAAATTATATCTTTTCCATTTTGGCCAATGTAGTATTTACGCTTTGTATTATTTGATCAGGGGGACTTTCGTGAGTTCCTTCAAATATTATTTGGTCTCTTCGGTAAACTTTATGTTCTTTAATGCTGATCATTTCATCGAAGGGACTTTAAAACATCTCCTCTCAATATTTTGTAGTATCTTTGATGATGTTTATGTCTTTTCATGCAAATTGTTTTATCGAAGGGACTTTAAAGTAACTCCTACCGATATGGTGCAGTCTCCCCAATATAGGTTATTTCACATTAGGACCCAATAAAAAGTATGAGCTTAATAAGAAGATGACTATGGGAGAACAAATGGGATGCTTAAAGTGGAAAATTTATATGACAAATTACATGATAGGCTTCATAAAGGAATCATAGAAAAATACAATTTGTCACTGGCTCAGGGTTAAGGTTTTTAAATATAGGCTTATGCAAATTTTTATCAGTCCTAACAAGCTTAAGCATCAATTATATCACCAAATTAATGATGAAATTTCATGTAAAAATTAATAATGGTAAGGTCATGGATGAGGCTTCTAGTATGTTCAACATTGTTATAGCTTTAGATTTCTCTACTACAAACATTGTCAAGATTTGGTGGGGATTGTTCACATTTCAAACTCATTGGGATATTCTAGATTTTGAGAGAGGCCTAATAAATATGGGAAGAGATAGGAATAGGGTAAAATGCATCAGATGTAGAAAATGGAAGCAAGATGCCAGGGTGTGGAAGATATTGGAGAAATATGGTTTTACTCTGTTTATGGAGAGATTGAGAGGGCATGAATCCTCTCTACCTATAGAATTTGTGAAAGGACGGGACAATAAAAGGTGTTTATGGAAGGTTTGGATTTTATGGTCTTGGAGGATTTAGCGGCAGAAGCCATAGGTCTCTCCATTAATGGGGTTAAAATCTTTATGGATAGGCATATGGGCAAGGAGGTGATGTCCACTTTCCTCAATAAGGACAAAGATCCTAAAAAATGTACTCAAGGTATACTAGGAGTACCCTCAAACTGTAATGGGATGATATATCCCTCTACATTATGAGGTATTGTAGCATGGAGGTGTGCTTCAAATCTATTTATTCTTACTAATTTTTCTTGCTAAATAACTTTAGGAGAAACAAGTTAGTTTATTTTCCTTTCTACCTATTTTCTTGTTTTGGAATTTTCAATGAAAGATTGTAAAAAAGGCACTACTATGGTTCCCTAACACTAGGGGTTAATGTTGTTGATAGTTAATTATGTGAGATAATTGAATCCTTCTATTTCTTGACTTATTCAAAAGAAGGTTGATAAGAACAAGAGTTTGGTGGATTATTCTAACTCCACCTCTAAGGAGTCAGATGAGAAGGATGTGAGAAACTAGAACAAAACTAGAACTAATTCTATGTCAAAATCAGACTTGGATGACTCCAAAGAGAGTGAATTTATAGTTGAGGAAAGGGTTACTAGTAGTGGTGGTAGGAAGGATAATAAAAGGAAAAGAGGCAAACCAAATATAGTGGTGAAGAGTATGCATAGGCCCTTTGTTATTTAAAAAGATAGTGAAGTTTCCCATACCCAAGATAAGGGGAAAGGTAAAGCCTAAACCTGTTACTGGTGAACCTTTCCCCACCATTGAGAATCTATACCCCTTGATCCTTAAGAATTTTGGTCTCCCTCACTCTAATCCCACTTACGTGTACGAGAAGTGGCTAAAGATTTGTTTGTTAAAAACTAAAATGTTACAACGATACACTAGAATTTTGAGATGTAACACAACTTTATGAAATGGTACTATATTAAGATCAATAGGATCAATGCTAAAATGGATATAACTAAGAAAAAGTAGAAAGGAGAGAACCAATTATCGGTTCAAGAGGACAAGAGGATTTTCCAAAGTTAGGAAATTGTTCCCATATGAACAAGCTAAAGGATGACCTCTCGAACTAGAGGGAAAGGACTAATGTTTTAGAGGAATATTTTATGAAAGGATAGGATAATCAAGATGCTTGATTAGTGACTTTTGAAAAAGAAATGGAAAAAATAAAAGAGAATATTAACAAGATCATCAAGACCAATGCTATGGAGATCAAAAACATCAATGATAAGATGCACATGATGAATGCCAGTACTGCTAATAAAGGGAATGTTAGTGTATATTAAGCTTGCTTAGGAGCTCATATTTAGGAGTCTATATTTAGCCTTGAGCTATACTTGGCATGCCTAGATTAGCTTTGTCTAAGTTAAGTGGTTATTGTTCCTATTCTTGGAGCACCACTATTCTTAGTGATATTTTTTAATCTTTGGCTCAACTATTCTTAGTCGATTATGCCCTATATGTACTACCTCTTGGAAGCTAATTCATCATCCCATATTTTGCACTCCAAATGTCCATTGTTTGCAATACTTGTTTTCTTGTAGGTTGAGTGTGCTCTTGTTTGTCTTGAGTGGCTAGATTCAGTACTCGCATTCACTCAATGATATTCTTCAATCTCACATGGTATCAAAGTAGGATTGTTTGGATGTTTGTTTAATTTTTGTGAGATCTTGAAAGTATTTGCATTATTGGATCTATTTATTTGAGTTGTGGGATCTTTGTCCTTGGCAAAAAGTTTGTCTTGGAAGATCTAGAGGTGGCATAAACAAGAAAAGGAAGAACCCATAGGCATCAAGCAATAATGAAGGAGGGCATTTTTATTTGTAAAGGAAGTCAACATCTATGTAGAGGTCGATTTGTTTGTAGAGGGACAATTTGTGTTCAACATGGTGGAGTGTGCTTGCATAGAGGTCAAAACCCCACACCCATAGTAGCAAAGAGGACTATCCAAGATGAAACCCCTTGTTGTCAAAAGCCCGATCTAGCTAACTGAATTCCCCTGTCATTTTTTCTCAATTCCACTAAGTCACCTTGCCTGCCTTGAGGAGTTTGACCTCAAACAACTACATAGAACTCCAGTAAGGTGTTTCGCAACAAGGTGACCAGATCTATAGTGTTTATGAGGCTTGGATTTGGAAATTTTAAACCTTGGATTTGGTGATTTTATTCAAAAGGACAGACCCCCAACCTATTTTGGAGGCCATTTAAACCTACTAAGAGGTGCTTTTTCAGGCTATTTGAACCTATCAAGAAGCTCTAAGAAAATATATACCTACATGTGAAGGGATTTTCACCCCTCTTTGGTTGGCCTATTTTGTTCCTTGCAAGGTGTCAAAATCAAGCTAACAACAGGGCACATTATTCATGCAAAAGAGGTGCACTTCAACTCCATCTTTTTTTCTTGTTTAATTTTTCTCTCCTCAAAGGAATCTAAAAATATATTTTTTAAGTGCTAAGAAAAGGTAATTTTTTAATTGTCTATGCACTAACAAAATTGCCAAATCTAGGTGGATGATTTAAGCAATTTGGGGTTATTCATGCACTCAATTTATAAAGTTCCTTTTTATGTATTATTCTTTGGGGAATTATACATAGTATTTTTTAATCAATGAACTAAGATAAAGTTTTAAAAATTAGGGGGTTCATCATGGACTCCCATATTTATTTCCACCCTTATGTTGTCAAACTAACCTCAGAGAACTATTTATCCTGGAAACAAGGGATAAAGAATCATTTTCTTAAACATGATCTATTGCCCTATCTTCTTGGACTCGTTCCTAAGCCAAGTGACTATAAACAGAAGAATAAATGGTTTAACAAAAAAGACATAGTCTATAGACTAATAGGTCTTACTATTTTTTTGTATATTTTACATCATATAGAGCGTACGAAGTGCCCTTTCACTACTTGGACCATCATCTAGAAGCTATATGGAGATCTTGCTTCTTCATTTAGAAGTGATGTTTCAGTGGATAACCATGCTCTTGTGAATGATACTGAGACTTATGTTTCCCCTCCATGTGTGGACACATCCTCATGGGATGATCAGTCTATTTGGTTGATATACATTAATCACCCTATCTATAATTAAGGACTATCCTAAATCACATATTGCTACTTCAAAGTCTAGCGTTGCTTTTCTAAGAGCTTCCAGTTATTCTCTACAACATGGACATTTATGTCTTTTGGATTCACCCCCTTGGGACATTTCTACTAGACATCTCTTTCTTGTTTGTAGAGTCCAACATTTTGGATCTTGATGACACCTTAGAGGATCTCATCCCTCTATTTGATAATAGTACACATACACCTACTACTACTCAAAGTTCAGAGAGGCTTCACCAGGGGCTTCAAGTGATTCTTTGTAGGACATCTTGTGAGATATTCTTTGTAGCCACATGGCATGCAATGACATTCCACATCCATATATCAATTCTTTGGTTCCTTCTGTTAATTAGTTTTCACATGATTTTGAGAGGTCACTTGTTTCGGTTAGGCCTGGGTCTCTTTATTTGTTTGTGACTTGTTTTGGCATCTGTATGGAGACATTTGAGTAGTCTTCTGAGACAAGATACATCATGAGACTCACCACCTCACCTTGCTTCTTTGAGTTGGAGTTACTTTAGCATGCACCATTAGAGTTGTTTCTTCCTAAGGGGAGATATGTCATTTTCCACAAATGGATCATTTTCAGCATTCATACATGAGCATTTTCCTTTGGCATGGGGCCTACTTCATTGTGGGGGGGCTACATAGTCTCTTTCTCTCTCTCCTATGTGGGGATCTATCTGTATCATCACAGTCAAAGTGACATGGTTTCAGGCTTGGTGCAGAGTTATCATCTTCAAGGAGGCTTCATAGTCCTCTTATTTTATCTTTTTCTCTTTTTGGAGGGGAATTTTTTCCCACGTGGTTTTCTTTGTTTCTCCATTTTTATCAGAGATTGCATTGTAAATGGGTACCTGATCAGGCCTAGTTGTTGGGACCCATCTTAATTTAGCCCACTTAATCTATGTTTAACATGGGGTGTTGGTGTATATTAATCTTTCTTAGGAGTGCATATTTAGGAGTCTATGTTTATCCTTGAGCTATACTTGGCATGCCAAGATTAGCTTTACAGTCTAAGTTAATTGGCTTTTGTTCCTATTCTTGGAGTACCACTATTCTTAGTGAGCTTATCTAAATCTTTGGCTCAACTATTCTTAGTTGATTATTACCTGTATATACTACCTCTTGGAAGCTAATTCATCATCCCATATTTTGCATTCCAATTGTCCAATATTTGCAATACTTGTTTTCTTGTAGGTTGAGCATGCTCATGTTTGTCTCGAGTGGCAGGATTTGGTATTCACATTCACTCAATGATCTAGGTCAATCTCACAAAGAAGGCCAAAGAGGATGCGGGTCCTAGTACTAGGACCAAAAGCACAAAAAATAAACATGAGGGGGATAAGATAAATCCTCAAGATCTTCAAGAGATAGATGATACCCTCTTTCTAGCTCAGTTGTGGGTGGTTGATACCCTTAAAAATTTAAAGTCTACTATATTTATTCTATGTTTTATTATTTTTGGTTATGGTTTTGCTATGGGTTAGGTATGTTTTAGCTAACATTTTGACTATTGTAAAGGGTTTCTAGGACCCCTTTAAAAAATAATATTTACCAAGGTTCTTTTAAAAATAATTAATATTTTGAAGTGACTATTAAATATTTTGGGCATACCAAGGAAACACATATACGATAGTTAAAACCACCCAATAAGACACATTTATAGGTCTAACACAAGGGGATCTAGAATTACAGTTGACTTAGATATGGTTTCACAGGTTTTGACATCACAAGGACTAAGGTAAGATGGATAAAAAATATCGATATCAATGTTCTCCACATACCAACCATTGGTCTAAGACCTACAAGTTTCCTACACACTCAATCAAATATTATGCACGTTTTCCCAAAACATAACAATAGTTGAAGCAAAAGATAAAATTACACTATGCATAAAATTTACATTTAGTAAACACATTCTAATCGAATCATTACTCCAGTAATATGATTTACATATAATTAATTATTTATTAAAGAACATGGGAAAGGGTTAATATAGGTAGGAATTACACACCACCTTGAGAGATATAAATGGAGCTTAAAATCCTAGTTATCCTTTTGTTTGATTTTACCTTGATTGTTTTGCCACCTAAAATGGCTAAAAAACTACTTTCAAATCTTATGATGTCTATTCATTAAAACCCTAACAAATGTGATTTTCATGCACCATAAAGGAGCTTGAAAATTAATTTTTTTGTAAACCAAAATCTCTCATTTAGGTATGAGTGTGGCTTGGGGGCACATAATAGTGTTGGTTGACAAATTTATCACCTAACTCTATATTCTCATGCCCAGACAGATGACAAATGTAACAACAGTTGATCTTATTGTAATGGTATTTTAAAAAGATTCTCTGCTTCTTTTACAAGGTGCAACTACCTTCGATTGATATCCAATGAATGAAAAACTAGTATTTCTTTTAAGCAAAAAGAAAGATAAACGTAGTGCTTTTAACCAGAAAGAAATCAAGGCACAGCATATCTAAATATAAAACAAACTAACAAAAGTTCAAAGGCTTCCACCACACTAACACCAATGAATTAATGAAGAATTACACCATACATCATACAATCACCACCATGAATCATACACCAAAAGATAAATAACTCTCAGTAGTGAGTAGAAATATAAATATCTAATTGCTTTAATATAGAAATACCATCAATATCAACAGTAACATATCCAACATAGGAAGAATATGAATCAAAAAATACTAATACAAAGTTTATTATCACCCAAAACTCCACTGTACTAATTTCTATTTCATTTATAAAGCATTTAAACATAAATAAAAATTGATCTATCACTAACACAAAGTTTTCCAAAAGATCCATACATTGACTAGCTAATTAAATTTATAGCCAGTTCATCGCATAATGGTCTTTAAAACCTAATGTCTTCTTGAAGATAGTTGATTAACACAAGTTTAAACATTTATTAAAAAGAGGGCCCTCCAGAGCCAATAGTTTTTGAGCAAATATGAAAATATAACTAAAGCATAAGAAAAGAAGTTCACTTGAGGATTACCACATCCTCCTTTTTAGTATTGCCTTCTTGTGTCATTTCCTTCTCCTTCACCTGTTCATCTTCATTTCTCATGCCATCTTGTGCCATTTGAGCTTCTTGTGCAATTATCTTTGCCTTGTAAGCGCTATACCTGTTAATAATTGATGCAGAGGTAAGGTAAGGTTGTATTAGTTCTCTCAACTTCCTCCAAAAGGTTTACAAGGTGTTTGTGAAGACCAAGCCTACACAAGGCTATTATAGAGATTGACCTAGCCTAGGATCACTATCAAGTGTCCTCCTCTCAGGCTACCCACTTCTCACTTTGGAGAGCCATTGCTCCATCCAACCTACTTGCACAATACACCCTATTTAAAGACTCATAACCTGTTACCACACCTCTACCAATAGTAATCACTCATACTTGCCATGACAATCATGAGACCTCTGACATAAAGATCACTTCTTGCATTCTCTAGACAAAGAACAGTGGCAGCAATAAGACTGTTTAGACAGTGTTTAGAATAAGGTTTAACTCTTATAAGATTGGTTCAACATCTCAAAACTCCAAGAACCATCAATACTACATGCATATTAAACACTAGATAGGAAAAATCAACCATCTACTCACTTGTGGGCCACACTGTGATTAAAGAGGATAGAGGACATCAAATGGTATCTTGACTGTCCTATGACAGTGCTAAAATGACAACTTGTATCTTGTAGCTTTTATGGACCATACTACTTAACAGTTAACTTCCCTATCCACAAAGATCTTTATACCAATGCAATTTGTACCTACTCAGGCAGAATCCATATGATAACACTGATTCAACACCAAATTTGTACCAGAAAGTATGATAAACAGCAAATTACCTTTTGGCTGTCATAAACAAATAACATTTCAAATAAGGTTTTTGGATCTTGTAATACAAGGCAAGAATAAACAACTCCTAACTCCTCTAAACCCCAATGAACTTCAACCTTCCAACCATATTCAAAAACTCTTCAAGAAAATGCACTTGCATCCACACTTGTGTGTCCGTACTGTACTGTAGGAAAATCAGAACAGCAAACTGTTTTTTCTTAAAACCAAAGCCTAAATGACAATAATGAACAAGGAAATGCATCCACTATGCATGCATAAGATCCACCATACCCTATTCTAGTCTAACTCCACCAATAAACACAAATTCCACCTCCAATCTGTCAAAAACAAATTGCTGATTCACTGTCATAAAACAGTCTACATTCAATTTCTTTAACTAGTCAATGATGAGACTAGTTAAATGCATGCCATACACCCTGTAGAGAAGGAGTTAACCTGCAAATTATAAGAAACATTAAATATATTTTATCTTCCTCCATCCCACCTTGAAATGAGTGACCATACTCAGAGGGCAGAGGAAGAATTAACCATTTTTTCAACAAAACACTTGCTATGGAGGTTTTAAGACCAGTATTCACAACAGGAAAAAATTGAACACCTCCAGCTATTTCAAAAACTCCAATTACCTGCAAATGGGAGCCACAACAGAGAACTTAAAACATTACAAGAGAATTTCTTCCCAAGCAGCCGTACTTGGCCGTACCAAGGCTGTTTTTAACAGCAAAAACAGAAAAACAGTCTTTTCTTCTTTAAAACTCCTTCTTGCTTTTATATGTTTGGCATGTTTTTTAACCATTGGAATATATAGGAAGTTCTTAAAAAACTCTTCCTCTTTCCTTGACCGTACAACTGCCTAGGAAGGCAGAAAATCAAATTTAAAAAGCAGTTTTAAATAAAACAAAAAGTTTCTAAAAAAAGGAAAAACCTATAAAATAGGTCTTTCAAATCTTCTAGTGGACTAGTCAAAACAAGTAGACTAAGTCCTTATTACATCACATCAAAAATGGCTTCTAAGCCCTTAGATAAAACAAAAAATTAACAAGGTCATTAAAATATAATATTTGAAAAATAGTTGTAAATTGAAGCTCCTGCACCATACTCCCCCTGTGGGAAAAACTCAAGTCCCTTGAGTTGCCAATTGTTGAAGTGTCATGCCATACTTCAGAATATCTGCTTCAGTCATCCAGGTGGCCTCTGAGTCAGGGAGATCCTTCCATTTCACTAAGTAGTCCTTATAGACACCCTTCCGAGTCTTCTTGATAACTTTGGAATCCAGAATGCACTCCAACTGTAAAGGTTTGCTTAGAGGCAAATCCTTGATCCAATCAGCATCTTCAAGGACCACATCTGATCCACTTTCATCAGGCAATGGAGGTCTAAAAGGACAAAGATCACAAACATTGAAAATAGGTGAGATACCCAGGCCATCTGGTAGTTCAATCTCATAGGCATTTGGACCGAATTTGTGCACTATCCTGCAAGGTCCAATCTTCTTCATCAGGAGTTTAGTTGGTTGACCCTTTGGCAACCTCTCTTTCCTTAGATATGCCATGACTAAGTCACCAACTTTGAACTGTACTTCTCTTTTCTTCAAATCTACCTTTTCTTTGTACTTTGTGACTGATTTTTCTAGTTGTAACTTGACTTGATCATGAATTGTTTTCATGGAGACAGCAAACTCTTCACCAAGTGCACTCCTTCTATCCCAACCTTAGAGATCCTTTAGCTCAAGTGGCCCTCTTGGATGAAAACCATAAACTATCTCAAAAGGACTTTTACCAGTGCTCCTATTCTTTGAATCATTGTAGGCATATTCAGCCTGACTGATAACCAAGTCCCATGCCAAACCATGCTGCTTTGTAAGGCACCTTCGAAGGTTTCCAAGAGACCTGTTAACCACCTCAGTCTGACCATCAGTTTGTGGATGGTAGGCTGATGAAAAAGACAACTGTGTGCCCAGCTTCTTCCACAAGGTCCTCCAGAAGTGACCTACAAACTTAGAATCCCTGTCAGTTACAATAGATAATGGTAAACCATGTATCCTTACTACCTCTCTGAAAAATAGACTTGCAACATGAGATGCATCATTTGTGCATTTACATGGCACAAAATGAGCCATCTTGCTGAACCTATCAACAATGACAAACACACTATCCACCCCTCTAGCTGTCCTGGGTAACCCAAGCACAAAATCCATGCTGATACTTTCCCAAGGTCTGTTGGGAATGGGCAGGGGCTGGTATAGACCTGCATTTGAAGACACACCTTTGGCTCTTTGACAGATTGCACAGCTAGCTACATATTTTCTCACATCTGATTGCACCTTTGGCCAAAAATAGAACCTTGTGACTTGTTCTAGTGTCTTGTCCAAGACAAAATGTCCTCCTAAAGAACCATTATGCTTCTCCTTCATAATGTTGTCCCGCATAGAGCACTTAGGGACACATAGCAAATTGCCCTTAAACAAGAGGCCTTCCTGCAAAACAAAATCTGCATACTCTCCATGGAATGTGTTAGCCAAGTTCACACAAACATCATAAGCCTCTTTGAAATCAGAATCTTCTTTATACAGCTCTTTTAAACAGTCAATACCCATGCTTTCTAACTGAATTTCCTGAACAAGAAGCAACCTCCTACTCAATGCATCAGCTACCTTATTAGAGACACCTTGTTTGTGCTTAATTGTGAAAGTATACACTTGTAACTGTTCCATCCATTTAACATGTCTATGGTTCAATTTTTCTTGACTGTTAAGAAAACTTAAAGCATGATTGTCAGTAAACACAATAAATTCCTTGGGTAGCAAATAATGTCGCCACTTCTTAAGAGCTTGTACCATTGCATAGAGTTCTAAGTCATAGGTAGAATACCTTTGCTTGGCTTCATTCAACTTTTCTGAAAAGAATGCCACTGGATGTCCTTCTTGGCTAAGAACAGCTCCAATAGCTTGCTGACTTGCATCACACTCAACAACAAATACCTTATCAAAATCAGGGAGTACTAAAGTAGGTAACTCAGCCACCTTTGTTTTCAACAACTCAAAACTATCATCAGCTTCCTGTGTCCACTGGAATTTACATTTGACTCCACCCTTGATGGTGTTGAGGATGGGAGCACTAATGTGACTGAAACCTCTGATAAACTTCCTATGGAAAGTCGCCAATCCATGGAAACTTCTCACATTTCCCACTATTTTTGGGGTAGGCCAACTGAGAATAGCCTCAACCTTAGAGGGATCCATCTTCAAACAACCATTAGAAATGACAAATCCCAAGTATACAAGTTCAGTTTTCATGAACTCACATTTGTCTAAGTTGATCATCAACTTGTGCTCATGCAGCTTCTCCAACACCTGACCAACATGCTTCACATGGTCTTCCCTTGTCTTGCTGAAGATTAGTATGTCATCAAGATAAATAATAACAAATTTACCAATGAATTCAACTAATACCTCATTCATCAGGCGCATAAATGTACTTGGCGCATTGCTAAGACCAAATGGCATAACAAGCCATTCATAAAGACCTTCATTGGTCTTGAAAGCAGTTTTCCATTCATCTCCCTGTCTGATCCGGATTTGATGATATCCAGATTTCAAATCAATCTTTGAGTAATAGCATGATCCTCCTACGTAATCCAAGAGATCTTCAATCCTTGGCATTGGAAATCTATATCTTATGGTGATCTTGTTTATGGCCCTGGAATCTGTGCATAGCCTCCACTTTCCATCCTTCTTAGGAGCAAGTACACTTGGAACTGCACAGGGACTTAGACTCTTCCTAATCAGCCCTTTCTCCAGGAGATCTTGAATTTGTCTTGCCACCTCTTCATTTTGCTGTGGAGTCAGCTTGTATGCAGCCTTGTTAGGCAATGTAGCACCAGGTATTAAGTCAATTTGATGACTAATATCCCTCATGGGTGGTAAGGAGTTGGGAACTTCCTCTACCACAAGGTCTTGATACTTGTCTAGAAGTTGCTGTATTTCCGATGGAATCTCCTTCTGTTTCTGTTCTTGCTGATCTGATCCACTCTTGGGCTTCATGACCAAGGCATACCCTTGGTTGTCATTCTCCTTCAAGATATTTAGGAATTCATTTCCATTCACTAACAT
Organism: Cunninghamia lanceolata; assembly: GCA_027924645.1. Classification (NCBI taxonomy): domain Eukaryota; kingdom Viridiplantae; phylum Streptophyta; class Pinopsida; order Cupressales; family Cupressaceae; genus Cunninghamia; species Cunninghamia lanceolata. The sequence continues at coordinate 2,298,759 of BSBN01000193.1, read as the reverse complement.
GACACTGCTGTTATTTTCCTTTCCCCTGGGCTGCTCCAACAAAGGATCCATTTTGAATGGCCTTCCATTCTTGGTGATGACATAAGTGTTCTTCTCACCATCATGCTGAGCTTTCACATCATACTACTAGGGACGACCAAGAAGCAGGTGACATGCATCCATGGGAATGATTTCACATAGTACTTTGTCCTTGTAGTCACCAATTGCAAATTCAACCCAAGCTTGTTCCTCCACCATGAAACTTTGGTTCTTGTTCAACCAACAAATCTTGTGAGGACTGATATGAGGCAGCCTCTTTAATTTGCACTTCTCAACCATCTCAGTGGATACCACATTCTCAGTAGACCCTGAATCCACTATGATTTTGCAAAGCTTCCCATAGGCCAGGCCTTGGGTTCTGAAAAGGTTCTTTCTCTGAGGAGGCTCTTGCTTCAATGGCATCTTCAACATAGATCTTTTTATCATCATACTCTCTCCATCTAGAACAGGTGCAGCACTTCCCATCGATGGACTCACATTTTCACAGTCATCATCTTTCACCAACTGATTTCTCTTCCCACTGTCATGGGAGCTGCTGGCTTTCCCTGGACATTTGTTCATTGTATGGCCAACTTGGTTGCAGCCATAACATTTTCTAGTGAAGACTCCTGGTCCTCTACCACCTCCACCATTTCTGCCTCTACCATTATGATTTCTACCACCTCTGAAACCTCCTCTATGCTCTATTGTTGATTGTGTTTCTTGTTGGTTGTTATTTTCAGTTTTGTTAAACTGACCACGGCCAAAATTGCCTCTACCTCTTTGATTTCTGCCACCTCTACCTCTGGCACTTTGATCACCCTTCCTTCTCAGCTTTTCCTCAGCTCTGGAGGCCAACAGGAAACATTCATCCACTGTCTTTGGTAACACCAAACTTATCTCATCTTGCAGATTGTATTTCAGTCCATTCAGGTACCTAGCCACCATCCCTTTTTCATCTTCATTATGATTTGCCCTCATACTGAGTCTATGAAATTCTTCTGTGTAGGCAGCCACATCCATGTCTTTTTGTCTCAAATTCTGAAATCTCCTTATGATTTGAATCTCATAGTCAGGTGGCATGAACTTGCTTCTGAGCATAGCCACCATTCTGCTCCATTTAGTGATGGGACTCTTCCCAATCTTCTCCCTCTCATTCTACATATAGTTCCACCACGCAAGTGCAGAACCTCTTAGCCTTGTTTTGGCAAATTTGACCTTTTTGCTGTCATTGAACTCCTTGTAATCAAAGAAGTTGCACATAGCCTCTATCCAGTCGGTGAGAATATCTCCATCCAACTTGCCATGGAAGGTAGGCACCTCCATCTTAGGATCACCACTGTCATCATGAGCACCCTTAAGTGCATACAAGAAGGCTTTCTGATCTGCAGACATATCCTGCTCCTGAGGATCCTCTTCTGCCTCTGTTTCTTCATTTGTGTCTGAAGAACTTCCTTCTTCTTTGGTCTTGCCTTTAGACTTCTTCTCTTCCTGCAATTTTTCTTCTTGCAGTCTTGCTTCAACCATCTCTTCCACCAACTTCTTGATGGCATCTTGACTCATTGTCTTGGGAGGCATTGTACTAGCCTCTGTTTCAATTTCCTCTTCTGACATACACTTTCTTCCAATCAGAATATTGGCTCTGATACCAATATGATGCAGAGGTAAGGTAAGGTTGTATTAGTTCTCTCAACTTCCTCCAAAAGGTTTACAAGGTGTTTGTGAAGACCAAGCCTACACAAGGCTATTATAGAGATTGACCTAGCCTAGGATCACTATCAAGTGTCCTCTCAGGCTACCCACTTCTCACTTTGGAGAGCCATTGCTCCATCCAACCTACTTGCACAATACACCCTATTTAAAGACTCATAACCTATTACCACACATCTACCAATAGTAATCACTCATACTTGCCATGACAATCATGAGACCTCTGACATAAAGATCACTTCTTGCATTCTCTAGACAAAGAACGGTGGCAACAATAAGACTGTTTAGACAGTGTTTAGAATAAGGTTTAACTCTTATAAGATTGGTTCAACATCTCAAAACTCCAAGAACCATCAATACTACATGCATATTAAACACTAGATAGGAAAAATCAACCATCTACTCACTTGTGGGCCACACTGTGATTAAAGAGGATAGAGGATAGCAAATGGTATCTTGACTGTCCTATGACAGTGCTGAAATGACAACTTGTATCTTGTAGCTTTTATGGACCATACTACTTAACAGTTAACTTCCCTATCCACAAGGATCTTTATACCAATGCAATTTGTACCTACTGAGGCAGAATCCATATGATAACACTGATTCAACACCAAATTTGTACCAGAAAGTATGATAAACAGCAAATTACCTTTTGGCTGTCATAAACAAATAACATTTCAAATAAGGTTTTTGGATCTTGTAATACAAGGCAAGAATAAACAACTCCTAACTCCTCTAAACCCCAATGAACTTCAACCTTCCAACCATATTCAAAAACTCTTCAAGAAAATGCACTTGCATCCACACTTGTGTGTTCGTACTGTACTGTAGGAAAATCAGAACAGCAAACTGTTTTTTCTTAAAACCAAAGCCTAAATGACAATAATGAACAAGGAAATGCATCCACTATGCATGCATAAGATCCACCATACCCTATTCTAGTCTAACTCCACCAATAAACACAAATTCCACCTCCAATCTGTCAAAAACAAATTGCTGATTCACTGTCATAAAACAGTCTACATTCAATTTCTTTAACTAGTTAATGATGAGACTAGTTAAATGCATGCCATACACTCTATAGAGAAGGAGTTAACCTGCAAATTATAAGAAACATTAAATATATTTTATCTTCCTCCATCCCACCTTGAAATGAGTGACCATACTCAGAGGGCAGAGGAAGAATTAACCATTTTTTCAACAAAACACTTGCTATGGAGGTTTTAAGACCAGTATTCACAACAGGAAAAAATTGAACACCTCTAGCTGTTTCAAAAACTCCAATTACCTGCAAATGGGAGCCACAACAGAGAACTTAAAACATTACAAGAGAATTTCTTCCCAAGCAGCCGTACTTGGCCGTACCAAGGCTGTTTTTAACAGCAAAAACAGAAAAATAGTCTTTTCTTCTTTAAAACTCCTTCTTGCTTTTATATGTTTGGCATGTTTTTTAACCATTGGAATATATAGGAAGTTCTTAAAAAACTCTTCCTCTTTCCTTGACCGTACAACTGCCTAGGAAGGCAGAAAATCAAATTTAAAAAGCAGTTTTAAATAAAACAAAAAGTTTCTAAAAAAGGGAAAAACCTATAAAATAGGTCTTTCAAATCTTCTAGTGGACTAGTCAAAACAAGTAGACTAAGTCCTTATTACATCACATCAAAAATGGCTTCTAAGCCCTTAGATAAAACCAAAAATTAACAAGGTCATTAAAATATAATATTTGAAAAATAGTTGTAAATTGAAGCTCCTGCACCATACTCCCCCTGTGGGAAAAACTCAAGTCCCTTGAGTTTCCAATTGGTGAAGTGTCATGCCATGCTTCAGAATATCTGCTTCAGTCATCCAGGTGGCCTCTGAGTCAGGGAGATCCTTCCATTTCACTAAGTAGTCCTTATAGACACCCTTCCGAGTCTTCTTGATAACTTTGGAATCCAGAATGCACTCCAACTGTAAAGGTTTGCTTAGAGGCAAATCCTTGATCCAATCAGCATCTTCAAGCACCACATCTGATCCACTTTCATCAGGCAATAGAGGTCTAAAAGGAAAAAGATCACAAACATTGAAAATAGGTGAGATACCCAGGCCATCTGGTAGTTCAATCTCATAGTCATTTGGACCGAATTTGTGCACTATCCTGCAAGGTCCAATCTTCTTCATCAGGAGTTTAGTTGGTTGACCCTTTGGCAACCTCTCTTTCCTTAGATATGCCATGACTAAGTCACCAACTTTGAACTGTACTTCTCTTTTCTTCAAATCTACCTTTTCTTTGTACTTTGTGACTGATTTTTCTAGTTGTAACTTGACTTGATCATGAATTGTTTTCATGGAGACAGCAAACTCTTCACCAAGTGCACTCCTTCTATCCCAACCTTAGAGATCCTTTAGCTCAAGTGGCCCTCTTGGATGAAAACCATAAACTATCTCAAAAGGACTTTTACCAGTGCTCCTATTCTTTGAATCATTGTAGGCATATTCAGCCTGACTGATAACCAAGTCCCATGCCAAACCATGCTACTTTGTAAGGCACCTTAGAAGGTTTCCAAGAGACCTGTTAACCACCTCAGTCTGACCATCAGTTTGTGGATGGTAGGCTGATGAAAAAGACAACTGTGTGCCCAGCTTCTTCCACAAGGTCCTCCAGAAGTGACCTACAAACTTAGAATCCCTGTCAGTTACAATAGACAATGGTAAACCATGTATCCTTACTACCTCTCTAAAAAATAGACCTGCAACATGAGATGCATCATTTGTGCATTTACATGGCACAAAATGAGCCATCTTGCTGAACCTATCAACAATGACAAACACACTATCCACCCCTCTAGCTGTCCTGGGTAACCCAAGCACAAAATCCATGATGATACTTTCCCAAGGTCTGTTGGGAATGGGCAGGGGCTGGTATAGACCTGCATTTGAAGACACACCTTTGGCTCTTTGACAGATTTTACAGCTAGCTACATATTTTCTCACATCTGATTGCACCTTTGGCCAAAAATAGAACCTTGTGACTTGTTCTAGTGTCTTGTCCAAGCCAAAATGTCCTCCTAAAGAACCATTATGCTTCTCCTTCATAATGTTGTCCCGCATAGAGCACTTAGGGACACATAGCAAATTGCCCTTAAACAAGAGGCCTTCCTACAAAAAAAAATCTGCATACTCTCCATGGAATGTGTTAGCCAAGTTCACACAAACATCATAAGCCTCTTTGAAATCAGAATCTTCTTTATACAGCTCTTTTAAACAGTCAATACCCATGCTTTCTAAATGAATTTCCTGAACAAGAAGCAACCTCCTACTTAATGCATCAGCTACCTTATTAGAGACACCTTTTTTGTGCTTAATTGTGAAAGTATACACTTGTAACTGTTCCATCCATTTAACATGTCTATGGTTCAATTTTTCTTGACTGTTAAGAAAACTTAAAGCATGATTGTGAGTAAACACAATAAATTCCTTGGGTAGCAAATAATGTCACCACTTCTTAAGAGCTTGTACCATTGCATAGAGTTCTAAGTCATAGGTAGAATACCTTTGCTTGGCTTCATTCAACTTTTCTGAAAAGAATGCCACTGGATGTCCTTCTTGGCTAAGAACAGCACCAATAGCTTGTTGACTTGTATCACACTCAACAACAAATACCTTATCAAAATCAGGGAGTACTAAAGTAGGTAACTCAGCCACCTTTGTTTTCAACAACTCAAAACTATCATCAGCTTCCTGTGTCCACTGGAATTTACATTTGACTCCACCCTTGATGGTGTTGAGGATGGGAGCACTAATGTGACTGAAACCTCTGATAAACTTCCTATAGAAAGTCGCCAATCCATGGAAACTTCTCACATTTCCCACTGTTTTTGGGGTAGGCCAACTGAGAATAGCCTCAACCTTAGAGGGATCCATCTTCAAACAACCATTAGAAATGACAAATCCCAAGTATACAAGTTTAGTTTTCATGAACTCACATTTGTCTAAGTTGATCATCAACTTGTTCTCATGCAGCTTCTCCAACACCTGACCAACATGCTTCACATGGTCTTCCCTTGTCCTGCTGAAGATTAGTATGTCATCAAGATAAACAATAACAAATTTACCAATGAATTCAAATAATACCTCATTCATCAGGTGCATAAATGTACTTGGCCCATTGCTAAGACCAAATGGCATAACAAGCCATTCATAAAGACCTTCATTGGTCTTGAAAGCAGTTTTCCATTCATCTCCCTGTTTGATCCGGATTTGATGATATCAAGATTTCAAATCAATCTTTGAGTAATAGCATGATCCTCCTAGGTAATCCAAGAGATCTTCAATCCTTGGCATTGGAAATCTGTATCTTATGGTGATCTTGTTTATGGCCCTGGAATCTGTGCATAGCCTCCACTTTCCATCATTCTTAGGAGCAAGTACACTTGGAACTGCACAGGGACTTAGACTCTTCCTAATCAGCCCTTTCTCCAGGAGATCTTGAATTTGTCTTGCCACCTCTTCATTTTGTTGTGGAGTCAGCTTGTATGCAGCCTTGTTAGGCAATGTAGCACCAGGTATTAAGTCAATTTGATGACTAATATCCCTCATGGGTGGTAAGGAGTTGGGAACTTCCTCTACCACAAGGTCTTGATACTTGTCTAGAAGTTGTTGTACTTCCGATGGAATCTCCTTCTGTTTCTGTTCTTGCTGATCTGATCCACTCTTGGGCTTCATGACCAAGGCATACCCTTGGTTGTCATTCTCCTTCAAGATATTTAGGAATTCATTTCCATTCACTAACATGACACTGCTGTTATTTTCCTTTCCCCTGGGCTGCTCCAACAAAGGATCCATTTTGAATGGCCTTCCATTCTTGGTGATGACATAAGTGTTCTTCTCACCATCATGCTAAGCTTTCACATCATACTGCCAGGGACGACCAAGAAGCAGGTGACATGCATCCATGGGAATGATTTCACATAGTACTTTGTCCTTGTAGTCACCAATTGCAAATTCAACCCAAGCTTGTTCCTCCACCATGAAACTTTGGTTCTTGTTCAACCAACAAATCTTGTGAGGACTGATATGAGGCAGCCTCTTCAATTTGCACTTCTCAACCATCTCAGTGGATACCACATTCTCAGTAGACCCTGAATCCACTATGATTTTGCAAAGCTTCCCATAGGCCAGGCCTTGGGTTCTGAAAAGGTTCTTTCTCTGAGGAGGCTCTTGCTTCAATGGCATCTTCAACATAGATCTTTTTATCATCATACTCTCTCCATCTACAACAGGTACAACACTTCCCATCGATGGACTCACATTTTCACAGTCATCATCTTTCACCAACTGATTTCTCTTCCCACTGTCATGGGAGCTGCTGGCTTTCCCTAGACATTTGTTCATTGTATGGCCAACTTGGTTGCAGCCATAACATCTTCCAGTGAAGACTCCTGGTCCTCTACCACCTCCACCATTTCTGCCTCTACCATTATGATTTCTCCCACCTCTGAAACCTGCTCTATGCTCTGTTGTTGATTGTGTTTCTTGTTGGCTGTTATTTTCAGTTTTGTTAAACTGACCACGGCCAAAATTGCCTCTACCTCTTTGATTTCTGCCACCTCTACCTTTGGCACTTTGATCACCCTTCCTTCTCAGCTTTTCCTCAGCTCTGGAGGCCAACAGGAAACATTCATCCACTGTCTTTGGTAACACCAAACTTATCTCATCTTGCAGATTGTATTTCAGTCCATTCAGGTACCTAGCCACCATCCCTTTTTCATCTTCATTATGATTTGCCCTCATACTGAGTCTATGAAATTCTTCTGTGTAGGCAGCCACATCCATGTCTTTTTGTCTCAAATTCTGAAATCTCCTTATGATTTGAATCTCATAGTCAGATGGCATGAACTTGCTTCTGAGCATAGCCACCATTCTGCTCCATTTAGTGATGGGACTCTTCCCAATCTTCTCCCTCTCATTCTGCATATAGTTCCACCACACAAGTGCAGAACCTCTTAGCCTTGTTTTGGCAAATTTGACCTTTTTGCTATCATTGAACTCCTTGTAATCAAAGAAGTTGCACATAGCCTCTATCCAGTCGGTGAGAATATCTCCATCCAACTTGCCATGGAAGGTAGGCACCTCCATCTGAGGATCACCACTGTCATCATTAGCACCCTTAAGTGCATTCAAGAAGGCTTTCTGATCTGCAGACATATCCTGCTCCTGAGGATCCTCTTCTGCCTCTGTTTCTTCATTTGTGTCTGAAGAACTTCCTTCTTCTTTGGTCTTGCCTTTAGACTTCTTCTCTTCCTGCAATTTTGCTTCTTGCAGTCTTGCTTCAACCATCTCTTCCACCAACTTCTTGATGGCATCTTGACTCATTGTCTTGGGAGGCATTGTACTAGCCTCTGTTTCAATTTCCTCTTCTGACATACACTTTCTTCCAATCAAAATATTGGCTCTGATACCAATATGATGCAGAGGTAAGGTAAGGTTGTATTAGTTCTCTCAACTTCCTCCAAAAGGTTTACAAGGTGTTTGTGAAGACCAAGCCTACACAAGGCTATTATAGAGATTGACCTAGCCTAGGATCACTATCAAGTGTCCTCCTCTCAGGCTACCCACTTCTCACTTTGGAGAGCCATTGCTCCATCCAACCTACTTGCACAATACACCCTATTTAAAGACTCATAACCTGTTACCACACCTCTACCAATAGTAATCACTCATACTTGCCATGACAATCATGAGACCTCTGACATAAAGATCACTTCTTGCATTCTCTAGACAAAGAACAGTGGCAGCAATAAGACTGTTTAGACAGTGTTTAGAATAAGGTTTAACTCTTATAAGATTGGTTCAACATCTCAAAACTCCAAGAACCATCAATACTACATGCATATTAAACACTAGATAGGAAAAATCAACCATCTACTCACTTGTGGGCCACACTGTGATTAAAGAGGATAGAGGACAGCAAATGGTATCTTGACTGTCCTATGACAGTGCTGAAATGACAACTTGTATCTTGTAGCTTTTATGGACCATACTAATTAACAGTTAACTTCCCTATCCACAAGGATCTTTATACCAATGCAATTTGTACCTACTGAGGCAGAATCCATATGATAACACTGATTCAACACCAAATTTGTACCAGAAAGTATGATAAACAGCAAATTACCTTTTGGCTGTCATAAACAAATAACATTTCAAATAAGGTTTTTGGATCTTGTAATACAAGGAAAGAATAAACAAATCCTAACTCCTCTAAACCCCAATGAACTTCAACCTTCCAACCATATTCAAAAACTCTTCAAGAAAATGCACTTGCATCCACACTTGTGTGTCCGTACTGTACTGTAGGAAAATCAGAACAACAAACTATTTTTTCTTAAAACCAAAGCCTAAATGACAATAATGTACAAGGAAATGCATCCACTATGCATGCATAAGATCCACCATACCCTATTCTAGTCTAATTCCACCAATAAACACAAATTCCACCTCCAATCTATCAAAAACAAATTGCTGATTCACTGTCATAAAATAATCTACATTCAATTTCTTTAACTAGTCAATGATGAGACTAGTTAAATGCATGCCATACACCCTGTAGAGAAGGAGTTAACCTACAAATTATAAGAAACATTAAATATATTTTATCTTCCTCCATCCCACCTTGAAATGAGTGACCATACTCAGAGGGCAGAGGAAGAATTAACCATTTTTTAAACAAAACACTTGCTATGGAGGTTTTAAGACTAGTATTCACAACAGGAAAAAATTGAACACCTCTAGCTGTTTCAAAAACTCCAATTACCTGCAAATGGGAGCCACAACAGAGAACTTAAAACATTACAAGAGAATTTCTTCCCAAGCAGCCGTACTTGGCCGTACCAAGGCTGTTTTTAACAGCAAAAACAGAAAAATAGTCTTTTCTTCTTTAAAACTCCTTCTTGCTTTTATATGTTTGGCATGTTTTTTAACCATTGGAATATATAGGAAGTTCTTAAAAAACTCTTCCTCTTTCCTTGACCGTACAACTGCCTAGGAAGGCAGAAAATCAAATTTAAAAAGCAGTTTTAAATAAAACAAAAAGTTTCTAAAAAAAGGAAAAACCTATAAAATAGGTCTTTCAAATCTTCTAGTGGACTAGTCAAAACAAGTAGACTAAGTCCTTATTACATCACATCAAAAATGGCTTCTAAGCCCTTAGATAAAACCAAAAATTAACAAGTTCATTAAAATATAATATTTGAAAAATAGTTGTAAATTGAAGCTCCTGCACCATACTCCCCCTGTGGGAAAAACTCAAGTCCCTTGAGTTGCCAATTGTTGAAGTGTCATGCCATGCTTCAGAATATCTACTTCAGTCATCCAGGTGGCCTCTGAGTCAGGGAGATCCTTCCATTTCACTAAGTAGTCCTTATAGACACCCTTCCGAGTCTTCTTGATAACTTTGGAATCCAGAATGTACTCCAACTGTAAAGGTTTGCTTAGAGGCAAATCCTTGATCCAATCAGCATCTTCAAGCACCACATCTGATCCACTTTCATCAGGCAATGGAGGTCTAAAAGGAAAAAGATCACAAACATTGAAAATAGGTGAGATACCCAGGCCATCTGGTAGTTCAATCTCATAGGCATTTGGACCGAATTTGTGCACTATCCTGCAAGGTCCATTCTTCTTCATCAAGAGTTTAGTTGGTTGACCCTTTGGCAACCTCTCTTTCCTTAGATATACCATGACTAAGTCACCAACTTTGAACTGTACTTCTCTTTTCTTCAAATCTGCCTTTTCTTTGTACTTTGTGACTGATTTTTCTAGTTGTAACTTGACTTGATCATGAATTGTTTTCATGGAGACAGCAAACTCTTCACCAAGTGCACTCCTTCTATCCCAACCTTGGAGATCCTTCAGCTCAAGTGGCCCTCTTGGATGAAAACCATAAACTATCTCAAAAGGACTTTTACCAGTGCTCCTATTCTTTGAATCATTGTAGGCATATTCAGCCTGACTGATAACCAAGTCCCATGCCAAACCATGCTGCTTTGTAAGGCACTTTAGAAGGTTTCCAAGAGACCTGTTAACCACCTCAGTCTGACCATCAGTTTGTGGATGGTAGGCTGATGAAAAAGACAACTGTGTGCCCAGCTTCTTCCACAAGGTCCTCCAGAAGTGACCTACAAACTTAGAATCCCTGTCAGTTACAATAGACAATGGTAAACCATGTATCCTTACTACCTCTTTGAAAAATAGACCTGCAACATGAGATGCATCATTTGTGCATTTACATGGCACAAAATGAGCCATCTTGCTGAACCTATCAACAATGACAAACACACTATCCACCCCTCTAGCTGTCCTAGGTAACCCAAGCACAAAATCCATGCTGATACTTTCCCAAGGTCTGTTGGGAATGGGCAGGGGCTGGTATAGACCTGCATTTGAAGACACACCTTTGGCTCTTTGACAGATTTTACAGCTAGCTACATATTTTCTCACATCTGATTGCACCTTTGGCCAAAAATAGAACCTTGTGACTTGTTCTAGTGTCTTGTCCAAGACAAAATGTCCTCCTAAAGAACCATTATGCTTCTCCTTCATAATGTTGTCCCGCATAGAGCACTTAGGGACACATAGCAAATTGCCCTTAAACAAGAGGCCTTCCTGCAAAACAAAATCTGCATACTCTCCATGGAATGTGTTAGCCAAGTTCACACAAACATCATAAGCCTCTTTGAAATCAGAATCTTCTTTATACAGCTCTTTTAAACAGTCAATACCCATGCTTTCTAACTGAATTTCCTGAACAAGAAGCAACCTCCTACTCAATGCATCAGCTACCTTATTAGAGACACCTTTTTTGTGCTTAATTGTGAAAGTATACACTTGTAACTGTTCCATCCATTTAACATGTCTATGGTTCAATTTTTCTTGACTGTTAAGAAAACTTAAAGCATGATTGTGAGTAAACACAATAAATTCCTTGGGTAGCAAATAATGTCGCCACTTCTTAAGAGCTTGTACCATTGCATAGAGTTCTAAGTCATAGGTAGAATACCTTTGCTTGGCTTCATTCAACTTTTCTGAAAAGAATGCCACTAGATGTCCTTCTTGGCTAAGAACAACACCAATAGCTTGCTGACTTGCATCACACTCAACAACAAATACCTTATCAAAATCAGGGAGTACTAAAGTAGGTAACTCAGCCACCTTTGTTTTCAACAACTCAAAACTATCATCAGCTTCCTGTGTCCACTGGAATTTACATTTGACTCCACCCTTGATGGTGTTGAGGATGATAGCACTAATGTGACTGAAACCTCTGATGAACTTCCTATAGAAAGTCGCCAATCCATGGAAACTTCTCACATTTCCAACTGTTTTTGGGGTAGGCCAACTGAGAATAGCCTCAACCTTAGAGGGATCCATCTTCAAACAACCATTAGAAATGACAAATCCCAAGTATACAAGTTCAGTTTTCATGAACTCACACTTGTCTAAGTTGATCATCAACTTGTGCTCATGCAACTTCTCCAACACCTGACCAACATGCTTCACATGGTCTTCCCTTGTCCTGCTGAAGATTAGTATGTCGTCAAGATAAACAATAACAAATTTACCAATGAATTCAACTAATACCTCATTCATCAGGCGCATAAATGTACTTGGCGCATTGCTAAGACCAAATGGCATAACAAGCCATTCATAAAGACCTTCATTGGTCTTGAAAGCAGTTTTCCATTCATCTCCCTATCTGATCTGGATTTGATGATATCCAGATTTCAAATCAATCTTTGAGTAATAGCATGATCCTCCTAGGTAATCCAAGAGATCTTCAATCCTTGGCATTGGAAATCTATATCTTATGGTGATCTTGTTTATGGCCCTGGAATCTGTGCATAGCCTCCACTTTCCATCCTTCTTAGGAGCAAGTACACTTGGAACTGCACAGGGACTTAGACTCTTCCTAATCAGCCCTTTCTCTAGGAGATCTTGAATTTGTCTTGCCACCTCTTCATTTTGCTGTGGAGTCAGCTTGTATGTAGCCTGGTTAGGCAATGTAGCACCAGGTATTAAGTCAATTTGATGACTAATATCCCTCATGGGTGGTAAGGAGTTGGGAACTTCCTCTACCACAAGGTCTTGATACTTGTCTAGAAGTTGCTGTACTTCTGATGGAATCTCCTTCTGTTTCTGTTCTTGCTGATCTGATCCACTCTTGGGCTTCATGACCAAGGCATACCCTTGGTTGTCATTCTCCTTCAAGATATTTAGGAATTCATTTCCATTCACTAACATGACATTGCTGTTATTTTCCTTTCCCCTAGGCTGCTCCGACAAAGGATCCATTTTGAATGGCCTTCCATTCTTGGTGATGACATAAGTGTTCTTCTCACCATCATGCTAAGCTTTCACATCATACTGCCAGGGACGACCAAGAAGCAGGTGACATGCATCCATGGGAATGATTTCACATAGTACTTTGTCCTTGTAGTCACCAATTGCAAATTCAACCCAAGCTTGTTCCTCCACCATGAAACTTTGGTTCTTGTTCAACCAACAAATCTTGTGAGGACTGATATGAGGCAGCCTCTTCAATTTGCACTTCTCAACCATCTCAGTGGATACTACATTCTCAGTAGACCCTGAATCCACTATGATTTTGCAAAGCTTCCCATAGGCCAGGCCTTGGGTTCTGAAAAGGTTCTTTCTCTGAGGAGGCTCTTGCTTCAATGGCATCTTCAACATAGATCTTTTTATCATCCTACTCTCTCCATCTAGAACAGGTGCAGCACTTCCCATCGATGGACTCACATTTTCACAGTCATCATCTTTCACCAACTGATTTCTCTTCCCACTGTCATGGGAGCTGCTGGCTTTCCCTGGACATTTGTTCATTGTATGGCCAACTTGGTTGCAGCCATAACATCTTCCAGTGAAGACTCCTGGTCCTCTACCACCTCCACCATTTCTGCCTCTACCATTATGATTTCTACCACCTTTGAAACCTCCTCTATGCTCTGTTGTTGATTGTGTTTCTTGTTGGCTGTTATTTTCAGTTTGGTTAAACTGACCACGGCCAAAATTGCCTCTACCTCTTTGATTTCTGCCACCTCTACCTCTGGCACTTTGATCACCCTTCCTTCTCAGCTTTTCCTCAGCTCTGGAGGCCAATAGGAAACATTCATCCACTATCTTTGGTAACACCAAACTTATCTCATCTTGCAGATTGTATTTCAGTCCATTCAGGTACCTAGCCACCATCCCTTTTTCATCTTCATTATGATTTGCCCTCATACTGAGTCTATGAAATTCTTCTCTGTAGGCAGCCACATCCATGTCTTTTTGTCTCAAATTCTGAAATCTCCTTATGATTTGAATCTCATAGTCAGGTGGCATGAACTTGCTTCTGAGCATAGCCACCATTCTGCTCCATTTAGTGATGGGACTCTTCCCAATCTTCTCCCTCTCATTCTGAATATAGTTCCACCACACAAGTGCAGAACCTCTTAGCCTTGTTTTGGCAAATTTGACCTTTTTGCTATCATTGAACTCCTTGTAATCAAAGAAGTTGCACATAGCCTCTATCCCGTCGGTGAGAATATCTCCATCCAACTTGCCATGGAAGGTAGGCACCTCCATCTTAGGATCACCACTGTCATCATTAGCACCCTTAAGTGCATTCAAGAAGGCTTTCTGATCTGCAGACATATCCTGCTCCTGAGGATCCTCTTCTGCCTCTGTTTCTTCATTTGTGTCTGAAGAACTTCCTTCTTCTTTGGTCTTGCCTTTAGACTTCTTCTCTTCCTGCAATTTTGCTTCTTGCAGTCTTGCTTCAACCATCTCTTCCACCAACTTCTTGATGGCATCTTGACTCATTGTCTTGGGAGGCATTGTACTAGCCTCTGTTTCAATTTCCTCTTCTGACATACACTTTCTTCCAATCAGAATATTGGCTCTGATACCAATATGATGCAGAGGTAAGGTAAGGTTGTATTAGTTCTCTCAACTTCCTCCAAAAGGTTTACAAGGTGTTTGTGAAGACCAAGCCTACACAAGGCTATTATAGAGATTGACCTAGCCTAGGATCACTATCAAGTGTCCTCCTCTCAGGCTACCCACTTCTCACTTTGGAGAGCCATTGCTCCATCCAACCTACTTGCACAATACACCCTATTTAAAGACTCATAACCTGTTACCACACCTCTACCAATAGTAATCACTCATACTTGCCATGACAATCATGAGACCTCTGACATAAAGATCACTTCTTGCATTCTCTAGACAAAGAACAGTGGCAACAATAAGACTGTTTAGACAGTGTTTAGAATAAGGTTTAACTCTTATAAGATTGGTTCAACATCTCAAAACTCCAAGAACCATCAATACTACATGCATATTAAACACTAGATAGGAAAAATCAACCATCTACTCACTTGTGGGCCACACTGTGATTAAAGAGGATAGAGGACAGCAAATGGTATCTTGACTGTCCTATGACAGTGCTGAAATGACAACTTGTATCTTGTAGCTTTTATGGACCATACTACTTAACAGTTAACTTCCCTATCCACAAGGATCTTTATACCAATGCAATTTGTACCTACTGAGGCAGAATCCATATGATAACACTGATTCAACACCAAATTTGTACCAGAAAGTATGATAAACAGCAAATTACCTTTTGGCTGTCATAAACAAATAACATTTCAAATAAGGTTTTTGGATCTTGTAATACAAGGCAAGAATAAACAACTCCTAACTCCTCTAAACCCCAATGAACTTCAACCTTCCAACCATATTCAAAAACTCTTCAAGAAAATGCACTTGCATCCACACTTGTGTGTTCGTACTGTACTGTAGGAAAATCAGAACAGCAAACTGTTTTTTCTTAAAACCAAAGCCTAAATGACAATAATGAACAAGGAAATGCATCCACTATGCATGCATAAGATCCACCATACCCTATTCTAGTCTAACTCCACCAATAAACACAAATTCCACCTCCAATCTGTCAAAAACAAATTGCTGATTCACTGTCATAAAACAGTCTACATTCAATTTCTTTAACTAGTCAATGATGAGACTAGTTATATGCATGCCATACACCCTGTAGAGAAGGAGTTAACCTACAAATTATAAGAAACATTAAATATATTTTATCTTCCTCCATCCCACCTTGAAATGAGTGACCATACTCAGAGGGCAGAGGAAGAATTAACCATTTTTTCAACAAAACACTTGCTATGGAGGTTTTAAGACTAGTATTCACAACAGGAAAAAATTGAACACCTCCAGCTGTTTCAAAAACTCCAATTACCTGCAAATGGGAGCCACAACAGAGAACTTAAAACATTACAAGAGAATTTCTTCCCAAGCAGCCGTACTTGGCCGTACCAAGGCTGTTTTTAACAGCAAAAATAGAAAAATAGTCTTTTCTTCTTTAAAACTCCTTCTTGCTTTTATATGTTTGGCATGTTTTTTAACCATTGGAATATATAGGAAGTTCTTAAAAAACTCTTCCTCTTTCCTTGACCGTACAACTGCCTAGGAAGGCAGAAAATCAAATTTAAAAAGCAGTTTTAAATAAAACAAAAAGTTTCTAAAAAAAGGAAAAACCTATAAAATAGGTCTTTCAAATCTTCTAGTGGACTAGTCAAAACAAGTAGACTAAGTCCTTATTACATCACATCAAAAATGGCTTCTAAGCCCTTAGATAAAACCAAAAATTAACAAGGTCATTAAAATATAATATTTGAAAAATAGTTGTAAATTGAAGCTCCTGCACCAATAATGGATGATAACGATATTCCATTTGGAGTCCCAATCATGCTGGTTTGGTGCTTCTTCTTACTTATTATGCTATCTGCATCGATCACCTTTTGATGAACACCATCCAACCTGCTCTTGATAGTCTTGATATAACCAGCAATTTTCACAAGTTTGCCAAGTGACTACCCTATTATGGTGTCATAGTTCGTCATTTGTTTATTCACTAATTTCTTAAAACATTGTTTGATCTCTTTAATATCTATCAGCTTGTCATCATTAGCGCTAGTGACTTCTATGTCTATGATGGAGAACTAGGTTTTGATTCTCATCATTTCTAAATAGTAGAGTGCAAATGTATTTCTCATTTCATCCTCAGCCAATATTAGGACACACAAATTCCACTCAATTATATCAGACCATACAGGTGCATTCAATTATCCATGATCATTCAAGACTTTCTCAAACACTAAGATATTGACATCTATATTAGCCATTTCTTGTATCTCCTTTGAGGATAAAGATGGGTTGTTATGGTCACTTCTAGCTATTTGGAACTCCACTATTAAAGAGTCCCTTTTATTAGAAATAGAATCAAAAAGTTTGACAACCTCCTCAATGAACAAAAGACCATAAAAAATGACCTCTTCTACCCACTGGTCCATGGCATTATTTAGGGTTAATGATCTTTTTATTTGTTGCAATAAATTAGGATCAGGGGCACTAACACTCATATCAAGCAGGGCTTTAGCTGAGGCTGTTGAACATGGACAGGGAACTTACTTGTGCACATAGCTTAGTGTTCTCTTCTTGTTCCTTCTTGATCCTTTTTGATAGATTGCTGACTGAATACTTAGCATGATAGATATCCCCCTTAATGGTCGAGGGTCCCAAGTCCACTCCGTTCATACTAAAATCAGCCTCAGTCACTTCCTCATTTTTATTCCCCTCTAGGTCTACAATTTCCAAAAATTACTTTCTTGAGGCAGAATCAGTTACCATTCTTGACATCCTTTTGGCATGTTTAGGCTTGGGAGTCTCTTGCAGTAACTTGGCCACAATATCTAAACTAGTATCCACCATTGGAGTATACCTTTTCTTCTTTTCAACTCCTTTCCTTAACCAGGTAGGAGATGAGGAGGGAACATTAGCAGTATTAACCACACTCATTACACCATCCATATGCACATGTAGAGAATTGTGCTCTAGGGGTTCACTTAAATTGGGTGAATTTGGGCTTCTAAGCAAGGACTATAGCACATTATCTTCTCCCAGTTGAGTAAAAATAAAGGAATCACTATCACTTGTAAGATTACTAATACGAGGCACATGGTCAACTTTTGATGGAGAAGCAACCAATCTGGTGTTACTCTTCACTGATTTACCATCTTGTTCACATGCTATCTTCAGGTTATTGATCTCCTCAAGGGTCCTTTCACCATCTCCACTTGACTATGATCCAACTCTTTGAAGAGTTGGGTCCAAATTTGATGACCTTTTCTGAGCGTGGCTTGGGATCTATTCTAGCCTTGAGCTAATGAATCCTTAGGTGCTCCTCAACCATCTTATTCTTTAATCTTTCCTTTTAACTTCTCTATTCTTCTTATCACATGGAAATAACAAAATTTAATATCAGTGGTCTCCTTCTTCGATCACTTTACAGGAGGTAGGGGTTTTAATGAGGCATCATGATAGCCCTCTTCTAGAATATTGGAATTGTCATCAACCATGTCAGGAACTCACATAGGCAATTCAAAATCACGAATCTGATCGATGGTCAACCTCATCCAATTCCTTCTCTGTACTTGCCTTTCATTCAAACAATCTTCCTAGAAATCCTCAATTTGGGGCTTGTGTTGATATAAACCTCCTCTGTGCATGTTCTCTTTCACAAAATTCTTGCTATCAAAGGCTACTCGAGCTGACAAACTATGAAGATTGAATTTAGACAACAGTTTATCTACAGTTCTAGCACTATCATTACTCTTACAAGAATAAAAGGAAAGTGTCACAGGAAAATAATAACCTTTCTTTTTCATTGTGTGGTACTTTGTATTCACAGTCGCCATTTAAAGACGCACCTCCAAAAACATGAGGTAATCTGACAGGTATTGTGGCAATTTCAATGGGACATTTTTGTAACCCCCAATTCTCAAATAGGAGAAGCGATCAAACTAGACATAGAAGATTCTAAAACTCATAACCAATGTAGCTTCCTCCTTAGAGAACCTTCGCTCCAGTAAACCTTTAATTCATTTTGTGAGCCACATAGATAAGTCATCATTAATCCACCAGAAATCTTTCATACATTCACTTCTCTGCAATTGTGGGAAAGTTTGATAGACAGGCGTGCCGATGGAGCGAGCTCCTTGAGTCCTCAAACTAGGCCAAGCAACCTCTCTATGGGCTAACACATATATTAGCTGAGAACACATGTGAAAATTTACATTCCATGGGAAATTCACTAGTTGCTCGTGCATGCTTTCACTGATTATCCTTGCCCAATCGACATGATGATCTACACAGATTAGAAAAATAAATCTTCACATCTAGAAGGTGAAGGTATTTGACTGAGAGCTCCCAACCATACAATTCAGTAGAGTTATCATGTCCAAAATTTCCTCTTTGAAATGACTCCTTTTTAGATTAGCAAGGAGTCATGACTTCTCCTTTTTGTCAACCTCTAAGCAAGACTTAGCAATACAATTCTGACGCCAATCTTTTATGTCATTATAATATCCCCAAGCGGAAGAGACAGAAACATTGGCATTCTCCTCATATGCATCCAAATTAAAAGAAAGGGAAATTGATTCAGACCTAATTTTGTCAACAACAGAGCCATCTAAGGTTCTTATTTCCAGAGATTCTAGGAAATAATTATTAGCACACGCAACCACCAAATCAGGACAATGCACTGCAAGTGGAAAGCCACTGGCTCTATTTAAACCATTACTCATAATTTTGTTAGCTAGAATGGTTTGACCATTAGGTTGCATCCTTTTCTAGAAATCTTCAAGATCAATGTAACCCAATTCTGTATCTCTCACACTAGGCAACCCATTTTCTATAGCCAGAACCATAGGGGCTCCTTGAAATTTCAATTTCATTTTTACCAACTTAAGAAACCAAGCAGCTAGAAAATCTTAAGCATTTACAGACACGGTGGAGAAATTCAATACACTCATAGGAGAATCTCTATATAGATACATGAAAATAAAAAATTTCCACTACCAAAAGAAGCACCATGTTTTTATAGTAGAGGAATGAAAAGAAATGAGGTAGAGGAGGCTAATCATGCTAACCTGTAAGTTTAGAATTCTGTGGATTCCTCGCATATAGTGGATTAGCGGTTCCTTGCTCTGCAACACATTTTCTTAGCAAAATGATGAAAACTTCAAGTGAGATGGTTAATTCATTCAAATTTTGCGTCACTTCTCATAACTTGTCCATAGATATCATTAAATTCTGGCAGCGTATCAAGCTTTGAAAATTGTAAAAATCTGCTTTGAGTTTCCCTTTGAGAAATGTACCAATGCACTTGCACGTATTTCAAATTAAATGTGAGGTCACAAGTGTCATTCAATCATACTGCATGCCAGCTCAGAAAAAGGTGCCACATGAATAGTAAGTACTTCAAGTTGGTAAGTCAGGAATTTTTGGAACCTTTTGAACCATAATTTTGAGAGTTTGTAAGTTCAAATAACTTCTAACCTCCTGACAACACTAACTTTACCTAAAGAAAAGCAACAAAGACTGACGCAAGAGGAAACTTTAGACATTGGTCTCAATGACAAGTCAGGAAGTCAGGCGGTTCATGAAATCTTGAACCCACTGACTTTGGTTCAAAAACATGAGGGATCTCTGATGACACATAAAACAACTAACTAAGACTCAACTCATGGAGAAGGAAATGGAAAGAGACAAGTAAACAATGGAAAATTTTCCAAGGCATGAATGCTTTAGTAAAATTTCAAACATAGAGTAACAATAGGCTCTAAATGGAGACAAGGACCATGAGGGATGTAGAGAATCCATACAAACTTTGGCAGTAAAACATTATTCCAAAGGGGTGATAGAGTCACACCAAAAACACAACAACAAAAGACATGAAAAAAAAGGAAAGGAACTATAGTACAAGGCATAACTCAAGGGTATTATCAATTATACAGCTTCAAATCTTGCCCATTGTAGGTAAGAGGTGATGGTGTCCCATCAAAATATGCTAGTATAAATGCATTCTCTCCAATGACACAGGTTTGATTTGAAAAGGCCCTCTCTACAAAGTGTCAAACTTCTTATGAGCTCCCTTTGGTTCTCTTCTCCTATCCCATAAAAGCACAAAGTCTCCCACAACAAAACTTCTTTTCTTATCTTTCCTATCAAAAATCTTCTTGATAGCTTGCTGGTGTCTAGTAACCTATCCACCACATTCTCTCTCTGTTCCTCCAACTAATTCAAATACATTATCCTCTTCTCCAAGGCTGATCGAAATTATTCATCTTCAATTACCTTTTGTAGGTTTAATGTAGATAATTTCAAAGGAATGGGAATCATACTGTCAATTTCGTAGACTAGCTAAAAGGGAGACATACCAATGGCTCTTTTGTAAGTTATTCTATTATCCCAAAGAGCATCATACAAACTCTTATGCCATCCCCTTTGATTATCATCTACAAGTTTCATGACAATCAAAATAAGATTTTTATTTCTTAATTCAGCTTGTCCATTGCCTTGTGGATAATAGTCAGATGAATGGGCAAGCCTAATACCATAATCATAA
The DNA here is from genome assembly GCA_027924645.1 of Cunninghamia lanceolata. Lineage (NCBI taxonomy): Eukaryota > Viridiplantae > Streptophyta > Pinopsida > Cupressales > Cupressaceae > Cunninghamia > Cunninghamia lanceolata. The sequence continues at coordinate 2,277,497 of BSBN01000193.1, read as the reverse complement.
CATAAAATAGTAAATTTTGAAGAGGAGAAACTAGAGACATTATCAACTACAATCTTTTTAGGTACACCAAACCTGACCAATCTGTTCTCTTTGAGGAAATTACAAACTACCTCTGAGATGGTATGTTTTATAGGGATTGCTTCCACCCATTTTGTAAAGTAATCTATAGTTGTCAAGATATGAGTGTGCCCAGCACTAGTATTAGGGTTAATAGGTCCAATGAAATCTAATCCCCATTGTTGAAATGGTTCATCAACCACTACTGGCTTCAGAGGTAACACAACTAATTAAGGTCTGCTGGTCAATTTCAAGAACTTCTCACCCCTAGAGACACAATAATAGGCATCTTTGAACATACCTAGCCAATAAAAAACATTATCATACTATCTTGAAGGAAGTCACTGATGCTGAAAAGTGTCCCCCACAAGCTTCACTATGAAAAGTTTCCAATAATTTCTTCTACTGCTCTTTATCCATGCATCTCAAAAACATTCCATCCACTTCCTTCTTATACAATTTCCCCTCCCAGAAGACATACTTGCTCACTTTAAGTTTCAAATTTCTTTTCTCCCTAGTAGAGAGGTGGGGTGGACAATCACCATATGTTAGAAAATTAGAAACATTAGAAAACCAGTCATCAGTAGTGCTTGTAAAAAGAGCTAAAGGCAACTCCTCATCTTCACTAACTTTGTTGTCGGCAATCATTTTACACAATCCTTTGCCTCTAACCAAATTAGTAGGTTTAATTTCAACATCATATTCCTGAACCTTAGCTATCTGAGCTTCTCTGTTATTACATCTGATTTATTTTTGTGTAAGAATACTTTTAACATCAGACTCTAGGACGTAGACAACAACATGAGATGTAGAATGCAAAACCTAAAGATTTTCAAAGCCTTCATCACTGTGTATGCATGCTTCTCTAGTACAGAGTATTTTAATTCATGTTTCTTTAATGGCACACCCATGAAAGCACTTGGAGCTTCAATCCCCTGTTCATTCTTTTGTAGAAAAATAGCTAACAGGGCGTGTTCTGATGCATAGTAATAGATAATAAAATCCTTTTCAAAATTGGGATGCACTAGTGTAGGTACATTGGTAATGGTAGTCTTAATCTCCTCAAATGCATGTTTACCTTCATCACTCCATTTAAAATTAGGATGGGTTTTTATCATCTCAGCAATATGCCTAGTCAATTTAGCAAAATCAGGGACAATTCTTCTCAGAAAATTTACCTAGCCAAAGAAGGATATAGTATTACTTTTAGTCATGGGAAAGCTCAACTACTAAATTGCTCTAACCCTCTCTAGATTGATTTTGATACCATCCTCGGATACTATATGACCTAACCATTTCCCTTCAGTTACAACAAAAATTAACTTCTTAGGATTTAGAGAAATACCATGTCCTCTGCAACGCTGTAAGACTACCTCCAAATCATGCAAGTGATCAACCCTTCTTTTGGAGAAAAATGTTAAATCATCTAGGTAAACAACAATAATCCAATTTTTCAAGTCACCAAATGTTAGGTCTATTGCCCTTTGAAAAGTGGCCCCTACATTGATGAGATCAAATGGCATCCTATTGTAAGAAAAAACACCAGTAGGGGTAGTGAATGTCATTTTGTGTTGATCCTCAAGGGCTACCTCAATCTGATTATATCCTGAAAACTCGTCTAGCATAGACATCATCTCCAAACCTGACACAGTTTGCAATATATGGTCCATCACAGGTAAGGGATAGTTATCTTTTAGAGAGGCTTGATTCAGATTTCTGAAATCAACACAAATTCTTATTTCCCCATTCTTCTTTCTGATAGGTGCAATATTAGCCACCCAAGTAGAGTTGTGAATGGGGTAAATGATTTTTTCTTTCAGCATTTTATCTATTTCATTAAAAATGGCCTCGACTACTTTAGGGTTGTAAGTCCTCTGTTTCTCCCTAAAGGGCAAGGTACCAGGCTTTAATGGAATGTGGCGCTGCATCTTTCCATCTCTAAACTTCTTCAAGTCTACATAGCACCATGCAAAAACATCTCTATAGTGAATAAGCAATGAGATTAAATACTTTCTCTCTTTTAGAGAGCAACACTTCCCAATAAAAACAATTTTTGGATCTTCCTTTGTGCCAACATACACTTGATCATAATCACCTGATGATCTGATTGAGACTTCACTTTTCTGCTTCAGGTATTGATCATGTTGATTAAAAAGGTCTTCCAACGAGACCAAAACCTTGGGAATTTTATTTCCTTTCAATTACATATGAATTCTAACTCCTGATCACTATGAGAATTCACTTCACCTTCTACAACATTGTTGCTTTCATCACATCTCCCTTGAAAGAAAACATTGGCAAAGGACTTAGCATTTTCAAGAAAAGAAATTATTTTTTGGTCATTATTACATACCTGCCAATGATTGATGTTGTCAGGTACACTGGGCATGTAGACAATCTTAACTCTCTAAGGTTTGTCTTTGAAATGTGGGTGAGGTAGTAAGAGAGATGTAGACACAACCAATGAATCAGCTCAAGTGTTCTAATCCCTGGGCACAACTTCTATTGAGAAAGCATCAAAATATTCTATGTAATCCCATACTCTATTTTGGTAATGCTTCAACCTTCCATTTTTCACTATATATAATTTCCTCACTTGCTTAACAATCAACTAAGTATCACCTCTAGCCCTTAGTTGCTTAATACCTTTCTCCTTAGGCAAATACCAGACCTAATAACAAAGCCTCATACTCTGCAGTATTATTGGTATTTTCAAACTCCAACATGTAACCAAAAGGAAACTTACAATCATCAGGAGAGATCATACCTACCCCAACACCTGAACTGGTAGTAGAACAACTACCATCAAATTCTAGTGTCCACACCTCGTTAGCCAAATTAGGGCTAATCAGATTTGCACCTTCAACTATTCTTGATGTGCACATGTATGTACTAGGGACCTAGTTTCCACATATAAAATATCTACCCTTGGGTCTCCCGACTTTAATACGGTGAACTTGGCTTTAGGTTCTGGATTTAGGTGGACCTTCTTCCCATCTACAAGTATTAGAGTATGTGACCAATCCACTTGAATCTCTCCACCCAGATCTCTATAGAAACTATGGCTCAACAACATCACATAGGTCGCAAGTATGTCTACCACTAAGATAGTTAACTTCAAACTCTTTTTAGGATAAGTGGCAAGGGCAACTTATGCATCTTTAATTTGGCCTAGAATAGGTACTGGGGAGCCATCCATGGAAAAGTACCTACCATGAGAAGAGGTATAGGATAAACCTAAGGCCTTAGCAACCTAGGCTGGAATTACATTATCAGAGGCTCCAGAGTCAATGACACCCTTACAGAAGGGTTTTGGATTTTTAAAGGGATTTTGAGGACTAGATTCTAGGGAATAAGAATTTGAACAATTTTCTTTTCCAGCATAGACTTCACTATCATTTGAAACCTGAGCATTGCAAAGAGAGGGAGATGGCTCTTGTTTAATGTATCTAACCGGTCTGTCATGTTCAGAAGGGTTGATCCTAAGGTATTCGTCTTGTGAAATCTAATTTTTTGTATTTTTACATGACTCAACTTTATCAAATGAACTAGAAACAAGAGCTTTAAAAGAGGAAGTAGAGGGTACCTCAGCAGATGCAACTTTGGGTGTAGTACTCTCTATTTTCTTAGAGTTGGTATTATTTTGTCTTGATAAAATGTACTTGGGAGTGGAAGAAGAAGTACCAGACTAGCCTCAAGGATTTTACCCTTTCTTCATTTGTTTTCCCCTAGTGAACATTGCACAATTGGGAATATTGATCTCTGTATACACATCCTATCCACCTTTAGAGTCTGATTTGTACTCAAAGAAATTGACACTTGCATCACTAGATGGAGGAGGCTCTTCCACATAGGGTTCTTCTACATGTTCATTCATTGAGAGCATCTACATGAACCTAACCATCTTTGGACAAGATGCCCCATCATGATCAGAAGTCAGATGAAAGTTGCACATCATATGATTATTTTTTTGTTGGTAGAAGGACCAGCTTCAATTTCCAATCTATGAGTTGGACCAGGTAAGGGCAATGTTCTTTTATAGTTCCCTTGGGGACCATGATCTTTCCTCATCACATCTTGGTAAAAGGGTTGCTGGGAACCCTTAGGCATCTACCTGTTTAGGGTGATAATGTCATTAGCCAACCTTTGTATGACAGGATCGGTAGAGTTAACCACTGAGGGTTTATCTATTTGTAACTCTTTCTTCCATTTTCTAGCCATTATGAGATCATCTTCAATTACAATGGCTAGAGTTTGGGTTGCTACCGAGTCAGCAACACCTTCCCTCTTTATAGCATAACTAATGTCAGGGAGAAGAGGATTGATAAAGAAACACTTCAATTATCGTTCACCAGACATCACATCCTTAGGGGTTCTGTTTGCAAGCTTGTTAAATTTTGCCACTGTAAACTCTCTCATTTGTTAATGAATTTCCTATTGATAACTGAGAGGGGGGGTGAATCAGTTATCCTAATTATTTCTCCTTTTGAACTTTATTAATCAAAGCAACATTGAATCAAACAAACAAACAATACTATGAAATAGAAACACATGACACAGTATTTTTGACGTGGAAACCCGGTTAAGGGAGAAAACCACGGGGTGATTAACCCAAAGATTATTCTCTGTTAGAAGAATAAAGAATTACAAAAATGGCAGTTGCTAATTAGGGCTCACTACCCGAGCACACTGCTCACAAAGAGGCCCACTGCCTACAAGGAGACACACTGTCTACAAAGTGATAAGAATCACAGTCTTGAACTGGAGAATGACATCTTTACCATGTCCGGATCAGTTCCATTTAAGCCCAAAAACCTCTGTTCTGTCTTTCGTGCTTTTCTTCACCACACCACTCACTTCCTCACTTCTCGCCCTTCAAATGGACTCACAAACCTTTATTTATACAAGACATTGACTTATCTAAGTCGGCAATCAACTATAAGAATATCTGCAAGATGAATAACACATCCGGTCAGCCACCACAAGAGCATTCCCAGGATGAACAACTCATCCGGTCGGCAAAACAGAGCAAGAACTTCATCCAGAAGATTATCTTCAATTCTGGGCTCTACCATCAATGCGGACCAACAACACAACCTCAATATGATCCAAGAACCTTCACAAGCCTGCCTGAATGACTAGGTACATCCGCACTTTCTCTACGTACTGGAATCTCTTCTCTTCCTCATCCGGAACTTCAAGAACACTGTCTGTCGCCACTGTCATAATGCAAAAGGTATTTTCAGACCTCCAAATCATACACAGCTCGAGATGACACATCACAAGGACATCCCAAATACTCCTTCCAATCTGCAGATTAGGATCATACAGTTCTGGACCTCACCAGACCTTTCTGTGATCCTCTTTCACCTCTGAACACTTACCGGAACCGGTTCCACACCGACAGCCACAACTCCTTCAGATCTTCATGCAGACCTCTGAAATATTGACTGAAGCATCTCAAGACTCATATCTATAAACCCTTTAATTTGCATCCTCCGGTTCACATCCTATACAATACATTTGCCTTCTTCTCATCATTGTTCTTCACTGTTCCTGACTGAGGCTAATTTTCTCAATATCCTCAGCACACTGCTCATCGAATCCCTCTTGTCAATGCAATATAAGTATGTTGACATCAATGACAATACTGGTTCACCTCATACTTGCAACAATCTCCCCCTTTGTCATTGATGGCAACATATGATGTGAAAAACCATCAAGACAAGAACTTCTCCTTTCTGTCACTGCTCCCCCTATCAGCAATATGTCCTCTCCTCATTTACGGCTCCCCCTTTGATCATCAGCTACTTGTTTTTCACATGTCTTATCTCCCCCTTTGACATCAATGGCAAAGGGCTCATACTTGCAATTCTAACACATCAGAATCATACCAGCTGCTCCCCCTTAGTAGTAACTCCCCATCATCAATCTGGATCACAAGATATGACTGTGATATCCACCGGACTGATGCACATCAGTGCATCCTAGTTCATCATCGGAGGGGCCATGACCCCTAACTTCTCCCAGAGATATTCAAAAGAGTCCTTGGGAAGAGGTTTAGTAAAGATATCTGCAATCTAATCTTTGGAGGGAACATACTCCAACCTGACTTCTTCCTTGTTCACTTGTTCTCTTAAAAAGTGAAACTTGATAGATATGTGCTTAGTCTTAGAGTGTAATATCGGATTCTTGGAAATATTAATTGCACTTGAACTATCATAGAAAATTGTGATAGGCTCCACATATTCAACTTTAATATCTCTTAGCATCTGCTTCATCCATAGGATTTGAGTGCAACTACTTGCTGCTGCAATGTATTCTGCTTCGGTTGTAGACAGAGATATTGCATCTTGTTTCTTGCTTAGCCAAGAAACTAATCTTTTCCCCAAAAAGAATGCTTCACCACTGGTGCTCTTCCGATCATCCACATCTCCTGCCCAATCTGCATCTGTGTAAGCATGAAGAGAGAAATCTGGATCTCTAGGGTACCATAGACCATACTCAGCTGTCCCTTTCAAGTATCTAAAATTTTTTTTGATTTCCATAACATGAGATTCTTTAGGATCAACCTGGAATCTTGCTACAAGACCAACAGCGTGCATTATATCTGGTCTGGTCTGAGTGAGATACAATAATCCACCAATCATTGATCTATATTTTGTCTGATCTACCTTTGGGGAGTCATCATCTTTGCTCAACTTACATCTGGTTGCCATGGGAGTGTTCATTGGCTTTGAATCTTCCATACCAAATTTCCTTAACAATTCTTTCACATATTTGGTCTGAGAAATGAAGATCCCTTTCTTTGTTTGAGTAATTTGCAGACCCAAGAAGAAATTCATTTCACCAAGCATAGACATTTCAAACTCACATTTCATCTAATTTGCAAAAGTTTTGCACATACTATCTCTTCCTCCAAAAATGATATCATCCACAAACACTTCAACAATCAAAATATTTTCATGATCAATTTTGAAATATAAGTTACTGTCAGCAGTACCTCTGCTAAATCCAATCTGCACAAGATGCTTATCCAACCTTTCATACCATGCTCTTGGAGCTTGTTTTAATCCATACAATGCTTTCTTCAACTTGCAGACCATATCATCATTGTCAGACAATTGAAATCCATCCGGTTGTTCAATGTAAACTTCTTCTTCCAGGTCACCATTTAAGAAGGCAGACATGACATCCATTTGATATACCTTGAAGTCTTTAAAGGCAGCAAATGCAAGAAATAATCTGACTGCTTCAATTCTTGCCACCGGAGCAAAGGTCTCTTCAAAATCAATTCCTTCTATTTGAGAGTAGCCTTTGTAGACCAATCTAGCTTTGTTTCTGATTACTTCACCAGCTTCATTTAATTTATTCCGGAAGACCCATTTGGTTCCAATCACATTCCTGTCTCTAGGTCTGGGAACAAGATCCCAAGTATGATTTTTCTCAATTGACATCAATTCATCTTTCATTGCTTTGGTCCAGTTTTCATCATTGTAGGATTCATTTACTGTTTTAGGTTCAATCTTTGAAATCAGACAACATTCATCCTGATTTTGAGCAATATTCCTTCTAGTTTGCACACCTTTGCTTCTGTCACCTATGATCTGATCTTCAAAGTGGTTCAGTGTTACATACCTTAGAATTTTGGGAGTATCCTACACTGCTGCTTCTTGATCAGATTCATTCAAACCTATCTCTTCTTCCTGATTTACCGGATCAGGCTGACTCTGTCTTACCAGAGAGGATTGAGTTCCTTTAACCTGAACACCGTCTTGGTCATCTTCATCAAATTCATAAAATCTTGAGGGCTTTTCAATTCCTTGATCAACTTTCACATTAGTGCTTTCTATCATCTTCCTCAGTCTCTTATTGTAACATCGGTATGCTTTGCTTTGAGTAGAGTAACCCAAGAAAATTCCTTCATCACTTCTAGCATCAAACTTTCCTAGATCTTCATCTCTTTTAATATAACACTTGCTACCAAATACTCTGAAATATTTCACAGTAGGAGTGATGCCAAACTAGAGTTCATAGGGGGTCTTACCGGTATTGTTTCTGATTTGAACTCAATTTAGAGTGTAGACTGCAGTGCTGATAGCTTCTTTCCAGAACATCTGAGGAACATTTGCTTCCAACATCATTGTCCTGGCAGCTTCCTGGATGGTCCGGTTCTTTCTTTCAACTACTCCATTCTGCTGTGGGGTCCTAGGAGCAGACAATTGTCTCCTTATACCCTGCTTCTCACAAAAGTCAATGAACTCACTAGATGTAAATTCACCACCTCTATCAGACCTTAGACACTTCAGTTTTAATCCGGTTTGATTCTCTACCATAGCTTTGAAGATTTTGAACTTCTCAAATGCTTCTAATTTTTCTTTTAGGAAGGTAACCCACATCATCCGGGAATGGTCATCAATTAACAACATGAAATATCTATCACCTTGCAGACTCTTGATTCTTGTCGGACCACAGAGATCAGTATGTACTAATTCCAACAATCCGGTAGAGGACTGATCTTTACTTTTGAAAGAGACTCTGCTCTGTTTACCTAGCTGACATTCTTTGCACAAACTATTTGTAGGTTTCATCAATTTTGGAAGATCTCTTACAGCCTGAGTATTGCTTATCTTGATGATGTTATCAAAATTTACATGACACATTCTTCTATGCCATAACCAACTCAGATCAACTTGAACAAACAGACAACTTTTATTTGAACCAACCAGATGAAAGATATTACCTTTTGTCTGAGTACCGGATGCAATTTTAGTTCCGGAGCTTGTAAAGATTCTGCATTTTCCATTCTTAAACCGGAGATCATAGCCTTTGTCTACTAACTGACCAACACTGAGAAGATTGTGCTTCAATCCTTCAACATATAGTACATTACTTGTTTTGCTCTTTCCATCAAAGGAAATAGTTCCCCTACCTCTGATTCTGCCAGTAGAATTGTCACCAAATTTTACCATTCCTCCTTCATACCTTTCCAAATTCAAAAACTTATTCTTGTCACCGGTCATATGGTGAGAACATCCACTGTCAATAACCCAATCATCCTTTTCTTCCACTTGAGCAGCAAAAGCTTTTTCCACAACCTTGTGATTGACAGATTCAGAGAGTATTGAAACTTCTTCCTTGATGGCAATAAACACCCATTCATTTCCGGATTTGCTTCCTAGTTCTGATTCATCATCTGTTACTCCTTCACTGTCATCTTCTTCATGAACATAATAGCAATTCTTTTGAAACCTTTGTCTATTAGTATTAGACCGTGCAGATTTTTCCAGACATCTTGAAGCAAAATGACCAATCTTATTGCAGTTGAAGCACTTAAAAGGTAGTTTTCCTTCATACTTACCGGATCCTCTTGGTAGTCTTTTTGCGATGAGGGCTTCAAGTTGAGTTGTTTCTGCTTCTTCTTCTTCCATGTCTCTTCTTGCTTGATCATACCATGACATCTTCCTTGAAGAGTTTTCTCCCGGATCAAATCTCTGTTTGCCTTTCACATAGGCACTGGCTTTAAAAGTAGATTCAGTCTTGGGAGGATCATCTCCAAACTCGGTCATTTCAAATGTAGCTAGCTTGCTAGCCAATTGTTCTCTTGTGATGGTTGTGTGGGCTCTGAATTCATCAATTGCAGCAACCTTGATTTTGTAGGCAGCAGGAAGGGATCTGAGGATTTTGCAAACAATCTCATTTTCATCCAGAGTTCCACCAGCATTTCTAATTCCACACACTAGTTCATTCACTCTTGACATAAAAGTAGTGATGTTTTCATCATCCCTCATCTTCAATCTTTCAAATTTCCCTTTCAGACTTTGCAACCTTGCACTCTTGACAAACTCATCTCCTTCATACAGAAGTTCCAGTTTAGTCAGGATCTCATATGCAGTTGGTAGGTCAATAACATTTGAGAGATCTGAGTCATTCAATGTGCTTAGAAGAGCTTCCTTGGTCCGCAGATTATTTTTAGCTTCTATGATTTCATTCAGAGTTGTCGGACCACCTTGTGGAGGTACATATGGTTTTGAAACCATGGCCAAGTATGCTTTTCCCATACATTCCAAGTGACATTTCATGCGACCCTTCCAGAGAGTGAAATTGGTTCCATCAAACTTCGCACTATCCTTTTTGTATGACGACATCCTAGATCTCCTCAAGCGGTTAAGCTCCTTTCAGAGGAACCTGGCTTTGATACCAATTGTTGATAACTAAGAGGGGGGGTGAATTAGTTATCCTAATTATTTCTCCTTTTGAACTTTATTAATCAAAGCAACATTGAATCAAACAAACAAACAATACTATGAAATAGAAACACATGACACAGTATTTTTGATGTGGAAACCCGGTTAAGGGAGAAAACCACGGGGTGATTAACCCAAAGATTATTCTCTGTTAGAAGAATAAGGAATTACAAAAATGGCACTTGCCAATTAGGGCTCACTGCCTGAGCACACTGCTCACAAAGAGGCCCACTGCCTATAAGGAGACACACTGTCTACAAAGTGATAAGAATCACAGTCTTGAACTGGAGAATGACATCTTTACCATGTCTGGATCAGTTCCATTTAAGCCCAAAAACCTCTGTTCTGTCTTTCGTGCTTTTCTTCACCACACCACTCACTTCCTCACTTCCCACCCTTCAAATGGACTCACAAACCTTTATTTATACAAGACATCGACTTATCTAAGTCGGTAATCAACTATAAGAGTATCCGCAAGATGAATAACACATCCGGTTGGCCACCACAAGAGCATTCGCAGAATGAACAACTCATCCAGTCGGCAAAACAAAGCAAGAACTTCATCCGGAATATTATCTTCAATTCCGGGCTCTACCATCGATGAAGACCAACAACACAACCTCAATATGATCCAAGAACCTTCACAAGCCTGCCTGAATGACCAAGTACATCCGCACTTTCTCTACGTACTGGAATCTCTTCTCTTCCTCATCTGGAACTTCAAGAACACTGTCTGTCGCCACTGTCATAATGCAAAAGGTATTTCTGGACCTCCAAATCATACACAGATCAAGATGACACATCACAAGGACATCCCAAATACTCCTTCCAATCCGTAGATTAGGATCATACAGTTCCAGACCTCACCGGACCTTTCTGTGATCCTCTGTCACCTCTGAACACTTACCAGAACCGGTTCCACACCGACAGCCACAACTCCTTTAGATCTTCATGCAGACCTCTGAAATATTGACTAAAGCATTTCAAGACTCATATCTACAAACCCTTTAGTCCGCATCCTCCGGTTCGCATCCTATACAATACATTTGGCTTCTTCTCATCACTATTCTTCACTGTTCCTGACTGAGGCTAATTTTCTCAATATCCTCAGCACACTGCTCATCGAATCCCTCTTGTCAATGCAATATGAGTATGTTGACATCAATGACAATACTGGTTCACCTCATACTTGCAACATTTCCTTCCTCATTGAAGAGAGTTGGGCCACCAATGTGTGCTCACTATTAGCAATTTTGAATCTTTCTTCAAAACATTGCATCATAGTAGCCCAATCTCTAACAGTACCATTGAGAAAATGGTAGAACCACTTAGTTGTAGCATTGATGAGGGACTCAACATACAATCTAATAGATAGATCTTCATAATGCACTCCCAAGATAGAGTAGGCTCCAAAGAAGGCATTTATGTGTTCATCTGGGGTGACCTTCCCATCACCTCTAAATTTAGGTACAACCTTACTAGACCCCCTTGGTAAATCATGTAGGTTTTCCCCAAGTATTAGAGGTCCAATAGCAGCACCCCATGGAACAGGTGGAGGTTGAGCCATATTGAAAGGGATGTGAAGAGGGAAATTAGCTTGCAGTGGTAAAATAGTGTGGTCAAGAGTCAGAAGTTGACAAGAGGAACTAGCTGACTCTTTTATAGGTGGAGGAGAAGACGGTCTACTCAAATACTTGACTCTGTGAGTAGGAGGGAAAGGGATAAAGTTTAGGGATTCAAGCAAGTCGAAGTTGAGGTCAAAAATACCCTTCTTTCTATGTCCCTGGGTGTATCTTTTCATAGCCAACCTTCACACATATATGTATACATAAAGAAATAACAAAGTAGAGTCACCAAACCAATTACTTGTTGTTGTGAGGGAGGGCTTGCCGGGCATGCACTTGGTTCCTTGTTCTATTATCAAGGGCTGCCTGAATTCGAAGAGGTCCTTCTAGGCACTGCAACTATGTTCTCAGTAAGAATAATATTTCTTGCTTCACCAAAATGTCAGGCATTTTCATCTATCACCTCTCCTAGTTCTTCCTCAAACTCAAGTTCTTGATTGACTTGATGGTATTGCTGGTTCATCCTCCTAGTTTGCCAAACTACAACTCGTAGACTATTAATAATATCTTCTTGGTCACCAACTAGCCAGTCTACATTCAGCTATAGGACCGGTACACGTCTTCTAGGGAGAAACATAAAATCTAATAATAGAGCAACTCATAGAATATATATATCAATTACTATAAAAGTCCCTAGTAGAGTTGCTAAATATCTATTGGTTGACAGATTTGTCACCTAACTCTATATTCTCATGCTCGGATAGATGACAAATGTAACAGTAGTTGAACCTATTGTAATGGTTGTTGTCAATCAAATATGTACCCTGCTATGCTCACATAAACTTAGCTACCTATTGAAACATGGAAACCCTCCCAGATTGTGGGTAATCTATTTCGAGAGGGAATCTCTAGAGCGAGCTAGTTCTCCTTATGATTTTCCTAATCTAATGACTTGTAGGGAAAAGGGATAGAAGGATATGCTGAAATAAATGAATTCTAATTTAATCTTTAAGATTGTATCACCTAACAGATTTTACTCACAAAAAACTTATTGGACTTTAGCCTTCTCAACACTCTGATCATTTAACTCATAAATATTTCACATGAAGGTCTTGTAGACACAACATGCAACATGAATTAAACAATGATCTTGAAAAAATATCACTGGCTAAGACAAAGCAAATAACAAACATTCATCACAAAGCAACATCAAATTAACTTGCAAATAATTGGATAAAATGTGAAAGAAAGTTGCCGCTCAATAACTAGAGGAATAATGAGCAGAATGAAAATGAGTACAACACTTTTGATATGAGAGGAAGACTCTGGTATCTCTACACTCTGATCTCTACTCCAACTGGAAGTGGGACTTCTCAAAAGAAAGGAATATCTGAGATATATAGTGTGAAAGATCTCCCCCTAAAAGCTAGAAAAAAGCTCCTAAAAATAGACTCCAAGTCCATTTTTGAGCTTTTCAGAAAAGCACAAATAAAATCTCTTCAAAAGAGTCCAAACTATGAAAGCATGATGCCAAAAGACTCCTTGATGTGACCCCACCACAAATCTACTTTCTTCTACCCATGAGATCTCAAATTTTGTCTTATTTGCCTCTAAATAAAACAAATTGAAAAAAAATCTGTTTTGTTTTATTAGCCTACTGACTGCCTAAAAATAGTTAAGTTTTAAAGCAATTTATAAATGATTGCTTTTAAAACTAACTTTACAAGACTTGGTATCTTTAATCCATATCATGATCGATTTGTTTTTGCAAAACTTAAAACCATATGGCTTATAATTTTGCCATTTTGCCATCACAATGTTTGATTTTTCTAATAAAAAATCATAAAAACAATATGATGATCATATGATAAGAAATGAAAAAATATCCTGATGAATCATCTCCATATGACTTGGTGATCTATGGTACACATGGCATGCAAACTTGACACACATCATCAAAAAATGCAAGGTTTGCATATGGCATGGACCTCTCCAAGTGGCTAAAGCATATGTCATATTAAGTGGACTTAGGCAGCTTTTGAAACATCAATATAAGAGGGAGCCATGCTCGACCTCACCTAGGCATCACCATGTCATAAACATATTAATACCACGAAGGTATTAATTCTGAGCCAAAGAAGAAAAGAATGTGACCAAAAGTTATCATTCGATTAGGGCTCAAAGAAACCCTAATAACAAAACATGGCTCGCCCTATCTTATCAGGCTCATTTGCAACTTCACCTTTTTTGGAATTGAGCTCTACTATAGACAACAACAAAACTAGGGTTTCAAGGCATGAAAACCCTCATCTAGGTGTGTTCTTGTGTGCAGCCTCCATAGATTTTTGCATGAAAATAAAGGTAACGATCTCCTAACACATATGTAACTTTTTGTTCTTCGTTTCCTTCCATTTCACTCTGAATCTCTGAGGTGAAAAGGCTCATGGAACCACAGTCTGTGTGCACTTTCTGATGAGCTTGTTTACTTTTGTTTCCTTGTCACTCTTTCTCTATATATGGTTGTCATTATTGCACTTGGAGAGAGAAAAATGAAACAAAAGAAAAGACATTTCAGCCTTGCACTATCATACCTTATCTCCATACACACATAACATTCTTTCTCTGTCTCTATATGTTTCATTTCTGCAACATTCTGTGTATTTGGTGTTCTAAATCCGCGGTCACATTTTCATTCTATTGTAGATATGTTTAGGTTAATGAGAATGAAATATGTTTTCTAGAGCACGTTCAGTCGTGGCTGTAGCTCTGAATCTCATCTCTAAACTTTTCATTTGAAAACTACCTATTTTGTTTAGAGCCCCAAAATGGGTATTGTCTTTCTATGGTTTGGAACCCTAATATGGTTATACATTTTATCCTCTCTTTGGATTTCCTTGTATGGCCACGACAGCATATACATTTTATCCCGTGCATTTTGTGTTGGGTCTGAAACCCTAAATGAGTTTAAACAAAAATTATTTCTATTCCTTTTATAGATCCAGTCTTGACTATAGCTGAGCATTGTGTGTATTCCCTTCTTTCAACGGCTTGACACCCTTACTATCACTTTGCATTTGTGTGTTCATGGCTGTGGTTGTAGCAATATATTCTTGTGAACATCTGGTGGTCAAGGTGGTCAATCTGGAAACTGTCACTCCTTTTCTTTTGTATCCTGTCAGTATACTTTATGGGCTATGATATTTTGCAAAATAGCCATCATTCTTTGTATTAGAAGGGAGGTTTGATGTCACGACTTAATAGCTTCAATCTGTATGATACATTTTGTGAATTCTCCATTTGATTCATTCACTGTATTTGTTGTCTAATAGATGATACTCGATATTTGGATACGACAATCCATTTTATCACGGTTCTATAATCTCTTTGCATTAGTGATATACTCCTTCAAAATAATCTCAGATTTGTTCACTGCTTCTGTAGATGCTCTTTATTCTGATGCATTTGAGGTCCCTCATTTGCATTGCAGTTACTTCTCCCTATAGCATATACTTATCTCATTTATATATTATTATTGGTTGTCCATGAACTCTACATTTGTATGGGTCTGCAGTCGTGACAAATACACTTGGCATTTATTTCACATGTGATTATGAATGAGAATGGTTTCTTCCTTCTGTATAATGACAGATGAGAGATTAAAATAGTTTCATTGTTATTTAACTTTATGAGAAGATGTTTACTTGATCTACAACACATGATATCATGTTGATGTTATCAACTGTATACAATTTAAATCTTACTCAATGGAAATGATATTTTCTCCCCTTTGTAGATTGCATCTTTGAATGTTTTGAATCATAGAAAATGAACACTTGTGTTAATCATCAGGCCACAGCCTGTACAGTTCAATCATCGATTAAAAAAAAAAAACCTTGAGACATAGGTATACCACATAATATATACATGTTCTCTTTCTCCTATAGCACCTATATGGCATGGAGATAACAACCAAGTTGAAATGTATGATGCTCTGATAGATAATTTGTAAGCTTTTCCTTTCATTCCACACACCTATATACTCATGAACTGTTGATGGCATTTAATGATTCTTTTCTCTGCTCACAACTATGGATAAATCTTTTCATGGCATCTTTGTCTACGTAGTTCAGACTGTAACACTTGGCATACATATTGCAAACATTTTATTGCTATAACATCATATCACCAATAGTTATTGAAGGACATTGGTAATGACAACTTATGTATGGCTGCTCCTTATGATGAATGTACTTTACTTCAACATGAAATGGAAATGATAGTATATGCTATTCCATGTTTTTCTATCCACTTACACTTTCAATTAATTTAAACCATGCATAAAAATGATACTTGTTTTTGATATTTCTTTGAGAGCAAAAAATTAGGCATTGTTACATGATATGTCCATTGGAAACCTCTGACATTCAAATGATGAAATGTACTTGTTGTTCCATACTTCTCTGATGCACACTATGGAAGATATAAAATGAAATACCTGCGAATGTCATTTTTCCAATGTCAACTGAAGTAATGATGACAACTTTCATGTGCATTAAATGCAGTCCCCTTTACAATTCAGTTCATTTGCATGGTTACATTTCATTACTTGAACTGTAATCATGACTATGTCTTGGAACAAAAACTGATGCATATGATTGCTTTTATTATTCCTTCAGTTTGTCATACAAATGTGAATAATGATTCTTTCTTTTTCCATTCATCCCTTTTGAGATTAAGGGGAAGTAGCATGCTAGGCTCAACTCTTGTGGGAGCCCACTTGACACCACATGTTGAATGTCTTCAATCAACTACATGACTTATCCTATACCTACACATGAAACAAATAGATTAGAATAAAACAATGATGTTCCATGATTGTTTCTTTCTCAGTTCCTTCCGCATACAGATGATGATCATTGATTAATGCACTATAATCAAAGTATTATGCCTCTTTTGATATGATATAGGATTTTCATAACCGAAACTTCTAGCGGGACCCTTCCCACATTTTTGTAGGTTCATGTTGAGATTAGGAGCAGGACAGGAGACAACTTCGAAGATTGACAATCCTTAAGGCAATGATGGCTATGACTTTCCTTTTCTATTCCGTAGATGCATAGTATTTTCTTTATATACATATGTTCAGCTATAACCCATAGCTTGTGTGGGATATCTGATATGTCATTATTTCTTTCAATGCAATGCTTATTTTTTATGTATTTCAACTTGTAAATGAATAATCATTGTGATGAATGAAATACTTATCTCTCTTGAATGTTCTGCAATGCAATGAATGATATGAAATATTTTCCTCCTTTTTGAACAACTGAACTACATTTAACACTGAAACATAATAATTATGCATCTAACTCATAACAGAAGAATGTTAGCCCTTACTAAAAAAATGAATTTGTCACATCTGCTCAGCCAATTTTGAGTTGTGGTAAAAAATGGTAACATTTCTAGCAACTTTTACTATATGCTTACCTGCTAAGCATTGGATCAATTGCCTTGGACATCCATTGGGCATTGAGTCATACTATGTCCTTCTCAAACTCAGAAATCACTGCAATTCGGCTCTCCAACAGTCCAAACAAAAACTGAAAATTGAAAACAAACACAACTAAAAGCAAACTAACGGGCCCTAATGGCCAAAACAAAATGCTGAAAATAAATGTGCATGGGCACTTATTAACTGCAACACTACTCTACTATATACAAAGGAAGTACTTATCCTTAGAGGCAATGCTTGAGGTGGATCCCATTAACTGGGATATACATCACCTCTCCACTTAACTTGGATAGCTGAAATCCATTGTTTTCTTTACACTCTATGATAACATAGGGCCCATCCCAAATTACATCAAATTTGGAATGCTTTCTAGGTCTACTCCTCAATTCATTCCATTTGAACACCAAATCACCAACAATAAAGTCCCTTAGTCTTGGCCTCTTATCAAATGTATTCTTCATTTGAGTTTGATGTATATCAAGCTTTCTTAAGGCCTCTTTCCTTGTTTCTTCTAGCTCCATGAGCTGAGCTGGCCTGACTACTAAAGGTTGTTCCTCTAGCAACTCAAGCTCTTTGATGAAAGTCAATGTAGGCAATCCAACTAAAACAGATAACTGAGCCTCTTTGCCATAAGTAAGTACATATGGAGAACAACCAGTAGCTCTCTTGGGTGTAATTCTGTCAACCCAAAGAGCCAACTTTAACTTCTTGTGCCATGTTCTCTAGTTGTCTTCAATAGTATTTTTGATGATCCTTATTAGATTTTTGTTTGTAGATTCGGCCTGCCCATTACCCTATGGATAATAGTTACAAGAAGTATTCAAACAGATATTATTTCTAATAGACCAATCTGAAATTGTCAATCCTATGAAAGCTAAACCATTATTTGAGATGATTGAATCTGGCGTATCGAATCTTGATACCAGATCCTAATAGAAACCTAGGACAACATATGTATTTGCCTCTTTTACGGAAACAACCTCAGTCCACTTGGTGAAATAGTCTATGGCAGTCAAGATCCACTTGTGGCCTGCACTTGAAAGTGGGTTTATTAGTCCTATTAAATCTAGCCCCCATTTTGCAAATGACTATTCAACTTTAATAGGATGTAGGGGTAAAGCAGCCAGCCTTTGTTTACTAGCAAATAATGAACACTTCTCACATCTTCTCACCCAAGCAAAGCAATTCTTAAAAAAGTCAGGCCAGTAATAACCAGCCTATGTATTCTTCAAAGTAGTTGTCCTAGCTACAAAGTGACCTCCTGAAGGTCCATTATGAAACTCCCTAATAGCTTATCAACTTGATCAGGTCCAACACATCTTAAAAATACACCATTAAAATCTCTCCTATATAAAATACCATCAATGATAGCATAAGGGGTAGCTTGTAACCTGAAATACCTTCTTCTTGCCCTATCTAAACCTTTGGGGCATTAACTGGACTATAAATAATGCATCATCTACTGCACCCAACTGGTTGTAAGAGCTACTACAGTGGTTGGTTAATTATTGTTTAGTACTATTTCAATGTCTTCTTCATATTCTTGATTGTGCTCTTCACTTTCAACAAGCTATTCTCATAAGCCCTTGCCTCTAATCACCTTGGTCACTTTGCTATCAACATCAAATCCCATAACTTTGGTTATCCAACCAGCTCTCTTGTCATTTATTTCTATATTTAATAAAAAACTCTTGATAGTAGGGTGAGAAACCATTAAGTGAATTATGTTATTAGACAGCATGTGTCTAAATTTCTTGAGGTTCCTCACAACATCAAAAACATGATTTTCCACAAAAGAATACTTTACCTCGTAGTCGTACAGTACCTGGCTAAAAAATGCTACTGGCTACTCTAAACCTTCATCATTTTGTTGACATAACATTGCAAAAATGGTGCCAGCTCCTCCAAAGGTATACAAAATAAAATCCCTATCATAATTAGGATTAATGAGGGTAGGGGCAACAACGAGGGCTTCCTTAGTCTACTCGAAGCTTCCTTTTCCCTCCTTAGTCCAGCTGAATGACACATTCTTCTTCAACATGGCAGTGAGAGGTTGTAACAAAGCTGTAATGTTTGGAATAAATCTCCTAACGAAGTTAATTCTCCCAAGAAAGATTTGCAAGCCTTTCTTATGTGTAGGTAGTGACAAGTTTTAAATTGTAGACAATCTCTTAGGGTCAATAGAAATACCTTGTTTTGAAATAATATGGCCAAGAAGTTTACCTTCATGAACTGAAAATATACACTTTTTGGGGTTCAATGAAACTCTAAACTCCCTACACCTCTAAAAAATCTACTTTAAGTGGTCAAAGTGATCATTAGCATCTTTGTAAAAAATAGTTATATCATCTAGATATACCAGCACTATTTTGTTCATAAGGGCATGGAAGGCCATGTCCATTGCCCTCTGAAAGGTTGCCCCTACATTTGACAAACCAAATGCATTTTTTGATAGGCCATAGTACCCCACTTAGTTGTGAATGCAGTTTTATATTGGTCCTCTTCTTTGACCAAAATCTAATTATATCCAGAGTAACCATCTAGCAAGGAATACCTATCAGAACTTGAAACAGTTTGTAGTATTTGTTCCATGGAAGTAAGAGGGTAGTGATCTTTCAATGAGTCCTGATTTAGATCACAGAAATCGAGACAAAGTCTAATTTCACCATTCTTTTTCCTAACTGGGACCAAATTGGAAACCCAAGATGTATGTTTTATTAGGAATATTATGCTGCTCTCAATCAGTTTATTCAATTCAACCTTCATTAAGTGCTCAAGTTTGGGATTGAGGAGTCTCTGTTTCTGCCTAATAGGTTTGGCATTAGGCTCTAATTCTATAGTATGCTGGGCCAAACTAGGATCAAACCCTCTTAATTCTTTTTACTCCCATGGAAAAACATCAGAAAAATCTTGACATAATTGAAAAAATGATTGTTGTTCTTCTCTAGCACATACCTTTCCAAGTTTCAACAGTTTGTCCTTGAAAATTTCTATGGTTTCAGAGTGTTCTTGCTTGACTAGCATGCTACACTTATCCTTTCTAAACTGATCATCAGTGTTGAACACTGATTCTAATGTCACTAGTCCTTTGGGTAGCGTATTGGACCTCAATTGTACAATCTGATCCTAAAATTGCTGCTGATATTTAAGTTGATTATCAACTACAAATTTAGCTTCTGCACTTAAAAAATTAAAATCAGCTCGTCACTGTCAAACACTTGCCAAGAAACACTATTGTCAGGTACAGAAGGCCTGACAATCACTTTGACATACAGTTGTATTTCAATTTTCTAAATCTAATCAAGAATCTCAAATTGAGATCCTAGAGCTACAAGCTTATCTACATACTTATTTTGGTTTCTGGGAATCGAAATCAGATTAAAAGCATAAAAAAATTCAATTGAATACAATACTTTATGCTTGTATTTCTTGAGTAGGTCATTTTTAGTAACATTTAGATTCCTAACCTGATTAACAATCAATTTAGAATCACCATAAACTTGAACAGATTTAATACCTTTTTTCTGAGCCCACTCTAAACCATGAATCGAGGCCTCATATTTAACCACATTGTTTGTGCAGCTGAAAGTGAACCTTAAGGCTGCATAATATTTGTCCCCTTCAGGTGAGATCAACACATTACCTGCACCAACACCTATCTTGGTCCTCAATCCATCAAAGTACAACTTTCAAAGATGATCTTCTTGTTGCTCTGACTGACTTGGGTCCTTAATCAGATAGGAATCATTGCATCAAGTTCCTATATCATATAGATGCCTAATTCTAACTCATTCGTGTGATGGAAAGGGTCATTTTCATGATCTTCAACTACCCAATCATCTAAGTTTATGTCTTCTATAGGTGCATTGGGATCTAGGATCATGGGTTCATCCTATTGCCCACAGATGATGTATATATTAGCATTTATTGGGCTAGGAACATAGGGCTCAATATGGTCTTTTGCAAGTGGTTCAGACTGTATGGACTACTTTTGTACTATACCTTGTTCTAAAGAACAAGTGGGACCAATCAGAGGATAGAAACCCACCCAATTTGGCTGTGAACTCCCTACAAAGGCAAATTGCAAAACTAGGTGGCAGATCAATAATGTAAATGTCCTGATGGATGGAAAAATTAGGACAAGCATGCAATGTAAGTGGCAGATTTTTTATCATTCCCACAGTACTAAGTGCAGACCTGTCTAATTGAACTACTCCTTTTGCAAGAGGCTCATAAACCAATCCTAATGAATCAGCTACACTTTCAGGCATGACTGAACTGCTTGCTCCTGAGTCTACCATGCAGTTATGAACAAGTTTATCGCCAATAATGAGACTTAGATAGAAAGGAGGATGTTTTACCTCATTTGTTGGCTGTGAACTCTTGATTTATGGGCTATTGGCAAGTACAACTTTGGCCTTTTCTTGATTAGAATGTTTAGAAATCTAAAGTTCAACCAATGCCTCTTGCAACAAATTCTTCTAGCCAGGAATGTGTAAGGCATCCATAACTGACATACTTACTGTAGCTTTCTTGATATGATCAACTATGTTGAAAGAAACAGGACTTACCTTTTGTTGTCCTTTTACAGCAACAACATCAATCTGCCTTCGTGTAGACTGTTGTTGTACCATGGACTAATCCTTTACTGGTATAGTTTGATTCCTTTGTAGAATTTGTACTTTCTATTGTGGCATAGGGGTAGTTTGTGCTGGAAAGGCTTGATTTTTATCCTTCACAGGCTGCTGTTGTACCACTGCAGCTTGCTAGTTAATATCTACAGCTCTCTGTTTTGATCTCGTGTTGGTTGAAACAGGTGTACTTTGCTGATTTTGACCTTAAAGGTAGTTTATACTGCAGAAATCATACTCTTGCCAATTCATTAAGGCCACATCGACAATATTTTGTTGAGCTAAAACTTCCCCAAAAACACCTTCTTTACTTGCATAGCTGTTTTGAACCATGAACACCTGATTTCTTACTCCATTCATGCACACAACTTGATTATGCGGTTGGTGACATGGATAACACTAGTCACTATCTTGAGCCATGTTATTCTGTGTGGGTACAAGCTCCCTCGAGGTGCTAGCAATATTTGGGTTGTAAGATTGGAAGGGTCAAGGGTTGTAGTTTCTTTTCTGACCCTGAGGATCAACTTGGAAAGGCTGCCTATATTGCTGGTTAGGCTGATATTGGGCATTCTGCTGATTGGGTTGATACTGATTTTGGTAAGGCAAGTGTTTCTCCATACTTACCATCTTATTTACAATGGTCCTTAGTGTATTTTCAAGCTTTGGGGAATTTTGGGTTTGAGTTGGAACATCAGTTCCTTGGGTTGCTTGGTATCCTATTGCTAGAACAGGTAGGACAACAGCTAGAGGAGGTACTTCCATTAGCATATATGGCTAGATTTCTAGGAAAATGGGTAAGGGAGGCCTCAGAGATATTTTCCCTACTTGGATGAGGTAGTTTTCTTCTCTAACAATAACTTCTCCCACATACTAAATCATTACGGAAATTTCACTGTTCAAAGCTTTAAGATAAAACAAAAATGCATGCCTTGGCAGGGGTTTTGCCGTTGTGGGAATCCTATCCCAACTTCTCTGAAATTGGTAATTGAAATCAGCCATGTGTTCATGGGGTGCCCTTTTGATGGTGCTCAGTTGCTCTAGTAATGAGATATGATCAGATTTGTCTTCGAAGTGCTTGTGCAATCCGTCTCCTAGTAGATCCCATGATGTTATTATATTTTTAGCAAGTCCTATGAACCACTGTAAGACTTTTCCTTTTAATAATGCAGCCAAAAGTCTGATTTCCACATTTTCTTGGGTGACATTGTGTATAAAACAAAGGGTTACCACATCCTGAATGTGCTCAGCAGCTGTAGTTTGGTCTTCTCCAGTGAAATATGGAAATCCTTTAAGGGCTACAACTGGAATATCATCACGCTGAGCAAGTTGTAGTGGGCTGCCTCTGTTAAAGACAGGAAATGTGTACTACCTAGCCATTAGGGGTATTTGAACTATTAGCACTGAGCTTTTATTCAAAAGGATTAGAATTAGATCTGGTTTTCATAAGCTAATAACACTAATCTACATGCAAGACTAGAAAAAATGAGTCACCAGGTATATTGTGAAAGCCTCCAAAGGCTAAAAAACTACCACATATACCAGAACAACAACTATTAGGGTATAAAACTTCTTTGAAATCACTTTCAGAGTTCCATCAGGCGTGCCAAAAACTATTGTCAATCAGATATGCACCCTTCTATGCTCACATAAACTTAGCTACCTGTTGAAACATGGAAACCCTCCCAGATTGTGGGTGGTCTATTTTGAGAGGGAATCTCTAGAGAGAGCTAGTTCTCCTTATGATTTTCCTAATCTAATGACTTGCAGGGAAAAGGGATAGAAGGATATGCTAAAATAAATGAATTCTAATTTAATCTAAGTTAAGATTGTATCACCTAACAGATCTTACTCACAAACAGATTATTGGACTTTGGCCTTCACAACACCCTAATCATTTAACTCATAAATACTTCACATGAAGGTCTAGTAGACACAACATGCAACCTGAATTAAACAAAGATTAAATTGTAAAAATATCACAAGCTAAGAGAAAGCAAAGGACAAACATTGATCACAATGCAACATCAAATTAACTTGCAAATAATTGGACAAAATGTGACAGAAAGATGCTACTTAATAACTGAAGGGATAATAAGTACAATTAAAGTGAGTACAATGCTCTCGATGTGAGAGAAAGACTCTAGTATCTTTGCACTCTGATCTCTACTCTAACTGGAACTGGGA
The DNA here is from genome assembly GCA_027924645.1 of Cunninghamia lanceolata. Lineage (NCBI taxonomy): Eukaryota > Viridiplantae > Streptophyta > Pinopsida > Cupressales > Cupressaceae > Cunninghamia > Cunninghamia lanceolata. Next base: position 2,253,301 of record BSBN01000193.1, on the reverse strand, counting down.
CTTCTCAAAAGAAAGGGATATGTAAGATATATGTTGTGAAAGATCTCCCCCTGAAAGCTAGAAAAAAACTCCTAAAAAATAGACTCCAAGTCCATTTTTTATGTTCTCAGAAAAGCACAAATAAAAGCTCTTCAAAAGAGTCCAAATTGTGAAAGCATGATGCCAAAAGACTCCATGATGTGACCCCACCACAAATCTGCTTTCTTCTGCCCATGAGATCTCCAATTTTGTCTTATCTTCCTCTAAATAAAACAAATTGAAAAAGAATATCTGATTTATTTTATTCGCCTACTGACTGCCTAAAACTAGTTAAGTTTTAAAGGAATTTATAAATGATTGCTTTTAAAACTAACTTTACAAGATTTGGCAGTTTTAATCGATATCATGATTGATTTGTTTTTGCAAAAAGTAAAACCATATGGCTTATAATTTTGCCATTTTGCCATTACAATGTTTGATTTTTCTAATAAAAAATAATAAAAACAATATGAGGATCATATGATAAGAAATGAAAAAATATCTTGATGACTCATCTCAATATGACTTGGTGATCTATGGTACACATGGCATGCAAAATTGACACACATCATAAAAAAAATGCAAGGTTGGCATATGGCATGAACCTCTCCAAGTGGCTAAAGCTTATGTCATATCAAGTGGACTTAGGCAAATTTTGAAACATCAATATAAGAGGGAGCCATGCTCGACCTCACCTATGCATCATCATGTTATAAACATATTAATACCACAAAGGTATTAATTCTGAGCCAAAGAAGAAAAGAATGTGACTAAAAGTCATCATTCGATTAGGGCTCAAAGAAACCCTAATAACAAAAGATGACTCACCCTATCTTATTGGGCTCAATTGTAACTTCACCTTTTTTGGAATTGAGCTCTGCTATAGCTAACAACAAAACTAGGGTTTCAAGGCATTAAAACCATCATCTGGGTGTGTTCCTGTGTGCGGCCTCCATAGATTTTTGTATGAAAATAAAGGTAACGATCTCTTGACACATATGTAACTTTCTATTGTTCATTTCCTTCCATTATTCTCTGAATCTCTGAGGTGAAAAGGTTCATGGAGCCACGGTCTGTGTGCACTTTTTGATGAACTTGTTGACTTTTGTTTCCTTGTCACTCTTTCTCTATATATGGCCATCATTATTGTACTTGGAGAGAGAAAAATGAAAAAAAAGAAAAGACATTTCAGCCTTGCACTATCATACCTTATCTTCATACACAGGTAACATTCTTTCTCTGTCTCTGTAAGTTTCATTTCTGTAACATTCTGTGTATTTGGTGTTCTAAACCTATGGCCACATTTTCATTTTGTTGTAGCTATGTTTAGGTTGATGAGAATGTAATAGGTTTTTTGGAGCATGTTCGGTCATGGCTATAGGTCTGAATCTCATCTCTGAACTTTTCATTTTAAATCTACCTATTTTGTTTAGATCCCCAAAGTGGGTATTGTCTTTCTATGGTTTGGAACCCTAATATGGTTATACATTTTATCCTCTCTATTGATTTCCCTATATGGCTATAGTAGCATATACATTCTATCCCATGCATTTTGTGTTGGGTCTGAAACCCTAAATGAGTTTGAACAAAAATCATTTCTAGTCCTTCTGTAGATCTAGTCTTGACTGCAGCTGAGCATTTTGTGTACTCCCTTCTTTCAATGGCTTGAAACCCTTACTATGACTTTACATTTGTGTGTTCATGGCCGCGGCTGTAGCAATACATTCTTGTGAACATCTGGTGGTTGAGATGGTCAATCTGCAAACTGTCACTCCTTTTCTTTTGTATCCTGCAGGTATACTTTATGGGCTATGATATTTTGCACAATATCCATCATTATTTGTATTAGAAGGGCTCTTTGCTATCATGGCTTAATGGCTTTGATCTGTATGATACATTTTGTGCATTCTCCATTTGATTTGTTCACTATATTTTTTGTTTGGCAGATGATACTCGATATTTGGATATGATAATCCATTTTACCATAGTTCTATAATCTCTTTGCATTACTAATGTACTCCTTCAAAACAATCTCAGATTTGTTCACTACTCCTATAGATGCTCTTTATTCTGATGCATTTAAGGTCTCTCATTTGCATTGCAGTTACTTCTCCCTGTAGCATATACTTATCTCATTTTTATATTGTTATTGGCTATCCATGAACTCTGCATTTGTATGGTTCTACAGTCATGGCAAATACACTTGGAATTTATTTCACATGTGATTATGAATGAGAATAGTTTCTTCCTTCTGTATAATGATAGATGAGATATTAAATTAGTTTGATTGTTATTTAACTTTGTGACAAGATGTTTACTTGATCTGCAACACATGATATCCTGTTGATGTTATCAACTGTATACAATTTAAATCTTACTCAATGGAAATGATATTTTCTCCTTTTTGTAGATGGCAGCTTTGAATGTTTTGAATCATAGAAAATGAACACTTGAGTTAATCATTAGGTTGCGGCCTGCACAGTTACATCATTGGTAAAAAAAACTAAACCTTGAGACACATGTATACCACATGATATATACATGTTCTCTTTCTTCTATAGCACCTATATGGCATGGAGATAACAACTAAGTTGAAATGTATGATGTTCTGATAGATAATTTGCAAGATTTTGCTTTCATTCCACACACTTGTATACTCATGAACTACTGATGGCATATACCGATTCTGTTCTCTGCTCACAACTATGGATAAATCTTTTTGTTGCATCTTTGTCTAGACTCAATTTAGACTATAACACTTGGCATACATGTTGCAAACATTTTATTTCTATAACACCATATCACCAACAGTTATTGAAAGACTTTGGTAATGACGACTTATGTATGGCTGCTCCTTATGATGAATGTACCTTACTTCAACATGAAAGGGAAATGACAACATATGTTGTTCCATGATTTGTTGTCCACTTGCACTTTCAATTCATTTAAATCATGCATAAAATGATACTTATTTCTGATACTTCTTTGTGAGCAAACCATTAGGCACTATTACATGATATGTCCATTGGAAACCTCTAACATTCAAATCATGAAATGTACTTTTTGTTCCATACTTCTTTGATGTACACTATGAAAGATATAAAAATGAAATACCTATGAATGTCATTTTCCCAATGTCAGCTGAAGTAATGATGATAGCTGCCATGTGCATTAAATGCAGTCCCTTTACAGTTCAATTCATTTCCATGGTTGCATTTCATTACTTGAACTGTAATCATGACTATGTCCTGAAATAGAAATTGATGCATATGATTGCTTTTATTATTCCTTCAGTTTGTCATGCAAATGTGAATAATGATTCTTTCTTTTTCCATTCATCCCTTCTTAGATTAAGGTGAAGCAACATGCTAGGCTCAACCCTTGTGGGAGCCCACTTGACACCACATGCTGAATGTCTTCAATCAGCTACATGACTTATCCTATACCTGCACATGAAACAAATAGATTAGAATAAAACAATGATGTTCCATGATTGTTTCTTTCTGAGTTCCTTCTGCATATGGATGATTATCATTGATCAATGAACTATAATCAAAGTAGTATGCCTCTTCTGATAGGATATAGAATTTTCATAACCGGAGCTTCTAATGGGACGCTTCCCACATTTTTGTAGGTTCATGTTGAGATCAAGAGCAGGACAAGAGATAACTTCGAAGATCGACAATCCTTAAGGCAATGATGGCTATGACTTTCCTTTTCTATTCCTTAGATGCATAGTATTTTTTTATATCTGCATATGTTCAACTATAACCCACGGCTTGTGTGGGATATCTGATATGTCATTATTTCTTTCAATGCAATGCTTATTCTTTTATGTATTTCAACTTGTAAATGAATAATCATTGTGATGAATGAAATACTTATCTCTCTTGATTGTTCTGCAATGCAATGAATGATCTGAAATCTTTTCCTCCTTTTTGAACAACTAAACTACATTTAATATTGAAACATAATAACTATGCAACTAAGTCATAACAAAAGAATGTTAACCCTTACTCAAGAAAAAAAGAATTTGTCACATCTACTTAGCCAATTTTGAGTTGTGGTCATAAATGGTAACAATGGTATTTTAGAAAGATTCTCTACTTCTTTTACAAGGAGCAACTATATTCGATTGATATCCAATGAATGAAAAACTAGTATTTGTTTTAACCAGAAAGAAAGATAAAGATGATGTTTTTAACCAAAAAGCAATAAAGGCAAAGCATATCCAAATATCAAACAAACGAACAAAATTTCAAGGGTTTCCACCACACTAACATCAATGAAATAATGAAGAATTACACCATACATCATACAATCACCACCATGAATCATATACCAAAAGATAAATAACTCTCAGCAATGAGCAGAAATAGAAATATCCAATTGCTTCAATATAGAAATAGCATCAACATCAACAGTAACATATCCAACATAGGAAGAATATGAATCCAAACAGCCATAACACAAAGTTTACGATCGCACAAAACTCCACTATACTGATTTCTATTTCATATATAAAGCAATTGAACAGCAAGCAAAATTGATCTATCACCAACACAAAGTTTGCCAAAAGATCCATACATTGACTGGCTAATTAAATTTATAGTCAGTTAGTCACATAACCATCTTTAAAACCTAATAGCTTCTTGAAGATAACCGATTAAAAGAAGTTTAAACATTAATTAAAAATAGGGCCCTCTAGAGCCAATAGTTTTTGAGCAAATATGAAAATATAACTAAAGAATAAGAAAAGAAGTTCAATTGAGGATTGTCACATCCTCCTCTTCAGCATCACATTCTTGTGTCATTTCCTTCTCCTTCACCTATTCATATTCATTTCATGTGCCATCTTGCACCATTTGAGCTACTTGTTCCCTTAGCTTTGCCTTGTAAGCCTTATACCTATTGATAATTGGTGATAAATATATTCCAATTAGAGTCCTAGTCATGCTGATTCGGTGTTTCTTCTTGCTTACTACTCTATCTGCATCGATCACATTTTGATGAATGTCATCGAGCTCACTCTTGATAGTCTTGATATAAGAAGCAATTTTTGCAAGTTTGCCAAGTGACTCCCCTGTTATGGTGTCATAGTTCACCATTTCTTTAGTCACTAATTTCTTAAAACTTTGTTTGATCTCTTTAATATCTATCAGCTTGTCATCATCATTACCAGTGACTTCTATTTTTATGATGGCAAAGTAGGTTTTAATTCTTATCATTTATGAATAGTAGAGTGCAATTGCATTTCTCATTTCATCCTTAGCCGATATTAGGACACACAACTTCCACTCAATTATATCAGCCCATATAGTGCATTTAATTCTCCATGATCACTCAAGACTTTTTTAGCCACTAAGATATATTGGCATCTATATTGGCCATTTCTTGTATCTCCTTTGAGACTAAAGATAGGTTTTTATGGTCGCTTATAGTTGTTTGGAACTCCACTATTAAAGCCTCCCTTTTATTAGGAATAGAACCAAACAATTTGACAGCCTCCTCAATGAACAAAAGACCATAAAAATGTCCTTTTCTACCCACTGGTCCATGGCATTATTCAGGGTTAATGATCTTTTCATTTGTTATAATAAATTAGGATTAGGGGCACTAACACTCATATTAGGTGGGGCTTGTGTTGGGGGTGTTGTTATCTTTACAACTGACTAAATGAACATGGACATTTAATTTACTTGTGCACACAACTTAGTGTTATCTCCTTGTTCCTTCTTGACCCTTTTTGATAGATTTGTAACTGAATACTTAGCATGATAGATATCCCCCTCAATGGTTGAGGGTCCCAAGTCCACTTTGCTCATACTGAAATCAACCTCAGTCACTTCATCTTCATTCTTATTCCCCATTGGCTCTGCAATTTTCAAAAACTAGTTTCCTAAGGCAGAATCAGTTACCATTCTTGACATCCTTCTGGCACATTTAGGCTTGGGAGTGCCCTGCAGTAACTTGTCCATAGTATCTACACTAGTATCCACAATTGGAGTATATCTTTTTCTTCTTTTCAACTACTTTCTTTAACCATGTACTCATTACACCATCCATATGCATAGGTGGATAATTGTACTTTAGGGGTTCACTTAAATTGGGTGAATTTGGGGTGCTTAGCAAGGACTATAGCACATTATCTTCTCCTAGCTGAGTAAAAATCAAGGAATCACTATCACTTGCAAGATTACTAATAAGGGGCACGTGGCCTGCTTTTGATGGAGAATCAACCAATCTAGTGTTACTCTTCGTTGGTTGACAATCTTGTTCACACATTGTCTTCAAACTACTAATCTCTTCAGAGGGCCTTTCACCATCGCCACTCGATTGTGATCAAAGTCTTTGAAGAGTTGGGTCCAAATTTGATGACCTTTTCTGAGAGAGTGTGGCTTGGGATTTGTTCTATCCCTGAGTTGATGAATCCTTAGGTGCTGCTGAACCAACTTGTTCTCTAATCTTTCCTTTTAACCACTTCTCTATTCTTCTTATCACATGGAAATAATGGAATTTAATATCAATGGTCTCCTCCTCCAACCACTCCACAGGAGGTAGGGGTTGCAATGAGGCATCATGATATCCCTCTTCTAGAATATTGGAATTATCATCAACCATGTCAGGAACTCACATAGGCAATTCAAAAGCACAAATTTGATCGATGGTCAACCTCATCCAATTCCCTTTTTGTACTTCCCTTTCCTTCAAACAATCTTCTTAAAAATCCTCAAGTTGGGGCTTCTGTTGATATGTGATGGTGTCAGACTGTCATTGATGTCAAAAAGGCCTTGTAGGATCTTGGGTTGATATTAGTGAACATCTGAAGGTCACTAATCAGGAGGTAAATGCAAGAGGTTGATGCAAGTTGAGGTTATACTTCAAAAGATAAGGACTTGCTTCATATGTGTGTTCTTGCTTCATCAAGAGTTGTGTGAAGTTGTTGACATGAGTTGTCATATCACAACTTGTTGATACAGATGACATGATATGCAGTTGCAGTGGCTTAGTCATTTGATCTCAGTGAAACACAGTAGTCTTCAACATGATTTGATATCTAGGTGTATGGTTGCATTTTGGAGGTGTTTGTTGTTTGGCATTCTCTACAATAAGGTTGGTATTATGCGTGGCATACTCTGTATCAAGGATTGGTTTCATTATAATAGAGGTGGTCTCATGAGTTATAATAGTTCATATGTGTTGAAGTATTGGATCATATAGCTCATGGCTCAAAAAGGTTTACTCATAACTCTTTCAACGATGCCTTGAATTTGATGCTTATGGTTTCATGGTCATATTTTGGGATTGATCTTCATATCAAGACATCAAGATCATCAAGATTGCCAGGAGTTATGAGGAATCATGTTTTTGATATTGACATGTTTTCTATTTCATATTAGAATATATATGAATCATGCTCATCATCAAGGGTTGTTGGATTGAGTTGATTGCAGGTTGTCATCATCATCAAGAATCTTCATCAGGAGGATAGATGTTGTGCATTACATATGATAATGGTATTAAGGTTTGATCATGACAAATGGCAGAGTATTTCAGAGATGTTGCAAGACTTATATCTTGACAGATACATTTTAGGTTGTTTTGATGATTCACATAAAAGGTTTTGAACGGAGTTTAAAAATACTAAATTCTAACATGACTATCTCTTTACTCTCTCCTATCACAAACACGTAGCACCTTTTGTTATAAAAGGAGGTTGACCTGCAGTTGAAGGTAAAAGTCACTTGAGTGACTTTCTAAAGGGTTTAAGTGTCGTGTGATAACCGGTCCCATTATCTTCTTTACCTCTTGCTGTGGTTTCATCCTTATATGGGGAGTGGCCTTTTTAGTTTGAATTTTTTTAAGACCACTAAAGTTGTTTTTAAAAGGCACCGAATATCTTATTCAAGGAAAAGCATTTAAAAGCTTTATAAAATTTGGGGCACATTTGGTGCATTGTTTTTAGAAGTTTTTTTTAGGAATTTTTAAAAAAATTTCTATTTTATTTTCCTTTTAAAAAGGCATGAGATTTGGGAACCTAAGGATGGATATGAGTTTTTTATGAGGAAAGTGTTTTTTGAAGATACTATTATTTTGTGAGCAGAGGATATTTTTGGAGCTATTTTTTTTTATGATTTGATTTACACTTGCAGATTGAGAAGATGAATTTATAGAGAGAAAAGAAAAATTGGATCAAGGAATTTTTTGTACAAGGTTTATGAAGAAAACATTTCCAGAAAGATTTTTTGAGAAGAAGAAGAAGCTCAACGGATTTGAATGTAAAAGCATGGAAGTTTTTAAGGAGAATTGTTTTTTTTCAGATCATAGAATATGAAGGGTTTTTGAAAATAAATTTGATTTATTTTTTGCAGATGGATTGATGTTTTAAGATTGATATTTCATTGAAGATTTTTTATTTTGTGAAGATATTTGCAAGGGGAAATTGAATAGTTTTTTTTTTTTTATGCTCAGAGAACATGAAGAGTTTTTAATGGGGCTTGATATTATATGATTTTGTTTGGAGATGTTTTTTTTGTAGATATAAGGAGAAGAATTTGAAGAGTTATTAAAGAATTGAATAGGCATAGAGGAATATGAAAAGATTTTTTCTTACAGGTGGAAGGATATTCAATTTGTATAAAATTATTTTTTAGGTGCATTGAATATAAGTCTTGGGAGATAGACATGAAATATACAGATCATGAGTTTTTAGAGGTTGAATATATAGTGTGTGTGGAATAGCATACAGAAATGAAGACATTTTCTACAAGATCCTCTTGAAGAGAAAAGAAAGATGAGAATATGATACTGGGTATGTGATGAAGAAAGAGTGTTGAGTTATGCAGAGATAATCAGATGAATTGTTATGCAGGTGTGAATGAATTGAGAATTGAATGGAAATAGAGTATCCCTCTAATCTTGTTTATTACTTCTATTGGTGATTTGGTTTGCCAGTGAGGCCTTGTATTAGCCAATGAGGCTTGTAGGTTAGTGAGATCTATTTGTTTGCCAGTGAGGTATATCTATGTAGGAAGTGGGTGCTTATGTTTGGTATTGGAGTTGGTGCTCCATAAGGAGTTGGTGCTCCTAGATACAATTTGTATAGCCAGTGAGGCATGCTTTTCAGTTAAGCCAGTGAGGCAGTTTTGAGTGGTTTTTCTACCCCGAGAGGGTTTTCCACTCCAGTAATTCTTGTGTTAATGATATGCTTCTATGTGTGTATTTGCTTCTATGTTAAGATTTATCTCTATGTGGTCCTGCTCCTAATTTTCATTATCAAACTTGTACATATATGTGTAATAGTTTATTAATGACTTGCTCTTTCTGAGTCTTGTAAATTAAAAGTTATAATAAGTTGCAAAAATTTATGCAACACTAATTCACCCCCCCTCTCAGTGTTGTCCTAGACTCCTACAATTGGTATCAGAGCCAAGTTCCCTTTTTGAAGCTTAATCATCTCGGGTAAGTCCCGGTAGTGGAGTTCAATGGGTAAGTATAGAAGAAATAAGAACATGAGAAATGTAAAGCTTCATTCTGGTCAAAAGACACAAAAGACATCATCCATACCAGATGTTGATATCAAGTCAGTTGATAAAGATGTTCCCCAAGTTGAATCTAATATTGTATTAGAAGAAAAAGTTTCAAGAGTTCCTCAGTTTGATGGTTCAGATTTTTTAGTTTGGTATGTTAGAATGCAAGTGTATTTATCCTCTTTAGGATATGATGTTTTAATGTCAGTTGAGAATGGTTATTGTATTACTACAAATAACAAAGAATCCCTTGAATGTAATGATATTACAAAGAAGGCCATATTATCTGCTCTTTCTAATGATGTTACTTGTAAAGTTATCGATTGTGTTACAGGTCAGGATATGTGGAGGAGATTGACAAGAATTTATCAAGATAATGATAAAGAAGAGGACACTCTGGTGTGTGAAGAAAGTGGCAATGAAAGGAGACTTTCAAATGAAGGAGTTGAAGTTCAATCCCAATTAGATTTAGAAGAAGCTAGCATCACAAGTAATGATGAACAAGATTGTGAGATTGATTTGGAAGGAGAGCTCATATATGCTCTGAGTGAGCTCAAGAATTATAAGAAAGAGAACTAGAAATTAATGTTGCAGCTGCAACAAGAAAGAGAATCTAAAGTCAATGTACTTTCAGAACTTGAAATTGTATCTACAGATTTTGAAGAGGCCAAATGTCAAATTATAAGTTTAAAGACATATATTGATGATTCAGACAAACTAATTGCTAGATTAAAGACAAAAATTAAAGAAGCTAAGAGGATAGATGATATCTCAAAATCTAACCTTGAAGTTAGAAGGATTGAGAATCTGAAATTAGAGGGTGATATTATCAGTCTGAGAAAAGAGTATGATGGTCTCAAGGCTTTATCTAAGAAGTATAAGGAGTTTGAAGAAAGCACAAGCAAGCTACATGAGATGCTTGGTAAACAAAAACTATATGGAGACACTACTCAACTTGGTTTTGAAGAAGGAGAAAGTTCAAAAGCTAGAGAGACTCCCAAAAAGAAGATTGATTTGAATGCTGCCACTAAAAACAAAATGCATAATCAAAGAAGAAGAAATTTTAGAAGAAATGCTCCTGTTAGACAAGCATACATGTACAAGTATAATTATTCTATTAATGGTTATTGTTATACATGTAATCATTTTGGACACAAAGTAATTGTTTGTAGAAGGAATACTGACATTATTTGTTACAAGTGCAATAATGTTGGACATATACAAAGAAATTGTAAAAGATATGATTCTACATGGAAGTTTAATGTGAGTTCTCAAAGGTACTATCAGTCATCTGATTATGATTGTAATATAGTTTGTTACAATTACAACTCTCCTGGTCATAAAGCTCATAGTTGTAGAAAAGCATCATCTAATTTGATAGGTTGGAAATGGAAAGAGGCATAAAAGGTTTGGAGGAAGAAAGCACCTGTGAAAATTTGGAAGTAGAAAGAAAGTAAAGAGAAGTCAAAATCTAAGCATGTGCATCTTGCACAAGTCACTTCATCAATTGCATAACAGATAGCATGAAGTAAGGGGGAGTTGTTCATGTTCTATCAATTATCCCCAAGAAGTTACAGGAGGAGATTAGTTGATGTTTATTATCTTGTTTTGTTTATCATGCTTGCCTGATAATGTTTGATATGAAGGTTATGATGATATTGAGTTTTAGTGTATGTTAGTAATACAGGTGTTCATGATCAGTGACATGTTTAGTGATTCATATAAGGTGTTCAAAAGCTCTCTACACTTGATCTTATTTGCATACTATTCATATCATGTTGGTACTTACAAAAATTGTGTTGCAGTTTAGTGTGATCTTGCTTGTCAAGGCAAAAAGCTTAAGATGTTCTCAAGAAGCTCTTATTAGAAATCAGATATGTTGGCTAAGGAGGTTACAAATGAAAGAAGTCAATTCATAATTCTTGTCTCTGCATTTGTTTTTTTTTGCAAAGTTTTGTTGCAGGAAGAACTTGGTGTTTAGTCTTGATGGGCTGATTTGAATGATAAAGTCAAGTGGCAGGAGTTATTGTTGATTGTAGTATTTTTAGATGTGGTTTTGTATATATCAGATTTGACAGTATGTTGTAAAAAGATGTGCAGGAACACCAAGATAGTCTTCATTTATTTAGATGGTCTTCATTCTTTTTCAAGTCAAAAAGGGTGTGCAAGAATAGATTGGTTGCAGGATGATAGTTCATGTTGAAAGCCTTTGGCAAGGACATCTCTTGTGTGTTATTCATGTCATCATGGATTGTAATTCATACTAATTTTTATTGGTGAAAAGTGTAATGTTTGCATGAAATTCAAGTTCATGTAATCAAGGAGTCAGTTTGATGATCATATCTATTACCTTGTTGAGTTATGTTTTATGACATCTATCTTGAAGCTTTCAGGTGATTTGGAGATAGTGTTTCACTTGTTTCATTGATGATCTTCTTCAGACAAAGTTCTTCAAGCTATGATATTGATGGTGATATCTTGTATTTCATCAGAGGAAGTTAAAGGTATGTTTTGAATCACCAATAACAGATGATAATATTCAAAAAGGTTTGTCATATGTTGGATTCAAGATTGTTATCATCATAAATCAGCTCTTGTTCAAATGTTAACAGGAGTTTATGTCTTCAAGGTGCTCATAATGCAATGTGATTATAATTGTTATGATCAAGCTATAACATCTTTCAGTGGAGTTGTTCTCAGGAGGAGTTAATTCAGGCTTTGTCATCAGATGTCAAAAAGGGGGAGAAAGAGAGAATGCTTCATGAAGTTTTGCCATCAATGACAAAGGGGGAGATTGATGGTGTTAGATTGTCATTGATGTCAAAAAGGTCTTGCAGGATCTTGGGTTGATATTAGTGAACATCTGAAGGTCACTAGTTAGGAGGTAAGTGCAAGAGGTTGATGCAAGTTGAGGTTATACTTCAAAAGATAAGGACTTGCTTCATCAAGAGTTGTGTGAAGTTGTTGACAAGAGTTGTCATATCACAGCTTGTTGATACAGATGACATGATATGCAGTGGCAGTGGCTTAGTCATTTGATCTCAGTGAAACACAGTAGTCTTCATCATGATTTGATATCTAGGTGTATGGTTGCATTTTTGAGGTGTTTTTTGTTTGGCATTCCCTGCAATAAGGTTGGTATTATGTGTGGCATACTCTATATCAAGGATTGGTTTCATTATGGTAGAGGTGATCTCATGAGTTATAATAGTTCATATGTGTTGAAGTATTGGATCATATAGCTCATGGCTCAAAAAGGTTTACTCTTAAGTCTTTCAAGGATGCCTTGAATTTGATGCTTATGGTTTCATAGTCACATTTCGAGATTGATCTTCATATCAAGACATCAAGATCATCAAGATCATCAGGAGTTATGAGGAATCATGTTTTTGATATTGACATGTTTTCTATTTCATATTAGAATATATATGAATCATGCTCATCATCAGGGGTTGTTGGATTGAGTTGACTGCAGGTTGTCATCATCATCAAGAATCTTCATTAGGAGGATAGATGTTGTGCATTACATATGACAGTGGTATTAAGGTTTGATCATGACGAATGGCAGAGTATTTCATAGATGTTGCAAGACTTATATCTTGACAGATACATTTTATGTTGTTTTGATGATTCACATAAAAGGTTTTGAATGGAGTTTAAAAATACTAAATTCTAACATGACTACCTCTTTACTCTCTCCTATCACAAACAAGTAGCACCTTTTGTTATAAAAGGAGGTTGACCTGCAGTTGCAAGTAAAAGTCACTTGAGTGAGTTTCTAAAGGGTTTAAGTGCCATGTGATAACCGGCCCCATTATCTTCTTTACCTCTTGCTGCAATTTCATCCTTATATGGGGAGCGGCCTTTTTAGTTTGAATTTTTTTAAGACCACTAAAGTTATTTTTAAAAGGCACTGAATATCTTATTCAAGAAAAAGCATCTAAAAGCTTTATAAAATTTGGGGCACATTTGGTGCATTGTTTTCAGAAATTTTTTTTGGAAATTTTAAAAAAATTTCTATTTTATTTGCCTTTTAAAAAGGCATGAGATTTGGGAACCTAAGGATGGATATGAGTTTTTTATGAGGAAAGTTTTTTTTGAAGATACTATTATTTTGTGAGCAGAGGATATTTTTGGAGCTTTTTTTTTTGGTGATTTTATTTACTCTTGCAGATTGAGAAGATGAATTTATAGAGAGAAAAGAAAAATTGGATCAAGGAATTTTTTGTACAAGGTTTATGAAGAAAACATTTCCAGAAAGATTTTTTGAGAAGAAGAAGAAGCTCAACGGATTTGAATGTAAAAGCATGGAAATTTTTAAGGAGAATTGTTTTTTTGCAGATCATAGAATATGAAGGGTTTTTGAAAAGAAATTTGATTTATTTTTTGCAGATGGATTGATGTTTTAAGATTGATATTTCATTGAAGATTTTTTATTTTGTGAAGATATTTGCAAGGGGAAATTGAATAGTTTTTTCTTTTTTATGCTCAAAGAACATGAAGAGTTTTTAATGGGGCTTGATATTATATGATTTTGTTTGGAGATGTTTTTTTTGTAGATAGAAGGAGAAGAATTTGAAGAGGTTATTAAAGAATTGAATAGGTACAGAGGAATATGAAAAGATTTTTTCTTGTAGGTGGAAGGATATTCAATTTGTATAAAATTGTTTTTCAAGTGCATTGAATATAAGTCTTGGGAGACAAAGATGAAATATATAGATGATGAGTTATTAGAGGTTGAATATACAGTGTGTGTGGAATAGTATATAGAAATGAAGACATTTTCTACAAGATCCTCTTGAATAGAAAAGAAAGATGAGAATATGATACTGGGTATGTGATGAAGAAAGAGTGTTGAGTTATGCAGAAATAATAAGATGAATTATTATGCAGGTGTGAATGAATTGAGAATTGAATGGAAACAGAGTATCCCTCTGATCTTGTTTATTACTTCTATTGGTGATTTGGTTTGCCAATGAGGCCTTGTATTAGCCAGTGAGGCTTGTAGGTCAGTGAGACCTATTTGTTTGCTAGTGAGGTATATCTGTGAAGGAAGTGGGTGCTTCTATTTGGTATTGGATTTGGTGCTCCTAGATACATTTTGTATAGCCAGTGAGGTAGTTTTGAGTGGTTTTTCTACCCCGAGAGGGTTTTCCACTCCAGTAATTCTTGTGTTAATGATATGCTTCTATGTGTGTATTTGCTTCTATGTTAAGATTTATCTCTATGTGGTCCTGCTCATAATTTTCATTATCAAACTTGTACATATATGTGTAATAGTTTATTGATGACTTGCTCTTTCTGAGTCTTGTAAATTAAACGTTATAATAAGCTGCAAAAATTTACATAACACTGATTCACCCCACCTCTCAGTGTTGTCTTGGACTCCTACATAGTTGTCCTCTTTACGCAATTTCAGACCTGTAGCTATTGGTGTAGGGGCAGGTTTACTATTCTCCATTTTAAATCTCTTCACAATCTGATTGGCATAGTTAGTTTGTGAAATAAATATGCCATGCTCTATTTGTTTGACCTTAATGCCAACAAAATACTTTTGTAGACTAAGTCTGTCATCTCAAACTCATTCTTGATTGCCTCTTTGAAATCAACAATGACAAGATCACTATTGCCAGTAAAAATTAGATCATCTACATACATTTAGCAACAATCAAAATATTACCTTTAGTTGCTTTGATCTAAAGAGTGGGTTCACTACTGCTTGTGCTAAAACCATTACTCACTAAATATGAGTTTATTCTATTGTACCATGCCCTAGGTGCTTGTTTCATCCCATAGAGGGCTTTCTGGAGCCTATATACTTTATCCTCTTGTTCTGGGACTTCATAGCCAGGTGGCTGCTCCACATACACTTCCTCTTTCAGCACTCCATTCAAGAAGCCTGACTTTACATCCATTTGAAACTCCTTCCACTTGTGTTGGGCTAGTATTGCTATGACTACCCAAACTATTTCTAGCCTTACAACTGGTGCATATGTCTCATCATAATCTCTTCCAGTCTGTTGTTTGTACCCTTTGACAACTAGCCTTGCATTATGTCTTTCAATCTTTCCTTCAGCAGTAGACTTGGTCTTATAGACCCACTTAACTCCAATTACTTGTTTACCCTTAGGTAAATGAGTTAGCTGCCATGTGTCATTCATCTCTATGGAATCCAATTCTTCATCGATGGCCTTACACCATTTCTCTTCTTTCATAGCTTCTTCAAAGTGCATTGGATCACTACAAGAAAATAATGCAAAATCCAAATTCTCATCCATATCATCATACCTTGTGCTGTCATAAATCTCCTTCACACTCCTTGTCCTCTGTGGCATCAATGATGCGAGTGTAGGGTCTAAATTACCTCTAGAGTTGTTGTTGTTCTGACCTCCAAAGCTATTGTACTACTGACCTTTAGAGCTGCTGCTTTGCTAAACTCTGGAGCTACAGATCTCTAGAGTTGTAGACCTCCAGAGTTGCTGATCTCCGTAGATGCTATGCTGTTGTTCACCTCTAGAGCTACTCTATTGAACACCTCTGGAACTACTGTTCTCCAATGCTCTACAATAGTTTCTCCCTGAGATGTTGCTCCCCATAGTTCCTCTAGAGTTGCTGTCCTCCGGAGCTTCTTCATCTTCAAGGGGTATTGTAACTGAAATACCTGTGGTGATGTCCACCATTCCATCCCATTCTTCATTCGCAATGAACTCAACATCCCTGCGGATCTAACCCTTTTTGGTGATGGGATTATACAGTTTGTAAGATTTTGACTCTTCACTATAGCCTATGAAGATACATTTTTCACCTCTATCATCAAATTCTTGCCTCTTCTCTTTAGGCACAAATGTATATGCCACACACCCAAAGATTCTTAGGTGTTCAACACTCCATTTGCTGTGTGTCCATGCCTCTTGTGGAATCTTATCATGAATAGCCTTTGTAGGACACCTATTTAATAGGTAGACCGATGTTGCTATAGCTTCACGCCAAAAATCATGTGATAGTCATTTTTCTTTTAGCATGCTTGCTGCCATCTCTTGAATGGTTCTATTTTTCCTTTCAGCCACTCTATTTTGTTGTGGAGTATACCTAGTTGTAAACTGCTTTTCTATGCCTTCATTCCTGCAAAAATTTAAAAATTCCTTAGAGATATATTCTCCTCCTCTGTCTGCTCTTAGGGCTTTGATATAGTGACCACTTTGCTTTTCAACTGATGCCTTAAACCACTTGAATTTCTCAAAGGCTTTTGATTTGTTCTTCAAAAATAAACCCAGATTTTTCTGTTGTAATCATCTATGAATGTCATAAAATAAGTATTTCTAGCCAAGGTGTGGGTTTTCATGGGACCACACAAATCTGAGTGCACCAACTCCAATGGTGCCTTTTCTCTCCTAGAATACCCTAATTGAAAGGGTTGCCTTTGCTTCTCTCCTAAAATGCAGGCCTCACATTTTCCATCGGGCTCTACAATGTTCGGTAGCCCTCTAACAATGCCTTTCTTGGACATTAAACTCAAACCAGAAAAGCTTAAGTGCCCATACCTCAAATGCCACAATTTGGATGGGTCTTTGATGACTGTCCTAAAAGGGTGATTGTTGTCCCACTGTTGTGAACGCCAGAGATAGTGCTGGAGACTCTATGTGTATCTTAAGAGGAAACATTTTGTTTCTTGTCATCTGCACTGCTGCAATCACTTTCTTACTACCTCCTTTGTCAAATATTGTGCACTCTCCATTTTCTATCAGGATTCTATAACCATTTTGGACCATTTGTCCAATGCTCAATAGGTTATGTTTTATGCCAGGGGCATAGTATACATCCTAGATTTTCCTTCTTTCACCATTCTTAGACTGAATGTTGACTGAAAATTTTCCCATTACAGGAACTTGCTCATTATTTCCCATTTTTATTTTAGTTTTAATGTTGCTATCTATGGAGGCAAAGAAGTATTTATTTCCACTCATGTGGTTGCTACAACCACTATCTAGATACCATACTTCATCACTACTCCTCTCAGCAAGGTTGCAAATAATAAATACATTTGACTATTTTTCATTTTTAGCCTTGTTCTCATTTGTTACATTAGCATTTTGGCCTCCATGATCACGATGTTTCTTTCTACACTCACTAGCATAATGACCAAACTTATGATAGTAATAACATTGAACATTGCTTTTGTCATACCTCTGATTAGAACTATTCTTCTTCTTTTCTTGATAGTTTGGCTATGAGCTGCTTGCCTCTTCTTGGCTATTTGAAACTCCTCTTCCAGAGTTACTTCTTGCTCTACCTCTTTGACCTCTACCTCTGTTATTTCTTCCTCTTCCCCTACCTCTTCTATTAGTTTGAGCCTTGAAGGCTTACTCAAGGGAAGGAGCGGATCTATTCAACTGCTACTCATGGCTTTGTAGAGAGCCCATCAACTCATCCATGGTCATCTTGGACAAGTCCTTTGTCTCTTCAATGGTTATGACAATAGGGTCAAATCTAGAAGGTAGACTCCTTAGGATTTTCTCAACAATCCTTTGATCATCCATGATTTCTCCATTTATCCTTAGCTAATTTATCATGGTAGAAACCCTAGTGTGAAAGTCTAAAATAGACTCACTCTCCTTCATCTGTAGGGTCTCAAAATCTCTTCTAAATAGCTAGAGTTTCACTGATCTCACCTTGTCAATTCCCTTATAGCTGTTCTACAATATTTCCCATGACTGTTTTGAGTAGTTTACTATTGCAATGTGGGGGAAAATAGCCTCTCTCAAGGCTACCTCAATTAGACTGAGGGATTTTGCATTCTTCATTCTTGTTTCCTTCAACTAGTTTCTTTGAGCATTAGATAGGGTTGCATAAGCTGTTGGGTCTGTGGTGTCTGTGAACCCATTGATGACCAACTCCCATAGGTCATTAGCAACCAATATTGTCTTCATCTTCTTAGCCCATATGTCATAGTTCTACCCATCAAATGTAGGTGGCTGCTGCCATCCTTTGTTGTCCCCACCTGCCATGCTTCTTATATCTAAGAAGGCTAATAATGCCTAGACAAACTAGGGCTTATATAAAACATCCACAAAAAGTCTCTAACTGCCCATAAAAATAGGGATCTGATACTACTTGTTGGCAAGCAGGGGGATTTTGCTTGATGTCCAAAACAAAGCTACAACAATGTGGACACCACAGAAAAACAAACACAAACACAAGAGAGAGAGAGAGCAGAGTACACAGAAACAAGAAATTATATATTATATTTTCCTCTTTCCAAAATTACATTCAAAACTTCATACACATTCAATGGCAAACTTACTGCTCTATTTTCTGATTTGCCCAATCACTGGACCTTCCACAAAAACATTCACCTTCTATTCTCTGCTATTCTGTTGTTTCCTTCTGTTGCAATCTTCTTCTTCTCTGCTAGAACATTCCCCTTACATCTGCTACTGTAGGATTTCCTTCTCTTTGTCTTTTTCTCTCTAACTCTTTTCTTTTGTTGCTGTAGGCTATCACTCACATTCATACGGTCAACTCTTTTTCCCTCTTATTTGTCTCATTATTTCATGCACAAAAATAGGTTCTCAAAACCATTTCAAATTCAAACTCACCTACTAGAATGAATGTTGGCAGGAGCAACAGATGTTGGGGGAAGATTTGAAAATCCCCAAGTCTGACGCGGGGGTAGGCTGGAGTTAATACGCTAACAAAGATTAATAAATTCCAACAAATTTCCTAGCTAGGACATTTTACAACGTACTAGATATTTAAGGTTTACTAGTCCAATATCCCACATACATAGTCGTAGCTTCCATGGGTTTGTTTGTATTTATCCAGCAATCAGATGAATGTGTTTAAGGAACTCAAAATATAAATCTATAAATACAAGAGTTGCAAAGAGAAGGTATTAATTAGTGAGAGGTACCAAAATAATCATTATCATGGTCACAGTGATGGAGGGCGTGAGGGCAATAGTGCTTCTGAAGGCATGAATAGAATCTTTAAGGGAGCGTTTATGCTTAAAATAGGAGCTAGATGATATAGGTGTGTCCATTCAAATATAACTATTTAAGAATGGTTTATATTTTTATTTTAAATTGAAAAATATAGTGATGGATGAATTAGGCATTCGATCAAACAATTCACCTACTTTTTTTTATCCTTCATTTCTATATACATGTCTACAAGAGTAGTTGCAACTACAAACTCTATCGAAATAGGGTTAGGGCTTCAATTTTATTTAGGAAAAATTTGATTTTATCAAAATAAAATATCAATAAAATGGATGTATCCTTGCTTTTTCCTTTCTTTTCATATCTTTAATTTATTATTTCATGGTTGTCATTCAATATTGGATGATATAGGTGTGTCCACACAAATATAACTATTTAAGAACGATTTATATTTTTATTTTGAATTGAACTGTGATGGCTTAATTTGGACTATCTTTTTTTCTTGTCACCTTCATTTGCTTCTATAATCTTAACATTTTATTGTAATCTTAACATTGTAGCCTACTATGACCTTGTGTCTCTACAATATGGGTTACATCCTCACATGTCCATGCTCTTGTAATCCATGAGATGAGATCTCTTAGGCATTATATAAAATAGTTCACTTGCCTTTTCTATCCTTTATTTCTATATACATGTCTACCATAGCAGTTGCATCTATCCAACTACAACTAGGGATTCAATTTTAATTTAGAGAAAAAATTATTTTATTAAAATAAAATGTCAATAAAATGAATGTATCTTTACTTTTTGGTTTCTTTTCATATTTTTAATTTATTATTTCATGGCTACCATTGGATATTGGATGATATTGGCATGTCAACTCAAAGTGGCTAGAAATACAAAGGGTACTTATGTCATCTTGTTGCCATATACTCCCAACATCAACCCACCAAGATTTTGTAGTGACTCTATTCAAGGAATTATCATCTCTTTCCCCAATTGAAACTTGAATCGATGAACTAGGAAGTAAGTTTAATGTAGCAAGGTGGATTTATGAAGCTATAATATTAATCTTTGCCTACATGGAAATATTAAAAAATACTTCCTCCAATGTTTCAAGGCTTAGTTAAATATCAAAAATTCTCACATCCTCCTCTCTATCTTCTAAATTTCTCCAATGAAGTTGAGCAATTCAACAAATTTTATATAAGCCTTATTCTCTTCCTTTTGTTCTAAATTCAATCTATTTTTAACTAAGTGCTTTACTTGTTCATATTGACACCCACTACCCTTTGTCTACAAGGAAATATTTCAATTTTACAACAACCACTTCCTTTTATGTGATTGCTACCTTTTCTAGCCTAGCATAACTAGTTTATGAAGTAAAATCAAGATTTGTGTACACCATTCACATCTGGGAGTACATTGTCAAACTAAATGGTGAGGATGAACCACATAGAGAAAGTTGTTCTGAGCTGCTAGAAAATGTCATACACTATAATAACACATTAATCATATGCTAGAGGAAACTTTAATCTATTGGACCAACTCATTCCTTCACCTTGTGTTTTGGATGTTACTCCCCCCAATTTACCTTGCAATATTAGAATTTATTCATAAACTATTGACTTCAAATTTCAAACTCAAATATCTTATATTGCCTTATTTTTAGCTTCTGATAGTTGTCTTCGGAAAGTAAATCGCCATGTTTTAATTCCTTTTGTAATATGTAATATTACTATTTAGGATAGTCAATTATGAGTATGTAACTTCCATTCAACATAAACCAAACAATTTCACCATATAATACACTAGTCTAACCAAACTAAGCACTATGTTGTATCTGGATGTTTTAGATTCTAAAATTTTCTTGGACCCTATCAAATATTATCTTCATACTTATAAGTTTCCACTCATTAGCTTTTGACAGTATAGTGTGGTATTTACTAAGCTTAACATATTGACACATTGCATGCACTATGAACCCTTCAAACCCATCATCAATGTCGACATGAAAAATTGTGCGTTATTTGTGGGATATTAGAAAACAACAGGGTAATAGAAATTTTTTGTTATAATAATGTTATTCCAAAGTTTTTCCTATTCCCAATATTTAATACAGGATTTGAGTATTCAAAACTCAGATTTTCTTACTCCCAATCTTGACATGTTTTTTAGGCTAGAATCTTTTTCCATTTTTTACATTTTAATTTTTAATGTACACTTTGTTAGTGTAATTAAGCTCACTTAGTCGATTATATTTAGATACACTAAATTTAGGTGCTCTTGTGCTTTTATTAGCACGTCTATGTTTAGAATAGGTGTCTAAACTTAGCTTATCCTATGTTAAGTAGTTGCATGCCTAATTTTTGGCCACTACTATTGTTGGGCTTGCTTTCTTATTTATGGCACGTCTAAACATAGTGGGGCTCTAGCCTATATGGACTCATTCATGTGAGCTAATACATTATCCAGTTTGTTTTGCATATTTCTTGTGTCTTTGATAGATATGAGTGTGTGACAGTTCATCTTTCGTGACTCTTGTTGGTGTTTGCAATCCTCCACTCTATCTTGCTCAAATCTACATGGTATCAGAGCTTTTATGGTAAGGTTGTGAACCTATGCATTCAATTTCCTTGAGCATAGAATTCAATGTTTTCATTACTGGGTCAATTTGGAAACTCTCTTTGTTGTGAGGTGTGAAACTTGCCGCAGAGGTCATTTTTCTTTCTTCTTTGGCAGTGTTTTTTGCAGAGAAGACCATTACTTGACTGCAGGGACATTTTCTCTCAAGAACAGAGTTTTTTTTAGTGTTGGCATGTTCTTCCAAACAAAGAAAAGCAATTTCCAAACAAAGGAAAGAATATTTTTTGTGAGTGGAAGGCATTTTTACCAAGCTACAGGCATTTTTCTTGTCAAAGGAAAACTATTTTTATTGCCGGCATTGTTTTTCTGGGCACAGAGTTGTTTTAGCAGGCACGCTCCACTTTGAGGGAGCCTCGTCCTGTTATAACAGGCATGCAGGGCCCTCTGTGGCCCCTGCCTACCATAACAAGCACGCAACCCTCCTTGAGGGTTGCGACCTACCTCAAACAGGCCCGTGAGGTCTCTGCAAGGCTCATAGCCCCTCTACACGCCCTCTTTGTTGCATAATTGACCTCCACATCAACAAAACACGCTGAGCATTATTTTCTTGAGCCTCCACATCAGCACAATACTACTAGCATCAGGAAATTTTGTCCACTTCAGCAAAGTAATCAATTTTCTTGGAATTTTACGCAAACAGAGGTATTTTTTGCTTTGCAATTTGACTATTTTTTCCAGAAATTCCCCTATTTTTTGTTTTTTTCTAAATCAGGGGTGTTTTTCTATAGAAAAAGCTATATTTAAATTTGTTTAAAAATCTTTTTTTTCATAAAAAATCCAAGTTTTTTAGAAAAGTTATATTTAGACTTGTTCTAAATTTTTTTTTAAAAAAATTTGCTCCTCCCTGTAAAGTTTATTTTTGTCAAAATTTTCTTTAGAGAAATAAACTAAAGAGCATTTAAAATTGTGTAATTGGAATTCTTTGCACACACACTATTTATAAAGTGCCAAAATCATGGGGAGTCACTTGATAATAACAAGGATTTGTCTCGGTGTTGTCTTTTTTCCGCATTTGATCAAAATTGCAATATGGATTCTACTCAGGGTATTTCCCCATTAACCCCCTTTAATTATCATGACTGGAAATGCAAAATCTAGCTAGTGTTGAAAAACAAAGGGTTACAATGGGAACTGAAAAAGAACCCATTATTGATAAAAAGAAGGATAAATGGTTTAACAAGTGTGACCAAGCTTTCAGTTGTTTATATCTTAGCATCTCTCTAGAATTACTCTTTCATGTAGAATCTTTGTCAACCCCCAATGAGGTATGGCTCAATCTTGAGAAGATATTTGGGAAGGTAGATGAGATGAGAGCTCATGAGCTAGAGAATGAGTTAATCAGTTTGAGTTTGAGCACATTTACAAAAGTAGAAGACTTTTTTACCAAGTTTAAATCTATCTGGTTGCAGTTAAAAGAATGTGTTAGTGATAAAAAAGATGACCATCTAGTTCTCTCAATTCTCTCTAAATTTGGTCCTGACTACTCCGTATTTGTGTCTACATTCTATTCCACCAAGAGAGCTCTTGGAGCCACTTAGAAAATGACATCTCTAGATGACTTCATTGTTGATCTCACCAGAGAGAAAGACAAGTTAATCCACATGGGTACTGTGAAGGCCTCAAAACCTCAAGCCCTAGTAGCTGGAAATGGTAAACACTAACAGGCTTCAAGCAACAAAGGAAAGAAATAAACACTTAGAAGGATTAAGAGACAAAGAAAGAATAGAAACCTGAGACATCTAAAAGTCGCATAGAAACTTCATCCAAACAAGGGCAACCTAAAAAGGACAAAGTTCAGTGTGCCTACTGCAAGAAGATAGGGCATGATGAGTACAAGTGTATAGAGAAAAAGGTTGATCACCTCACTCATCTCTTAGAGAAGAACAACATAGGTGTACTTGAATCCTACAAAGTATCCTCATCCACCCCAAAAACTTCTAAATCAAAAGGTAAAGAGAAATTCAAGGGCAAGACTCTTGTTGCAGTTGGCTCTTCAACATCTTCATGGATCATTGACTCCGGTGCCTTGCACCATATGGGTTCTTCACAGGTTAGGTTCACATCCTTAGAAACCCACCACATGTCCACCATTACCCTAGGTGATGACACTCCAGTAGTAGTTGTTGGGAGAGGGTATGTTGAAATTAAGGGTGGACATTCACTAATGATCTATGTACCTTCACTTTTAGCTAATCTCCTATATATGTACTAGACCACTCACATAGGCAAGGGCATGAGAGTTCAGTTTACACCAGATTCAATTGAGATCAGAGAGTTGCGCAACAATAACTTAGTAGCATTGGGTAGGGTAGATCACCAATTGAGGCTGTATACCTTCTCACATTTTGATCCTGATGTTTCTCCTACCGCATTGCTTACTCATTTTGATGGGGTTAGAAAATTATGGCATGAGCGGTTTGGCCATCTAAACTACTACTATCTTGAGCAACTTAGCCAGCATGATATGGTTACAGAATTGCCTAGAGTCAGATTTTCTAAGGGTCCTTGTGAGGAATGTGCCCTTGGGAAGCATCCTGAAGAGAGCTTTGATAAAGGCAAGTCATGGAGAGCGACACGGAACGACACGGATCTTGGAGCTTGTTCACAGTGATGTATCTAGGGCTTTTCCCCATCCATCTTTTACAAGAGCTAGATATGTTCTCACCTTCATAGATGACTTCTCTTGGTATACATGGGTCTACTTCCTTCAACAAAAGTCTGAAGTCTTTGACCCCTTTCAAGATTTCAAGGTGCTTGCTGAGAAACAATTGGAGGGAAGGTCATCAAAGTTCTTTGAATAGATAATGAGGAGAGTATGTTAATACTAGGTTTGAGCACTTTTGTACAATAGAGGGAATAAACTTGTAGTGCATAGTTCCTTATACCCCTCAACAAAATGGAGTTGGAGAACGTAAAAATAGAACCTTGAAAGAGATGGAAAATTACATCATACACTCCAAGGACCTTACACCACAATACTGGGCAAACACTATCAATTGTGCATGTTATATTTATAATAAAGTTCCTGATAAAGCCTTGAAGGATATCACACCTTTTGAAGCTTGGAAAGGAAGGAAACCTTTAGTTGAGCACTTTAGAATCTCAGATCTCCAGATATGGCACAAATACCTTCTCAGACTCTCAAGGCAATGGAACCTCAGTCCAAACCTTACATCTTTGTAGGATATCTAGAAGGTTTGAATGGTTATCATCTCCTACATCGAACCACACATGAGTTGTTCTTTGAGAGGAGTGTTAAGTTCCAAGAAAGTCCCATTGACTCTTCACTTGACATTCCTCCCTTCTTTGTGGACTCATTCCATCTTGATGATACTTCTTCTGACAACTCAAACCATTTGCAACCAAATCCTAAGATAGAGATTCCTTCTTCTTCCAGTTATGACAGTGAGGACCATGATGGCATAAGGACCATGATGGTGGTTCATCCTCATCTTTTTATGGGCTTGCTTTGGAGGTTGATCTCTCAGCACTAGATTCACCCACATCACAGCCCCTTTGGGCTAAGCAAACACTTCAGAGTGCATGGACATGGGCAGGGAATCCAACAGATGGGAGATGTACACGGTCAGATTATCATAGTGGGCCACATGCATACTTTGCCTCAGCCTCTGATCCATAGACTTTATGAGAGGCTTCAAGCATACTTGAGTGGGATGATGCTATGAATGAGTAATATGATTCTTTAGTGAGAAATCACACTTGGGACTTAACACATCTTTCTAAGGGAAGAAAGATGGTTTGATGCAGATGGGTCTGTTGATCAGTACAAGGCATGTTTGGTAGCTAAGGATTTTCACAAGTTGCTAGTATTGACTAGATAAAGACCTTTGCACTCATGGCCAAGATGACTTCCATACGACTCACACTTGCTATTGCTGCAACACATGGTTGGGAAGTGCACCAGATGAATGTGAAGAGTGATGTACTTCACAAAGGTCTTGAGGAGAAGATCTACATGGAAAAACCACTTGGGTTTATTCAAGAATCTTCCTTAGTATGTAGACTTTAGAAATCTCTCTATGGCCTCAAACAAGCTCCTTAGGCTTGGTATGCCAAGATGGATTCCTTCCTCCTATCTTCAGGTTTTACTAGGTGCCACTCAGATCCCAACATCTTTCTACTACGATAGTATGATTCATTGTTGATATTGGTACTCTATGTTGATGATCTTTTGATCATTGGGAGCTGTACATATGCTATTGAAGCAGTGAAGGTCCAACTCTTCAAGACAAGTTTGACATGACAGTTAGGCTTGCTACATTATTTCCTTGGCATTCAAATTTCACAGATTGACTCAGGGATCACTTTAGCATAGCCTAAGTACACTCTTGATCTTCTTGCTCAGTCTCACATGACTGATTGTAAGTCATCTACTACTACTTTTCTGTCTAGAGTTAATCTTGAGACTACTTGTGCTACACCATTGGTTGATGCTACCTTGTATCGACAGCTAGTTGGCAGTCTCATCTATTTGACCCACACCAGGCCAGATATTTCAAACATAGTTGGGATGGTTTCAAGATTCACGCAAGAGCCTCATGAGCTGCACTGGAAAGTAGCTAAGAGGATCCTTCACTACCTTCAGGGGACTCTCAGCTTTGGGATTCATTACACATATGGCACTATGGTTAACTTAGTTGGATTCAGAAATTTAGATTGGGTTGGTGATACTCATAATTGCAAGTCCACTTTAGGTTACAGTTTCTCACTTGGTTCTGGTCCTATCAGTTGGTCTAGCAAAATGCAAAATGCTATTGCTTTATTATCCACAAAGGCAAAGTACATGGGAGCTGTAAACGCAACTACTGAGGCTCTTTGGCTCCAGGGCATTCTCACTGAGTTTAGCATTCCATTTTGACAACCCATAGTCATCTATTGTGACAACTAGAGCACCATTTAGATATGTAGGAATCCAATCCAGCATCAACAAACCAAGCACATCAAGATTCATATGCATTTCATTCGAGAGATTATTCATGCAGAGATCATTGACTTAGTATTTTTCTAGTCATCAGAGTAGGTTACTGACATTTTCACCAAATGCTTCATTGAGACAAAGCTCATTCATTTGCGATCTCTTCTTGGGGTACGGTCCACTTCATTAGTAGAATCATCCTCCAGGGGACTTTCTAGCTTCTCCACTTTCTTTTTATCTCTTTTTGGGAGTAGTTTTTCCCACTAGGTTTTCTACCTTTCTCCCCTTTTATGAGAGATTGCATTGTATTGCATTGGTCATGGGTACCTGATCAGGCCTAGTTGCTAGGACCCATTTTTTCTTTCCTCACCTAAGCTTCTCTTAAGGGGGGGTATTAGTGTAATTAAGCTCACTTAGTCAACTATATTTAGCTAAGCTAAATTTAGGTCCTCTTTTTCTTTTATTAGCATGTCTATGTTTAGAATAGGTGTATGGACTCAACTTATCCTATGTTAAGTAGTTGCATACCTAATTTTAGGCCACTACTATTCTTAGGCTTGCTTTCTTATTTATGGCATGTCTAAACATAGTGCGACTCTAGCCTATATGTACTCATTCATGTGAGCTAATAAATTATCCAGTTTGCTTTACATATTGCTTGTGTCTTTGATAGCTATGAGTGTGTGATAATTCATCTTGTGTGACTCTTGTTGGTGTTTGCAATCCTCCATTCAATCTTTCTCAAATCTACACACTCAATTATTTCATATTAGTTATGCATATTGTTGACTTGCCATGGGAATCACTTTTCTTTTGTTATATTTGAACAAGTATTTTCCATGTGCAAAAGTTTTGTAAAATGATAAGTTGATTACATCTTCACTTGTTGAATCATTCTCAAGTTCTATGTAGAAACTGCCAAGATCGTGGAAAAATAAACAAGCACGAGATTGCAAGTGAAATTGATCAAATGTATTAACAAATGAGAAGGTATAAATAGGAGAGATTGGATACTTGATTCTCCACAATACAAGGATAGGTGGCAAGTAATTATCCATGAGAATAGTGCAACTATCCATGAGAATAGCTTGAGGTGTCCATTGAGTTGACACATCTCCTAAATGACTAACAACTTAGACAAGGTCAAGATAGCATGTGTGGAATTCACCTAACTATGATTAAGTTAGTGTAAATGACTTAGGATAAGTGTTTATACACCAACATCCCCCCTTAAGCATAGATTAGGTGAGTTTATGATAGATGAGTCCCAGCTATGAGCCTGATCAGGTACCCATGTACAAATGCATCTCTCATAAAATAGAGAAAGGTAGAAAACTCAGTGGGAAAAAAATTTCCTCCAAAAAGAGAGAAAAAGAAGAAAAGGCTTAGAAAGTCCCCTGAAAAGATGATGATGCTGATGTAGACTCCACTGTAGGTATGAGGAACTCCTGAAGCATGTCGTATTAGTAAACTCTTCCATTCTTATAATTCCAAGAGAATTAAGCAAACTAATTGAAGTTGGTAGTTGTCAAGAGATGAAGACCATGATGTAGATACAAGAAATATACTGAACAACTAAAAATAAGGATGTGGATTAAGTGCACATACGAATGAGATGAGAATCTATGCAATTCAAGTTGTGATTGTTACAACCCCCTCCATTACACTTTATAGATCAGTGTGAGTACAACTTCCCAATTCCCTTTACAATTTTTCAATTACATGACACTACATGAGTGTATTTACAAACAAAGATGCTAGTGGAGTTTAATCAACCTGCATGGAACCAACTGAGCTGAGTCGTGAGTTGACACTTGGCTCTAAAGTCGTACCTTGATTGTCTTCTTCACCGGATGTGAAATATGAAAAAATGAAGTTGTAGTCAAAGTGACAAACCTTGCCTAAGTTGCAACAAGTTTTCAATCTTTGGATTCTCAAATGAGGGCTGATGTAGCTGTGAACTCAACTATCTTTTCAGAATCTGTGAGTGCATATAATGAGAGGTAATTTTTGAATAAATCAGGAATGAAATAGACATTGTGAACAAATCCAATTCCCAATTTGATAGTTCCCTTGCCAAGAACATTGTAGTAGACTTGATCCATTAGTATTTTGTAGGTATTGCATGGTTTAATTTTGATAAACAATTCAATGAAAGGTGACATATGATCACCCAATACTAAGGTGACATATGATCACCCAATACTAAACTAAGGACCCATCTATTGACTTTTATTTTTTATGGTGCCATCGAATTACCTTTTTACCCTTTTGAGTGGTGAAGTCATGCAATTTAGACTCCTTAATGCTCAGTTTTTAAGTTAAGGTGGCACTTTAGTTTGAGTGTTTTGAGCACTCTTGTTTGATACCCCCCTTAAAGTGGCACTTTATAATTTAGTGCATTGACATCACTTTACACTCTTTTTATTGGTTTTATTCCCCCCTTGATTATGCGTCCCCCCCCCACAAATTGTGCACTAGATTGAAGGAGTGCTTTAAGTCACCCTAAAATAGCCTAATTAGGCACTTTATAATTTTAGTGTGCTATTAGGCTAGATAGAATGGAGATGAAAAGGAGTGACTCGATTTTGAGTTGTTATGCAAAAGTTATAGGTTTTTGAAATGTTTGCATTCACAAAGAAAACACCTAAATTTTTTTCCAATGTGTTGGAAAAAAATTGCGTACAATTTGATATGAGAAAAAAAAACTTGATAGAGAGGCAAAACATTAGCCCCCTTTGGTTGGGCATGATCAGGAGCTTAATATCCCATGTGACCAAGGGCTAAGGATTTAAAATTATGCCCCATTTCTTTGATGACCTCACCCCCTAGTTCATTACGTCATATGAATAGTGACATGAAATAGGGGTTTTATTTTGATAGCTGTCGTAGTTTTTAAACTCTACAAAAAAATGCAGTTCCTCTACTAGATTCAATCGATCGTGCCATCGAAGGTAAAAGAGGACACACCTCTATCCTGAGGAGTCGGCCTTTGTGAGAGAGGTGAAGGAGGGCACTCAATATGGCATCAAGGACATCAAGTAGATGCAGCTCCCTCCTATAATGTGCAGCGACTTCAATGAGTCATAGACGGCACTTTGGAACACTATATGGTGGGCCTTGTTGTGCCACCTATGTTGAGTGAACTAGGCCAATGAATGGCCTTTCTATCATGTCAAAACAATGCCCTTTATGGGTGATTTGAACTCCACGGTAAACACACTAAGAACAATGTTAAAAAATAATAAAACCAAATACAAATGAAACCTCAAAGAAATGAAAATATGATGTAAATGGAAGTGATTCACATAGAGAGCAAAATGACTTGAATTTGACCATTGTGGGTCTAATACCATGTAGAAACTGGCAAGATCATGGAAAAACAAACCAGCACAAGATTGCAAGTGAAATTGAACAAATGTATTAACAAATGAGAAGGTATAAATAAGAGAGATTGGATACCTGATTCTCCACAATACAGGGATAGGTGGCAAGTAACCATCCATGAGAATAGCCCAACTATCCATGAGAATAGCGCGAGGTGCCATTGAGTTGACACATCTCCTAAACAACTAACAACTTAGACAAGGTCAAAGTAGCATGTGTGGAATTTACCTAACTATGATTAAGTTAGTATAAATGACTTAGGATAAGTGTTTATACACCAAGATTCTACTCCATTGAAATGCCCTATGTAAAAACTACTCTTCTTTTCCATTTTGGGTGAAGCATATGATGTTAGAAATGATGTTCGAAAGAGAAATTAATATGTACTGGGATGCATCATACAAATAATGAGATGTACACATAACTAGCATCATTTAGCACTAGGTAATAGTTATTACTATATATTATTTAATAATTATTATTATTTATTAATTAACAATAATATATTAATTTAATATTGATACTATACTTAAAATGTTCCTTAAACTAGTATATTTCAATTTAAATATATATATTTAAAGTAAGCGTAGGATATTTTTTTCCATAATTTTTGTGATTTTCTCTTTTTTTTTTCTTTTAGCTATTTGCAAATTCTTTTTTGGTTTTTTTTTAAAAAAATTTCCATTTGTTTTGGTTTTCTTTCCAGCTATATATTTACATAGAAAATGAGTGCTCTCACCTCCACCCTGTTGTGATTCTAGAATGCCTTTCGGCATAATAAAAATTGTAGATTAAAAATAAAGTTATTAATATAGATTTTTAAAACTATTGTTAAATATTAATATTAATTTTATATATTACTATCATAATTAATAATAGGAAATATTTATAAAGCTATAAATAATAATAATTTTAAATTTATATATAATGTATAATTATTGTGTCCATAAGAGTGGTTCAGTGGTCAAGTCACAAGGTTATGGGAAGAAATCCCCCATAAGTAATCTCTCCATACTAAAACTCAAATTTACCAAATTAGAAAAAAATATTATATAATACTAACTATATTATACAATAAAATATAATATAAATAAATAAAATATTTTCTTTTATTCGAATAATAATAAATATATTATTATTAATTAGTATTTATTATTTATAGTACGGTATATAATACATTAATAACATAATAATAAATTATATAATATTTTAAGAGTATTTACCATTTTTTAAAATAATAAGAGTATCTCCAAGGTAGTAGTAAGATATTACTAGCATATCTTAAATAAATCTATCTAAAAAATGCCCATATCAATTTGAAATTATTTTATTTATTGAGTTATTTTATTCATTATATACATGTATACATAAATTTTATAATGGATATCAAATTTAAAGTAAAAGGTAAGAATTTTTGTTAACAGGTCTTCCTACCATTGTAGAATGCTTCTAGACATTAACTAGCATAGATATCTTAAATAAATCTATGTAGAAGATACCAGAATGCACCTATCTATTCTCAATAACAATTTTAGATAGATGTATTTAAGATATATATGCTAGTAAAATATATTTTTTAATCTATTACGATATATATAGAGTGAGGAGCTAAAATATATACATATTATTATATAATGCTAGTTTTATACCCTAATTTTTTTATTTTTCTTTGTGGGATGTAGGGGCAATTCTTAACTCTAACAATTAGTTTTTAATGGAATAATCTTCAATAATTTAATCCAAATGATAGGAACATCTTAATTATAATTTTTTTAAGGAATTAATTCCCATAGTAAAAATCTAAAATAAAAGTCATTAAACTAAATATTAATTTTTTTGTGGCTTTTCAAGATTGAAGAACCTTAACCCTAACTGTCATTAAACCAAAGTAAATAATTTACCCTCGCCCTAATTTTCTTTGTGGGTTTCAAAGATTTGTTTATGTATGAAAATATTAAATAAATTATAATTTATAGGTTACATAATTTAAGCTTTAACTACAATTTTCTTTTTTATTTTAATGAATAGTATGCAAATACATTGTATCACTTCATAAATCTATTTTGTAAGAAAAATACACAAAAAAGATGGTTGCATAGTGCTCTTACCAATTAAACCCAATTCATTTGCTATGTGTTTTTTTTATTTATTTTTTCTCAAATTTATGTTTGAGCTCTATTTTATTTTTTTATTAACACATTCACCCCATTACACTCCACCCCTTGTTGCCATTGTAATTACACTTCTCAGCCTAATTAACTAGCATAGATATCTTAAATACATCTATTTAAAACATGTCAAGAGATATAGCTTGGGGTGCCTATATCAAAATTATTATTGAGAATAGATAGGTGCCTCTAGACTATATCTCTATTGTCTTTTACATAGATGTATTTAAGAAGTATAGATGTTAGTTATAATTTTTTAAAGGAATTAATTCTCATAGTAAAAATCTAAAACAAAAGTTATTAAACTAAATATTAATTTTCTTTGTGGATTTTAAAGATTGAAGAACCCTAACCCTTTCTCTCATTAAACTAAAGTAAATGATTTACCCTACCATTAATTTTCTTTGTGGTTTTCAAAGATTTGTTTATGCAAGAAAAATATTAAATAAATTATAATTTATAGGTTCCATAATTTAAGTTGCACTTTAACTGTAATTTTCTTTTTATTTAATGGGAAACCTCTAAATAATGAGCAATGCCTAATCTAAAGCACTTCATAAATTTATTTTGCAAGACAAAAACAAAAAACAAATGGCTACATAGTGCCCTTACCAATTAAACTTCTCTTCTATATGGATTAAACTTCTCTCAAACTTCTTCTCTCAATTCAATTTGCTCTCCTTTTATTTAATTTGATTTTTCATAAATTTATGTTTACACTCTTTTTATTATGGTTTGATTTGATTATTTTATTTCATTGATTTAATAAAATTATGTCGGCTATATGTTTTTAAACAAATATGTCTAATTATTTATATATTTATAATTATTTTAAAAAAATATGTCTAGTTATTTAAATATGTCAACTCTATTTTATTTTTATGTACACGGTGGCAGTGATCCCCTTAATGCCACTCGATAACTCCTGGTGTAATTTTTTTTATGTCATCTCTTTAATAGTTTTTGCTACTTAAGCCATTACACTCCACCCCTTGCTGCCACTGTAGTTAGCCTTTTGGCATAATAAATAATTATTCTAATTTTCATTTCATGGTTATTTGAATATCATTTTTAATATGTATTTATAGATTGTCTAATTTTTTTATTATTTTTTTAATGTTGGCCCTTTAATAGCTTTTGTTAACAGCCTCATGCCATTACACCCCACTTTTCTGAAAAGTCTTGAGGCACTTATATTAAAATTGTTATATCACTCAACAACTTTTAGATAGATGTATTTAAGATATCTACGCTAGTTATAAGTTTCTAAAGGAATTGTTTTTATTTGTAAGCTCTTTAATAGTTTTGTTAACATGCTTACGTCATTACACTCCACCCCTTATTGCCACTTAGTTCATAATAAATAATTATTTTAATTTTTCTTTCATGGGTTATTTGAATATCAATTTTAATATGTATTTATAGATTGGCTAGTTCTAAGCGATATCATTTTAGAGGTGCCTATTTTATTCAAATCAAAATTCTCTAAAAAAAATTAAATTTATTTTTATTATTTTGATTTTCTAATTGTATTAATTTTATAAGTTTATTTATGTTATTAATTTTATAAATTTAATTAATTTTTTTTCTAACTCAAAATTATTGAAAAATATCTTAACTACATTTATCTAATAGATAGGCACCTCTATACTATATATCTCTCAACCTCTTTTAGATAGATGCATTTTAAGATATCTATGCTAGTTACAATTTTTTAAAGATTGAAGAACCCTAACCCTAGCTCTCATTAAATCAAAATAAATAATTTACCCTACTTAATAATTTATGTCACCATTAATTTTATTTGTATTTTTCAAAGCTTTGTTGTAAGAAAAATATTAAATAAATTATAATTTATAGATTCCATAATTTATGTTGCACTTTAACTATAATTTTCTTTTTATTTTAATGAGAGCATTTAAATAGAATAAGCATAAATAATATGCAATGCCTAATCTAATTTTCTATAAATAATAGCACTTCACAAATTTATTTTGCAAGAAAAAACAAAAATAAAGATGGCTACATAGTACCCTTGCTAATTAAACTTCTCCTTATGGATTAAACTTATTCTCCCAATTCAATTTTCTCTCTTTTTAATTGATTTGATCTTTCTTAAATTTATGTTTTCTCTCTTTTTATTTTGATTTGATTATTTTATTGACTTTATTTTTATGTTCATTTATTTAATAAAACTATGTTTGCTATATATTTAAAATTATTTTAAAAAATATGTTTAGTTTTTTATAAAGTCAGCTAGAAAATAGGGTCCAGAACCCTATACTTAACAGCCTAGAGGGTAGATCAAAATCCTCACACAGGCCAAAAATAGTGTTATACAGACAACAAAGCCCAAAGGCTAAGCTACAAAAAGGAAGCAAGGTTGCGAGGAACAACAAAAGACTAAACAATTTCATAACCTATTTTGCAGGTCGTACACCCTTGGCCC
The DNA here is from genome assembly GCA_027924645.1 of Cunninghamia lanceolata. Lineage (NCBI taxonomy): Eukaryota > Viridiplantae > Streptophyta > Pinopsida > Cupressales > Cupressaceae > Cunninghamia > Cunninghamia lanceolata. The sequence goes on along the minus strand of BSBN01000193.1, from coordinate 2,218,226 downwards.
AAGTATGGGTTAGAGAGACATGATTTGGTAGACCTCTCTTCTTTCTTTGGACAACCATCTAAAAAACATCATTATCTCCATCCATATAAATCAGAGATGTAGGAGGTGAGACTTTCACCAAAACCTCAGAAGGGGGTGGAGCTTGGGGAGAGGAAGGAGCTATCACAATAGTAGTAGCCCCCACAACATATGGTGTACCAACAACAACAGTCCCATTCACAAATGGTTCCTCAAAAATAACAATAGCAGGGGAGGTCCTAGCAATAGAAAAACCCCTTGTCACATGTGGCGCACTAGGAGTAGCAATAAAACTAGTAGCAGCAACCTCTGATGCAAATGACACATCAATAGTAGAGGAGTTTCCAACAACAAGAAACATACCAGCACTAGACGAACCCTGCAAACTAGTAACAAATGGATCATGGGCAGGAAGAGGAGTGGGAGATTGAACCTCAGGCTAGGGAACCACAATAGAAGGAGGAGAAGGAGGTGAAGCCAAAAGAGTAATAGGGAAGTCTATGGGATGAACATCTCACCACCATGAAGACAAATGAGATTTGAGCTTAGAGCGCACACATTGCTTAGCTAGATGACCCATGCCAAGGCAGTGTCGACAACAAAAGGGAATACCCTCGTAGTCCAAAATCTGGCACCGCTGGTGATCTTTAACCTTGAAGATAATCCTAGCATAGAGTGCCTTAGTCAAATCTAGATCCACAAGAATCTGAGCATAAGTTATATGAGTAAACTATAAGGTAGTAGGATCAGTCATAATAAACCACCCAAGAGAGTTCCCAATCACAAAATAACAAGAATGGTGCTAGAATTGGAGAGGGAGGTTAGGAAGCCTAACCTAGATGAGAAAAATATTCAAAGAATCAGTTACTAGATTGAAAAGAGGAAACTAGGGACAAAGCAATAGGGGATGTTGGCCCCATAACCAAACAAAACCCTCAAACACTGTAACATTTCAATCCTCAATATCATCAAATGTAACAATGAAAAAACCTCTAGCACATGGGTAGATTTTGATTCTACTGTTAGTAATTGGTCCCCAAGAATCAAAGATCCATGAAAATTTAGTTCATGGAAGCATGGCAAAAAATGATTGAGTCTACAAATCAAAGCATGGGAGGAGAAAAAATTCTCACTCTCCAAAACCTCCAACACAAAAGAAATAACAAGAGAAGTAGCACATGGCAAATAAAACTCCTAATGCTTCCCTTGAGTAGCAGCTAAGAAAGATTTACCTCCATTTGTAGAAGCCACACCTGCAGATGACGAACCAACAATAATAGTAACCTATGTTGCGGATGACACACCAATGACAATGGATAACCCTGCAACATACATCATCCTAGTAGCAGGCAAACCCTACAAATCCCCAACCATAGTAGCCACACCCACAGAGATTTTTCTAGCAACAATATTACCGATTATCACAGATGGCACACCAATAGCAGTAGCCACACCAGTAGCAGATGAGATCCCCATGACAATCCTAGTAACAGATGACCCTGCAAGCTTGGTGCATGGGCGAGAAGAGGAGGGCAAGAGGCCATTTCAAAAAATTAGTATAAAACAACAAAAAAAGTCTACTTATTTAAACATATTTCAGCTCTATTTTATTTTTATGTACACAGTCGTGTTTGATCCCAACACCACCATGCCAGAATTACCTATTGAAATGGTAGTATTATCAAAAGATGAGGTGAAAGAGATGGAGAATAAAAAGATTGAATCTAATATTTTTGAGAAATGGTTCAAGGAATTTATGTAGAAAGGAGAGGATGTAACAAAGCAAGCACTGACATGTTGGGTTATGGCTTTGACAGAAAAGAATAAATGTAATGTTATTTTACATAATTGTCAATTCAGAAAGGAAGAATGCATATCAGAATTAAAACAACTTGAAGAAGTGGAGGAGAGAGTAGAAGAATTGATAAATGAAGGAGTCAATACTCCCCGAATGGCTAACCAGTTGCCACAAACAAGCTTAGAATTCAAATTTTAAGAGGATATTCTTAAAAGATGTATCATGAGTACTAGAAACCTAGAAGAGGTCACTGATAATATGATAAGAGTACATATGAAAATTCTAGACACCCAAAATTGACCTATTTATCATTAGCATTCAAACATTGCACTATTTACCATCTGCATTTGTCTAACACACTTGAGCAATTTCCCTAACACACTTATTTCTTCTATTAAGTAAATAAATTCCTATTTATTTAATTAATTCATTAGCTATTTCTTCTTTTTTTTCTAAGCTATAATTAAATAATTTTTAATTATCTTCATTCTATCTATTTTAATTAAACAAATCTTATTTATTTAATTAAAAATCCATTCAGAAACCCACTTCCCAATTAATTAAATAATTTTTTTTATTTAATTAATTTTTCTTATCATTTATCTCAATGAGCTAACATGTGTGCCTCTTTCATTTAAAATAGATAAGTGGTACTACATCTTTTATTTAGTATCTTTCACATGTAGTACTTTTTATGTACATGGTCACACATAAGCCCTATCTTCCCTCCACTTGTCATCTACACATTCATCTATTTTCATCTTTTAATCCTAGCCATTCACATAGCCACCAAATTTACACTGTTCATTGATTTTGGCTGAAGTCTATATAAACATCCTCTCATTCCATACTAGATCTATCCATTTTTCATATATCATCTACATTATCATCTTGAGCATATTGAGCATTTGAGCATTTTTAGCATCCATCTAGCATTTTATCATTATTATCCATCCATCATGGCAGTTTTTATCTTCATAATTGTTCATTGTTGAAGAAACAATCCACATCATAAACAAGGAATCATACAATCTAAGTGATATTGTTCTTGAATTACATGCTTTTGATTTCATTTGGATTAGATTCATTGATCATGATAGGGTTAGGTTTTAATGGCTATGCTTGATCTTATTAACCTAATTTTTACCTATTACATTTTGGCACACCCAGTGGGACCCACGTCCTTGATTAACTTTGCTATTTGAAGTTGTTTTTGTGAAGATCAAATTTTCCAAGCGCTTACGGCAAGTTCCAGTCACTTCTGAATAAAAACCAATCACTGTCTGCACAAATACATCTCTTTTGAACTGAAACCTACTGCTTTTGTCATTCCCAGGATCGCTTCTGAGCGAATAGTAGTTGGTTATTGTCTATTTTGGCTCACTTACAAGCTAACAATGATCTCTTATGCCTTTATTTGAATCACTTTTAACCTAACAGTGATCACCTTTACCTATCTGGATAATTTTCTGAAAAACTAGGGTTTTATTACATTCTATTTTTTTTCGCAGATCTGAGTCGCTTATGACCCATAACAAGTCACGTATTACTTTTTTGCATCACTTATGAGCTTTAACATTTCACATCTAGCATTACTGGCATCACTTCTGATTTGTAACATTTCACCTACGACAGAATATAGATTGCTCCTAATCAACAACAGATCGCCTCTAGTAACTGTGTCACTTTTAGTCTATATCATTTATAGTTTGGTTTCCTTGGTTACTAATTGTGTATTTGTGTAGCATCTTATCGATTGTCTAAGAAAAGGAGGTTATCAAACTACTAACATATCTATTACAGCTTCGATTGCTCCAAGACTTATGGTTTTTCACTAATTTAGGAACATTTGGGCTTGGTGCTTAAAAAAAATTATTGCGTGCTCCGTGCTTGATTTATCTTTCTTGATTTCTTGCATGTGCTTGATTGTAACCCAAATTTAATAGAAAAAGTATCCTCTCCCATTGCCTATCAAAAGGACCTTGGGTGTATGAGAACTTGTTATTATTTTTAGAGGGCCTACCTTCCTGGTGTGAGAAGGGATACGACCCAAGCGGTAATGGGCTAAAGCCAAGTCCTTCTAAATTGCTATATAAGGAAAGTGTTTATGTCAAAAGCCACAAACAACATGTATTGTTGTGTTATACCAACAGCCAACCTCCCCCAAAACCCTCCAAGGCGTAACCCTTGAAAGCTGGGAAACTCCATAATGGAGAGTAGCGTTGCCGCATGTATAGCCACTCGAATGGATGCCCTTATTAGCAACTTTGTGTAGTAGCCAAAAACCTTCTATTTGTTGACGCAAAAGGTGGGACCTTTGAAGCTGCCCTAATTCACGTGGTTATTAGAAGAGATAGCAGGGACAATCCTAAGGTTTGCTAGGGGGACAAGCGTTGGGAAACCTAGATCTTGGTATGCGTGAGAAGTGTGTGTCATGGAGGGGAGCCGATTCTACCAAGATCCTGAAGCTATCCGCTTTGAATAAGCATGGCCAGAGGACTCAACAAATACAGTCCTTTCCTAGCCTAGGTTGTACAAGTTTGTGATTGTTGTGAGTCTGAGTGATTGAAATTACTATTTTCTTGTCAAAATCACAATTCAGACATATTTCTTGTTAGACACAGTTGCCTTTGAGCTTTAATTGCCCACATCCAGACAATCAAATCACTTTTAAACAACGGTCAGTCACCTTTTACATAAACTGAACCACTTTTGAACAATAATCGCTCGCCTATGGTCTAAACTGCGTCACCTTTGATCAACAGTGAATCGCTTCTGAGTCAATACTAATCGCCTATAGTAAATTTAGTTAATGATGTACCTTGTTACCTGAACCAAAACCAGATCACATTTAAGCTATTACCAGTCACTTTTGGCCTTTTCTAAGTTGCATCTAAGCTATTACCTATTGCCTGTGGTTAATTATCAGCAAATCTTAGTGACATAGCTCAATAAGCTACATTTCCAGCCTATTTAACTTCAGTATTAGCTTTCAGACTTGTCTCTGATCATTTGCAGATGCCTAGACATTGTCTCCTACTTTGAGCATTCCAACCAATTAGACTTTGTGAACTTTTCATCTTTTGAGATCCCAAACCAGCAAACCAAATATTAATCAATCAACCCGATCAATCGGCAAAACATCATCTTTCGCTTTAGCTTTAGCAACATCAACAAACTAGTAACCTTAGCAAACAACTTTTCCCTTGAGTGTGTGAGCTATTCTATAGGGAAGTTCAACCAACAACTAGCAACCAAATAATTATCAAACCATCATCGTTTTGGGTCTCAAACCTTAACAAGATAAAGTCCAATTTTCAAACATCAACCATAATGCCTCAAACTAGGAGCCAATATAGAGCTAAAATGGAAACAAAATTGCAAGTTGAGATGGAAGCCACAATACAACAATCACGATCAACACCTCTTAGAGATGCAACTCAATTTACAATAGGCATGCCTCCTCACATGTTTGTGCCCCATGGGTACACCATTGGAGAGTCATCTCATCAAGTGCAATCACATCCTTTCACAATGACTTACGAAGAGCATTCCCAAGAGGATTTATTTGACTATCAAGACACACATGTCTAGGATCAAGTTGCAAAACTTGTTTTATCTGATCCTAATTGCTACTTCTTACAACTTGCCTGCATGGGAGCCAAACTACCAAAAGACTTTGACATATCTGTTATTCAAGAACATGATCCAAGCACTCCCGTTGTTGTTGCAAAGGAACCATCCACTATAGTCACAGCATCCCATACCATGCCACAAAATACATCTTCCAATCCATCTCTTTCATTGCCTATTTTTACTTCATTCGACCCACCACACTCAGAGTACACTTTAGAACCTTTGATAACCCCAACCAATGTACTCCCTTTCCTTTTGCAAAATCTAACATGCCACCTTTCCATGTTTCCCAACATACTCCTTCTCCTACCATGACCGTATCTGTGCCTCATGTAACACAAGTCATCCTTGTTGCCCAAGTGCAAACTCCTCCAACATCACAAGCTATCCCCATATCCCATATTCTGCAAGCTTCCCAAGCTATCCAAACAACACCAACGGTCCAAGTTTCACAACCGTCATAATCCACTACCCCCATTACATCACATATGGTCTCCACTATCTCCACGAATCCATCCAATCCATCATACAATCCCAATCTTAGTCTCATTGACATGAGTGACCCGCCTATCATTTCACATGCTAATCTTAATGCTACAGTCTCTTATGTTGATCAGCCTACATCAATGCCACCATCTTACATGACCCAAGGTTTGCCCATCGTCACCCAACATACGACATATGCCAATCCCCATGTTGTCCAAAATACAAACCCAAATGTCCATCCTTCTTTTGCATCCACCAATCCTTCCATCACTTACCATATTACAAATCCAACTCCAAATTCACAACCATTGATCAACGCCAATCCATATTCCACTTCCCATGTGATGTAAAACCTTGGTGCTACTTCATCGCAATATACCCAACCACCACTTGTGTCTCAAGGACATCAATCTTCAACCACATATGTGTCACATACCAATCCTTTGACACACATTGTGAGTACGCAACCTCAAAAAATGGTCATGGCTTCATATATTCCACAACAGCAACCTCAATATACCTCATACCACGCTTCATCTCCCAATCAACCACCCCCTTTGCAACAACAACAATTATCTCCAGTAGATGTTCAACAAACGATTAACCAAGTGGTAGGACAAAGCAAGAAGATATTTTTTTTAGAAAACATATGCACTTATTCATTTGACAAGTCACTTCATATGACACCTTTTCTACCACACTTTGAAATTCCACAATTTGACAAATACAAAGGAAAAGGAAATCTGGAAGACCATCTTAGAGCATTCTTTGTGGCCTATCTCGATGTTTCTCAAGATGATACATATCTTCTGAGACTATTTCCCCAAATCTTAGCGGGACAAGCTCTTGAATGGTTCTCTCATTTACCTTGAGGCATTAAGTCTTTTGCAGAGTTAGCAAATAAATTTCAATCACACTTCACTTTTAACATTGAACATGAAGTGAACATGAATGACCTTGTCAACAATAAACAATGCAATGGTGAAACTTTCTCTTCATTTACTCAATGATGGCATAATATGGCTAACAAACTATCATGGGAAATATCTGAGAAACAACAGCTTGATATCTTTGTTCAAAATATTCATTCTGAGCTATCATTCCAATTACAATTGCAAAGTGCTAGCACCTTTGATGAACTTGTTTCCAAAAAAAGCATCATTGAACAAGCTTTAATCGCTAAAGGCACGATCAAGATTTTGTTCGATAACAAGGACTATCCTCAAAACTCCAACGATAAATCTTGCTTTTGGAACAAGAAAAAGAATGTCGTCAATGACAATGTTGTAGATGCAAAGAACATATAAACTATGAAAGATCCAATCAACATTCAAACTGTCTCTACAACAATTCAACCTTTTCAATGTACTCAACAACGACAAATGTCAAATCCCCATTGACAGTTCACACCACTAGTGGAACCTATAGAAGTTGTCTTTTGAAAGCTTCTCCAAGCGGGAGATATGATACTACCAGATGCACCATCCAACGGTGAACCGCTCTTCAAAGCTCCTTGGTACAAAGAGAATGAGTATTGTGTTTACCATAGAGTTCAAGGACACAAAACAAATGGTTGTATGTGCTTAAAACATGTTATCCAAGATTGCATTGGTCAAGGTGTAATCAAAATCACACCTCTGACATCACAACCTACACATCAACCAACATCAAATTATGATCTAGATGCTTTCAAGAATCCACTTCCATCTCATGACAAACCAAGTAACCCTCATGCTAGGAATGCCATTCAGTACAACTATGAATCATCCACTATTGGCCGCATTGACCACGATCGCATCTCTACCATTACCATCTAAGGTAAAGTACCTGACTACACTGTAACTACTTGAAGAGGTCATGTTACCAATCAAGGAGCACCTGTCCATCCTCCTCGACCATCTTCTAGGTATAATATCCTTGATCACCTTGGGAAAACACTTGCACACATTTCTATTCTTGAATTGCTTCAAATATGACGTGCTCACAAAGCTATCCTTGACAAAGCTTTACAAGAATCTTAGGTGGCCAACGATATTGATACCATGCAATTCTAATCTATGGTTGCTAGCATTGAAGTGCCTTGTCATTTAACCTTTTTAAATAAAGATCTTCATCCCTCCATTCATCCTTCACACAATGAAACCCTCCATATCGAAGTGTTTGTCAAACAACGCCATATCAAATGAATCCTAGTGGATGGTGGAGCTAGTCTTAATATATATGTTGAAATTAATAAAACAATTGCAATATTCTAAGAAAGATGTTAACACTTCCAAGGTTATTAGTATCAGAGCATATGATGATGCTGAGAGAGATACTAAAGGGATTATTTACTTGCCTCTCCAAGTTGGGCCGGTCACTACTGAAAACCGTTGTCAAGTCCTTGATATTGAGCTTCCTTATAACATCATCCTTGGCCATCCATGGATCCATGCCCTCAAAGCAATTCCTTCTACATATCATCAATGTCTTAAGTTTCCACATAATGGTGTTGAGATTACTATCCATTCTGATCCCAATCCATTTGAGTTTTGTTGTGCTTTTTAAGATAAATACTAGAGTCCTAACCGCATTCCTATCAACACCAAAGCATACCCATCTTCATCATATGTCGATCCATCTGTCCTACTCAAGCCATCATCTAGTAAAGCTGCTTCCAATCTCCATATCAAGTACATCGAACATGGCCCTGGTGAGTACACATTGCAAGAATCTTGTTGTGTGGGAACTCTTCCCTTGTCTCCCAAATCTCATGGCAAACCTTCCACATCCAAGCCATCTTCATCCGCAGCTGTCATAAAAGCCCCACCCAAAGTATTCATTAAAGGTGGATTCCTGGAGGATGAAGACATTGGTGATATCAACTCTTGGATATTCTTTGATGAGAAGGACCAAGTCCAACTTGAAGTAAAGAGATATAACAATGGGTTCTGTATCATTAAGAACATGGGCTACAAAGGACATGGTGGATTGGGATCATAGGAACAAGGACCTATTGAACCCATTTTTTTGTCTAAGAAGTTTAATAAGCAAGGCCTTGGCTATCATCTGGAGGTACCACGTTCTAAAGGCATTAAGTGTATTTCTGATATGGATGCTGGACCTTCTTCAATAGGAGAGACATCTAGTTCAAGCATCTAATTTGGATACCATAGATAACTCCTCCCTTCATACTACCAACCTTTTTCAAGAAACCTCCATATTCATGATTTCCACAACTCCTAGCCATAACCATTCGTCTATTACCCTTTCACTCGTATATCCTAACCTTGTCGATTGGGATGAATAGGGGGCACCGATATTAGATGCATTTGAGAATGATGAAGCTATTACAGAATTCATGGGAATAAGACAAGGCATTCCTTTAGATGATCACAAAGCAGGTTTCATGATGGATCTACCTAAACTAGCATCTTTTGGTAGAAGTATCAAATCCTTCAGTCGTAAAAGTGAAATAAGCAAAATCAAACAAAATAGGTCACTAGGTGAAAACCAAAAGGTGCCTCTTGACCATGAAAAAGTAAAAATAAAGGACATATCTAAAGGTGAAAACCTCTCTAAGGCACTTGAGGATGTGGGGTTTGATTTTCCTATAGCCACTGACTATCATGAGAAATCAACAGTGCTAGTTAAACAATCACAATACATGAACTTGGGCACAGAGCAGAATCCAAAGATCACCTTTTTGGTAGCATCACTGTCAGAGCAGGAAAAAAGAGACTTCACAACATTTTTCATAAAAAGAGCTATAAATTTTTCATGGACTTATGCTGACATGCCAGGTCTAGATCCATCATTTGTGGTACATCATTTGGTAGTATCTCCTAATGCAAAACATGTCAAACAAAAATTGCGTAAAATGCATCCGCAAGTAGCTCTATTGGTTAAGGCAAAAATTTAGAAGCTGCTAGAAGCAAAGTTCATAAAGCCTATTGATTATCCATAATGGGTTTCAAACTTGGTACCTGTAGCAAAACTTGTTGGACGAGTTCGTTGTTGTACATATTTTAGAGATCTTAACAAAGCATGTCCTAAGGATGACTTTCCACTACCAAGCATATACAATATTGTAGATCTCATAGCTGGACATAAAATGCTATCTTTGATGGATGTATTTTCAAGGTATAACCAAATCAAAATAGCAGAGGAAGATCAAAATAAAACATCATTTATTTGTCCATGGGGCACATACTGTTGGGTTGTAATGCCTTTTGGTCTCAAGAATGCTGGAGCTACTTATCAACAAGCCATGACAGTTAATTTTCATGACCTTTTTCACACTATCATGGAAGACTATGTTGATGATATTCTAGGGAAATCCAAGACAAGAGAAGGACATCTACGGATATTAGCACAAATCTTTGATTGACTAGAGAAATATCAAGTCAGATTGAACCCAAGAAATGTGTATTTGGCATAACATCTAGAAAGCTATTGGGATACATTGTGTCTCGACAAGGGATAGAAGTGGACCAGCCAAAGTAAAAGCTATCATGAAAATGCCTCCACCAGTAAATCTCAAGCAGCTTCATAGTCTACAAGGAAGGTTGCAGTCCATCCATAGATTTATCTCACAACTAGCAGACAAATGTCATCCTTTCCAACATCTTCTTCGCAAGGGTGAACTTTTTAAGTGGGATGAAAAGTGTCAACATGCCTTTGACAAAATAAAGGAATATCTAGCAACACCTCCTGTGTTAGTACCTCCTGCACTTGATCGCCCATTATTACTCTACATATCTTCAACAACAACAACATTGGGTGCCCTTCTAGCTCAGCACGATGATTCAGGGAAAGAACAAGCTATCTACTACATCAGCAGAACTCTTGTGAGATATGAACTTAATTATTCATCTATGGAAAAAACATGTTTAGCATTAGTGTTTTATTCCCAAAAGTTGGGACATTATATGTTGAACCAAACAACAAAGCTCATCTCTAATGTTGATCCACTCAAATATCTTTTCTCCAAAGCAATCCTCACTGGAAGATTACCAAAATGAGTTATGATCTTAAGTGAATTTGACATACAATATGTGGATCGAAAAGCCATAAAAGGACAAGTTATCATTGATCAATTAGCTACAGTACCCATCACAGATATTCATCCAATACATCTAGAATTCCCTAATGAAGGCTTGTTTAATTTAACTTCACCAACATTGTGGCAACTATATTTTGATGGATCTTACACACAACATGGATCAAGAGCAGGGATATTGTTTGTTACCCCTCAAGGAGATTGTATTCCCAAATCATACAGAATTGCATTTCCATGTACCAACAACATAGCAGAATATGAAGATTTAATCACAAGATTACGCATGGCAGTACAATAAACTATCAAATAGGTACAAGTCTTTGGTGACTCTTAATTGGTTATCAAACAAGTCTTAGATGAATATCAAACCAAAGATGAGAAGCTGCTTCCATACAAGATAATGGTTGAAGATTTTAAAAATTACTTTGACAATATCACCTTTGAACAAATTCCAAGGCTACAGAACAGAGTAGCATATGCCATGGCTATGATTGGATCTCTTTTAGATATGTCATCTAATACACACAAATGTGAGTTTCTAGTTGAACAGCTTTTGATTTCAGCATTTGAAGTACCACAATATGAGCTTATATGTGAAATTGTTGGTCCCAATTCGCTGTGCTATGAGGACTTATATGAGTATCTCCACAATCAAACCTTTCCATTCCAACTATCTAACACCCAACACAAAACCTTTATCCACCGAGCCTCTTGTTACACTATCCTAGGAGACACCCTTTATTGCCGGAGTCTTGATGGTATCCTTCTTAGATGTCTTGATTCTGAGGAAGCAAAAGTGGCCTTACAGGATGTACATGAAGGTGTCTACGGCTCGCATTCTGCTGACCTTGGTTCTGTTAAGAAACTTTTATGAGCTAGATACTATTGGCCAACTATGGAAAAAGATGCACAGCAATTTGCAAAAAGATGTCTACAATGTCAGAAACATGCAGATCTAATACATGCACCAGCACATGAACTTCAGCCTATCACTACTCCATGGCCCTTCTTGCATTGGGGACTTGATCTCCTAGGTAAAATCCATCCTACTTTGTCAAATGGTCATAATTTTATTATCACCGCCACTAAATATTTCACAAAGTGGGTGGAAGCCATTCCAATGACTTATATTACTAGCAAGCAAATATCCAAGTTCATCTTACATTATATCGTTTGCTATTATGGACTTCCTCAAGCTATTATCACTAATAACGGCTGTCCTTTCAAGAACTAATAGGTTAGAGGTCTTTGGAACAAGTTCCATATCCAACATCGATTCTCTACACCTTACTATCCTCAAAGCAATGGCCAAGTTGAGGCTTCTAATAAAACAATCATCAAGATTCTCAGAAAGACAGTCAATGAAGATGGTCATGATTGTCATTTACAACTTCATCCTGCATTATGGGCATATAGAAAAAGTATCAGAACCCCCACTGGAGCTACACCTTATGCTCTTATATATGGCACTGAAGCTATCCTACCTATTGAGGTCGAGATCCCCTCACTGCGAGTATCTCTACAACATACTATATCAGAGGAAGAATATCGCGTATCCAGACTTCATGATCTTGAGCTACTAGACAAACAGTGTCTTATAGCACTCAACCATCTCCAAGTCTATCAAAATTGCCTATGCCATAGCTACAACAAAAAAAATTAGAGAGCACAGATTTTAAGTTGGAGATCTTGTCCTTAAAGAAAATCAAAGGAATTAGCAACATCGTGAGAAACAGGGCAAGTTTGAACCAAATTGGCTTGGTCCTTTTATCATCACAGCAGTCTATGGATCAGGTGCATAGATTCTCTCCACACCTGAAGGTATTCCCTTGGATGAACCAATCAATAGCACCCATCTCAACAAGTTTTATCCGTGAATCCCAACAAAATAAAACAAAAAATAAAGAGAAAAAAAAAAGAAAAATCTATCCAATAGTGAAAACCACTTTGTGGCACTTTGTATATAAAAAAATTAGTACAAGATAAATAATATGTCCTTTGGTGAAAACCTAGTAAACAGGCGCCTTGGATAAGTACCATAGTGAAAACCTAGCAAACAGGCACTATGTGTAGTGACCAACTCCCATCATCTGCTTAGTTCATTTGATTACAGTTTTTCATAGCATACTTTGCCATCTTATCCTACATAATCCATATCATAATTCACATTTCACCTTGTATGCACATCATAATTCATTTCTCCATAATAAAACCCCTTTTCCATCTTCACCTCTGTCAATGCAAGCTATCATATTTTGGACATTGGTGGGGTAACTATATCATTTGGTACCTTAGTATCTTCTCCGCATGCACCATCCCTCGCCCTATCTCCATAATAAAACCTCATACTTTTAGACAAGATTGTCGTATGCTAGTTTTGCATTGGATATCTCGACACCTTGGTCTTCTATACCCTGGTGCATAACATCCATATGCAATATCAAACATAAGTATTGCATTTCTTTTCATTCTTGAGCAATTACTTTTAAAGCTACCCATCACATCACCTATCTGTTCCATTATATCACATATATATTCCTCAACCAAGATCAATCTCTCCTCCATCTTTTTTGTCCGCATTCTTTATGCTACAAAATAAGTGTGTTAGACATGTCATGTCATTACCATCTATCTATATGCATAAGTCCATATCATGTCATTACCATCTACATATTTGCATTATCCTTAGCATAAGTCCATTTCCATTATTACAATTTGCATATTCATATCATTTGCATAAATATCCATATAAACCATGAAAATACAAAAAACAATACATGCATAACATAATACCACAAATGCATCCATACTCATTACATCATGTAGAATGAAAATCCATCGTATATATACATGTGTCAATATACAAGTGTCTACATATACAAGCTGAGCCATGATAAAAAATGTATGTACAAACGGCTCTAGGCCTCATCATGATACAACATAATATACATAAAAACAACGTAGCCCTAGTGACTACTGGCAGCTCCCTCTCCCTGACCGTCACTACTAGGTCCTATACCTGGTCCCCTATCTCTCTGTGGCCCTATCACTAATGCTATAGATCAAGACCCACCTGTCCATGAATCTGAAGCTCCTGACTTGCTCCTAAAGCTAGGTTGCCTCTGCTCTGCTGGCACAACTCCATAATATAAGCCTCTGTAATACTCTACCTCACCCTGTACTCTCCTAATCTCTCCCTATATCTGTGTCAACTGCATGGCCAAGTACATGGTAGCCCCATTTGTCCCTAGTGCAATCACTGTGCTATCCTGCTCACTAGTCATCACCTGTAACTGCTGCATTGTTGTATCTCTCTCTACTTGCAGCCCGTCTTGCTCAGCCCTCATTGCTTGCATCTACTTTATGGCAGTGTCTCGCTCCACCCTCATCATCTTCTCATTTAGCCTAGCTATATCCCTCTATCCTATCACTCTGGCAAGTGCACCATCATCCTGCCCATCACCTCCTTGTGCTCTCACCTGCAGCTATGCTTGGTATGTCTATACCTGTGCTCTAGCATGCCGTAATCCAATCACTGCCTGATGTCTGTCTAGCTCTACTCTCATCAACCTCATCTGAGCCCACTTCCTCCATCTCCTCTCCTCTCTAATCCTCCTATGTAGTTGCTGAATCCCAACATCACCTCCTAATATCTAACCCTAGGGCTATACCAATATCTGAGGCTGCCCCTACACCTGTCCCTAAACCTGTATCCCTGGAGCTGCCGACACAACAACTTGTGCTAGTGGAGCCCATCGTCATCTCCACCTGACTAGTCTCTCCATCCCTATCTCTCCTATCTCTCTAACCTGTGTTAGTTGCGTCAGTCTAGCTGTAACCTAGTATGCATCATAATCTGGTAGCGTACCTGGATCTACAGGACCCTGTCCCCACTGCCATACAACTGGCTATAGGCCCTCTCTCTCCACCAAAGCTATGTCAACCACCACCTCAGGCCTTGAATCAAACACCTCCTATTGAGTCCTCCCAAAAATGGCATCACTAATTGGTACTGCCTGTGGCAACCCGAACTGTCTCAAAACCCTCTCAGGCAAATAGTGCTCTATAATATATATCCCGCATCCAAATATATATCTCGCATGCCTAGCATAGACAAGCTCTCTGTCCTCCTCATCCCATCTCTCACATCCTAGCCATGGCCTCCATACAAACATGTCTACCTTATCCAATATCTGCCACTAGTACACTAGCACTCTGCATTGCCGATATGTCAAAGATCCTCTATACATCCTTGCATAAGGCTCTCCTACGGCTCTAGCCACCCATCCATCTAGCCTTGTCACTGGAATATGCTCATATGCCCATATATGCAAAACTGTGACTCCTATAGACATACTAGCCCCAAACATATATGCACAATTATGCAAGAAATGATAGAGCTATCCTAGTACACACTCCGCCCATGCATATATCGTCCCATAGGAGAACATCCCCTCCATCACTATCCCCCATCCCACTAGGAATCCTGTCGCTTGTCTGTCTCTGACTAGCCATCTGATAATAGCTAGGACCACTCACTACAGCCTATCGTATAGCTCCTCCATCCTCGCTCTGCTCCAATGTCTAGTGTCCCAAACAATCTCATGAACGTAGCTGGACCCATATCCAGATCATAATCTACTTGGTCCCCATCAACAGAACCTGTAAAATTTGGAACACATCCTCCAAGCTAATAGTCGCCTCTCCTGTCGGCAATAGGAAAGAACTATGCTCACTCCTCCATCACTCCACCATTGTCATCATCATTCCTCGCTGTGCCTGCACCGGCTCCAATCTAGATACATGCTCTAATCTGAGGATCTCTAACACTAGCCGCTCCTCTACATCCAGAACTCTCACTAACCACAAATCCCTAGGATGTGGCTCTCGTGATAACAAAATACGGTAGTACATCCTGCATCATATCAGTCTCCTGCGCTTCCCAGAATTGACAAAAACTTGACTATTTCCTTCTCTACCTGTTTCTATCTACTGCAAGTGACTCATTTTTCTATATGCACTTATCTGTTGATCGCATGCGACCCATTTTACTACATGCACTTATTTCTAGTCTACATGCAACCTATTTTCCTTATACGACTACTTATTGACTAAGAGTGAACTACGTGTCTATATGCACATACATTTTGCCCCTAGGTGATCTATATTCCATAAGCGAGCATATGTTCCTTCTAAGCGAGCTACATATCTATATGTGCCTACTTTTCGCTCATAAGCGACTTGCTTTTATCTCTATGCCCATTCTACCTATCTATTTGTCTAGCTGACTGGAAGCAACCTACTATCCCATACATGACTAAGCCGCTCCTATAAGTGACCTCAACTACGCTAAGAGACCTATTTTTCTCCCTAAGCAACCTGCATGACCTATCCTAAAACCTAGTCACTTTTAGTGACGTGTGTGCATTTATGACACTTCTAGCCTATCAAAATCACACTTTTAGCAAACGTTTTGATACATACTAATGTACCTGCTCCCTCTAGTCGTCCATGTGTCCTCACTTGCTTGGTACGATGATCTCTGTGTGGAATCACCATTTTGATAGCTCTCCAACTCTCATCGTACCACACCTCTATGGAGCTCTGGATCTCTCTAAATTTTTGAACACAAATGAGTGCAAATGATCCTATTTGCCCTTGAAGGACCTTATTATAGCCCTTGTCCAAACCCTAATTCTTCTGGACCACAGCTTTTTTTTCTTCTATACCATCCTTGTCAGCCCACCCTATCCCCATTTTCTTTGTGTCAACCTTGTTTCTAGCCTTTCATCTTATCGTGAGCCAACCCAACTCTTCCTGGTTAGCCTGGCTTACCTCTCAAGGGGGCATCACCTACCAGTTACACTGGGGCATAACCTTGTTTATCAAGCAATTATCGTATCTTCTTTGACACAATACTCTAATGAACATTGTATCAAAGAGGGAGAAAATGTAGACACCAAAAATTGACCTATTTATCATTAGCATTCAAACATTGCACTACTTACCATCTACATCTGTCTAACAGACTTGAGCAATTTCCCTAACACACTTAGTTCTTCTATTACTTAAATAAATTCCTATTTATTTAATTAATTCAGTAGCTATTTCTTCTATTTTTTCTAAACTATAATTAAATAATCTTTAATTATTTAATTATCTTCATTCTATCTATTTTAATTCAATAAATCTTATTTATTTAATTAAAAATCCATTCACAAACCCACTTTCCAATTAATTAAATAAATTTTATTTATTTAATTAATTTTTCTTATCATTTATCTCAATGAGCCGACATGTGTGCCTCTTTCATTTAAAAAAGATAAGTGTTACTATGTCTTTTATTTAATATCTTTCACATGTAGTACTTTTTATGTACATGGTCACACATAAGCCCTATCTTCCCTCCACTTGTCATCTACACATTCATCTATTTTCATCTTTTAATCCTAGCCATTCACATAGCCACCAAATCTCCACCGTTGATTGATTTTGGTTGAAGTCTATATAAACACCCTCTCATTCCATACTACATCTATCCATCATTCATATAGCGTCTACCTTATCATCTTGAGCATATTGAGCATTTGAGTATTTTTAGTATCCATCTAGCATTTCATCATTATTATCCATCCACCATGGTATCTTTTATTTTCATAATTGTTTATTGTTGAAGAAGTAATCCACATCATAAACAAGGAATCATACAATCTAAGTGATATTGTTCTTGAATTGCATGCTTTTGATTTCATTTAGATTAGATTCTTTGATGATGGTAGGGTTAGGTTTTCATGACTATCCTTGATCTTATTAACCTAATTTTTACTTATCACAAAAATAATAGAAAAACTCATTGGGCATGAATGCCTAGAGGTACCAGCCTATGGTTTAGAAAGGGCATTGAAGGAATTTAAGGCTATTTTTTGACCATGTTTGGAGAACCCTGCAACACATCTTAGTATGGGGATGATTGATTCAATAATGGAAATGAATGCTAAGATCAAGAGGTATCAGAA
Source organism: Cunninghamia lanceolata (assembly GCA_027924645.1). NCBI lineage: Eukaryota > Viridiplantae > Streptophyta > Pinopsida > Cupressales > Cupressaceae > Cunninghamia > Cunninghamia lanceolata. Next base: position 2,200,231 of record BSBN01000193.1, on the reverse strand, counting down.
AAGGGTTAAAGGTTTGGTAAAATAAGAGAAGAAGTTGAAAGAAGGAATCAAAGTACAGGAGTATACATGGACAAAAAGTCAAGAAGGTGATCGTACTTTCAATAAGGGGGTGATAGGCAATTTTGCATAGTACCTGAAGGAGTAGAAAGATATCAAAAGGAGGATATGCTAAATAAGAATGTGCTTGGATATTATCACCAACCAAAAGTCAACAAACAAGAAAGGGTCAGCAGGGTATCTTTTATTTTGAAAAGATTCTAAAGGCATCCTTTGAGCCGTGTAAAGATACCATTGGGATATTTTGGGAATGGTTAGGAAATGATTCCTACCATTGATCTAGAGGATTTGAATGTTGACTGTTGGATTGATTTTGTAACTGTAGCAAGAAGAAGCTTCAAAGTCTATATAAAAAGCTATGCTACTTGTATTATTTGAGAGGGATTTTAAACTCATAGGTTAAGGTTGTATTTGTTAAGTTTTATTGCAATAGAGAGGACGTTTCTTTTAGTTTTAGAAAGGAGGTCACCTGTGTCTACATTAAGGAGTGCATGGAATGTCTGGTCTCTTTGGTGTATCTGTCAAAGCATTTGTAAGCTTTTCTAGTGATTTGATCAATGAAATATAAGTCATTATTACATTGTAAATTTTGTATGACTTTATACTTCAAATAAAGGTAAACTCAGAATTCTGCATCTATTACAGAGTGTTTTCTGATTCAAACTTTTACTTGACATATTGTTCTTTGAAGGATCGCAATCTCTTATGTATGTTCATGAAAATGCTCAGGACTTTACATTTGTAGATTTGATTGTGTTGAATTGTTTAGATTATTGTATTCTTTAATACGTGAATAGCAGAACATTTAGATCCTATATGGAATGATATTTTAATTTGAGTCTTTCTAGCTTTTCTCGAATAATTAACAAATAATTAGCTAAAACGCAGTCATTTAAAGGAAATTGTGAAAGATCTCGTTAAATACGTGAAAATGCTAATGATCTTTAATGATTTTCATAAATTTTGAAGTATCAAGTCTCTTTTCTATAAAATTCATTTAAAGTTTGGCTTGAAAGGTAATAAATAGTTGCAAATGAGCATTGACTTGAGAGATATTTTGAAATATTTGCACATAACAAGTAATAATTGCTAGTAGAATATCATTAGATTCAGTAAGGTCCCTTGAATATAATAGCTACACAACGAACTGCTAGTTTATCCCACACAGTCAAGAACTAACCATCCAGAAACTTGAGATTGAGAATTACTAGTAAATTTTGCATATCTTCCAAGACAGCTAAGGTTCTTTTGTGAATTTTAACTATGCTGTGAGTGTGTAAAAACTCTCATCAACAAGTCATAGTCATCTCCTTAATGCCACTAGATAACTCCTCTCAGTGTAATTATTTTTATATGTAAGCTATTTAATAGTTTTTGTTAACACGCTTAGGCTATTACACTCTAGTAATAAATAATTATTTTAATTTTTTTAGTATGTGTATATAGATTGGCTAGTTTTTTTTTTGTTTTTTGCATGTCGGCCCTTTAATAGTTTTTTTTAACAAGCTCACACCATTACACTCCACTCCATGTTGCCACTTTTCTAAAAATATACTACTATAGATATCTTAAATACATCTATGTAAAAGACGCTAGAGATATCATGTCCAGGCATCTATCTATTCTCAACAACAATTTTAGATAGATGTATTTAAGATATCTATGCTAGTGTAATAATTTTATTAATTTATTAAAATATATATAGAGTGAGGAGCTAAAACATATACATATTATTATATAATGTTAGTTTTATACCCTACAATTAGTTTTCTTTATGGGATGTAATGGAAATTTTTAGCTCTAACAAAAAAAATTTAATGGAATATTTTTCATGATAGGAAAACTTAATTATAACTTTTTAATAGAATTAATTCCCATAGTAAAAATCTAAAACAAAGGTCATTAAAGTAAATATCTGTGGCTTTTAAAGATTGAAGAACTATAACCCTAGCCCTCATTAAACTAAAATAAAGTAATTTACATTGCCATTATATTTTATTCTTTCATTAAACTAAAGTAAATTTACTATTAATTTTCTTCTTTTTCTTTGTGGGATGTAGGGGAATTGAATTCTTAATTCTAAAAATTAGTTTTTTTGATACGTAATGATAATATTTATATTAAACTGAAAATAGAGAATTACATTTACTAATGCCTTGGCATAGTTTATTGTTCATGACTACTGAAATCCCCAAACCTACTTGCCTCTATTCAGATAATCTATTTGAGACTTGTTGGTAACTAGATTTGTCACTGAGAAATAACCTTTGAAAATGACTTGTTGCCCTTAGACCGGTGACTAAATTGTTAGAATAGTTGGAGAGATCATGATAAAGCAACGATCTTTCTCTGCATTTGAGAGGGGTAGCTCCCTCGTATGATAGGGGTATTTGTGGGTATTTGTGTACTTTTATCCTAAACACACAAAAAGGAAGAAAAGAAAAACTAACAAGACAAATGATTTATTGAAACCCTAATAGTAGACATATGAATACTGGTTTTGATTTCACAAACTCAAGACAAATTACGAGGGGATTTCACCACAAAAACTAGAAACCACTTTTCTAAACTTCATGATGAATTTCACAATGTATGTGCAACAATGATGAAGAAAGATGGCAAATCTCAACATACAAAGAGATCATTTATCTTAACACTTTCAAATCGGGATACCGAGACATGATTGTGCTTCATCACTCCAATTGTATACTTCAATGGATAACTTTGATTTACACAAATACATAGAGAGATCACCAATTTGACATACGAGAAACTAGTAATCATAACTCAGAAATACATCAAGAACATACGAACTGAAATGCATTCTTCATTATCTTTTCAAAATTATACAATTCCAAAAGTAAACTATACAATGTGTAAGACCAAAAATATTCCAAGAAGTTTCTTCCTAAGTTCCCCCTGTAAAAGTTATCTCTAAAGAGTTCCACCTTTTACATATGAAATAGCTTTGTATTTATAGGCTTCTCCCTAGTAACTACCTTGTAACCACCTGATAACTACCTAGTAACTACCTTTTTCAAATACACTAGAATAATGAATCTTTATTTTTGGTTATATTTTATATCACTTTTCTGAAAATAAAGTTCATTTTCTAACATTACATTACAAAGAGTGACTTAAGTCACTTTCACAAAAAGGTAACTAGGAATTGTAACTTTTAAATTATGGATTTAGCTAAGTTACTCTCCATCTCTGTTAGCTCCATTTTGACAATCAAACCTCACCGGATGTTGACAACTCCTTTGGATACCTGAATCTTAGACTCCTATGTCCATGCATACAAAATATGAACTATGAAAATAGCATGTCTTTCACTGGCAACATCAACATGATAGATGTAGACTGAATAGCATTGCATATTTTCTTGCTCCAATTACAATCATAAAATGACATTGTCATCCGCATATCCTTCTAATGTTGGTGATAATCCTTGGCATTTGTAAGATATAACCCTTTCCAAGAGAACCAGGTCTATTACATTTGGTGTTGCTATTTTCATTGTCATAAGTATATGAATAGTGCATTCAAAGTTTAAACTTTCCACATTAGGTCTTCATGGTATTTAAAACCTGTTAACTTGCATATAGTAAAGCATCTGTCAGAGCCAACCAACCTTCAACATCAATATTATTTACCCCAAATATTTTCCCATTTGAAGTTGTAATTATATCACTAGGCCACATACCAGTGCCACTTCACATGTAGCAGTAAAACAAACCTCCACCCCAAAGGCTTAATTTGATCAATAGATTTTGGTGCACCTAGACCTACTGTAGACCCTCCCATATTGGGCTTCATCAGTTTGATATTAACCATCACTTGTAGCATACCCTTAATCATATAGATCATAATCATATTCTACTTCATTTCTAGTTTTATGTAGAATATCATCTTCAAAGGCATAAACTTCATCTTTGGATGTTTTTGGGGTATAATTCTTCACCAATACATATTGGAGTATTTTAATGATTCTCTCAAAATTTACATCACTAATCCCATTATATAACAACTATATTTCACATTCTCTAACCTGAATGTTCGTCTGTTTTCCCCTCACACCAATACTATCACCAGCCTCTGTCCTTCTAACAAGCAAATGTGCTTCTCCATACCTAAAAATGTATGACTGATCTCCTCTAACATTCTGCCTTTTGTAAATTAAGAAGATCCAACTTGATAATTCCTTGGGGAAGGATAAGAAGTTCTTCGAGTGATTAGAAATTATTCAAGTTCATCTTGGTTTAACCAATAAGTTTAAAAATGCTTGGTGGCAATTGGTAGAAAATAATTATTTCCTAGGTTGAGGATTCCCAACGGCAATATATCTTCAATTCCTTTTCATGAAGACCATCTAAAAGATTACAATCACTTTCATCAAACCACACCAGAGATTGAGGAATACTTCTAGCTTCTGTAGAGGTATTAGAGTCAGTTACAGGACTCCAAATACCTAGTGCAACCAGTAAGACTTATGGGCAGGTGTATTCGACTCCCTTGCCTTCATTCATATGCTTTGTATATGCCTTCATGTTTTGCATGCCAGTCTACTTGAGCATTTCCAACAATAATATCTTACAAAACTCTCAATTTCTTCATGTTTCTCGATGGGCACAGGCAAGTGGGGATGCTAGTAGAAGTAGAAATTATGGCACACCTGCCAATTGCATTCTCTTAAAAGTTTCTAAACCCTTTCCATCAACTCCATTGTGTGCATATATTACTATCATCATTGTCTATGGAATCATGTTTCTTTGAGGGATTTTGTCAAAAAGATACGATGCACCTTATATTGCAATGATTGCAGTACATGAGATCATGTTTCTTAGAGGCATTCTGCCTAAGAGTTGAAGTGCCTTGGTTTTGCTTCCACATTTTTCATGCATGCTCGCCAGAGGGTTTCCAACTATAAACTCTTCTTCCCAATTTGGCACAGGTTGGGATGATGTTAGCTGGTAGCAGTAGTGGAGTCTTATTTTTCATCTGCCAATTACATTTGCTAGAAAGTTTCGAAATCCTTTTCAACAAATACATTTTGTTTGAAACACTGCACCCATTGCATTTCATGAGGTGATATCTTCATTGAGGTGCTATCAAAATAGTCCAAACACCCTCAAAAGCATTTAAACACCTCTCTTTTAGGTGAGCTGGAAAGAATTTCAAACACCGTGTTTATGCACATGTCTGCCAAACTATTTTGAACTATAACACATGATAGAAATTCACTTTTAATTATACTTTGATGGAGATCCATATCCTATACCAAAGTTTCGATTTGGGTAGAGGACGAGAGCATGCTCATGAAGTGTTTGGCTCAGGCATTTGCTTGAAATTGTTTACAACAAATCCATTTTTTTGTGTATACTGCACGCATTTCTCTGGAGCATTATGAGTAGTTGTAACTGATTGTGCATGAGTTTATTCGCCAAGTCCATTTGTTTAAAAACTTTTGCCTTCTTTTCATCAAAAACATTTTCTTGTATTACCTATTTTGCATGCATGCCTATTATGACGATGCAACTACCACATGCCTGAGAAATTCATACTATAATAATGGCATAAGATGGCATTTTGTGCCTATTGAAGATAGTTTATCATGACTTGTGCACACTTTGTTATCATTTCTAACTGCCCATCATCGTTTTGAAGTCCATGTTTCTTCCCATATAGTGTGTATGGCATGAGTTTAGGAGAAGAAAACTGATCTTTTCAATAATAGAAACAACATTTTAACTACTAGTTAGCTTCATGTTATACATGAGACAAAGAAACTGATTTGAAGTGGTTTCCTAGATTGTGGGTGAGATTAATGGACGTCGAGATAGTGGTGTTGATTTGCTTCTCCAAAAGTGCAAGTGAAATCTTTCTCTATTTAAAACTTGTAAAATCATGTTGCATTTTGGTTAGCAAAAAGTAAAAGTGGACATGAACTTAGCTGGATTTGAAAGTTAATGCAAACTTTGTGAGATGCGAAAGTTGATGCAAGCTTAGCGAAAAGTGAAAGTTGACGCAAGCTTAGCAAAAATCGAAAGTTGACACAAACTTTACCCAAAGTGAAAGTTGATGCAAGATTTGTGAAAAGTGAAAGTTGGTGTTCACTTAGCTAAATTCAAAAGTAGACTCTTACTTAAGCTTGACTTGAATTAATTTCTCTTTTTCCATAGCTTTCCTTAAATCTTCAAATTTAATTATTTTTTGTGATTTTTCCACATACTAGAACCACTTTCAAGACTTTGACTAAAATAGATGAATAATTTCTCCTTCAAACTAGAAAGCAACTTGACACTTCAGGAGAATTTGTGAGTAGGGGGAACTCAACATAGAAAATTTTGACGTCAAAGTTTAAAATTTGGCAAGTTGAAAATGAGGCCAACAGCTAGCTCTAACTAGGGACAAGGACCTTGTGGACGCGGGGTGAACCTAGAATCTCTGGAAATGAAATAAGTTCCTTATCCATTCGGCTATAGAGTCAGGAGATAACATGATGTACAAGGGGAACAAGGAGACTCCAATGAGACAAAAGGACAAGAGAAATAATAGAGACGAGGCAAACAACAAAAACAAAAGAAACTGAAACAAGACAGACACAACAAAAACTCCTAACTAACCTATATACATGGTAGGTGACTCCTACCTTAAACTACCTGAGAAAGCTCAAGTGAATCTATTGACAGGTTGAGAGAAGTATGCACCTTTGTGGAAAAATGGATGATGAGTGAGGAGCACTTGTAAAACCAACTGTCGCGTTCCAATTAATATGATGATAGATCTAAAAATAATGGCATTCAAAAACTCTCTGAGTAATATATTTTGCCCAAATAGCCACTCCTCATTATAAACCTCTGAAGCATGTTGGATCACATCACCCTACATGTCATCAACTATATTTTCTTGTACTATGTTAAATGTATCAATAACCCATCTTTGGATATACTCATGACCATTAGAATAACAGAAGGACCAATCTTGGGCTATATGCTCTTCCTGCAAATCCTGATCAAAATCAACATCCATTGAAACAAACTTCGAGTCTCGATCATAGACAACAACATCAACAAAGAATGAATCATCCTCAGATAAAATAGCACCATCTTTATTTGTAATGGTTGACTTATGCATTTCATTGTCTACTAATGACAATTTTGTATCTTCTAGAGTATCCTCTTATTTAAATTGTAAAGGGGAAATGACGACTCCTTCTCCACATAAGAAGTCATCATCAGACATTTCTAAGCACCAACTTGGGATGAAAACATTATGGAACTGAGTATCATTGTCAATCTAATTATTCCTTAACCCTTCATGATTTCTCATATCACTCTTGGCACAATTCCCAAGATTTTCATCTATTCTTTCCATTTGCTTGGAATCAGAACAATTATTAGGTGTGTGTATGTATTCCTCTTCTTCAACATTAGTATTTGAAGGAATAGAAAATGAACTCGCTATATCTAATATAAAGGCATCTTCATGACTAGAAGATTCAAAAAGAGGATTATTCCAAACCTTGAATGCTCCATGCACATGCATTGAAACTAGGATGCTCATTGGTTCATCTTCATATCTTCTATCCTCAAATTCTTCACTGATATCTTCTACATCAGGTCCTTCCAGAAATTTTAAATCTTCATACTTAGGTTGCATGCAAGTTTAGAAAATATCACTTGTTGATGCATTTGTGTTTTCTAGATCTGTAAGTCGACCTTCAATCTTTGCTTCCACCAAAACATTCATTAAATCTTTCTTAGGAGTTTCAAAGGTAAAGGCATCAATCTCCGGAGAAGAAAAAGACCTCAATAATTGATCATTTTTTCTTGTCTCTTTATCACTTGAGTTTGTGAATAATGGTTCAATAGTTGTTGTCACTGAAGTTGAACTAGATGTTGCATTTTCTAACTAAATGTGGTGATTACTAACATTCTCCCAAGGGACAAAAGAAGTATTAAATCTTTGATCTTCAAGAGAGATTTCTAAATCATCATCACTCTCTTCAACATATAGGCGGTACATTCCAACATTTTGTGTAACATAAGACTTGGTTGCTGAGGGAATTGAATCATCTTGAGAAAAATCTTTTTCACTTAATACCGTGAGATTCATACAACCACCTAAAGGAGGCATCAACTTTACTCTTTTTGTATTGAGATTAAATTGTGTATAAACATTCTTTTCAATCTCATAATTCAGGTTTTGCATGCAAGACCTCTTCATTGACTCGAGTCTTAAAAATTCTAGAATACATCTCTTAGTATCTTTTTCTTTCAATAAGCTAGATAGAAGCAAGTCATCTTCAATCTCAATGGCTTCTTTTTGTGTGATTTCCAGATCTTGTGCCTTATCCCGCTTCAAGATGAATTTGACTTTAGGGTGTAATGAAGCAATGAAGATACACAACTGGTTGTCTTCACTTGGTTGATTCGCTTGACGAATTTTCTTCAAAGATTTGTTAAATCGTTCCATAAAATCCCTTATAGGTTTGCCCTCTTTTTTCTGAATCTAGAAAAAATGAGATAAAAGATCACTTACATTAACTAGAAATTTGAATCTTGCAAGAAACTTTTCCTTGAAGTTGTCCCAATTTTTAATGCATCCATCTTTCAAATGTTGAAACCATTCTGCAGTAGGTCCAACGAGGCTTTCAACAAACAATTGCACAAAGCCATCTTCCTCATTAACTCTAAAACTCCGCAAGCAACTGTGAAGGCTAGAATATGATCTTCAAGATTCTGTGAGTTCTCTCTAGTGAACTTTGGAAAGTGTTTAAGTGATCCTATAGGTAAAGGTGTGTACTGAGCCAAGGCTAATGGGCCAATGTCGGTTCCCCATGGCTGAGATGGATTTGATGCCATGGTACAAGTCTGAAAGTAATGGCAGTGGGTATCTCACTTCTATAGAGTTGCAAACCTCCATTGTAGGGGAGGCATCCTTAGATTTTTGAGGAAACAAAATGCACCAAGACTTTAGTTCATGTCCCCAATAGAGTTGCCAAAAATCTATTGGTAAATAGATTTGTCACCGAGAAATAACCTTTGAAAATGACTCGTTACCCTCAGAGAAGTGACTAAATTGTCCCAACAGTTGGAGAGATCAGGATAAAGCAATGATCTTCCTCTGCATTTGAGAGGGGCAACTCCCTTGTATGATAGGGGTATTTGTGGGTTTTTGTGTACTTTTATCCTCAAAGTACAAAAAGGAAGAAAAGCAAAACTAACAAGACAAATGATTTATTGAAACCCTAAAAGTAGACATACAAATACTAGTTTGGATTTCACAAACTCAAGACAAATTATGAGGGGATTTCCCCACAAAAACTAGAAGCCACGTTCCTAAACTTCATGATGAATTTCACAACGTATGTGCAACAATGGTGAAGAAAGATGGCAAATCTCAACATACGAAGAGATCATTTATCTTAACACTTTCAAATCAAGATACCAAGACATGATTGTGCTTCATCACACCAATTGCATGCTTCAATGAATAACTTTGATTTACACAAATATATAGAGAGATCACAAATTTGACATACGAGAAACTAGTAATCATAACTTAAAAATACATCAAGAACATACGAACTGAAATGCATTGTTCATTATCTTTTTGAAATTATACAATTCCAAAAGTAAACTATACAATGTGTAAGACCAAAAATAATCCAAGAAGTTTCGTCCTAAGTTCCCCCTGTAAAAGTTCTCTCTAAAGAGTTCCACCTTTTACATATGAAATATCTTTGTATTTATAGGCTTCTCCCTAGTAACTACCTTGTAACCACCTGATAACTACCTAGTAACTACCTTTTTGAAATACAATAGAGTAATGAATCTTTATTTTTGGTTATATTTTATATCACTTTTCTGAAACTAAAGTTCATTTACTAACTTTACATTACAAAGAGTGACTTAAGTCACTTTCACAAAAAAGGTAACTAGGACTTGTAACTTTCAAGTTGTGGATTTAGCTAAGTTACTCTCCATCTCTGTTAGCTCCATTTTGACAATCAAACCTGACCGAATGTTGACAACTCCTTTGGATACCTAAATCTTAGACTCTTGTGTCCATGCATACAAAATATGAACTATAAAAATAGCATTTCTTTCACTGGCAACATCAACATGATAGATGTAGACTGAATAGCATTGCATATTTTCTTGCTGCAATTACAATCATAAATTGACATTGTCATCCACACATCCTTTTGATGTCGGTGATAATCCTTGGCATGTGTAAGATATAACCCTTGCCAAGAGAACTAGGTCTATTACACTTGGTGTTGCTTTTTTCATTGTCATAAGTATATGAATAGTGCATTCAAAGTTTAAACTTTACACATTAGGTCTTCATGGTATTTAAAACCTGTCAACTTGCATATAGTAAAGCATCTGCAAGAGCCAACCAACCTTCAACATCAATATTATTTACCCCAACTATTTTCCCATTTGAAGTTGTAATTATATCACTAGGCCACATACCAGTGCCACTTCACATGCAGCAATAAAACAAACCTCCACCCCAAAGGCTTAATTTGATCGATATATTTTGGTGCACCTAGACCTACTGTAGACCCTCCCATGTCAGACTTCATTAGTTTGATATTAACCATCACTTGTAGCATACCCTTAATCATATAGATCAGCATCATATTCTACTTCATCTCTAGTTTTATGCAGAATATCATCTTCAAAGGCATAATCTTCATCTTTGGATGTTTTGGGGGTATAATTCTTCACCAATACGTATTTTAGCATTTTAACAATTCTCTCAAAATTTGCATCACTAATCCCATTATATGATGGCTGCATTTCACATTCTCTAACCTAAATGTTCCTCTCTTTTCCCCTCACACCAATACTATCACTAGCCTCCATCCTTCTAACAAGCAAATGTGCTTCTCCATACCTAAAAATGTATGACTGATCTCCTCTAACATTCTACCTTTTGTAAATTAAGAAGATCCAACTCGACAATTCCTTGGGGAAGGATAGGAATTTCTTTGAGTGATTGGCAATTATTCAAGTTCAACTTGGTTTAATCAATAAGTTTAAAAATGCTTGGTGGCAATTGGTAGAGAATAATTATTTCCTAGGTTGAGGATTTCCAGTGGCAATATATCTTCAATTCCTTTTCAAGAAGACCATCTAAAAGATTACAATCACTTTCATCAAACCACACTAGAGATTGAGGAATACTTCTAGCATCTGTAGAGGTATTAGAGTCAGTTGCAAGACTCCAAATACCCAGTGCAACTAGTAATACTTATGGGCAGGTGTATTCGACTCCCTTGCCTTCATTCATATGGTTTGTATATGCCTTAACATTTTGCATGCTGGTCTACCTGAGCATTTCCAACTATAATATTTGACAAAAGTATCAATTTCTTCATGTTTCTCGATGGGCGTGGGTAGGTCGGGATGCTAGTAGAAGTAGAAATTATGGCACACCTGCCAATTGCATTCTCTTAAAAATTTCTGAACCCTTTCCATCAACTCCATTGTGTCCATATATTACTGTCATCGTTGTCTATGGAATCACATTTCTTTGAGCGATTTTGTCAAAAAGATTTGTTGCACCTTATACTACAATGATTGTAGTACATGAGATCACGTTTCTTAGAAGCATTCTCCCAAAGAGTTGAAGTACCTTGGTTTTGCTTCCGCATTTTGCATGCATGCCTACCAGAGGGATTCCAGGGTAAAAGCACAAAGTTGTGTCACACTTTTTTAAAGGAAACGACCAAGGATGATCCAATTTTTAAACTTGAATCACTAAAAAGAGACATATATGTTTTGAATTTTTAAATGATGTAAACTAATAAAATATTTATTTTTTAGTATATTTTATGTTTGTATTTTTTGAAAAAATTTTAAAAATTATTTGAATATAGTTTTTAATAAATTGACACTATAATTTAGTTACTGATAAAATGCTGAAAAATGAAGCTACATGAGATGTTAATCTTTATATAGTAAAATTTATTCTTTTTTCTTCAATTTTTTTGTGTGTATATTTATAACTTTTTTTTAAATGCACCTGGTAAATGTTTTAACGTGACCGACGATGCTAGTGTGACATGCCCTCCAGCTCCACGTGAATGCTTTTGCTTGAAGCAATGAACCGGTGAGGCCACAACATGGGGGACCTCATCCCCTAGCAAGAGCACTTCAAACTTACAAGCTCGTTGGCCCAGCAAAGGCATAAAGCCTATGAGCTTGTTGGCCCAGTAGGGGTTTGAACTCTAGTGGCCACCACTACAACCAAGCGACTTAACCATCGAACCACGCCCTTATCGGCAATGTGTATTTATAACTTGAAACTTTAGTGCATGGATATATTTTTTTTCTAATTTTGATAAATATATATTTTTAAATAAATAATAAAATGTGTGTGTATTAAAACGTAGTTGTTTCCATTCAACGTCAACTTTCATATTAACTATTTATCAAAAATAGAAAAAAAATTATACCATCTTGATATAGATTCTTTTATCTAGTGCATCATATTTTTTTCAAATTTTTTAATAAATTTTACTATTTTTCCTTGACAAGGTAATTGACCTAATGTTTTGTGCTGATAAACTACTTTTAGTAAAAATAGAAAGGAAAATATAAATAATAATTAAACTATTAAATATATATATATTTGAAAACTAAACTTATAGATCTACAAAAGGGTATTTTTATATTTTTCGAAAAATGTTATTTGCACAACTAGAAGTTGTTGAAATATCAAGTTTTTCAAATAATTTTTTTTTTTGGTAAATTGGCCTCATAGTGGTGCTACATATGCATTTAGCCAATAATTTTACTTGGAAAAGTTGTGGACATATCTAACTTAGCTAGAATGAATCTTACAAGATCATATGTTTGACCAAAATTGATTTTTAGTTAGAAATACTTAATTCACTTGTGCTAATAAGTTGGCTGAAAGTGTGACACATCTTTGTGCTTTTACCCTCCAACTATAAACTCTTCTTCATAGTTTGGCACATGTTGGGATGATGCTAGCTAGTAGCGGTAGTGGAGTCTTGTTTTACATTTGCTAATTACGTTTGCTTGAAAATTTCTAAAGCCTTTTCCACAAATACATTTTGTTTCAAATGCTACACTCATTGCATTTCATGAGATGATATCTCTATTGAGGTGCTATCAAAACAGTCCAAACACCTTCAAAAGCATTTAAACACCTCTCTTTTAGGTGAGCTGGAAATAATTTCAAATGCCGTACATGTCTACCAAACTATTTTGAACCATAGCACATGACATAAATTCACTTTTAATTATGCTTTGATGGAGATCCATATCCCATACCAAAGTTTTGATTTGGGTAGAGGATGAGACCATGCTCATGAAGTGTTTGGCTCAGGCATTTGCCTTAAATTGTTTACAACAAATCCTTTTTTTTGTGTATACTGCGCGCATTTCTCCGAAGCATTACGAGGAGTTGTAACTGATTGTGCATGAGTTTATTTACCAATTCCATTTGTTTAAAAGCTTCTACCATCTCTTCATCAAAACCATTTTCTTGTATTCCCTATTTTGCATGAATGCCTATTATGGCAATGCAACTACCACATGCCTGAGAATTTCGTACTATAATAATGGCATAAGATGGCATTTTGTGCCTATTGAAGATAGTTTATCATGACTTGTGCACACTTTGTTATCATTTCTAACTGCCCATCATCGTTTTGAAGTCCACGTTTCTTCCCATATAGCGTGTATGATAGGAGTTTAGGAGAAGAAAACTGCTCTTTTCAATAATAGAAACAACCTTTTAACTGCCAGTTAGCTTCATGTTATACGTGAGACAAAGAAACTGATTTGAAGTGGATTCCTAGATTGTGGGAGAGATTAATGGACATCGAGATAGTGGCGTTGATTTGCTTCGCCAAAAGTGCAAGTGAAAACTTTATCTATTTAAAACTTGTAAAATCATGCTGCTTTTTGGTTAGCAAAAAGTAAAAGTGCACGTGAACTTACCCAGATTTGAAAGTTAATGCAAACTTTGTGAGATGCGAAAGTTGACGCAAGCTTAGTGAAAAGTGAAAGTTGATGCAAGCTTAGTGAAAATTGAGAGTTGATGCAAACATTACCGAAAGTGAAAGTTGACGCAAACTTTGCGAAAAGTGAAAGTTGGTGTTCACTTAGCTGAATTCAAAAGTGGACTCTAACTTAAGCTTGACTTGAATTAATTTCTCTTTTTCTGCAGCTTGCCTTAAATCTTCAAATTTAATTATTTTCATGATTTTTCTACGTACCAGAACCACTTTCAAGACATTGACTGAAACAGACGAATAATTTCTCCTTCAAACTAGAAAGCAACTTGACACTTTAGGAGAACTTGTGACTAGGGATGAATTAACATAGAAAATTTTGACGTCAAAGTTTAAAATTTAGCAAGTTGAAAATAAGGCCAACAAGACCACACAGGGTCATTCTTGCATTACATTTTTAAAAGCCTATATACATATTGGCTTCCATGAACAAAATGAAGCCTACACACTGATAAAAAAGGCACTACACAAAAGAAGAACGCTAAAACCTTGAAATCCTTACTCCTTGTCGAAGTCCTCCAGCTGCTACTCAAAAGCAGTCACCCATTGAAACCCTGCCTCCTCTGCTAAACCTAGCATCTTCTTGATGAAATCAATAGCTATTTGCGCCTGATCCTTCAAAGCTATGAGCTCAAAGCCTCTGATATCCAGAATGAATGGATACAGTTTGACAACTTCCCCCAGGTCGTTGAGGAGAGCCATGTCCCTAGGTCTTGGTATGCCCACACCCAGAGTCATTGTTTGCAGAGTGCTCTTCAATTTACCCAAAAGATCTGGAATGAAAAGTCCCTTCATTAAAGTTTCTACCTCTATTTTGGGAATATTGAGTTCCAGTAGCATCACCAAAACCCTTGAAGGAACATCCGAGTCTACCCTATATCTTTCATCATCCATCAAGTATCTTTTTCCCAGTATCATCCTCACGTCTCCAACCATTAAAGGATCTTAGCGTCGAAGAATTATCTGCAAACGGTGCTCCATGATCTGGCCAAGAAAAGCCATTTGTCTCTTTCTACTCACCAGCCTTACTAGTGTATCCATCCCTTTGCAACAAAGAACCTCTGTAGAGTAGACTACAACAAAGCGGGAAGGCATAGATGAAGTCACTCTACCAAAGTAGCCTGAGGAAATGAACTCTGCAAATAGCTAGATTTCTCAGCTTGTTTATGAAGCCAATTCTTGCCACGAAGTTTCTCGAATTTGGGATCTATCAATACTTCTCATCATTCACTTCGAATGCCATCAACTCTCCCCACAATCATGAAACAACCCCTTCTTTCTGACATCTCTACCATCCTCTGCTAGGTGTCTTCAATATCTTCCTCACTCGAAGCTGCCACCTTGGCCTTGCCATCTGTGAAAAGATGGCAAGACGCCCGTCCTACCACCCGCAATTCTAACAATTAGTTTTTAATGAAATAATATTTAATAAATAATTTTTTAAAGGAATTAATTCCCATAGTAAAAATCTAAAATAAAAGTCATTAAACTAATTTTTTTTTTTTTTTTGGTGGCTTTGAAAGATTGAAGAACCCTAACCCTGTCATTAAACTAAAGTAAATAATTTATCCTCACACTAAGTTTCTTTGTTTTTCAAAGATTTGTTTATGCAAGGAAAATATTAAATAAATTATAATTTATAGGTTACATAATTTAAGCTGCAATTTAACTACAATTTTCTTTTTTATTTTAATTAATATACAAAATAGAATAACAGTAAATAATGCACAATGCTAATCTAACCTTCTATGAATAATAGCAACAGCATTGTATCACTTCATAAATCTATTTTGCAAGAAAAATACAAAAAAAATATGGTTGCATAGTACCCTTACCAATTAAACCCAATTCAATTTGCTCTATTTTTATTTGATTTATTTTTTCTCAAATTTATGTTTGAGTACTACTTATATTTATATACATTATTTTATTGGCTTTATTTTTGTGTTCATTGATGTCGACTATATATTTATAATTATTTTTAAAAATATGTATAGATATTTTAAAAAACTATGTTCACTCTATTTTATGTTTATGTACACCGGCATAGTCATCCCCTTAATGCCATTGGATAACTCCTTTCGGTGTAATTATTTTTATATGTGGGCTCTTTAATAGTTTTTGTTAACAAGCTCGTGCCATTACACTCCACCCCTTGTTGCCACCGTAGTTAGCCTCTCAGTGTAATTATCTTAATTTTGATTTCATGGGTTATTTGAATATCATTTTAATATGTATTTATAGATTGGCTAGACTTATTTATTTATTTTTTTGCAACCCTTTAATAGTTTTTGTTTACACACTCACGCCATTATACTCCACTCCATACTACCACTATAGTTAAATGAATTGGGTAAATAAAACCACCATAGCAAAAGGGCTAGTGTATAAAAAGAAATTATTAATTTGAATGAAAAAAACTTTTGCAGGGGTAGTGATTGAGGAATAACAAGAGCAGGAGATGGACAAAAATAGAGGAGAGGAGGGCAACGGCAGTGAACATTACACGCAAGGAGGGTACCACTGTACCAAATATCTGGATTACTTCAAAGAATGGCGGTATAGAGCAGAAACCGAGTTGGGTTCGGCCACTTCCTACACTCTTTGGCTTGCCTTGGACACTCTACACAAAAAGTATGTGGCCCTGAAGATACATAAGAGTGCGCAGCATTATACTGCAATGGCCGGGAAGGAGATTGACATTCTCGTTGAAATATCACAAGGAAACCGAGATCGCAACATCTATGTGGTTAAATTGCATGATCATTTCATGCACACTGGCCCAAATGGAGTCCATGTTTGCATGGTTTTTGAGCTTACGGGAGACAAGTTATTAACGCTTATCAAGCATTATGCTTACAAGGGCATCCCCTTGAACATGGTAAAGGAAATTTGCTATAGTGTTTTGGTAGGATTTGACTATTTGCATCGCCAACATTCAATAATTCACACAGGTCTCAAGCCAGAAAACATTCTTCTGCCATTCACCATTGACCCCAAAGGATATCGTTGCAAGGCTGGTGTTCCACCCGTCCTTCCCCATTCTGATCTTAAATGCAAGATTGACGATTTGGTTAATGCTTGCTGGACCCACAAACACTTATTAAGCCATATTCAAAGTTGTGGGGCTTGCACATGTCCAGAGATTCTTGTTCTATCTGAATTCTCTACCTTAGCAGGCATATGGTCTGTTGGGTGCATTGCATTTCAACTTGTCATAGGTTAATCTTTGTTTGATCCTCAGAATGGAGACAAGCTTGACATGGTTGAAGATCACCTGGCCCAAATGGTAGAGCTCCTTGGTGTCATGCCCAAGGAAATTACATTTGGTGGAGAGCTTTCTACTCACTACTTCAACAACTGTGAAAAATCTATTGCAGCTACTGATTATTAATTTCCTATCTTATAAGATTATTTGGCTGCCGAAAAATTAATTAATTTACAGCAAATATTAAATAATAACACAGCTGCAACTTCACGGAAAAATCACGGAGATAGAAAAATAAAATCAACACAACATTTTGGACAAATTATCCTTGGAAAAACCCCGAAGGGAAAACCAGTACTGCAGATGAGGAACTTTATTAAATCAAATCAGGAAATACATAGACTACTTACCTCTTACTGGCAGAGCTCCGACAATGATCTCCTCTGGAAATTCTTCTCCCAATTTCTCCTATAGAAATTCCACTACTGCTGTCTCGAACGCTATCGCTGCGCCTTTGCTCTCACTGTAAATCAATTTGCTATCACCGCAAATTTATTTATTTGCTATCGTTGCAAATACTTCTCGGATCCGTGTTCTCCAAATGCCTATTGATCCTCTTTTATAATCCCCTCATTGAAAACCAATGGCCATGATTTAATCTTAATCAATGGCTAGGATTAATTAGACTCTAAACCCTAATATCTAGAAGTCTCTCGAGAAATCAATTATCTAGGTATGGAGATAATTATTCCAGCTATGTTTGCAGCCTCGAAATCACCACCCGAGACTAGAATACCTGTCCAAGCTACATAAAAATTAACACTCCCTCTTAGCGAGGAAGGTGTTCTGCATAACACCCAACTTACCTCTGAAGAAGATGAATTTCGCCTTCCCCAATGCCTTTGTCAAAATGTCTACTACCTCCTGATCTGTAGGTATATACTGTAGCTGAACAACCCTCCGCTGTACACAATCCCTGATGAAATGATATCTGATGTCTATATGCTTAGACCTATCATGAAACACTAGATTCTCAGATAATCTGATGCAACTCTGATTATCACAGTGTATCACTGTAGTCTCAACCCTCTGACCAAACAAGGCTACCAGTAACTTCCGAAGCCATATAGCCTCACACGTTGCCATGCTAGCTGCTATGTATTATGCTTCTGCAAAACTCAGAGCCACGGACTTTGCTTCCTGCTGTACCAAGAGACAACTCCTGATCCCAAACTAAAGCAGCAACCTGAAGTGCTTTTCCTATCCACCGCACTACCTGCCCAATCTGCATCAGTATAGCCTATCAACTTGATACCATCACCTCGAGCATATATGATCCCATACTCGATTGTACCACGCAAATACCGCAATACATGCTTTGCCGCTATCCAATGCACTCTCTTCGGCTCAACCATGAACTGACTAAGAGTGTTTACTGCAAAGGATATATCTGGCCTAGTGTTGACCAAATACATGAGAGATCCAATCAACATCCTGTATAAGGTGGGGTCTACATCCTTTTCCTTGGATGCGTCTACCTTCTTCCAATTCGTGATCATAGGTGTAGACATGGCTCTGCAATCTTGCATCTCAAACCTCTTCAAGATTTCAATGCAGTATTTCCCTTGTCTAAGGAAAATCTCTCCATCTGTCTGCCACACTTCCATGCCTAGAAAGTAGTGCATAAGCCCCAAATCCTTCATCTCAAACTCTGCTGCAAGGTCCCTCTTGCACTCCTCTATAAGCCCCAGTGAACCTGTTAAAAACAAGTCGTCCACATATAGAACAAGAATGAGAATTTCACCCCCAACCACCAAGTAGTAGAGGTTAGCATCCGCCTCACTCTTCACAAAGCCTATTCCCTGCAAGTATCTATCAATGCGCTCATACCACGCCCTAGGAGCCTGCTTGAGTCCATACAAAGCTTTCTTCAATCTGTACACGTGGGTTTCACTGCTGTGTGCTACAAAGCCCTCTGGTTGTTCTATGTATACCTCTTCTAACAATTCACCATTAAGAAATGTCGTCTTGACATCCATTTGATGGATCTGCCATCCCATATGCGCTGCAAGTGAGATTACGGCTCGTATAGAAGTATACCTGGCCACTGGAGCAAATGTCTCCTCATAGTCTATTCTCTCCTTTTGAGAGAACCCCTTGGCCACGAACCTTGCCTTGTATTTTTCGATGCTACCATCTGCACCATGCTTAATCTTATAGATCCAGCGTGATCCAACCACTGCCCTATCTATCGGTCTAGGCACAACCTCCCACACATCATTCTGCATTATTGAGGTATATTCCTCAACCATCGCATCTTGCCACACCTGTTGCTATGCAGCCTCCTGATAGCTAGAAGGCTCACTATCTACCAACTGACTAACCAATGCCACATAGTCATTATACCTAGCTGGTTGTTTTCGCTGTCTATTACTCGTCCTAGGAGCTCCCACAAACTCCTGAGTATCCTTATGTGTCTGTTGAACCTCACGGTTCCTCCTGTCAACTATAGAGGATGAAATATCAAACTCCATATCTTCTTGATGCATCTCTTGGATTTGCTGTATCTGTTGCTCCATACTCTGCGAACTCTCAGCACCTGAGCCTGTGCTTGTACTAGTAACTGTACTTGTGCTTCGCTGCCCCTGTTCTGGTTGAACAATCCTTGGAGCTTCTGTTGGCTGCTCATTCTGATCATCTGCTGGCAAATCTCTGGACCTCCTATATGCCTTGTCCTCCATGAATTTGACATCACGCCTGACTATAATCCTCCTGGTCCATGGAATAAATATCCGATATGCCTTTGAGGTCTCGTTGTACCCCACAAAGTACCCTCTCTCTGCAGTTTGATCTAACTTGGAACATGTAGCCCCTAGAATGTGACAAAACGCCAAACTCCCAAATATCCTGAAGTGACTGACATCTGGCTTCTTCCCTGAGAATGCCTCCTCTGGTGTCATCTTGCCCAATACCTTATGTGGAACCCTGTTCTGTATGTATACTGCTGTACTGCATGCCTCTGCCCATAAGTATCGTGGCATATCTTGGTCATACAACATAGCCCTTGTTGCCTCTGATATAGAATGATTCTTCCTCTCAGCAACCCCATTCTGCTGCAGGTTGTAAGGAACGGTCCACTCTCTCTTGATTCCTTCCCTAGTACAGAACTCCTGGAACTCTTTCCCTTTGTACTCGCCTCCATTGTCTGACCGAAGAACCTTTACCTTCCTGCCTGTTGAATTCTCCACAAGAGCTTTGAACTCCTGGAAGTGACTGAAGACCTCATCCTTGGTCTTCAAGAAGTATATCCAGGTCTTCCTGGAGAAATCATCAATAAAAGTAACAAAGTACTCATATCCTCTGAGAGACTTTGTTGACATTGGTCCACATATATCTGAATGTACTAGATCAAGAACCCCCTTGGATCTAGTGTCACTCCTTGGAAAAGCTACTTTCACAAACTTCCCCAATACACATCCCTTACATACATCATCATGCTCTGTGCTCACGTCTGGAACACCTGTCACTGTCTCACAAAGCAATTTAAGTGCTCCAAGATGTATATGGCCCATCCTTCTATGCCATAGCTCTCCTTGATCTCTAGGATTACTACTGCTCACTAGTGCCTTAGGAGTGTCAAACTGCAACCCATAAAGTCGGCCGCTCCTAACTCCAATAGCTATGGGTGATTTCCAATCCTTATGCTTGATTAAAACATGCGCCCTTCTAAAGAGTACATTGTAGCCTTTATCCTGAAGGACAGATATGGAAATTAGATTCATGCCCAAGCCTGGCACATACAACACATCATGAATGGAAATAGGCTTGCCATTCTCCCTCTGAAATAGAACAGTCCCTCTCCCAACTGGATTGCACTTGGACTTGTTCCCCATCTGAATCTGAAATCTGATGTCCTCCTCCTTGTATCTGGAGAAGTACTCCCTAACTCCTGTCATATGAAATGATGCCCCACTGTCTATATACCAAACACCCTGTGAGGTTGAGCTAGTCAGGCAAGCTATGAGTGCAAACTCATCCTCCATTCTACTAGAAAGCTCATCTACACTTGCTGAAGCTGCCGTCTGCTTCTTGCCCTTCTTTTCATTTTTCTTCCTTTGTGGGCAATCGCTGACATAGTGGCCGAACTCGTGACAGCCATAGCATTTGATCTTAGATAAGTCCTTCTTCTTCTCACTTTTTGGATTTGATCCTTTGCCAGACCCCTTCTTCGCTTTCCCTTTTCCTGCTAGGGCAACGTTTTCCTGTTCCACCTCACTTTTCTGACTATTACTGCTGGTTCCATTGACAAGACTTAGTCTAAGCTCCTCCTAAGTGAAGTCACTCCATAGTCGATCCCAACTCGGTAAGGTGTCTCGTCCATTAATAACTTGAACAAAGACATCCCACTGCTTAGTAAACCCATTCAGGGCTATTCGTACTAGCTCATCATCCTTTGGTTTGTCTCCAACAGCTGCCAATTCATCCTTGACAAGTCTAAGTCTGGTGAGGTAACTTGTGACGTCTTCTCCCTTATTCATCTGGGTATTCCTTAACTTTTCTCTGAGAATAAGCTTTCGGTTAAGGGTAGCATTCTGGTATAGATTCATAATGGCGTCCCATATCGTCTTTGCTGTATCTAACTCTGCAATATGCGGAACAATATGATCCTTAACACTATCAAGAATCAACCTCCTTGCCTTGGCATCTTCCTTCTTATATGCTACGAGCTGTGTTGCGTCTGTAGGCATAGGTACAACAGTGGTCACATAATCCTTGATACCATTCTCTTCCAGCAATAAAGAAATTCTGGCTTTCCAGACACCAAAATTTGAGGCTCCATCTAATCTGTCCTGATCTCTTAAACCTGCTGAGGCCATCTCAAAAGAAAATAATAATTTGAAGAGGTCAAACTGGGTTTTATAAACCCTAGATTTTTATTTATTATTTTTCCTTTCTCCCTGTGCCTGTTCTACCCTCAGATCTGCTCCGATACCATGTGAAAAATCTATTGCAGCTACTGATTATTAATTTCCTATCTTATAAGATTATTTGGCTGCCGAAAAATTAATTAATTTACAGCAAATATTAAATAATAACACAGCTGCAACTTCATGGAAAAATCACGGAGATAGAAAAATAAAATCAACACAACATTTTGGACAAATTGTCCCTGGAAAAACCCCGAAGGGAAAACCAGTACTACAGATGAGGAACTTTATTAAATCAAATCAGCAAATACATAGACTGCTTGCTTCTTACTGCAGAGCTCTGGCAATGATCTCCTCCAGAAATTCTTCTCCCAATTTCTCCTATAGAAATTCCACTACTGCTGTCTCGAACGCTATCGCTGCGCCTTTGCTCTCACTGCAAATCAATTTGCTATCACCGCAAATTTATTTATTTTCTATCGCTGCAAATACTTCTCAGATCCGTGTTCTCCAAATGCCTATTGATCCTCTTTTATAATCCCCTCATTGAAAACCAATGGCCATGATTTAATCTTAATCAATGGCTAGGATTAATTAGACTCTAAACCCTAATATCTAGAAGTCTCTCGAGTAATCAATTATCTAGGTATGGAGATAATTATTCCAGCTATGTTTCCAGCCTCGAAATCACCACTCGAGACTAGAACACCTGTCCAAGCTACATAAAAATTAACAACAACGATGGTGGTTTGATAGCCATTCGGCAGTCAGAGTCTCGATCATTGATCAAAGTGCTTCGAGAGACGTCTCAGTTTCAGTATTCAGAACAAGATGCAGATGAATTTTGTAATTTTCTTCTTCCCCTATTGAGCTTTGTACCAGATAAGCGACCCACTGTAGCACAGGGGCTTCTTCACCCATGGCTTAATGCTAGACCTCGTCTTCTTCAACCTTCACTGTCATCTGCGTAAATCCAGAAATGTGATGATACTATTCCAGAAAAGAAGACATGAACACTTCAAGCAAAACGTGGAGCACTTCTAGAGATGATTTATGATAATGGTAGCACTTGCAGCACTTCTTCTATTGAAAAGATTTCAGCAACATTTTTTTCTTCTGTTAGTTGCCCTTTAAATTTTCAGTATGCAGCAGAAACTAGGGTCGGAATGTGGAGAGGGGGAGCTTATGTAATAGGTGCATTGTCATTGTAGTCAAGCACCGACTATTTAAGTGGGGCCCACTAAACAGCCGTGCTTTAAACAGCCGTGCTTTGACTATAACACTTCTAACTTACATCCCGTAGAAGCATTTTTCTACATTTCTTTAGTTACATTATGCAGTTTAAAGACTAGCTATTTGGAAGAAACGAGTTTTGGTTATCAAATAAAAATCTTATTATTAAGTTTTTTGTGAAATTATAACAATACAGAAGTATAATTATAATGTGATTGTATTTTTCTATTTCAATTGTCATGGCTCCTTGTATCCCACCATGTCAGCACCGTCATCACATGGACACCAACATTTCTCACCAAAAAAAAAAATTATTGATTCCATGCCAAGGTTTTTGTATTTAATATTCTGCCATGGATTTTTGCCTATCATGCTGATTGTGTTTGCCCATGCACGAGGATTGATGGATGCCCGTACCTTTCGATATAAAATTAAAGGTGAAAAAATGAAGGCGTTAAATTAATTTAAGGGTTGTTTGTTCTATATCACAATTAAATGTAATGTCTTCATTTATTATTTAAAATATGTGTGATGCAGGTGTATCCGAGGTTCAAAGGCAATCTTGCATCAACTAAATACATTTTGATTTCTTTTATTTTCTTACATTTCAGTTGCACTTCAATCAGGCATCATCATTTGACAATTTGCAAAGCAAGATGAAGACTCAACACTATGACATCTATATCATATCCAGAATCTAGGAGATTTGCATAAGTCACCAGAAAGTTATCGCTATCAAAACATCATCAGAACTCATAGAACAGAGCATTCAACATTTAGCATGAGCATACAAGGTTTGTGGAACGTTCTAGTGACGTGCAGAGCCAAATGGAACATCTCACAAAGTAGTTTGAGACTGAAGACATCTTTATTGAGAACCGCAACACATTTCATCCATTTGCGGAGCATTACCACCTCTTTAACGCTGACCTACATGTTTCATGATGCATCGGGTTGTGGAATCTCTTAAGGCCAACACAGAGCATTCCTTGAGCTGGAAGATGATATGCAAGCATTCATTAGATGCATTAGGAGAGTAGTGAATATGATAGCAAGTTTTTAGTCTTTAGTTGTGACTTTATGGGAGGCACTCCAATGCCATATCATTCATGTAACTTGTAAGCCAGAGGATAGGCCTATGAGCCCATAGTTGTTCGCATATTGCCAGCATGTGAAGATTGTAATAGTTTATGATCGTGAATCAAGATGTTTCCATTTTTCACTCTATTATGTGCATTTTCCATTGTGTTTACTCTACTGTTCCATGGTAGGATAGTGTTATTTCTGGACCCTCCATCTGTGACTGCACCAAGTGGTATCAAAGCAATATTTGTGAATCCTTTGGGAGAGAAGGCATTCCGATAGATTTTAAAGTGAACAGATCTAACCTGAGGTAGTCTACATGTGTTTGCCAATAGAGCACCGATTGTGAGGTAGTTGCAACCTTGTAGTCAGATCACCAATTGAGGTAGTTGCACCAGATCCTCGGAAGAGATGTCAGCAAGAAGGATGTTTGCTATGGCCAATGTTGCTAGAAGAATGGATGAAATGATATAGATGATGAGAACAATGAAGGTTAGATTTGATGTTGTATATGAGGATAGGAGAAGAGGTCTAAATCCTAGGCATGAGGATGAGAGTGATGATGATGAATTAAGAGTTCAAGCTGCCAACCAAAATGAAGAAACATTAGAAGAAGAAGAATCAGATCTAGTAAAGATGTTGAAAAATATTTCTAAGATTGGTAAGAGACCTAGGATGGAAATTTCAAACTATGTCATAAATTTAAACCTTGAGGAGTTGATTGATTGGATAAATGACATGGAGCAATACTTTGAGTATGAAGAAATAAATGATCTAGAAATAGTGAGATTTGCAAAAACTAAGTTGAAAGGACATGTTGCTATTTGATGGACAAAAGTACAATTGGATAGAAACTGGCAAGGAAAGGAGAAAATCACAAAATGGGACAAGATGGTGAAAAAATTGAAAAATCAATTAATACCAGTAGATTATGAACTGGAAATGCTGAAGAGATTACAAAACCTAAGGCAAAAGGAGAAATCTATGAAGTAGTACACTGAAGAATTTTATAAGATGATTATTATGACTAGACATAGTGATGCAAGCAAGGAGAAAGTGGTGCGGTACATAAATGGACTGAGAATAAAGATTCAAGAAGAACTACGTTTGGTAAGGATGACAACAGTGGAAGAAGCATATCAACTTGCATTGAAAGTTGAGGAAAATTTGAGCAAGAGACATGAGCAAAGGTAGAGAGGTAGAGGAGGAAAATTCTAGAGAGGTAGAACACAATGCGGAAAAGGAAAACCTTATGTGGAGAACAATAAGGTGGATAGTTCATACTGCAAGGAAGAAACAAGTAACAATTCATACCATGGAGATAGAGGTGATAGAAATTTCTACTGCAATAACAGAGGAAGTCAAAATTCCTACCACAATGAAGGATCCTGGAGAGCTAAAGGATTTGACAAAAGATCATTCAAAGGAACCTATTTTAAGTGTGGAGGTGAAGGACACCGAGCATTTGAATGTCATCAAGGGAGTACTAATAAAATGATAGAGAATAGTACAAGAGCAACATATGTGGAGGAAGAACCAGTTGGATCAGCTAGTTCAATAGCAAAATCAGAGAAAGGTGAGTCATTAGTCATCAGGAGAGTCTTGTTCCAAGCAGAAACAATTGGGGATCCACCATAAAGGAAAACTTTTTTCTAGACAAGATGCAAATCAAAGGTAAATATTGCAAGTTTATCATTGAATATAGTGGTATTATAGACAATTTGGTTTTAGAAGAGATGGTGAGGAAACTGAATATTGAGAGGTCGAAACATCCAAAGCCCTACAAGATAACATGGATCCAAGATGAACACAAGGTACTAGTGAGTGAACAATATTTGGTGAAATTTCATATAGGGTATTATAATGATGAGGTAAATTGTGTGATATTATGCCGATGGATGTATGCCATATATTGTTGGGAAGACCATGGTAGTATGATAGAAAGGCAATACATGATGGAAGTAAGACTACCTATACTCTAACATCAAATGGGAAAAGACATATCTTGATACCTGTGGAGGAAGAGGGCAAAAGTGAAGTATGTGGCAATGCTAGAATTGATTTAGTGGATAGAAGGAAATTTTTGGATGGACTGAGACATGAGAACATGTGTTTTGCATTGATTCTGAAGAAGTGTGGTATCCAAAGTGTAGAAACCACTACCACAAAAAGAAGAAAAACCATCGCAGAGGAAAATAACTAAATTATTGATAGAATACCAATATATTGTATCGAAAAATATGCTAGAAGGATTGCAACCAATCCGAAGTATAACTCATCATATGGACCTCATACTTGGAGCTAGTTTGCCAAACAAAGAATTACATAGGATGACACCAGTAGAAAATACAGAGCTAAATAGACAAATATAGGAGTTGAGAAAAGGATTGATTAGAGAAAGTTTAAGCCCATGTGCAAAACCGGTAGTACTAGCATCGAAGAAGGATGGAGAATGAATGATGTGTATAGATGCAAGAGCAATCAATAAGATCACCATCAAGTATATATTTCCAATCCCAAGAATGGATGACATCATAGATTGTTTAAGTAGAGGAAAATATTTCACAAAGATTGATCTAAAGAGTGGACACCATCAGATTAGGATCAAAGAAGGAGATGAATGGAAGACTGCATTAAAGACAAATGAAGGATTGTATGAGTGGTTAGTCATGCCTTTTGGATTAACTAATGCACCAAGTACTTTCATGAGGTTGATGAATGCGGTTTTGACAAAATTCTTGGGTAAGTTTGTTATTGTCTTATCTACTTGGATGATATCCTGATTTTCAGTAGAACCAAAGACAAACGTTTGCAGCATATTAGAAAAGTATTTCAGAGGTTGAGAGAAGAGAATTTGTTGATTAACATCAAGAAATGTAATTTCATAAAGATAGAACTGGTATATTTGTGATTTGTGATTTCTATGGAAGGATTGAAGATAGACCTAGAGAAAGTTAGAGCAATTGTTGAATGGCCAACACATATGAACGTTGGAGAGGTAAGATCTTGTCATGGACTAGCAAGTTTCTACTGAAAGTTCATTACAAATTTTAGTACTATATGTACACCAATAATAAGGACAATGAGAGGTGACTGGAAGGAATTTAAGTCGACATCAGGAGCACTTAAGAGTTGATTTGTTGAAGCAAAAGATAACAGAACAACCAGTGTTAGCATTACTAGATTTTGACAAAGTATTTCAAGTTGATTGTGATGCTAGTGGAAATGCAATTGGACTCTAGTGTTAAGTTAAGAAGGGAGACCAATAGCATATTTCATTGAAAATTTGAATGATGCAAGGAGAAGATATTCAGTATATGATTAGGAATTTTATGCCATAATTCAAGCTTTGAAGAAGTGCAGACATTACATGTCAAAAGAATTTCTAGTGTACACTGACCATCAAGCTTTGCAGTATTTCAATAGTCAGGACAAGTTGAATTAGAGACACATGAGATGGGTAGAGTTCATGCAGAGTTATACATTTGTATTAAAGCATTAGAGTGGAAAGTGAAACAAAGTTGCAGATGCATTGAGAAGAAGAAGGAACTTGCTGATAGAGATGAGGGTATAAGTACTAAGCTTTGAAGAACTTAATCACATGTACGAGGATGATCGTGATTTTGTGGAAGCATGGAAAGCATGTAGAGAACCTGTTGTGATAGATAGAAGCAAGTGGTTGGATTATTTCATTCAGGAGGATATGTTGTTCAAAGGGAATCGGTTGTGTATTCCTAGGAGCTCAATGAGAGATAATTTGATCAAGGAGAAGCATATTGGTGGATTAGCAAGAGATTTTGGTGTTGATAAGATAGTAGCTTTGGTGAATGAACATTATTTTTAGCCTTAGATAAATAAGGATGTAAGGAAATTTGTTCAAGGTTGTAGGATTTGTCAAGTTCCAAAAGGGAGTAGTCAAAATACTAGATTGTACAAACCATTGATAGTATTGAGGAGACCTTGGAAACATATAAGCATGGATTACATATTAGGGTTACCAAGAACAAGGAGGGGACATGATTCTATATTTGTAGTAGCAGATAGATTTTCAAAGATAGCGCATTTTATTCCTTGTAAGAAGACAAATGATGTTTTACATGTTGCTGACCTATTTTTCAAGGAGATTGTGAGATTATATGGATTACCAAAGAGTATAGTTTCATATAGGGATACAAGGTTCATTGGATATTTTTGGAGGACATTGTGGAAGAAAATGAAGACAAACCTAAAGTTCAATTCAACATTTCACCCACAGATGGATGGACAAAAAGAAGTGGTAAATAGGAGTTTGGGTAACTTGTTGAGATGTTTGACAAGAGATAAGGAAGGAAATTGGAATATAATTCTACTGCAAGCAGAGTTTACATACAATAACTCAGTGAGTAGAAGTACAGGGAAAACACCATTTGAACTTGTGACTAGAAGACAACCTAGAGGAGTGACAGAACTAAGAGACATCAGTATGGATAACAAAAGTAGTGTACAGGCACAAGAATTTTTAGGATACATGGAGACAATAAACAATTAGGTCTGAAAGCATTTGGAAGAGATGAATAACAAGTATAAGGGACAAGTAGATGAAAATAGGAGACATAAGGAATTTTCTCTTGGGCATGAAGTCATGGTATATCTCAGGAAGGAAAGATTTCCAGTAAGGACATACAACAAACTAAAGATGAGGAAGTTTGGACCATGTATGATTTGCAATAACTTTGATTCAAGAAATGCATATGAAGTAGAAATATTAGAAGTATTTGGTATATCACCCATATTCAATATTGCAAATTTGTATCAGTATCATGAAGGAAAATCAAGTGACAACATTGAAGTTGGTTTGGAGGACCAAATACCACATCAACAACCAAAGAAAATAGAGTAGGTTATGGATAGTAGAATTGGATGCAACACCAGAGGAAAGCAGTATAAAGAGTACTTGGTTAAGAGGAAAGGAAGATTGGAAGATGATTCATCATGGATTTCTCAGGTTGAGGTAGACTGCATTGGTTTTCCTCTATCCCAATGAAAGTGAGGGACTCACTTGTCAAACAACCTTGGGTGTTTGATGTAGGAGCATCCCATGTTGAAAGACAATCTTGCATGAACCAAAAATATTTTAATTTTTTTTCTTTCCTTGCATTTAAGTTACACTTCAGTTAGTACAGTCTCAGTAGATTGCACCATATTCTAACACATCATCATTTCATAGTTCATGGACCAGGATGAAGACTAAACACTATGTCAACTACATCTATATCTAGAATCCAAGAGATTTGCATAAGTCCATGGAAAGTTATTGTTATTAGAACATCATCAAAACTCACATAACAAAGAATTCAACTTTCAATATGAACATACAAGGTTTGTGGAACCTTCCTGTGACTTGTAGAGTCAAATGAACATCTCACAAGGTAGTTTGGGACTGAAGACATATTCATTGAGAACCACAACACATTTCATCCATTTGTGGAGCATGACCTCCTGTTTAAGGCTAACCTACATGTTTCATCAAGCATCGGGTTGTGGAACCTTCTAAGGTCGACGTAGAGCATTCCATACAACATAAATTATACAGAAATAAACATAAATAACAATCATACCAAAACATAGTAATTATGTGGGGAAATTATAGTAAAATAATTAATTAATAATAAAATCATTATTATTATTTTTTTTTTGGAAAACTGGTACCAGAGAGGGTAGCACTCTTTCATTACTTAATAGAAAGATTTACATTAGCTCCATTTACATATATTCAAAGGAGAGTTATCAAGCCTGCCCCAAACTCAGTCATCTTGCTAACTTGGGCCTCAGACAAAATATCCCTCTTATCTACTACATAACTTAGAAAGACTTGTAGATCTTTACCTAGAACCTCTTCATTGAGTTTTTTGACCATTTCTCCAACCTCCTTATTTCTTTTTACCTTTTTTGCATTGACCACATCACAGACCCAGCCCTGCTTGGGCCTTTTTTCATATGCTTTGATTGCCTTGTTAGATGTGTCTACATAGACATTCTTTAAAATTAAAACCATTTCTCTAGCCATTTTCTTGCTCCTTACTGTGCGGACAACATTTGAGATGAAAATTCCCATGACAAAAGACTGAAGCTACCCATTGTTTATTCACGGGCTCCCCTTAATGCAAAAAAATTGATCGTCATCTTTGGAAGTGGCACCTAGTCAAGTCTTTTGGGTGTACCTCACTATTGCATCATATCAGTCACAATTATCCTTTCAAGCCCCAACCACCTATTTGGTGTTACCGAAATGATCTTTTCTGCTTCTTGTTCAATGCCATATTTTGAAAGACTATTCGTTGCCATGTTTGATTCCCTGTAGATGTGGGATAATTTGTAATCTTCTATGCTTGCTATCATCGTAACAATTCTTTCAACCCACATGTTTAATTTCCAACTTGGGGCTTGTTTCACCCCTACTTCTTTGATGAGCACCTCTGAATCACCTTCGACCTCCACACTATGCCATCCTTTTGTAGAGCAAAAAATTAAACCTTCCAGGAGAGCTGTACATTTGGCCACATTATTCGTTCCCCATGGTAACTTAATAGAAGTAGCCCCTACAATTTTGCCTAAGTCATTTCAAATTATGAATCCTTCTCCTGAGGGCCTCAGGTTGCCTCTCGAGACCCCATTGAAATTGATTATTATAATATTAATCTAATAAATTATTGTAATATAATTAATATCTATGGACTCTTTCTTAATTTTTCCTTTATACTCTTATTGCACTAATCATAGTGTCATTTACTTTAATTCTTTTATAACAATAAGTGCATGATATTGCTAAGGGATTATATAAGATCACCTTCCTCCATGTTCTAGTATGCTTTTACTAAAAACAACATTTAGTTGAATTTCTATCATACTTATCTTTTTTTTAATTATGATTTTTATATTTGCTTAGTTGTCATTGAGATCACTAAATTTGATACTTATTGCATCATTACTTCTATAGTTTTAAGATGATATTCATATTTGCTTCAATATCCAATTAGTGGGAGTAAATTATTTTCAATCAATCCTTTTTGTGTGTAACTTGGAAATAATGCATTCCATGAGATAACATCTTTTTGGCATTCTATTGAATAGTTCACCTACCTTTTCTATCATTCATTTCTACATACATGTCTACTAGAGAAGTTGCAACTATAGCATCTGTCAAAACACATGTGTCGGAGCACATGATCTTTGTCCCTAGGGAGTTTGATGCAGGAGCATCCGTTTAAAATTCAAAAAATGTCCTTGACAATGGATTTTTGTTTTCTATGTGTGGTCAAGTGATAGAAGCATGAGAAAGGGAGCTTCTGTCATGAACAATAATGTTTAATTATTATATTCTAGAAAAGTGGGATAATGGAGAAGATGACGATTATTGCCAAAGATCAGTTACTTTGTATTTTGAGATGGGGAAGTGGAGAAAGGCAGAAAGACTAAAAATAGACAAAGGCAATAGCAAGAAAATCAATGCAGTCCACATGCAAGGAGAAGGTTGATTGTAGGCATGGCTAAGAATAGTTGTAAATCCACAAACATAGTGGAGAGAGAGGGGAGAAAGGAGAATGGAAGAATATCTATGATGCAGGCCGCAAGTAATAAGGGGGCGACAAATATTTATGAAGGATGGTAGCCATATTCAAACAACCAAATATATGTTATGGAGAGGTCATATATGTGGAAGGAGGTGACATTTATTATAGAGGAGACCGTGTAGAGAATGGTAGAGGGTCGTCGCTGTAGAGAGAGAAATGACAGGAAAGAATAGCAGGCCGCGTATATATTTGGTGGAGGCCGCACATAGTAAAGTAGGGGCGGCATGAGAATAAAGATGCTGTCAATAGGCCAAGGAAAGGAGGGTAGATAATTACAGGCTGATAGAAAATAAAGAGAGGTTGTGTATATCAAAGAGAAGGCCATGAGAAAAATAGAAGAGGCCGCATAGTGATTAAGAGGAAGAGGTCGTCATGTGATAAGAAGGGGGTAGCACAAAAGAAATAGGGCAGGCCGATAGAAGAGAAAGAGGAGGCCAATATAAATTAGAAGAGGGTGACAGAAGAAGGCCCGATCAGTGCAGAGGTAAAGGAGGCCAATGTGGTGTGAGGCCAATAGTGTTTTGAGAGTATCGATAAGGAGAAAGGAGGCCAATTGTTCAGGACACAAGATACAGGCTGATTGGACAACAAGGAGGAGAGAATATAGAGAAGAAGGTCAAGGGCTCTGCATAGAATGAAGGCCGAAACGAATAGTATGATGGTTGCAAACTGAACGAAATAGAATTCTGAGAGGAAGGAAGTTGTGAGTAGTATAGTAATAATAGTGTAGGTTGATGTATGGTAGAACGATACTGCCTAAGAGCTATAGAGCTAGAGATGAAAGAAATTGGCCAGACTGTCAGAAGGAGGTCGAATGTGGCCGTAGGCCAAATAGATTAAATGTTATTGTAGAATTTATGTATTGTAATAGAGAAGCTGATTTGGTTTCTTTGAATGAAAGTCTAAGATGTTTTATTTTGTAGCTTGATGGTGTGTTCCTGTAGCAAGTCAGGACTGAATAGTATGAACATGATAATGAATATTTCTTTAAGCTCCTGTTGCATTGAATAAGAATGATTTTGTTAATTTTTATGTTGCTGTCCAAGTTCTTGTCACTCTAATGATAGAAGATATCTGAAAGCCCTCTTTGACGAGCAGAGACTTGAATCTCAATTGAAGAGTGTAAGGGTATTTGTGCATGGCTCGTGGAATTGTGCTATCATAATTTTTATGAGCCTTGAACATACACTAATTGTTACAAATAGCCATTGTGTTTTACTATATATTGTGTCTTCTTGAAAAATCAGAAAAAATCATCCCAAAAACAATAGTTTACCTAGGAAAACAAACCAAAAACAAAACAAAATTGATCATTTACACAGTCTCTGACACAAAGCTACGCATACAATCACTATTTCTATGCATATAATTACTATTCATGTGCATTTGATCTTTCTATGCATATACCCTCTATTTCTGTCCCTATAATCACTATTTTTGCACATTTGAAACTACACATATATCCTTTATTTCTACACATATACACATTGTTCGAACTATGCATTTGATCCTATGCATCCACAACAAAGGACACTTCTCGAGGTCTTGAGTAAATAACCAAAATAGATTTGGACACCCTTTTTTATTGTACATTTCATTTCAGGAGTCATATAAACCATACAGAGACATCTTGTATCCAATTTAAACAGTAACACATCTCACACTTACATCTCATACTTAGCTTCCCAAAATAAACAAACAAGATTTTCACAAAGTTCTTTTGAGATCTTATCATTTCAACAATAATTTAGTTAGTCTCCCCCTATCAGGATTTATCATCCTTTATCTAGGAGCTATAATAAAAATCTTGACAAAGTTAGTCTCTATCATAGTGATATCCATCATCAGGCCATTTTACTTAAATTGGATCACCCTTTGATATCTATTTATCATAGATCAAGATTATTGTTTAAACAAGATCAAAGTTCAACACTTTAGAAATCTTACCATCAACACATCAATCTAATCATATCATCTTTTACTCGAACTACACTTCATTGAAGCCATCACTTATATCTACACATCTTACATTCAACATCATTCATATAAACTGTGTATGGTTAAGACTAGAGCTCAAAAGAAAAGACAAAAAGAAATGGATTCATTACATGGTAGCCAAGGTTCTTCTAGTGACGAAGAAGAAGAAATCTCGCAAGAAGAAATTGTTAGTGCTCTACAAGACCCAAAGTTTCAAAAACTTATGGACAAAGTCATAGCAACATATCCACACAAATATTTCCTTATGCTTGCACAATAAGGAGCAAAATTACCTCATGATTTTGACATTGCCAAATTTAGAGAAACAATTCAAACATATGAAACTAAAGCTCCTAAGAACAAGAAAGCTAAGGATGTGACAAATCCATTAGATGCACTTACTTAGAAAATCCAAGCTTTGCGACAACAATTTATAGATTTATAAACCAGATCCTCAACAAAATGATATTCACTAGAGGACATATCTCCCTATCCTTTTGTTGGCAACATAGTTAGGAGACACTGATGATATGATGTTTTAATTGATGGAAACAACCTGACATGTTTGGAGACAACTCCTAAGACAAAGGGTGTGTACATTATTTTGGTCCGAAAAGATTAACTTAGCCAAATTGACAGCACATTGAGACAGTGGCAGTAACTCAGTTGGTACTCCTCTGCTATTGAAATTGTGTCATGTAGTTCTGGTATGTTACTCTTAGCTATCTAGTGAGGTCATGATTCAATGTTCAAGTCCTAATTTCCTCCAGAAGTCATATGGTGAAATGTCTAAGCCTGGGTGAACAGAGTTAAGTTAGAAACAGTGTAGAGCACCTGTGTAATCTGGTCCTGCATTCCTCTATTGATGAATATCATGATTTGTAGTTTTGAGGCATTGAAGATACATGTCATGATCATCTAAATCAAGATTTGTGGAGATTGAAGTTCACTAGTTCACATTCTACAAGTTCTCCAGTATCAAATTTTTGGTTGATAGTATTTCTCTGTGACAGAACAACAGTTTTGAGATCTGCATTTCTCTACAAAAGAATATTATGCTCCACAAGTCTGAACATATGCTATGAGGTCCATAATGAATGTTGGATATGAATCTTAGAGTCTTATATGGTTCACAATGGAAGTTATGGTATGACAGTCAAGCTAGTTGCATGTGCACTTAAGGGTTAAGCTGTCAGTCATGTTAGATCGATATGTGGTGAAGGTATATGATTGGAATCATTAATCTAAGTGGTTCTATAATAGGTCTAGACTCATATGAAGAGTCTTGCATGATTGATTGGGTCTACATTGTTGTTTGGGCACAATAATAGGCTGACAAGGTATAACTTGAATATACAAGCTTTATCTTTTGCATGCTGACCTAGTTTGAGGAAATTCTTGATGCGAATATATATACATGATATATTTCAGCTTTGGAGGTATGATTGTATGCAAATATAGTGTGAATTTAATGTGTGTACAATCTAAGGTAGTTTTGTGATTAGAAAAGGATAATAAGGGCAGAAAAGCAGAGTGAACATTATGAAGACATTTGAGTATGTATACTAAGCTATAATGGAACTTCACCTTGGCATTTTGTAGATGCACTTGTAGTAGTTTTGTTCTGGCAGTGAGCCATACCTTCTCTATCTTCTCTTCTTTTGGCAATAAGCTTATTGTAGTGAGCACTTCTTTGCTCAGTGAGTCCTTGGGAAGTGAGCCCTAAGGTAGTGAGTCTCCACGTAATTTGATATTTCTATCATAATATATTGTGAGCTAACACTCACTGTGGTTTTTCCCTTTTTGGGGTTCTCCACGTAAAAATCTCGGTTTCTATGTGTTATGTCTTTCTGGTTGTTGTTCTTATGTTTGTTTTGCTTTCATGTTATTGAATATGGTAAATGGATTAATAAATATGTAAAAGGGAAGTTTTACATAATACTAATTTACCCCCCCCCCCCCCCCCCCCTCCCCCCCTCTTAGTATTCATTTTTATCAATACCTTTTGATAAGCTTGGTTATGATACCTTTTCCTACCAATTTTGAAGTACCCAAATTTGACCAATTTAGGGGAAAAGGTGATCCTCATGACTATATTAGGGAATTTAGTGTTGCATGTTTAGAAGTTACTCACAATGATACATATCTAATTTGACTCTTTCCACATAGCTTAGGAGGTCAAGCCATGGAATAGTTCTCACATCTACCTCCTGGAATCCATACATTTAATGAACTAGTAGACAAATTTGTATCTCACTTCTCCTATAACATTGAGCATGATATATCAATGTTATATCTTTGAAACAATAAACAAAAGGTGGAGAATCCTTTGCTACTTTCTTGCAATTATGGGGACAACTTTCAAGCAAATGTCCATATCACATCTCTAAAAAATAAATGATAGAAATGTTTATCCATAATTTAAACATAGAATTAAGCTATAAACTTTAAATCCAATGTCCCACTTCTTGTAGTAAGGTTATTGAGATGGGATTACTCATAGAAAAAGAATTGATGGCCAAAGGACAAATTAATATCTATAAGGATGTTACTATTTCAAACAACAACACTGATAAATGCAAGTTTTGGACCAAGAATAAGAACATTGTGAATGATGGAGTTGTAGATGCCAAAAATGTTAAACCAACACAATCCATCTTAAATTTATCAAGTCCAAAAATAATGCTTCTTCAAAAACACCAACCAATAATGAACCTAGACCAACAAACTTCAATCCTCCTCGCAGAAGATTTACACCATTGGGAGAATCCATTGAATCTTCCTTAAGGAAACTCATTGCAAATAATCTCATAACACTTCCTATAGTAAGAGAATATGAACCCAAATTTAAACCCTCATGGTGGAAAGATTCTAACTATTGTGAGTTTCATAGAAGCAAAGGTCACAAAACAAATGATTGTAAAAGATTGAAAAATGTAATTCAACACTTAATAGATAGAGGAGATATATCGATTGATGGTCATACATCTAATGAATATCATGTGGCATTTAAGAATGTACTTCCTAACTATGAGAAGGGAAGTTCATCAAAACCAAGCAATAATGGTGGTAATAATGCTAATTATATGAAAGTATCTTATGAGTGCATCGTTAATCACATATCTAAATGTGAGTCACATGCAAATGTGATTACCATTAACAACAAGCCTAATTGTAATGTTACTACCTATCAGGGCAAGATTACCGTTTAAGGGGCTCCACCCAAGCCCTCTTCCATATCGAATCAATACAATGTCTTGAACCAACTCAAAAACACACCCACATATATGTCCATATTAGAGATTTTGCATCTTTTGTCATCTCACAAAGCTATCTTAGGAAAGGCTCTATTAGAAACTATCATACCAACAAATCTAGATCAAGAGTAGTTTGAAGCCATGGTGGGAGATCTCACCACGCCTCATTTCCTATCTTTCACTTAAAATGATGAAATGGCCATTCACCAACCTCATAATGCATCTCTCCACATTGAATTGTGAATTCACAAGCATAGAATCAAATGAGTCCTTATAGATGGAGGAGCTCATTTAAATATATGTACCTTAAAATTAATCCTTGCATTGGGTTTTTCTGAAAATGTCGTAGATTCGAAGAGGAAAAATACTATCAAAGGATATGATGAGGACAAGAGAGCTTCTAAAGGAACTATTCTCTTACCCATAAGAGTTGGACCAATTGAAAAAGATGTGGTTTGTCAAGTACTTGATATTGATTTAGCCTATAATATTCTCCTTGAATGTTCTTGGATTCATGCAATGAAAGCTGTACCATCTACCTATCATCAATGCATAAAATTTCCATACAATGGTCAAGAGATTAAACAATCCAAGGAGATCATGATCCCTTTCAATATTGTAATACCATCAAACCTAAACCTGAAGTCATTATACCCACTAACTGTGTAGCCTCATCATCTACATCCCATGTTAATATAAGCTCATTAGCCTCCACATCCAAATCTACTGAAATAAAATTCAATCTCAAGGACAAAGGTATTGGAGAGTATTCTATTGAGCAATCCTTTTGTATCACACAATTGCCCCTTTCGCCCAAATCCTATGGAAAATAATCCCTGTCGAAACAAAAATCATTGAAGCATCTTCAAGGTCCTTTTATCAAATGGTGTAATCTATCAGAAGAAAGTGAAGAGAAAGACATCCTCCAATGGTTATATAAGGAAGAAGAAAGTGAATCCAAGCCACAAGAACAAAAACTACAATTACCAACTAAACAATATGGTACAGGTTTCACTATTTTGTAGAAAATGGGATATGATGGTCACAGTCGCTTAGGCTTAAGAAAAGAAGGAATTATTGAACCCATACAACCTTCTTGATTATCTTCCCAAGACACTAAATGACTAGGTTATAAAGGAGATGTTATAGAAAAGGCTACTACAAATCTAGTGGAGCAAATCAATAAATTCCAAGAGGGAAGTGAAGCAAATTCTAATGAATGGGAATGGGAAAGTCTTTTTGAGTTATCTTATGAAGATAAACACATTGATGTAGTTTAATCACACATCTCTACCAATACATACCATGAGGGACAAATTTTGAGGTCTAGACCACTAGAGTTAGATTCGCAAAATATCGAGAGTGAGTCCCACAAGGAAGGTAGGATATCCCACATGATAGATAATCCTAAGGAGAGTACTAATTTAGACCTTGGAGATACCACCATAAACCTAGAGAACCTTTCTCTCCTAACCATTATTGCCCTTGATCTAGACCAACCAAATGATCCTCTTCCACTAATATATCTCAAACTTATAGATTGGGAACAACAAGAGGCCCATGAACTAGATATCTTTCACAACAATGATGCTATTGTCCACTATTTGGTTCTTAGGGATCATCTACCTCTAGAAGATCATAAGGCAGGCTTCACTATATAACTTAATAACATGGTTTATTTTTGAGAGAGTACCAAGCCTTTTAGTTGCAAAAATATAAAATAAAAAATGGATCTAATGGTGAAAACAACTCTATGGCAGTATTAGGTCATGAGAAAAATAAAATAAATGACGTATTTGATGGTGAAAACCTCTCTAAGGCACTAAAGGATGAAAGGATTGACACTCTCCCCAATCCTATATATCAAGAGAGGTCTTCAGTCTTAGTAGAACTAGTGAACATTGGTACAAAAGATAGCCTGAAGATAGTTCATCTAACATAACCATCCTGATGCTCAAACTCAAACTTGCCATATTGATAAAATGCCTCTATTTGATCATATCCAATCTAATAGCATTCATTGAGCATTTGGAGATTGTACTGCAACATTGATGTTATATTTTTGATTAAATTCATTGGTCCATGAGCTATTACACTTGAAAACCCCATTAAGACTTTGTGTGACTTTGCCATGATGTGCCAAGAGATGAAAACAAATTTTCACTATAACTCTTTGCCAAGAATTTGAATGCCTAAAAACTTGCAATTACAAGTGGATTGGTATTATGATGACTTTCCCCAAATCGTTTTACACCAAACTTCACAAAATTCAACCTTTTAATGTTTCACCATCACCAGTGTTGATTGCAAAGCAATTCTATCTCCAAACCCACGAAGAATCTAATCTCAAAAATTTCACCAATAATTCTAAAATCTCTTCCACAATCTACTTGTAAGAGGGTTTGCAACCAACCCTCTCTAGTTCACCTGAATAATTATTTTTGTGAACCTAGCCTATTATGCACTAAAACTGACAACCAATGAAAACTAGTTTAGTACCAATCTAACCACACCATGTGTCCCCAAAGTTGTTAGATACCAAAATAAAACCCAAGAAAACTAAAATTAAAACAAAAACTAGAAACTATTTTTGGGTGATGTCGATTACATGTGCACCTGGGTACTCCTGCATCAGACATGCCAGGTAGAATGTTTGTGAGCATAGGCTCATAAAAGTGGAGTTATGCGATAGAGTCACCCTTTTAGATTGCAAGCAATCTATAGAGAACTCCATCGCTATGATAGGTGCATAAGATCAATTCTTTTTCCTCCTCTTCCATCATCTAGCTAGAACATTCGCCATCTTCCTCCAACAAATTTACACCCTCTTTCTCCTTCCTCTCATGGACTCATGTCCACCATGTATTGACCTCCTCTACCAAATACTCCCTACTCTCCTCTCCTCCTTTGTGGGATCCAACCCACCACAAACCAACAACCTCCACCAAATTCCACCTACAACCTCTACAAGCAAATATGCACTATCCATACACCAATCTACAACTTCATCCTCTACATTTATTTTTTCAAATAAAGGTAAACCAAAATCAAAATTTTCCAAATTTACCTCATTCTCTTTTGCTACTCCAACTTCTTCTTCTTCTTCACTTTTTGTTGCACCATTCATCTCCACACATCCATGGGTATGTTTATCAAACCACTCTTCTTCTACTACCAAAATCTGTAACATTAAATCATCATTGTCTTCACCATTCGTTGCAACCTCTTTCTCAACTGCACTCTCATCTGCTAAAGCTTTCACATCCTCCAAAGGACACCATCCGCTACTGTAAATTCACTCTTTCCATCTTCTTCCATGCTTTCATCCAAACATACATCTGCATCCTCATGCTTATCTTCATCATGCTTGACCAATTCACCACGCTACCTTGCTTGCAATCTATCCACTCTCATGGTTATATCAACCATTATCAAGGAGATATTCTTCTTTTCATACTACCTCCATCCATCCCATATAACATGGTTCTTTCTCACAAAGATCTCCATCTCCCTTGCAGCAATCTTGAACAATCCTCATCACACTATTCATAATCTACAATTCTTCATAGCTCTTCAGCTCTCAAATGCTTAGGACTTCAAAAACCTGCACATGAGCTCTCCTCTATCACCTTCTATCCTCTACCAACAAGTCTTGGTGGATCCTCTCCACTCTAAGGATTACTAGCTTTGATACCATATGGTGTAGAGGAAAAATCCCTCTTTGCCAAAAACCACTCACAAAACTCAAAATAAAATAAAGTCTCTATGTTGTCATAATTTCACAAACTCATACGCTGATAAGGGCATGGTTCAGTTGTTAAGTCGCTCGGTTACAGTAGCGGCCACCAGAGTTCAAACTCCCATTAGGCCAATGAGATTGCAAAGAGCTCGCGAGTTTGAAGTGTTCATGCTAGGGGATGAGGTCCCCTGTGTTGTGGCCTCACCGGTTCATTGCTTCGGGCAAAAGCATTCATGTGGAACTGGAGGGCATATTGTACCAGTGTTGCCAGTCATGTTAAAAAGTTTACCAGGTGCATTAAAAAAAAATTCACAAACTCATAAACCTAA
This sequence comes from Cunninghamia lanceolata, assembly GCA_027924645.1. Taxonomy (NCBI): domain Eukaryota; kingdom Viridiplantae; phylum Streptophyta; class Pinopsida; order Cupressales; family Cupressaceae; genus Cunninghamia; species Cunninghamia lanceolata. The sequence continues at coordinate 2,158,742 of BSBN01000193.1, read as the reverse complement.
GGTGACACCTCCAAAAGCAATTGAAGCTTTGACATTTCATTTGATCTCCTCCGAAACTCAATTCTAGCATTCTCTACTAGATTGGCATCTTCCATTTGCAGATTTTCTTTTGGATCTGAGCTTTGATGAACTTTATCATTGTCTCACTTTGGAAGTGTATGTGCAAATCTATTATGAAAACCCATTAACAGTACTCCAAGAACTTCGATAGGTGCTAGTGAACCTCCACATAGACACAGTCCATATGTTTTTGCTTACGATTTAGATCATCTTCATCCACTAGTATGTGTGATTTCTGCTTCTTCTTCAGGTCATTATATGAATTTTCTTCAACGAGTCCTTCTTAAATTGTGAAGAGTCAAAAGTTAAGTACCACCATCAACTTCAGATTCTATCAAATAAATAATACATTGGCATTCTACTTTCCCCACAAAGCACTTAAACTCTTGTCACTGTTTGTACAAAAGGATCTGATATTGATATAGGTAATCAACTCCCCAGAATAGTTACCATGCTCAAACTGGAACTTGGCATATTGATATAATGCCTCTATTTGATCAGAGCGATCATTGAGCATCTAGACATTATACTGTAATATTGATGTTATACTATCGAATAAATTCATCGGTCAATGAGTTATTGCACTCGGAAACCCCATAAAGAGTTCCCATGACTTCACCACAATGTGCCAAGAGTTGAAAACTAATTTTCATTGTAACACTTCACCAAGAACTCGAAATTACCTAAAAATTTGCAATTACAAGTGGATTAGTATTATGATGACTTTCCCCAAATTATTTTGCATCAAACTTTATAGAATTCAAAATTTAAATATTTCACCAAATTGCCAGTGTTGCTTGTGAAATGATTATATCTCCAAAGAAAAGAAGAATATGATCTGAAAACTTTTGCCAATAATTCGTAAATGCCTTATACAATTTGTCTGTAAGAGGTTTTGCAAACTAAACCTCTCTGATTCACCTGAACAATTATTTTTGTGAAGCCAGCCTATTATGCACCGAAACTGACAACCGACGAAAACTAGTTTCCTATCGATCTAACCACACCATGTGTCCTCAACGTCATGAGATGCCAAAACAAAACCTAAGAAAACTAAAACTGAAACAAAACCAGAAACTATTTTTAGGTGATGCCAATTACACGTGCACCTGGGTGCTCTTGCATCATATATATAGGCATAATTGACCAAGAATAGTTGAGCCAATAATAGGGAAAGCTCACTAGGAATAGTGGTGTTCCAAGAATAGGAAAAAAAACCACTTAACTTAAACAAATCTATTCTAAGCATGCCCAGTATAGTTCAAGGTTAAACATAGACTTCTAAATATGCAATCTTAAGCAAGCTTAATATACACCAACACCCTAACCCTAGCTCTTATTAAACTAAAGTAAATAATTTACTACCATTAATTTTCTTTGTGGTTTACAAAGATTTGTTTATGGAGAAAAATATTAAATAAATTATAATTTATAGGTTCCTTAATTTAAAAAAATGTCTAGTTATTTAAATATGTCGGCTCTATTTTATTTTTAATAAATTATAATTTATAGGTTCCATAATTTAAAAAAATGTCTAGTTATTTAAATATGTCGGCTCTATTTTATTTTTAATAAATTATAATTTATAGGTTCCATAATTTAAAAAAAATGTCTAGTTATTTAAATATGTCAGCTCTATTTTATTTTTATATACAAGCTCGCATCATCTCCTTAATACCACTCGATAACTCTTCTCCGTGCAATTACTTTTACTTTTATATGATAGCTCCTTAATACTACTTGATAACTCTTCTCAATGCAATTACTTTTATATGTTAGTTCTTTAATAGTTTTTGTTAACATACTCACACCATTACACTACACCCCTTACTACTGCATGTCGACCTTTAATGGTTTTTGTTAATACCCTAACCCTAATCGTGACAGTAATTCCAACCCTAACCCTAACGTTACTCCTGATAGTAATTCTAACCCTAACCCTAATTAAACGTCGCATAATGACAACTACAGCAATCCAGAATGAGCTGGTTAAACGAATGGGTTAAATAAAAGCTCCGTAGCAAAAGGGCTAGTGTATAAAAAGAAAAAAGCTTTTGCAGGCGTAGTGATTGAAGAATAACCAGGAGCAGGGGATGGACAAAAATAGAGGAGAGGAGGGCAGCGGCGGCAGCAGCAGCCGCCAACAACATTACACGAAAGGAGGCTACCACCGTGTTAAATATCTGGATTACTTTAAACAATTTCGGTATAGCGCAGAAAGCGAGTTGGGTTCGGCCACTTCCTACACTCTTTGGCTCGCCAGGGACACTCTACACAAAAAATATGTGGCCCTGAAAATACATAAGAGTGCGCAGCATTATACTGCAATGGCCTTGAAGGAGATTGACATTCTCGTGGAAATATCACAAGGAAACCGAGATGACAACAGCTGTGTGGTTAAATTGCTTGATCATTTCATGCACACTGGCCCAAATGGAGTCCATGTTTGCATGGTTTTTGAGCATACGGGAGACAATTTATTAGCGCTTATCGAGCATTATGGTTACAAGGGCATTCCGTTGAACATGGTAAAGGAAATTTGCTCTAGCCTTTTGGTAGGACTTGACTATTTGCATGGCCAACATTCACTAATTCACACAGCTCTCAAGCCAGAAAACATTCTTCTGCCATTCATCATTGAACCCAAAAGATATCGCTGCAAGTCTGGTGCTCCACCCGTCTTTCCCCATTTTGATGTTAAATGCAAGATTGACGGTTTTGTTAATGCTTGCTGGACCCACAAACACATATTAAGCCATATTCAAAGTTGTGGGGCTTACACATGTCCAGAGATTCTTGTTCTATCTGAATTCTCTACCTCAGCAGACATATGGTCTGTTGGGTGCATTGCATTTCAACTTGTCACAGCTAAATCTTTGTTTGATCCTCAGAATGGAGAGAGTTTTGACATGGTTGAAGATCACCTGGCCCAAATGGTAGAGATCCTTGGTGTCATGCCCAAGGAAATTGCATTTGGTGGAAAGCTTTCTACTCACTACTTCAAGAGCGATGGTGGTTTGATAGCCATTCGGCAGTCAGAGTCTCGATCATTGATCAAAGTGCTCCGAGAGACCTCTCAGTTTCAGTTTCAGTATTCAGAACAAGATGCAGATGAATTTTGTAATTTTCTTCTTCCCCTCTTGAACTTTCTACCACATAAGCGACCCACTGCAGCACAGGCGCTTCTTCACCCATGGCTTAATGCTGGACCTCGTCTTCTTCAACCTTCACTGTCATCTGCACAAATCCAGAAATGTGATGATGCCATTGCAGAAAAGAAGACATGAACACTTCAAGCAAAACGTGGAGAACTTCTACAGATGATTTATGATAACAGTAGCACTTGCAGCACTTCTTCTATTGAAAATATTTCAGCAACATTTTTTTCTCGTGTTAGTTGCCCTCTAAATTTTCAGTATACAGCAATAGGTGCATTGTGGTCAAGCACTGACTATTTAAGTGGGACCCACTAAACAGCCGTGCTTTGACTATAGTCTATAACACTTCTAATTTACATCCCGTAGAAGTATTTTACTACATTATTTTAGTTACATTATGCAATTTAAAGACTAGCTATTTGAAAGAAACGAGTTTTGGTTATCAAATAAAAATCTTATTATTAAGCTTGTGTGAAAGTACAGAAATACAGAAGTATATCTATACTGTGACTCTATTTTTCTATTTCAATTTATTAGCATTTTCTATTGGCACTCTTAAATCTAGATACCATTGTCATGGCTCATTTTTATCGTACCATGTCAGCGCCCTCATTATATGGACACCAACATTTCTTACCAAAAAAAAAATTATTCATTCCATGTCAATGTTTTATCTAAGATTCTGTCATGGATTTTTTTTATGAATATCCTATTTAATAGTACATATTCACAAAAAAGAAGGGTGGTAAAAAGTCACACCCACCCAGTCACAGTCTCAAAAGGCTAATAAAACATAAGTCCAGGTTCAAAAGATAGAATAGAACAAAAGTCACAGTTTCAAAGGCAAGTAGAACATAATGTCCAATAAAAAAAGACATAAAAAACCCTAAGCTGCACCATAGATAGACATCGGTCCTTATCATCAGGTTGCCCCCAAAATATCTAGAGATGGCATCTTCAAGAAGCTCCCAACCATCAAGACCAACCTATCAAAGTATTTGTGTTTGCCCATGCACGTGGATTGCTAGATGCCTGTACCTTTTGATATAAAATCAAAGGTGAAAAAATGATGACCTTAAATCAATTTAAGGGTTGTTTGTTCTGTTGGATTGTGACAACATTAAAATTAGAACGAAAACAGATTTTATATTTTGGAAAGATAAGGGAATAAAAGCAAATCTTATCTTTGGAAATCTTTTAGAAAAATCTTATCCTTGAAATCTTTTGGAAAAGATAAAGATTTAAAACAAAAGATAAAACAAGAAAACAAAGCAATAAAACAAAGCTTATTTTTTATATGTTTAACATAGGATGAAGATATTATATATCTTGTTGCCTTGAAGGTTAAATTATAATTGTAATGAATTGTAATTCAAGAGCAGCAGCTGTGTGAAGGTTGTAATCAATTTCTCTCAGCAATAAGAATACTGATACTTTGCCCCGTGGATGTTTCCTTGGCATATTGTGAAGGTTTTACCACGTAAATTCTCTGTCTTGTTTATTATTCTATTTTCCATTTTATTCTTCTGTATTTTCTTTACATCTAACTTGTGCTACGATTATTACAATGTGGGTTTTATGTTTCCGTTAACTCAATAAGTGGTATCAAAGCAACTATTTTGCAGCATCTGTGTTAGGATTTGGTGTTTGTTTTGTAGCATTAGATAGAAAAGGTTTCAAAGGCAAGGTTCGAGGTGGAGAAATTCAATAGGAAGAATAATTTTAAGCTTTGGAAGCTCAAGATGCCTAAATTGTTAGTGCAACAAGGATTGCACAAAGCGTTGGTTGGAAAGTCAAAGAAATCTACAAATATGACTAATGAAGATTGGGAGGATCTTGATACAAGAACACTTAGCACAATTCAATTGTGTTTAGCAGATGGAGTTCTTTTTAATATTGTTGAAGAGGAAATGACATCAAACTTATGGAGTAAAATGGAGAGTCTTTATATGACAAAGTCCTTGACAAATCGGATCTACTTGAAGAGGCAATTGTATAGTTTGCAAATGAAGGAAGGTATAAAAATTGTTGATAATTTAAATATTTTCAATACTCTTATATGTCAATTAGCTAGTATGGGTGTAAAAGTTGAAAATGAAGACAAGACAGTTACACTATTGTGTTCATTGCCCAAATTGTGGAATCACTTAGTCACTTTTATTAGCTTTAGCACAACTAACACCCTTGAATTTGATTTTGTTGTGGGAGCTTTGTTGCTTGAAGAGGTGCGGAGGAAATCTAAAATAGAAACCTCCACATCAAAAGCAATTGTGGTTAGAGGTCAATCCACAGAAAAATGGGGAAGATTCGAGAGGTACATCCAGATCTAAGTCAAAATGTAAAAAGGTAAGGGAAAATGTTGGTATTACAATAAATCAGGGCATCTCAAGAAAGATTGTTGGAAGAGGGAAGAAGGCAATGGTGACTCTAAAAAGGAAGTAAATCTAGTTGAGACAAGTTTAGGTACAGTTGATGAAGTTTTATCTGTTTGTAATTCTTTATAGTATCATGAGGAATGGTTATTAGATTCTGGTGCTTCTAATCACATGTGTCTGTTAGCGTGCATTGTTTAGCATATTGCATTGTTTAGCAACGACAGTTTGGTGCATTGGCTGGTACATAACTGTTTGGTGCATAACTGTTTCAGTTTCATTTGTTTTAGTTTCATCACAAGTATTTAACTGTGGTGTGTATCTGCAATTATAATCGAATGAATAAAGCATTTACTATTTATTAAATGGTATCAGAGCCGCCTTGGTGAGAAAGATGCAAGTCTTCAAACTGGCAATGGTGTTCTGCTGTCCTTGGTGAGAAAGATGCGAGTTTTTCAAGATAGCGATGGAGTTTTGCTGACAGTGCAGGCTAAACAACAAGGAGGAAGAACATTGGAAGATTGAACAGCATTCTGTATTTTACTCCAGCAAGCACACCACCATCTTGTTGACAGCATTGCATAAGGAGCCCGATAACGTTGAGTTGAAGCGCCCAAGTTGCAGGCCAGCAAACATTGGAAGGAAGAATTTGTAGTCATTTCATAGCAGAAGATAGAAAATTAGATGAAGCGTTGAAATCTATTGAAATCTATAGTGCATATTTCCAAATCTGGTTGTAAGTATGTTTAGAAAGAGGCATTCCATTCTTCATTTCTAGCGGTTGGGTTATTTTTGAGTGGAAAAGAGACACCAAGAGGAGTTTATCAGATCCCATCATTATTTCTTGTTAATCTGAGCCGTCCAACTATTGGAAAGAGGTTGTAGGATTTTGAGGAAAGAGCCTTGTGCAATCATGAAGATCATGAAGGAAAACATAGTAAGCTATTGATAAGGCTTTTTTTTTGTCACATTATTTCTTTTCCAATTTTTTTTTTGTGTGATGGAGATTCTATTAGACAAATACTCTGGTTCCAATTTTCATACTTAGAAAATGAAAATTCAAATGCAACTAATGAATACAAATTTATGGGCAATAGTTAGTGGAAAGGAAAAAGCACCTACAGATGCAAATAAGTTATTAGATTGGAGTAGTAGAGATGATAAAGCCAAGGCTATAATTGGTCCTGCTCTTTCTGACACTGAATTGCACCATATTGATTTGGATAAATCATTAGCCGAAATTTGGGATAATCTAAATAAATTGTTTGGAGCAAAAGCTGTTAATGCAAAGTTTTCTCTAAAACTTCAATTATTTCGATTTAAGATGGAAGATGGAATCACAATGTCAAATCATATAAGTAACTTGTAGTCTCTCATTAGACAACTAGCAGAGGTTACGGTTACAGTAGATGATGATGATGCTAGGGCCATCCTATTGAATAGCTTGCCTTCAAAATACAACAATGTTGTTTTTACTCTCAGTCAAATATCTTCACAAACTCTAGAAGGTATGATTTCTGCTCTTCTATTAGAAGAGAAGAGAACAACAGAAGACTCATAAGATGATCCTCAGGAGAAAGCATTATTTTCAAGAAGCAATTACAAGAGATCAGAGAGAATCAAATATTTTTATTGTAAGAAAAATGGTCACATAGCTTGGGATTGTAGAACTCGAGCGAGTGATGTTCTTAAAGGAAAGCTCAAAAATGAAGGAAATCTTGCTTGCATTGAAGATGATAAGGACCCACCAGATATTGAGGATGAGGAGCCACCAGATGGTACTATTAATTTATGTGGATATGCCCTTTGAGCAAGGTCATATTGGAGGTAGGCGGCATCGAAGGATGGAGGATTTACCATCATCTCAAGTTAGCTTCTTGCTTTGAGATGATGCTTTGCATGAGAAGCATTTTTTGGTTTTGGTTGTTTTTTTTTTCTTTGTTGTTGCTGACAAAGCTGACAGATTTGAAGAATGTATGTTTTGCGAAGATTTTGTTTTGGAGACAGGTTTGGGGTTTGGTGTTGAGCTCAATATGGATTGTTGTCCAGCAAGCTTCAAAGAGTATATGATCTTGAATTATACCCTTTCACGGTCACTACACAACATGGCAGAGATCTGTCGTATCTCTTAGGGGCCATTGCCGAATAATTCAAGACTATGATTTGAGAGCTTGGGACTAAAGAGCTCAAGAACACAGCTCGAAGCGAAACCTTTCTGAGGGTAGACGAGACAGCATGATGGAACCTCGCTTGGTTTAGGACTTGTTCTTTGGGGGAAGATCTTCTATAAAATATGTATTCATATTATGTAATTAGCTTTGTTGAGTATTTTAGCATTAAGGGGGGGTACCTTGGTACTATTGCAGGAACAATGTAATAAGGGGGGGAATGTTAGCATGCATTGTTTAGCATATTACATTGTTTACCAATGACAGTTTGGTGCATTGGCTGGTACATAACTGTTTCGTGCATAATTGTTTCAGTTCATCACAAGTTTTTAACTGTGCTGTGTATCTACAATTATAATCGTATGAATAAAGCATTTACTATTTATTAGTGTCCACATAAGAATTGGTTTTCTTCTTACCAAGCTATTGATGGCAGTGTTCTTCTTATCGGAAATAATGTTTCCTATAAGACTGTTACGATTGGGAGCATTAAAATTAAAATGTTTGATGGTGTTGCGAGAACATTAACAGAGGTAAGACATTTGCCTAAACTCAAAAAGAACTTAATTTTCTTGGGAGTTTTGGATTCTGGAGGTTATAAATTTACAAGTCAAGGTAGATCAATGAAAGTGTCCAAGCACATTTTGGTGGTCATGAAGGCTACAAATATTAGAAACCTTTACAATCTAGAAGGAAGTATAGTAATAAATGAAGTGGTAGTGGTATCTGTGGAAGAAAATGAATCTACTGATTTATGGCATCAACGGTTGGGTCATATGAGCAAGAAAGGGTTGAACGTACTGTTAAACCATAAGTTACTCCCCAATTTAAAATCTCTAAATTTGAATTTTTGCAAGCATTGTATTTATGGGAAGCAATCTAGACAGAAGTTTAAAACAAGTAGCCATACAAGTAAGGGTATTCTAGATTATATTGATTTTGATGTTTGGGGACCATCCCTTACAACTTCTTTTGGAGGATCATCATATTTTGTGACATTTATAGATGATTACTATAGAGAGGTGTTGGTCTATATTAAGAAATGGTGAGCAAACATACACAAAATTAAACCATTATAGAATAATATAGGATTGTCTTCAGATGATTTTACAATGCAGTACATTGGCTTTGAAAAGCCTTGTTATTCTCGTATATAACTTCTTACGGGAAAGTAACTTCCCAAAACCTAACTTATAAACTAACATTTATTTAATATGCATAAACTAACAATGTAATATTATATACTATTATGCCAACATTCCCCCCCTTATTACATTGTTCCTGCAAAAGTACCAGGGGACCCCCCCTGAATGCTAACATACACAACAAAGTTGATTACATAATATGAATACATATTTTATAGAAGATCTTCTCCCAAAGAACAAATCCTGAACCAAGAGAGGCTCCATCATGCTGTCTCGTCTACCCTCGGAAAGGCGTCGCTTCGAGCTGTGTTCTTGAGCTCTTTAGTCCCAAGCTCTCAAATCACAGAGTCTTGAATTATTCGACAATGGCCCCTAACAGATACGACAGATCTTTGCCATGTTGTCTAGTGACCGTGAAAGGGTATAATTCAAGATCATATACTCTTTGAAGCTCGCTGGACAACAATCCATATTGAGCTCAACACCAAACCCCAAACTTGTCTCCAAAACAAAATCTTCACAAAACATACATTCTTCAAATCTGTCAGCTCTGTTAGCAACAACAAAGAAAAACAAAACAACCAAAACCAAAAATGCTTCTCATGTAAAGCATCATCCCAAAGCAAGAAGCTAACTTGAGATGATGGAAAATCCTCCATCCTCCGATGCCGCCTGCCTCCAATTTGATGTGGTTACACTTTATCCAACTGATGTTACATATGAGCCTTTGAAAACTCTATCAGGTGTAGTATAAATGGCCCCAAGAGCACAACCAATGTTTGATGTAGCCATGATAAAATAACTCCAATGTTTGCCACCGTATTACTCCAAAGGTAAAAAATAAATTCTTTAAATATTTTAAATGCCCTTAAAAAAAAAAAAAGAAACTACTTATGTCTCCCTTTCATAAAATTAAATATCTTCATAAAAATTCTACTACTTATGTCTCCCCACTTTTCTTTCTTTTTTTTAAAATAATACTCTTTAAAAGATGAAAAAATCTCTCCCTTTTTAAAAAGTTTTCTTTTTAACTTTCTCCCAAGAAAGGTAAAAACTTTTCAATGTTTGTTTTAAACTTCATGAAACATAAACTTATTTTAATTCTCACATAAGGTAAAAACTTTTCAATATTTGTTTTAACCTTCATGAAACATAAACTTATTTTACTTCTCACGTATGTCTTTTACCCATCAACACATCTTTTTTTTCTTTTCACATTGGCTCACATTTCATAAAGTATAACATTAATAAATTTTAGTCAATTTTTAAACTCACCCGAGGAATGTCTTCTATATGCTACAATAATATATTCACAAGATGTTTCTTTCTTTCATATGGGCAAACACTTTAACTGCTTTCACCAAACTTCTGTGCTTGGCATTCATGTAAATAAACTTGTTTTAACTCCCTACGTAGTCTTTCAAAATGCCTCATAATGAATGCCAGATGCCTTTGACAAATGCCTCATCAAATCTTCAAGGCTTCAGAGGAATGTTCAATGCTTGACAACAGTTAATGCAGCAATTAAAAAAAAATATGCTTAAATCTGAAAATTGTAGCAGCCAGCTTCAAAATTCAATACTCCATAGTTTAAAAATAATGGCACAACTCAGTCAAATTTACTCTTCCAAACATTGGACATCCTTTCAAAAATTTTAATATTTTAATAGTGTGTAGCACTTAGAAGTTCAACACCAAAATAAAATAGCAAACAAAGAGGATAATACTCTCCCCATAAGTAGCCTTCACTTCAATAGTTCTCCTAGTAGACACATCATCTACAGCAAACATCTCTCTATGTTGCAGACATAACTGTCTTCTTCAAGACCATTTTTCAATCATAGGCACAGAGATATAATCAATGCTCTGATACCAAATTAAGAAATGGTGAGCAAACATACACAAAATTAAACCATTATAGAATAATATAGTATTGTCTTCAGATGATTTTACAATGCAGTACATTGGCTTTTAAAAGCCTTGTTATTCCCGTATATAACTTCTTACGGGAAAGTAACTTCCCAAAACCTAACTTATAAACTAACATTTATTTAATATGCATAAACTAACAATGTAATATTATATACTATTATGCCAACAGTCTATATTCTTAAAAGAATGTGTTTAGTGGTTTAAGTAGTTTAGATTTTTGGTTGAAAATAAAACTGGCAGATCAATCAAGTGTTTAAGAATAGATAATGGAGGTGAGTTCACATCTTTAGAATTTGAAAATTATTGTAAGGAAGCTAGGATCGAAAGGCATAAAACCACTGTTCACACTCCTCGGCAAAATGGTATTGCTGAACACATGAATAGGACTCTTCTAGAGAGAGCAAGGAGCATGATTAATATTTCCAAGTTGCAACAAGAGTTGTGGGGAGAAGTAGTCTCTATATATTGTTATTTCGTAAATCAGTCACCATGAGATGCAATAGATTGTAAGATTCCTGAAGAGGTATGGACAGGTCATTCTTGTGATTATTCAAATCTAAATGTTTTTGGTTGTGATGCATATGCTCTTATTTCAAAAGATTAGTGCTCTAAATTAGATACCAAGTCCCAGAAATATATCTTTGTTGGTTATGGTGATGAAATTAAGGGATATAGGATGTGGGATCCTACTACCCACAATGTCATTATTCGCAGAGATTTATTTTTTGATGAATCTTCTCTCATAAAATCAGATATTGTAGAAGTTGATTTGAAATAGGAACAAGTACCTCAAAATCAACAAGTTCAATTGGAAACTCATCCATTTATAGAAAATAGGGAGCAAGAAGAAGCTTCCGAAGAAGAAGAAGACGATGCAGAAAATCTACATGAAAATGTGGAAATTCCACAACTAGATCTAAGGAGATCTAGATGGGTCAAAAATCTACCTAAAAGGTATGATGATTATGTTTCATCTATTTCTTTGATTTCTAATGATGGGGAACCCAATTGTTATCAGGAAGCAGTGGATGGTGTTGAAAATACTAAATGGAAAATAGCAATGAAAGAAGAAATGGATGCCTTGGAGAAGAATAGAACTTCCAAAGGGTAGGAAAGTTGTTTGTTCCAAATGGGTCTTTCAATTGAAGAAGGGTGTTGATGATAAAGTTGAAAGGTACAAAGCAAGACTAGTAACAAATGGGTATTCTCAAAAGGAAGGTATTGATTTTCATGAAATTTTTTCACCAGTTGTTAAGCTAGTTTCTATTTGGGTTGTTTTAGCACTTGTTTCTTTACTAGATCTTGAGGTGGAGCAAGGAGCAATTAGATGTTAAAACAACAATTTTACATGGAGATTTGGATGAGGATATATAAATGGAACAACCAAAAGGGTTTTCTCAAAATTGCAATAGGAAATTTGCTTGCAAACTCAAAAAGTCATTGTATAGCCTGAAGCAGTCTCCCAGGCAATGGTATAAGAAGTTTGATTCCTTCATGGTGGGCCAAAATTTTACAAGGAGTGAGTATGACCATTGTGTTTACTTTACAAGTTTGGAAAATGGTTTATTCATTATCTTAATATTATATGTTGATGATATGCTTGTAGCAATCAAAAGCATAGTTGAAATAGACAAGTTAAAGGCTTAGATGGCTAGGACTTTTGATATGAAAGATCTAGGAGCAGCAAAACAAATTTTGGGCATGGAGATACACATAGACAGGGAACATGGTAAGATTTGGTTATCGCAAAAGAAGTATGTGGAGAAGATCTTCATGAGATTCAGTATGAAGAATGTGAAACCAGTAAATATCCCTTTAGCTTCTCATTTTATGCTTTCTTCAAGTTTATGTCCTAGTAATAAAGAAGAAAAGGATTATATGTCTCGTGTACCATATGCTAATGCAGTAGGAAGTTTAATGTATGCGATGGTATGTACAAGACCAGATATTTCACATGCAGTTGGTGTTGTCAGTAGATACATGGCAAATCCAGGTAAAAAGCATTGGGCAGTAGTGAAATGGGTGCTTCGGTATCTTAGAGGCACAAGTTTTTATTGTATCACCTTTGGTGGTTGTAGTGGTTTAGTTTGTGGTTATGTTGATTCAGATTTTGTGAGTGATTTGGACAAAAGGAGATCTACATCAGGTTATGTCTTTACTCTTACAGGAGGACCTATTTGTTGGATGTCAAAGATTCAAGAAACAGTTGCTTTATCCACTACTGAGGCAAAGATGGCTATCTCACATGCTTGCAAAGAGGCAATTTGGTTGAAGGGTCTTTTGGGTGAGTTTGGAAAAGTGCAGGATAGGGTGATTGTATTTTGTGATAGCCAAAGTGTTATACATCTAACTAAAAATTGAGCTTATCATAGTAGGACTAAGCATATTGCGGTTAAATACCATTTTGTAAGATAGGTTATTGATGAAGGTGGAGTAGCTCTTGAGAAAGTTCATAGACTAGAAAATTGTGCAAACATGTTAACAAATCTAGTATAGTTTGAGAAGTTGAAGTGGTGTTTGACTTCTCTTGGCTTGCAGAAAAGGTGATGAATGGGCATAGACAAGTATCAGGTAAATTGTTGTCAAGGTGGAGATTGTTGTCAAGATAAGGGAACAAAAGCAAATCTTATATTTAGAAATATTTTGGAAAAGATAAAGATTTAAAACAAAAGATAAAACAATAAAACAAAGCTTCTTTTTTATATGTTTAACATAGGATGAAGATATTATATATCTTGTTGCCTTGAAGGTGAAATTATGATTGTAATGAATTGCAATTCAAGAGCAGTAATTTTAATCAACTTCTTTCAGCAATAAGAATACCTTGCCTCGTGGATGTTTTCTTGGCATATTGTCAAGGTTTTACCAAATAAATTTTGTGTCTTATTTATTCTTCTATTTTCTATTTTATTCTTTTGTATTTTCTTTGCATCTAACTTGTGATGCAATTATTAAAGTTTGTAGGTTTTACATTTCCATTAACTCAACATGTTTTGTATCACAGTTAATTATAATGTCTTCATTTATTATTTAAAATATGTGGCACAATTTTATGGAGAGAAAACAATAAGTAACAGATTATAGTAAGCAACGGAAAATTTTATGGTCTTCGAGAAAGTCGTGATGTACATACTTTGAATCCCTGCTGTAGGTTGCGGTAAGTGACAAGAGATTTTATGGTGAAGGGTATTTTAATGAAACCTATATTCCATAAACATTATTGGAAAATTTATCCCCAAAAAGCAAGCCATTGGGTATTCTCTATACATACCATATCATCATAATAACATAACATATCATGCATCATAACACAACTATATCATCATAATAACATAATATACCATGCATTTGAGATATGAAGGCAATTGACTCATTATAGAAGGTGGGGAGAAGATTTCTAGTGAGTGTATTTACCAACTTTCAAATTTAAAGGAAATGGGAACAAGTACATTTCAACGCCATTTGTAAAACAAAACCCTATAACACACCCAATTTTTTCTTGCTTAAGATATAGATCTTCATGTGTGTAATGAACTAACAAGACAAAATATCTTGAACACATAAAAATATTGCAAAAATAGGACAAATAGGATTTCTTTATTATCTTCATAGTGCCATTTCAAGGGGGCAACCTCCAACAGAGCATATACTCCAATTACAAATATTCCAAGATGCCTTTCAATTGGGAAGTCATTACTATATATAGATTTTTGCCAAAGGTAAATACTACCATCCTATGCATGTGAGATAATTACTTCATTCTAACAACTATTGGAAAGACTTACAAAGCATATGCGTCCCTTTATTAAAACTATCTAAAGGTGAATTATAATGCATATGCACCCAACTACTAATAGCTAAGAGAAAGTAGAATGGGGTAGATAACAGTGCCTCTCCCTTTGAAAAGATTTGACCTTAAAGATTGAGCTGAGGAAATGTAGAGAAAATGCTAATAGATCCCCATGTGACATCTTAAGGTTGCAGGCCCTTCCATTAGAAAAGTAATTCCTCAATAGAATAATTGCATAGGTGCATGGTGCACTTGTCCAAAATAGCCTTAAGTTTCTAAAACTATTGAATCATCCTCATCCAAACTCAAGTATCTTTATTAATGACCATGTAGTAGTCCCAATCACCCTCTTGAGACAAGAAACATAAAAAACTAGGTGGACTAGAGAAGAAGTTAGAAGTGCTAGCTTTTATGCCACCTCATGTCACATCCAACATTTTACATTTAATAAGAAGAAATAATTATCATGATTGATTTTATGTTTTATTGAGACTTCTATGGATGATAATCATATTTCCCTTATTGATTTAAGCATTATATACCTACAACATGAGTTAAGATGATATTAAGTATGGTATTATTTTGTTACTTTGGTAAGGAAAAGTTTGACTTGTATTTACAATGTTATTAATTTATCTATGATCATATATCTCAAACTAAATTTTGTCTATTGACTTGAGGTGGATGCAGGATGGTTATTCTAACCCTCACAATTGCTAGAGGGAGGGCATGGTATGAGAGAGGGATGTAGATCGTGACAATATATGGATGTCTCGAACCTATTGAAAACCATCACACTTGGAGTAGCTTATATCTTGATAGTTTGATGACTCTATAGGCATTATAGAGGTGTTAGGTACATTCCTAAGTGTGCACAATAGATGATTAATTAGTTAATTAATCAAGATAATAAATAATAAATAGTAAATAAATGATTACATAGTTATTTATTTATAAAGATGTTGGAAATTAATTTACTTAATTATCAATTAAGGATATTCTTAAAGATAAGATTATAAAATAAAGCACTTTCTTTAATTATAAAGAATTGATTTATTTCATATTGGAAATTGATTTAATTAATTATCTATTAAGAGGATATTCTCAAGATAAGAATATAAAATAAAACACTTTCTTTAATTATGGAGATTTCTTTTATTTAATTTAGAGTTAAATTAATATATATTTCTAAATTAATGGATAGCTAACCGTTTTGATGAATAGGCAACTAATTTGGTGATAAGTATAGTTCTGCTTATTTTGGCTATTTTTGGTATTATGTATTTTGTTTTATTTTAGCATGTTTTATTTTGGTCTTTGGAAAATAAATATTAAGTGTCAATATGTTTTGAGGGGAGGGGAAGCTAGGGTTTTGGTTACAATATGGATTTGTGTATAATTACTTTATTTGTGTTGATATAAATACACAGAATGTGTCGGGCTAGGTGCACCTGTCTATCTTTTTGATGTTCTTGAGTATCTTATAGCTAATGTGTGTTTTTGAATTTATTTATTTTTTCTTCTAAAATTTGATGTAAAGACCTTACACGATCTTTAACTAGATTATCTCAAAATTTCACTACTATTTTTTTGTTTAATATTTCATTATAATTTTATATGAATACTTAGGCACGATACATTTGTTCATACAGAACAAGAAACTCAACTATCCAAATGGGATAGGCAATACATCTATTAATATAAGACATACAATAAAGATTTTCTCCAGTAGATATGGTTGTGCCCTGCACAAACACCTTATTTTGTCAAATGGAGACCCCCTCTTTTGCTTTTGAAGGGAGTCTCAACCTTTCCTCCTTATGATGAGAAAGTGAAATGGTGCTTAGAATGCAAGATTTGTTCCAAATTTGGGCATTTGTCATGATTTCGTTCTGCCCAGTGCTTTTCATGATTGATTGGCAAAGAGTTTTGATTATTGTCATGCGTGAAAAATGGGTCTTTGTAACATTTGTGCTAAAAATGAGGTTCACTTGATATAGTGCTAAAATTTTTTGTTGTAGGATGTATCCTATTGGGACTCCTATTTTCCATGCCTCAAAATTGCAAAATCATGTCAAATTATGTAAAATTTTACTAAGGGGTTCTTGTGCCTTCACCCTGATGCATGTTGTTGATCCCCTGAACTTGGCTAAGTCTGAAACCCTGAAACCCTAAAACCCTAAAAAAAAATTTAGGTATGAAATCTAATGGATCCTCCAAATTCTAGAATCTGCAATTTAACTCCTATGGATTTGAAACCTATCTCAAACATCCTGACAATATATTTTAAAATATTTTAAAGTATAAGATACTTAAAATATATTTTAAAATATATTGTCCTAAGGGAATTTCAAGACCTAGCAGGAATTTCACCTCTCACAGGACATTGTGCTAAAAACCCTCATCATAGGACATTGCACAAAAAACCCTTGTCATAGGACATTGCACTAAAAACCCTTGTCATAGGACATTGCGATGAAAACCTTTGTCTCAGGATATATTACTAATTACAAGTGGCACAGGATATATCTTGTGAGGCTGATTTTACTTGCTTATCATGTGACGCTTATTTCCTCCACCCATCCTGTGACATCCTCTTTCAAGATTTTTGTCTCCTCCAGGAGATTGGAGGAATTTCACCTTCTACAAGATATGTCCAATGCCCCCTTCTAACACGCATCTAGTGACCCCTTAAAATCTTGATTTTTGCCGAAAAGGGTGTAAAAATATAAAATGATTGTTTTCTACCAGATCTAGATGGGTACATAAATGTTTTAGGTCACCATAAATGCGAAATGGGTGGTTGAAAATGATGAATTTAATGGAAACGAAATTGGCATTGAGCTATCCTTGATTGATCCATGACTATAAAGGGATGTATATTTTAATTATCTTGATTGAAAATGATTTTTTTGTGATGAAATTCATGCTTGGAATTATGGATTGCAAGTCTTAGAGGATGAAGTACGAAGGAACTAGCTAGACCCACCATGAAGGATGAAAACTCAGAGATACCTTGCTGACCTAGACATGAAGAATCACCATTTTATCAACCCAACCACTATTGTATCTACAAGAGGAAGACAATATGATGTCAAAGGTGATGGAGATAAAATCTAAATGCTAGAAGACATAAGAGAGCATACCTACATCATTATTGTTCCTACAGAGCCTGTTTAATGTTTAGGACCTATTCACAGCTATACCAGCCGTCTAATCATCAAATGCTAAACCTAGCATGCCTCCAACTAGAGTATCTATGTAAAAAATATGCCACATACCCCTCTTGACCCATCAACTCATTGTAAAAGAGTTTTTCCTCACTTGATAACTCAAAAAGTTACTATTTTATCCTATTCTCATGAGTAGAAAAGTTGAATTTTCATGTTTTTCCTATAGGACAATGTCAAATCCGAAATTGTAATTATCGATCGACCAAAATTAGATGTTGTCAAATCTGGATGCTTGGTCTTGGTTTAATCCTTACTGTCCATTAAAAAACTCACTATGCTTGCCTCTCTATATAAAGGCAACTTCTGTCATTGTAAAAGGGTATGAAAGGACTGAAAAGAAAAGAACTGTTGAAACTCTACCATTTTTTGAATCAATGTAAATAGAATTTCATTTGTTGCTACCATATGAGTTTATTGTATTGCTTGGATATGGTTCTCATGGTTCTTCTTCACCTTTACAAGTAGTTATTGAGTTGCATTTATGGTTAATTATTTAGATATTTGATGGATTTCCTGTCCATACCATTAATGGCTTGCTGATTGTATGTCGTTGTGCATGGTTAGTTTGGACACATTTATATGAGCTATGTTTGAATCTGTGAGTTCATTCAATTGTGCCATAAATTTTTTGTTGGATGAACCCTTCACAGTTTTAAAACCCTTATGTTTCCTTAGAAGATTGCACAGTCTCTGTAGCATTGTGTGTTGCCTAGTTAAGAAGATATTTGTTTATTGTTGGGAATTTGTCTATCTATTTGTTAATCATTCCTGTAGCTATCTATAGGATCTCTCTATCCATTCTCTTTCCTCCTTTTCTTTTGCATTTACTTTATTAAATCTTGTTAGATTAGGTTTCCTAAACTTGAACAATGTTTAAATAGAATTTATATTTAGTGTTTGCAAGTTTACAGATTTCATGTTATAGGTTGAAACAACATATGATGTGGCAATCTAAGTATATACCAGTTCATCTATGCATTGTCAAATCAGATAACTAATAAATCTACGTATAATCAAACCCTAATGCAGTATAGTCTATCTACATTGCATGTAAGTCCACTTGACTAGAACAACAAGTACATATGATTCCTTTCAAGAGAGGTGAGATATCCTATATCTTACTTGCGTTGTTGCATACTAAAACACCCATCAATAGATACTTGACTCATCAAGACAATATAATGTCCTAAGTCATCCTAATAGACTGCATCTCCCTATTGAAGATGAACTAAGGTTGTCATCTATTAAGACTATGAAGATATTATACTTGCACCCTACCTCAAAATTTTGTCTTAAGCCTTGAGGATATAAAAGTTCACACGAAACACATTTGAGCATGAATGCTTATTCCATTAATTGAGTTTATTATATTAGAAAGTGCAAGTTGGTTAGTTAGATAAATGACTCACCAAAGTAGACATGAAAAACTAAACCTAAAAAACCTCATTAGTTTACCCAAGGCTTTCTACATACCCATATCTATAGGATCAAGATGTAATATATGTAGTTCTCATTAAGTTTTATGTTGGTTGTAAATTATATAAGTTGGTACATAACCCTTTCTAGGGCCTAGATAGTTTCTTTTAGATTGCTGACCACTAAGGGAATCATTTAACTTAATAATAATTCATGTTCATCTATGTTGATGTTTTTGTTTGTGTTAAAACACATCCTTATTTTATGTGAAAGAATTTTAAAAAAATGTTTTGTATGTCAAACTCTTATGTTTCTACCAAATATTTATTTTAAAACTAAGGAGGATCTCCCGCTCACTTAAAGTACTATTAAACACACTAAGGTGTCCTTATTTCTCCCTGATGATATATAGGAATGATGCCACAAATGCCATTATTGTAGCTATGTTAGGCTATATATGCAACAATTTAGTCATGATGGCTTGACTCGAGGCAAAAATCCCCAAGTTTAATAGAGAAGAGATTTAATGATATGTCAAATTGAAACAAACCATATACCAGAATAACAATATATTAGAAAATACTTAACTTTAATAGTATCATTTGCATAGTTTGTAACTTGGGTCCCTAAAAAGTAAATATCCAAAACCATGCAAATCTAAAATGAAACCACCACATTGCTACCCTAATACATCATATGCATGGAAAGTGTAGCTATGAAACTATCACATCCCTAATTTTTTACTATACTTTACTTTCTAATTGTACATAATTAGTAGATCAATTGAATCATTTAATGATTTGACGTTTAGTGAAAATGTCAGGAAAAATCAATGATTTCATGAGTATATGTTTGTTTAGTAGAAAAGAGGGGTTTCAATTTCAAGGGTAAATCCTCCTTTCACACCAACATTCAAGGACATAAATCAAGTGAAGCCACAATATCTTGCATGAGGGCTCTGCTATAGATTTAGTGTCCCTTAGAATGAAGAGGAAACTTGGAATTTGCTAACTAATTGATTAATTAAAGTCCAATTATGCTTAAAACCCTAATTTCATAAAATCATAAACAAACAGACAAAACTTGACAAATGATCACACAGAGATATCAAATGACAATTAGATATATACCAGATTTTTAGATTCTGTATCTAGAAAAGTTGAGGACTAATGAGAGGGCACCTGAGTCCAATGTACCAGTTTATGTCGAGATCTCTGAAGATTGTTTGCAACTTGTTTCTTCTATTCTGGGGATTTTTTTTTGGGATCTGGAGGACTAATGAGTGGGTGCCCAAGTCCAAGTCCTACTTTTTTGTGTTACTCTATAATTCTGACACTTTGTTATGCCTCCCTGCAACTCCACTTCTTCCACTTCTGCAACCTATAACCTACACTCATAGAAAAGGGGGTTGGGGGTTACAGTGTTTAGAAGCTTGCCTCAGTCAAGCCCTAGAGAGACATTCAAGTCTTTCAAACACAATTGTCAAATAGAGAGTGCATATCCCTATGAGATAGAGGCAAAAACCAAATGATAAATGATTGAAAACACAAATAAATGTCACCTCGAAGGTGTATCTCGCATATAGATGAAGATCCTTCACATCATGAGAAGATGAAGCTAAATCTGCATAACAAACACAATAACAAGACAAGTCTACTCTACAACAATGAATATCTTGAATGCTCTAAAATCACAAGTGCACCAAAAGTTCATAATCATCTTTTCTAGTTTACAAATGAAACCCTAAACATGCTTATATATGCAACTAAACACATTCTCGCTAAGAATTTCATAATTCAAACTTAAGGTGATGGCATAGGACCTAATTAATAGTCACATAACCGACACTTGAATTTAGGTACTAGCCTAAAATAGGGTAGGACTAGGGCATGGGTGCCCAAGTCCTCCCTCCCTATTTCAATCAAGACATGTAACAATAGCACCCCCTATGTCCTAATTGTTATAAAACTTAGGGGCTTTCTCATCGGGAGTCAACATGAATATGCAAGGTGAGTAAAATTCTTTCTGAAGGACCCAAGAGCTAAACATAGGAAGGAAAAGGTCCTAGGGAGACATTTTTTTATGTAACATTTAGCCCCCACTTTAATGGTTGCATGAACACAAGGCCCATACATGCATTAAAGTATGGTCAACAAACACATCAAACATGTCAGGCACTTAGAGCTAATGTATACACAAATATTGAGAACTATTTCTAGCCCCCAATCTCAAGTAGACATTAGAGAAGACACATCATAGTCATGCCAAACACAATGAAGATAGTAACAAGCACACAAAACATGGAGAAGACAATAATAGTCACAGAAAACATGAAGAAGTCAGAATTGAAGACATGCAAAACATAGTGAATATAGTGAATGCAATGATTATTTCATTTTCATTTTCACATATATGAATGTAAATGCAAGTACATGGAAAGTAAACACACCACCCAAAATGTAGGAGGGACTCATTGCCACATGTATTTAGACTGCATATGGGGAAATAGACATGCATTACAAATCTTAGAGTGTAGGAGGGACTCATCATCACATGTCTTTAGACTATACTTGAGAACAAACATGCCATGCAAATCCCAAAGCATAGGAGGGACTCATCGCCACACATCTTTAGACTATGGTTGGGAACAAACACACCATACAAAAAGGAAAACACACATGGAAGACACAATGAAAACACAACAAATAAGTGATGGAAGGATCCTGTTGCTAGGTTCACCACCATCTTAGGCATATTACAGGCACACCTAACGGTTTAGCTTCACCACAACAACTACCAAAGACATGATTAATGGAGGATACACCAATCTCACCTACTTGGAGGACTTTTAGAATTAAAATGATGTGCAGAACTCAAGATATACACCATCCCTACCTCCACATAGGGCTTAAAATAAAATGATATGCATGATATCCCACCTCCGCAAAGGGCTTAATGATTGCAATATAGAATAAAGATGTGCACCCGCACGGAGATACAACATCCCACCTTCGCAGAGGGCTTACAAACATGCTTTATCAATATCAAAATCATCAAATAGTTTACCTTATATATACCCCACCTTAATTTTGTTTATATCATGTATCGATATCAGGTGCATTAAGGTAGAGAGAAAACACACAAGGGAACGAGAGCTTCTACAAAGCCCATGCCCTAGAGGTGACATGTACTTTACGATCACCAAATGTTCCCACAAATACACAATTTCCTACATGAAAAGGTGTTAGAAACCACATAATCATGATAAAAAACAATGCATGTAATAATTCACATAGAGAGCCAAGGTTATACTACAGATTCAGAGACCGTCTATAACCATGGGGCTATACCATAGAAATCTTAAAAACTGAGTGTAACCAAGGTGAGATTCAAAGATAAACAAAGTACACAGAGCAGATGTATTGTTATGGTTTGTTAATACGTTAAAGCAACATCAAAATATAACGTAGAGTGATTCTACTAGCCAAGAGTTGGATAATATATATCAACCCCATCACCATGTATGGACTAGGTTCATTTTTGCTTACTCATTGAAGGGACATGTGGTCCTTATCAATATTATTTGTTTTTCATCATTCACTGGCTAGATATAACCACTAGAAGAAGGTAAACAATAAATCAAGAGAGGAGAACAAGTGCCTTAGGTTTGTCACATAAGAAGGTGCCCCCAGGTCACCAACCGCAATGCTATGCCCCTAAGACACAACACACAACAATGAAAATAGAGGAGAGGCAATATAGAAGAATGATGATACAAATAGAAGAAGGGTCACAATAGAGGTAGTCTCCTAGTATCCTTGACCTTACAAGAGTATCAAGGGTCATCCAAGGAGGCCTAAACAACACATAGCACATCATAAGGGGAACACAATGTAGAGGTAAATGGTTAGAAATACTTACCTATAGAAACAACCAAACTAGCAGTTGTCCTAGATCTTGATCTTTACTTTAATGGTTAAAGATTTATGTCCTATTGTTTCTTCTTGTTGAATGGTGTTATGTACATTGTTCTTAGGATTGACTCTTATGATATTGAGGAATTGTGGAGCAAGAGCTTTACAAATTCCCATTTCAGTTGATTAAGGTTGTGAAGGAACCCTAAAAGTGCCCATTTCAGTTCGTATATAGGGTGTTGGAAGACCTAGGGTGTGAGGAATAGTTTGTTCTTGAATGTTTTGTGAGTTTTCATTATTTTCCTAGGTATGTGAGGGTTCAGGTAAAGGTGTGTGATCTATTTCTTTATTTAAGATGTAGTTAAGAAGTGTTTGAACATCAATTGGTAAATTTTTAGTTTTAATAGGTTGAAGTAAATGTTCACAAAGGGAACCTGTTAACCTTATTTCCCCCTGTCTAGAGCCAAATAGTTAACATGGTATTTTCCTTGAAAATCCCTTTGAAAAGGTCCCACACTTTGAGATCATTCCCATGTTACTCCAGATTGCATGAGGTTTCACAGCTGCATGCAAAGGTTGCAAGTCTAGGTGATAACAGTTTTTGGCATGCCCGGTGGGACCAGTATGATGAACTTATCATCAAAATACTAAGAGATTTGGTGTTTCTCCTAGCATCATTAGCCTTTGGAGGTAGTACAAATAACACCATGATGACTCTACTGGTCAAATCAGCTGGTTTCAGCAGCCCAAGTACCTAAAATTTGATCAAAGGTTAGGATTTTGGTGATTTTCCTAGCCCTTTCAGCTTCCAGAAGCATCTCAATCACCTGGCGACTCCCTCTCTGGTATGTATCTAGTTTCTCCTTGGTTGGAGACCTATTTTGCTCTTATTTCAACATTTTCATGAATATCCAGCATTTAGATGCTATAAAATGGCAAAATTTTATGGGAATCATGGTTGTTCCCCTACCCCTAATCCAAATATAGGCTATTGGCCACCATATCAGCAACACCAGGTCCCAAATGCCTCTGATTTTATGTCATATAGCCCTGTTGCTACAGAATATCAGTATCCTCATGATGCTTACCTTCCTCCTACCCCTAATCTTGCCCATGAGAATGGTAATGCATTCAATGAGCTCGTGAGCAGTTTCCTAAAGCTTGACATACTTTTGGAAAATGAAAAAAGACAAGCAGGGTACTGTCGGCCTCAACATTTTTTTGACCTCAGCATCATAAGCTTGTATGATCTTGAGAGGTTGTACCTAAATCTAAAAGGGGAGGCTGATGACTTTATAGAAATGCTAAAACGTGGCTAGCAGCAAGAAGCACAAGGAGAGGTTTTTCAAAAAAGCCTTGCTACAAGAACGACACCTATTCAGCCTACTACTAAAGAAGCTAAAAAATTTAACATTCCAAGCTTTAGGCAAGATAATCCATCTGTGCCTCCAAGGCCGCCTCCCAGTTTTAAAATTCCAAGTTTTAGAGGCCCTCAGCCTTCACAGGAGCGTGTTCCTAGCTTCAAACACATCCATCCTTCAAACCAAAGTGAATCTATGAAAGTGGCTCAAACTTCTTTATAATGGCAGTCTTCTTGGGCCAATCATCCTGATTATAAGATACCAAATCTTGTGAAGGCCAATCCTCTCATACCATTGCGGAATCAGGAGGAAGAGAAAACTGTAGAATCCATGCCTATCATAGTTCCAAGTTTCAGGCAACCTTCTACCTTTATGGTTCCAAGTTGGAAGGGGCCATCTTTTTCGCCCTGTGAAGACCCTCCACCAAACACCCAAATGGAAGCATACTCTAGTATCCAGCTAGTAGAAGAAGTTGTAAAGATCACTGCAGAGGTGGATGATGTTGCCCTACTTCATGAGCTACCTGAGTATGTTGAAGAAGGAGAGTATGAGCAACTGATTGTGGATATGCAGCAACAAGAGGACCTAGAAAATAATGATAACCTGTTATGCATGGAGGCCCAACATGGCAGTGAATTTCCAGCCCTTGAAGACTTGGAGGAAGCTCTTTTCTGGGATGAGTGCGCTATGGTAGAGGCTATTGCTAAATTTACTCAGAAAGCAGATGATGTTACCTTGTTTGATGTTTTCCCTAGCCACATTGAAAATGAAGATGAAGGTAGGCTGCCAACATACCTAAAAAGATTTGGAGGTAGTGAGCATGATTGTGAGTTGCTGGCATGTGGGGAAGGGTAGGTATATCAGCTTCTTGATGAGGAGGTCTTCTCTTCTGAGCATGTGCATGGATCAATTTTTGAGCTTAAGTTAGAAAATCATGAACATCTTATTCATAAGGTGGAGGCAGCCATATTTGTAATAGAATCATAGGGGCTAGAAGTTTCAGTCCAGCAAGAAGGGAAAGAATGTAGCCATCATGACATTATATCAGTCTTCTTGGGTTCCTTGAAGCAAGAAGAAGAAAACCATGAGGTCCCAAGCCAGCTGTTTTACACACAACAACATGAGAGTCAAATGGAAGACACTATCTTACCAAATGAAGAGCAAGGAGGGAAAGAATCAAAGTAGAGGCATGAAATCAGTTATTATGATTTACATGTCATTTCAAAGGGATGCCTAATTAGGCATCTAGCCTAGCTAGAGACACATCAAGAGAAGTCACCACTTGTCATGCTTACCTCTAAGCATGAAGTTGAGCATCAAAATGAGTGGGATCAACCCATTTATTCACCACAAGCTAACAACATCAGCAAACAGTCCAGGTGGATAGGTGAGTCTATCTCCATTTTTGGGGGGGTGTTTTATCAATTTGTCATATGCCTATTCCCCCCTCATCCCTTTTTAACTGCCCATATGCATGATGAATATTGCAAATTGTTAAGGAAGGGCAGTTACTTTCAAAAACCAGTTAATGGCTTTGTTTAGAGTCACCTCTGGCTGGTTAGTTTAGGATTAGAGTAGATTTCATTTCTGTTTTAGTTTTTCTTTTCCCTAAGTGCTTCTGCACAAGCTGCTTTGTCATTAGGAGAAAGTAAGCCTTATCCCCTTTTTGTGTTTTGAGAGGCAGGTCTTAGTTTTCCAGCATATTTTAAACTTGACTCCATGCCCAATGGATGCTTGAGGCCACTGATCTCATGTTTAGCAGGCAAACATCCCATAGAGGTCACCAAAGATGTTAACTTTATTTCCCCCTATCTAGAGCCAAATAGTTAACATGGTATTTTCCTTGAAAATCCCTTTGAAAAGGTCCCACACTTCGAGATCATTCCCATGTTACTCCAGATTGCATGAGGTTTCATAGTTGCATGCAAAGGGTGCAAGTCTAGGTGATAACAGAACCCACATCATCCAATGCTTCATCCTAGCCAGGGAGACTAGGAAGGGATGATAGAGTATTGTTAAGAAATGTGTCAATGATCTCTTCTTGTGTGAAGATAGCATAACCATGTGGGGTTATGTTGGTACAAGTGTTTTTACTAGATAAATCACTCAGGGCTATGTCAGGCTCATAGGTCTCGGAAAGAATGTCCATTATGCCGTCATGAAATGAAGCGAGGGAGAATGGGACATTATCACCATTACTTTATTCTTGATTGCTTTCTAGAATAAAATTAGTGAAATTTTCCAAGATTGAAGGGAAAACACACATAATAGTAACAAAGCTTTCAAAATAGGCTATGTTCAAAGAATATCATAGGTAGTGCTTATAGTCATGTCAACACCATAGATGTATGCTATTCAGTGCAAGACTTGAGGATATTTATCAGTGAATTTGCAAAAATTATCAACATTTACAATGTACTCAAATAAATCTTCCAAAGATTAATTACAAGAAGAATCCATGATATATGTAATAAAATGAAGGCAAAACTATGTATGAATGTGACCTAAAATGCTTGATTTTGCAAAAAAATTCAATGCAAATGAGTAAAAGAAGAGGTGTTTTGAAGAATTTTATGAGTGGAAGAAAATAATAAGCTATATATCAGTCTAATAATGCAATAATATCCTTCACAACATGCCTATAGTGTAATTCTAGAGAGACAATAAGGCCAAATCTAGTGAAAATGCAAGGTTTTCAAACCCTAGATATGAAATTTTGCAAGAAAGACACTATGATGAAACACTATAGTTATAAATAAGACCTAAATGAGTGTTTAAAATAGTAGTAAAATCTGAAACAAGATTTTAACTACAAACCCTAGCTAATGCAAAACTAGGTTTTTATGAAAAATGCACAATTTCAAGCAATTTTTAGCAACATAAACATGAAAATGCAATATAAATGAATAATAAATGATGAATTTCTATAATTGAAATTAGAACTAATGAAAATAACAGAAATTAAATAAAATTAAATGCAAATTAATTCAAATTATTTGAAAATGCAAGCCAAAAATGCAAAAAAAAATTCAAATTTTTTAATTTTTTTGTAAATTTTCAAATGCAATAAGAAAACAATGAATGAAATGAATGGAGTAAAAAACTTAGAAAGTTGCAAAATTCAAATAAACAAGGATTCACCAGAATGTTTATGGTGCAGAAGCACCTAAAGGAACACCCTGGAACAAGAAGACACCAATGACCATGAGAGGATCCTATGGAGCTAATCAAGTCAATTGGAGCATCTTAAAACTAGTTATGGAACATGGTAATGGTCAAGGTGATGTAAGGGTCAAATGTCCTGAGGGTATTGGCAAGGACCCTAGGACCAAAAATTATGTAATTTGGGCCAATAGTGCCTATGGTGCAGGGGCACCTAGATAATTTAGCTAATTTCTTGTTTATGTAGTTCATTTTGATATTTTAGTGTTGCATAAGGTCCAAGCGACCAATTGTAAGGCCTTAGTACCATGTGTGAGTCCGAACTAGTCATGTCTGGTAGTCAAAGAATGTTGTAACTGGAAAGAAATTGTGTGTAACCATGTGGTGGACAGTTGGAGAGTGGTTGGCATTCCCACCGGTGCAACTGCCACCCACACAGTGAAGTATTAAACCAGTCCTGTGAGATTAGGGAGCATGGGGTGGAGTAATTGGAGACTTGGGTTGTACGAATTGACTACAATAAACAAAGAAGTTCATTTATTTCTTGCATTTCCTTTCAGTTTTGATATTTTTACTTCTATTCTTCTGACTGGCACAAAGAACAGTGAACTATCCTTGTTTTGTTTTGAGAGTGACAATGTCTTATTGGACCTTTCCATGAATGTAAGACCCTGATTCTCATGGAATAGGTCCTAGACAACTTGTATAATATGACTCTAACCCTAATAGTGTAGGAGAAGTGCAGATTTGGATGGTGATCACCATTAGAATGCAAGTTTGAGACCACGGGAAGGATGGCACAAGCGTGAAGAAAAGGAGTGAGTCTGTGTGAGAAACATATCTATGTGTCTGTGTTGGAGAAGAATGATTTGGCATTGTAGAGAATTGACACAGAGGGTAGTTTATAAGTATTGGTACATCGAGATGGCTATTGGGCGAGTCTTGCTGATGAGACAAAGTTGTGTTGACAAAGAGGAGTATTAAGTGTATCATCCTATTAGCCAAACATAGTCAAGAGTTCTGCTGAGGGGACTAAGTTTCATCAATCGAGCTATATTAGAATGACAAGTTGCAAGTGCTGCAAAAAATGGTGACATCGGTGTGACCTTAAGCGTCGGGATGAAGCATACCTAGGGAGCTAACAGTGTTCGGTCT
The DNA here is from genome assembly GCA_027924645.1 of Cunninghamia lanceolata. NCBI lineage: Eukaryota > Viridiplantae > Streptophyta > Pinopsida > Cupressales > Cupressaceae > Cunninghamia > Cunninghamia lanceolata. Next base: position 2,129,876 of record BSBN01000193.1, on the reverse strand, counting down.
GGCCGATGAAGGAAAGAGGGGACCAGTTTCGGTGAGACAGTGGAGATCTCTTGCTGATTTTGGCAAAAATAACTATTTTGTGGTTTTTCCACTGGACCCTCTACATCATATTGGTATCAGAGCTACAAGTAGGTCCTTGAGGAAGTAGTAGGATCTGGTTAAAGAATTAAGGGTTGGTGATAGTTGTGAAGATGCCCCCTAAGAATCAGATGGCTAGGGAGAATAATGAACTGAGGGAAGCCTTAGAGGCAAGAGAAAGAGAGTTGAGGGAGAGAAGAGAACAAGATTCTATAAGAGAAAGAGAGTTAAGACAAGTGAGAAGAGAGAATGCATTAATCTTGGCAAGGTTGGCAGAAGAATCCTAGAAGAGATGAACAAGATGATCAAGAAGGAGAGGATGGAGGATATGAGAAGGCAGATGAGAACCCTCCTGAGGATGAGTTGGATCCTGAAGAAAGGAGATTTTTGAGATTGCTTAAGGCAGTTCAAGGTAGTGGAACAAAGACAAACGTAGAGTTGCCTATCTATCAGGGGAAGATGGATAGTGAGGAGGTTTTAGGGTGGATAGATGCCCTTGAAAATTTCTTTGAGTATGAGGAAATAAGTGATGAGAAGAAGGTTAAATTTGCAAAGACAAAGTTGAGAGGGACAACACTTACATGGTGGAGTAGTGTACAAGCAGAAAGAGTGGCTAGAGGTGGAACAAAAATCACTTCTTAGGGTAGGATGAAGGATATGATGAAGGATCAGTTTCTTCCATCTGATTATGCTATTCAAACAAAGAGGATGAGGTAGAATTTGAAGCAAAAGGACATGGATGTTATGTCCTATACTGAGCAATTGCATAAGCTTAGTATTAGGGGTGGATTGGAAGATGAAGATGAGAAAGTGGTAAGATACCTTAATGGGCTTAGGTACAATTTACAAGATGAAATTGGTTTGAGCATACCAAAATCACTTGGAGAATATTTTCAATTGGCCATAAGGGCTGAAGAGAAGGTGAAGAGGAAGCAAGAAAGACAAGGAGGTAGTGGTAAAGGATATAGAGGTAGGGGTAGACCTACTAATCAAGGACAGAGTAGTAATGAGAAAGGCAAAGAGTTTTTTGCATATCAGAGAGGTGGATATAGAGGTGGAGGTAGGTTTGGATCAGGTAGAGGAGTATTCATAGGCAAATGTTATCATTGCAATGAAGTTGGATACCTATCTTTCAAATGCCCTAAGTGGGATGATGTTGATAAGAGAAAGGATAGAAGAGTTCACTTGTCACAAGAAGAGGAAAAGAAAGAAGACCAGGAACTAACAGTAGCCCATCCAAAAACAAATGGAGAATTTCTCATGGTGGAAAAAGGCAAATTGTAGAAAGCACCACAAGCATCCATTTTTAAAACTAATTGTTTAAGCCATGGAAAAATGTGTAAGTTGATTATACATTCAGGTTCATATGATAATGTAGTTTCTTGGGATATGGTACACAAATTGGCATTGAAGACATTTGATCATCCTAGTCCTTACAATGCCACTTGGGTAAGTCAAGAGCAACAAGTAAGGGTTAATCAGAGGGCATATGTTGATTTTTCAATAGGCCCATATCATGATTCTGTTTTGTGTGATGTTATTTCAATGACATGTGGGCATATAATTTTGGGTAGACCATGGCAACATTTAAGAAGGACAATTCATGATGGCTATACTAATAGCTATTTGGTAAACAAATATGGTAAAAAGTTTAAACTAATACCTTTACCTCATGGAGACAAGAAGGAGCATGCTATTGTCTTTTTTGGAGAGAAATTGTAGTTGAATGTGTAGGTTAAGGATGGTTGGAAGCAACATGGACAATTGCAGTAGAGGAAGGTGTATGACAATCCTAAGTAACAGCAAGTTTGGGACTTAAATCATATCAAGATTGGGGACATTGATTGCCCTATAAGGAGGCGGGAAAAGGAAGGAAAACAATAGACATTACAGAGAAGAACAAATCAGAACCTTAAGATGGAGAGAGTAGAAGCATTACAATAGCAAGGTCCTAGGCAAGGACACCAAAATATGTTTTGTGATATTAACACTTTTTGTAAGAGCCATGCAGGTTGGAGAAGGAGGAGGATAACCCTTAGAGAACTCATGTTCCCTGTCACAAATTAGAGGGACTCTTCAAAAAGATGGCAGGATGTTTGGAGCAGATCACATAACTCTTGGGACAAGAGTTTTCTTCATGCTGGGGAGTATGGTGTAGGAGCACCTAAAGGAACACCTTGGAACAAGAAGACACCAATGACCATGAGAGGATCCTATGGAGCTAATCAAGTCAATTGGAGCATTTTAAAACCAGTTATGGCACGTGGTAATGGTCAAGGTGATGTAAGGGTCAAATGTCCTGAGGGTATTGGCAATGACCGTAGGACCAAAAATGATGTAATTTGGGCCAATAGTGCCTCTGGTGCAGGGGTACCTAGATAATTTAGCTAATTTCTTGTTTATGTAGTTCATTTTGATATTTTAGTGTTGCATAAGGTCCAAGTGACCAATTGTAAGGCCTTAGTGCCATGTGTGAGTCTGAACTAGTCATGTCTGGTAGTCGAAGAATGTTGTAACTTGCAAGAAATTGTGTATAACCATGTGGTGGGCAGTTGCAGAGCGGTTGGCATTCCCACCGGTGCAACTGCCACCCACACAATGAAGTATTAAACCAGTCCTGTGAGATCGAAGAGCATGGGGTGGAGTAATTGGAGACCTGGGTTGTACGAATTGATTGCAATAAACAAAGAAGTTCATTTATTTCTTGCATTTCCTTTCAGTTTTGATAGTTTTACTTCTATTCTTCTGACTGGCACAAAGAATAGTGAACTATCCTTGTTTTGTTTTGAGAGTGACAATGTCTTATTGGACCTTTCCATGAATGTAAGACCCTAATTCTCATGGAATAGGTCCTGAACAACTTGTATAATATGACTCTAACCCTAATAGTGTAGGAGAAGTGCAGATTTGGATGGTGATCACCATTAGAATGCAAGTTTGAGACCATGGGAAGGATGGCACAAGCATGAAGCAAAGGAGTGAGTCTATGTGAGAAACATATCTGTGTGTCTGTGTTGGAGAAGAATGATTCGGCGTTGCAGAGAAGCGACACAGAGGGTAGTTTATAAGTATTGGTACATTGAGATGGCTATTGGGTGAGTCTCGCCAACCAGACAAAGTTGTGTTGACAAAGAGGAGTATTAAATGTATCAACCTATCAGCTAAATAGAGTCAAGAGTTCCGCCAATAGGACTAAGTTTCATTGATCAAACTATATCGGAATGACAAGTTACAAGTGCTGCCGAAAATGGTGACATCGGTGTGACCTTAAGCGTCGGGACGAAGCATACCGGGGGAGCTGACAGTGTTCAGTCTGGCTGATGAAGGAAAGAGGAGACCATTTTTAGTGAGACAGTGGAGATTTCTTGCCGATTTTGGCAGAAATAACTATTTTGTGGGTTTTCTACTGGGCCCTCTGCATCAGTTTAGGTGTAAAAATGAGGTGTTTTAATTTCAAGGGTAAATCATCCTTTCACACCAACATTCAAGGACATAAATCAAGTGAAGCCACAATCTCTTACAAGAGGGATTTGATACAGATTTAGTGTCCCTTAGAATGAAGAGGAAACTTGGAATTTGCTAACTAATTGATTAATTAAAGTCTAATTATGTTTAAAACCCTAATTTCATAAAATCGTAAACAAACAAATGTAACTCGACAAATGCTTGCACACAGAGATATCAAATGACAATTAGATACATACCTGATTTCGAGATTCTATATCTAGAAAAGTTAAGGACTAATGAGTGGGCATCCAAGTCTAATGTACCAGTTTCTATCAGGATCTCTGAAGATTATCTACAATGTGTTTTTTTTCTTCTAGGGATTTTAGTGTTTCAAGATCTAGAGGACTAATGATCAGGTGTACAAGTCCAGGTCTTGTGTTTCTTCTTTGTTCCATAATTCTGACACTCTGTTATGTGTCCCTGCAACTCCACTTCTGCTACTTCTGTAACCTGTAACTTGCAATCATAGAAAAGGGGGTTGGGGTTGTGGTGTTTAGAGGATTGCCTTAGTCAAGCCCCAGAGAGACATTCAAGTCTTTCAAACATCATTGTCAAATACAGATTGTGTATCCCTATGGTATAGAGGCAAAAACCAAATGATAAATGATTAAAAACATAAATAAATGTCACCTCAAAGGTGTAGCTCACATATAGATGAAAATCCTTCACATCATGAAAAGATGAAGCTAAATCTGCATAACAAACACAATAACAAGACAAGTCTGCTCTACAACAATGAATATCTTGAATGCTCTAAAATCACAAGTTTTCCAACAGTTCATAATCATATTCTTTAGTTCACAAATGAAACCCTAAACATGCTTATATGCAACTAAACACATTCTTGCTAAGAATTTCGTAATTCAAACTTAAGGTGTCGGCATAGGACCTAATTAATGGTCACATAACCGACACTTGAATTTAGTGTTGCAAGTATGGGCCTAACTGGTGTTTTCATTGATGTCAACATACTCCTATTGCATTGATGATGAGGATTGGATGAGTTGTATGATGAGGATATTGAGAAAATTAGTCCTATCAGGAACAAAGAAGAATAGTGAAGATAGTGAGGTAAAGATCCCAGCTAAGATGTAGATCAGAGGATGCGCATCAAAGGGTTTGTAGACATGTGTCTTAAAATGATCCAGTAAAGATTTGAGAGGTCTGCATGAAGATCTAAAGGAGTTATAGCCACTCGAGTAAAACTAGTTCTGGCAGATGTTCAGAGGTGATAGAGTGTCACAGATAGGTCTAGTGAGATCTAGAAATGCAATATCTTGTTTTGTGGATCTGGTGGAGTGTTTAGGAAGTCAATGTGAATTGAGAACTCAATTGGTTCATGGTCTAGAGGTCTACAAGCATCTATTCCAATATGACAGTGATGACAAACTATGTTAGTGAGCTTCTAAAAGAAGGAGAGAGATTTTAGTAAGCAGAAGTAGAGTGGATGTTCTTAGTGATTCTGACAAGCTTGTGGAGGTCTTTGGATTGTGTCCAGTTCATGTTGGTGGTCCGTATTGAAGATTGAGCTCGTAATTGAAGAATTACTTCCAGATGATGATGTTCTTCCTAAGTTTGGCCGGCCAGATGAGTTACATATCCTGCAGAAGATCTTGAAGATGTTCTGTGAAGAATAGGGTGTTCCTAAAGGAAGATTGACATCTCAGATCTGTGTGGCTGACAAAGTGTTGATCCACATGAAGTCTTTTTGTAATTAGTCATGTTGTATTTATGTATTTACTCTATAATATATGCCGACTTGGATGATTATCCCAAAGTCAAATGTCTTGTATAAATAAGAGGTTGTGAAGTCATTTAAAAGGCATCTAGTGGAGATGAGTGTGTGGTAGAGAGGAGCAGAGGAAAGTAGCAGAGCATAAGTACTGGGCTTAAATGGAACTGACTCAAGCATGGTGAAGATGCTATTCTTTAGTTCAAGTATGTAATATTTATTATTCTGTAGACAGTGTGTCTCCTATAGTTAGTGGGCCTCTTGTGAGTAGTGTGATCAGGCAATGAGCCCTAATTTGCATGTGCCATTTGTTCTTCTTATTCTTTTAACAGAGAATACAATCTTGGGTTAGTCACCCCATGGTTTTTCCCTTAACTGGGTTTTCCACCTTAAAATCTTGGTGTTATATGTGTTGATGTGTTTCTACTCTTGAATTATTGCATGATTGATTTATTATTATGCTATTGAATTACAAAGAGAATTCAAGTGATTAATAAGAAGTAAATTTTGGAACAACTGATTCACCCACCCTCTCAGTTGTTTGTCTTGAATCTAACAATTGGTATTAGAGCTAAGTTTATCTAAAAGGAGTTTAACCACTTGAGGAGATCCAGGATGTCATCCTACAAGAAGGATAGTTTGAGGTTTGATGGAACCAATTTCATTCTTTGGAAAAGTCACATGGAATGTCACTTGAAATGTACGGGAATGTGATATTGGGTCATGGCTTCAAAGAAGTATGTTCCTCCACAGAATGGTTCGAGTACCATAGATGAAATCAGAGATGCTGAAAATAATCTTCAGACTAAAAAAGAACTTCTAAGTGCATTATCTGATTCAGAGCTGACAAATGTTATTGATCTAAAAACTGCATATGAGATTTGGCAAAAAATGGAACTTTTACATGAAGGAGACAAGTATGTTAAATGTGCCAAGCTACAGAGTCTAAAAGGAAAATTTGAAAACTTGAAGATGAGAGAAGATGAAAATATCACTACATTTATGCCAAGAGTAAATGAGCTTGTTTGTGGCATTAGATGTGCTAGGGGAATCTTGGATGAAGATGAGATTGTTGCTAAAGTTCTTAGATCCCTTCCTGATTCTTATAAGTACAAGGTTGCTACTGTTGAAGAATTCAGATCTTTTTCAAATATCAGAAGAGATCAATTGGTTGGTAAATTGGCTGCATTTGAATTGGCTGAGTTTGGAGATGCACCCCCCAAGACTGAATCTGCATTCAAAGCAAATGCCTCTGTAAAAGGAAAACAAAAGTTTGATTCAAGAGAGAACTCTTCAAAACTATCATGGTATTAAAAAGCAAGAAAAGATTTAAAAGAAGATGAAGCAGAAACTGCTCAACTTGAAGCCCTTATTGCAAAAAGACTGCCAAAAGGATATGGTAAGCATGAATGGAAATTACCTTTTAAATGTTTTAAATGCAATAAGATTGGTCACTTTGCCTCAAGATATCCGAAAAGATTTTCAAGACCAAATCCTAACAGATCAAGATTCCAAAAGAAATGTTACTATGTTCATGAAGATGATGATGATGAAGGAGTAACAGATGATGAATCAGAAACATGAAACAAATCTAGAAGTGACTGGGTGTTTATTGCCATGAAGGAAGAAGATCCAATGCCCTCTGAATCTGTCAATCATAAAATGGTAGAAAGAGCTCTGGCTGCCCAAGATGAAGAAAAGGATGATTAGGTCATTGACAGTGGATGCTCCCACCATATGACAGGTGATAAAAATAAGTTCATAGATTTAGAAAGATATGAAGGAGGAGTTGTAAAATTTGGTGATAATTTTGCTGGCAAGATCAGAGGTAGAGGAACTATTTCTTTTGATGGAAAGGACAAAATTGGTAATGTTCTGTATGTTGAAGGTCTGAAGCACAATCTTCTTAGAGTTGGATAATTGGTGGACAAAGGCTATGATCTTAGACTCAAAAATGGAAAATGTAAGATCTTTGAAAGTTCTGAAATAGAGATTGAATCTGGTACTAAAAAAAAGGTAATATCTTCCACTTGGTTGGTACTGACAAAAGTTGTTTATTTGTTCAAATTGATCAGAGTTAGTTATGGCATAGGAGAACGTGTCATTTGAATTTTGATAACATCATCAAGATAAGCAATACTCAAGCTATAAGAGATCTTCCAAGATTGGTGAAACCTACTAATAGTTTGTGTAAAGAATGTTAGTTGGGTAGGAAGAGCAGAGTATCATTCAAAAGTAAGGAACAGTCTTCTACCAGATTATTGGACTTAGTTCATACTGATCTATGTGGTCTGGCAAGAATCAGGAGTGTGCAAGGTGATAGATACTTCATGTTATTAATTGATGATCATTCCTGGATGATGTCATGAGTGACTTTTCTAAAAGAGAAATCAGAGGCTCTTGAGAAATTCAAAATATTCAAGGCTATGGTAGAGAATGAAACTAGATTGAACATAAAATGCCTGAGGTCTAATAGAGGTGGAGAATTCACATCCTGTGAGTTCATAGAATTCTGTGAGAAACATGGGATAAAAAGACAGTTTTCTACTCCAAGGACTACACAACAAAATGGAGTAGTGGAGAAAAAGAACCAAACCATCTAGGAAGCATCTAGAACCATGATGATGGAAGAAAATGTTCCTCAGATCTATTGGAGAGAAGTTGTTAGCACTGCAGTCTATAATCTTAATCGAGTACAAATCAGAAGCAATACCAGTAAGACTCATTATGAACTCCGGTTTGGCATCACTCCCACTGTGAAGTATTTCAGAGTCTTTGGTAGCAAATGTTACATTAAAAGAGATGAATATTGAGGCAAATTTGATGCTAGAAGTGATGAAGAAATATTCTGGGGTTGTTCTACTCAAAGCAAAGCATATCAGTGTTATAACAAGAGATTGAGAAAGATTATAGAAAGTACAAATGTGAAGGTTGATGAAGGTATTGAAAAACCCTCAAGGTTTTATGAATATGATGAAGATGATCAAAATGATGTTCTAGTCCAAGGAGTCTAAGCCCCTTCTGAAATTTAGATCTAGACTGATTTGGTGAATCAGGAAGAAGAGACCAGTTTGAATGAACCTATTCAAGAAACAGAAGTGTAATAAATTCCCAAAGTTCCTAGGTATGTCAAACTGAATCACTCTAAAGATTAGATAATAGGTAATAAAAGCAAAGGTGTTCAAACAAGAAAAAAGATTGCTCAAGATTTAGAAGAGTATTGTCCGATTTCAAAGATTGAACCAAAGACAGTGAATGAAGCATGCAATGATGAAAAATGGACTAAAGCAATGGAGGAAGAGCTGATGAAAATTGAGAAAAATCACACTTGGGATCTTGTTCCCAGACCAAAAAATAAGAATGTGATTGGAACCAAATCGATCTTCTAGAATAAACTAAATGAAGATGGTGAAGTAGTTAGAAAAAAAGCCAGATTGGTCTGCAAGGGTTACTCTCAAGTAGAAGGAGTTGATTTTGAAGAAAATTTTGCTCTGGTGGCAAGGATTGAAGTAGTCAGATTATTTCTTGCCTTTTCTACCTTCAAGGATTTCAAAGTATATCATATGGATGTCAAGTCTGCCTTCCTCAATGGCGACTTGGAAGAAGAAGTATACATTGACCAACCAGATGGATTCCAATTGTCTGATCATGGTGATATGGTCTGCAAGTTAAAAAAGGCACTGTATGGACTCAAACAAGCTCCAAGAGCCTGGTATGAAAGATTGGATAAGCATCTTTTAAAGATTGGTTTCAACAAAGGTACTGCTGATAGTAACTTGTACTTCAAAATTGATCATGAAAACATCCTAATTGTTGAACTGTTTGTTGATGATATCGTTTTTGGAGGAAGAGATAGTATGTGCAAAACCTTTGCAAATCAAATGAAAAGTGAATTTGAGATGTCCATGTTTGGGGAAATGAATTTCTTCTTGGGTCTGCAAATCACTCAAACAATAAAAGGAATCTTCATTTCACAGACCAAACATGTGAAAGAATTGTTGAAGAAATTTGGGATGGAAGACTCAAAACCAATGAGTACTCCCATGACAACCAAATGTAAATTGAGCAAAGATGATGACTCTCCTAAGGCTGATCATAAAAAGTACAGGTCAATGATTGGAGGATTATTGTATCTCACTCAAACTAGACCTGACATTATGAATGATGTTGGTCTTGATGCTAGATTCAAAGCTGATCCTAGAGAATCTCATGTCATGGCAATCAAGATGATTCTTAGTATCTAAAAGGGATAGTTGAGTATTGTTTATTGTATCCTAGAGATCATGATTTCTCTCTTCATGCATATACAGATGCAGATTGGGCAGAAGATGTGGATGACTGGAAGAGTACTAGTGGTGGAGCATTCTTTTTGGGGAAAAGATTGGCTTCTTGGTTGAGCAAGAAACAAGAGGCAATATCTCTTTCCACTGTAGAAGGAGAATATATTGCAGTAGCAGGTAGTTGCACTAAAGTATTGTGGATGAAGCAAATGCTAAGAGACATCAAAGTGGAGTATGAGGAACCTATCACAATCTTCTATAATAACTCAAGTGTAATAAATATATCAAAAAATCTGGTGTTGCATTCAAAGACAAAACATATATCCATCAAGTTTCACTTTTTGATAGAGCAAGTGAACAAAAATGAAGTCAGATTAGAGTTTGTGCCTTCCAAGGATCAGATTGTAGATATTTTTACTAAACCTCCACCTAAGGACTCTTTTGAGTATCTTAGGGAGAAGTTAGGGGTCATTACCCCTCCGGTTCTGAATTAAGGTGCACTGATGTGCATCAGTCTGGTGGATCTCATAGTCATATCTTGTGGTCCAGATTGATGATGGGAAGTTGCTACTCAAGGGGAGCAGCTGGTATGATTCTAAAGTGATGGAAGTATGTGCCATTTTGCCATTGATGTTAAAGGGGGAGAGAAGACATGTGAAAAACAAAAAGTGGTTGCTGATCAAAGGGGGAGATTATTGCAAGTATTAGCCTAACCAATGTTGTCATTGATGTCAACATACTCCTATTGCATTGATGATGAGGATTGGATGAGTTGTATGTTGAGGATATTGAGAAAATTAGTCCTATCAGGAACAGAGAAGAATAGTGAAGATAGTGAGGTAAAGATCCCAGCTAAGATGTACATCAAAGGATACAAATCAAAGGGTTTGTAGATATATGTCTTACAATGATCCAGTAGAGATTTGAGAGGTCCCCATGAAGATTTGAAAGATTTATGGCCACTTGAGTAAAACCGGTTCTAGCAGATGTTCAGAGGTGATAGAGTGTCACAGATAGGTTTGGTGAGATCTAAAAAAAGCAATATCTTGTTTTGCAGATTTGGTGAAGTATTTAGGAAGTCAATGTGAATTGACAACTCAATTGGTTCATGGTCTGGAGGTCCACAAGCATCTATTCCAATATGATAGTGATGATAGACTATGTTCTTGAGCTTTCAGATGAAGGAGAGAAAGATTTCAATAAGCAGAAGTAGAGTGGATGTTCTTGATGATTTAGGCAAGCTTGTGGAGGTCTTTGGATTGTGTCCAGTTCATGTTGGTGGTCCACATTGAAGATTGAGCTCGTAATTGAAGAATTACTTCGGGATGATGATGTTCTTCCTAAGGTTGGCTGACCAAATGAGTTACACATCCTGCGGATGATCTTGAAGATGTTCTGTGAAGAATAGGGTGTTCCTCAAGGAAGATTGAAGTCTCAAATCTATGTGGCCGATAGTGTGTTGATCTACGTGAAGTCTTTTTGTAATTAGTCATGTTGTATTTATGTATTTGCTCTATAATATATGCTGACTTGGATGATTATCCCAAAGTCAAATATCTTGTATAAATAAGAGGTTGTGAAGTCATTTAAAAGGCATCTGGTGGAGATGAGTGTGTGGTAGAGAGGAGTAGAGTGAAAAAGTAGAGCAGAAGTATTAGGCTTAAATGGAACTGACTCAAGCATGGTGAAGATGCTATTCTTCAGTTCAAGTATGTAATATTTATTATTTTGTAGACAGTGTGTCTCCTTTAGGCAGTGGGCCTCTTTTGAGTAGTGTGCTCAGGAAGTGAGCCCTAATTGGCATGTGCCATTTGTTCTTCTTATTCTTTTAATAGAGAATACAATCTTGGGTTAGTCATCCTGTGGTTTTTCCCTTAACCAGGTTTTCCACATTAAAATGTTGGTGTCATATGTGTTGGTGTGTTTTTGCTCTTGAATTATTGCATGATTGATTTATTATTATGCTGTTGAATTACAAAGAGAATTCAAGTGATTAATAAGAAGTAAGTTTTGGAACAACTAATTCACCCCCCTCCTCTCATTTGTCTGCCTTGAATCTAACATTTAGGTCCTAGCCTAAAATAGGGTAAGACTAGGGTGCGGCCACCCAAGCCCTCCCTCCCTATTTCAATAAGGACTGGTCACAATATCACCCCTAGGTCTTATTTGCCATAATACTTAAGGGTTTTCTCATCGGGAGTCAACATGAATATGGAAGATGATCAAAATGCTTTCTAAAGGACCTGGGAGCTAAACATAGGAGGGAAAACGTCCTAGGGAGACATTTTCTGACATAACAATGTTTATATGATTAGAATTGACATGTGATTATTTGATGTCATATTTTTTTATAAGGTTTATGGATTAACTAATGATACACTAATCCTAGTTTTGTGATTACAAGTTGTATTCAGGAAACATGTTTCCACCCTCTGAGAAAGAGAGGGAGATAATCATTAAAGGGAAGAGAATAGACATATGGAAAGAACAGATTGGTTGCCATTTGAATCCTGTGCCTTTATAGTTTTAGTGAACCATCAACAAGATTAGTAAGTTGCATTGACCTAACTAGTCTAATTTTGGTTTCAACTCGATAGTCATCAATTTGTTAACAAGATCCAATAAGTCTATGTTTGTCATAAACCAAGTTGGTATGTCACCATCGATGAGTAATGATTGATAGTTGATAGATTTTTTTATCAAAAATTCCTGATAGGGATTCTATCTTTTTATGTTGTCTGTGTTAACATTTACAAAAGATTGGGAGGGGGAGAATACCTTAACCCCATTCACAAATCTTCTATAATGATTAATAACGATGTTAGTAAATATTGTATATGCAAACATCATGTAGATATATATATTTTATTTATTTTATATTAATACAATGTATAAGTATAACTTATACTTAATAGATGTGATATCTCAAGAGAATGTGGTATGCTTGCAAGTGAATCTGAACCACTTCACTTAAGTTGTGGAGCTTGATTCCTTACTCCACGATAATATGGAGAGAGTGGAGGAGTGTTTAAAAGAGTATTGGAGTGGTCTTTATGACCCATCACTCCACTATCCATTGCATGCTCCTATCTGAGATTTTGTAGGCTAAAATGGAGCAAAGATTCCCATGGGTAAGGGGAGAAAAGCCTTTAAAAGTAGAGCCTTTAGGAGAATTTAAAAAGGACATAGTGGGTTATACTTGAGGATCCATCAAAAAGAAAAACACAGAGATAGTAGGGGAAAAACACAATGAGATCTATAATATTTTGGATAGTAAGATAGAGAGAGAATCAAGCTCAGGAGAGGTAAGACTGTTGGACAATCTCAAATAGGTTCTTTTATTATTTATATTTTATCCCGATGCTCTACATATGTTTATGCTCTGCATATGTTTATCTTTATGTGAGGCTAATAACCTATTAAATGTTACTATGTATTATGCGAGGCCAATATCCTATTAAACATTACAATGTATTATTTGAGGTCGATAGCCTATTAAACATTACTGCATCTATTATGGTCAATAAACTGTATATTATGAATCTGATTTACATTAAGTTATGTGGTCGATTTACTTTAAGTTATGTGGTTGATGTACTCTTTGATATATTTCTAGTGATCTTAAAGTATTTCTGAAGTGCTTTGTCACTAATAGGCATAAATTATCTTTGTTGCTTTATGGTCATTGAACCAAGTTTTATTCTACCAGTAAATAAAGCCAGTAAGCCCAGTTAAGCTATGGGTTCAAGGCTAATAATACCTTATCTCATGAAGAGAAATTCCCTGACTATTAGTGCATACTTTGTTTCCTACGCAGGATGAAGAGCTAGTTAACCATAGCAGACCGAGATTGTTTCTATTATAAATAATAAATCTCTTCTATATATCTTTATAGACACTATGACATAGTAAAATGGTATATTATTCTGAGAGCTCAAGTTTGTTTGTAGATATCTATTACTTACATTTGCATTCAAGATATCTTAGAGTACAAATGCTATCACAATATTATTAAACTGTGAGGAGTAAATCTTTTTGTAATCAAAATGAGCCTCTAGAGAACTCAAGTTTAGACAAAGAAGCCAAGAGTAGTAAATATAGATCAAGTTGTAATATAATCTTCTCTATCTTATAGCCAAGTTTTTTTTTTTAAACCTAAGACTTAGTGTTAGGTCTCTATTACTCAAAGTAAACAAGACTGATAATGGATATCATTGGCACACCAAGGCGTGATCATAGTGCCATATATGCTCATTAAGCATTTATATATCATTATGTGCAAGATAATGTGCATGGGTTATGTTGATGGTGGTTTTAGCACACAACAACGCAGGTGTGATTGATGGTTCCACACCTCTCTTGAAAAGTATCCTACCCTAGGTAAGACTACTCTAAGGATAATATAGTTAGGTCTTAGATTGCTTGGAATGTCTCAATTGGTATGTTCTAGTTGTACCTACAAGGGATCTTACATGCAATCTACAGATCTTCAAGTTCGGGGCAACAAGCACACATAAACCCTTTATTATTTCAGCTGATAAAACAATGTAAAATGCTACTGAAATTCCTATCTAACAACTAACAATGGTTTTAAAGAAAATGCAAAAGGTTAGGGTTTTAGAAGAATCCTAAGTGACATTCACAATGCATAGGTTGCCTTTAGTAGACAAATACTCTAAAACTTTTAACCAGCTTTTTGAGTTACCAAACTAAAATGGGTGTTACAGTGCTGTAGAAAATGATGGTATCTTCAATGGAAGTCAAAAGATTTTCATATTACATTCATTTGTTAAATACCCAATAAATGGCGCAACCTAGCTTGTGAAATGTAATTGAACATTAGCACAAACAATTAGCCCATACTAACTTTACATAGCTATCTGCCATTAGCAAATAACTAAAAGTATGGACATAGAGTATTCATCAGATACTTCAGCAAACCATGAACATTACAAAAGCACAACTAACTAACTATGGGAGAGAAAAAAGTGAACTATGAAAACCAAAATGAGCCAACACAAGATACAAATTCTTAGAATTACTGTAGAAACTTGCTTTACATTACTTTAAATGGCATAGAGTCAACAATTTGGCATCAAAATCTCTCTCTTACAAACGAATGAAATGGCAGCCCTTTATATAGAAAAGTGGCATATCAAGTTTTCAAATGAATGGTGGAGATTAACTCAAAACTGACAATCGAGATTACATCAATAAATATAGCTGTAATAGCTCACATCTATTCTCGGATTACATTTTATCTTCTATGAAAAAGATGAAAAAGAACCTCCAGATACATTGAATCTATTAAATTTAACTAGCCAACTCAATATATTAGTAGAAAATAATATTGTAGAAGCATGAAAAAGACAAAATAGAGTCACATGCCACCTTGAATACAACAATTTATAATTATGAGTGGATTACATCCTTAAAATATTCAAAATAATATCAGGAATCTTCATCTAAGTCAATTTTGTCTTCGCCAACCAGCTTGTTACGGTAAGTCAGCCACGCGTCAAGTATAGGATTAATTTCTGATAGATCTAGATCCTTTAAATGATTGATCCTATAGTCTAACATCTCTTGCTCCCAACTGAATTTACTGTATATTTTCTCTATTTCTACACCTGCCTTTTGAAATACTTTGAATTCGGCCCTGAGGTCGCTTACCTTGTCTAACCTATCATCGATACTAAGCGTGGCATCTTCAAAAATCACTTTACGTAACTTGTCTTTACACTTTTCAATATCAAATAGGGCATAGTCAACATAGGATGCTTCCCGACAATCCCTTAAAGAGTCACTGATATCATATATGATTGATCTTAGCTCCTCATCGACTGGCTTATATGCTTCTTTTATATGTTCGAAGGTTTCTTTTCTCAAAAGCACCTGTTGATACCATTCAATGGCCTTTGGCAGCTGATTCCCAGTCCAAATATTCTCTTGAACTAGAGTTTGGGCAGGCAATTCCCCGATGCTTTTTATCCGAGGATACATATGTGAATAATATTCATCGAAGGAATCACACTCCTCTCGCAAATCTTTCCATTTCTTATGCAACTCTACCAGATTCTTATGCGCTTGAGTAGAGGCATTAATAGTTTCACATCCCATCTCAAAAAACTTTTGATAGCCAATTTTTTACACCTTGAGATTTGGATCTTACCTCGCCCAATCTGGCCATTTCATCAGTAGACTGGAAAGTGGGTATCATCCTTATATCTCCTCCTACATCTACTGGCTTAACCAAAAACTAAAGGCATGCATGAAGTTCCTCAGTTTGCTGCTTCAAATCCTTCTTGGATGTTTCATCCTTGTCCAGTTGTTCCAAAATTGATGTGACTAAGTCCTTAAAATCATATACTCTTTGAGCACGAGTGGCTGGTCCCAGGTCAATCGTAGATATTATGTAATCTTCCGCCCTGACTTGTTCTTTTGCTGTGTCAGCTAGCGGGACTGTAATTTCTGTAATTCTTGATCTTGATTCATCCTTATAGATTTTGGATTGTATTTTGGCCTTCTTTTGTTTCTTAGGCTTTAGAGCTTGTGACATGATCATACTCAAATCTAGCTGCATTATTTCCACTTGCGGCTCAGGATATGCTATCCTACTTTGTAGCCATTTAGGTGTAGAAGATTTGTTCAATTTAGTGGCTCTGTCACCATCAATTACAGCTAGCTCTTTGGGTGATTTCCATTCTTACTTTGGTTCTTCATTCTTTTCTATGTTTATCTCTTCTTCCTTTTCTTCTTCTTGTGCCAAGTTTTCCAGATTTGCCATTGTAGTTTCTTGAGCCGACTTGAAACCTTCCTCCATTTGATCTTTATTTGGAGTACTATCAGATACATCAATGACTTCAACATTGACCAAAGGTTCATAAGAGTCTTTATTACTTACTTCAGTCAATATATCTTTCTCCTCCTCGATTGTTGTTTTAGTCTCATACAATCCCAATTCTACACATATCTTTTCAATCCTAGGCAGTAGTGGTATGGCCAAAGAATCTGCAGGCATTTGTGAGATAGGAACAATAGAAGATATGGCTAGGGAAGGTGCATTGACTTGTGTCAGATTAGCTAGAATTGATGATAAGGAAGAAGAGATGACAAGAGGTGAAGGAAAGGGTAGTGAAGGTAGAGAGAGGAGGTGAAAGAATGGTAGAAATGGGAGGTAATAGCAATTGAGTGGAAGAAGTAGAAGATGTAGGTGTAGTGGTAGAGGAGGGGCATGAAGTGGCGACAGTGGAGGAAATAGGGTTGTTAGAGGTATTGGAAGAAATTTCCAGTGAGTAGGAAGTAGCTGCAATGGTAGAGGTAAGAGAGGTGGAAGGGGATGTTTCTTGAGTTATGGGAGCTGAGTTCATGGGTGAAGTGGATGCAGCAAAAGGAGTGATACAAGGAGAAGTGGTAGTAGAAACAACAGGGGTTGTGATAGCAATGCCCACACTTTGGGTAGTAGGAGACTAGGCAGTTGGAGGACTAGAATCTTTCTTGGTTGTAGTACCCTCCTTACTAACTTCTTTTACTTTTACCTTCTTTGCCTTAGAGCCTTCTCCAGGACCACTTGGCATGTCTCTTTTCTTGGAGGCCCTTGTCTTGGTAGAGGGAGGCTGATCTTTCTTTGGAAGAGGCCTTGCAGATGGCTTCTTCATCTTCTTCACTTTTTTCAGCCAGAGATGTATGTTCTTCACTATTTGACTTCTATCTCTTAGATGGCTGTGCTTCATCTGTGACATGGATTGGCTCATCCTCTTCTCCCCCGAAGTCCTTATCATATTCTAGTGCTATATAAGTGAATTGAACTCCTTGTCCTTCTAGAGCAGCCACCTGACCTCTTACCCAAGCTTTGCTTAATCTGATAGGTTCTCTCATAACAATATCCAAGGAGCTCTCTTCTATATTTGCCTAATTTGGCAATGGGATAGACTGATGGTACTGAGCCTCCCATGGTCCTCTAGCCATAACATTTTCATCATCTTGCAGCTGGTTTGGTACTACCATAATGTGAAACTTCTTGATAAAATCCAGAGGCAGCCTTGAATGTGCTTTCTTCATAATCTCATAATCATCGGGGCAATTGGCCCAAAAATCTTCAATATCCATCTTGTGGAATAGGTTCTTACTCATGAATCTTTCCATCACCTTATTTGGATCAAAATGATCCCTTGCATTGTAGTAGTGTAAGTTGAGGAGTTGAAGCTCTTTATCATAATGCTATGCAGATGCCAAAGAAGCGCATGCATAAATTCCCTTGCCAAACTTGATAGGAAACTAAACATTAGTTCTATGCAAGTGTTTGAGCTTCTAAGCATAGGGTATTAACTATCTAGACAGCTCCAAAAGCACTGTCTTATCATCGGGATACCTAAGAAATTTGTAAGCCATCCCAGTGAAACCTTACACCCTTAAATATGTGAATTTCTTAAATTGGATGTACCATCTGTCGTACCTAGTTATTTCATTCATTGCTTTAGTGGAAATCCTCAAGGCTATGTTACCTTGCAGCATTCTGGCTATATACATTGTGAAAGCATCATTTACCCTTTTGAAATGTATCAGAGATTGAGATGAGGTCAGCTGTGGGTAGCATTCATATACCTTTATCTGGGTTTGCTCATCATTCCCAACTTCACCAATCTTAGACAACCCAACATAATGATTTCTTCTTGCCAATGCATAAACAATATAAGATGTCCATCTAAAGTACCTTTTATCCTTGAAATTGCTAAAGGCCTCATGAATGTTGTCGCTAAGGATTTGATCCTAGTGGAACTTGGTCCCTTTCAATATCTCAATGATAATGACAAACATCCACTCCTCAAAAGTGGAGGTTATAGGTAATCCATATATGCTGCTCAAGAAAGTTACTAAGTCTCTAATTTCATCATGGAAATCACTTCTGTATAGTATTCATGGAAGTTAGATGAGAGCAGACTACTTTTGGCCCAATTGTCATTCATGTACTTTTTGCAGCCTTCTACATCTTTGTTATAAGTCTCCTCTGATCCTTGTTTGTCTGGCATAGTCATAACCTTGTGCCAAGGAATATCAAAGGTCTCAGCTAGAGAAGGTGGGCTTAAATCACCCAAGATATCCCCACTGGTCGTTTGGATTGTTCTTGTCATGGCATCATACCTATCTACACAAGTTGCCATAAGTTCTGCACATTGCACTGAGGTGGGGAAGGCAACAACTTGTGATATACCAATGTCCCCGAGTATTCTAGCCCTAGGAGTTGGGTTCAGACCAAAGACCCTCAATCTGAAGTCATCTAGGTCTATGTGACCTAGGTCTATATCTCCTACATCACTCCACCCAGAGTGAATCTTGGTCTCTAGAGGGATTCCTTTGAATTTGTACTTCATAGCTTGGGCTTAGGTAGTCATTTAGTCTGCAGGACTAGACCTTATAAGTTTGATACCTTGAGAAATCTCTTAACACACTCCTAAGTTTAAGATGAGCTTTAATAAATCTGATAGTACTACTAATATACCCTTTAAGGAATCTCAAATCTAATAGTTATTACAATCGTCATAAATACATGCAAAGAAACATTTAATGTTGCAAGAAATTCTATGAAAATTGTCATTATCTATGCATTACAACATTAACTCTATCATTTTGGCATGTTCCCTTTGAGAATTCTTTGAAACATAGTCATTTTGGATGATTTGCATTATTTTGATGGTCATCTGACTTGTAGGTAGAAAAGCACTGAAATTAGGGTCTGCCGACCTCAGCGGGAAAAACGGGCTTGTCCAACCCAAGGTTTTTCTACCATTCATGTTTTTTAACATTTTGCATGGATTTTGATGGTTATTGACTTGTGTGGATTTTAGAGGTCACTGACCTCCATCAGTTGTCAAGTCAGTCAGTTATGATTTAGCGCAAATCCTTTTGATATCATTTGTATTACATTTGCGCGGGATTCATCTTGGTCCAATTTGCATGAGTTTTGGTTGCTACCAACCAAGTCGATGGGAGAGTGTTAAAGCACGTGGTTAGACATGATCATTTTTAGTGCAAGGCCAATGTATTATTTTCAGCAGGATTTTGGGACGCCACTGACTTTGCAGAGAAATTCAGGGTGTTTGATCAAGTCAGAGACAAGGTCTTTTAGCGCAAGGTCGGTGCAAGGGATTTTCAGCACAAAAAGTAGTTTGAAGGTTAGCGGGGTTTTGCGGTCCTCCCGACCTAATCAGTGAGACGCGATATGGGCATGTAGGCTGGAGGTTGATGTTTTTTGCGCACAATGAATCTAAAAGTGCAGCGCGGGTTTTAGAGGTCACCGACCGACTAGAGAATAGAAAAATTTAGAGGTCAGTCAGACCTCATTTTGGCACTAAAAATTAAAGGTATCTACGGCAAAGTTTGTCTAAGTTTTGTTCTTCTTCACTTAAGATGATTTGTTCATTTTCAAAGGGAATTTTAACTAGGTTTTAATGGAAAACAAATAATTCATGCATAGAAACCCTAGCGAGAAACCCTAAGGGCACTTTTCTTTAGAAAATCATCTAACCAAACCCTAATTTTGCATAGTGGAAACTCAAAGATTAAGTTTAAGAACCCTACCTGGTAAAAGTGGAATGTATGTCTGGACTGTGTAGGTAGGTCGCAGTTTCGAGCTTGGGTAGATCGGTAGAAAAAGTGTTCAAATTTCCAAACAGAGCTCTAGAATCCTTATAAAATGTAAAAGAAATGGTTAAAATGGAGGATTTACCCCTTTTATCCTCTGGTGAAATCGCCATTAATGTACAATGTACAATTGTTAGACTTAGGGTTTTGGCATGGTTTCTCCCTCGCTTAGACTTAGCAGGGAAATAAGATGTGTCAGACTTGGTCGATTAGGGCTTCTTTCAGCATTGTGTCATGCAAGTTCAATTTGCATAGTTTGCAGGCTTTTGAGGTCCATCCAACTTGTCAGTATTTTGGCCTCATCTGACTTAGTCAGTGATCGATCGATATAGCACAAGTCAGAGACGGCTGATTTTAGTGCAGAAGTCCGTCGGGAGGAAAATCAACATTGAAGTCGGTGACAAAGGATTTTACCACTAGGTCAGTTGGAAGGCAATTTAGTGCAGTGGTCACACAGACAACAATTTAGTGCAAAGGTCAGTTGGAGGGCAATCTAGCGCAAAAGGGCAATTCAAGACCTTCTAAAGGGATGTAAAGATTCAACCTAGAAGATCCTTGAAGTGATTTCTCAATATCATCATTCAATCAAGGTCAAAATCCACTTTGACCACTTAACCACTTGGGAGATGAAAAATGATCTAATTGACATCCTAAGCCAAATCAAAAGAGGGGGTCCCCATTCTAGAATGGGGCATGTGTGCAAGGCACAACAAATGGTGACTTTGCTAGGAAATACTCCTGAGCATTCCAATGATAAACATTCAGTTTGAACCCAGAATCTCTATGTTCCCCACATATTAAATGAAAAAGCAAGGTACCTTATCAAAGAATCTAAGATCACTAACTAGTGCAACCATCCATATCCTAAAAACCTGAGTGTGTGCAATTGTATTTATTCCCATCCTTTGGCAACTAAGTTCATCCAAGATCCCCTGAGACAAGCTAGAAAGCTGAGGTCATTCTACCACCAAGAAATGCTCAAATTTTTTATTGTGATGAGCTTTGAGAGACATATAATGTTTTCTGGTGCGATGGCATTTGATGGTAATCATTTCTAGATAGTACCTTTTGTAAGTATTTGTAATTTGTAGTCTCTTTTATTTGCACTGTAACGGGTCTAGCATTGAAAAACACCTTTTATTTTTACCCAATATAGGCTAGCAACACTTAGTATTACCTGCCTTTTTGCTTGATTGATAGTGCATGTGGTAGAAGAAGAAGCCAACCCTTTTACTTGACATAGGACCACTCAGACTCACCTAGCTACCTTAGGATCATTTAAAGTGTGAAAGATATATGGTTAGAAAATACTTCAGGTGCATCAACTAATAACTCATTTCCAATGAACAGACACCATACTCCTTGGCATAATAGTGGAACCCACAGCAAAACTAAGTGGAAACCTTGGCTTCTTGAAGGAAGACTCATGACTATTCACCCATCAAAGAAGCATTTGTAGGTCTGCACAACTTGCCACCACCTCAAAAACAAAGACCCCGTGAAAAAGCAAGCGCAACAAGTAAAACCAAAAGGACAACTAATCTAAGAAAGGTACCTAACAACTAAGGAAAGCAAAGGCAAGAAAGCAAAACCAAACCAAAGGCAACCTAAACTAATAGCGAACAAACCCCTAACTATGTACACTAAAAAGAGGCATGACTACCTCTCAAGCCTAGAAGTAGTTCTTTAGGAATTGGCCATTGATAGGCAATGGCAGCTCCTCACCAGTAAGGCTCTTGAGTTGATACATGTTGTCCGCAAGGATCTCATAGATCTAATAGGGACCTAGCCAAAGTTTATCAAACTTACCATGTTCTCCCTTCTTTTCATGTGCTTTATCCTAGCATAGGACCAAATTAGAAATGTGGAAGGCTTTGACCTTGGCTCTTTTGTCGAACCATTGTTTTATGACTCCTTGATGTTTAGCAAAGTTTTCTATAGCAGCATCACATTTCTCTTCAAGGTGCAGTAATTGGGCTAACCTAGAGGACAATTGATCATCAGTTTCAAAGTAGTCTTGCATGAATTGTAGTACGAGAATCCTCAAGTGGATAGGAAAGACGGGTTTAATCCCATAGACTAGGTGATAAGGTGATGTGCTTAGGGCTGATTTATGTCAAATTCTATTAGCCCATAAGGCAAACCTAAGCTGAGTATGCCAGTCTCTGGGGTTTTTATCTAATAGTTTCTTAGTGACCTCAAGTAGATTTTTGTTCGTTGATTTAGCTACCCCATTCCCTTGTGGGTAATAATTAGATGAGAACTTGAGAGTAATCCCATAATCAAATGCCTAGTTAGAAAATTGTAATGATGAAAAGGAAGGGCCATTATCACATACCAGAGCAATTAAACAACCGAATCTAGTGATAATGTGATTTTCAACAAATTCAATAACTACCTTTGTGTTGCATTGCTTACACACTATTGCTTCAGACCATTAGGTGCAGTAATTAGTAGCGGTTAGAATATACTTATGGCCTGCAGAGGAAGGCGGATTTATCATATCGATAAAGTCAAGGCCCCACTAAGCAAATAGTCATACCTCCACCACTGGCTACAAGGGCATGGCTGCGTGTCACTTTGTGTGTGCGATTGTTTGGCATATATGGTAGAAAACTATCAAAAACCAAAGAAGACTTCAAATCCAAGCCCAGAAAATCATCACACCATCTTCTTCTATGAGTTTCCTCCCTTTCTCTAGAGTCATATTTTTTATTTCATTTTCAACATTTGTTCTCAGAGTATTCAATAATTATTTTGCATTATTTGGTGTGATATTTGAAATAGATTCTCTGACTGCTTTTCCTTTATCTCTATACAAGAAAGATTTAAATTCTGGGGATTGAATAAACTAATCATTAGAAACAAAAGAATTGTAAGCCAGCTACTTGGCTTCTATATCAGGTGTTTCCTCAAATTCCAATTCTCTATTTGAAGGCTCATAATCTTTAATTTTGAGTTTAGGAGTTATATCGGAGTGGGCTTGGGGTCTTTCATCATGGGATCCTTCACTATTAGAGGATAAAACCTCTACCTCTTGTGCCTCTCTCCTCCTCCTTCCCACTTCCTGATTATACTCATCAATGGCAAATTCAACCTCTGCATCTTCCAAATTCCTATAACATCATCATGTGGGAATGGAATATGAGTATATCCACTCAGATTTTGTTTTCTTCTTGCAAAATCAATAAACCCTTTAAGGTCAAACCCTTTTCTTGACATTGTCTTTCTTAAATTAAAGTGCAATAGTTTGTCATGAATGAGGTTGTATCCTTCCCTAGACAACACAGTAAAGTCCCCAAAACATAATGTACTTGGCATAAAAGATTGTTTATCAAAGGCACTTAAGTTCATAACATTTGAGTAATCCAATTGCCTGACAATTTCCAAGTATGCGATTCTATCTAGTACTATTTTAGGCAATAAGAATGGTATATATTCAAACCCATATACCCTGATCATTGTGGAATCTAGAAAACAATACCAATCACCCCAGTTGTGATTGATAGTTGGTGGTCCACCAAAATCCTTAGGCCTTAAAAACCTTTTAATCTCATCTGACAAAGAATAGCTACATGCATAACCATAGCATCTGTACAGTGTTTTAACAAAGAATTCTTCAAAATGTGCATAACTAGAATTCACAAACCTACTATCCCATATGGAAGTCCATAATTGTATGGGTAACAACTAACCATTCTTATCAAATTGTGCAACTTTTAGTTGTTGTGGCGACATTATTAATTCTTGTCCATAGTATAAAACCATATGCATAAGAGCAGAGTAATGCTTAACAATTATTGTTGGAGCACCATTTTTAATGGCCATCAGTCCTGAATCAATCCCCTTAGAGAGGTGGGAGGCATAATCTAAGGCTATCACATGGTGGCACTATATATCTATAGAGATGACCATGGGTGCTATGGACATGAATTCAGGGACCTTTGTTCCTAGTACTTGTCCCACTGAATAATATGTGTATTTCATATAAGGTTCAAATAGATCTACATGAAAAGGAGGTCCATCACCTTCCTCGAGTGGCATGAAATTCCTATCTTCTCTGGGTCTATGCAATGGCAATCTCCAACCCTTGTAAGTGGTATCCATTCTCAAGTACTCTTTTTCTAAATCTTCATATATTATAGGAGTATTACAGGTGTCGTCGAGGGAAAAAACTTCACATACTGCATTCTTGGATACATGAATAAATGGCTGCCGTTGTAGATTGCAGATGGCTTTTAGGTCAGGGTTGTAATGATAAGCCAGGAGTTTTACAAGATCTATGTTCACAAAAACATCTATGACAACTAACTTGCTTAGGATGAAATACCACAGGTTACAGACGGGTTCCAATCTATTCCTTCTGTAGTAGTGAAACATAAACAACCCCCTGATAGGGGTCCATATGTTCCCTACATGTTTATATTTATCTTCTAATTTTTCCACATCTACCCTCAATTGTGTAGTTCTTATAGCCTTAGGGCCTGAACTAGGTAATTGGTCTATAAGGTCTTGATTAAGTTTTCTTTCCCTGTGTTTTTTTCCTTTCCCTGTCTCAACTTTCTGCTTTTTTCCCTTGGTTTGGCTAGTTTTAGTCTGCTGCTTTCTTTTTGTTTTGGAAGGACCCTCCATTCTATCTCTATGTTGAATACTGGATTTAACCTTATAATCAATTAGCAACATGAAGGTTTGCAATGCTTACTTGTATGTGCTCGACGTTGCGAATTTATCAGTCTCTGTTTATCAGTCTCTTGGTGAATCCCCCGCTCTTCCACTGTAACCCTCAGAAATTTGTTTTGATTTTTAATTCATTATGAACCAGAGCAATTTGTATGAGATTATGCTCAGGCTGCCATTAATGTTGGCCATTGGAATTGAATGTAGTAGGCTTCTCAAGATTTGAAGTATCAAATTGATCAATGAATTACATTGAGAAGATTATTTTAATCTCATGTCGACTTGTATGTTTGTTTTGGTGCCATCTTTTGTTTATATGTTTTTGGTCGATTGCCAGGACTAGATTTATGTCTCTTTGATGGGAGGTGTTCCTTTAGTTCTTTGATCTTTATCAGAGAGACTCTCATCGATCTTTCTCAAGTCCACATTAATTGCCTTTTTCTATTTTTAACATTTTGGGAAAACTTTATTAATTTCACCTTGATATCAAGGTGGTTCTGACTATCAAAGTTGCTTTTGGACATCAACAAGTGTTTTCCTGACAAGCAGTGGTTATCTTATGGTCATCGGGTTGACAATCATCATCACTAAGAGAATAGAATGTCCCTTCAATATATCAAGTTTCGCCGATAATGTTTTCTTATGTCTTTTGTTCATGGGGAACATTAGTGAGACTCTTGCCGAGTTCCTTTAGTTTCTTCATATCAGAGTGACTTATAAAGTTGAGAAGATATAAAATTTTTATCCCGATGGTATATGTCATGCCGATACAACTAGTGTATCGATTTATCGGCAAGAGAACATATATCTTTTACCAATCTTATATTTATCAGTATCACCTCCGAGACTGATATAGTTTAAAATTTTCATTCTGATTTTATATCTCTTGCCGATACAACTTTTTATCAATGATACATTATCTTGTCTTCCCGATTGTTTTGCATAATTGTTGTCTTTGGGTTCTTTGATCAATGTAACTTCATTTAGGTCTTCCCGATATATATGAAAATATTAGTTAGGGGATTATGACTTATTTGGTTATATGTGATCTTGCCAATAGGGGTTAATTACTTCTATTTGCACAACTATAGTCAGGGAAATGCTTATTTCAAAGGTCATATTTTATGAAATTATCATGGGCTACAATATGGATCTTGTCACACAAATTTGAACAACTTGTTTTAATCACAAGATCAATGTATAGCAAATTTCTATGATATTTGGATAACAAGTGAGTGATGGTTGATGAAAAATAGGAAATTTTTTTAGCTCCAACATGGTATATATCAAGGATAAGCAGATGGGGACTAAGAAAATTGTGAGATTTTTTCAGTCCTAATAGCAATATAGGCCTTCATGAACCTAATCATAACATTGCCATTTCTAAACAAGATAGCCATGGTCCTAGGGTCATACCTAGTTGCTACAGCTCTCATCAAGTCTGTGTTTATGAAGACATTAGGGCATATTAATTTGGCTAAGTCAAGGGTCCAGGCATGGTAGATTGGGAGCCTCTATAATCAATTTGCTTGTGCCAATGCTTAGATAGACTCCAAGCAGACACATGGATCCTAGCATCTCGACAATCTACACAGAGGTCATATATTTTGTCATTTTTGCCAACCTCTCGTAATTTTGTCAGAGGTTTCTTAGAGGATCTGGGACATTCAATCATGATATCCTCAACCAGGCCACATTTTGAGGTTGAAGCTTGACCTAAATGACTCATATTGTATTTGTGGAAGCAACCTAGGGTTTATGCAATCAACAGCTACTTTAAATGCTTTAGAAAGTACTTACAGATAGAAAGACTAAGTGTAGGGGAGAGACAATAACTTACTATTTTTGTACATTGCAGAGGCTCATAATTGCTTCTCCTTGCTTGTTTTGATGATTCTCTAGCTCTGAATGTGATTACTCCTTGAAAAATGACAGGAGATGCTTAGAATTATATTGTTATAACATCGAATTCGTGTACCACTCTCTGTATTAATGGAGGTCACTGCAATGCTAACTCTGCTCATGCCACAGTCATTCAAAAATCTCCTTAGTTTGCAAGTTTGAATTTGGACCATTGATCGCTTCATACCTTTCTAGAATCCACAGCTTTAATTCATTGACTAGATTTGACAATCTTAGTCATCTTTGTTGACAAGTCATCACCCAATTGAAATGAGCCAAATCATCAATACCTTTCCTACACTTTATGTCATCCTTAGCCTAGACTAGATGCGTGTCACCTTTTCATGGTGTTGCAATCAGGGAGGGCCCACCATATACCTACCATGCGATGGTAAGATATAGCATTCATGCGCCTTTATTATACTTGCTTTTCAATTGGTCCATGCCACATGTCGTTATCTTGCTACCTTGTAGCGAATATTCCTCCTAGGAAGATTCCCTTGCACTGGAGTGCAGCCGTTGGATCTTAGGCTTGCTCTGTGGACATGTGACAGTGGACAGCTGGCTGAGGTAAGATTTCAAAGTAAACACCTCGTAAGAAGATTGGATAGGTGGCAACCTATTGCAGCGTCACGGCCAGGTGCTGGCATCATCTGATATGATTCGCAATAGTGTGATATTCAATTTATAAGACCTTCAGACATTTGAACATTGATTAGGTGCTAAACTAGCCGCTAAATTAGGCACTAAATTTGGCACTAAATTTGGCACTAAATTGCGCCTAATTTAGTGCTTACTTGTTTTGATTAGCACAAAAAACACCAAAAATAGTGCCATCCTAATAAATAGCACTAACTTTTTCAAAAAATTGGAGAAAAATACATTAAAACAATGGGTGGAAGCAAAAAAGGGAGCTAATCACAGGGATTTGTAGTGATCCAATTTGTTGGGTGAAGCAAAATGTATATCTATCTAATTTTTTTTTATGAAAAGAAACAAATACAATATTATAAAATTGTTTTTAATAGATAATAATATTTCTATGTTCTACTTTGCAATTCCCCGATTTTCCCTATTTATCTGTAAATTTTGATAGTAATTTCATTTGGATAGCATTTATACCTATATTGCATTCTTTTTTCCTCAGTTTATCCTCAGGAATAATAAGCCTTTTATGTTAATTTCATAACACTTATTTTATCTGGTATTTGGAGTCATTGAATTATAAGGAAGCTCTACAAACCTTAATTTAGTTTTATTTCATTTTTCCATCAATTTGTCACAGTTTTTGTAGGTTCCATTTTGTAGATTCTCATTCTACATTTTTCAATATGTATCTCTATTTTCCTATGGTATTGATGCAATAATCCTATCTTTAGTAGTATTTTTTGTTGGGGTTCGTACATCTTGTAGCCTATTCATTAAATATTTAAGAACAATTGCCACACTCTCCTCATGTATGTTATATTGGATTGCGTTATTCATGATTTTTCTTTGAACTCATTAAAATATCACTTAAAGTACTCAATTTAATCCAATCACACCAGAAAATAAGGGATTATGCTCATGTTAAGAGTTTTGAAAAACAAGAACTATACAGAACAGTCGAAGGTGTCTAGATCTACTGTTTGAACATGATTTTTCATTATTAGAGAATACAAAACTTGCACTAATGGTTGGACAATCATCAAGTCCTATTGGTATGAGGAAAGGGAGAAGCAAGGATGAATTGTAAAAAAAACAACACTTTAGTGATTAAGTTCTACAGCGTTCACAAATTCATTACCTAAGTTTGTTTATGGAGAGTATATGGTAACATCTAGAATGAATTGTATTTCATTTATCACAAGATCTAGATTAAGTCAAGGTGTGGTATAATTAGATTTGCCTAACAAGTCGGAAATAATTACTTTAACTGTGTACCTATTGATCTTGTGTAGTAGAATATTTATTTGAATAAGTTGTGAGTTATGTTTTATGTGTTATTATGCTTGGAAAGACTACCCTCTGGGATGGGTGTTAAATATGGGAAAACATGGAAGTAGGTTTTCTTTTTCAAGACCTACACACCATTAAAATAGTTAATGTTTTCGCCAAAGTGACTGTGATGTTGAAATAGACATATGTACCATTGTAGCAAATGGTTTGATTGCCCAATATTCATATTTATATTTTCCCTGTCATATCCTATTGATGACATGTTGAATTCATGATAGGAATGCATGTAGATTGATAGGCACACACTAGATTCCACCCTGCACTTGTTTCTAGGTTGCTAGGCCCTTCAAGCAAGGTCAAGGATTCCTCAGTTTGAGGAATACCAGGGAAGTGCAAGCTTTGTGGTTGGGTAGAAAAAGTGCCTGAACCATGTTCTTGTCCTTCAACGCAGCAAATGGCTAGATGGTCGATGGTAGTCGAGGACTAATTTTTAGATTCATTTGATATTGATGACAATTGTTCACTGTTATTTAGACTCAAATGTAATGTAAGGTAAAAAGCCATATCTGAAATTGTATAATTATTATTGAAAGCTCTGTAATTGAATTCAGGAAGATCCTTTGTATCGTAATTGACTATGAATATTAATTAATGAATACAAATCTTGTGTTCTCATATGATGTCAATTTTATCTCTTCTACTTGAAGTCATAATAGAAGTTACTTTACTTTACTATTTTTGTAGTAATTTAGTTTTACTTTAGTTTTTGTATGCTTGTGAAATTTCAGTACATTACATTGGTTAGGGTGAAAGCCAAGTCCTAACCAACATTAGCCTTTGCCATATGGTGTTAATTTGAAAGGAGGCCAACTAACACTTTTGTGAAAGAAATTTCACATCTGTGCAAGGTACATACACTCTTAGTAAAGTTGGTTAAAGCTTTTACTGGCTTTCTAGATGGTCACAAGGCATTGGTCCCCCAAAAAGCAACTAGAAAGCTCATAGTTAGAGACTACCCGATCTACCTCCGAACATTGCAATAATTTTTAGTGCAAGGGTATTTCACCCCTAAGATTACTCACCATAAGGCTCCCTTGAGATGAGATAGAAATCCTTAGCTTAGCATAAGCTACTTGTAGCTTTTTAGGAAAGGGTGATTGGGTCATCCTTCCAGTCATGGAGGTCCCTATATGTCCTCTCTCACAAAGACAAAAAAGTGTACACACCCACATTAGGTGTGATGACATTGGAGTCAATGGAGATTCCAAGTGTGGGTTGATGTATCGCAATGAAGCCATATCCTTAGGAATAATAAGTGCTTGATTTGTCTTCAAATTATGTTATACCAATGGAAAATTGGCGCTTCGATGTAGGGGCATCCATTTAAAATTCAAAAATTATCTTTGACAGTGGATTTTCGGTTTCTATGTGTGGTCAAGTGACAGAACCATGAGAAAGGGATCTCTTGTTGCCAAGGTGATAGGAACAATAATGTTTAATTGTTATATTCTAGAAAAGTGGGATAATGGAGAAGATGGTGATTATTGACAAAGATTTGTTACTTTGTTACAAAGATCAGTTACTTTGTTATTTTGAGATGGGAAAGTGGAGAAAGGCAAAAAGACTAAAAATAGACAAAGGTGACGACAAGAAAATTAATGCAATCCACATGCAAGGAAAAGGCTGATTGTAGGCATGGCTAAGAATAGTTGTAAATCCATGAATGTAGTAGAGATAGAGGGGAGAAAGGATAGCAATAGAATATCTTTGATGTAGGCCACAAGTAATAAGAGGGTGACATATATTTATGAAGGATGGTGGCCATATTCAAAGGACCGCATATATGTTATGGAGAGGTCACATATGTGGAAGGAGACGACATTTATTATAGAGGAGACCCTGTAGAGAATGGTAGAGGGTCGTCACTTCAAAGATAGAAGTAGCATGAAAGAATAGTAGGCCATGTATATATTTGGTGGAGACTGCACACAGTAAAGGGGGGCAGCATGAGAATAAAGAGGCCATCAATAGGCTAAGGAAAGGAGGGTAGATAATTATAGGCCGATAGAAAATAAAGAGAGGTCATGTTTATCAGAGAGAAGGCCATGAGAAAAATAGAAGAGGTCACATAGTGATTAAGGGAAGAGGTCATTGTGTGATAAGAAGGGGGTGGCGCAAAAGAAATAGGGTAGGATGATAGAAGAAAAAGAGGAGGCTGATATAAATTAGAAGAGGGTGAGAGAAGAAGGTCTGATTAGTGTATAGGTAAAAAAGGCTGATTTGGTGTGAGGCTGTTTTGAGAGCATCGATAAGGAGAAAGGAGGCCAACTTTTTAGGCCACAAGGTACAGGCTGATTGGAGAACAAGGAGGAGCAAATATAGAGAAGAAGGTCAAAGGCTCTACATAAAATGAAGGCCAACAAGAATAGTATGAGGGTTATAGACTGAACGAAATAGAATTCTGAGAGGAAGGAAGTCATGAGAAGCATAGTAATAATAGTGTAGGCCGATGTATGGTAGGATGATAGTGCCTAAGAGCTACAGAGGTAGAGATGAAAGACATTGACCAGACTATCAGATGGAGGTTGAATGTGGCCGTAGGCCAAATAGATTAAATGTTATTGTAGAATTTCTATATTGTAATAGAGAAGCCGATTTGGTTGTTTTGAATGAAATTCTAAGATGTTTTATTCTATAGCTTGATGGTGTGTTCCTATAGTAAGTCAAGCTTGAATAGTATGAACATGGTAATGAATATTTCTTTAAGCTCCTATCGCATTAAATACGAATGATTTTGTTAATTTTTATGTTGCTGTCCAAGTTCCTATCACTCTCATGATAGAAGATATTTGAAAGACCTCTTTGATGGGTAGATACTTGAATCTCAATTGAAGAGTGTAAGGGTATTTGTGCATGGTTCATGGAACCGTGCTATCAGATTGGTATCAGAGCCAAGTTTGGTCTTGAGTGCTGAGTAGATCGCCAAAGAGAGGCAACTTAGCCAGGACTGTGAGTGTGGGTGTGTAGCACCAAAAGACTGGGCATAGGTGAAAAAGGAAGAAGCCCTAGGTGAGGTACCTGAAAGATGAAAGAAGAAAGAAAGATGCAAAAACAAATGGGTAAAGAAAATCTCAAGAAAAGAGACATAAGAAAAGAAGAGAAGAGGATGACAGATGAAGAATTCAAAAGAAAGTTGGTAGAGTTGAGGATGTTACAAGTATGGGCCTAACTGGTGTTGTCATTGATGTCAACATACTCCTAATGCATTGATTTCAAGGATTGGATGAGTTGTGTGCTTAGGATATTGAGAAAATTAGTCCTAACAGAAACAAAGAAGATCAGTGAAGACAGTGAAGATCCCAGCTAGATGAAGATCAGAGAATGTGCATCAAAGGGTTTGTAGATATGTGTCTGAAGATGATCTAGTTAATATTTGAGAGTGAATTTGTAGATATGTGTCTGAAGATGATCTAGTTAATATTTGAGAGGTTTGCATGAAAATATGGAGGAGTTATGGCCATGAGAGTAAAACTAGTTCTAGCAACTGTTCAGAGGTGATAGAGTGACACAAATAGGTCCGGTGAGATCCAAAAAAACAATATCATGTTTTGTGGATCTGGTGGCATGTTTGGGAGGCTAATATGAATTGACAACTCAATTGGTTTGTGGTTTGGATGTCCACAAGCAACCCTTCTAATGTGATAGTGATGGGTGACTGTGTTCTTCAGGTTTTGGATGAAGATGTGAATGATTACAGTAAGAAGAATTGGTGCGGATGTTCTTAGTGATTCAAGAAAGCTTGTGGCAGTCACTAGATTATGTCTAGTTTGTGTTGGCGGTTTGCATTGAAGATTGAGCTCATAATTGAAGAATTACCTTTGGGTAATGGTGTTCTTCCTAGTCTTGGCTGACCGGATGATTTGTGTATGTTGCGGATAATCTTGAAGATGTTTTACAAAGCATGGCGTGTTCCTCGAAAAAGATTGAAGTCCTAGCTATGTGTGGCCAAATGTGTAGTAATGTGCATAAAGTTTTTGTAATAAGTCAAGTTGTATTTTTGTAATTGCTTTGTAATAAAATAATTGTATGTTGTGCCGACTTTGATGATCATTCCAAAGTCAATGTCATGCATAAAAAAGAGTTGCAAAGTCATTCAAATGTATTCTTGAGGTGATGATGAGTAGGTGGTAGTGAAGAGGAGCGAAAAGCAGAGTAGAGGAGTTGAGCTTAAATGGAATTGACTCAAGCATAGTGAAGATGCTAATCTCTAGTTCAAGTATGTAATACTTATATTCTTCTATAGACAATGTGTCTCATGTAGGCAGTGGGCCTCTTGTGAGCAGTGTGATCAAGCAGTGAGCCCTAACTAGCAAGTGCCATTTTATTCATCTTATTCTTTTAACAGAGAATACAATCTTGGGTTAGTCACCCCGTGGTTTTTCCCTTAACTAGGTTTTCCACATTAAATTATTGGTGTTATATGTGTTGAATTTTTTTCTACTCTTGAATTATTGCATTATACTTTCATGATTGAATCTTTGATATGCTGTTGAAATATAAGAAGGTTTAAAGTGAATAAGGAATAGGATTTTGGTGACAACTGATTCACCCCCCCTCTCAGTTGTTTGTCCTAAATTCAACAGAGGAGAGATTTGATGTTGGTAAAGCAATGGTATGAAGAACAAGATCAAAGATATTACTGGGTATGGCCAATTAGTAAGAAAGTGAAATGGCCAGTAAAGGAGATTATTGAGAAAAGAAAAAAGCAAAGGATGAATGCCTTGAAAAGAGAAGATAAGAAGATGAGAGGGTTTCCAAAAAGATGAGATAGTAGAGAGTTGCCATTAGAGCAACATGGATTGGAAGAGGTCAAGGAGGTTCTCATTGAGGAGAACATGAGAAAAGAGAAAGAGGAAAAGAGAAATGGAGAAGGAAGAGTGTGCATGAGGAGGGCATTGACAAAGACATTGTGGTCTCTCATTTTATTTTCTAATGTTGTGTTTGTAGATTTGTATGTAGGGATAAAGAAAGTGATGAAGAAGGTTGAGGAAGAGACCTTGAAGATGATGAAAGTTGGGGCAAGAGTAGCTCTAGAAGAAAGAGTGGAAGATGTGAATGAGGAAATCTTGATGGAAGTAGAATGCCAAGAAGAGTTTGTAGTAGAGGTGCATTATAGAGTGCCTAAAAAATAAAAGGAGATGGAAGCTAAACATGTTTGGTTTGATGATGAAGAGGAAGAGGAAACCATAGAGTTTCATGATGAATGTGAAGATATTGCAGTAGTAGCACAAGATACTGATGAAGAAAAAAAGTTAAAAAGCCAAGAAGCTAAAGCTAGATGTAATTTGGGATAGCGGGTCCTTGTATAGAGGAATGAAGGTAAAATTATTACTTTTGATGATGAATGTAGAATTGAGAATTTGGATAAGCAAGTTGATAATAAAAAGAAATTGGAAAATTTAAATGTGATGAAGGATCATGTATATGTAGTGCCATATTGGAAAAAGAAAAAGATGGATAACGGGTCAGAGTTGAAGTTTAGGAAGAATGTTGTTGATTATATTTAAGCTAACAAGCCTTTGCATAGAAGAAGAGATGTGTAGATGAATAGGTGGCAACCTGGTGAAAGGTGGAGTTGGCCAGCTAAGAGGCCTAGAGATAATGATTGGAGGATGAAAACAGAGCAAGTGGAAAGAAGCTCAAGTGCAACAAGGAAAGGACAATAGACCAGTAGCAGAGTATGGGTGGAAAAGTGAGTAGCAACAACCAAATGTGTTGTAGAGAAGACAAAGGATTGGAGGCATGAAAAGGAGAACAAACTCCAAGGAACTGGAAGTATGATGAATCTAGTAGACGATGGCCAGAAGGAGAAGAAGCATACAATGAAGTTGTAGCAAGAGAAGCGAAGTGTGTGGAAGGTAAGAGAAAGGAAATCTGATTTTTATGTTGATGAAGCTTTGGATAAAATTCCTAATGATGAAGAGAATATGAGGAGATTGTTAGATGAAAAGGAGATAAGGAGTAATAAATATTTGAGAAGGCAAGAATATAGACAAAGACAAAGTGAAAGATGCAGGTATGCCAGAAAAGAGGAAAAGTAGAATAGAAGAATGGTATGGAAAAAGAAGACACCATAGGTATGTGGGGAAGGTGCTGATTTGAACATAAGAGCAATTGTGGATGAAGAGGATGAAAGTGGAACAGCCATAGTTCCAAAGGAAGAAGACAAGTAAAAGAAGAATGAAAGTAAAGAAGAAGATGGAACAGCAATACAGAATGATGAATATGATTTGTGGAAGTAGTTGGTAGACATTGAGGACAAATGGAATGAGAAGATTGAAGGTGTAAGCATGAGTATGACAACAGAGAAGAATAAGGATGAGGATGTAGAAGTAGTTGCAGAAATAAAGAATGAAGATGTTGTGTTACAACAGATGACCATGAAGGAAGAATGGTTGGAAGTAATGACAGATGAACACATTGAGTATGATGAACGTATGATAAGTGTTGAGGATGCATTAGATGTTGTTATAATTTTTCCATTTGATTATGATTTGTTTGATGAAAGAAGAGTTGGAGATTGGAGTTGGATTGTAAGTGTTGCAGCCCACAATGCTACATAAGAAGGTTGGAGGATTGAAGCATGTGAGATAAAGAAAGTATGGAAAAGGTGAAAGAAAAGATTTGATTAAAATTGCAGAGGAACACATGTGCCGGAGCACATGATCTTTGTCCCTAGGGATTTTGATGCATGAGCATCCGTTTAAAATTCAAAAATTGTCTTTGACAATGGATTTTTGGTTTCTATGTGTGGTCAAGTGATAGAAGCATGAGAAAGGGAGCTTCTGTCATGAACAATAATGTTTAGTTATTATATTCTAGAAAAGTGGCATAATGGAGAAGATGACAATTATTGCCAAAGATCAGTTACTTTGTTAGTTTGAGATGGGGAAGTGGAGAAAGGTAGAAAGACTAAAAATAGACAAAGGCAATAGCAAGAAAATCAATGCAGTCCACATGCAAGGAAAAGGCTAATTGTAGGCATGGCTAAGAATAGTTGTAAATCCATGAACATAGTGGAGAGAGAGTGGAGAAAGGAGAATGGCAGAATATCTTTGATGTAGGCCGCAAGTAATAAGGGGGCAACAAATATTTATGAAGGATGGCGGCCATATTCAGATGACCACATATATGTTATGGAGAGGTCGTATATGTGGAAGGATGTGGCAATTATTATAGAGGAGACCATGTAGAGAATGGTAAAGGGTCATCGTTGCAGAGAGAGAAGCAACAAGAAAGAATAATAGGTTGCGTATATACTTGGTGGAGGCCACACGTAGTAAAGCGGGGGTGGCATGAGAATAAAGAGGCTATCAATAGGCCAAGGAAAGGAGGGTAGATAATTATAGGCTAATAGAAAATAAAGAGAGGCTATGTATATTAGATAGAAGGCCATGAGAAAAATAGAAGAG
The DNA here is from genome assembly GCA_027924645.1 of Cunninghamia lanceolata. Classification (NCBI taxonomy): domain Eukaryota; kingdom Viridiplantae; phylum Streptophyta; class Pinopsida; order Cupressales; family Cupressaceae; genus Cunninghamia; species Cunninghamia lanceolata. Next base: position 2,093,649 of record BSBN01000193.1, on the reverse strand, counting down.
GCCGCATAATGATTAAGAGGAAAAGGCCGTCATGTGATAAGGGGGCAACACGAAAGAAATAGAGCAGGCCAATATAAGAGAAAGAGGAGGCTGATATAAATTAGAAGAGGGTGACAGAAGAAGGCCTGATTAGTGTAGAGGTAAAGGAAGCCAATGTGGTGAGAGGCTGATAGTGTTTTGAGAGCATTGATAAGGAGAAAGGAGGCTAACTGTTTAGGCCACAAGGTACAGGCTGATTGGATAACAAGGAGGAGCAAATATAGAGAAGAAGGTCAAGGGCTCTGTATAGAATGAAGGCTGAAAAGAATAGTGTGAGGGTTGCAAACTGCACAAAACACAATTCTGAGAGGAAGGAAGTCATGAGCAGCATAGTAATAATAGTGTAGGCTGATGTATGGCAGAACGATAGTGCCTAAGTGCTACAAAGCTAGAGATGAAAGACATTGGCCAGACTATTAGAAGGAGGTCGAATGTGGCCATAGGCCAAATAGATTAAATGTTATTGTAGAATTTCTTTTTTGTAATAGAGAAGCCAATTTGGCTATTTTGAATGAAAGTCTAAGATGTTTTATTTTGTATCTTGATGGTGTGTTCCTGCAGCAAGTCAGGACTAAATATTATGAACATGGTAATGAATATTTCTTTAATCTCTTGTCGCATTGAATAAGAATGATTTTGTTAATTTTTATGTTCTTGTCCAAGTTCCTGTCACTCTAACGATAGAAGATATCTGAAAACCCTCTTTGACGAGCAGAGACTTGAATCTCAATTGAAGAGTGTAAGGGTATTTGTGCATGGTTCGTCGAATTGAGCTATCATACTTTTTATGAGACTTGAACATACACTAATTGTTACAAATAGCCATTGTGTTTTACTATATATTGAGTCTTCTTGTCAAAATTAGAAAAAAATCATCCCAAAAATAATAGTTTACCTAGGACAACAAACCAAAAACAAAACAAAATTGATCATTTACACAGTCACTGACACAAAGATACGCATACAATCACTATTTCTATGCATATAATTACTATTCATGTGCATCTGATCTTTCTATGCCTATACCCTCTATTTCTATGCCTGTAATCACTATTTCTGCACATTTGAAACTACAAATATATCCTTTGTTTCTACGCATATACACATTGTCCGAACTGTGCATTTGATCCCACGCATCCACAACAAAGGACACTTCTTGAGGTCTTGAGAAAATAACCAAAACATATTTGGATACCCTTTTTATTTGACATTTCATTTCAAGAGTCATATAAACCATACAGAGACATCTTGCGTCCATTTTAAACAGTCACACATCTCACACTTACATCTCATACTTAGCTTCCCAAAATAAACAAACAAGATTTTCACAAAGTTCTTTTGAGGTCTTATCATTTTAACAATAATTTAGTTAGTCTCCCCCTATCAGGATTTATCATCTTTTATCTAGGAGCTATAATAAAAATCTTGACAAAGTTAGTCTCTATCATAGTGATATCCATGATCAGGCCATTTTACTTAAATTGGATCACCCTTTGATAGCTATTTATCATAGCTCAAGATTATTGTTTAAACAAGATCAAAGTTCAACACTTTAGAAATCTTACCATCAACACATCAATCTAATGATATCATCTTTTACTCGAACTAAACTTCATTAAAGCCATCACTTATATCTACAAATCTTATATTCAACATCATTCATATAAACTGTGTATGGTTAAGACTAGAGCTCAAAAGAAAAGATGAAAAGAAATGGATTCATTACATGGTAGCCAAGGTTCTTCTAGTGACGACGAAGAAGAAATCCCCCAAGAAGAAATTGTTAGTGCTCTACAAGACCCAAAGTTTCAAAAACTTATGGACAAAGTCATAGTAACATATCCACACAAATATTTCCTTATGCTTGCACAATAAGGAGCCAAATTACCTCATGATTTTGACATTGCTAAATTGAGAGAAACAATTCAAACAAATGAAACTAAAGCTCCTAAGAACAAGAAAGCTAAGGATGTGACAAATCCATTAGATGCACTTACTCAGCAAATCCAAGCTTTGCAACAACAATTTGTAGATTTATAAACTAGATCATCAACAAAATGATATTCACTAGAGGACATATCTCCCTACCCTTTTGTTGGCAACATAGTCAAGAGACAATGATGATATGATGTTTTAATTGATGGAAACAACCTGACATGTTTGGAGACAACTCCTTAGACAAAGGTGTGTACATTATTTTGGTCTGAAAAGATTAACTTAGCCAAATTGACTAAGTATTGACAACACATTGAGACAGTGGCAGTAATTCAGTTGGTACTCCTCTGCTATTGAAGATTGTGTCATACAGTTCTGGTATGTTACTCTTAGCTATCTGGTGAAGTCATGATTCAATGTTCAAGTCCTAATTTCCTCTGGAAGTCATATGGTGAAATGTCTAAGTCCGAGTGAACAGAGTTAAGTTAGAAATAGTGTAGAGTACCTGTGTAATCTTGTCTGCATTCCTCTATTGATGAATATCATGATTTGTAGTTTTGAGGCATTGAAGATACATGTCATGAGCATCTAAATCCAGATTTGTGGAGCTTGAAGTTCACTGGTTCACATTCTACAAGTTCTCCAGTATCAACTCTTAGGTTGACAGTATTTCTCTATGACAAAATAACAGTTCTGAGATCTACATTTCTCTACGAAAGAATATTATGCTCCACAATTCAAAACATATGCTAAGATGTCCATAATGAATGTTGGATATGAATCTTAGAGTCTCATATGGTTCACAATGGAATTTATGGTATGACAGTCAAGCTAGTTGTGTGTGCACTTAAGGGTTAAGCTAACAGTCATGTTAGATCGATATGTGGTGAAGGTATATGATTGGAATCATTAATCTAAGTGGTTCTATAATAGGTCTAGACTCATATGAAGAGTCTTGCATGATTTATTAGGTCTACATTGTTGTTTAGGCACAATAATAGGCCGACAAGGTATAACTTGAATATACAAGCTTTATCTTTTGCACGCTGACCTAGTTTGAGGAAATTCTTGATGTGAATATATATATACTCGATAGATTTAAGCTTTGGAGGTATGATTGTATGCAAAGATAGTGTGAATTCAATGTGTGTATGATCTAAGGCGGTTTTATGATTCAAAAAGGATAATAAGGGCAGAAAAGCAGAGTAGAAAAAGTAGAGTGGACATTATGAAGACATTTGAGTATGTATACTAAGCTATAATGGAACTCCACCTTGGCATTTTGTAGATGCACTTGTAGTAGTTTTGTTCTAGCAGTGAGCCATACCTTCTCTATCTTCTCTTCTTTTTGGCAGTAAGCTTATTGTAGTGACCACTTCTTTGGTTAGTGAGTCCTTGGGTAGTGAATCTCCATGTAATTTGATATTTCTATCATAATATATTGTGAGCTAACAGTCACTGTGGTTTTTCCCTTTTGGGGTTCTCCACATAAAAATTCAGGTTTCTATGTGTTATGTCTTTCTAGTTATTGTTCTTATGTTTGTTTTGCTTTCATGTTATTGAATATGGTAAATTTGACCAATATAGGGAAAAAGGTGATCCTCTGGAATATAATAGGGAATTTAGTGTTGCATGTTTATAAGTTACTCACAATGATACATATCTAATGTGACTCTTTTCACGTAGCTTAGGAGGTCAAGCCATGGAATAGTTCTCACATCTACCTCCTGGAATCCATACATTTAACGAACTAGTAGACAAATTTGTATCTCACTTCTCCTATAACATTGAGCATGATATATCAATGTTAGATCTTTGTAACAATAAACAAAAGGTGGAGAATCCTTTTCTACTTTCTTGCAATGATGGAGATAACTTGCAAGCAAATGTCCATATCACATCCCTAAAAAATAAATGATAGAAATGTTTGTCCATAATTTAAACACGGAATTAAGCTATAAACTATAAATCCAATGTCCCACTTCTTTTAGTGAGGTTATTGAGATGGGATTACTCGTAGAAAAAGAATTGATAGCCAAAGGATAAATTAAGATCTATAAGGTTGTTACTAGTTCAAACAACAACATTGATAAATCCAAGTTTTGGACCAAGAATAAGAACATTATGAATGATGGGGTAGTAGATGCCAAAAATGTTAAACCAACACAATCCATCTTAAATTTATCAAGTCCAAAAATAATGCTTCTTCAAAAAAACCAACCAATAATGAACCTAGACCAACAAACTTCAATCCTCCTCACAGAAGATTTACACCATTGGGAGAATCCATTGAATCTTCCTTAAGGAAACTCATTGCAAATGATCTCATAACACTTCCTATAGTAAGAGACTATGAACCCAAATTTAAACACTCATGGTGGAAAGATTTTGACTATTGTGAGTTCATAGAAGAAAAGGTCACAAAACAAATGATTGTCAAAGATTGAAAAATGCAATTCAAGACTTAATAGATGGAGGAGATATATCGATTGATGGTCATATATCTAATGAATATCATGTGGCATTTAAGAATGTACTTCCTAACTATGAGAAGGGAATTTCCTCAAAACCAAACAATAATGGTGGTAATAATGCTAATTATATGAAAGTAACTTATGAGTGCATCGTTAATCACATATCTAAATCTGAGTCACATGCAAATGTAATTACCATTAACAACAAGCTTGATTGTAATGTTACTACCTATCAGGGCAAGATTACTCTTCAAGGGGCTCCACCCAAGCCCTTTTCCATATCAAATCAATACAATGTCTTGAACCAACTCGAAAAGACACCCACATATATATCTATATTAGATATTTTGTGTCTTTCGTCATCTCACAAAGCTATCTTAGAAAAGGCTCTATTAGAAACTACTGTACCAACAAATCTGGATCAAGAGTAGTTTGAAGCCATGGTGGGACATCTCACCATGCCTCATTTCCTATATTTCACTTAAAATGATGATATGGCCATTCACTAACCTCATAATGCATCTCTCCACATTGAATTACTAATTCACAAGCATAGAATCAAATGAGTCCTCATAGATAGAGGAGCTGGTTTAAATATATGTACCTTAAAATTAATCCTTACATTGGGGTTTTCTAAAAATGTTGTAGATTCGAAGAGGGAAATCACTATCAAAGGATATGATGAGGAGGAGAGAGCTTCTAAAGGAACTATTCTCTTACCCATAAGAGTCAGACCAATTGAAAAAGATGTGGTTTGTCAAGTACTTGATACTGATTTAGCCTATAAAATTTTCCTTGGATGTTCTTGAATTCATGCAATGAAAGTTGTACCATCTACCTATCATCAATGCATAAAATTTCCATACAATGGTCAAGAGATTAAACAATCCAAGGAGATCTTGATCTCTTTCAATATTGCAATACCATCCTGAAGTCATTATACCCACTAGCCGTGCAACCTCATCATCTACATCCCATGTTAATATAAGCTCATTAGCCTCCACATCCAAATCTACTGAAATAAAATTCAATCTCAAGGACAAAGGTGTTGGAGAGTATTCTATTGAACAATCCTTTTGTATCACACAATTACCCCTTTCACCCAAATCCTATGGAAAACAATCCCTATCCAAACAAAAGTCATTGAAGCATCTTCAAGGTCCTTTTAACAAATGGTATAATCTATCAGAAGAAAGTGAAGAGAAAGACATCCTCCAATGGTTATACAAGGAAAAAGAAAGTGAATCCAAGCCACAAGAACAAAAACCACAATTACCAACTACACAATATGGCACATGTTTCACTATTTTGCAGAAAATGGGATATGATGGTCACAGTCGCATAGGCTTAAGAAAAGAAGGAATTATTGAACCCATACAACCTTCTTCATTATCTTCCCAAGACACTAAATGACTAGGTTATAAAGGAGATGTCATAAAAAAGGCTACTAGATATCTAGTAGAGAAAATCAATAAATTCCAAGAGGGAAGTGAAACAAATTCTAATGAATGGGAATGGGAAAGTCTTTTTGAGTTATCTTATGAAGATAAGCACATTGATGTAGTTCAATCACATAGCTCCACCAATACATACCATGAGGGACAAAGTTTGAGGTGTAGACCACTAGAGTTAGATTCGCAAAATATCGAGAGTGAGTCCCACGAGGCAAGTAGGATATCCCACATGATAGATAATCCTGAGGAGAGTACTAATTTAGACCTTGGAGATACCACCATAAACCTAGAGAACCTTTCTCTCCTAACCATTATTGCCCTTGATCTAGACCAACCAAATGATCCTCTTCCACTAATATATCTTTAACTTATAGATTGGGAACAACAAGAGGCCCATGAACTAGATATCTTTCACAACAATGATGCTATTGTCCACTATTTGGGTCTTAGGGATCATCTACCTCCAGAAGATCATAAGGCAGGCTTCACTATATAACTTAATAACATGGTTTATTTTTGAGAGAGTACCAAGCCTTTTATTTGCAAAAATATTAAAAAAAATGGATCTAATGGTGAAAACAACTCTACAACAGTATTAGATCATGAAAAAAAAAATAACATATCTGATGGTGAAAACCTCTCTAAGGCACTAAAGGATGAAAATATTGACACTCTCCCCAATCCTATATATTAGGAGAGGTCTTTAGTCTTATTAGAACCAGTGAACATTGGTACAAAAGATAGCTTGAAGACAGTTCATCTAACATAACCATCCTAATGCTCAAACTCGAACTTACCATATTGATAAAATGCCTCCGTTTGATCGTATCCAATCTGATAGTGTTCATTGAGCATTTAGAGATTGTACTGCAACATTGATGTTATATTTTTGAATAAATTCATTGGTCCATTAGCTATTACACTTGAAAACCCCAATAAGAGTTTGTGTGACTTTGCCATGATGTGCTGAGAGCTGAAAACAAATTTTCACTATAACTCTTTGCCAAGAACTTGAATACTTGAAAACTTGCAATTACAGGTGGATTGGTATTACGATGACTTTCCCCAAATCATTTTGTACTAAACCTCACAGAATTCAACCTTTTAATGTTTCACCATCACCAGTGTTGATTGCAAAACAATTCTATCTCCAAACCCAGGAAGAATCTAATCTCAAAATTTCACCAATAATTATAAAATCTCTTCCACAATCTACTTGTAAAAGGGTTTGTAGCCAAACCTCTCTAGTTTACCCAAACAATTATTTTTGTGAAGCTAGCCTATTACACACTGAAATCAACAACCGATGAAACCTAGTTTACTACCAATCTAACCACACCATGTGTCCCCAAAGTTGTAAGATGCCAAATGTTACATCCCCTTTTTGGATTCAATATTACTATTTACTTTTTCTTAAATAGTATAGTTATGTGGATATGTTTTAACATCATAGGAACTGATGATATGAATAGAGATGACTAATTTTATGAAATTATGGAATCTACTTGATTATGATTAATTTGATATTATGAATTAAAATGTCTATCGATATGAAAATGAAATAATTTGAATAAATATATTTTGATTAGAACATTGGTACTCTGACCACAAATTGTATGTGAGATTGTCAATGACAGGTATAGATGGAACATATTTGCTAGGAAGAAAGAAGAAGAGAAAGTATCTTTGAGAAAGAGAGAATAGACTCTGGATTAACCATGGGTGCTTGCCACGAAAAATCAGGTAGACAAACCTAGATACTTTAAGTTCGGGCTAAGTCATTTTTAGTCGAGATGTCGAGGTTTGCAAGAATTGGTCTTTCTTCTTTTGTAAGTCATCATATTAAGTATGGGAAATCGACATCAGTGTCATAATACTTTATATAGTGTCGTCAATTATGAACGACTGATATATTATTTATATGTATATACTAGTGGTTGAATTGTAAGTCATGTCTTGTTTTTGGATCGGCGCAAAAGTTGTAAAATTGTGCAAAATTCTATCCCAAACCTTGTTTTGCGTTTGCACTCAATTCGTCGTTATCATCGTAAAGCGTTACGAGCGTATGACGTAAACATCTCCTTGCAAAATTCAACGGATGTCGAATTGTTCTTTATTGGGCTATTATTGAACATTAAAAGGGTTTGAATAATGTTTTAAATCTAGAGACCATGGTGTGTACTACCCTAGGTCATATGGTATTGGAATATGTAATATTGTTGTTAGTTATATTTAAGTGTCATTTTGAGATAATTCCTTTATTCTTTAAGTGATGTTGGTATTCGGGCAAAGGCTCGAGAGGGACACACTTAAGCTCTTTCTAAGATGTCTTTTATTTCAAATAGTCCTTTTGCCTTCTAGCTTAAGACCTTAAGTTAGTCATTGGTCTAACCTTTATTATAATGCTTGCTTTTGTTTATTCTGATAACTGTTATGAGTAGTGGGACGGGTTGTTAAATCTGGCAGCCGGCACCTCGCCAAGTTTGGAACTTCATTATGGAGAATAATTGTGGACTGAGTGGAAGGCAAAATGATTTTTCTAGTAGTGGTCATGATAGTAGGAGGATGTTATGCATGTGGGCAGTAATCCTTATCAATAGGCATGGTTTTTGTGAGTGGGAGAGATGGTTATCCTTCGCAGTAAAACGGATGGGAGAGGGAGCTCGAGTTAGTTTTTTTGGGGAAGGAGAAAAATGTAGAGAAGAAGTGGAAGGAGACCAAGTTTGGAGTGATGGTGAATGGCTAAGAAAGAACAATTTCATTGGCCAGTCTTCAATTGTCACTGAGAATATCATCAAGTTTCCTTCATCCTTTCTCTATGCAATCATGATTTTAGATATGATTATATTAGTAATGATTCTTCTTATAATATGATGGGACTTATTATTTTCTTATAGATGCGAAGTATGTAATGTTACCCATTGAAACCCTGTTTGTTTCCGTCACGTTTCAAATGGAAACGATGCTTGTCTCCTGCACCACACCGTAGTTGAAATGCTTGCAATGTAAATTTATCATGCTTAGATGCATCCTCAAAGGTTGAGTTTTACTATACTGTTGTATGTTTATCATAAGAGATATTAAAATAAGTGTTTAGTGCATAGAAGACTGAGTGAAGTTGGTCGAGAACTAGCTCGCTATTATCATAGTCCATGGTGGTAAAGCCTTCGACGACTTGGATTGAGTGCCCTTTTGGATAGTCGAAAGCCATTGTATGGTTCTGTCAAAGTATAACAGTCAACTAAGTTTAAAAGTGAAAGAACTATTTTATGATATCCGTCAACATAGGAGTAATAATGGTGTGATGTGTATGCCAAATCCTGCAAGACTTCACAGTCGTTCTTATTTTACTGAGTTTAGAATGGGTCGACCATGGTGAAATTATTAACCTAGCTACAAATAATAACCAGCTTTAGTCTTTTTCCTTTAGTAAATAATTCTTTTTCTATTGAAGTATTTAAACCATTGTGTTTCTAAGAGGAGACTTACCATTAAACAAGCTAATAGAATGAAAATTTAGAGCAATGTAATGAGTCTTTTGTCAAGTATCTGGAATAGACTTGCATGCAATTCTATTTCTAGTAGAAACATCAAGATAGGGTTTTCTAAATGCTTAGTTTGACAAAGTTTAAGCTATGTCAAAGATTTCGACAGGTCGAAGTAGAATCTTTGAGTACTTAATTTGTTTTATCGTAGGGTCTTCGAACAATGTATACTTTAAATTGGCTTTTAGTGAAACCTTTTTGAAAACAACAAAGATGAGTTAAATGCCCACTCTTGAGTGGATAAATCAAACAATGGGCTGACTTAGATATCAATGTAATAACTTTTAGCATTATCCAAAAAATTGATTTGCTAGGAAACCCTTCTTTTATCATGTAGACGAAGATGTTTCCATGAGTTTGTAGAGAGAGAGTAAACCTCAATTGCATGCACTAATGCATGATTAATTTCAAACACCTTGAGGTTATCGAGGTTGTTGTATAGAACTTATAAATTGGTAACTATAGGATTGCAATTAATTCGAGTCAAGTGGGGTGGATGAACTTATTATTTGTGTTGCTACAATGCTAATTATATTCAAATCCTTTGGCCAAGGTAATGCATGATCCTCAAGTGCATTGATAGTTCACTGTGACTGGATGGCGTAGCTTGTGGAGTGGTCATGCTTGACTAGAGGGTATCTAGGGGATTGCATGATAACAAGTCACGTAGGTCACAACACCAGTACTCAAATGGAAAACACCATTGGTTATCCTATGTCTATCCTCTTGAGTAGGGTAGGGCCACTTCCAGTTAGGAAGGAGTGCGGGAGACTAATGGTCTATGGTTGGAGGTTAAGCTCCTTGAAGATACTTTCTCTTCTTTATTCTTGAGGATTGCCAAGACTTGAAATTGGATGGTCAACAATCGAGATGCAGTGACATTGGTAAGTTCCTATTTTGGGTTTGTTCTAAGTAATTTTTAACAAAATATTGTTTAAATCTTATGAATGATTATTTCCTTTTGTTTAAGATATATATTCATGAATTATTGTAAGCTGATGGATGTTCTTTCTAGTTATAAGAATTGGAAACCAATTATCTTTATGTTTTAAACTTATAAAAAATTTATTACCATTGGTTAAAACTTATTTTTTAGGGTGAAAACTTAACTGGGTGTTACATATGGTATATGAGCTAACCAGGTTCAACACTAGGGCTGATGAGTCCACTAACCTGATTAGGAATCAACATTATGCAGGAAGATAATGATTTGATTTTCTATGCTAGGCTGGTACGTATCAAGAAAACCGCAAGGAAGTCCTTCATTGGTAAGGAACGTTATCGGCAAGCTAAGCAGAAATGACTTGCGATGATCAAGACTATTGAGAAAATGAATGATGAAAATGACATTTGGATAGATGATGTGGAAACTTTTGCCAATGCTCTGTCATGACTCAAATGAATGAAAAAAGAACTCCTAGAGACAACTAGGACGACAACTAGAATCATGGTCAATTGTCGCCCTATTAGTGTACCTATTTGTGTACCAATGATCACTAGGGATCCCTGTATACCACCTAGAGATGAAATCATTGTACTATCATCTGATAGTGAGTCTGAGGGTTATACACCTCATGAATATGTGTCGAACAATGAATCTGAAGGATACACCCCTCTTGTAAATACTGAGTGAAACATGAGATATATCTATCCTTAAATAATGTATATATAGTTTTGCAAAGTATAATAAAGACAAATTTTGGTTTGAGAATAACTATGGTTATGAGCAATTGTTATGCTTTGATAATATACAAAATGATAAATCTTAGAACTGATTAGTACTTGCTTAATCAGGTGAGAAAACAAACAATCATGGATCAATCAGAGTTTAATGAGGGGGAAGATTGGGAAGGTCACAACTCTCAGGAAAACTCCACCGATAAATTGGATAGAATTCTTAATATGCTTATTGAAACTAAGGAAAGGTTGGGCAAATTGGAAAAGAAAGTGAATGAAACCAGGAATACGAAGGGTGAAAATGAGTATTCTAATAATGCAAGTAAAAGTAAACAACGGGATCATGGCACGTCAAGTGAAAACCAAAATGATAGTGAAGCTCAAAGGGAGACCAAAGACAAACTTGCACTAGAATTATCTAAGGATACGAAAAAGATTATCCCTCCCAAATTTGATGGAATGAAAACTGATGATGCAGCAGAAGCATGGTTATCAGAAATGGAGAAATACTTTGTAATTAGAAATTATTCTGAGATTACAAAGGTAGTGTGGGGAGCATATCAGTTATCTGGAGAAGCATCCACTTGGTGAATGAACAAGAAAATGGAACTGGAATTAAGTCCCTTGAAGGTGACATGGGATGAATTTGTGGAACTTTTCTGAAAGAGGTGGTTACCATAGTTATATTTTGATCAAAATCTAATAGATTTTCAAAACCTCAAGCAAGGTGATCTATCTGTGATTGAATATGCAAAAAAATTTACTAGATTGTTGAAGTATGTTCCTCAATATCAAAAGGATGAAAGATTTTGGATAAGAAAATTTATCATGGGACTCAATCCTCAGATTGGCGGTGAGGTGGGGTGCATGGTCCAAACACAATGGACCAGGTGTATGAGAAAGCAATTAAGCAAGAATAAAAGATCAAATCCATTTCTGCTTACCGTGAAAAGAAACGTAAGAGATTTGATAGGAACTTCAATGATCAGACATATAAAAGGAAGAATGATAAAGGATATGGCAATAGGAGGTTCGATAAAGGGAATTGGAAAAGCAAAGGGGGAGTTGGTAATGAACGAAGAAATGAAGACTATAAGAAAAATGACAATTTTAAGAAGAATGATGATGCTATGAGTAGACCATCCGAGAAGAGAGGACCAATTGGAGGATGTTTTTCTTGTGGTGGAGATCATTATGCTAACCGTTGCCTTAATAAAAAGGACAGGGAGCCTAGGAATACGGTACTTCCTTCGCAGCAGGAAGCGTTTCAACAAATGAATCATGTCACCCTTGACAATCGACAAGATGAGTATCAGATTACTCCCATTGAGATGATAGGCACATTATTTGGTGTTCCACTTTCTATTCTGTTTGATACTGGTGCAACAGAAATTTTTATGTCATCTAGAGTCTTAAGTAAATTTCCTAGAAGAGCTAGTTTTATGTCAAAACTGTGGACAGTTGAGTATGCAAATCAGTCAAAGGCTCGGGTAGATCAATGTTTGTTCGAAGCTAAGATTGATATTTCAAACTTTTCCACTGAGGTAAATTTGTATGTAGCACCTTTAGGGTCCTACGATGTCATCTTAGGATTGAATTGGTTGTGCAGACATAGGGCCAAGGTAGATTGTTTTCATAAAAGTGTCTGGATGATAAAGGAAATACAGTAATTTTTTAAGGTATTCAAAGGGAAATAAGGATCAGAACTATTTCTTCAAAACAATTAAACTGGGCTAGGTGTAAGGGATGTCAACTTTTTGCAGTCAAAATGGACCTAGTTGAGGAAGCCTTAGAGAAGCAAACATTTGAGGAAAAATATCCATATCTTTGCAAGTTCAGTGATGTATTTCCTGAGGAACTGCCAGGCTTGCCTCCAAAAAGAACCTTTGATTTTGCCATAGATATTAAACCAGGAACTGAGCCAGTATCTAAAGCTCCATATCAAATGACCACTATTGAACTCATGGAATTGAAGGCTCAATTGTAGGAGCTATTGTCTAAATATCTAATTAGGCTGAGTGTATCACCATGGGGAGCTCTAGTTATTTTTGTCAAGAAGAAGGACGGAACCCTTAGATTGTGTATAGATTATCAGATTTTAAATAAGGCAACAATAAAGAATAAGTATCCACTGCCACGTATTGATGATTTATTTGACCAAATGCATAGTGCATTAGTGTTTTCTAAGATAGATTTGAGATCTGGATACCATCAGTTGAGATTGAAAGATGAAGATATTCACAAGACTGCATTTAGAACATGATATGGTCATTATGAGTTTATTGTGTTGCCATTTGGATTAACTAATGCACCAGCTGCTTTCATGAATCTCATGAATAGTGTTTTCAGAGATTGCCTTGATAAATTTGTCCTAGCTTTCATAGATGATATTCTGATATATTCCAAAAATGAGGAGCATAGACAACATCTTCAAATTGTTTTGCAACGATTAAGAGAACACAAATTGTATGCAAAACTCTCAAAATGCACTTTCTTTAAGAAAGAAGTGCAGTATTTGGGACATACAATATTAGCTGAAGGGATATCAGTTGACCCAGCTAAAATTAAGGCTATTATGGAATGGCCTATACCTTCCAATGTTTTAGAGGTATGAAGTTTTATGGGATTGGCCGAATATTACAGAAAATTTGATTTGAATTTCTTAAGTATTTCTAGTCCAATTAGTTCTTTGCAGAGAAAAGGAAAATAGTTTGTTTGGACTGAAGAATGTCAAAAGGCATTTGATTTGTTAAAAGAAAAGTTAACAACAACACCAATCTTGAAAGTCCCTGATCCTGAAGGACAATTTGAGGTTATTACTGATGCCTCGGGAGAAGGGTTAGGAGGTGTGCTTATGCAAGATGGGCGTGTAATAGCCTATGAATCAAGAAAGTTGAAAAACTATGAGCAGAATTACACTCCTCATGACTTAGAACTGGCAGCAATGATTCACACCCTTCAGATGTGGCGACATTATTTGTTGGGAAAGACTTTTTTACTAAAATTAGATCATGAAAGTCTTCGTTACATATTCACACAACCTCATCTCAATGCAAGACAAAGGAGGTGGTTAGAATTAATATTAGATTATGACTTTGAGATTTTTTATATCAAAGGTAAAGAAAACTGAGTAGCTGATGCTTTAAGCAGAAGAAGACACATAGCTTCTATAATCTCAATTCATGCTAATTTTAAAGATTTAGTATTGCAAAGTTTATCTGGAGATGAATATTATGAGCAGGTGAAACAAGCTTTGCAATTAAACCCTAAGGATCCAAGATATGATGGATTCTATTTTGAGTCAGATGGATTGATGAGATTTAAGGGAAGAATCTATGTTCCTAATTCTGTAGAACTTAGAAACCTTGTTTGGAAGGAAGTTCATTATGCACCTTCTTCTGGACACCCAGGAGTAACGAAACTTTTAGCTGATGTCAAGTCGCTATATTTCTGGAAAGGAATCAAAGTGATGCTGTAAGGTTTGTAGCAAATTGTTTGGAGTGTCAGAGGGTGAAGGTAGAATACCAACATCTTGCTGGATTGTTATACCCACATGATATTCTAGAATGGAAATGAAAGGTCGTTAGTATGGATTTTGTTCAAGGGTTACCAATGTCTAAGAATAGGCATGATGTAATATTAGTTGTTGTAGATAAACTAACCAAGGTAGCACATTTCATACCTAGAAATTTGATAGATGGAGATCATATTTTGGCTCGAAAATTTGTGCAAGAAATATTCAGATTACATGGGTTACCTGAAAAGATTATATCCGATAGAGATGCTTGAATAACCTCTTGGTTTTGGCAAACTTTATTTTCAGCATTAGGGACTAAACTCAATGTGAGCACCACTTACCATCCTGAAACTGATGGACAAACAGAAAGGGTTAATCAGGTCTTAGAGGATCTTTTAAGAATGTATTGCATGGATCAGCAATACAGATGGGAGGAATATTTACCACTTGTTGAATTTGCCTATAACAATTCCTATCATTCTGCCATTAAGATGGCACCATTTGAAGCATTATATGGAAGGAAATGTAGAACTCCTATAAGCTGGGATAAGCTGGAAGATAGGATAAGCATTGGACCTGAAATGCTTGTAGATGTGGAAGGAAAAGTGAAAATGATTAGGAAGAGGTTGGTAGAAGCCAACGATAGGCAAAAAAGTTATACAGATCGCAAACGGGTGCCTAGACATTTCTCTATTGGTGAGAAAGTTCTTTTATGAGTGAAACCCCATAAAAGCTCAATCAAATTTGGTAAATCATCAAAGTTGGCTCCTTGATATGTCAGACCTTTTGAAGTTCTTGAGATTATCAATCCAGTGGTCTACAAAGTTGCTCTACCTCCAGTCTTGTCCAAAATGCATAATGTCTTTCATGTTTCATACCTAAAGAAATATTTTATAGGTAATGACCACATTCTTAAATGGAATTCTTTACAAATACAAGAACCATGAGTGGTTATGATGGAGCCACTCAAGGTGCTCGAAATGCGTAAACTTCGTTTACATAATCGAGAGGTTTTGCAATGCAAAATTCGGTGGAACCAATATGGCAAGGATAGCACCACTTGGGAAGACTATAATGACATATACCAAAGATTTCCTTATCTTTTCAAAAACATTAATGTTAAACTTTAAAAGTTTTTTTATGTTAAATTTTTCTTGGTAAACTCAATCATCAAGGACGATGATTCTATAGGGGAAAGATATGTAACATCCCCTTTTTGGATTCAATATTACTATTTACTTTTTCTTAAATAATATAGTTTTGTGGATATGTTTTAACATCATAGGAACTGATGATATGAATAGAGAAGACTAATTTTATGAAATTATGGAATCTACTTGATTATGATCAATTTGATGTTATGAATTAAAATGTCTTTTGATATGAAAATGAAATGATTTGAATAAATATATTTTGATCAGAACATTGGTACTCTGACCACAAATTGTATGTGAGATTGTCAATGATAGGTATAGATGGAACATATTTGCCAAGAAGAAAGAAGAAGAGAAAGTATCTTTGAGAAAGAGAGAATAGACTCTGGATTAACCATGGGTGCTTGCCACGGAAAATCAGGTAGACAAACCTAGATTCTTTGAGTTCGGGCTAAGTCATTTTTAGTCGAGATGTCGAGGTTTGCAAGAATAGCTCTTTGTTCTTTTGTAAGTCATCGTATTGAGTATGGGAAATCGACATCAGTGTTGTAATACTTTGTATAGTGTCGTCAATTATGAACGACTGATATATTAGCAGTCATGATATTTCCACAGTCCATGTTGATAGAATAGTAGTGCTTCTGGTAAAACTATGTGTATCTTTTGAGTTACTCTCTCTTCTTTTCTTCCTGATGATAGATCATTGAGTGTGATCCAAAATGTCGAGGCAAAAAAGCTACACATAGTTTTACCAAAAGCACTACTATTCGACTGATATATTGTTTATATGTATATACTAGCGGTCAAATTGTAAGTCGTGTCTTGTTTTT
Organism: Cunninghamia lanceolata; assembly: GCA_027924645.1. Taxonomy (NCBI): domain Eukaryota; kingdom Viridiplantae; phylum Streptophyta; class Pinopsida; order Cupressales; family Cupressaceae; genus Cunninghamia; species Cunninghamia lanceolata. Next base: position 2,077,024 of record BSBN01000193.1, on the reverse strand, counting down.
AGATCGGTGCAAAAGTCATAAAATTGTGTGAAAGTTGATCCCAAACCTTATTTTGCATTTGCGCTCAATTCGTCGTTATCGTCATAAAGCGTTACGAGCGTATGACGTAAACATCTCCTTGTGAAATTCGACGGATGTCGAATTGTTCTTTATTGGGCTATTATCGAACATTAAAAGGGTTTAAATAATGTTTTAAATCTAGAGACCATGGTGTGTAGTACCCTTGGTCGTATGGTCTTGGAATATGTAATATTGTTGTTAGTTATATTTAAGTGTCATTTTGAGATAATTCCTCTATTCTTTAAGTGATGTCGGTATTCAGGCAAAGGCTCAAAAGAGACACACTTAACCTCTTTCTAAGATGTCCTTTATTTCGAATAGTATTTTTGCCTTCTAGCTTAGGACCTCAAGTTAGTCATCGGTCTAACCTTTATTATAATGTTTTCTTTTGTTTATTCTGATAATGGTTATGAGTAGTGGGACGGGTTGTTAAATCTTGTAGCTGCCACCTCGCCAAGTTTGGAACACCATTATGGAGAATAATCGCAGACTGAGTGGAAGGTGAAATGATTTTTCTAGTAGTGGTCATGATAGGAGGAGGATGTTATGCATGTGGGCAGTGATCCTTATCGATAGGCATGGTTTTTGTGAGTGGGAGAGATGGTTATCCTTCACAGTAAGGTGAATGGGAGAGGGAGCTACAATTAGTTTTTTTTGGGAAGGAGAAAAACATAGAGAAGAAGTGGAAGGAGACCAAGTTTGGAGTGATGGTGAATGGCTAAGAAAGAACAATTTCATTGGTTAGTCTTCAATAGTTGCTGAGAATATCATTAGGTTTCCTTCATCCTTTCTCTGTGCGATCATGATTTCAGATATGATTATATTAGTAATGATTCTTCTTATAATATGATGGGACTTATTATTTGCTTAAAGATGCAAAGTATGTAATGTTACCCATTGAAACCCTGTTTGTTTCCGTCACCTTTCAACCACAAATGATGCTTGTCTCCTGCACCACACCATAGTTGAAATGCTTGCAATGTAAATTTATCGTGCTTAGATGCATCCTCGAAGGTTGAGTTTTACTGTACTATTGTATGTTTATCATAAGAGATTAAAATAAGTGTTTAGTGCATAGAAGACTGAGTGAAGTTGGTCAAGAACTAGCTCGCTATTATCACAGTCCGCAGTGGTAAAGCCTTCGATGACTTAGATTGAGTGCCCTTTTGGACAATCGAAAGCCATTGTATGGTTCTGTCAAAGTATAACAATCAGCTAAGTTTAAAAGTGAAAGAACTGTTTTATGATATCTGTCGACATAGGAGTAACAATGGTGCGATGTGTATGCCAAATCCTGCACGACTTCACAGTCGTTCTTATTTTGCTGAGTTTAGAATGGGTCGACCATGGTGAAATTATTAACCTAGCTGCAAATAATAACCAACTTTAGTCTTTTTATTTTAGTAAATAATTCTTTTGCTATTAAAGTATTTAAACCATTATGTTTTTGAGAGGAGACTTACAGTCAAACAAGTTAATAGAATGAAGATTTAGAGCAATGTAATGAGTCTTTTGTCAAGTATCTAGAATAGACTTACATGCAATTCTATTACTAGTAGAAACATCAAGATACGGTTTTCTAAATGCTTAGTTTGACAAAGTTTAAGCTATGTCGAAGATTTTGAGAGGTCAAAGTAGAATCTTTGAGTACTTAATTTGTTTTATCATAGGGTCTTCGAACAATGTATACTTTAAATTGGCTTTTAGTGAAACCTTTAGAAAACAAAAAAGATGAGTTAAATGACCACTCTTGGGTGGATAAATCAAGCAATGGGCTGACTTAGAGATCAATGTAATAACTTTTAGCATTATCCAAAAAAATGATATGCTAGGAAACCCTTCTTTTATCATGTAGATGGAGATGTTTCCATGAGTTTGTAGAGAGAGAGTAAACCTCAATGCCATGCACTAATGCATGATGAATTTCAAACACCTTGAGGTTATTGAGGTTGTTATATAGAACTTATAAATAGGTAACTGTAGGATTGTGATTAATTCGAGTCGAGTGGGGTGGGTGAACTTATTATTTGCATTGCTACAATGCTAATTATATTCAAATCCTTTGGCCAAGGTAATGCATGATCCTCAAGTGCATTGATAGTTCACTGTGACTGGATGGCGTAGCTTGTGGAGTTGTCATGCTTGACTAGAGGGTATCTAGGGGATTGCATGATAACAAGTCACGTAGGTCACAACACCATTACTTAGATGGCAAACACCATTGGTTATCCTATGCCTATCCTATTGAGTAGGGTAGGGCCACTTCTGGTTAGGAAGGAGTACGGGAGACAGACGATCTATGGTTGGAGGTTAAGCTCCTTAAAGATACTTTCTCTTCTTTATTCTTGAGGATTGTCGAGACTTGAATTTGGATGGTCGACAATCGAGATGCAGTGACATTGGTAAGTTCCTATTTTGGGTTTGTTCTAAGTAACTTTTAACAAAATATTGTTTAAATCTTATGGATGATTATTTCCTTTTGTTTAAGATATATATTCATGAATTATTGTAAGTCGATGGATGTTCTTTCTGGTTATAAGAATTGGAAACCAATTATCTTTTTGTTTTAAACTTAAAAAAAAATATTACCATTGGTTAAAACTTAGTTTTTAGGGTGAAAACTTAACTGGTTGTTACACCAAAATAACACCCAAGATAACTAAAATTAAAACAAAAACTAGAAACCATTTTTGGGTGACGTAGATTACATGTGCACTCGGGTGCTCCTGCATCAGACATGCCAGGTAGAATGTTTGTGAGCATAGGCTCATAAAAGTCGAGTTAAGCGATAGAGTCACCCTTTTAGATTGCAAGCAATCTATAAAGAACTCCATCACTATGATAGGTGCATAAGACCAATTCTTTTTACTCCTCTTCCATCATCTAGCTGGAACATTCACCATCTTCCTTCAACAAATTTGCACCCTCTTCCTCCTTCCTCTCATGGACTCATGTCCACCATGTACTGTCCTCCTCCACCAAATACTCCCTACTCTACTCTCCTCCTTTGTGCGATCCAACCCACCACAAACCAACCACCTCCACCAAATTCCACCTACAACCTCTACAAGCAAATATGCACTATCCATACACCAATTTGCAACTTCATCCTCTACTTTTATTTTTTGCAAATAAAGGTAAACCAAAATCAAAATTTTCCAAATTTACCTCATTCTCTTTCGCTGCTCCAACTTCTTCTTCTTCTTCTTCACTTTTTGCTGCAGCATTCATCTCCACACATCCATGGGCATATTTATCAAACCACTCTTCTTCTACTACCAAAATCTGTAACATTAAATCATCATTGTCTTCACCATTTGCTGCAACCTCTTTCTCAACTGCACTCTCATCCACTAAAGCTTTCACATCCTCCAAAAGACACCAGCCGCTACTGTAAATTCACTCTTTCCTCTTCTTCCATGCTTTCATCCAAACATACATCTGCATCCTCATGCTTATCTTCATCATGCTTGACCAATTCACCACACTGCCTTGCTTCCAATCTATCCACTCTCATGGTTCTATCAACCATCATCAAGGAGATATTCTTCTTTTCATACTACCTCCATCCATCCCATATAACAGGCTTCTTTCTCACAAAGATTTCCATCTCACTTGCTGCAATCTTCAACAATCCTCATCACACTTCATAATCTACAATTCTTCATGGCTCTTCAGCTCTCAAACGCTCAGGACTTCACAAACCTGCAACATTTTTCATATGAGCTCTCCTCTATCACCTTCTATCCTCTACTGACAAGTCTTGGTGGATCCTCTGCACTCTAAGGATTACTAGCTTCGATACCATATGGTGTAGAGGAAAAAACCCTCTTTGCCAAAAACCACTCACAAAACTCAAAATAAAATAAAGTCTCTATGTTTTCATAATTTCACAAACTCATACGCCGATAAGGGCATGGTTCAGTGGTTAAGTTGCTCGGTTGTAGTGGCGGCCACCAGAGTTCAAACCCCCATTGGGCCAATGAGATCGCAACGAGTTCACGAGTTTGAAGTGTTCTTGCTAGGGGATGAGGTCCCCCATGTTGTGGCCTCACCGGTTCATTTCTCCTGGCAAAAGCATTCACGTGCAGCCGGAGGGCGTATCACACCAGTGTTGCCAGTCACGTTAAAAAGTTTACCAGGTGCATTAAAAAAAAAATTTCACAAATTTCAATTTGACCTCTCTTTGCGACATTGCACTGACACTCACCAGTTCTTCATGCTCCTCTAGCAGCTTCCATGAACTCTCCTACCCTTGATTGTGGCATGTACATGTTCTCCTCTCAACACTACAGGATTTATTCATTACCTCAGACATCCAACCTCACTTCACGGTAGTCTACATGCTTCTGAAAGACAATGAATTCATCCTTTTATCTCCCTTCTTCCCCAGGTGGCTCCCAAAGTGGAACTTTTCCCTTCAGTCATTTTTCCCCCTCGCTAAAAAAACCCCTCTCTACAATTCTATTTCATTTGGCTTTTGTAATATCTGGATTACGAAAGGAGGCTACCACCGTGTTAAATATCTGGATTACTTTAAACAAAGTCGGTATAGGGCAGAAAGCGAGTTGGGTTCGGCCACTTCCTACACTCTTTGGCTCGCCAGGGACACTCTACACAAAAAATATGTGGCCCTGAAAATACATAAGAGTGCGCAGCATTATACTGCGATGGCCTTGAAGGAGATTGACATTCTCGTAGAAATATCACAAGGAAACCGAGATGGCACATCTGTGTGGTTAAATTGCTTGATCATTTCATGCACACTGGCCCAAATGGAGTCCATGTTTGCATGGTTTTTGAGCATACGGGAGACAATTTATTAGCGCTTATCGAGCATTATGGTTACAAGAGCATCCCCTTGAACATGGTAAAGGAAATTTGCTCTAGCGTTTTGGTAGGGCTTGACTATTTGCATCGCCAACATTCAATAATTCACACAGCTCTCAAGCCAGAAAACATTCTTCTGCCATTCATCATTGACCCCAAAGGATATCGCTGCAAGTCTGGTGCTCCACGTGTCTTTCCCCATTTTGATGTTAAATGCAAGATTGACGGTTTTGTTAATGCTTGCTGGACCCAAAAACACATATTAAGCCATATTCAAAGTTGTGGGGCTTACACATGTCCAGAGATTCTTGTTCTATCTGAATTCTCTACCTCAGCAGACATATGGTCTGTTGGGTGCATTGCATTTCAACTTGTCACAGGTAAATCTTTGTTTGATTCTCAGAATGGAGACAGTCTTGACATGGTTGGAGATCACCTGGCCCAAATGGTAGAGCTCCTTGGTGTCATCCCATCGTGTTGTAGGAGTCTCTTTGTACTCAGCTGTGTTGTGATCCAAGAGACAAAGGACACTATGTAGAACTACTAGCTTCTTTATACTAGAAGAGGCAAGCCTATTCCTCTTGATAGAGTGGATGAAGCTATACCTCTCAGTAGTTGAAGGAATAGCTACTTGTGATAGGACGTTGGTGGCAACGATGGAGTAGGGCTTCCATGTAGTCACCACAATCTATTTGGGTAAGCATATGCTGTCATGCCCGGATATTAAGGTATTGTTTAAATTAAAGATTTAAACATCATGATAAGACGGAAAGCCACTTTGAATGATAATCACGTATATAATCTTAAATAAATATAAATATCAATGAATATAAATATAGGATATTATATAAGAATCAAACATGATTATAAATATTAATAATTAATTATTATCATCATATAGATTATCATTATTATATTATAATAAATAAGAGTTAAATATTATAAATCAATTGTAAGAGGAGCAATATCCTCTAGCATACGGGCAACTTTATTTAAGGTAATCGCTGATTACCAAATCAGCTAATCACTATGATTGTTGACCAACAATCAGGTTGAAAGAAATAAACGTTTATGAGCTAGCGATTAAGAATAAAAGGCTTTCCCTTATGGTCGACGTGTCTTGGCGTCAAATTCAAATAAATAAACTTTGATATGAGGTAGCTGCCTGAATAGGAAGGTATCGTGCTATGAAGAGGAGGAGATCAATAAGTGATTAGTAACAAAGGTAATCGATCTCATAAACTAAGACAAACACAAATCGGTGCCAACAATGTAATGGTATTGCATTTGGTGGAGAGCTTTATACTCACTACTTCAATAGCGATGGTGGTTTGATAGCCATTCGGCAGTCAGAGTCTCGATCATTGATCAAAGTGCTCCGAGAGACCTCTCAGTTTCAGTTTCAGTATTCAGAACAAGATGGAGATGAATTTTGTAATTTTCTTCTTCCCCTCTTGAACTTTCTACCACATAAGCGACCCACTGCAGCACAGGCGCTTCTTCACCAATGGCTTAATACTGGACCTCGTCTTCTTCAACCTGCACTGTCATCTGCACAAATCCAGAAATGTGATGATGCCATTGCAGAAAAGAAGACATGAACACTTCAAGCAAAACGTGGAGAACTTCTACAGATGATTTATGATAACGGTAGCACTTGCAGCACTTCTTCTATTGAAAATATTTCAGCAACATTTTTTTCTCGTGTTAGTTGCCCTCTAAATTTTCAGTATACAGCAATAGGTGAATTGTGGTCAAGCACTGACTATTTAAGTGGGACCCACTAAACAGCCGTGCTTTGACTATAGTCTATAACACTTCTAATTTACATCCCCTAGAAGCATTTTACTACATTATTTTAGTTACATTATGCAATTTAAAGACTAGCTATTTGGAAGAAACGAGTTTTGGTTATCAAATAAAAATCTTATTATTAAGCTTGTGTGAAAGTACAGCAATACAGAAGTATATTTATACTGTGACTCTATTTTTCTGTTTCAATTTATTAGCATTTTCTATTGCCACTCTTAAATCTAGATACCATTGTCATGGCTCCTTTTTATCGTACCATGTCAGCACCCTCATTATATGGACACCAACATTTCTCACCAAAAAAAATAATTATTCATTCCATGTCAATGTTTTTGTATCTAAGATTATGTCATGGTTTTTTTTTATGAATATCCTATTTAATAGTACATATTCAAGAAAACCCTCATTATATGGACACCAACATTTCTCACCAAAAAAAATAATTATTCATTCCATGTCAATGTTTTTGTATCTAAGATTATGTCATGGTTTTTTTTTATGAATATCCTATTTAATAGTACATATTCAAAAAAAAGGGTGGTAAAAAGTCATACCCACCCAGTCACAGTCTCACAAGGCTAATAAAACATAAGTTCAGGTTCTAATGACAGAATAGAACAAAAGTCATAGTTTCAAAGGCAAGCAGAACATAATGTCCAATAAAATAAGACATAAAAAACCCTAAGCTGCACCACAGATAGACATGGGTCCTTATCATCAGGTTGCCCCCAAAATATCTGGAGATGACATCTTCAATAAGCTCCCATCCATCAAGACCAGCCTATCAGAGTATTTGTGTTTGCCCATGCACGTGGATTGCTAGATGCCTGTACCTTTTGATATAAAATCATAGGTGAAAAAATGATGACCTTAAACCAATTTAAGGGTTGTTTGTTCTGTTGGATTGTGACAACATTAAAATTAGAAAGAAAATAGATTTTATATTTTGGAAAGATAAGGGAATAAAAGCAAATCTTATCTTTGGAAATCTTTTAGAAAAATCTTATCCTTGAAATCTTTTGGAAAAGATAAAGATTTAAAACAAAAGATAAAACAAGAAAACAAAGCTTATTTTTTCTATGTTTAACACAAGATAAAGATATTATATATCTTGTTGCCTTGAAGGTTAAATTATGATTGTAATGAATTGTAATTCAAGAACAACAACTGTGTGAAGGTTGTAATCAATTTCTCTCAGCAATAAGAATACTGATACTTTGCCCCGTGGATATTTCCTTGGCATATTGTCAAGGTTTTACCACGTAAATTCTGTGTCTTGTTTATTATTCTATTTTCCATTTTGTTCTTCTATATTTTCTTTGCATCTAACTTGTGCTACGATTATTACAGTGTGGGTTTTATGTTTCCGTTAACTCAACAAGTGGTATCAAAGCAATTATTTTGTAGCATTTGTGTTAGGATTTGGTGTTTGTTTTGTAGCATCAGATGGAAAAGGTATCAAATGCAAGGTTTGAGGTGAAGAAATTCAATAGGAAGAATAATTTTAAGCTTTGGAAGCTCAAGATGCCTGATTTGTTAGTGCAACAAGGATTGCACAAAGCGTTGGTTGGAAAGTCAAAGAAATCTACAAATATGACTAATGAAGATTGGGAGGATCTTGATACAAGAACACTTAGCACAATTCAGTTCTGTTTAGCAAATAAAATTCTTTTTAATATTGTTGAAGAGGAAATGACATCAGGCTTATGGAGTAAAATGGAGAGTCTTTATATGACAAAGTCCTTAACAAATTGGATCTACTTGAAGATGCAGTTGTGTAGTTTGCAAATGAAGGAAGGTATAAAAATTGCTGATCATTTAAATATTTTCAATACTCTTATATGTCAATTAGCTAGTATGGGTGTAAAAGTTGAAGATGAAAATAAGACAGTTATGCTATTGTGTTCATTGCCCAAATCCTGGAATCACTTAGTCACTTCTATTAGCTTTAGCACAACTAACACCCTTGAATTTGATTTTGTTGTGGGAGCTTTGTTGCCTGAAGAGGTGCAGAGGAAATCTAACATAGAAACCTCCACATCAAAAGCAATTGTGGTTAGAGGTCGATCCACAGAAAAAGGGGGAAGATTCGAGAGGTACATCTAGATCTAAGTCAAAATACAAAAAAGGTAAGGGAAAATGTTGGTATTGCAATAAATCAGGGCATCTTAAGAAAGATTGTTGGAAGAGGAAAGAAGGCAATGGTAACTCCAAAAAGGAAGCAAATCTACTTGAGATAAGTTTAGGTACAGTTGATGAAGTTTTATCTGTTTGTAATTCTTTATAATATCATGAGGAATGGTTATTAGATTCTGGTGCTTCTAATCACATGTGTCCACATAAGAATTGGTTTTCTTCTTACCAAGCTATTGATGGCGGTGTTGTTCTTATGGGAAATAATGTTTCCTATAAGACTATTGGGATTGGGAGCATTAAAATTAAAATGTTTGATGGTGTTGCGAGAACATTAACAAAGGTAAGACATGTGCCTGAACTCAAAAATAACTTAATTTTCTTGGGAGTTTTGGATTCTGGAGGTTATAAATTTACAAGTCAAGGTAGATCAATGAAAGTGTCCAAGGGCATTTTGGTGGTCATGAAGGCTTCAAATATTAGAAACCTTTACAATCTAGAAGGGAGTATGGTAATAAATGAAGTGGTAGTGGTATCTGTGGAAGAAAATGAATCTACTAATTTATGGCATCAATGGTTAGGTCATATGAGTGAGAAAGGGCTGAACGTACTGTTAAACCATAAGTTACTCCCCAATTTAAAATCTCTAAATTTGAATTTTTGCAAGCATTGTATTTATGGGAAGCAATCTAGACAAAAGTTTAAAACAGGTAGCCATACAAGTAAGGGTATTCTAGATTATATTGATTCTGATGTTTGGGGACCATCCCCTACAGCTTCTTTTGGAGGATCATCATATTTTGTGACATTTATAGATGATTACTCTAGAGAGGTGTGGGTCTATATTCTTAAAAGAATGTGTTTAGTGAGTTTAAGTAGTTTAGATTTTTGGTTGAAAATAAAACTAGAAGATCAATCAAGTGTTTAAGAATAGATAATGGAGGTGAGTTCACATCTTAAGAATTTGAAAATTATTGTAAGGAAGCTAGGATCGAAAGGCATAAAACTACTATTCACACTCCTCAGCAAAATCGTATTGCTGAACACATGAATATGACTCTTCTAGAGAGAGCAAGGAGCATGATTAGTAATTCCAATTTGCAACAAGAGTTGTGGGTAGAAGCAGTCTCTATAGCTTGTTATTTGGTAAATCAGTCACCATGAGTTGCAATAGATTGTAAGATTCTTGAAGAGGTATGGACAGGTCATTCTTGTGATTATTCAAATCTAAATTTTTTTGGTTGTGATGCATATGCTCTTATTTCAAAAGATTAGTGCTCTAAATTATATAACAAGTCCTAGAAATATATCTTTGTTGGTTATGGTGATGGAATTAAGGGATATAGGATGTGGGATCCTACTACCCACAATGTCATTATTAGCAGAGATTTAATTTTTGATGAATCTTCTCTCATAAAATCAAATATTATAGAAGTTGATTTGAAATAGGAACAAGTACCTCAACATCAACAAGTTCAATTGGAAACTCATCCATCTATAGAAAATAGGGAGCACAAAGGAGCTTCCAAAGAAGAAGAACAGGATGCAAAATATCTACATGAAAATATGGAAATTCCACAACTAGATCTAAGGAGATCTACATGGGTCAAAAATTTACCTAAAATGTATGATGATTATGTTTCATCTATTTCTTTGATTTCTAATGATGGGGAACCTAGTTATTATCAGGAAGCAGTGGATGGTACTGAAAATACTAAATGGAAAATAGCAATGAAAGAAGAAATGGATACCTTGGAGAAGAATAGAACATGGGACCTAGTAGAACTTCCAAAGGGTAGGAAAGTTGTTGGTTGCAAACGAGTCTTTAAATTGAAGAAGGGTGTTGATAATAAAGTTGAAAGGTACAAAGCAAGACTAGTAGCAAAAGGGTATTCTCAGAAGGAAGGTATTGATTTTCATGAAATTTTTTCACCAGTTGTTAAGCTAGCTTCTATTTGGGTTGTTTTAGCACTTGTTTCTTTACTTGATCTTGAGGTGGAGCAATTAGATGTTAAAACAACAATTTTACATGGAGATTTGGATGAGGATATATAAATGGAACAACCATAAGGGTTTTCTCAAAATCGCAATAGGAAATTTGTTTGCAAACTCAAAAAGTCATTGTATGGCCTAAAGCAGTCTCCTAGGCAATGGTATAAGAAATTTGTTTCCTTCATGGTGGGCCAAAATTTTACAAGGATTGTGTATGACCATTGTGTTTACTTTACAAGTTTGGAAAATGGTTTATTCATTATCTTAATATTATATGTTGATGATATGCTTGTAGCAAGCAAAAGCATAGTTGAAATAGACAAGTTAAAGGCTCAGATGGCTAGGACTTTTGATAAGAAGGATCTAGGAGCAGCAAAACAAATTTTGGGCATGGAGATACACATAGACAGGGAACATGGTAAGATTTGGTTATCGCAGAAGAAGTATGTGGAGAAGATCTTCATGAGATTCAGTATGAAGAATGTGAAACCAATAAATATCCCTTTAGCTTCTCATTTTAAGCTTTCTTCAAGTTTATGTCCTAGTAATAAAGAAGAAAAGGATTATATGTCTTGTGTACCATATGCTAATGCAGTAGGAAGTTTAATGTATGCGATGGTATGTACAAGACCAGATATTTCACATGCAGTTGGTGATGTCAGTAGATACATGGCAAATCTAGGTAAAGAGCATTGGGCAATAGTGAAATGGATGCTTCGATATCTTAGAGGCAAAAGTTTTTATTGTATCACCTTTGGCAGTTGTAGTGGTTCAGTTTGTGGTTATGTTGATTCAAATTTTGTGAGTAATTTGGACAAAAGGAGATCTACATCAGGTTATGCCTTTACTCTTGCAGGAGGACCTATTTGTTAGATGTCAAAGATTCAATAAATAGTTGATTTATCCACTACTGAGGCAAAGATGGCTATCTCACATGCTTGCAAAGAGGCAATTTGGTTGAAGGGTCTTTTGGGTGAGTTTGGAAAAGTGCAGGACAGGGTGATTGTATTTTGTGATAGTCAAAGTGTTATACATCTAACTAAAAATCGAGCTTATCATAGTAGGACTAAGCATATTGCGGTTAAATACCATTTTGTAAGATAGGTTATTGATGAAGGTGGAGTAGCTCTTGATAAAGTTCATACACTAGAAAATTTTGCAAACATGTTAACAAAACTAGTATAGTTTGAGAAGTTGAAGTGGTGTTTGACTTCTCTTGGCTTGCAGAAAAGGTGATGAATGGGCATGGACAAGTATCAGGTAAATTGTTGTCAAGGTGGAGATTGTTGGATTGTGACAACATTAAAATTACAAAGAAAGTAGATTTTATATTTTGGAAAGATAAGGGAACAAAAGAAAATCTTATCTTTGGAAATATTTTGGAAAATCTTATCCTTGAAAACTTTTGGGAAAGATAAAGATTTAAAACAAAAGATAAAACAATAAAACAAAGCTTGTTTTTTTCTATGTTTAACATAGGATGAAGATATTATATATCTTGCTGCCTTGAAGGTTAAATTATGATTGTAATGAATTGTAATTCAAGAGTAGTAGTTTTAATCAATTCTTTCAGCAATAAGAATACCGACACTTGCCTCGTGGATGTTTCCTTGGCCTATTGTCAAGGTTTTACCACATAAATTTTGTGTCTTATTTATTCTTCTATTTTCTATTTTATTCTTCTATATTTTCTTTGCATCTAACTTGTGATGCAATTATTAGAGTTTGTAGGTTTTACATTTCCATTAACTCAACATTTTTGTATCATAGTTAATTATAATGTCTTCATTTATTATTTAAAATATGTGGCACAATTTTATGGAGAGAAAACGATAAGTAACAAATTATAGTAAGCAACGGAAAATTTTATGGTCCAGGAGAGAGTCATGGTTGTACATACTTCGAATCCCTGCTGTAGGTTGCAGTAAGTGACAAGAGATTTTATGGTGAAGGGTGTTTTAATGAAACCTATATTCCATAAACATTATTGGAAAATTTATCCCCAAAAAGCAAGCCATTGGGTATTCTCTATACATACCATATCATCATAATAACATAACATATCATGCATCATAGGACAACTATATCATCATAATAACATAATATACCATGCATTTGAGATATGAAGGCAACTGACTCATTATAGAAGCTGGGGAGAAGATTTCTAGTGAGTACATTTACTTTTTAGCAACTTTCAAATTTAAAGAAAATGGGAACAAGTACATTTCAACACCATTTGTAAAACAAAACCCTATAACACACCCATTTTTTCTTGCTTAAGGTATATATCTTCATGTGTGTAATGAACCAACAAGACAAAATATCTTGGACACATAAAAAAATTGTAAAAGTAGGAGAAATAGGACTTCTTTATTATCTTCATAGTGCCATTTCAAGGGGGCAACCTCCAACAGAGCATATACTCCAATTACAAATATTCCAAGATGCCTTTCGATTGGGAAGTCGTTACTATATATAGAGTTTTGCCAAAGGCAAATACTACCATCCTATGCGTGTGAGATAATTACTTCATTCTAACAACTATTGGAATGACTTACAAAGCATATGCATCCCTTTATTAAAACTATCTAAGGGTGAATTATAATGCATATGCACCCAACTACTAATAGCTAAGAGAAACTAGAATGGGGTAGACAACAGTGCCTCCCCCTTTGAAAAGATTTGACCTCAAAGATTGAGATGAGAAAATGTAGAGAGAATGCTAATAGATCCCCATGTGACATCTTAAGGTTGCAGGCCCTTCCATTAGAAAAGTAATTCCTCAATAGAATAATTGCATAGGTGCATGGTGCACTTGTCCAAAATTGCCTCAAGTTTCTAAAACTATTGAATCATCCTCATCCAAACTCAAGTATCTTTATTAATGACCATGTAGTAGTCCCAATCACCCTCTTGAGACAAGAAACATAAAAAACTAGGTGGATTAGAGAAGAAGTTAGAAGTGCTAGCTTTTATGCCACCTCATGTCACATCCAACATTTTACATTTAATAAGAAGAAATAATTATCATGATTGATTTTATGTTTTATTGAGATTTCTATGGATGATAATCATATTTCCCTTATTGATTTAAGCATTATATACCTACAACATGAGTTAAGATGATATTAAGTATGGTATTATTTTGTTACTTTGGTAAGGAAAAGTTTGACTTGTATTTACAATGTTATTAATTTATCTATTATCATTTATCTCAAACTAACTTTTGTCTATTGACTTGAGGTGGATGCAGGATGGTTATTCTAACCCTCACAATTGCTAGAGGGACGGCATGATATGAGAGAGGGACATAGATTGTGACAATATATGGATGTCTCGAACCTATTGAAAACCATCACACTTGGAGTAGCTTATATCTTGATAGTTTGATGACTCTATAGGCATTATAGAGGTGTTAGGTACATTCCTAAGTGTGCACAATAGATGATTAATTAGTTAATTAATCAAGATAATAAATAGTAAATAGTAAATAAATGATTACATAGTTATTTATTTATAAAGATGTTGGAAATTAATTTATTTAATTATCAAGTAAGGATATTCTTAGAGATAAGATTATAAAATAAAGCACTTTCTTTAATTATAGAGAATTGATTTATTTCATATTGGAAATTGATTTAATTAATTATCTATTAAGAGGATATTCTCAAGATAAGAATATAAAATAAAACACTTTCTTTAATTATGGAGATTTATTTTATTTAATTTAGAATTAAATTAATATATATTTCTCAATTGATGGATAGCTAACCGTTTTGATGAATAGGCAACTAATTTGGTGATAAGTATAGTTCCGCTTATTTTGGCTATTTTTGGTATTATGTATTTTGTTTTATTTTAGCATGTTTTATTTTGGTCTTTGGAAAATAAATATTAAGTGTCAATATGTTTTGAGGGGAGGGGAAGCTAGGGTTTTGGTTGCAATATGGATTTGTGTATAATTACATTATTTGTGTTGATATAAATACACAGAATGTGTGGGGCTAGGTTTACCTGTCTATCTTGTTGATGTGCTTGAGTATCTTATAGCTAATGTGTGTTTTTGAATTTATTTATTTTTTCTTCTAAAATTTTATGTAAAGACCTTACACGATCTTTAATTAGATTATCTCAAAATTTCACTACAATTTTTTTTGTTTAATATTTCATTATAATTTTATATGAATACTTAGGCATGATACATTTGTTAATATAGAACAGGAAACTCAACTATCCAAATGGGATAGGCAATACATCTATTAATACAAGACATACAATAAAGATTTTCTCTAGTAGATATGGTTGTGCCCTGCACAAACATCTTAGTTTGTCAAATGGAGACCCCCTCTTTTGCTTTCGAATGGAGTCTCAACCTTTCCTCCTTATGATGAGAAAGTGAAATGGTGCTTAGAATGCAAGATTTGTTCCAAATTTGGGCATTTGTCATGATTTGGGTCTGCTCGGTGCTTTTCATGATTGATTTTGAAAGAGTTTTGATTACTGTCATGCATGAAAAATGGGTTTTTGTAATGTTTCTGCTAAAAATGAGGTTCACTTGATATAGTGCTAATTTTTTTTGTTGTAGGATGTATCCTATTGGGACTCCTATTTTCCATGCCTCAAAATTGCAAAATCATGTCAAATTATGTAAAATTTTACTAAGGGGTTCACCCTGATGCATGTTGTTGATCCCCTGAACTTGGCTAAGTCTGAAACCCTGAAACCCTAAAACCCTAAAAAATTTGTTAGGTCTGAAATCTAATGGATCTTCCAAATTCTAGAATTTGCAATTTAACTCCTATGGATTTGAAACCTATCTCAAACATCCTGACAATATATTTTAAAATATTTTAAAGTATAAGATACTTAAAATATATTTTAAAATATATTGTCCTAAGGGAATTTCAAGACCTAGCAGGAATTTCACCTCTCACAGGATATTGTGCTAAAAACCCTCATCATAGGACATTGCACAAAAAACCCGTCATAGGACATTGTGCTAAAAACCCTTGTCATAGGACATTACGCTGAAAACCTGTCTTGGGATATAGCGCTAATTACAAGTGGCACAGGATATATCTTGTGAGGCTAATTTTACCTGCTTATCATGTGACACTTATTTCCTCCACCCATCCTGTGACATCTTCTTGCAAGATTTTTGCCTCCTCTAGGAGATTTGAGGAATTTCACCTTCTACAAGATATGTCCAATGACCCCCTTCTAACCCACGTCTAGTGACCCCCCAAAATCTTGATTTTTGCCAAAAGGGGTGTAAAAATATAAAATGATTTTTTCCTACTAGATCTAGATGGGTACATAAATGTTTTAGGTCACCATAAATGTGAAATAGGTAGTTGAAAATGATGAATTTAATGGAAACAAAATTGGCATTGAACTATCCTTGATTGATCCATGACTACAAAGGGATGTATATTTTATTTATCTTGACTGAAAATGATTTTTTTGTGATGAAATTCATGCTTGGAATTATGGATTGCAAGTCTTAGAGGATGAAGTACAAAGGAACTAGCTGGACCCACCATGAAGGATGAAAACTCAGAGATACCTTGCTGGCCTGGACATGAAGAATCACCATTTTATCAACCCAACCACTATTGTATCTGCAAGAGGAAGACAATATGATGTCAAAGGTGATGGAGATAAAATCTAAATGCTGGAAGACATAAGAAAGCATACCTCATCATTATTGTTCCTACAGAGCCTGTTTAATGTTCAGGACCTATTCACAACTATTCCAACTGTCCAATCATCAAATGCTAAACCTAGCATGCCTCCAACTGGAGTATATTTTCAAAAAATGTGCCACATACCTCCCTTGACTAGTCAACTCATTGTAAAAGAGTTTTTCCTTACTTGACAACTCAAAAAGTTACTATTTTATCCTATTCTCATGAGTAGAAAAGTTGAATTTTCATGTTTTTCCTATAGGACAAAGTCAAATCCAAGATTGTAAGTATCAATCAACCAAATTAGATGTTGTCAAATCTAGACCCTTGGTCTTGGTTTAATCCTTATTGTCCATTGAAAAACTCACTATGCTTGCCTCTCTATATAAATGCAACTTCTGTCATTATAAAAGGGTATGAAAGGACTGAAAAGAAAAGAATTGTTGAAACTCTACCATTTTTTGAATCAATGTAAATAGAATTTCATTTGTTGCTATCATATGAGTTCATTGTATTGCTTGGATATGGTTCTCATGGTTCTTCTTCACCTTTTCAAGGAGTTATTCAGTTGCATTTATGGTTAATTATTTAGATATTTGATGGATTTCTTGTCCGTACCATTAATGGCTTGCTGATTGTATGTCATTGTGCATGGTTAGTTTGGACACATTTATATGAGCTATGTTTGAATATGTGAGTTCATTCAATTGTGTCATAAATTGTGTGTTGGATGAACCCTTATGTTTCTTTAGAAGATTGCATAGTCTCTGTAGCATTGTGCGTTGCCTAGTTAAGAAGATATTTGTTTATTGCTGGGAATTTGTCTATCTATTTGTTAATCATTCCTGTAGCTATCTATAGGATCTCTCTATCCATTCTCTTTCCTCCTTTTCTTTTGCATTTACTTTATCAAATCTTGTTAGATTAGGTTTCATAAACTTGCACAATGTTTAAATAGAATTTATATTTAGTGACTGCAAGTTTACAGATTGCATGTTATAGGTTGAAACAACATACCATGTGGCAATCTAATTATATATCAGTTCATCTATGCATTGTCAAATCAGATAACTGATAAATCTATGTATAATCAAACCCTAATGCACTATAGTCCATCTAGATTGCATGTAAGTCCACTTGACTAGAACAATAAGTACATATCCATTGAACTATCCTGCAAGTCAAGACCTAACGTTAGAAACCT
This sequence comes from Cunninghamia lanceolata, assembly GCA_027924645.1. Lineage (NCBI taxonomy): Eukaryota > Viridiplantae > Streptophyta > Pinopsida > Cupressales > Cupressaceae > Cunninghamia > Cunninghamia lanceolata. The sequence goes on along the minus strand of BSBN01000193.1, from coordinate 2,059,306 downwards.
TAGGGCATTCTTGTTCTCAATTCTTTGGGATATGATTCCTTTCAAGAGAGGTGAGATATCCTATATCTTACTTGCTCTCCCTATTGAAGATGAACTAAGGTCATCATCTATCAAGACTATGAAGTTATTATACTTGCACCCTACCTCAAAATTTTATCTTAAGCCTTGAGGATATAAAAGTTCACATGAAACACATTTGAGCATGAATGCTTATTCCATTAATTGAGTTTATTATATTAGAAAGTGCAAGTTGGTTAGTCAAATAAATGACTCACCAAAGTAGACATGAAAATGTAAACCTGAAAACCTTATTCATTTACCCAGGGCTTTCTACATACCCATATCTATAGGATCAAGATGTAATATATGTAGTTCTCGTTAAGTTTTATGTTGGTTGTAAATTATATAAGTGGGTACATAACCCTTTCTAAGGCCTAGACAGTTCCTCTTAGATTGCTACCCACTAAGGGAATCATTTAACTTAATAATAATTCATGTTCATCTATGTTGATGTTTTTGTTTGTGTTAAAACACATCCTTGTTTTATGTGAAAGAATTTAAAAAAAAATGTTTTGTATGTCAAACTCTTATGTTTGTGCCAAATATTTATTTTAAAACTGAGGATCTCCTGTTCACTTAAAGTATTATTAAACACACTAAGGTGTCCTTGTTTCTCCTTGATGATAGATAGGAATGATGCCACAAATGCCATTATTGTAGCTATGTTAGGCTATATATGCAACAATTCAATCATGATGGCTTGACTCGAGGCAAAAATCCCCAAGTTTAATAGAGAAGAGATTTAATGATATGTCAAATTGAAACAAACCATATACCAAAATAACAATATATTAGAAAAGACTTAACTATAATAGTATCATTTGCATAGTTTGTGACTTGGGTCCCTAAAAATTAAATATCCAAAACCATCCAAATCTAAAATGAAACCACCACATTGCTACCCTAATACATCATATGCGTGGAAAGTGTAGCTATGAAACTGTCACATCCCTAATTTTTTACTATACTTTACTTTTTAATTGCACATAATTAGTAGATAAAATTGCATCATTTAATGATTTGACATTTAGTGAAAATGTTAGGAAAAATTGATGATTTCATAAGTATATGTTTGTTTAGTAGAAAAAAGGGGTTCCAATTTCAAGGGTAAATCCTCCTTTCACACCAACATTCAAGGACATAAATCAAGTGAAGCTACAATATCTTGCATGAGGGCTCTACTATAGATTTAGCATCCCTTAGAATGAAGAGGAAACTTGGAATTTTCTAACTAATTGATTAATTAAAGTCCAATTATGCTTAAAACCCTAATTTGATAAAATCATTAACAAACAAACAAAACTCAACAAATGATCACACAGAGATATTAAATGACAATTAGATACATACCAAATTTTTAGATTCTGTATCTAGAAAAGTTGAGGACTAATGAAAGGGCACCCGAGTCCAATGTACCAGTTTGAGTCGAGATCTCTAAAGATTGTTTGTAACTTGTTTCTTCTATTCTGGGGATTTTTTTTTGGGATTTGGAGGACTAATGAGCAGGTGTGCAAGTCCAAGTCCTACTTTTTTGCTTTGCTCTATAATTCTGACACTCTGTTATGCCTCCCTGCAACTCCACTTCTTCCACTTCTACAACCTATAACCTACACTCATAGAAAAGGGGGTTGGGGGTAATGGTGTTTAGAAGCTTGCCTCAGTTAAGCCCCAAAGAGACATTCAAGTCTTTCAAACACAATTGTCAAATAGAGAATGCATATCCCTATGAGATAGAGGCAAAAACCAAATGATAAATGATTGAAAACACAAATAAATGTCACCTCAAAGGTGTATCTCGTATATAGATGAAAATCCTTCACATCATGAGAAGATGAAGCTAAATCTACATAACAAACACAATAACAAGACAAGTCTACTCTGCAACAATGAATATCTTGAATGCTCTAAAATCACAAGTGCAACAAAAGTTCATAATCATCTTTTCTAGTTTACAAATGAAACCCTAAACATGCTTATATATGCAACTAAACACATTCTCGTTGAGAATTTCATAATTCAAACTTAAGGTGATGGCATAGGACCTAATTAACTGTCACATAACCGACACTTGAATTTAGGTCCTAGCCTAAAATAGGGTAGGACAAGGGCACGGGTTCCCAAGTCCTCCCTCCCTATTTCAATCAAGACATGTAACAATAGCACCCCTATGTCCTAATTGTCATAAAACTTAGGGGCTTTCTCATCAGGAGTCAACATGAATATGCAAGGTGAGCAAAATTCTTTCTGAAGGACCCATGAGCTAAACATAGGAGGGAAAAGGTCCTAGGGAGACATTTTTTGATGTAACATTTAGCCCCCACTTTAGTGTTTGCATGAACACAAGGCTCATACATGCATTAAAGTATGGCCAACAAACACATCAAACATGTCAGGCACTTAAAGCTAATGTATACACAAATTTTGAGAACTATTTCTAGCCCCCAGTCTCAGATAGACATTAGAGAAGACACATCATAGTCATGCCAAACACAATGAAGATAGTAACAAGCACACAAAACATAGAGAAGATAGTAATAGTCACACAAAACATGAAGAAGCCAGCATTGAAGACATGCAAAACATAATGAATATAGTGAATGCAATGATTATTTGTTTTTCATTTTCTCATATATGAATGTAAATGCAAGTACATGGAAAGTAAACACACCAGCCAAAATGTAGGAGGGACTCATTGCCACATGTCTTTAGACTGCATATGGGGAAATAGACATGCAATACAAATCTTAGAGTGTAGGAGGGGTTCATCATCACATGTCTTTAGACTATACTTGAGAACAAACATGCCATACAAATCCCAAAGCATAGGAGTGACTCATTACCACACATCTTTAGACTATGCTTGGGAACAAACACACCATACAAAAAGGAAAACACACATGGAAGATGCAATGAAAACACAACAAATAAGTGACAGAAGGATCCTATTGCTAGGTTCACCACCATCTTAGGCATATTATAAGCACACTTGATGGTTCAGCTTCACCACAACAACTACCAAAGACATGCTTAATGGAGGATACACCAACCTCGCATGCTTGGAGGACTTTTAGAATAAAAATGATGTGCACAACTCAAGAGATACACCAACCCTACCTCCACATAGGGCTTAAAATAAAATGATATGCATGATATCCCATCTCCGCAGAGGGCTTAATGATTGTAATATAGAATAAAGATGTGCACCCACCCAGAGAGACAACATCTCACCTCCACAGAGGGCTTACAAACATGCTTTATCAATATCAAAATCATCAAATAGCTTACCTTATATATACTCCCACCTTAATTTTGTTTATATCATGTACCAATATCAAGCACGTTAAGGTAGAGAGAAAACACACAAGGGAACAGGAGTTTCTGCAAAGCCCATGCCCCAGAAGTGACATGTACTTTATGGTCACCAAATGTTCCCACAAATACACAATTTCCTGCTTGAAAAGGTGTTAGAAACCACATAATCATGATAAAAAACAATGCATGTAATCGTTCACATAGAGAGCCGAGGTTATACTACAGATTCAAAGACCATGTATAACCATGGGGCTATATCACAGAAATCTTAAAAACTGAGTGTAACCAAGGTGAGATTCAAAGATAAACAAAGTACACAGAGTAGATGTATTGTTATGGTTTGTTAATATGATAAAGCAACATCAAAATATCACACGGAGTGATTCTACTAGCTAAGAGTTGGATAATATATATCAACCCCATCATCATGTATGGACTAGGTTCATTTTTTCTTACTTGCTGAAGGGACATGTGGTCCTTATCAGTATTATTTGTTTTCCGTCATCCGTTGGCTAGATATAACCACTAGAAGAAGGTAAACAATAAATCAAGAGAGGAGAACAAGTGCGTTAGGTTTGTCACATAAGAAGGTGCCCCCAGGTCACCAACCACAATGCTATGCCCCTAAGACACAACACACAATAATAAAAATAGAGGACAGGTAATATAGAAGAATGATGATACAAATAGAAGAAGGCTCACAATAGAGGTAGTCTCCTAGTATCCTTGACCTTACAAGAGTATCAAGGGTCATCCAAGGAGGTCTAAACAACACATAACACATCATAAGGGGAACATAATGTGGAGGTAAATGGTTAGAAATACTTACCTGTAGAAACAACCAGACTAGTGGTTGTCCTAGATCTTGATCTTTACTTTGATGGTTAAAGCTTTATGTCCTATTGTTTCTTCTTGTTGAATAGTGTTATGTACATTGTTCTTAGGATTGACTCTTATGATATTCAGGAATTGTGGAGCAGGAGCTTTACAAATTCCCATTTCAGTCGATTAAGGTTATGAAGGAACCCTAAAAGTGCCTATTTCAGTTCGTATATAGGGTGTTGGAATACCTAGGGTGTGAGGAATAGTTTGTTCTTGAATGTTTTGTGAGTTTTCATTATTTTCCAAGGTATGTGAGGGTTTAGGTAAAGGTGTATGATCTATTTCTTTGTTTAAGATGTACTTAAGAAGTGTTTGAACATCAGTTGGTAAATTTTTAGTTTTAATAGGTTGAAGTAAATATTCACAAAGGGAACCCACATCATCTAATGCTTCATCCTAGCCAGGGAGAGCAGGATGGGATGACAGATTATTGTTAAGGAATGTGTTAATGATCTCTTCTTGTGCCAAGATATCATAACCATGTGGGGTTATGTTGGTACAAGTGGTTTTACTAGATAAATCATTTAGGGCTATGTCAGGCTCATAGGTCTCAGAAAGAATGTCCATTATGCCGTCACGAAATGAAGGGAAGGAGAGAGGGACATTGTCACCATTACTTTATTCTTGATTGCTTTCCAGAATGAAATTAGTGAAATTTTCCAAGATTGAAGGGAAAACACCCACAATAGTAACAAAGCTTTCCAAATAGGCTATTGTTCAAAGAATATCACAGGGAGTGCTTATAGTCATGTCAACACCATAGATGTATGCTATTCAGTGCAAGACTTGAGGATATTTATTAGTGAATTTGCAAAAATTATCAACATTTACAATGTACTCAAATAAATCTTCCAAATATTAATTACAAGAAGAATACATGATATATGTAATAAAATGAATGCAAAACTATGTATGAATGTGACCTAAAATGCTTGGTTTTTCAAAAAAATTCAATGCAAATGAGTAAAAGAAGAGATGTTTTGAAGAATTTTATGAGGGGAATAAAATAATAAGCTATATATCAGCCCAATAATGCAATAATATCCTTCACAACATGCCTATAGTGCAATTATAGAGAGACGATAAGGCCAAATCTAGTGAAAATGCAAGTTTTTCAAACCCTAGATATGAAATTTTACAAGAAAGAAACTATAATGAAACACTATAGTTATAAATAAGACCTAAATGAGTGTTTCAAATAGTAGTAAAATCTAAAACAAGATTTTAACTACAAACCCTAGCTAATGCAAAACTAGGTTTTTATGAAAAATACACAATTTCAAGTAATTTTTAGCAACTTAAACATGAAAATGCAATATAAATGAGTAATAAATGATGAATTTATATAATTGAAATCAGATCTAATGAAAATAATAGAAATTAAATGAAATTAAATTCAAATTAATTCAAATTATTTGAAAATGCAAGCCAAAAATGCAATTTTTTTTTTTCAAATTTTTTAATTTTTTGTAAATTTTCAAATGCAATAAGAAAACAATGAATGAAATGAATGAAAATATGAAGTAAAAAACTTAGAAAGTTGCAAAATTCAAATAAACAAGGGTTCACCAAAATCTTCAAGTGTAAAAATGAGGGGTTTTAATTTCAAGGGTAAATCATCCTTTCACACCAACATTCAAGGACATAAATTGAGTGAAGCCACAATCTCTTACAAGAGGGCTCTGATACAGATTTAGTGTCCCTTAGAATGAAGAGGAAACTTAGAATTTGCTAACTAATTATTCTTTAAAGTCCAATTATGTTTAAAACCCTAATTTCATAAAATCGTAAACAAACAAATGTAACTCGACAAATGCTTGCACACAGAGATATCAAGTGACAATTAGATACATACTTGATTTCAAGATTCTATATCTAGAAAAGTTGAGGACTAATGAGTCGGTACCCAAGTCCAATGTACCAGTTTCTATCGGGATCTCTGAAGATTATCTACAATGTGTTTTTGTTGTTCTAGGGATTTCAGTGTTTTAAGATCTGGAGGACTAATGATTGGGTGCACAAGTCTAGGTCTTGTGTTTCTTCTTTATTCCATAATTCTGACACTCTATTATGTGTCCTTGCAACTCCATTTCTGCTACTTCTGTAACCTGTAACCTGCAATCACAGAAAAGGGGGTTGGGGTTGTGGTGTTTAGAGAATTGCCTTAGTCAAGCCCCAGAGAGACATTCAAGTCTTTTGAACATCATTGTCAGATACAGATTGTGTATCCCTATAGTATAGAGGCAAAAACCAAATGATAAATGATTAAAAACATAAATAAATGTCACCTTAGAGGTGTAGCTCGCATATAGATGAAAATCCTTCACATCATGAAAAGATGAAGCTAAATCTGCATAACAAACACAATAACAAGACAAGTCTGCTCTGCAACAATGAATATCTTAAATGCTCTAAAATCACAAGTGTGCCAAAAGTTCATAATCATATTCACTAGTTTACAAATGAAACCCTAAACATGCTTATATGCAACTAAACACATTCCCTCTAAGAATTTTGTAATTCAAACTTAAGGTGTCAGCATAGGACCTAATTAATGGTCACATAACCAACACTTGAATTTAGTGTTGTAAGTATGGGCCTAACTGGTGTTTTCATTGATGTCAACATACTCCTATAGCATTGATGATGAGGATTGGATGAGTTGTATGCTGAGGATATTGAGAAAATTAGTCCTATCAGGAACAGAGAAGAACAGTGAAGATAGTGAGGTAAAGATCCCAGCTAAGATTTAGATCAGAGGATGCACATCAAAGGGTTTGTAGATATGTGTCTTAAAATGATCCAGTAAAGATTTGAGAGGTCCACATGAAGATCTAAAGGAGTTATAGCCACTTGAGTAAAACTAGTTCTGGTAGATGTTCAGAGGTGATAGAGTGTCACAGATAGGTCTGGTGAGATCCGGAAATGCAATATCTTGTTCTGTGGATTTGGTGGAGTGTTTAGGAAGTCAATGTTAATTGACAACTCAATTGGTTCATGGTCTAGAGGTCTGCAAGCATCTATTCCAATATGACAGTGATGACAGACTGTGTTCTTGAGCTTCTGAATGAAGAAGAGAAAGATTTTAGTAAGCAGAAGTAGAGTGGATGTTCTTGGTGATTCTAGCAAGCTTGTGGAGGTCTTTGGATTGTGTCCAGTTCATGTTGGTGGTCCACATTGAAGATTGAGCTTGTAATTGAAGAATTACTTCTAGATGATGATGTTCTTACTAAGTTTGGCCAGCTAGATGATTTACACATCCTGCGGATGATCTTGAAGATGTTCTGTGAAGAATAGGGTGTTCCTAAAGGAAGATTGAAGTCTCAGATCTATGTGGCCAACAACGTGTTGATCCATGTGAAGTCGTTTTGTAATTAGTCATGTTGTATTTATGTATTTACTCTGTAATATATGCCGACTTGGATGATTAACCTAAAGTCAAATGTCTTGTATAAATAAGAGGTTGTGAAGTCATTTAAAAGGTATCTGGCAGAGATGAGTGTGTGGTAGAGAGGAGCAAAGTGAAAAAGTAGAGCAGAATTACTTGGCTTAAATGGAACTGACTCAAGCATGGTGAAGATGATATTCTTCAGTTCAAGTATGTAATATTTATTATTCTGTAGACAGTGTGTCTCCTATAGGTAGTGGGCCTCTTGTGAGCAGTGTGATCAGGCAATGAGCCCTAATTGGCATGTGCCATTTGTTCTTCTTACTCTTTTAACAGAGAATACAATCTTGGGTTAGTCACCCCGTGGTTTTTCTCTTAACTGGGTTTTCCACATTAAAATCTTGGTGTCATATGTGTTGATGTGTTTCTACTCTTGAATTATTGCATGATTGATTTATTATTATGCTATTGAATTACAAAGAGAATTCAAGTGATTAATAAGAAGTAAATTTTGGAACAACTGATTCAGCCCCCCTCTTAGTTGTTTGTCTTGAATCTAACAATTGGTTTCAGAGATAAGTTTGTCTAAAAGGAGCTTAACCACTTGAGGAGATCTAGGATGTCGTCCTACAAGAAGGATAGTCTAAGGTTTGATGGAACCAATTTCACTCTTTGAAAAAATTGCAAGGAATGTCACTTGCAATGAATGGGAATGTGATATTGGGTCATGGCTTCAAAGAAGTATGTTCCTCCACAGAATGGTCCGAGTACCGTAGATGAAATCAGAGATGCTGAAAACAATTTTTGGACTAAAGAAGCACTTCTAAGTGCATTATCTGATTCAGAGCTGACAAATGTTATTTATCTAAAAACTACATATGAGATTAGGCAAAAATTAGAACTACTACATGAAGGAGACAAGTATGTTAAATGTGCCAAGCTACAAAGTCTGAAAGGAAAATTTGAAAATCTGAAGATGAGAGAAGATGAAAATATCAAGTTACATTTATGCCAAGAGTAAATGAGCTTGTTTGTGGCATTAGATGTGCTAGGGGAATCTTGGATGAAGATGAGATTGTTGCCAAAGTTCTCAGATCCCTTCCTAATTCTTATAAGTACAAGGTTGCTTCTATTGAAGAATTCGGATCTTTTCCAAATATCACAAGAGATCAATTGGTTGGAAAATTGGCTGCATTTGAATTGGCCGAGTTTGGAGATGTACCCCCCAAGACTAAATCTGCATTCAAAGCCAGTGCCTCTGTAAAAGGAAAACAAAAGTTTGATCTAGGAGAGAACTCTTCAAACTATCACGGTATGAAAAAGTAAGAAAAGATTTAGAAGAAGATGAAGCAAAAACTGCTCAACTTGAAGCCCTTATTGCAAAAAGAATGCCAAGAGGATCCGGTAAGTATGAATGGAAATTGCCTTTTAAATGTTTTAAATGCAATAAGATTGGTCACTTTGCCTCAATATGTCCGGAAAGATTTTCAAGACCAAATCCTAATAGATCAAGATTCCAAAAGAAATGTTACTATGTTCATGAAGATGATGATGATGAAGGAGTAACAGATGATGAATCAGAAACATGAAACAAATCCGGAAGTGACTGGGTGTTTATTGCCATCAAGGAAGAAGATCCAATGCCCTCTAAATCTGTCAATCATAAAATGGTAGAAAGAGCTCTGGCTTCCCAAGTTGAAGAAAAGGATGATTGGGTCATTGACAGTGGATGCTCCCACCATATGACAAGTAATAAAAATAAGTTCATAGATTTGGAAAGATATGAAGGAGGAGTTGTAAAATTTGGTGATAATTCTGCTGGCAAGATCAGAGGTAGAGGAACTATTTCTTTTGATGGAAAGAACAAAATTGGTAATATTCTGTATGTTGAAGGTCTGAAGCACAATCTTCTTAGAGTTGGACAATTGGTGGACAAAGGCTATGATCTTAGACTCAAAAATGGAAAATGTAAGATCTTTGAAAGTTCCAAAATAGAGATTGCGTTTGGTACTCAAACAAAAGGTAATATCTTCCACTTGGTTGGTACTAGCAAAAGTTGTTTATTTGTTCAAATTGATTAGAGTTGGTTATGCCATAGGAGAATGTGTCATGTGAATTTTGATAACATCATCAAGATAAGCAATACTCAAGCTATAAGAGATCTTCCAAGATTGGTGAAACCTACTAATAGTTTGTGTAAAGAATGTTAGTTGGGTAAGTAGAGCAGAGTATCATTCAAAAGTAAGGAACAGTCTTCTACCAGATTATTGGACTTAGTTCATACTGATCTATGTGGTCCAACAAGAATCAGGAGTATGCAAGGTGATAGATACTTCATGTTATTAATTGATGATCATTCCTAGATGATGTGGGTGACTTTTCTGAAAGAGAAATCAGAGGCTCTTGAGAAATTCAAAATATTCAAGGCTATGGTAGCGAATGAAATTGGATTGAACATAAAATGCCTGAGGTCTGATAGAGGTGGAGAATTCACATTCGGTGAGTTCATAGAATTCTATGAGAAACATGGGATAAAAAGATAGTTGTCTACTCCAAGGACTCCATAGCAGAATGGAGTAGTCGAGAAAAAGAACCAAACCATCTAGGAAGCATGTAGAACCATGATGATGGAAGAAAATGTTCCTCAGATCTACTGGAGAGAAGTTGTTAGCACTGCAGTCTATACTCTTAATTGAGTACAAATCAGAAGCAATACCGGTAAGACTCCTTATGAACTCTGGTTTGGCATAACTCCCACTATGAAGTATTTCAGAGTCTTTGGTAGCAAATGTTAAATTAAAAGAAATGAAGATCTAGGAAAATTTGATGCTAGAAGTGATGAAGGAATATTCTTGGGTTATTCTACTCAAAGCAAAGCATATCGATGTTATAACAAGAGATTGAGAAAGATTATAGAAAGTACAAATGTGAAGGTTGATGAAGGTATTGAAAAACCCTCAAGGTTTTATGAATATGACGAAGATGATCAGAATGATGTTTTGGTCCAAGGAGTCCAAGTCCCTTCTGAAATTCAAATCTAGATTGATTCAGTGAATCAGGAAGAAGAGATCAGTTTGAATGAACCTATTCAAGAAATAGAAGTGCAAGAAATTCCCAAAGTTCCCAGGTATGTTAGACTGAATCACTTTGAAGATTAGATCATAGGTAATAAAAGCAAAGGTGTTCAAACAAGAAAAAATATTGCTCAAGATTCAAAAGAGTAGTGTCTGATTTCAAAGATTGAACCAAAGACAGTGAATGAAGCATGCAATGATGAAAATTGGACTAAAGCAATGGAGGAAGAGTTGATGCAAATTAAGAAAAATCACACTTGGGATCATGTTCCCAGACTGAAAAGCAAGAATGTGATTGGAACCAAATGGGTCTTCTAGAATAAACTAAATGAAGATGGTGAAGTAGTTAGAAAAAAAGCTAGATTAGTCTACAAGGGTTACTCTCAAGTAGAAGGAGTTGATTTTAAAGAAACTTTTTCTCTAGTGGCAAGGATTGAAGTAGTCAGATTACTTCTTGCCTTTGCTGGCTTCAAGGATTTCAAACTATATCAGATGGATGTCAAGTCTGCCTTCCTGAATGGAAACTTGGAAGAAGAAGTATACATTGAGCAACCAGATGGATTCCAATTGTCTGACCATGGTGATATGGTCTTCAAGTTAAAAAAAGCACTATATGGACTCAAACAAGCTCCAAGAGCCTAGTATGAAAGATTGGATAAGCATTTTTTGAAGATTGGTTTCAACAAAGGTACTGCTGATAGTAACTTGTACTTCAAAATTGATCATGAAAACATCCTAATTGTTGAAGTCTTTGTTGATGATATCATTTTTGGAGGAAGAGATAGTATGTGCAAAACCTTTGCAAATCAAATGAAAAGTGAATTTGAGATGTCCATGTTTGGGGAAATGAATTTCTTCTTGGGTCTGCAAATCACTCAAACAAAGAAAGGAATCTTCATTTCATAGACCAAATATGTGAAAGAATTGTTGAAGAAATTTGAGATGGAAGACTCAAAACCAATGAGTACTCCCATGGCAACCAGATGTAAATTAAGCAAAGATGATGACTCTCCTAAGGCTGATCATAAAAAGCACAGGTCAATGATTGGAGGATTATTGTATCTCACTCAAACTAGACCTGACATTATGAATGATGTTGGTGTTGTTGGTAGATTCCAAGCTGATCCTAGAGAATCTCATGTCATGGCAATCAAGATGATTCTTAGATATATAAAAGGGATAGTTGAGTATGGTTTATGGTATCCTAGAGATCATGATTTCTCTCTTCATGCATATACAGATGTGGATTGGGTAGGAGATGTGGATGACTGGAAGAGTACTAGTGGTGGAGCATTCTTTTTGGGGAAAAGATTAGTTTCCTGGCTAAGCAAGAAACAAGAGGCAATATCTATGTCCACTGTAGAAGTAGAATATATTGCAGTAGCAGGTAGTTGTACTCAAGTATTGTGCATGAAGTAAATGCTAAGAGACATCAGAGTGAAGTATGAGGAACCTATCACAATCTTCTGTGATAACTCAAGTGTAATAAATATATCAAAAAATTCAGTGTTGCATTCAAAGACAAACCATATATCAATCAAGTTTCACTTTTTGAGAGAGCAAGTGAACAAGAATGAAGTCAGATTAGAGTTTGTGCCTTCCAAGGATTAGATTGTAGATATTTTTACTAAACCTCTACCTAAGGACTCTTTTGAGCATCTTAGGGAGAAGTTAGGGGTCATTACCCCTCTAGTTCTAAATTAAGGTGCACTGATGTGCATCAGTCCGATGGATCTCACAGTCATATCTTGTGGTCTAGATTGATGATGGGAAGCTGCTACTCACGGGGAGCAGCTGGTATGATTTTAAAGTGATGGAAGTATGTGCCCTTTTGCCATTGATGTTAAAGGGGGAGAGAAGACATGTGAAAAAAAAAGTGGTTGCTGATCAAAGGGGGAGCAGTAAAAGAAGAGAAGACATGTGAATGGCTGTTGTTGGGAGTAATGTTAGTCAGTGAGGAGAAGTTCTTGCCTTGATGGTTAAAATAGTTTTTCACATCATATGTTGCCATCAATGACAAAGGGGGATATTGTTGCAAGTATCAGCCTAACCAGTGTTTTCATTGATGTCAACATACTCCTATTGCATTGATTATGAGGATTGAATGAGTTGTATGTTGAGGATATTGAAAAAATTAGTCCTATCAAGAACAGAGAAGAACAGTGAAGACAGTGAGGTAAAGATCCTAGCTAAGATGTACATCAGAGGATGCACATCAAGGGGTTTTTAGATATATGTCTTAAGATGATCCAGTAAAGATATGACAGGTCCCCATGAAGATCTAAAGGATTTATGGCCACTTGAGTAAAACTGGTTCTAGCAGATGTTCAGAGGTGATAGAGTGTCACAGATAGGTCCAGTGAGATCCAGAAATGCAATATCTTGTTTTGTAGATTTGGTGGAGTATTTAGGAAGTCAAGGTGAATTGACAACTCAATTGGTTCATGGTCTAGAGTTCCGCAAGCATCTATTCCAATATGACAGTGATGACAGACTATGTTCTTGAGCTTCCAGATGAAGGAGAGAAAGATTTCAGTAAGCAGAAGTAGAGTGGATGTTCTTGGTGATTTAGGCAAGCTTGTGGAGGTCTTTGGATTTTGTCTAGTTCATGTTGGTGGTCCGCATTGAAGATTGAGCTCGTAAGTGAAGAATTACTTTGGGATGATGATGTTCTTCCTAAGTTTGGCTGACTAGATGAGTTACACATCCTGTGGATGATCTTGAAGATGTTCTGTGAAGAATAGGGTGTTCCTTAAGGATGATTGAAGTCTTAGATCTATGTGGCCGACAGTGTGTTGATCTGCGTGAAGTCTTTTTGTAATTAGTCATGTTGTATTTATGTATTTGCTCTATAATATATGCTGACTTGGATGATTATCCCAAAGCCAAATGTCTTGTATAAATAAGAGGTTGTGAAGTCATTTAAAAGGCATCTAGTGGAGATGAGTGTGTGGTAGAGAGGAGCAGAGCGAAAAAGCAGAGCAAAAGTACTGGGATTAAATGGAATTGACTCAAGCATGGTGAAGATGCTATTCTTCAATTTAAGTATGTAATATTTATTATTCTGTAGATAGTGTGTCTCTTGTAGGCAGTGGGCCTCTTGTGAGTAGTGTGCTTAGGTAGTGAGCCCTAATTGGCATGTGCCATTTATTCTTCTTCTTCTTTTAATAGAGAATACAATCTTGGGTTAGTCATCCCATGGTTTTTCTCTTAACTGGGTTTTCCACATTAAAATCTTGTTGTCATATGTGTTGATGTGTTTTTGCTCTTGAATTATTGCATGATTGATTTATTATTATGTTGTTGAATTATAGAAAGAATTCAAGTGATTAATAAGAAGTAAGTTTCGAAACAACTGATTCAACCCCTCCTCTTAGTTGTCTATCTTGAATCTAACATTTAGGTCCTAGCCTAAAATAGGGCAGGACTAGGGTGCGGGCACCCACGCCCTCCCTCCCTATTTCAATTAGGACTTGTCACAATAGCACCCCTAGGTCCTATTTTCCATAATATTTAAGGGTTTTCTCATCGGGAGTCAACATGAATATGGAAGATGATCAAAATGCTTTCTAAAGGACCTAGGAGCTAAACATAGGAGGGAAAAAGTCCTAGGTAGACATTTTCTGACATAACAATGTTTATAAGATTAGAATTGACATGTGATTATTTGATGTCATTTTTTATTTATAAGGTTTATAGATTAACTAATGATGCACTAATCCTGGTTTGTTGATTGCAAGTTGTATTCAGTAAACATGTTTCCACCCTTCGAGAAAAAGATGGAGATAATCATGAAAGAGAAGAGAATAGACATATGGAAAGAATGGATTGGTTGCCATTTGAATCCTATGCCTTTATAGTTTTAGTGAACCATCAACATGATTAGTAAGTTGCATTGACCTAACTAGTCTAATTTTGGTTTCAACTCAATAGTCATCAATTTGTTAAAAAGATCCAATAAGTCTATGTTTGTCGTAAACCAAGTTGGTATGTCACCATCGATGAGTAATGATTGATAGTTGATAGTTTTTTTATCAGAATTCTCGATAGGGATTCTATATTTTTATGTTGTCTATGTTAACATTTACAGAAGATTGGGAGGGGGAGAATACCTTGACCCCATTCACAAATCTTCTCTAATGATTAATAACGATGTTAGTAAATATTGTATATACAAACATCATGTAGATATATATATTATTTATTTTATATTAATACAATGTATAAGTATAACTTATACTTAATAAATTTGAGCTCTCAAGAGAATGTGATATGCTTGCAAGTGAATGTGAACCACTTCACTTAATTTGTGGAGCTTGACTCCTTACTCCACGATAATATGGAGAGAGTGGAGGAGTGTTTAAAAGAGTATTAGAGTGGTCTTTATGACCCATCACTCCACTGTCCATTACATGCTCCTATCTGAGAGGTTGTAGGCTGAAATGGAGCAAAGATTCCGAAGGGTAAGGGGAGAAAAGCCTTTAAAAGTAAAGCCTTCAGGATAATTTAAAAAGGACATAGTGGGTTATACTTGAGGATCCATCAAAAAGAAAGACACAGAGATAGTAGGGGAAAAACACAACGAGATCTATAATATTTTGGATAGTAAGATAGAGAGAGAATCAAGCTCAGGAGACGAAAGACTATTAGACAATCTCAAACAGGTTCTTTTATTATTTATATTTTATCTCGATGCTCTACATATATTTATGCTCTACATATGTTTATCTTTATGTGAGGCTGATAACCTATTAAATGTTACTGTGTATTATGCGAGGCCAATATCCTATTAAACATTACAATGTATTATTTGAGGCCGATAGCCTATTAAACATTACTACATGTATTATGGCCCATAAACTATATATTATGAATTTGATTTACATTAAGTTATGTGGTTGATTTACTTTAAGTTATGTGGCTGATGTACTCTTTGATATATTTTTTATCTTAAAGTATTTCTAAAGTGCTTTGTCACTAATAGGCATAAATTATCTCTATTGCTTTATGGTCATTGAACCAAGTTTTATTCTACCAGTAAATAAAGCTAGTAAGCCCAGTTAAGCTATGGGTTCAAGGCTAATAATACCTTATCTCATGAAGAGAAATTCTGTGACTATTAGTGCATACTTTGTTTCCTATGCAGGATGAAGAGATGGTTAACCATAGCAGACCGAGATTGTTTCTATTATAAATAATAAATCTCTTCTATGTATCTTTATAGACACTATGACATAGCAAAATGGTATATTTATTCTGAGAGCTCAAGTTTGTTTGTAGATATCTATTACTTACATTTGCATTCAAGATATCTTAGAGTACAAATGCTATCACATTATTAATAAACTGTGAGGAGTAAATCTTTTTGTAATCAAAATGAGCCTCTAGAGAACTCAAGTTTAGACAAAGAAGCCAAGAGTAGTAAATACAGATCGAGTTGTAATATAATCTTCTTTATCTTATATTCAAGTTTTTTTTTTTAAAGGCCCAAGACTTAGTGTTAGGTCCCTATTACTCAAAGAAAACAAGACTGATAATGGATATCATTGGTACACCAATGTCTGATTATAGTGCCATAGATGTTCATTAAGCATTTATATCTCATTACGTGCAAGATAATGTGCATGGGTTATGTTGATGGTGGTTTTAGCACATAACAATGCAGGTGTGATTGTTGGTTCTACACCTCTCTTGAAAAGTATCCTACAGTAGGTAAGACTTCTCCAAGGATAATATAGCTAGGTCTTAGACTGCTTGGAATATCTCAATTGGTATGTTCTAGCTGTGCCTACAAGGGATCTTACATGCAATCTATAGATCTTCAAGTTTGGGGCAGCAAGCACACATAAACCCTTTATTATTTCATCTGATAAAATAATGTAAAATGCTACTAAAATTCCTATCTAACAACTAACAATGGTTTTAAAGAAAATGCAAAAGGTTAGGGTTTTCAAAGAATCCTAATTGATATTCACAATGCATAGGTTGTCTGTAGTAGACAAATACTCTAAAACTTTTAACCAGCTTTCTAAGTTACCAAACTAAAATGGGTGTTACAGTGCTATAGAAAATGATGCTATCTTCAATGGAAGTCAAAAGATTTTTAGATTACATTCATTTTTTAAATACCCAATAAATGACGCAACCTAACTTGTGAAATGTAATTGAACTTTAGCACAAACAATTAGCCCATACTAACTTTACATAGCTATCTACCATCAGTAAATAACTAAAAGTATGGACATAAAGTATTCATCAGATACTTCAGTAAACCATGAACATTACAAAAGCACAACTAACTAACTATGGGAGAGTAAGAAGTGAACTATGAAAACCAAAATGAGTCAACACAAGATACAAATTCTTAGAATTATTGTAGAAACTTGCTTTGCATTACTTCAAATGGCATAGAGTCAACAATTCCGCATCAAAATCTCTCTTACAAATGAAGGAAATGACAGCCCTTTATATAGAAAAGTGGCATATCAAGTTTTCGAATGAATGGTGGAGATTAACTCGACACTAACGATCCAAATTACATCAATAAATATAGCTATAATAGCTCACATCAATTCTCAGATTACATTTTGTCTTATGTGAAAAAGATGAAAAACAACCTCCAGATACATTGAATCTAGTCAATTTGACTAGCCAACTCAATATATTAGCAGAAAAGAATATTTTAGAAGCATAAAAAAGACAAAATAGAGTCACATGCTACCTCGAATAAAGCAAATTACAATTATGACTAGATTACATCCTTAAAATATTCAAAATAATATCAGGAATCTTCATCTAAGTCAATTTTGTCTTTGCCAGCCAGCTTGTTATGGTAAGTCAGCCACACGTCAAGTGCAGGATTAATTTCTAACAGATCTAGATCTTTCAAATGATTGATCCTATAGTCTAACATCTCTAACTCTCGACTGAATTTACTATATATTTTCTCTATTTCTACACATGCCTTTTGAAATGCTTTGAATTCGGCCCTGAGGTTACTTACCTTGTCTAATATATCCTCCATACTGAGCATGGCATCTTCAAAAATCACTTTATGTAACTTGTCTTTACACTTTTCAATATCAAATAGGGCATAGTCATCATAGGATGCTTCCTGGCAATCCCTTAAAGAGTTACTGAGATCATATATGATTGATCTTAGCTCCTCATCAGCTGGTTTATATGCTTCTTTTATATGTTCAAAGGTTTCTTTTCTCAAAAGCAGTTATTGATACCATTCAATGGCCTTTGGCAGCTGATTCCCAGTCAAAATATTCTCTACAACTAGAGTCTAGGAAGGCAATTCCCTGATACTCTTTATCTGAGGATACATATGTGAATAATATTCATCGAAGGAATCACACTCCTCTCGCAAATCTTTCCATTTCTTATGCAACTCTACCAACTTCTTATGCGCTTGAGCAAAGGCGTTAATAGTTTCACATCCCATCTCAAAAAATTTTGATAGCCAATTTTTTACACCTTGAGATTTGGATCTTACCTCGCCCAATCTGGCCATTTCATCAGTAGATAGGAAAGTGGGTATCATCCTTATATCTCCTCCTACATCTACTGGCTTAACCAGAAACTAAAGGCATGCACGAAGTTCCTCATTTTGCTGCTTCAAATCCTTCTTGGATGTTTCATCCTTGTTTAGTTGTTCCAAAATTGATGTGACTAAGTCCTTAAAATCATCTACTCTTTAAGCATGAGTGGCTGGTCCTAGGTCAACCGTAGATATTATGTAATCTTCTGCCCGGACTTGTTCTTTTCCTGTGTCAACTGGCAGGACTGCAATTTATGCAATTCTTCATCCTGATTCATCCTTATAGATTTTGGACTATATTTTGGTCTTCTCTTGTTTCTTAGGCTTTTGAGCTTGTGATAGGATCATACTCAAATCCAGCTGCATTATTTCCACTTGCGGCTCAGGATATGCTATCCTACTTTACAGCCATTCAAGTGCAGAAGATTTGTTCGATTTAGTGGCTCTGTCACCATCAACTATGGCCATCTCTTTGGGTGATTTCTATTCTTGCTTTGGTTCTTCATTCTTTTCCATGTTTATCTCTTCTTCCTTTTCTTCTTCTTGGGCCAAGTTTTCCAGATTTGGCTTTGTAGTTTCTTGAGCTGACTTGAAACCTTACTCCATTTGATCTTTATTTGGAGTACTATCAAATACATCAATGACTTCAACATTGACCAAAGGTTCATAAGAGTCTTTATTACTTACTTCAGTCAATATATCTTTCTCCTCCTCAATTGTTGTTTCAGTCTCATGCAATCCCAATTCTACACATACTTTTTCAATCCTAGGCAACAATGGTATGGCCAAAGAATCTGTAGGGATTTGTGAGATAGGAACAATAGAAGATATGACTAGGGAAGGTGCATTGACTTGCGTCAAATTAGCCAGAACTAACGATAAGGAAGAAGAGTTGAAAAGAGGTGAAGGAAAGGGTAGTAAAGGTAGGGAGAGGAGGTGAAAGAATGGTAGAAATGGGAGGTAATGGAAATTGAGTGGAAGAAGTAGAAGATGTAGGTGTAGTGGTAGAGGAGGGGCATGAAGTGGCGACAGTGGAGGAAATAGGGTTGCTAGAGGTATTGGAAGAAATTGCCAGTGAGTAGGAAGTAGTTGCAATAGTAGAGGTAAGAGAGGTGGCAGGGGATGTTTCTTGAGTTATGGGAGCTAAGGTCATGGGTGAAGTGGATGCAGTAGGAGTGATAGAAGGAGAAGTGGTAGTAGAAACAACAGGGGTTGTGACAACAGTCCCCACACTTTGGGTAGTAGGAGGCTGGGCAGTTGGAGGACTAGAATCTTTCTTGGTTGTAGTATCCTCCTTACTAACTTCTTTTACTTTTACTTTCTTTACCTTAGAGCCTTCTCCAGGACCACTTGGCATGTCTCTTTTCTTGGAGGCCCTTGTCTTGGTAGAGGGAGGCTGATCTTTCTTTGGAAGAGGCCTTGCAGATGGCTTCTTCATCTTCTTCACTTTTTTGGCCAGAGATGTAAGTTCTTCACTATCTGACTTCTATCTCTTATCTGGTTCTACTTCATCTGTGACATGGATTAGCTCATCCTCTTCTCTCCCAAAGTCCTTATCTGATTCCAATGCTGTATAAGTGAGTTGAACTCCTTGTCCTTCTAGAGCAGCCACCTGATCTCTTACCTAGGCTTTACTTAATCTGATAGGTTCTCTCATAACAATATCCAAGGAGCTCTCTTCTACATTTGCCCAATTTGGCAATGAGAGAGGCTGATGGTACTGAGCCTCCCATGGTCCTCTGACCATAACATTTTCATCATCTTGCAGCTGGTCTGGTACTGCCATAATGTCAAACTTCTTGATAAAATCAAGAGGCAGCCTTGAATGTGCTTTCTTCATAATCTCATAATCATCAGGGCAATTGGCCCAAAAATCTTCAATATGCATCTTGTGGAATGGCTTCTTACTCATGAATCTTTCCATCATCTTATTTTGATCAAAATGATCCCTTGCATTGTAGTAGTGTAAGTTGAGGAGTTGAAGCTCTTTATCATAATGCTCTGCAGATGTCAAAGAAGTGCATGCATAAATTCCCTTGCCAAACTTGATAGGAAACTAAACATTAGTTCTGTGCAAGTGTTTGAGCTTCTTAGCACAGGGTATTAATTGTCTAGATAGCTCCAGAAGCATTTTCTTATCATCGGGATACCTAGGAAGTCTGTAAGCCATCCCAATGAAACCTTACACCCTTAAATATGTGAATTTCTCAAACTACATGTACCATCTGCCGTACCTAGTTATTTCATTCATTGCTTCAGTAGAAATCCTCAAGGTTGTGTTACTCTGC
This sequence comes from Cunninghamia lanceolata, assembly GCA_027924645.1. NCBI lineage: Eukaryota > Viridiplantae > Streptophyta > Pinopsida > Cupressales > Cupressaceae > Cunninghamia > Cunninghamia lanceolata. The sequence goes on along the minus strand of BSBN01000193.1, from coordinate 2,038,756 downwards.
AGCATTCTAGCTATATACATTGTGAAAGCATCATTTACCCTTTTGAAATGTATCAGAGATTGAGATGAGGTCAGCTGTGGGTAGCATTCATATACCTTTATCTAGGTTTTCTCATCGTTCCCAACTTCACCAATCTTAGACAACCCAACATAGTGATTTCTTCTTGCCAATGCATAAACAATATAAGATGTCCATCTAGAGTACCTTTTATCCTTGAAATTGCTAAAGGCCTCATGAATGTTGTTGCTAAGGATTTGAGCCTAGTGGAACTTGGTCCCTTTCAATATCTCAATGATAATGACAAACATCCACTCCTCAAAAGTGGAGGCTTTAGGTAATCCATATATCCTGCTCAAGAAAGTTACTAAGTCTCCAATTTCATCATGGAAATCACTTCTATATAGTATTTGGGGAAGTTAGATGATAGTAGACCTTCTTCTTTTGGTCCAATTGTCATTCATGTATTTTTTGTAGCCTTCTACATCTTTGTTATAAGTCTCCTCTGATCCTTGTTTATCTGGCATAGTCATAACCTTGTGCCAAGGAATATCAACGCTCTCAGCTAGAGAAGGTGGGCTTAAATCAGCTAAGATATCCCCACTGGTTGTTTGGATTATTCTTGACATGACATCATACCTATCTACACAAGTTACCATCAGTTTTGCACATTGCACTGAGGTGGGGAAGGCAACAGCTTGTGATATACCAATGTCCATGAGTATTCTAGCCCTAGGAGTTGGGTTCAGACCAAAGACCCTCAATCTGAAGTCATCTAGGTCTATGTGACCTAGGTCTGTATCTCCTACATCACTCCACCTGGAGTGAATCTTTGTCTTTGGAGGGATTCCTTTGAATTTGTACTTCATAGCTTGGGCTCGGGCAGTCATTTAGTCTGCAGGACCAGACCCTATAAGTTTGATACCTTGAGAAAGCTCTTAACACACTCCTAAGTTTAAGATGAGCTTTAATAAATCTTCTAGTACTACTGATATACCCTTTAAGCAATCTCAAATCTAATAGTTATTGCAATCATCATAAATACATGCAAAGAAACATTTAATGTTGCAAGAAATCCTATGAAAATTGTCATTATCTATGCATTACAACATTAACTCTATCATTTTGGCACGTTCCCTTTGAAAATTCTTTGAAACATAGTCATTTTGTATGATTTGCATTATTTTGAGGGTCATTTGACTTGTAGGTAGAAAAGCGCTAAAATTAGGGTCTACCGACCTCAGTGGGAAAAACGGGCTTGTCCGACCCAAGGTTTTTCTACATTCATGTTTTTTAACATTTTACAATGATTTTGATGGTTACCGACTTGTACGGATTTTAGAGGTCACCGACCTCCATCAGTTGTCAAGTCAGTCAGTTATGATTTAGTGCAAATCCTTTTGATATCATTTGTATTACATTTGCATGGGATTCAACTTGGTCTGATTTGCATGAGTTTTAGTTGCTACCGACCAGGTCGATGGGAGTGTTACAGTGCGTGGTCGGACAAGATCATTTTTAGCGCAAGGCCGATGTATTGTTTTCAGCGAGATTTTGGGATGCCACTGACTTTGCAAAGAAATTCAGGGTGTCAAACCAAGTTAGAGACAAGGTCTTTTAGCACAAGGTCGGCACAAGGGATTTTCAGTGCAAAAAGTAGTTTGAAGGTTAGTGGGGTTTTGCAGTCCATCTGACCTAATTGGTGAGACGTGATATGGGCATGTAGGTTGGAGGTTGATGTTTTTTGCATACAATGGATCTAAAAGTGCAGTGTGGGTTTTAGAGGTCACCGATCGACTAGAGAATCGACAAATTTATAAGTTAGTCAGACCTCATTTTGGCACTAAAAATTGAAGGTATCTACGGCAAAGTTTGTCTAAGTTTTGTTCTTCTTCACTTATGATGATTCATTTATTTTCCAAAAGGGAACTTTAACTAGGTTTTAATGGAAAATAAACAATTCACACACAGAAACCCTAGTGAGAAACCCTAAGGGCACTTTGCTTTAGAAAATCATCTAACCAAACCTAATTTTGCATAGTGGAAACTCAAAGATTAAGTTTAAGAACCCTACCTAGTAAATGTGGAATGCGCAACTGGACTGTGTAGGTAGGTCATGGTTTTGAGCTTGGGCAGATCAGCAGCAAAAGTGTTCAAATTTCCAAATAGAGCTCCAAAATCTTGATCAAATGCAAAAGAAATAGTTAAAATGGAGGATTTATCCCTTTTATCCTTTGGCAAAATCACCATTAATGTATAGCATATAATTATCAGACTTAGGGTTTAGGACTGGTTTATCCCTCGCTCAGACTTAGCAGGGAAATAAGATGCGTCAAACTTGGTCGGTGAGGGCTTCTTTCTGCCTTGTCTCATGCAAGTTCAATTTGCGCAGTTTGCAGGCTTTTGAGGTCCATCCAACTTGCAGGTATTTTGGCCTCATCTGACTTAGTTGGTGATCGATCGATATAGCACAAGTCAGAGACGGCTAATTTTAGTGCAGAAGTCTGTCAGGAGGAAAATCAACGTTGGAGTTGATGACAAAGGATTTTAGTGCCAAGTCAGTTGGAAGGCAATTTAGAGCAGTGGTTGGACAAACAACAATTTGGCACAAAGGTCAGTTGGAGGGCAATCTAGCGCAAAAGGGCAATTCAAGGCCTTCTAAAGGGATGTGAAGATTCAACCTAGCAGATCCTTGAAGTGATTTCTCAATATCATCATTCAATCAAGGTCAAAATCCACTTTGACCACTTAACCACTTGGGAGATGAAAAATGATCTAATTGACATCCTAAGCCAAATCAAAAGAGGGGGTCCCCATTTTGGAAGGGGGCTTGTGTGTAAGGCACAACAAATGGTGACTCTACTGGGAAATGCTCCTGAGCATTCCAATGATAAACGTTTAGTTTCAACCCAGAATCTCTATGTTCCCCACATATTAAGTGAAAAAGCAAGGTACATTATCAAAGAATCTAAGATCACTAACTATTGCAACCATCCACATCCTAAAAACTTGAGTGTGTGCAATTGTATTCATTCCCATCCTTCAGCAACTAAGTTCATCCAAGATCCCCTGAGACAAGCTAGAAAGCTGAGGTCATTCTACCACCAAGAAATGCTCAAATTTTGGAATGTGATGATCTTTGAGAGACAGATAATGTTTTCTAGTATGAAGGCATTTGATGGTAATCATTTCTAGATAGTACCTTTTGTAAGTATTTGCAATTGGTAGTCTCTTTTATTTGCACTGTAACAGGTCTGGCATTGAAAAACACCTTTTATTTTTACCCAATATAGGCTAGCAACACTTAGTATTACCTGCCTTCTTGCTTGATTGATAGTGCATGTGGTAGAAGAAGATGTCAACCCTTTTACTTGACACAAGACCACTCAGACTCACCTAGCTACCTTAGGATCATTTCAAGTGTGACAGATATATGGTTAGAAAATACTTTAGGTGCACCAACTAATAACTCATTTCCAATGAACAGACACCATACTCCTTGGCATAACAGTGGAACCCATAGCAAAACTAAGTGGAAACCTTGGCTTCTCGAAGGAAGACTCATGACTATTCACCCATCAAAGAACCATTTGCAAGTTCGCACAACTTGCCGCCACCTCAAAAACAAAGACCCCATGAAAAAGCAAGTGCAAGAAGAAAAACCAAAAGGACAACTAATCTAAGAAAGGCACCTAACAACTAAAGAAAGCAAAGGCAAGAAAGAAAAACCAAACCAAAGGAAACCTAAACTAATAGCGAACAAACCCCTAACTATGTACACTAAAATGAGGCATGACTGCTTCTCAGGCCTGGAAGTAGTGCTTTAGGAATTGGCCATTAACAGGCAATGGCAACTCCTCACCAGTAAGGCTCTTTAGTTGATACATGTTGTTTGCAAGGATCTCATAGATCTGATAGGGACCTAGCCAAAGTTTAACAAACTTACCATGTTCTCCCTTCTTTTCATGCACTTTATCCCAACATAGGACCAAATCAGAAATGCAGAAGGCTTTGACCTTGGCTCTTTTGTCAAACCATCGTTTTATGACTCCTTGATGTTTAGAAAAGTTTTCTATAGCAGCATCGCATTTCTCTTCAAGGTGCAGTAATTGTGCTAACCTAGAGGACAATTGATCATCAGTTTCAAGGTAGTCTTGCATGAATTGTATTTCAAGAATCCTCAACTAGATAGGAAAGATGGGTTCAATCCTATAGACTAGGTGATAAGGCGATGTGCTCAAGGCTGCTTTATGTCAAATTCTATCAGCCCATAAGGCAAACCTAAGCTAAGTATTCTAGTCTCTGGGGTTTTTATCTAATAGTTTCTTAGTGACCTCGAGCATATTTTTGTTCATTGATTCAACTACCCCATTCCCTTGTGGGTAATAATTAGAGGAGAACTTGAGAGTAATCCCATAATCAAATGCCCAGTTAGAAAAATGTAATGATGAAAAGGAAGGGCCATTATCACATACCAAAGCAATTGGACAACCAAATCTAGTGATACTATGCTTTTCAACAAATTCAATAACTACCTCTGTGGTGCATTGCTTATACACTATTGCTTCAGACCATCAGGTGCAGTAATCAGTAGCAGTCAGAATATACTTGTCGCCTACAGAGGAAGACGGATTGATCATACCAATAAAGTCGAGGCCCCATTGAGCAAACAGTCATACATCCACCACTAGCTAGAAGGGCATGGCTGCGTGTTACTCTGTGTGCAGTTGTTTGGCATATATGGCAGAAAACTGTAAAAAAACAAAGAAGACTTCAAATCCAAGCTCAGAAAAATCATCACACCATCTCCTTCTAGGAGTTTCCTCCCTTTCTCCAGAGTCATATTTTTGTATTTCATTTTCAACATTTGTTCTCAGAGTATTCAATAATTGTTTTTCATTATCTGGTGTGATATTTGAAACTGATTCTCTGATTACTTTTCCTTTATCTCTATACAAGAAAGATTTAAATTTTGGGGATTGAATAAACTGATCATCTGAAACAAAAGAATTGTAAGCCAGCTACCTGGCTTCTCTATCAGTTGTTTCCTCAATTTCCAATTCTCTATTTGAAGGTTCATAATCTTTAATTCTAAGTTTAGGAATTATATAGGAGTGGGCTTGGGGTCTTTCATCATGGGATCCTTCACTATTAGAGGATAACACCTCTACCTCTTGTGCCTCTCGCCTCCTCCTTTCCACTTCATAATTATACTCATCAATGGTAAATTTGACCTCTACATCTTCCAAATTCCTATAACATCATCATGTGGGAATGGAATATGAGTATATCCACTCAGATTTTGTTTTCTTCTTGTAAAATCAATAAACCCTTTAAGGTCAAACCCTTTTCTTGACATTGCCTTTCTTAAATTAAAGTGCAATAGTTTGTCCTGAATGAGCTTGTATCCTTCCCTGGACAACACAGTAAAGTCCCCAAAACATAATGTACTTGGCATAAAAGATTGTTTATCATAGGAACTTAAGTTCATAATATTTGAGTAATCCAATTGCTTGATGATTTCCAAGTATGCGATTCTATCTGGTACTATTTTAGGCAATAAGAATGGCATATATTCAAACCCATATACCCTGATCATTGTGGAATCTAGAAAACAATACCAATCACCCCAGTTGTGATTAACAGTTGGTGGTCCACCAAAATACTTAGGCCTTTAAAACCTTTTAATCTCATCTGACAAAGAATAGCTACATGCATAACCATAACATCTGTACAGTGTTTTAACAAAGAATTCTTCAAAATGTGCATAACTAGAATTCACAAACCTACTATCCCATATGGAAGTCCATAACTGTATGGTTAACAACTAACCATTCTTATCAAATTGTGCAATTTTTAGTTGTTGTGGCAACATTGTTAATTCTTATCCATAGTATAAAACCATATACATAAGAGCAGAGTAATGCTTAAAACGTGTTGTTGGAGCACCATTTTTAATGGCCATCAGTCCTAAATCAATCCCCTTAGAGAGGTGGGAGGCATAATCAAAAGCTCTGGCATGGTGGCACTAGATATCTATAGAGATGACCATGGGTGCTATGGACATGAATTCAGGGACCTCTGTTCCTAGTACTTGTCCCACTAAATAATGTGTATTTCATATAAGGTTCAAACAGATCTACCTGAAAAGGAGGTCCATCACCTTCCTTGAGTGGCACGAAATTCCTTTCTTCTCTAGGTCTATGCAATGGCAATCTCCAACCCTTGTAAGTGGTATCCATTTTCAAGTACTCTTTTTTTAAATCTTCACATATTATAGGAGTATTACAGGTGTCATCAAGGGCAAAAACTTCACATACTGCATTTTTGGATACATGAATAAATGGATGCCTTTGCAGATTGTAGATGGCTTTTAGGTCAGGGTTGTAATGATAAGCCAGAAGTTTTACAAGATCTATGTTCACAAAAATATCTGTGACAACTAGCTTGCCTAGGTTGAAATTCCATGGGTTACAGACGGGTTCCAATCTATTCCTTCTGCAGTAGTGAAACATAAACAACCCCCTGATAGGGGTCCATATGTTCCCTACATGTTTATATTTATCTTCTAATTTTTCCACATCTACCCTCAATTGTGCAGTTCTTATAGCCTTAGGGCCCGAATCAGGTAATTGGTCTATAACGTCTTGATTAAGTTTTCTTTCCTGTGTTTTTTTCCCTTTCCCTGTCTCAACCTTCTGCTTTTTGCCCTTGGTTTGGCTAATTTTAGTCTATTGCTTTCTTTTTGTTTTGGAAGGACCCTCTATTCTATCTCTATGTTGAATACTGGATTTAACCTAATAATCAATTAGCAACATGAAGGTTTGCAATGCTTACTTGTATGTGCTCGGTGTTGCGAATTTATCAGTCTCTCGGTGAATTCCCCTCTCTTCCACTATAATCCTCAGAAATTTGTTTTGATTTTCAATTCATTATGAACCAGAGCAATTTGTATGAGATTATGCTCAGGCTGCCATTAATGTTGGCCATTGGAATTGAATGCAGTAGGCTTCTCGGGCTTTGAAAGTGTCAAATTGATTAATGAATTACATCGAGAAGACTATTTTAATCTGATGTCAACTTGTATGTTTGTTTTGGTGCCATCTTTTGTTTATATGTCTTTAGTTGATCGCCAGGACTAGATTTATGTCTCTTTGATGGGAGGTGTTCCTTTAGTTCTTTGATCTTTATCGGAGAGACTCTCATCGATCTTTCTCAAGTCCACATTAATTGCCTTTTTCTATTTTTAACATTTCGAGAAGACTTTATTAATTTTACCCCGATATCAAGGTGGTTCTGACTATCAAAGTTGCTTTTAGACATCAGCGAGTGTTTTCCTGAAAAGCAGTGGTTATCTTATAGTCATCGGGTTAACAATCATCATCGCTGGGAGAATAGAATGTCCCTTCGATATATCAAGTTTTGCCGATAATGTTTTCTTATGTCCTTTGTTCATGGGGAACATTAGTGAGACTCTTGCTAAGTTTCTTTAGTTTCTTCCTATTGGAGTGACTTATAAAGTCAAGAAGATATAAAAAGTTTATCCCAATGGTATATGTCATGCCGATACAACTAGTCTATCGATTTATCAGCGAGAGAACATATATCTTTTGCCAATCTTATATTTATTGGTATGACCTCCAAGATCGATATAGTTTAAAATTTTCATTCTGATTTTATATCTCTCGCCGATACTACTTTTTATCAGTGATACATTATATTGTCTTCCCGATTGTTTTGCATAATCATTTTCTCTGGGTTCTTTTATCAGTGTAACTTCATTTAGGTCTTCTCGATATATATGAAAATATTAGTTAGGGGATTATGACTTATTTGGTTGGAAATACATATATGTGATCTTGCCAATAGGGGTTAATTACTTCTATTTACATAACTATAGTCAGGGAAATGCTTATTTCAAAGGTCATAGTTTATGAAATTGTCATGGGCTACAATATGGATCTTGTCACACAAATTTGAACTAAGAAATTTGTCATGGGCTACAACATAGAAAATTGTATATATCAAGGATAAGTAGATGGGGACTAAGAAAATTGTGAGATTTTTTTAGTCCTAATAGAAATATAGGCCTTCATGAACCTAATCATAACATTGCCATTTCCAAACAAGATAGCCATGGTCCTAGGGTCATACCTAGTTACTACAGCTCTCATCGAGTATGTGTTTACAAAGACATCAGGGCATATTAATTTGGCTAAGTCAAGGGTCTAGGCATGGTAGATTGGGAGCCTCTATAATCAATTTTCTTATGTCAATGCTTAGATAGACTCCAAGCAGACACAGGGATCCTAGCATCTCGACAATCTACATAGAGGTCATATATTTTGTCATTTTTGCCAACCTCTCGTAATTTTGTTAGAGGTTTCTTAGATGATCTGGGACATTCAATCATGATATCCTCATCTGGGCCACATTTTGAGGTTGAAGCTTAACCTGACTAACTCATATTGTATTTGTGGAAGCAACCTAGGGTTTATGCAATCAACAGCTACTTTAAATGCTTTAGAGAGTACTTATAGATAGAAAGACTAAGTGTAGGGGAGAGACAATAACTTACTATTTTTGTACATAGAAGAGGCTTAGAATTGCTTCTCCTTGCTTGTTTTGATGATTCTCCAGCTCTAAACATGATTGCTCCTTGAAAAATGATAGGAGATGCTTAGGATTATGTTGTTATAACATCGAATTCTTGTACCACTCTCTGTATTAATTGAGGTCGCTGCAACCATAACTCTGCTCATGCCACAGTCATTCAAAAATCTCCTTTGTTTGCAAGTTTGAATTTGGACCATTGATCACTTCATGCCTTTCTAGAATCCATAGCTTCGATTCATTGACTAGATTTGACTATCTTAGTCATCTTTGTTGACAAGTCATCACCCAATGAAAATGAGCCAAATCATCAGTACCTTTCCTGCACTTTATGTCATCCTTAGCCTGGACTGGATGTGTGTCACCTTTTCACGGTGTCACAATCGGGGAGGGCCCACCATATACCTACCATGCGGTGGTGTGATATAGCATTCATGTACCTTTATTATACTTGCTTTTCAATTGGTGCATGCCACATGTCATTATCTCTCTACCTTGCAGTGAATATTCCTCCTAGAAATATTCCCTTGCACTAGAGCGCAACCATTGGATCTTAGGCTTGCTCTGTGGATATGTGGTGGTGGACAGCTGGCTGAGGTAAGATTTCAAAGTAAACACCTCGTAAGCAGATTGGACAAGTGGCAACCTGTTGTAGTGTCATGACCGGGTACTAGCATCATCTGATATGATTCGCGACGGTGTGATATTCACTTGATAAGATCTTCAGACGTTTGAACATTGATTAGGTGCTAAATTAGGTGCTAAAATAGGCACTAAATTTGGCACTAAATTGCTCCTAATTTAGAACCTACTTATTCTGATCGGCACAAAAAACACCAAAAACAATGCCATCCTGATAAATAGCACTGACTTTTTCAAAAAATTGGAGAAAAATACATTAAAACAATGGGTGGAAGTAAAAAAGGGAGCTAATCATAGGAATTTGTAGTGATCCAATTTGTTGGGTGAAGCAAAATGTACATCTATCTAATTTTTTTTTTATGAAAAGCAACAAATACAATATTATAAAATTGTTTTTAATAGATAATAATATTTCTATGTTCTACTTTGTAATTCCCTGAGTTTCCCTATTTATCTGTAAATCTTGATAGTAATTTCATTTGGATAGCATTTATACCTATATTGCATTCTTTTTCCCTCAGTTTATCCTCGGGAATGATAAGCCTTTTATGTTAATTTCATAAAACTTATTTTATCTGGTACTTGGAGGCATTGAATTATAAGGAAGCTCTACAAACCTTAATTTAGTTTTATTTCATTTTTCCATCAATTTGTCATAGTTTCTGTAGGTTCTATTTTGTAGATTCTCATTCTACATTTTTCACTATGTATCTCTATTTTCCTATGGTATTGATGCAATAATCCTATCTTTAGTAGTATTTTTTGTTGGGGTTCGTACATGTTGTAGCCCGTTCATTAAAGATTCAAGAACAATTGTCATACTCTCCTCATGTATGTTATATTGCATTGTATTATTTATGATTTTTCTTTGAACCCATTAACATATCACTTAAAGTACTCAATTTAACCCAATCACACCAGAAAATAAGGGATTATTCTCATGTTAAGAGTTTTGAAAAAAACAAGCTATACAGAATAGTCAAAGGTGTCTAGATCTACTATTTGAACATGATTTTTCATTATTAGAGAATACAAAACTTGCACTAATGGTTGGACAATCATCGGGTTCTATTGGTATGAGGAAAGGGAGAAGCAAGGATGACTTGTAAAAAAAAACACTTTAGTGATTAAGTTCTGTGGCGTTGACAAATTCATTACCTAAGTTTGTTTATGGAGAATATATGGTAACATCTAGATTGAATTGTATTTCATTTATTGCAAGAACTAGATTAAGTCAAGGTGTGGTATAATTAGATTTGCCTAACAAGTGGGAAATAATTACTTTAACTGTGTACCTACTGAATTTGTGTAGTAGAATGTTTATTTGAATAAGTTGTTAGTTATGTTTTATGTGTTATTATGCTTGGAAAGACTACCCTCTGGGATGGGTGTTGAATATGGGAAAACCATGAAGTAGGTTTTCTTTTTCAAGACCTACACACCATTAAAATAGTTAATGTTTTCACCAAAGTGACTGTGATGTTGAAATAGACATATGTACCATTGTAGCAAATGGTTTGATTGCCTAGTATTCATATTTATGTTTTCCCTGTCATGTCCTATTGATGAGATGCTAAATTCATGATAGGAATGCATGTAGATTGATAGGCACACACTAGATTCCACCCTGCACTTGTTTACAGTTTGCTAGGCCCTTCAAGCAAGGTTAGGCATTCGTCAGTTTGAGGAATATCAGGGAAGTGCAAGCTTCGTCATTGGGTAGAAAAAGTGCCTGAACCATGTTCTTGTCCTTTGACGCAGCAAATGGCCAGATAGTCGATGGCAGTCGAGGGCTAATTTTTGAATTCATTTGATATTGATGCCAATTGTTCACTATTATTTAGACTCAAATTTTATGTAAGGCAAAAATCCATATCTGAAATTGTATAATTATTATTAAAAGCTTTGTAATTGAATTCAAGAAGATCCTTTGTATCGTAATTGACTATGAATATTAATTAATGAATACAAATCTTGTGTTCTCATATGATGTCAATTTTATCTCTTCTACTTGAAGTCGTAATAGAAGTTACTTTACTTTACTATTCTTGCAGTAATTTAGTTTTACTTTAGTTTTTGTATGCTTGTGAAATTTTAGTACTTTACATTGGTCAGGGTGAAAGCCAAGTCCTAACCAACATTAGCCTTTGCCATAAGGTGCTAATTTGAAAGGAGGCCAACTAACACTTTTGTGAAAGAAATTTCACACTGTGCAAGGTACATTACACTCTTAGTAAAGTTGGTTAAAGCTTTTACTAGCTTTCTAGATGCTTGCAATGCATTGGTCCCCCAAAAAGCAACTAGAAAGCTCATAGTTAGAGACTACCTGATCTACCTCCGAACATTACAATAATTTTTAGTGCAAGGGTATTTTGCCCCGAAGATTACTCACCATAAGGCTCCCTTGAGATGAGATAGAAATCCTCAGCTTAGCATAAGCTACTTGTAGCTTTTTGGGGAAAGGGTTATTGGGTCATCCTTCCAATCATGGAGGTCCCTATATTTTCTCTCTCACAAAGACAAAAAAGTGTACACACCCACATTAGGTGTGATGACATTTGAGTTAATGGAGATTCCACATGTGGGTTGATGTATTGCAGTGAAGCCATATCCTTAGGAATAAGAAGTGCTTGTTTTGTCTTGAAATTGTGTTATACCAGTGGAAAATTGGGGCTTCGATGCAGGGGCATCCATTTAAAATTCAAAAATTATCTTCGATAATGGATTTTTGGTTTCTATGTGTGGTCAAGTGACAAAAGCATGAGAAAGGGATCTCTTGTCACCAAGGCAACAAGAACAATAATGTTTAATTATTATATTCTTAAAAAGTGGGATAATGGAGAAGATGGCGATTATTGACAAAGATTAGTTACTTTGTTATTTTGAGATGGGGAAGTGGAGAAAGGCAAAAAGACTAAAAATAGACAAAGGTGATGACAAGAAAATTAATGCAATCCGCATGTAAGGAAAAGGTTGATTGTAGGCATGGCTAAGAATAGTTGTAAATCCATGAATGTAGTAGAGATAGAGGGGAGAAAGGAGAGCAGTAGAATATCTTTGATTTAGGCCGCAAGTAATAAGAGGGTGACATATATTTATGAAGGATGGTGGCCATATTCAGAGGACTGCATATATGTTATGGAGAGGTCACATATGTGGAAGGAGATGAGACCATGTAGAGAATGGCAGATGGTCGTCACTTCAAAGATAGAAGCGGCATGAAAGAATAGCAAGCCATGTATATATTTGGTGAAGGTTACACATAGTAAAGGGGGGGTGGCATGAGAATAAAGAGGCTGTCAATAGGCCAAGGAAAGGAGGGTAGATAATTATAGGCCAATAGAAAATAAAGAGAGGTCATGTATATCAGAGAGAAGGCCATGAGAAAAATAGAAGAGGCCACATAGTGATTAAGGGAAGAGGTTGTTGTGTGATAAGAAGGGGCTGGCACAAAAGAAATAGGGTACGCTGATAGAAGAAAAAGAGGAGGATGATATAAATTAGAAGAGGGTGACAGAAGAAGGTTTGATTAGTGTAGAGGTAAAGGAGGCCGATGTGGTGTAAGGCCGATAGTGTTTTGAGAGCATCGATAAGGAGAAAGGAGGCCAACTTTTTAGGCAGCAAGGTACAGGCCGATTGGAGAACAAGGAGGAGCGATTATAGAGAAGAAGGTCGAAGGCTCTAGATAGAATGAAGGTTGACAAGAATAGTATGAGGGTTGCAGACTGAACAGCATAGTAATAATAGTGCAGGCTAATGTATGGCAGGATGATAGTGCCTAAGAGCTATAGAGGTAGAGATGAAAGGCATTGACTGAACTGTCAGATGGACGTTGAATGTGACCATAGGCCAAATAGATTAAATGTTATTATAGAATTTCTATATTGTAATAGAGAAGCCAATTTGGTTGTTTTGAATGAAATTCTAAGATGTTTTATTCTATAGCTTGATGGTGTGTTCCTGTAGTAAGTCAGGCCTAAATAGTATGAACATGGTAATGAATATTTCTTTAAGCTCTGATCACATTAAATACAAATGATATTATTAATTTTTATGTTGCTGTCCAAATTCCTATCACTCTCATGACAAAAGATATCTGAAAGACCTCTTTGATGGGTAGATACTTGAATCTCAATTGAAGAGTGTAAGGGTATTTGTGCATGGTTCATGGAACTGTGCTATCAGATTGGTATCAGAGCCAAGTTTGGTCTTGAGTGCTGAGTAGATCGCCAAAGAGAGGCAACTTAGCCAAGATTATGAGTGTGGGTGTGTAGCACCAAAAGACTGGGTAGAGGTGAAAAAGGAAGAAGCCCTAGGTGAGGTGCTTGAAAGATGAAAGAAGAAAGAAAGATATAGAAGCAAATGGGTAAAGAAAGTCTCGAGAAAAGAGACAAAAGAAAAGAAGAGAAGAGGATGACAGATAAAGAATTCAAAAGAGAGTTGGTAGAGTTGAGGATGTTACAAGTATGGGCCTAACGGGTGTTGTCATTGATGTAAAGGATTGGATGAGTTGTGTGCTGATGATATTGAGAAAATTAGTCCTATCAGAAATAGAGAAGATTAGTGAAGATAGTGAAGTTCCCAGCTGGATGAAGATCAGAGAATGTGCATCAGAGGGTTTGTAGATATGTGTCTGAAGATGATCTAGTTAATATTTCAGAGGTTCACATGAAAATATGGAGGAGTTATGGCCATGAGAGTAAAATTAGTTCTGGCAATTGTTTGGAGGTGACAAAGTGACACAAAAAGGTTCAGTGAGATCCAAAAAACCAATATCATGTTCTGTGGATCTGGTGGCATGTTTGGGAGGCTAATATGAATTGACAACTCAATTGGTTTGTGGTTTGGAGGTCCACAAGAAACTCTTCTAATGTGACAGTGATGGGTGACTGTGTTCTTGAGGTTCTGGATGAAGATGTGAATGATTACAGTAAGCAGAATTGGTGCAGATGTTCTTGGTGATTCAAGAAAGCTTGTGGGGGTCTCTAGATTATGTCTAGTTTGTGTTGGCAGTTTGAATTGAAGATTGAGCTTGTAACTAAAGAATTACCTTTGGGTAATGGTGTTCTTCCTAGTCTTGGTTGATCGGATGATTTGTGCATGTTGTAGATAATCTTGCAGATGTTTTACAAAGCATGGCGTGTTCCTTGAAAAAGATTGAAGTCCCAGCTATGTGTGGCCAAATGTGTAGTAATGTACATAAACTTTTTGTAATAATTCAAGTTGCAATTTTGTAATTGCTCTGTAATAAAATAATTGTATGTTGTGCTGACTTTGATGATCATTCCAAAGACAATGCCATGTATAAATAAGAGTTGCGAAGTCATTCAAATGTATTCTTGAGGTGATGATGAGTAGGTGGTAGTGAAGAGGAGTGAAAACCAGAGTAGAGGTGTTGAGCTTAAATGGAACTGACTCAAGCATAGTGAAGATGCTAATCTCTAGTTCAAGTATGTAATACTTATATTCTTCTATAGATAGTGTGTCTCATGTAGGCAGTGGGCCTCTTGTGAGTAGTGTGCTCAAGTAGTGAGCCCTAACTAGCAAGTGCCATTTTATTCATCTTATTCTTTTAACAGAGATTACAATCTTGGGTTAGTCACCCCGTGGTTTTTCCATTAATTGGGTTTTCCACATTAAAATATTGGTGTTATATGTGTTGAATTTGTTTTTGCTCTTGAATTATTGCATTATGCTTTCATGATTTTATCTTTGATATGTTGTTGAAATATAAGAAGGTTTAAAGTGAATAAGCAATAGGATTTTGGTGACAACTGATTCACCCCCCTCTCAATTGTCTATCCTAAATTCAACAGAGGAGAGATCTGATGTTGGTAAAGCAATGGTATGAAAAAAAAGATCAAAGATATTACTGGGTATGGCCAATGAGTAAGAAAGTGAAATGGCCAGTAAAGGAGATTGTTGAGAATATAAAAAGGCAAAGGATGAATGCCTTGAAAACAGAACATAAGAAGATGAGAGGGTTTCCGAAAAGACTAGATAGTAGAGAGCTGCCATTAGAGAAACATGGACCGGAAGAGGTCAAGGAGGTTCTCATTAAAGAGAACATGAGAAAAAAGAAAGAGGAAAAGAGAAATGGAGAAGGAAGAATGTGCATGAGGAGGGCATTGATAGAGACATTGTGGTCTCTAATTTCATTTTCTAAAGTTGTGTTTGTAGATTTGTATGTAGGGATAAAGAAAGTGATGAAGAAGGTTGAGGAAGAGACCTTGAAGATGATGAAAGATGGGAAAAGAGTAGATCTAGAAGAAAGAGTGGAAGACGTGAATGACCAAATCTTGATGGAACTAGAATGCCAAGAAGAGTTTGCAGTAGAGGTGCATTACAAAGTGCCTGAAAAATAAAAGGAGATGGATGCTAAAGATGTTTGGTTTGATGATGAAGAGGAAGAGGAAACCATAGAGTTTCATGATGGATGTGAAGATATTCTAGTAGTAGCACAAAATACTAATGAAGAAGAAAAGTTAAAAAGCTAAGAAGCTGAAGCTAGATGCAATTTGGGATAGCGGGTCCTTGTATAGAGGAATGAAGGTAAAATGATTTCTTTTGATGATGAATGTAGAATTGAGAATTTGGATAAGCAAGTTGATAATAAAAAGAAATTGGAAAATATAAATGTGATGAAGGATCATGTATATGTAGTGCCATATTGGTGAAAGAAAAAGATGGATAACAGGTCAGAGTTGAAGTTTAGGAAGAATGTTGTTGATTATGTTTAAGCTAACAAGCCTTTGTAGGAATACACACAACACTGAGAGGGGGGGTGAATCAGTGTTGTTTACAATTTTAACACTTTTTAATACTTTTGATTAATCTAATTTCACAATTTAGAATTCTTCAGAAGGAACAAAGTAAATATGCAGAATTTCAACACACAGATTTGACACAAGAAATTTCCCGAGTGGAAAACCCTCCTGGGGTATAAAAACGACTCAACTGCCTCACTGGTTTAACACAAAATTCAGATTACAATTGTCTCACTGACATTACAATTCTGCCTCACTGGCAAATTATATCTCTCTGCATGTCTCACTGACATTACAACATCTAAAATTCAATGAAAGTTATAACTCAGGGGATTTCCCTGTTTCAATAAAACACAACCTTATTTCTCCCTTTTAAGATAAACAAAATAAATTCTTTGCAATCAACCTTTAACTGTCTTCAACTCCTACAGTCAATCAATTTTGATCTTCAATATATTTCATACCTCTGTCTCTGCAAATCAATCTCAAAACAAATCAATTCATACTCTGCAAATTCATAGATTCTTTCACTGCAATATTGAAAAACTTTTAACCTTCTCTGAAATCATTTTTCAAAGCTTTATCCTTCTCTGAGAAAATATTGTTCAATTCTGATCAAAAATCTCCATTCTTGATTTCACCAACACATCTCCAAAACTGAGCAAATTTCACTATCAAAATGTCTCTTCATGTCAACAAAAAATTTCTCTGCAAAAGGATTATCTTGCTACAAAAATACCATTCTTCTTCTCTACCCTCAAAAAAAAACTTTTTCACACTTCCATTTGATCTTATATATCCTCCTTGAAAACATATCTGCACACTAAAAAAAAATCATTAACATTCATCTTCCCATAATCGGTTCAGCTTCAATCATAATTTCATCTCAACCTTATCACATTCCCTAAGAAAATCAAACAACAAAACAAACAAAAATGAATTCTCTTCAAACAATACTACCTTTTCATATTCTTCAAATTTAGTAACCTTCTACAACTCACTCTCTCCTTTTCATAAATTTCTATATTCAAAAATCTCTTAAATTTCGGTGAGAGAAGATAGAAATAGATGCTTTATTGCCTTTTAGAACAAGGAGGACATCAAGTTTAATCGGGCTAACTGACCGTTTGTCAAAACTTTCCATTTAAAAACTGACCTTTCGATCTTCGGTGCCCGCCAACTGAGGATTCAAAGACAAACATTGATTTTGTGTTTCCCGCAGACCATACAATGCCGACCTAACCGGCAACCGGGCATCCTAACCAACGGGGCCGGTAAACACACGACCCGATACCCTTTACATCGTAACTTAAAGCCCTGATGACCACTTCTACCAGTCAGTTTGAGTTTATAACATAAAGTGCATAGACTTATGACGGGCAATAAGGTAATGAATAAGAAGTGTTAAACACAAAGTTTATGACTTGTTAGGTGTTAAGAAAAAAAACATATTTACTACTTACATTTTTTCTAAACCTCAACATATGTAAACACCTCAACACATATTTAAACCTCAACCTTGTAAACCAAACTTCAACTGATCTGCCACTGTCATGAAGTTAATATGATGCAAGTTAACTTTTATCAAATGACATAAGCTCTTCTCCTGATTCAATATCGATGCAATGAGTGTCATCTTCTGAAATGACTAAGTCAGAACAAACTCACATAGAATCAACACTGATATGTCACTGATGTCATTACCATGAAGAACCACTTGTAAGAGTTTTACAACTTAAAAACTGAGAAGGTACCAAACCACTGTGATTACAACAAGTCACATTCAAAAGTGTGTCATAATTGCATGAAGACCACTCATAATGCCAACCTTAGCCACTTTCACTGAAAGCATAACTTAAACTTTCCTATGAAGAATCCTTCTGAAATATAATGTGATCAACACATCTGTCAACTGCATCTTCTGAAATATAATGTGATCAACACATCTGTCAACTGCATCTTGTGAAAACTGTGTAATGCAACATCCTGATTTCCTGATATTTTGACATCAATGAAAAGACAATATACTCAACTGTGAAATGTGCTACAAAACTCCCCCTTTGTCTTTGACATTGATGGCAAAACCATAACTAATTTCTCCCCCTTTTTGACATAAAAATGTCAAAGGCGAAAAAATAACACCACAACCAATAGATTCCTGTTCTTGTAAATACAATCCAAATTTTTTTTTTCAAAACCAACACTTTATTTCATACTGATTAAATGCACAATACTATAACACTGCCAACCACAAAAAATATGTACAAAAACTATATACAGGCTATGTACAAATGAGATTCAGGACATTAAAATAATCTAGAAAACAACTCCCCTTGAATCTAATATCTCTGTAACTTACTGAAGAGAGACAAGAGACAGAACTCCCAGTCTCTGTCTCAGAGTTTCAAATGTCTCCTTTGGCAAAGGCTTTGTGAAGATGTCAGCCAACTGATCACTTGTATGCACATATTCCAAAGCAACTTCATTTTCAATCACCTTTTCCCTTAGAAAATGATATCTAATAGCAATATGTTTAGTTCTTGAATGCATTATAGGATTCTTTGACATATTGATAGAACTTGTGTTATCACAAAGAATAGTCACAGGCTTTTTAACCTCAACCTTAATATCAAGGAGTGATTGTACCATCCAAAGTACCTGTGTACAACATGATGAAGCAGCAATGTACTCAGCTTCAGCTGTAGATAGAGAAACACAATCTTGTTTCTTACTATGCCACGCAACCAATCTGCCACCCAGAAAGAAAGCTGCCCCACTTGTGCTTTTTCTGTCATCAGGACACCCTGCCCAATTTGCATCTGTATAGGCAAGAAGTGTAAAATCATTGTGTCTAGGATACCATAAACCAAAATCAAGTGTACCCTTAATATATCTAAAGATTCTTTTAACAGCATTCAAATGTGATTGTTTAGGACAAGCTTGAAATCTTGCAACCAAACAAACAGCCTGCATAATATCAGGCCTAGAAGCAGTGAGATATAAAAGACTCCCAATCATAGATCTATACAGAGACTGTTCCACTTCAGGTGATTCATCATTTTTACTTAGCTTATGCCCTGTCTCCATAGGAGTACCCAAAGGTTTGCAATCATCCATTTGAAATCTCTTTAACATCTCTTTGGCATATTTCTTCTGTGAGATGAATATTCCCTTTTCAAGCTGAGATACCTGAAGACCAAGAAAGAAAGACAATTCTCCCAACATAGACATTTCAAATTCTGATTTCATAATGTTAGGAAATGAGTGACTCATATCATCATTGTTACTACCAAAAATGATATCATCTACATAAACTTCAACAACCAGAATATCCTCACCTTTGATTAAATAGTACAAATTACTGTCCACACCTCCCTTTGTGAACCCCTGTTCCTGCAAAAACTTATCCAGTCTATAATACCAAGCCCTTGGAGCTTGCTTTAAACCATATAAAGCCTTTTTCAACCTGTAAACATGATCTGAATTATCTTTATTCACAAAACCTTCTGGTTGTTCCATGTAGACTTCTTCTTCAAGATCTCCATTTAGAAATGCTGATTTTACATCCATTTGGTAAACTTTGAAATTTTTATAAACTGAAAAAGCTAAAAACATCCTTATAGCTTCTAATCTAGCAACAGGAGCAAATGTTTCTTCAAAGTCAATACCTTCAATTTGTGAATACCCTTTGCAAACCAGTCTGGCTTTGTTTCTAACAACTTTACCTTTATCATCAAGCTTATTCCTAAACACCCATTTTGATCCAATGACATTCTTACCTTCTGGTCTTGGAACAAGTTCCCATGTTTTGTTCTTTTCTATTTGGCTTAACTCCTCTTCCATGGCATTAACCCATGCTTCATCTTTGCTGGCCTCAACATAATTCTTTGGTTCCATTTCAGATATCAAACAAACATGTGCTTGATTATGTGCAGCAGCTTGCTTTCCTCTTCTTGTTAAAACACCACTGTCCTTATCCCCAATGATCAACTCATGAGGATGATCTCTTTGAAATGCCTTTGAAAGAGTCTTTGTCTTGACATCAATAGATTTTTCAGGATCTTCTTCCTCTTCCTGAATTTCTTCTTCCTTTTGTGAATGATGATCAACTTCAATGTCATGAATCAACTGCATACAGGGCTGCAAATCCTCATCCACCTTAACATTAGTACTTTCAATTATTCTTTTGAGCCTATTGTTAAAACATTTATATGCCTTGCTATGTGTAGAATAACCAAGAAAAATGCCTTCATCACATCTAGACTCAAAACCACATAAGCTATCATTATCTTTCTTGATGTAACACTTACTTCCAAAAATTTTGAAATACCCAACATTAGCTGACTTACCATACCATAGTTCATAAGGAGTATAATTTGACTTTACCCTTAATTGAACTCTGTTCAGAGTATATACAGCTGTATGAACAGCTTCTCTCCAATAGACATTAGGCAGATTTGCATCATGTAGTAAAGTTCTTGCCATTTCTTTTACAGTCTTATTTTTCCTTTCAGCTACTCCATTTTGCTGTGGAGTTCTAGGAGTGGAGAATTGCCTTCTTATCCCATGTTTTTGACAATACTCCTCAAATTCCTTTGAAGTGTACTCTCCTCCATTGTCTGACCTTAGACATTTTAGCTTGAAATCAGATTCCTTTTCAACCATCTTCTTGAATATTTTGAATCTATCAAATGCCTCTGATTTATGCCTTAAGAATGTTACCCATGTCATTCTTGAAAAATCATCAATGAAAAGCATAAAATACTTTTCTCCTCCCATAGCTTTAGTCCTTGTAGGACCACACAAATCTGAATGTACCAGCTGTAGAGGTTTTGAAGAAAAATACTCCTTAGGCTTGAAACTAACTTTAGTTTGCTTACCCAGCTGACACTCTTTGCATATAGTATTACTTGGTTTTGAAATATGAGGCATATTTCTGACATTGTGATTCTTGCTAATTCTCACAAGATTGTCAAAATTCACATGACCAAGTCTTCTGTGCCATAACCAGCTTTCCTCAATTTGACCCATGAAACAGATATGACTATCAACACTTTTAGTTTCTGAGTTATGAAGATTGTAGATGTTACCACTAGTCCTTAGACCTGCTGCAATAACTTTACCTGATTTCTTTTTAATCTCACATCCATGTGCATCAAAAACCACATTAAAACCATTGTCACATATTTGACTGACACTTAACAAGTTGTGCTTCAATCCTTCTACAAAATACACATCATGTAGTGGTGTTTCTTCATCAAGAAGAATTGTACCTTTACCTTTGATCATAATGCAATCATTATTTCCAAACATAACAGAACCTTCATTAATGTCTTCAAACTTAACAAATTTTTCTTTGTCTCCTGTCATGTGATTGGAACAGCCACTGTCAATCACCCACTGTTCCTTCTTTCTGGCATGAAAAGCAGCTTGTGTAATCATAACATTAATGCTCTTATTGATTACCTTAGGTCTCCAAACTAGCAACTTCTTTTCAGAACTTGAAGAAGACAAACCTGTAACAGTATTCCTTATAGTTTGCTGCATTTGCAAAGAAGGTCTACAAAATTTGGCAATATGCCCAAAATTTTTACAATTGTGACACTTCAAACTTCTTAAAAACATGAATGGATTCCTTGGAAATAAATGCATTTCTCTTCTGACTCCAAATCTGCATTCACTGGCTTTATGTCCAAACCTGTTGCAACAAAAACAATATCCAGTAAAGTGAGCATTATACCTGAAAGTATCACTTCTGTTGTAGTTTGTTGTCCTTATGATTGATTTGCCATTTGTACCAGCCTTTTGTGAACATTGTCCCTCTTCAAATCCAAGACCTGATTTATCCTTGAATCCTTTTTGTTTATCAAGAAGATCATCTAGTTTATCACTGCTTCTGCACATATCAAGTCTTCTTCTCAGATCAACAATTTCAGCTTCAAGTGTATGAAATTCCTTGTCCTTGTTATTCAACTCTTTATCTTTATCAACAATAATTTTCTTACTTTCTTCAAGAGAAAGAATTAGATCAGTAATTTGTTTCTCATAACAAGTTAACTTGTTATTCATGATCTCATTTTCTTTTTGAAACTGACTTCTTTGTGCAATGATTTCCTTCTTAAGTTTCTTGACTTGACTTAATGCACACATCAATTCTCCTTCAAAATCAACAACAGCTTCACAACTGTTTGATTGTTCCTCACACTTTTCATTTTGAACTTCATTTAGAATAGCCATAAATAAAGTCTGTGCATTTTCATCAAGAAAATCATCTGAATCACTTTCAGACATATCAACATTTTTTGTGAACAAGCTTCTCTTCTTTTTGAAATTATTTTTTCTTCTAGAAACAAACTGTTTCTTTTTAAATTGCTTCTTATTTTCATCTTCATCACTGTCTATGTCTTTGTAAGGACACTGAGCTGCATAGTGTCCAATCTTTCCACATTCAAAACATTTGAATGGAAGCTTACCTTTGTACTTACCAACAGATCCCTTCTTCAACTTGCTTGCAAGAGATATTTCTTGATCATCATCCAAATCATCTGAATCAGAAATCTCCTTTTCTTTTCTGATTGATTTGAAAGCAGCTTCTTTGCTTGAAGGTATGTCAGTGCTAATTCTCATCTCATAGGCTGTGAAAGTACCATGAAGTTCATCAAATGTAACTTTACTTAAGTCTCTTTCTTCTACTGCAGACACTTTGGATTCATATTTAGGATTTAAAGTCCTTAAGACTTTTGTAACAACTATTTTCTCTTCCAGTGTATCACCAAGTCCTCTGATAGCATTTACAATTTCTTGGACCCTTAGAAGATATTCTGCCACTTTCTCATCATCACTCATTCTGAGACTTTCAAATTTTGCTTTGTAGGATTGCAGTTTTGCTTCTTTGATTTTATCATCTCCTTGATAGATATTAGACAATTTGTCCCATATCTCCTTGGCTGTTTTACACTCCATGATTTTTACAAGTATGTCATTGGTAAGACCACAACATAATGCATTTTTAGCCTTAGCATTATTTTCATATGCCCTTTTCTCATCAGCTGTGCTAGGAGGATTTGTAGCAGTATATCCAGTAACAATAGCATCATACACATCATACCCCAGAGATGACAAATATGACTCCATCCTGAATTTCCAAAAAGCATAGTTAGAGCCATCAAACATAGGTGCCTTATAATTTGAGTAACCTTCTTGACTTGCCATGATAAGTATTCCAGAAATATGATCTACCCAAGCTGATTAAGCTTTGACAGGGAACCAGGCTCTGATACCAATTGTAGGAATACACACAACACTGAGAGGGGGGGTGAATCAGTGTTGTTTACAATTTTAACACTTTTTAATACTTTTGATTAATCTAATTTCACAATTTAGAATTCTTCAGAAGGAACAAAGTAAATATGCAGAATTTCAACACACAGATTTGACACAAGAAATTTCCCGAGTGGAAAACCCTCCTGGGGTATAAAAATGACTCAACTGCCTCACTGGCTTAACACAAAATTCAGATTACAATTGTCTCACTGACATTACAATTCTGCCTCACAGGCAAATTATATCTCTCTGCATGTCTCACTGACATTACAACATCTAAAATTCAATGAAAGTTATAACTCAGGGGATTTCCCTGTTTCAATAAAACACAACCTTATTTCTCCCTTTTAAGATAAACAAAATAAATTCTTTGCAATCAACCTTTAACTGTCTTCAACTCCTACAGTCAATCAATTTTGATCTTCAATATATTTCATACCTCTGTCTCTACAAATCAATCTCAAAACAAATCAATTCATACTCTGCAAATTAATAGATTCTTTCACTGCAATATTGAAAAACTTTTAACCTTCTCTGAAATCATTTTTCAAAGCTTTATCCTTCTCTGAGAAAATATTGTTCAATTCTGATCAAAAATCTCCATTCTTGATTTCACCAACACATCTCCAAAACTGAGCAAATTTCACTATCAAAATGTCTCTTCATGTCAACAAAAAATTTCTCTGCAAAAGGATTATCTTGCTACAAAACTACCATTCTTCTTCTCTAGCCTCAAAAAAAAACTTTTTCACACTTCCATTTGATCTTATATATCCTCCTTGAAAACATATTTGCACACTCAAAAAAATCATTAACATTCATCTTCCCATAACCGGTTCAGCTTCAATCATAATTTCATCTCAACCTTATCACATTCCCTAAGAAAATCAAACAACAAAACAAACAAAAATGAATTCTCTTCGAACAATACTGCCTTTTCATATTCTTCAAATTTAGTAACCTTCTACAACTTACACTCTCCTTTTCATAAATTTCTATATTCAAAAATCTCTTAAATTTCGGTGAGAGAAGATAGAAATAGATGCTTTATTGCCTTTTAGAACAAGGAGGACGTCAAGTTTAATCGGGCTAACTGACCTTTCGATCTTCGGTGCCCGCCAACTGAGGATTCAAAGACAAACGTTGATTTTGTGTTTCCCGCAGACCATACAATGCCGACCTAACCGGCAACCGGGCATCCTAACCAATGGGGCTGGTAAACACACGACCCGATACCCTTTACATCGTAACTTAAAGCCCCGATGACCACTTCTACCAGTCAGTTTGAGTTTATAACATAAAGTGCATAGACTTATGACGGGCAATAAGGTAATGAATAAGAAGTGTTAAACACAAAGTTTATGACTTGTTAGGTGTTAAGAAAAAAAACATATTTACTACTTACATTTTTTCTAAACCTCAACATATGTAAACACCTCAACACATATTTAAACCTCAACCTTGTAAACCAAACTTCAACTGATCTGCCACTGTCATGAAGTTAATATGATGCAAGTTAACTTTTATCAAATGACATAAGCTCTTCTCCTGATTCAATATCGATGCAATGAGTGTCATCTTCTGAAATGACTAAGTCAGAACAAACTCACATAGAATCAACACTGATATGTCACTGATGTCATTACCATGAAGAACCACTTGTAAGAGTTTTACAACTTAAAAACTGAGAAGGTACCAAACCACTGTGATTACAACAAGTCACATTCAAAAGTGTGTCATAATTGCATGAAGACCACTCATAATGCCAACCTTAGCCACTTTCACTGAAAGCATAACTTAAACTTTCCTATGAAGAATCCTTCTGAAATATAATGTGATCAACACATATGTCAACTGCATCTTCTGAAATATAATGTGATCAACACATCTGTCAACTGCATCTTGTGAAAACTGTGTAATGCAACATCCTGATTTCCTGATATTTTGACATCAATGAAAAGACAATATACTCAACTGTGAAATGTGCTACAGCCTTTGCATAGAAGAAGAGATGTGCAGATGAATAGGTGGCAACCTGGTGAAAGGTGGAGTTGGCTAGCTAAGAGGCCTAGAGATAATGGCTGGAGGATGAAGATAGAGCAAGTGGAAAGAAGCTCGAGTGCAACAAGGAAAGGACAACAGACCAGTAGTAGAGTATGGGTAGTAAAGCGAGTAGCAACAACCAAATGTGTCATAGAGAAGACAAAGGATTGGAGGCATGAAAAGGAGAACAAACTCCAAGGAACTGGAAGTAAGATGAATCCAGTAGAAGATGGCCAAAAGGAGAAGAAGCATACAACAAAGTTGTAGCAAGAGAAGCGAAGTGTGTGGAAGGTAAGAGAAAGGAAATCTGATTTTTATGTTGATGAAGCTTTGGATAAAATTCCTAATGATGAACAGAATATGAGGAGATTGTTAGATGAAAAGGAGATAAGGAGGAATAAATATTTGAGAAGGCAAGAATATAAACAAAGACAAAGTGAAAGATGCAGGTATGCCAGAAAAGAGGCAAAGTGGAATAGAAGAATGGTATCGAAAAAGAAGACACCATAGGTATGTGGGGAAGGTGCTGATTTGAACATAAGAGCAGTTGTGGATGAAGAGGATGAAAGTGGAACAGCCATAGTTCCAAAGGAAGAAGACAAGCAAAAGAAGAATGAAAGTAAAGAAGAAGATGGAGCAGTAATATAGAATACTGAAGATGATTTGTGGAAGCAGTTGGTAGCCATTGAGGACAAATGGAATGAGAAGATTGAAGGTGTAAGCATGAGTCTGACAACAAAGAAGAATAAGGACAAGGATGTAGAAGTAGTTGCAGAAATAAAGAATGAAGATGTTGAAAATGATGTTGTGTTGCAACAGATGACCATGAAGGAAGAATGGTTGGAAGTAATGACAGATGAACACGTTGAGTATGATGAAGGTATGATAAGTGTTGAGGATGCATTAGATGTTGTTATAATTTTTCCATTTGATTAAAATTTGTTTGATGAAAGAAGAGTTGGAGATTGGAGTTGGATTGTAAGTGTTGCAGCCCACAGTGCTACACAAAAAGGTTGGAGGATTGAAGCATGTGAGATAGAGAAAGTATGGAAAAGGTGAAAGAAAAGATTTGATTAAAATTGCAGAGGAACACATGTGTTGGAGCACATGATCTTTATCCCTAGGGAGTTTGATGCAGGAGCATCCGTTTAAAATTCAAAAATTGTCTTTGACAATGGATTTTTGGTTTCTATGTGTGGTCGAGTGACAGAAGCATGAGAAAGGGAGCTTTTGTCGCGAATAATAATATGTAATAATTATATTCTAGAAAAGTGGGATAATGGAGAAGATGATGATTATTGCCAAAGATCAGTTACTTTGTTATTTTGAGATGGGGAAGTGGAGAATGGCAAAAAGACCAAAAATAGACAAAGGCAATAGCAAGAAAATCAATGCAATCCACATGCAAGGAAAAGGCTAATTGTAGGCATGGCTAAGAATAGCTGTAAATCCACAAACATAGTGGAGAGAGATGGGAGAAAGGAGAATGGTAGAATATCTTTGATGCAGGCCGCAAGTAATAAGGGGGCAACAAATATTTATGAAGGATGATGGCCATATTTAGACAACCACATATATGTTATGGAGAGGTCGTAAATGTGGAAGGAGGTGGCATTTATTATAGAGGAGATCATGTAGAGAATGGTAGAGGGTCATCGCTGCAGAGAGAAGCGACAAGAAAGAGTAGCAGGCCGCATATATATTTGGTGGAGGCCGCACGTAGTAAAGCGGGGGCAGCATGAGAATAAAGAGGTTGTTAATAGGCCAAGGAAAGGAGGGTAGATAATTATAGGCTGATAGAAAATAAAAAGAGGCTGTGTATATCAGAGAGAAGGCCATGAGAAAAATAGAAGAGGCCGCATAGTGATTAAGAGGAAGAGGCCGTCATGTGATAAGAAGGGGGCAACACAAAAGAAATAGGGCAGACCAATAGAAGAGAAAGAGGAGGCCGATATAAATTAGAAGAGGATGACAGAAGAAGGCCTGATTAGTGCAGAGGTAAAGGAGGCCAATGTGGTGTGAGGATGATAGTGTTTTGAGAGCATTGATAAGGAGAAAGGAGGCTGATTGTTTAGGCCACAAGGTACGGGCTGATTCAATAACAAGGAGGAGGAAATATAGAGAAGAAGATCAAGGGCTATGCATAGAATGAAGGCCAAAAAGAATAGTATAAGGGTTGCAAACTGAACGAAATAGAATTATGAGAGGAAGGAAGTCGTGAGTAGCATAGTAATAATAGTGTAGGCTGATGTATGGCAGAATGATAGTGCCTAAGAGCTACAGAGCTAGATATTAAAGACATTGGCCAGACTCTTAGAAGGAGGTCGAATGTGGCTGTAGACCAAATAGATTAAATGTTATTGTAGAATTTTTGTATTGTAATAGAGAAGCTGATTTGGCTGTTTTGAATGAAAGTCTAAGATGTTTTATTTTGTAGCTTGATGGTGTGTTCCTGCAGCAAGTCAGGACTGAATAGTATGAACATGGTAATGAATATTTCTTTAAGCTCCTGTCACATTGAATAAGAATGATTTTGTTAATTTTTATGTTCCTGTCCAAGTTCCTATCACTCTAATGATAGAAGATATCTGAAAGCCCTCTTTGACGAGTAGAGACTTGAATCTCAATTGAAGAGTGTAAGGGTATTTATGCATGGTTCGTGGAATTGAGCTATCATACTTTTTATAATCTTTGAACATACACTAATTGTTACAAATAGCCATTGTCTTTTACTATATATTGTGTCTTCTTGTCAAAATAAGAAAAAATCATCCTAAAAACAATAGTTTACCTAGGAAAACAAACCAAAAATAAAACAAAATTGATCATTTACATAGTCACTGACACAAAGCTACACATACACTCACTATTTCTATGCATATAATTACTATTCATGTGCATCTGATCTTTCTGTGCATATACCCTTTGTTTCTATGCCTATAATCACTATTTCTGCACATTTGAAACTACACATATATCCTTTGTTTCTACGCATATACACATTGTTTGAACTGTGCATTTGATCATGTGCATCCACAACAAAGGACACTTACTGAGGTCTTGAGAAAATAACCAAAACAGATTTGGATACCCTTTTTATTGTACATTTCATTTCAAGAGTCATATAAACCATACAGAGACATCTTGCATCCATTTTAAATAGTCACACATCTCATACTTAGCTTCCCAAAATAACCAAACAAAATTTTCACAAAGTTCTTTTAAGATCTTATCATTTCAACAATAATTTAGTTAGTCTCCCCGTATCAAGATTTATCATCCTTTATCTAGGAGCTATAATAAAAATCTTGACAAAGTTAGTCTCTATCATAGTGATATCCATCATTGGGCCATTTTACTTAAATTGGATCACCCTTTGATAGCTATTTATCATAGCTCAAGATTATTGTTTAAACAAGATCAAAGTTCAACACTTTAGAAATCTTACCATCAACACATCAATCTAATGATATCATCTTTTACTCAAACTACACTTCATCAAAGCCATCACTTATATCTACATATCTTACATTCAACATCATTCGTATAAATTGTGTATGGTTAAACTATAGCTCAAAAGAAAAGATGAAAAGAAATGGATTCATTACATAGTAGCCAAGGTTCTTCTAGTGATGAAGAAAAAGAAATCCCCCAAGAAGAAATTGTTAGAGCTCTACAAGACACAAAGTTTCAAAAACTTATGGACAAAGTCATAGCAACATATCCACACAAATATTTCCTTATGCTTGCACAATAAGGAGCAAAATTACCTCATGATTTTGACATTGCTAAATTGAGAGAAACAATTCAAACAAATGAAACTAAAGCTCCTAAGAACAAGAAAGCTAAGGATGTGACAAATCCATTAGATGCACTTACTTAGCAAATCCAAGCTTTGCAACAACAATTTGTAGATTTATAAACTAGATCCTCAACAAAACGATATTCACTAGAGGACATATCTCCCTATCCTTTTGTTGGCAACATAGTCAAGAGACACTGATGATATGATGTTTTAATTGATGGAAACAACCTAACATGTTTGGAGACAACTCCTAAGACAAAGGTGTGTACATTATTTTGGTCCGAAAAGATTAACTTAGCCAAATTGACTAAGTATTGATAGCACATTGAGACAATGGCAATATTTCAGTTGGTACTCCTCGGCTATTGAAGATTGTGTCATGCAGTTATGGTATGTTACTCTTAGCTATCTAGTGAAGTCACGATTCAATGTTCAAGTCCTGATTTCCTCCGGAAGTCATATGGTGAAATGTCTAAGTCTGAGTGAACAGAGTTAAGTTAGAAATAGTGCTGAGTACCTATGTAATCTAGTCTGCATTCCTCTATTGATGAATATCATGATTTTTAGTTTTGAGGCATTGAAGATACATGTCATGAGCATCTAAATCCAGATTTGTGGGGCTTGAAGTTCACTGGTTCACATTCTACAAGTTCTCGAGTATCAACTTTTAGGTTGACAGTATTTCTCTGTGACAAAACAATATTTCTGAGATCTACATTTCTCTATGAAAGAATATTATGCTCCACAATTCTAAACACATACTAAGAGGTCTATAATGAATGTTGGATATGAATATTAGAGTCTCATATGGTTCACAATGGAAGTTATGGTATGACAGTCAAGCTAGTTGTGTGTGCACTTAAGGGTTAAGCCGACAGTCGTATTAGATCGATATGTGGTGAAGGTATATGATTGAAATCATTAATCTAAGTGGTTCTATAATAGGTCTAGACTCATATGAAGAGTCTTGTATGATTTATTGGGTCTACATTGTTGTTTGGGCACAATAATAGGCCAATAAGGTATAACTTGAATATACAAGCTTTATCTTTTGTACGCTGACCTAGTTTGAGGAAATTCTTGATATGAATATATATATATATATATATATATATATATATATATATATATATATATATATATATATATATATATATATATATTCGATAGATTTCAGCTTTGGAGGTATGATTGTATGCAAAGATAGTGTGAATTCAATGTGTATGATCTAAGATAGTTTTGCGATTAAAAAAGGATAATAAGGGCAGAAAAGCAGAGTAGAAAAAGTAGAGCGGACATTATGAAGACATTTGAGTATGTATACTGAGCTATAATGGAATTTCAGCTTGGCATTTTGTAGATGCACTTGTAGTAGTTTTGTTTTGGCAGTGAGCCATACCTTCTCTATCTTCTCTTCTTTTTGGCAGTAAGCTTATTGTAGTGATCACTTCTTTTGTTAGTGAGTCCTTGGGCAGTGAGCCCTAAGGCGGTGAGTCTCCATGTAATTTGATATTTCTATCATAATATATTGTGAGCTAACACTCACTGTGGTTTTTCCCTTTTTGTGGTTCTCCACATAAAAATCCTAGTTTCTATGTGTTATATCTTTCTAGTTGTTGTTCTTATGTTTGTTTTGCTTTCATGTTATTGAATATGGTAAATTTGACCAATATAGGGGAAAAGGTGATCCTCTTTACTATATTAGGGAATTTAGTGTTGCATGTTTAGAAGTTACTCACAATGATACATATCTAATGTGACTCTTTCCACGTAGCTTAGGAGGTCAAGCCATGGAATAGTTCTCATGTCTACTTCTTGGAATCCATACATTTAACGAACTAGTAGATAAATTTGTATTTCACTTCTCCTATAACATTGTGCATGATATATCAATGTTAGATCTTTACAACAATAAACAAAAGGTGGAGAATCCTTTGCTACTTTCTTGTAATGATGGAGACAACTTGCAAGCAAATGTCCATATCACATCCCTGAAAAACAAATGATAGAAATGTTTGTCCATAATTTAAACATGGAATTAAGCTATAAATTTTAAATCCAATGTCCCACTTCTTTTAGTAAGGTTATTGAGATGGGATTACTCATAGAAAAAGAATTGATAACCAAAGGACAAATTAAGATCTATAAGGTTGTTACTAGTTCAAACAACACTGATAAATCCAGGTTTTGGACCAAGAATAAGAACATTGTGAATGATGGGGTTGTAGATGCCAAAAATGTTAAACCAACACAATCCATCTTAAATTTATCAAGTCCAAAAATAATGCTTCTTCAAAAAAAACCAACCAATAATGAACCTAGACCAACAAACTTCAATCCTCCTTGTAGAAGATTTACACCTTTGGGAGAATCCATTGAATCTTCCTTAAGGAAACTCATTGCAAATAATCTCATAACACTTCCTATAGTAAGAGACTATGAACCCAAATTTAAACCCTCATGGTGGAAAGATTCTGTCTATTGTGAGTTTCATAGAAGCAAAGGTCACAAAACAAATGATTGTCAAAGATTAAAAAATGCAATTCAAGACTTAATAGATAGAGGAGATATATCGATTGGTGGTCATGCATTTAATGAATATCATGTGGCATTTAAGAATGTACTTCCTAACTATAAGAAGGGAAGTTCCTCAAAACCAAGCAATAATGGTGGTAATAATGCTAATTATAAGAAAGTATCTTATGAGTGCATCGTTAATCACATATCTAAATGTGAGTCACATGTAAATGTGATTACCATTAACAACAAGCTTGATTGTAATGTTACTACCTGTCAGAGCAAGATTACTCTTCAAGGGGCTCCATCCAAGCCCTCTTCCATATCAAATCAATACAATGTCTTGAACCAACTCAAAAAGACACCCACATATATATCCATATTAGATATTTTGCGTCTTTCGTCATCTCACAAAGCTATCTTAGAAAAGGCTCTATTAGAAACTATCGTACCAACAAATCTGGATCAACGGCAGTTTGAAGCCATGGTGGGACATCTCACCATGCCTCATTTCCTATATTTCACTTAAAATGATGATATGGCCATTCACCAACCTCATAATGCATCTCTCCGCATTGAATTGCTAATTCACAAGCATAGAATCAAACGAGTCCTTATAGATAGAGGAGCTAGTTTAAATATATGTACCTTAAAATTAATCCTTACATTGGGGTTTTCTGAAAATGTTGTAGATTCGAAGAGGAAAATCACTATTAAAGGATATGATGAGGAGGAGAGAGCTTCTAAACGAATTGTTCTCTTACCCATAAGAGTTGGACCAATTGAAAAAGATGTGATTTGTCAAGTACTTAATATTGATTTAGCCTATAATATTTTCTGTAGATGTTCTTCGATTCATGCAATGAAAGCTGTACCATCTACCTATCATCAATGCATAAAATTTCCATACAATGGTCAAGAGATTAAACAATCCAAGGAGATCCTGATCTCTTTCAATATTGCAATACCATCCTAAAGTCATTATACCCACTAACCGTGCAACCTCATCATCTACATCCCATGTTAATATAAGCTCATTAGCCTCCACATCCAAATCTACTGAAATAAAATTCAATCTCAAGGACAAAGGTGTTGGAGAGTATTCTATTGAACAATCCTTTTGTATCACACAATTACCCCTTTCACCCAAATCCTATGGAAAACAATCCCTGTCCAAACAAAAGTCATTGAAGCATCTTCAAGGTCCTTTTAACAAATGGTGTAATGTATCAGAAGAAAGTGAAGAGAAAGACATCCTCCAATGGTTATACAAGGAAGAAGGAAGTGAATCCAAGCCACAAGAACAAAAACCACAATTAAAAACTAGACAATATGGCACATGTTTCACTATTTTGTAGAAAATGGGATATGATGGTCACAGTCACATAGGCTTAAGAAAAGAAGGAATTATTGAACCCATACAACCTTCTTCATTATCTTCCCAAGACACTAAATGACTAGGTTATAAAGGAGATGTCATAGAAAAGGCTACTACATATCTAGTAGAGCAAATCAATAAATTCCAAGAGGGAAGTGAAACAAATTCTAATGAATGGGAATGGGAAAGTATTTTTGAGTTATCTTATGAAGATAAGCACATTGATGTAGTTCAATCACATAGCTCCACCAATACATACCATGAGGGACAAAGTTTAAGGTCTAGACCACTAGAGTTAGATTCGTAAAATATCGAGAGCGAGTCCCACGAGGAAGGTAGGATATCTCACATGATAGATTATCCTAAGGAGAGTACTAATTTAGACCTTGGAGATACCACCATAAACCTAGAGAACTAACCATTATTGACCTTGATCTAGACTAACCAAATGATCCTCTTCCACTAATATATCTCAAACTTATAGATTGGGAACAAAAAGAGGCCCATGAACTAGATATCTTTCACAACAATGATGATATTGTCCACTATTTGGGTCTTAGGGATCATCTACCTCTAGAAGATCATAAGGCAGGCTTCACTATATAACTTAATAACATGGTTTATTTTTGAGAGAGTACCAAGCCTTTTAGTTGCAAAAATATAAAAATAAAAAATGGATCTAATGGTGAAAACCACTCTACGGCAGTATTAGATCATTAAAAAAAAATGACATATCTAATGGTGAAAACCTCTCTAAGGCACTAAAGGATGAAAGGATTGACACTCTCCCCAATCCTATATATCAGGAGAGGTCTTCAGTCTTATTAGAACCAATGAACATTGCTACAAAAGATAGCCTGAAGATAGTTCATCTAACATAACCATCTTGATGCTCAAACTTGAACTTGCCATATTGATAAAATGCCTCTATTTGATCATATCCAATTTGATAGCATTCATTGAGCATTTAGAGATTGTACTGCAACATTGATGTTATATTTTTGAATAAATTCATTGGTCCATGAGCTATTACACTTGAAAACCCCATTAAGGGTTTGTGTGACTTTTCCATGATGTGTCGAGAGCTGAAAACAAATTTTCACTATAATTCTTTGCCAAGAACTTGAATACCTAAAAACTTGCAATTACAGGTGGATTGGTATTACAATGACTTTCCCCAAATCATTTTGCACCAAACCTCCCATAATTCAACCTTTTAATGTTTCACCATCACCAGTGCTGATTGTAAAGCAATTCTATCTCCAAGCCCAGGAAGAATCTGATCTAAAAAATTTCACCAATAATTCTAAAATCTCTTCGATAATCTACTTGTAAGAGGGTTTACAGCCAAACCTCTCTAGTTTACCCGAACAATTATTTTTGTGAAGCTAGCCTATTATGTAGTGAAACTGACAACTGACAAAAACTAGTTTACTACCAATCTAACCACACCATGTGTCCCCAAAGTTGTGAGATGCCAAAATAAAACCCAAGATAACTAAAATTAAAACAAAAACTAGAAACTATTTTTGGGTGATGTTGATTACATGTGCACTCAGGTGCTCCTGCAACAGACATGCGAAGTAGAATGCTTGTGAGCATAGGCTCATAAAAGTGGAGTTAAGTGATAGAATCACCCTTTTAGATTGCAAGCAATCTATAAAGAACTACATCGCTATGATAGGTGCATAAGACCAATTCTTGTTTCCTCCTCTTCCATCATCTAGCTGGAACATTCGTCATCTTCCTCCAACAAATTTGCACCCTCTTCCTCCTTCTTCTCATGGACTTATGTCCACCATGTATTATCCTCCTCCGCCAAATACTCCCTACTATGCTCTCCTCCTTTGTGGGATCCAACCCACCACAAACCAACCACCTCCACCAAATTCTACCTACAACCTCTACAAGCAAATATGCACTATCCATACACCAATTTGCAACTTCATCCTCTACTTTTATTTTTTGCAAATAAAGGTAAACCAAAATCAAAATTTTCCAAATTTAGCTCATTCTCTTTCGCTGCTCCAACTTCTTCTTCTTCTTGGTTTTTTGCTGCACCATTCATCTCCACACATCCATGGGCATGTTTATCAAACCACTCTTCTTCTACTACCAAAATCTATAACATTAAATCATCATTGTCTTCACCATTCATTGCAACCTCTTTCTCAATTGCACTCTCATCCACTAAAGCTTTCACATCCTCCAAAAGACACCAGTTGCTACTGCAAATTCACTCTTTCCTTCTTCTTCCATGCTTTCATCCAAACATACATCTGCATCCTCATGCTTATCTTCATCATGCTTGACCAATTCACCATGCTGCCTTGCTTCCAATTTATCCACTCTCATGATTATATCAACCATCATCAAGGAGATATTCTTCTTTTCATACTACCTCCATCCATCCCATATAATAGGCTTCTTTCTCACAAAGATCTCCATCTCACTTGCTGCAATCTTCAACAATCCTCATCACACTATTCATAATCTACAATTCTTCATGGCTCTTTAGTTCTCAAATGCTCAGGACTTCACAAACCTGCAACATTTTTCACATGAGCTCTCCTCTATCACCTTCTATCCTCTACCAACAAGTCTTGGTGGATCCTCTCCACTCTAAGGATTACTAGCTTTGATACCATATGGTGTAGAGGAAAAAGTCTTCTTTGCTAAAAACCACTCACAAAACTCAAAATAAAATAAAGTCTCTATGTTGTCATAATTTCACAAACTCATACGCTGATAAGGGCATGGTTTAGTGGTTAAGTTGCTCGGTTGTAGTGGCGGCCACCAAAGTTCAAACCCCCATTGGGCCAATGAGATCGCAACAAGCTCACGAGTTTGAAGTGTTCTTGCTAGGAGATAAGGTCCCCCATGTTGTGGCCTCACCAGTACATTTCTCTGGGCAAAAGCATTCACGTGGAGCCGGACGGCGTATCGCACTAGTGTTGTCGGTAACATTAAAAAGTTTACTAGGTGCATTAAAAAAACATTCACAAACTCAGACACCATTAAAAGATTGCAACCACTATCATGTTTTATTTTGTTGAAATCTACTTCATTCAAATGACATAAACAAAATTCATGCAATTGGCCTTCAATAGCTGTTACTTTCAATTTGACCTCTCTTTGCGACATTGTACTGACACTCACTAGTTCTTCATGCTCCTCTAGCAACTTCCATGAACTCTCCTGCACTTGATTGTGGCATGTACATGTTCTCCTCTCAACACTATAGGATTTATTCATTACCTCAGACATCCAAACTTACTTCACGGTAGTCTACATGCTTCTGAAAGACAATGAATTCATCCTTTTATCTCCCTTCTTCCCTAGGTGGCTCCCAAAGTGGAACTTTTCCCTTCAGTCATTTTCCCCCCTCACTAAATAAACCCCTCTCTACAATTCTATTTCATTTGGCTTTTGTAATGGACAGATGTGAAATGAAGAGACACAAGTTGGAATGACTCCAAAACCTAAGGTGGCACCTCCAAAAGCAATTGAAGCTTTGACATTTCATTTGATCTCCTTTGAAACTCAATTCTAGCATTCTCTACTAGATTGGCATCTTCCATTTGCAGATTGTCCTTTGGATCTGAGCTTCGACAAACTTTATCATTGTCTTGCTTTGGAAGTGTATGTACAAATCTATTATAAAAACCCATTAACAGTACTCAAAGAACTTCGATAGGTGCTAGTGAACCTCCACATAGACATAGTCCATTTGTTGTTGCTTACTATTTAGATCATCTTCACCCACTAGTATGTGTGATTTCTGCTTCTTCTTTAGGTCATTATATGAATTTTCTTCAACGAGTCGTTCCTAAATTGTGAAGAGTCACATGTTAAGTCCCACTATCAACTTCAAATTCTATCAAACAAATAATACATTGGCATTCTACTTTCCCCACAAAACACTTAAACTCTTGTCACTATTTGTACAAAAGGATCTGATATTGATATAGGTAATCAACTTCCCAAGAATAGTTACCACGCTCAATTGGAACTTGGCATATTGATATAATGCCTCTATTTGATCAGATCCAATCTGATAGCAATCATTGAGCATCTAGACATTATACTGCAATATTGATGTTATACTATCGAATAAATTCATTGGTCAATGAGCTATTGCACTCAGAAACCCCATAAAGAGTTTCTATGACTTCACCACAATGTGTCGAGACATGAAAACTAATTTTCATTATAACACTTCACCAAGAACTTGAAATTACCTAAAAACTTGCAATTACAAGTGGATTGGTATTATGATAACTTTCCCCAAATCATTTTGCACCAAACTTCATAAAATTCAAAATTTAAATATTTCACCAAATTGCCAGTGTTGCTCATGAAATGATTATATCTCCAAAGCAAAGAAGAATATGATCTGAAAACTTTTGCCAATAATTCGCAAATGCCTTCCACAATTTGTCTGTAAGAGGTTTTGTAAACCAAACCTCTCTGATTCACCTGAACAATTATTTTTGTGAAGCCAGCCTATTATGCACCGAAACCGACAACCAACGAAAACTAGTTTCCTACCAATCTGACCACACCATGTGTCCTCAACGTCATAAGATGTCAAAACAACACCCAAGAAAACTAAAACTAAAACAAAACCAGAAACTATTTTTGGGTGATACCAATTACACGTACACTTGGGTGCTCCTGCATCATACATATAAGCATAATCGACTAAGAATAGTCAAACCAATAATAGGAAAAGCTCACTAGGAATAGGGGTGTTCCAAGAATAGGAAAAACAACCACTTAACTTAGACAAATCTATTCTAAGCATGCCCAATATAGTTCAAGGCTAAACATAGACTTCTAAATATGCACTCTTTAGCAAGCTTAATATAAACCAACACCCTAACCCTAGCTCTCATTAAACTAAAGTAAATAATTTACTACCATTAATTTTCTTTGTGGTTTACAAAGATTTGTTTATGGAGAAAAATATTAAATAAATTATAATTTATAGGTTCCATAATTTAAAAAATTGTCTAGTTATTTAAATATGTGGGCTCTATTTTATTTTTATATACTCGATAACTCTTCTCGGTGCAATTACTTTTATATGATAGCTCCTTAATACCACTCATAACTCACTAGTTCTTCATGCTCCTCTAGCAACTTCCATGAACTCTCCTGCACTTGATTGTGGCATGTACATGTTCTCCTCTCAACACTACAGAATTTATTCATTACCTCAGACATCCAAACTTACTTCACATTAGTCTACATGCTTCTGAAAGACAATGAATTCATCCTTTTATCTCCCTTCTTCCCTAGGTGGCTCCCAAAGTGGAACTTTTCCCTTCAGTCATTTTTCCCCCTCACTAAATAAACCCCTCTCTACAATTCTATTTCATTTGGCTTTTGTAATAGACAGATGTGAAATGAAGAGACACAAGTTGGAATGACTCCAAAACCTAAGGTGGCACCTCCAAAAGCAATTGAAGCTTTGACATTTCATTTGATCTCCTTTGAAACTCAATTCTAGCATTCTCTACTAGATTGGCATCTTCCATTTGCAGATTGTCCTTTGGATCTGAGCTTCGACAAACTTTATCATTGTCTTGCTTTGGAAGTGTATGTACAAATCTATTATAAAAACCCATTAACAGTACTCAAAGAACTTCGATAGGTGCTAGTGAACCTCCACATAGACATAGTCCATTTGTTGTTGCTTACTATTTAGATCATCTTCACCCACTAGTATGTGTGATTTCTGCTTCTTCTTTAGGTCATTATATGAATTTTCTTCAACGAGTCGTTCCTAAATTGTGAAGAGTCACATGTTAAGTCCCACTATCAACTTCAAATTCTATCAAACAAATAATACATTGGCATTCTACTTTCCCCACAAAACACTTAAACTCTTGTCACTATTTGTACAAAAGGATCTGATATTGATATAGGTAATCAACTTCCCAAGAATAGTTACCACGCTCAACTGGAACTTGGCATATTGATATAATGCCTCTATTTGATCAGATCCAATCTGATAGCGATCATTGAGCATCTAGACATTATACTGCAATATTGATGTTATACTATCGAATAAATTCATTGGTCAATGAGCTATTGCACTCAGAAACCCCATAAAGAGTTTCTATGACTTCACCACAATGTGTCGAGACATGAAAACTAATTTTCATTGTAACACTTCACCAAGAACTTGAAATTACCTAAAAACTTGCAATTACAAGTGGATTGGTATTATGATGACTTTCCCCAAATCATTTTACACCAAACTTCATAAAATTCAAAATTTAAATATTTCACCAAATTGCCAGTGTTGCTCATGAAATGATTATATCTCCAAAGCAAAGAAGAATATGATCTGAAAACTTTTGCCAATAATTCACAAATGCCTTCCACAATTTGTCTGTAAGAGGTTTTGTAAACCAAACCTCTCTGATTCACCTGAACAATTATTTTTGTGAAGCCAGCCTATTATGCACTGAAACCGACAACCAACGAAAACTAGTTTCCTACCAATCTGACCACACCATGTGTCCTCAACATCGTAAGATGTCAAAACAACACCCAAGAAAACTAAAACTAAAACAAAACCAGAAACTATTTTTGGGTGATACCAATTACACGTACACTTGGGTGCTCCTGCATCATACACATAAGCATAATCGACCAAGAATAGTCAAACCAATAATAGGAAAAGCTCACTAGGAATAGGGGTGTTCCAAGAATAGGAAAAACAACCACTTAACTTAGACAAATCTATTCTAAGCATGACCAATATAGTTCAAGGCTAAACATAGACTTCTAAATATGCACTCTTTAGCAAGCTTAATATAAACCAACACCCTAACCCTAGCTCTCATTAAACTAAAGTAAATAATTTACTACCATTAATTTTCTTTGTGGTTTACAAAGATTTGTTTATGGAGAAAAATATTAAATAAATTATAATTTATAGGTTCCATAATTTAAAAAATTGTCTAGTTATTTAAATATGTGGGCTCTATTTTATTTTTATATACTCGATAACTCTTCTCGGTGCAATTACTTTTATATGATAGCTCCTTAATACCACTCATAACTCTTCACACCATTACACTACACCCCTTATTACTGCATGTCGGCCCTTTAATAATTTTTGTTAACACCCTAACCCTAACCTAACCCTAACCCTAGCGTTACTCTTGATAGTAATTCTAACCCTAACCCTAATTAAACGTCGCAGAATGACAACTACAGCAACCCAGAATGAGCTGGTTAAACGAATTGGGTAAATAAAAGCTCCGTAGCAAAAGGGCTAGTGTATAAAAAGAAAAAAGCTTTTGCAGGCGTAGTGATTGAGGAATAACCAGGAGCAGGGGATGGACAAAAATAGAGGAGAGGAGGGCAGCGGCAGCGGCAGCGGCGGCAGCAGCAGCAGCCAACATTACACGAAAGGAGGCTACCACCGTGTTAAATATCTGGATTACTTCAAACAATTTCGGTATAGCGCAGAAAGCGAGTTGGGTTCGGCCACTTCCTACACTCTTTGGCTCGCCAGGTACACTCTACACAAAAAATATGTGGCCCTGAAAATACATAAGAGTGCGCAGCATTATACTGCAATGGCCTTGAAGGAGATTGACATTCTCGTGGAAATATCACAAGGAAACCGAGATGGCAACATCTGTGTGGTTAAATTGCTTGATCATTTCATGCACACTGGCCCAAATGGAGTCCATGTTTGCATGGTTTTTGAGCATACGGGAGACAATTTAT
The DNA here is from genome assembly GCA_027924645.1 of Cunninghamia lanceolata. NCBI lineage: Eukaryota > Viridiplantae > Streptophyta > Pinopsida > Cupressales > Cupressaceae > Cunninghamia > Cunninghamia lanceolata. Next base: position 1,997,916 of record BSBN01000193.1, on the reverse strand, counting down.
TAGCGGTTATCGAGCATTATGGTTACAAGGGCATTCCCTTGAACATGGTAAAGGAAATTTGCTCTAGCCTTTTGGTAGGACTTGACTACTTGCATGGCCAACATTCACTAATTCACACAGCTCTCAAGCCAGAAAACATTCTTCTGCCATTCATCTTTGACCACAAAGGATATCGCTGCAAGTCTGGTATTCCACCGCTCTTTCCCCATTTTGATCTTAAATGCAAGATTGACGGTTTAGTTAATGCTTGCTGGACCCACAAACACATATTAAGCCATATTCAAAGTTGTGGGGCTTACACATGTCCAGAGATTCTTGTTCTATCTGAATTATCTACCTCAGCAGATATATGGTCTGTTGGGTGCATTGCATTTCAACTTGTCACAGGTAAATCGTTGTTTGATCCTCAGAATGGAGACAGTCTTGACATGGTTGAAGATCACCTGGCCCAAATGGTAGAGCTCCTTGGTGTCATGCCCAAGGAAATTGCATTTGGTGGAAAGCTTTCTACTCACTACTTCAACAGCGATGGTGGTTTGATAGCCATTCGGCAGTCAGAGTCTCGATCATTGATGAAAGTGCTTCGAGAGACGTCTCAGTTTCAGTTTCAGTATTCAGAACAAGATGCAGATGAATTTTGTAATTTTCTTCTTCCCCTCTTGAACTTTCTACCACATGAGCGACCCACTGCAGCACAGGCGCTTCTTCACCCATGGCTTAATGCTGGACCTCGTCTTCTTCAACCTTCACTGTCATCTGCACAAATCCAGAAATCTGATGATGCTATTCCAGAAAACAAGACATGATAAAGGTAGCAGTTGCAGAACTTCTTCTGTTGAAAAGATTTCAGCATTCGTCACCATGTAACATTTTTTTTCTTGTCTTAGTCGCCCTCTAAATTTCAGTATACAGCAGAAACTAGGGTAGGAATGTGGAGAGCTTATGCAATAGGTGCATTGTGGTCAAGCACTGACTATTTTAGTGGGACCCACTAAACAGCTGTGCTTTGACTATAACACTTCTAACTTACTTCCCGTAGAAGCATTTTACTATATTATTTTAGTTACATTATGCAATTTTAAGACAAGCTATTTGGAAGAAACGAGTTTTGGTTATCCAAAAAAAAACTTATTATTAAGTTTGTGTGAAATTAGAGCAATACAGAAGTATAATTATAATGTGATTGTATTTTTCTGTTTCAATTCATTAGATTTCTCTATTGGCACTCTTAAATCTAGATACCATTGTCATGGCTCCTTGTATCCCACCATGTCAGCACGGTTATTACATGGACACCAACATTTCTCACCCAAAAAAAATTATTGATTCCATGCCAAGGTTTTTGTATCTAAGATTTTGCTATGGACTTTTGCCTATCAGATTTTGCTATAGATTTTGTGTTTGCCCATGCACGAGGATTGATGGATGCCCGTACCTTTCGATATAAAATTAAAGGTTAAAAAATGAAGACCTTAAATTAATTTAAGGGTTGTTTGTTCTGTATCACACTTAAATGTAATATCTTAATTTATTATTTAAAATATGTGGCACAATTTTATGGAGAGAAAACAATAAGTAACCGATTATAGCAAGAACGGAAGATTTTGGTCCAAAGAGAGTCGTGGTTGTACATACTTCGAATCCCCGCGGCTATTCTCCCAACAAAACCTCATGTCCATGCAAGCATGCACGGCGGCGTCTTAATGGGACACCCGTACACAGCAAATTTTAATACTTGTCAAACTGAAAAAAACCATTTTACCTCATTCGTGGCATGTATCATTTTTTTCCCATAGCCAGCAAAACAACAAAATTTTTGGGAGCTGCAGTGAGGAGAATCCAGATGCAGTGACGAGAAGCTAGGTGCTGCGAGGAGGGGATTCTCTAGCTGGGAGGGAAGCGGTGATAATAGGTATGGTAGTGGGTTATACTAAAACAGATCTTTTTGTATGTTATGATGTCTTAAGCATGTTGTTTTGTAGGGAAAATAACAGTTTCTTCTGTTGAGATCATGTATGCTTAATTTATGTGCTTAATGTCTGGTTTTCCGGATTGTTGAGGATGTTTTGTATGGTAGACTATGAGGTGTCTGGTGTAATCTTGAAATGAGTTTTTGAAAAGAGATTTTTTTTTCTAAAAATTCAGTAACAGGAAATCCAGTTTGATGTCATTTTTGACGTGTTTTTTTATAAAAATTCAATAACAGAAAACTCAGTTTGATGCCATTTTTGATGTTTTTTTTTCCAAAAATTTAATAACAGAAAACCTAGTTTGATGTTGTTTTTAATGTGTTTTTGCAGAGTGGTGGAGAGGGTTTGTGGAGGACGACTTCCAAATAGTTAGAAATGGTGGAAAAGTATGTATATCTGTCAATTTTATCTTCAATAGCCATTGTAGTCTAGAACTGTGAAAAGGGCAAGACGGGTTTTGTTGGATCCAAAATACTATTTTACGTATGTTTCTTGGAAAAAAAGTTTTTTTTTTTTTTTTTTTTTTGGTTGGTTGTGAGTCTTAAGTGGAAATTTTTGGTAACTGTGCCGTTTTGAAAAAACGTTTTGCACAACTCTTCCAAAGCACCCAATGGGTGTCGTTTTGTATGGTGATTTGTATGTTCAGATGTCGTTTTGTATGACAAGTAGCCTCTTATGCTATTTTGGTCGGATCATATGAAATTACATAAATGGGTTTTGGATGGATGTTCTTCTCCCTTAACCTCTCGGATGCAAACCTCTGGTTTTTGCTTTGGAGTAGGTAATATAGAAAAGCATGCAGTTTTGTAGGGAGAATAATTGCTACCCTTTCTGTTGACTTTTGTTTTTGTATGATGATTTGTAGGATATGATACCATTTTGTATGGTATGATGTCGTAGGCATGCCGTTTTGTAGGATAATAGCCGTTTCCTATATATTTTAGTTCAATTTGTTGTTTAATACTTGCCCCAACAAGGTTAGGAATCAAGTAAATTGATCAAATACTTATCCTTCAATTTAATCTTTTAACAGTAAATGCTATTATAAGTATAGAGCAATTTAACTATAATTTGGTTGAATTGGTCTCCCTCAATCGATATCATTAAATGAAAGAAAAATGAGTCATGATTTATAAATCTAATAAAAGAGTCAATGCATTGATGATAAACTGGGAGAAAAAAAAGGTGAATGCTTACTGGATAATTAAAAGATCCCATTATTTTCATATAATATTTAAAATTTAGAAGAATGACATATATTTATAACTAGCTTTATGTACTCTACAGACACTTTTATAATCTTAATGTATGGCAAACAACTAGAATGTATGTGTGGAGAGAAGCTTTGACTACATGTGGAAGAACTATATTCTTAATTTAATTCCACTTTTCTCTTACATCACAAAGGATATTTGATGTTATAGGATAGACATATATTTTTTGTCACCAGAAAATATCTCACACATTTCAGAATGAGAATTAGTATACTTTAAATATTAGGAATGCTAATTTTAAAATAGCTTTCATTATTGTTTTAAAATAGGATTTGTCTGGGCATGACATGGAATCTATTCCTATTACTAAATCTAACAGAATGTGAATTTTAGTGAATTTTATGAGCATATTTATTAGAGAATGAAATCAAGTGTATTCCATAAATAGCAACATGATATTACACATTGTTTTTTTGCAGACATCTAGCAGCATGCTATTGTATGCAAAAAAAAATTGAAATATTACAAAGTTAGTTCCAAAACACCCACATAAAAAATATTGATAACTTTTTTGTTTTATATTTGTATACTATTATCCTTACAAAATGACATGTCTTAGACATCATAACACCATGTCTTCCCATGCCCCATATGATAACATGGTGAAGGAGGATGAGACTACAACGACTATTCTCCCTACAAAATGGCATATCTTAGACATCATAACACCATGCCTAACACATATAAGAGCTACAGAATAGGGTCACAAATTTAAATACAAAAATGCATTTGGAAATTTTTCACAATGTGTTTTACAACTTGGATTTTTGTATTCAAATTTGTGAAACATTATGCCAAGTTTAGGCATACGTAGCATGATAAAATGATATCGTAAGCATATCAACCTTAATCATATGTGTATGAAATAGATTCACAAAATTTTATACAGAAATGGAGGTTACAAAACACAATGTGTATTGTAGCCTGAAGTTTTGTTTCTCTACAACTCTTCCCTACTCAATTCTATGGACTCCACCCTAGCGCTTCAATGGCAGAATAAAAAATATGATAGAGAAAAGTTAGTGTTTCAAAGTCATGGGGAAGTTCAGTAATTGGCCTGACATTTGTATATAAAAATGCAGTTGAAAAAACACAATGTGTTTTGCAACCTTAATTTCTGTATACAAATTTGTGAAACATTATATTAGGTTTAGGCATACGCAGCATGATAACATGATATCGTAAGCATGGCGACCTTAATCATATGTGTCTGAAATAGGTTCACAAATTTTTCCAAGTTACAAAACACAATGTGTTTTACAACCTAGATTTTTGTTTCTCTACAAATCCTGCTTGCTTGATTTTGTCAACTCCACCCTTCAGCTTCAATGAAAGAATAGAAAATATGATGCAGAAAACAAAGTGTTTGAAAGTCTTGGTGAAGTTGAGTAATTGGCACAAAATTTATATAAAAAATGCAGTTGGAAAAACACAATCTATTTTGCAACTTGGATTTCTATATACAAATTTGTTGAAATATTATGCCAGGCTTAGGCATACGTAGCACAGTAACATGATATTGTAAGCATGTTGTAAGCATGTTGACCTTAATATTATGTGTCTGAAATAGGTTCACAAATTTTTATATAGAAATGGAGGTTACAAAACACAATGTGTATTGTAACCTAGATTTTCTCTACAACTCCTTCCTAATCAATTCAATTGACTCTACCCTTCCACTTCAACAGAAGAAGAGAAAATATGTAATGCAGAGGGCACTCTCCTCTAAAAAAAAAAGACTCAAAAACACAAAGATAATTTCATAGGCAACACTCTGCCTCAACACAATATCAGATTGCAACAGAAATGAACTACAACTTTATTCAATTCAGCAAACAAATATCATGTACAAATTACAAAGTGCATAAACTTTGACAATCTGCCTACTCACAGACTAAATTCTTCCACAACCCTTCCTTTCTTCTACAACTTCCTCTCAGTGCTATGTCATGTTCCTTCCTTTAGAGGCCAACGCCTTCACTCTCCATCCACCAGGACTTTTATAACTATCAAGAGATGATATCTCATTTCCCACCATGGAATAGGAAGAGACACAATTAAAAGAATACAGATGGAGTTAAATGATTCACCATCTAGAACTACCGTGACCATTCTAAGGCATGACGTTTCATATATTACTATGCAAATTATTTAGTGTTTCCCATGACCTTCTTTTAATATTTGAATTCCTCTAACTCATTTGGATGCTACCAATACAAATTCTCTTCAAAGAAGAGTTCACCCAAAAATGTAGCATAGGAACATCTTCTATCCTGGTGCTTTACATTCTTACATTTGTCTCCTTGTCATCTTCAATTGTTGCATAGTAGGAGTTCTAATGATCTTCATTCTTTGAGAAGGATCCTCATTATCTTCATTATATATTGCCCCTTTACTACACCTGGTGGATAATTTCTTGTTCACCACATAATTTAGCTAATAAGAGGCTCCTTATTCGCTTTATCATTGAATGACCTTCACCAAGTACCTAACACCAATTCCACTTGTTTCTTCTCCAACATTAGTTCTGGTCATCCTTTGACAAGATGGTCAAATAACTCATAATGAGAAACAAGTTAGTATCTTGTCTCGTGCACAACCAAATCTGCTAGCTCTTCAAATCCCTAGGCATTATGTAAATAAGAGATTCTTGTATTACTTTCCTTTTCTTTGTAGTTAATAGAGCTATCCATTGCAATGTCACTTTGCAAGGACATTGGTGTCAATCTGACTCAAAAATTAGATTTTCTCTACTCATGCCACTGGTTGTATACATGATCATCTCTAAAATTCTCCCAGAGGACTTCATCATTATGCCCATGCTGGAAGTTGTCTCATAAGAACAAATACATTGCTTCATTCATCTTTCCTCTTGAATCAAAGTCATTTCTCGCACCTTCAATTGGAAGGCCAAAATAATAAGATCCATCCTTAAGTCTGCAACCATCACTTAGTTTTAGGTCTGCACCATTCCCTTCTATTCAAACTTCCTCAAATAGTTACATCAACCACTATGGGTTTGAATGTTAATTAACATATGTGAATGTAGATACATTGACTTACAACAAACCCCAATCATCTGTGCTAGCACAATGAATATCTAATGAAGAAATTGATACAAACTCAATACAATTTGGCCTCCGGTGGGTGACAGATGACTCATCTCTGTCAACTTCAACCTTCATATCACATGTAAGTCCTTCCTTTCTAGAAAAATTAGTCACACATATAGGAGTATCATTGATAGAAGAAAATATGTGGGTTATATAAAACAGTACCATTTGAAAATTGACCAATGAAGCTAAAAATTGAGTTTTCAAGTAACTTTTTGCTAGCAGCTTGGATTCTTTCAGAAACTTGTAGAGATGTGCATGTTGATATCACTAAGCCATTTTGCCTAAAACCTCACAGAAGTCAGGATTTTAAAACTTCAACAAATTACTAGCAGAAGACATGAAATGAGTAATTCTAAAAAATTGTAAGCATATGACTGTTAAATCTTTGTCGTCTAATCCATGATGGAATCAACAATCTACGTATGCAAGGATGTTAGCATAATATATATTACATTGTTATATTTGTTATATACGTAACAATATTCAGTTACGTTAGTTCTGCAGTTATACCAACTGCTACATTAGTTCTGTAGTTATACCAGCTACTGTTAGAACTATATATTCTCATACTGTAATGCATTTTATCATCGAATACATCTACTCTTTCTTATGCTTAACCATTAAATGGTATCAGAGCAGTGGTTGGCAATGAAGTCTTATTGATTTGCAAGGAAGAACACCCACAGTGCAGGCCAACAGTGATAAGGAAGAAAGTGCCCACGTTGAGAGAGGAATACTGCGCCCAAGTTGAAGGCCTGCATTGCATTGCATTGAGGAATAGATCCTAGAGGAGGCTGTGGGTTTTTGGAGTAGTGTTTGTGTACATATGCAGGGACGCGGGTGGTGCGCTGAGGAGAATACAAGTTATGTTCTTTCTCTCTTTCCCAATCCTGGCCTGACAGACTTGAAGATGCTGTAGAGTTCATTCCTCTACCTTTCATTTAAAAAACTAGTCTAAGTTCCAAAGCACTAGACTGAAGTCTCTCTGCAATCTACGTGGAGGAGGAGACTAGAATGTGTTGGCACAGATTACAAGAAGTGTGTCTTCTCCACACCATTAAGAGGGAGAAATTGTTTGCAGGTCTGAAAGTGGATGTCCACCACACCTAATGCCAATAGTGTGGCCAGTAATCATGCTAATGAGCCACCTCGAGGAAGACGTGCTATTTCAGAAAGCTCGGGCTTCTATTTTGTCCTTCTAGATGCCCTGCAAAACACTGGTATCTCCAATTCGATGAATTGTTTAGGCAAGGATTGCTAGATTACTTTCTATTTGATGTACAATGTCAAGCAAGGAAGATTAGAGCAAAACTAGATGAGGGTTATGATGCTAATGATGAAGATGAGGTAGAATGCACACTATAGCATCCCCGTCTCACAACACATGCCTATCGTGCTCATCTCCGTGCCACAATTTCCTCTTGAAAGTGAATGTACTGTCAAATAAAATAATAATAAATTTGTTGTCTAGATTTTTTTTTTTTTTAAATGTCTGCCCTAAAATTGCTTCTTTCTGATGCTCAACTTTTGAAAGGGCCAAATTATGCCACATGGAAGACAAAGATGCAGACAATTCTCATTTTTGAGGAGCTATGGGGAATTGTCAGTGGTGACATAACTAGACCGAAAGACCCAGATGATAGGCAAAAGTTTGACAAGGCCGATGCCAAAGCATTGATGTTGATAACACTCAGCATCACTGATGAAGTTCAACCTCACATTTAGGATGCAGAAACATCAAAGGCGGAATGGGATTCTCTCTCCACAATCTACCAAGCGAAGAACCAGACGAAGATCCTCCATCTACAGTCCAAGCTACATACACTCAGTATGCAGGCTGGTGAGAAAGTTGAGGAATTCTTACGGTGGGTATCTGAACTGTGAGCTGAGCTTGTTGCACTTGGAGAAAAGGTGGAGGACAAACTACTTGTCCCAATTATGCTGAGAGCACTACCATCTCAGTTCAAAATCTTTGTCACCACGCTGAACATCACCAAGCAAAATGTGTCATTTGATGAATTGGTGAATTTGTTGTAGCGGCAAGAAGCCATTCAATCTGTCCAAGGTGAACTTGAAGACAAGGCCCTGATCTCCAGACAATCAAAAGGTTAGAAGTTTTGTGGAAAGTAGCCACAGAAACAACAAGAACATCAACAGTTAAAGCCTCCAAAGGCAAATTGATGGTGTCATATATGTAACAAGAACAATCATGACACTATCAACTGTTGGTACAATGCCTTAACATAAGTCCATTCAAGTAAAGAAGGATTTTTTGGTTGCAATTACACTCAGCCATCCAAATGTTGTCATCATTGCAGAAGGCACAAAGGCAATGTAGTGTCCAAACAAGATGACGCATCAAAGGAAGATGAACCAGAAACAACCAACTACGGCACTCATCACAGTCTAGTCCTTATCTCCCAAACCTCGCAGCCCACAAGGGATATTTGGTTGATAGACTTGGGTGCCAGCAAACATATGACAGGCAATCGCAAGCTGTTCGATTCACTGATAGAGCAACCTACAAGAGATAGAGTTTGAATTGCTGACAATAAGGAGTATGTTGCCAAGGGTATAGGAAAGGTCATCATTCCTCTTGGGACAACCCATTGTACCCTCACCAAGGTGCTGTATGTTCTTGGTTTGACAACAAACTTGCTCTCTGTCAGTCAGCTTCTGAACCACAAACAGAAAGTTCAGTTCCAGGTGAAGGATGGGGTCAAGACCTGTCTAATCTCAAGAGAAGGTATGATACTTGCTAGAGCATTTATGAAGGATAGATTGTTTGCATTAGATGTTGTCTCCTCCCCTACAGTAGCTCTATCAGCCTCAACAATAGAATCTACGGGACTCTAGCACTATCGCTGTGGGCACCTTTCAGTCAGCTCCTTACATCAGCTCAACTCCAAACAAATGGTAAGAGGTCTTCCTCCAATTTCAAATTCATTTCCTATATGTAATTACTAGCAGAAGTCACGAAATGAGTAATTCTAAAAAATTGTAAGCATATGACTGTTAAATCTTCGTCGTCTAATCCATGATGGAATCAACAATCTACGTATGCAAGGATGTTAGCATAATATATACTACATTGTTATATTTGTTATATACGTAACAATATTCAGTTACGTTAGTTCTATAGTTATACCAACTGCTACGTTAGTTCTGCAGTTATACCAGCTGCTGTTAGAACTATATATTCTCATACTATAATGCATTCTATCATCGAATACATCTGCTCTTTCTTATGCTTAACCATTAAATGGTATCAGAGCAGTGGTTGGCAATGAAGTCTTATTGATTTGCAAGGAAGAACACCCACAGTGCAGGCCAACAGCGATAAGGAAGAAAGTGCCCACATTGAGAGAGGAATATCACACCCAAGTTGAAGGCCTGCATTGCATTGCATTAAGGAATAGATCCTAGAGGAGGCCGTGGGTTTCTGGAGTAGTGTTTGTGTACATATGCAGGGACGCGGGTGGTGCGCTGAGGACAATACAAGTTATGTTCTTTCTCTCTTTCCCAATCCTGGCTTGACAGACTTGAAGATGCTGTAGAGTTCATTCCTCTACCTTTCATTTAAAAAACTAGTCTAAGTTCCAAAGCACTGGATTGAAGTCTCTCTGCAATCTATGTGGAGGAGGAGACTAGAAGGCGTTGGCACAGATTGCAAGAAGTGTGTCTTCTCCACACCATTGAGAGGGAGAAATTATCTGCAGGTCTGAAAGTGGATGTCCACCACACCTGATGCCAGCAGTGTGGCCAGTAATCATGCTGATGAGCCACCTCGAGGCAGACGTGCTATTTCAGAAAGCTCGAGCTTCTATTTTGTCATTCTAGATGCCCTGCAAAACACTGTAGTCTCCAATTTGATGAATTGTTTAGGCAAGGATATCTAAATTAAAACAATGTCAAGCAAGGAAGATTAGAGCAAAACTAGACAAGGGTTATGATGCTGATGACGAAGATGAGGTAGAACGCACACCAAAGCGTCCCCGTCTCACAGCACAGGCCTATTGTGCTCATCTCTGTGCCACAATTTCCTCTTGAAAGTGAATGTACTGTCAAATAAAATAATAATAAATTTGTTGTCTGGATTATTTTTTTTAAAAATGTCTACCCCGAAATTGCTTCTTTCCGATGCTCAATTTTTGAAAGGGCCAAATTATGCCACATGGAAGACAAAGATGCAAACAATTCTCATTTTTGAGGAGCTATGGGGAATTATCAGTGGTGACATAACCAGACTGAAAGACCTAGATGATAGGTAGAAGTTTGACAAGGCCAATGCCAAAGCATTGATGTTGATAACACTCAACATCACCGATGAAGTTCAACCTCACATTCAGGATGCAGAAACATCAAAGGCGGCATGGGATTCTCTCTCCACAATCTACCAAGCGAAGAACCAGATGAAGATCCTCCATCTATAGTCCAAGCTACATACACCAGTATGCAGGCTGGTGAGAAAGTTGAGGAATTCTTACGGCAAGTATCTGAACTGCGAGCTAAGCTTGTTGCACTTGGAGAAAAGGTGGAGGACAAACTACTTGTCCCAATTATGCTGAGAGCACTGCCATCTCAGTTCAAAATCTTTGTCACCACGCTGAACATCACCAAGCAAAAAGTGTCATTTGATGAATTGGTGAATTTGTTGTAGTAGGAAGAAGCCATTCAATCTGTCCAAGGTGAACTTGAAGACAAGGCCCTGATCTCCAGATAATCAAAAGGTTAGAAGTTTCATGGAAAACAACTAGAGAAACAACAAAAACATCAATAGTCAAAGCCTCCAAAGGCAAATTAATGGTGTCATATATGCAACAAGAACAATCATGACGCTATCAACTGTTGGTACAATGCCTTAACACAAGGCAATTCAAGTAAAGAAGGCTTTTCTGGTTGTAGTGATACTCAACCATCCAAATACTGTCATCGTCGCAGAAGGCACAAAGGCAATGTAGTGGCCAAACAAGATGACACATCAGAAGAGGATGAACCAGAAACAGCCAACTGCGGCACTCATCACAATCTAGTCCTTGTCTCCCAAACCTCGCAACCCACAAGGGATATTTGGTTGATAGACTCAGGTGCCAGCAAACATATGACAGGCAATCACAAGTTGTTTGATGCACTGATAGAGCAACCTATTGGAGATAGAGTTTGAATTGCTGACAATAAGGAGTATGTTGTCGAGGGTATACGAAAGGTCATCATTCCTCTTGGGACAACCCATTATACCCTCACCAAGGTGCTATATGTTCCTGGTTTGACAACAAACTTGCTCTCTATCAGTCAGCTTCTGAACCACAAATTGATGATGTTAAGAATGATCTCAAGAACTCCTTCGACATGACAGATTTGGGGCTACTTGATTATTGTCTTGGCTTGGAGATATGGCAAAAGAAGAACCACATATTCATCTCCCAAATGAAATATGCCAAGACACTCCTAGAAAAGTATGGAATGGTCAATTTTAAGCCTATTTCCACTCCATTGGAGAAAGGTTTGCAACTATCTCATTTCCAGGATTCACCTCAAGTAGATGTCACTCTCTACATGCAGCTGGTTGGGAGCCTTATCTACTTGACCTACACCAGACCAGACTTGTGTTTTGTTGTAAGTTATCTTGCCAAATTCATGTAGGAGCCAAAGAAGTGTCATTGGGTTGCAGCGAAGCATGTGTTGAGATATATCCAAGGCATAGTTGATTATGGTCTGGAATATAAGAAGAATGCTTGGTTCTTCTTACAGGGATATACAGACTCGGATTATGCAGGATCTATAGATGACAGGAAATCCACCTCAGGTTATGTTTTTCATCTCAGATCTGGGCCAATTTCGTGGGTTAGTAAGAAGCAAACTATTGTTGCTCTTTCATCCACTGAGGCTGAATATCGTACCGCATAAGGAGCTATGTATGAAGTGATTTGGTTGTCACATTCTAGCAAATATGGACATTCCTGAAGAGAAGTCACCAGTTCTCTATTGTGAAAATCAGGGTGTGTTAAAACTTGTGAAGAATCCAGTTTTCCATGAGTGCACTAAGCATATTGAGGTCGAGTGTCATTACATTCGGGACCAAGTTTTGAACCACCACATCCAGATCCAGTACTACCCTACAGACTCTCAGATCACAGATATTTTCACCAAATCTCTTGGTAGGATCAAATTTGAACTGTTTATGGGGTACATTTTTAAACACAATGTAATAAGGGGGGGAATGTTAGCATAATATATATTACATTGTTATATTTGTTATATATGTAACAATATTCAGTTACATTAGTTCTACAGTTATACCAACTACTACGTTAGTTCTACAGTTATACCAACTGTTGTTAGAACTATATATTCTCATACTGTAATGCATTCTATCATTGAATACATCTGCTCTTTCTTATGCTTAACCATTAAAGGATTCACAATGAAACTTCACCAATCTTTCTGAACAATTGTTTTAAAGAAACTACTAAATATGTGTTAGGACTAAAATCAATTGAAACTAAAATCTTTGCAATTCTAACTATGCCAATCACATCCAAACTGAGAAATGCCATTAGAAAACTAAACTAACTAAACAAAAAGAAAATTAAACTTATAATTATTTTTGGTTGATGTCGAATTGCCTATTCAGCTAGATGCTCCTACATCAAACATGTCATGTAGAAAGTTTGTGAGCATAGGCTCACAAAATGTGGAGTTGAGTGATAGAATCACCCTTTTAGATTGCAAGCAATCTATAGCAAACTTCATCACTTTGATAGGTGCACAAGGTCAATTCTTTTTTTCCTCCTCTTCTAGCATCTTGCTGGAACATTCAAAATCTTCCTCTAACAAATCTGCATCCTCTTCCTCATTCCTCTTATGGACTCACGTCCACCATGTACCATCCTCCTCTGCCAAATACTTCCTACTCCTTTCTCCTCCTTCGTCAGATTGAACCCACCACAAACCAACCACCTGCAACATTCTCTACAACTTCTACAATAAAATATGCAGTATCCACACACCAATCTACCCTACATAATCTTTTTTTCTTTCTACATGCATTAACTCCTTATTCACCTCAACAACATGTGAATTTATAACAAAATTTCTCATCACAAAATTTAGAAAAATTACACTCTACCTCTTCATTTTTCACTTCTATAACTTGTTTTTCCTCTTGATTCATTGTGACATGAATATTCTCATCTTCATCGGTGATCTTCTCAAGCCACTCCTCTCCTATCACCAAAATTTGTGCCAATAAATCATCATCTTCGCCATTCATGGTAACCACATTCTCATGCTCTACTACTGTAGCCAATTCCTCATCTTCATTATTTTCTCTCATGCCTTTTCCATGGCATGCCTTCACTACAACCTCATACTTGTCTTCATCTCCATCATGCTTGACCAATTCTTCTTTCTATTTTGCTTCAATCCTATCCAATCTTACATTAATTTCTGCTATCATCTCAATGATCTTCCTCTTTGGATAATACATCCATACATCTCATATCACATGCTTCTTCCTCAATAATATCCCCATCTCATCTGTTGCAATCTTTCACAATTCTCATTTCATGCTCTACAATCACACTTCTTTTTGTGGATCCCTAGTTCTTGATGGCTCATGGCTTCTTTCTACTTGCAACAATTCTCACATGAGCTTATTTCTACCACCTTGTCTCCTATACCAGTAACTCTTGGTGGATCCTCTCCACTCTCAAGATTACCAAATTTAATACCATATAATGCATAGTGTACTCTCCTCTACATAAAATAAATACTCATAAACAAATAGACAACTTCATACACAACACTATGCATCAACACAAGATGAGATTGCAACAGAAATGAACTACAACTTTATTCAATTTAGGAAACAAATATCACATGCAAATTACAAAATGCATAAACTTTGGCTTTCAATGGCCTCTCTTCACCCTCACATCAATCTGTCCACTCATAGACTAAATTCTTCCACAACTCCTCCTTTCTTCTATAACTTCCTCTCACTGCTACACCCTATTCCTTCCTTCAGAGGCTGACACCTTTACTCTCCATCCACCAAGCCTTTTATAACTATCAAGAGATGCTATCTCCTTTGCCACCACAGAGTAGGAAGAGACACAATTAAAAGAATACAGATGGAGTCAAATGACTCCCCTTTCAAAATTGCGATGACCCTTCTGAGGCATGACATTCCATATATTGCTATGCAAATTATTTAAAGTTTCCTGTGACCTTTTAATACTTGAATTCCTTTAAATCATTTGGATGTTACTAAGACAAATTCTCTTCAAAGAAGAGTTTGGCTAAAAATGTATCATAGGAACATCTTCTATCGTGGTGCTTTAAATTCTTACATTTGTCTCCTTGTCATCTTTACCTATCGCGTAGGAGTAGGAGGAGTTTTAATGATCTTCATTCATTGAGAAGGATCCTCATCATCATCATTATATATTGCTCCTTTACCATTCCTAGTGGATAGTTTATTGATCACCACACAATTTAGCTGATAAGAGGCTCCTTATTCACTTTGTTGTTGAATGACCTTCGCCAAGTACCGAACACCATTTCCACTTGTTGCTTTTTTGACATTAGTTCTAGTCATCCTTTGAAAAGATGGTCAAATGACTCCTAATGATAAACAAGATAGGATCTTGTCTCCTGCACAACCAAATCTACTAGCCCTTCAATTCCCTAGGCATTATGCAAATAAGAGATTCTTGTATTAATTTCCTCTTCTTTGTAATTAACAAAGATAGTCATTGCAATATCCTTTTGCAAGGACATTGGTATCGATCCAACTTGAAAATTAGATTTTCTCTACTTGTGCCACTAGTTGCATACATGATCATCATCTCTAAAATTCTCCCAGAGGTCTTGATCATAATGACCATGCTAGAAGTTGTCTTGTATGAACCAATAAATTGATTCATTCATCTTCCCTCTTGGATCAAAGTCATTTCTTGCACCTTTAATTTGAATGTCAAAATATTAAGATCCATCTACAAGTCTGCACCATTCCCTTTTGTTCAAACTTCCTCAAATAGTTACATCAATCTCTATAGCATTTGAATGTTAATTAGGAACTATGAATGGAGATACATTAACATCCCACATACCCCAATCATCTGTGCTAGCACAATGAACATCCAATGAAGATATTGATATGAACTCAATACAATTTGGCCTTCAGTGGGTGACAGATGATTCATCTCTTTTAAATTTGACTTTCATATCATGCCAAGTCCTTCCTTTCTAGAAAAATCAGTCACACATATAGAAGTATTATTGAAAGAAGAAAATATGTTGGCTATACCAAATAGTGTCATTCGACAATCGACCAATAAAGCTGAAAACTAACTTTTGAAGTAACTTTTTACCAACGGTGTAGATTCTTCCAAAAACTTGCAAAGGTGTGCATGTTGATATCACTAAGCTATCAACCAAGTTACTCTGCCTCAAACCTCACAAAAGTCAAGATTTTAAAACTTCACCAAATTACCAATAGCAGTCGTGAAATGAGTAATTCTCAAAAACCATAAGGTGTATGACTGTGAAACCTTGGTCATCAAATCCATGAAGAAATTAGAAATCTTCTTGCACAAGGATTCACCTTTAAACTTCACCAATCTCGTTGAACAATTGTTTTACCAAAAACTACCAAATATGTGTCAGCACTAAATCAGTGAAAACTAAAATCTTTGCAAATCTGATTGTGCCAATCAATCCAATACTAATAAAATCCATTATAAAACCAAACTAACCAAACAAAAAGGAAAATTAAACCTGCAACTATTTTTGGTTAATGTCAGATTGCCTATTCGCTCGGATGCTCCTGCATCAGTATGACAGAGAGAAATAAGTCTTTGAAAGTCCTAGGGAAGTTGAGTAATTGGCCTGACATTTGTATAAGAAAAATATAGTTGGAAAAACACAATGTGGTTTGCAACCTCAATTTCTATATACAAATTTGTCAACATTATGCTTGGTTTTGGCATACCTAGCACAGTAACATGATATTCTAATAATGCCAACATTAAGCATATGTGTCTTAAATAGGTTTACAAATTTTTATATAGAAAAGTAGGTTACAAAACACAGCATGTTTTGCAACTTGGATTTTTTTCTCTACAGCTCCTCCCTACTCGATTCTCTCAACTCCACCCTTTTGCTTCAATAGAAGAATAGAAAATATGATGAAAAAATCTAAGTGTTTGAAAGTCTCAGCTAAGGTGAGTAATTGGCATGAAATTTGTATATAGAAATGCAGTTGGAAAAACACAATATGTTTTGCGACCTAGATTTCTATATACAAATTTGTGAAACATTATGCGAGGTTTAGTCATACATAGCATGGTAACATAATATCATAAGCATGCTGACCTTAATCATATGTGTTTGAAATATGTTCACAAATTTTTATATAGAAATGCAAGTACAAAACACAATGCATTTTGCAACCTAGATTTTTGTTTCTCTAGAACTCCTCCTTGCTTGATTCTGTTGACTCCACCCTTCTCCTTCAACAAAAGAATAGAAAATACAATGGATAAATCTAAGTGTTTGAAAGTCCTGATGAAGTTGAGTAATTGGCGCAAAATTTGTATACATAAATATAGTTGGAAAAACATAATGTGTTTTGTAGCCTAGAATTTTGCATACAAATTTGTGAAACATTATGCCAAGTTTAGGCATATGTAGCATGGTACCATGATATCATAAGCATGCCAATCTTTATCACATGTGTCTAAAAAAGGATCACAAACTTTTATACAGAAATAGAGGTTAGAATGGCATAAAATGAATAACCATCACATACCCATGTCAAAATAAGCATCTTCAAATTTCTGCTCTTGACGGACCAGCAACATGACAATGGAGTTTTGCATTGAAAGTATCAGCAAATGCAAGGAAATAATCTATAATTATCAGCATAGACCCTTAGGTAAAAAAAACCACTAAGCAAGGAAGAACAGCCCCAATAAACTCCAAACGGCTGCTCCAAGAAGTATGACCAGCATATGAAGTGGTACGGCCTACACATGAAGAGGTACGACCAACAAAATGAAGTACGGCCAGCAATGAAGAAATGGCAATCCCAACCCTTCTCAAATCTGCAATACAATCTGTCACTAATACTCTTCCTCAGCTGCAACAAAACTACAATAATATATATCTTATTATCTTCATCTCTGTTAATGGTGGTATCAAAATGAAGCTCAAATACAGCCACTAAGTACGGTTGCTCCAAAATACCTTTGGGTGATCTGTCACACCTGCGGAAGATTGCTACTAATGGTGGTTTCCATCACCAAAAGCCCTAGCTCAACGAAATCCCCCAAACCCTCATTTGCAGAGCAAATAGAAGCATAAAATGTAATATCAAGAATGAATAACTTTTCCCACTCTTTGCCTTTTTATAACTCCACAAGTGGGTCGACCCATATGAGAGGGAAATGTTATTTTTAAATTTTCTTTTTATTCATCAAAGAGGCACCCAAATCCTTTAGTGACTTATTTTTGCATTTTTCCTTATTTCTCTAACGTCACTGACATTAATTAATTAAAGTCCAAATATAATAATAAATTATAACTTATGGACTTTAATATGAAAGCCCAAATGGTCACAAAATCCCATGAGTTATAGACCATTGGAAAGATCTCCGTGAAACACTCCATCTCCAATAAAGAGTTTCCCAAAATAGCCAACTTTGCAACTTACTAAAAATACTAAGTCCTAGCCAGAATGTCAGAAACTGATCAAACAAACTCCCAAAGTTCCCTAACCACTTTGGTTAGTCTACGAGAACCAAGTATAGACTAACTCACTAGAAAAAGGGGACATTATAGTCTGCCCTCCCCAAGATTGCTTGCCTCAAGCAATCTCAGATCTTGATGCAACAAGATTTACTCACTCTTTCATGTAGCATCCTCTACTAGCAAGTTCTTCCACTTCACCAGTTATTCCCTAATGACTCTTTTCCTCAATGTACGTTCCCTGGTGTCAATGATGGGCTCAAGTATCAAAACCAACTTCCCTCTTCATCAAGAGGAGGCAACTCTGTAGAAGCTATCACATTGTGCCCTGGTACCTTTTTGAGGCATGACACATGGAAGACATTATGAACTCTTCTCTCTGCCTACAATTCTAACTCATAAGCCACCTCTCCAACCCTCTTGGAGATCCTGAATGGACCATAATACCATGGCTTTAACTTCTCATCACCACTCCTCTTAAAAGTAGATTGTCTATATGGCTGCAACATAAGGTACACCATATCACCCACCTCAAAAGAACACTCAACCCTATGTTGGTCTACACACTACTTCTACTAATTCTGCACCTTCTGAATGTTCTCTTTCAAAGACCTCATGATGTCCTAACTCTCCTATAAGAGGTCTTTAGTATTTGGTACTCTGCTATCTCCAAATAATAGATCTAAGAAACCGGGAGCCTCATACCCATAAAGTGCTGTAAATAGTGTCATCTAGATAGACATGTGGTAAGTGGTATTATAACAATACTCTCCCAAGTGAAGCCACTTGACCCATGCCTTCTGCTACCTAGCTATGTAATTCTTGAGGTATCCCTACACCCACTTATTAACTATCTCTGTCTGTCCATTAGTCTGGGGGTGGTAACTTGTGCTGGGGGTGAGCTCGGTCCCTATCAACCTGAAAAGATCCTGCCAAAAATTGCTAAGGAACCTGTTGTCCCTGTCACTCACAATACTCCTAGGCAATCCGTGAAGTCGAAACACCTCTCTGAAGAATAAATCAACAACCTGAGCTACTGTATAAGTGGTTGAAATGGCAAAGAAATGGGCAAACTTTGTCAACCTGTCAACCACCACAAAGATGTAGTCCCTACCTTAGGCTTTCAAAAAGCTAGTAATAAAGTCCATTGATATACAATCCCACTTCCTCTCGGGAATGGGTAATAGCTACAATAATCCTCCTAGGTAGGAGCGCTCATATTTGTTCTGTTGGCATACTAGACACTCCCACACATACTTCTGTACTTCTAACTTGAGGCCTTTCTAAGTAAACCTCTCTCTAACCTACCTGTAGGTCTTGTAGAATCCTGGATGCCCAACCACAGGCAAGTCATGGAAAGCTCTCATGATCTTCTGCTTCATAGCAAAAGCTGGCACCAAAAATATCCCCCTTGTAAATGATCAAGTCATTTACAATAGTGTACTTGTCATCACGGTTAGTGCCATCCATAATCCCAGAGGCCCACATATCCCTGTACTTGTCATCTCTACTGGAAGTCAGAATGAAGATTGTTGTGGTCCAGTGAACAAGAATAGAGCATGTGGCAAGGTCCGACAGATTGGTCCGGATCTCTCAGAGGAAGTATCTTGGTGTAGTGCGGATTTGGGGAAGTTAAGAGGACTACCTTGAGTGGTATATTCCAAGGATTTAGCCTCCGATGATAGATGAAGAAAAAGATATGAATAGTTGAGTACAGGATTCCTGAGTGACAGTGTGAACAGAGGAAGAACTGGCTGACAGAACATCAGACTATTTTTCGGATGTGTTACTGTTGATGGTAAAGGTTGTGAAGGCATGAATCATGTTTGGTTGACATGTTAATGATATCTACAAGTATATGCTTGATCCGCATTACTTGATGTGCAAGGATTCAGCCGACAGAATAGAGTTTGTGAGAAAATAGATTGTTCCGGATGCCGACTAGAAAGGTGATGAAATTACTTGTACGGATATATATGCATGATGGATTTAGTTGTGAGAGTTGTCGTAGCAATGATGATATATGTGAATAAGTGCATAGCAGAGTAGAAGTAGTAGGAAAGATCCGGTATGTGAAAGGAAAGCAGAAAAAAGAGAAGAGGAAAGATGAAGTGCAGCAGATCAGTGTATTGAGCCTAACCGGAACTGAACTCCAACATATGCGGATGCTTCCAATCAGTTCAAGTATTGTATAACATTCTTTTGTAGACAGTGTGTCTCATTGTAGGCAGTGTGCCTCTTTGTGAGTAGTGTGCTCGGGCAGTGAGCCCTAATTGGCAACTGCCATTTTGTAATTCCTTATTCTTCTAACAGAGAATAATCTTTGGGTTAATCACCCCATGGTTTTCTCCCTTAACAGGATTTCCACGTCAAAAATACTGTGTCATGTGTTTCTCATTTCATGGTAATGTTTGTTTGTTTGATTCAATGTTGCTTTAATTAATAAGAAAGTTCTAAAGAAGAAATAATTAGGATAACTGATTCACCGCCCCTCTCAGTTATCAACAATTGGTATCAGAGCTTAGTTCCTCCTAATAGAGCCTAACAGCTTGAGGAAGATCTGGGAGTCCAAATGGATGCATATGGTTTAAGGGAGCAACTCAAGACTACCCTTGAGGATCTTGAACAGTCAAACTCTGAAGTCAATGAATTAAAGGAAAGACTCAAACAGGCTGTTGAATTCATGAGAGAACTAAAGGACAAATTAAGTCTCTCTATGAAAAAGAGAAAGGAGCTACTCCAACAATTGGCAAGACAAAGTGGAGAAAGTAATACAAATGAAGAATTGACTGAGAAAACTAAGTTATGTGAAAAGTTATCAAAAGAAGTCATTATGGTAAGACATGAAATGGAATCAGGAGTTATAAAGTTTACTCAAGAGATTGAAGAGAAAAGAAAAGCTGAAGACAATCTAAGACAATCTCTTAAAGAGAAATCAGAAGATTGCCACCAAATGGACAGGATTATCAGACATCTTGAATCTAATCTTGAATATGCCAAAGATAATGAAGAAAAACTTGAGGATCAAATTGTCTCTCTCAAAAGAGATCTTCAAACAGCAAATGAATATAAAGAGAAATTCAAGATAAGTTCTGCTCAACTTGAAGTTCTTCTTGGAAGTCAAAAGAGGCTACATGACAAGTATGGTTTGGGATATGAGAAAGGAGAAAGCTCTGGATCTGGTCAAAAGAATTTTAGATCAGAAAATCCAAGGAATAGCCCTAGAAGACCTCCGGTAAGACAGCCCAATGCTCAAAGATATCCATCCTTCAATGGATACTGCCACAGTTGCAATCACTTTGGTCACAAAGCTAATTAGTGCAGAAAGAGAATGAATCAGACTAATTCATCCTTCTCCGGACAGTGCTTTAACTACAAAAGGTATGGACACAAGTCTCATGAATGCAGAAATATGCAAATAAACAAATCATTCAATGGTAGATGCTTTGCATGCAATAGAGTAGGTCATATGGCTAATCAATGTAGATCAAGAGGTTATCAGTCAAATATGCAAGGAAATGTTATTTGCCAAATTTGTAATAGGTCCGGTCATAATGCAAAAGTCTGCAGAAGCAAGAATCAGGACAAAAGAGGTTCGGTGTATAATCAGAATCAAGACAAGAGTAAACAAAAGATGAATGTGGATGAAGTTAGGAATCAGATGAACAAGATTTGGGTGAAGAAAAGTTTAGAGAATGTAGAGGTTGGATCCGCACTAGACTCTGGTGCTGATATTCCTTCCGAAAATTAAAAGGTGAGCTCTAGCTCAGGGGGAGACTCAAAGAAAATCCTGTTCCCCCAGCCAATCAAGTGGTGCCGGATGTGGCACAAGATGCGGAGTAAAGGGTTTGTAGATATAAGTCTTGAGATGATTCAGATAAGATTTCAGAGGTCCGCATGAAGATGTGAAGAAGTTGTGATCGATCAAGTAAGACCTGTTCCGGGAGATGCTCCGGAATGATAGAGGATTACAAAAAGGCCCGGAGAGATCCGGAAGTGCATTGTCTTATTTTGCGGATTGGACAGAGTGTTTGGGATGTCCTTGTGATGTGTCATCTTTATTTGTTCATGGTTGGAAGATTTGCATGATGTTCATAGATCAGGACTAATCCAGTTCTTCAAGTTATCCGAATAAGGCAAATCAGAATAATGTAGGTCGAGCATTTATTGCCATGAGATGTTAGGGTTTGCGGAGCAATATAAGGGATTTCTCATAAATCACTTGTTCATTCTGCACTCAAGAAGAAGTGAAAAGTGGAGCTCTGCAACAAAATTCATCAAGTTCACCGAAGATCTCTTACAGAAGTCATTACATACAGAAATCAATCCAACCACTCCGTGTAACCGAAGGCACATAAGGTATTTTCCGTTTTCAACATCTCATTGCAAATCTTTGAAAAATGGCTACTTTGAATATAGTTAAGATCTCTGATAGACCTCGCCCCACATTCAAGAAACATCCATACAAATCTTTGGAGGTAGATCCCCTAGGAGCCTTCTCTAGTGTTCCGCATGGTGTATTACATACAGAGGACATTAGGGTTTACATTCATGCAAATTTTGAAGACTTTGGAGAATCAAAATTGATGAATATCTATCACAAACAGTTGATAGATGAATCCTTTGAGATTAAGCCTCAGTATAAAGCCATCCGGGATAAGCACTTTGCACAGTGTATTCATTTCCCCTATTTTGAAGAAGATGAATGGGTTTGGTATGTACTAAGTAGAGTGCATGACAATTTCCTTTGGTTAAACAAGCCTTTCAAGATCACCAAAGATGCAATTATGGCTGTAACTGGTCTGCACTCATCCGGTGGATTACCTATTCTTAAGTCTGTCAAAAATCAGATAGTTAGTGATGCAACCGGATCTAAATTTGACAAGAGAGCTATGACAATTGAAGACATCACTGAACCGGATGTAAAATTTGCATCTATGATAATTGGTTACAAGATCTATCACTCCAGTAGGGAAAATTTAGTACTGGGAACTGCAATTTACACAACTTATCAAATGCTAAAGGAGAATGCAGACTATGACTTGTGTGAGCTTCTTCTAAACCAACTTTTGAAAAATCTGCAGAAGATCAAGAAGGACAAGAAAAACTCCTTCAAGTATGGTAGTTTGATCCTTTGTTTATTCTTTATTACATGAATGAGCTTCCCGGATCCAGTGGATGGATATGGAAGAATGACAGACCCATTTCCATCCAAATCAGAGATTATTTGCATGGACTTGGGGATCCTAAAGCAAGAAAAACAGCCCTGTGAGGATATTTCAAGAACTTTCAGAGCATGATGCATGCAAGAGAAAGAATTCCCCAGTCTCTTGTTGAAAAATACAAAGACACAGTATGCTTTATGGTAGAAACAGATCAGTGCCTAATGGAGGCAGTAGAACCAAGAACTCTGTGGATCATGCCCATGGGGTATGAGGTGGATGAACAAATTGTGGAGCTGCATGTTCAACACATGCTAAGTCAGCCTAAAGATCCAAAGGCAGAAAGGTTCGAAACATTTGAGGAACTGAGTATAAAAATCCATGTTGAACTCAGAGAACCAGAGATCAAGAGGAAGGTTAGAAAAGAGGTAGAACATATAGCACAAGGCCTTGGGATCTCCATGGAGGCACTTGATGCTCACCAGAAGAAGAAGGAAGGGGATGAGAAAGAGAAGAAGAGGGCAGAAAAGAAAACTGAAGAAAGTGTTCCGGTAGAAACCTCACCCGGACCAGATCATCAAAAAGATCTGCACCTCCCACAACCAAAAGATCAAAACCGGAAGTCCAGGCATCGGCAAAAGATCCAAGACGAAAGCCACAAGGGCTTATGAGAGTCAAAGAGATGAAGAGGAAACTGAATCAGATGAGGGAGTAAAGGAAATAAAGAAGCAAAAGAAGAAAGGATCTGGTAAACCCTCCATAGGCCAAGACAAGGAAGAAATGGCAGAGAAATTTGTTGAAAAGCCCACCCTGTCTCTAGACAGTGTAATCAAATCAGTCACTGTGGATGGGAACCTTCAACCAGTGGCCGAATTCTATGATGACTACAATGAGGCTGACCAAAAGATCCTGCAGGAAGCTATAATCAGGTATCTAAACATTTACATTAAAGCTTTTATTGAGATTATCTCTGAAATTCCTAAGAGTCTAGAGAAGGAATTAGAAATAAGAAAGAACAATGCCCAAGCAAAAGATCTTGAGATCCGGGAGCAGATAGCTATTCAGCTATATCCTCAAATTGACCCCAAGACAATGAACATAATATTCAAAGACTGCAAAGATGAGTTCAGAAGTAAAGCAAGGATGAATCAACTCATGCTTGGTGAGACTGACAAGGTGGCCATATATACAAAAGAGATCCTCCAGAAGGCCTTCAAAAGGTTTAATCTTCCTATTGTAGAGGACTTAGGTGAAGAAACAGCTGTGGACTTGGAATCCTCTGCTCCGGAAGAAGTGGCCCTTGAATAGACTAATATCTCTCCTCTGGTTTCCCCTATAGTCTCCGGATCCAAAGAAGAAGAGAAACTACAAGAGAAAGGAGCAGTAGTGAAGGAAAAAGAAGGCGACAGTGCAAAGATTGTAGAAGGACAGAAGACTTCACCAGAGAAAACCACAACTGTCAGTGGTGGGAATGTAGAGGGAGAGAAAATTCCAAAGGATAGCTCCAAGACTGCAGAAGAGAAGAAACATCTGTCTCCGGCAAGAGACACTGCACAAACTATCCAAAAATTTCTGAGCAAAGAAGCAATAGAGATTGATGAATCGGAGCTTCTACAAGGTCCATTCAAATTTGATTCCCTCTCTCCGGTGCAGACAATGAAGATAGCTTCATTTGCAAATGCTAAGGCAAATGAAAAACTCCTAAAGTCTCATATGGAAGACTGTGAATTGATAGAGGCTGCTTCTAGAGTGCTTGAGAAGATTATGCCATCGGTCTAGAAAAATCCCACAGCCTCCTCTTCCAGTAATCTCAAAACCTTAGTCAGCAGTGTTGGTACACATTTTGAATCCCTAGAAAAATCAGCTAAAGAAAAGGTCCGGAAGGAGTTTTTGGATAAGACATTTTTAGAAGTACTAGGATTAATCTCTAATGATAGGAGAAATATGAGTATTGGAATAAAGAACTTAGAAAATGCTCTTAAGGATGGCGGTGACATTTACAAATTTTGTATCTCCTCGTCAAAAGCAACAATAGAAATTGAGAAGAAAATAAAAGAGGAACAGGACAAACTACTGAGTTTGTCTCAAAGTTTTGATCCTCTCTCTTCCTCCATAGTGACTCAAGAATGTCAAACTATTGCAATCACAAATGCAATAAAGAACCTTGAGAAGGAAAGGAAGAATATAATTAACCGGATGGGAGAACTTAGAAGGATTATTATCCCTAAGTTAGAAACCATGCATGAGGCCATAAGTGATGCTCAGACTACAGCCCAAACCAATGATCCGACAGATCTTAAGAGGGCAGAAGCTTTTGCATTTTTGTTGAGTGGTCACATTTCAATTTTGGATAGAATGAAACAAAGTTGGGCTACAGAACTGGTCCAATTGAAGACATCCTTTGTAGACATTCTTCAGTTTATGTAAGTATGTAATATTCGGCTAAGTGTAGTAAAAATTTTGAAAATTTTAGTGTGCGGACCCTACCCTTTGCCATTGATTTCAAAGGGGGAGTGAGGAGCAGTGAAAAATGAGGAATCAAACTAAGGGGGAGTTCCAAAAATTGTATATAAAGATAGAGCATCAGCTAAGGGGGAGCATAGTATAAACACTTAGTCATTTTTCACTAAGTGTTGCCATCAATGCCAAAGGGGGAGATTGTTGGCAAGAGACACTATATGGATTCATGGTTGTTGTCATTGATGGCAACAAAGGTCATCCCACATATCAGCAAGTCATGGTGTGTCTCTACCGGAAGTCAGAATGAAGATTGTTGTGGTCTGATGAACAAGAACAGAGCATGTGGCAAGGTCTGATAGATTGGTCCAGATCTCTCAGAGGAAGTATCTTGGTGTAGTACGGATTTGGGGAAGTTAAGAGGACTACCATGAGTGGTATATTCCAAGGATTTAGCCTCCGGTGATAGATGAAGAAAAAGATATGAATAGTTGAGTACATGATTCTTGAGTGACAGTGTGAACAGAGGAAGAACTGACTGACAAAACATCAGACTATTTTCCAGATGTGTTACTGTTGATGGTAAAGGTTGTGAAGGCATGAATCATGTTTGGATGACATGATTAATGATATATACAAGTATATGCTTGATCCGCATTACTTGATGTGCAAGGATTCAGCCGACAGAATAGAGTTTGTGAGAAAATAGACTGTTCCGGATGCCGACTAGAAAGGTGATGAAATTACTTGTGCGGATATATATGCACAATGGATTTAGTTGTGAGAGTTGTCGTAGCAATGATGATATATGTGAATAAGTGCAGAGTAGAGTAGAAGTAGTAGGAAAGATCCGGTATGTGAAAGGAAAGCAGAAAAAAGAGAAGAGGAAAGATGAAGTGCAGCAGATCAGTGTACTGAGCCTAACCGGAACTGAACTCCAGCATATGTGGATGCTTCCAATCAGTTCAAGTATTGTATAACATTCTTTTGTAGACAGTGTGTCTCCTTGTAGGCAGTGTGCCTCTTTGTGAGCAGTGTGCTCGAGCAGTGAGCCCTAATTGGCAACTGGCATTTTGTAATTCCTTATTCTTCTAATAGAGAATAATCTTTGGGTTAATCACCCCGTGGTTTTCTCCCTTAATAGGGTTTCCACGTAAAAAATACTGTGTCATGTGTTTCTCATTTCATGGTAATGTTTATTTTTTTGATTCAATGCCGCATTAATTAATAAGAAAGTTCTAAAGAAGAAATAATTAGGATAACTGATTCACCCCCCCTCTCAGTTATCAACAATTCATACAAGACTAGAAAGTGGCAGGTGTATTGGCTAAGCTGAAAGGTATAACCAGAAATTCAAAGTACCCATAGTGACACCTAAACGTTGTCTTCTCCACATCCTCCTCATGTACCCAAATTTGATGGTACCCTTGTTGATAACTGAGAGGGGGGTGAATCAGTTATCTTGATTATTTCAGCTTTCTAAACTTTCTTAATAATTAGTGTATCATCAATTGAACCAAGAAAACATAACCATGAAATGGAAATACACATGACACAATATTTTTGACATGGAAACCTTGTTAAGGGAGAAAACCATGGGGTGATTAACCCAAGATTGTATTCTCTATTAGAAGACTAGGATCACAAAATGACACTTGCCAATTAGAGCTCACTGCCCGAGCACATTGCTCACAAAAGGCTCACTGCCTATAATTTACAAAGAGTGTAATACAATACTTGAACTAATAAAGAGCATCTACATATGTTGGAGTTTAGTTCTAATTAAACTCAATACACTAATCTGCTACACTTCATCCTTTCTCTTCCTTAGTGCTATTGTCCCTTCACATACCGGACTTGCCTTTCTGCTTTTACTCTACTTTCCTGCTTTTCTTCACACTACACAAAAACAACACGACACCTCTCACAACTAAATCCATCTTATATATATATTTATGCATAACTAATTTCATCACCTTTCTAGTCAGCATCCAGAATAGTCAACATTTTCCAGGAACTCTGATCTGTCGGCTGAATCCTTGCTTCCCAAGTAATGCGGATCAAGGATATACTTGTAGAAGTCATCAATCATGTCGGCCAATTATAACTTATGCCTTGAGAACCTTTACCATCATTAGTAACGCATCCAGAATGATGTTTGATGTTCTTCCAGTCAGTTCTTCCTCTGTCCACACTGCCAATCAAGAACTTGACACTCAAGTATTCATATCTTTTTCTTCATCTATCACTAGAGGCTAAATCCTTGCAATCTATCAGTCAAGGTATTCCTCTTGACTTCCCCAAATCTACACTTTACCAAGATACTTCCTCTGAGAGATTTGGAGCAGACTATTGGACCTTGCCACATGCTTTGTTCTTGCTTACTAGATCACAATACTCTACAATTTACCTTCCGGTAGAGACTCATCATGTCCTGCAGATTTGTGGGTTGACCTTTGTTGCCATCAATGACAACAATCATGAAGTTTTAATGTGTCTCTTGCCAACAATCTCCCCCTTTGGCATTGATGGTAACACTTAGTGAAAAATAACTAAGTGTTATACTATACTCCCCCTTAGCTGATGCTCTGTCTTTATGTACATTTTCCAGAGCTCCCCCTTAGCTGGCTACAACATTTTCACTACTCATCACTCCCCCTTTGACATCAATGGCAAAGGTTGGGGCATATACAAAAAAAATTCTCAAAAACACTTCTATACTTAGCTGCATAAGTATATACATATGGCATACTTACATATACTGAAGAATGTTTGCAAAAGTTATCTTCAATTGGACAAATTTTGTTGCCCAACTTTACTTCATTCTGTCCAAAATTAATATATGACCGCTTAACAGGAATGCAAATGCATCTACCCTTTTTAGATCTATCGGATCACTGGTCCGAGATGTGATCTGGGCTTCTTTTATGGCCTCATGCATGGCCTCTAACTTTGGGATAATTATCCCTCTAAGTGCACCCAACTTGCTTATTCTATTTTTCTTTTCCTTCTTCAGCTTCTTGATTTCATTCAAGACTGCAATAGTCTCACATTCTTGATTTATTATGGAGGATGAGAGAGGATCAAAATTCTTTGCTAGATTTGTCAGTTTGTCCTCCTGTTCTTTTTCTTTCTTCTCAATGTCCAATGTTTCTTTGGACCAAGATAAATAAAATTTGTATGTCTCCACCATCTTTAAGAGCATTTTCTAAGCTCTTTATCCCTATACTCATATTCCTCTTATCATTAGTTATTAACCCTTGTACCTCTGATAATCTTTTCGTCAAAAATTCCTTCCGGACCTTATCTTCTGCTGACTTCTCTAGGGAATCAAAATGTGTGCTAACACTATTTACTAGAGTTTTAAGATTACCAGATAGGGAGGCTGAGGAATCTTTCTGAAAAGATGGCACAATCTTTTCAAACACTCCGGATGCAGCTACTATAAGCTCACAGTCTTCCATGAGAGACTTCAACAGTTTTTCTTTGACCTTTGCATTAGCAAGTGAAGCTATCTTCATTGTTTGTACCAGAGATAAAGAGTCAAAATCAAATGGCCCTTTTAGTAGTTCCGGTTCATCAATCTCCATAGTTTCTTTTGTTAAAAATTCCTTGACTGATTCTGCAGTGTCTCTTGCCGGAGACAGATTCTTCTTTTCTTCTGCAGTCAGAGAACTATCTTTTGGAGCTTTCTCCCCTTCCATAACCTTTGTACTGATATCTTCTTTTTCCTTCACCTCTGCTTCTTTCTCCTTTATTCTTTCTTCTCCTTCAGATCTGGAGTCAGTAGGGGAAACCAGAGGAGTGATGTTTGTTTGTCCATGCACTTCCTTTTCTAGAATACAGGATTCCAAGTCCTTATTCTTTTCGGTACTGGTGTCCATGATTTGCTCAGTGGATTCTTTTTCAACAACTGTGACCGAAGGATCAACACCCAAGTCCTCTATAATAGGAAGATTGAATCTTTTGAAGGCTTTCAGGAGGATCACTTTTGTTTCCTTGGCTACCTTGTCAGTCTCACCAAGCATGAGCTGATTCATTCTGGCTTTGGTCTAAAATTCATCCTTGCAATCCTTGAAGATCATATTTATTTGCTTTGAATCGATTGAAGGGTATAGCTGAATGGCTATCTGTTTCTAGATCTCAAGATCTTTTACCAGGGCAGTATTCTTTCTTATTTGTAACTCTTTTTTCTAGGATTTTGGGAATAAGAGATATAATTTCAATAAAAGCCTTGTTATATATGTTCAGATACTTAACTGCTACTTCCTGCAAGATCTTTTGGTTTGCTTGATTGTAATCATCATAGAATTCAGCCATTGGCTAAAGGTTTCCATCCACAGTGACTGATTTGATGACATCATCTAAAGATAGAGTGGGCTTTTCTACAAAATCTTCTGCCTTTTCTTCTTCACCTTGACCGATAGAAGGTTCACCAGATGTTTTCTTCTCCTGCTTCTTCATTTTATTTATCTCCTCATCTGATTCAGTTTCTTCATCATCCTTTTGAGTGACATAAGACCTTGTGGCCTTTGTTTTAGTTCTTTTCTCTCCTCTGCCAGATGATTTTGCTTCCAGTTTTGATGTCCTTGAGATTTTAGCAGAGACAGGTGCTGATCTCTTTGATGATCTTGTCTAGGTGGAGGACTCTATCGGAGCACTTTCCTTGCTTCCCTTTTCTGCCTCTTTCTTCTCTTCCTTAGTCGTTTCCATCTTTTCCCTATTGGCATCAAGTGCCTCTTTTGATATGCCAAATCTTTTGGCAACTCCTTCAACTTCTTTTCTCACCTTCCTCTTTACCTCTAGTTGTCTAAGTTCCACATGAATTTTTATACTCAATTCTTCAAAGGTTCCAAATCTTTCTGCTTTGGGATCCTTGGGTTGACTAAGCATGTATTGGACATGTAGCTCCACAAGTTTCTCATCCACCTCATACCCCATCAGCATGATCCAGACTATCCTTGGTTCCACAGTTTCCGTTTGGCACTGATCAGTTTCAACCATAAAACAAACTGTATCCTCATACTTTTCAACTAGAGATTTAGGAATTCTCTCTCTTGCTTGCATCAAAATTTGGAAGTTCTTGAAATAACCCCACAGAGCTGTATTTCTTGTCTTGGCATCTCCAAACCCATGCATATAGTCTCTTATTTGAATTGCAATAGGTCTGTCATTCTGCCAAACCCAACCACTTGATCCGGGCAACTCACTCATGAAGTAGAAAAATAGACACAATATCATTCCACCATACTTGAAGGAGTTTTTCTTATCCTTCTTGATCTTCTATAGATTCTCCAATAGTCAGTTTAGAAGAAGTTCACACAAATCATAGTCAGCATTTTCTTTTAGCATTTGATAAGCTGTATAAACTATAGTTCCCGATACTGAATTTTCCCTACTAGAGTGATAAATTTTGTAACCAATTATCATGGATGCAAATTCGATATCCAGATCAGTGATATCTTCAATTGTCATAGCTATCTTGTCAAATTTTGATCCGGTTGCATCACTCACTGTCTGATTCTTGACAGATTTGAGAACAGCTATCCCATCAGATGAATGCAGACTGGTTACTGCCCTAATTGCATTTTTGGTAATCTTAAATGGTCTATTCAACCATAGGAAGTTATCATGTACTCTGCTCAACATGTACCGGACCCATTCGTCTTCTTCAAAATAGGGGAAAAGAATGTACTGTGCAAAATGCGTATCCCGGATGGCCTTGAACTGATGTTTGAAGTCAAAAGGATCATCTATTAACTAATTGTGATAGATATTAGTGATCTTAGATTCCCCAAATTCTTCAATATTCGCATGAATAAATGCCCTAACATCTTCTACATGCAACACACCATGTGGAACACTAGAAAAAGCTCCTAGGGGATCTACTTCCAAGGATTTGTATGGATGTTTCTTGAATTTGGGGTGAGGCCTATTAGAGATCTTCACAATATTTGGAGTACCCATCATTCAAGGATTTACAGAGAGATATTTGATAATAGAGAATACCTTTTGCGCCTTTCAGTTTCACAGAGTTAGCCAGATCAGTTTCTGGATGAATTGACTTCTGCAAATGATGTTTGATGAGTTTGAGGAATTTTTTTGCAGAGCTTCTCTTTTTGTTTCTTCTTGAATGTAGAATGAACAAATGCTTAATAAGAAAACCCTTATATTGCTCTGTAAACCCTAATGTCAAGTTGCAATAAATGCTCGACCTAAGTCATTCTAGTTTGCCTTATTTAGATGGCTTGAAGAACCGGATCAATCTTGATCTTAAACATCTTGTGGATCTTCCAAATCTTAACCATAGTTTATTTAGATGTTTCTCTTATGAACCCTTTAATCCTCAACTCATCTTGTGCCAGTTCCGGCACCAATTGACTAGCTGGGGGAACAAGGTTTTCTTTATGTCTCCCCTTGAGACAGAGCTCATTTTTTAATTTCTAGAAGGAATATCAGCACCAGAGTCTGGTGCGGATCCATCCCCTACATTCTCTACACCCAAATCTTGTTCATCTCACTTTGAACTTTATCCGCATTCACTTTTTGTTTTCCCTTATCTTGATTCTGATTATGATATACTGGACCTCTTTTGTCCTGATTCTTGCTTCTACAGAATTTTGCAATATGACCAGATCTATTACAAATTTGGCAAACAACATTTCTTTGCATATTTGATTGATATCCTCTTGATCTACATTGATTAGCCATATGACCCATTCTATTGCATGCAAAGCATCTACCATTAAATGAATTATTTATTTGCATATTTCTGCATTCATGAGATTTGTGACCATACCTTTTGTAGTTGAAACACTATCTGGAGAAGGATGTATTGATCTGATTTATTCTCTTTCTACACTAATTAGGTTTATGACCAAAGTTATTACAGTTGTGGCAATATCCATTGAAGGATGGATATCTTTGAGCATTAGGCTGTCTTACCTGAGGTCTTCTAGGCCTATTCCTTGGATTTTCTGATCTAAGATTCTTCTAACCAGATCCGGAGCTTTCTCCTTTCTCATATCCCAAACCACACTTGTCATCTACCCTCTTTTCACTTTCGAGAAGAACTTCAAGTTGAGCATAACTTATCTTGAATTTCTCTTTATATTCATTTGTTGTTTGAAGATCCCTTTTAAGAGAGACAATTTGATCCTCAAGTTTTTCTTCATTATCTTTAGCATCTTCAAGATCAAATTCAAGATGTCTAATAATTCTATCCATCTTGTGGTAATCTTCTGATTTCTCCTTGAGAGGTTGTCTTAGATCATCTTCAGTTTTTCTTTTCTCTTCAACCTCTTGGGTAAACTTTATAACTCTTGATTCCATTTCATGTCTTACCATAATGATTTCTTTTGATAGCTTTCCACATAACTTGGTTTTCTCCTTCAAATCTTCATTTGTATCATTGGCTTCACCTTGACTTGTCAATTGCTGAATTAGCTCATTTCTCTTTTTCATAAAGAGAATTAATTTGTCTTTTAGTTCTTTCATGAAATCATCAGCCTGTTTGAGTCTTTCCTTTAATTCATTGACTTCAGAGTTTGACTACTCGAGATCATCAAGGGCAGTCTTGAGTTGCTCCCTTAAACCATATACATCCATTTGAATTCCCAGATCTTCCTCAAGCAATTAGACTCTGTTAGGAGGAACTTGGCTCTAATACCAATTGTTGATAACTGAGAGGGGGGTGAATCAGTTATCTTAATTATTTCAGCTTTCTGAACTTTCTTAATAATTAGTGTAGCATCAATTCAACCAAGAAAACATAACCATGAAATGGAAATACACATGACACAATATTTTTGATGTGGAAACCCTGTTAAGGGAGAAAACCATAGGGTGATTAACCCAAGGTTGTATTCTCTGTTAGAAGAATAGGATTACAAAATGGCACTTGCCAATTAGGGCTCACTGCCCGAGCACACTGCTCACAGCCCGAGCACACTGCTCACAAGAGGCTCACTACCTATAATTTATGAAGAGTGTAATACAATACTTGAACTGATAAAGAGCATCTACATATGCTGGAGTTCAGTTCTAATTAAACTCAATACACTGATCTGCTGCACTTCATCCTTTCTCTTCCTTAGTGCTATTGTCCCTTCACATACCGGACCGCCTTTCTACTTTTACTCTACTTTCTTGCTTTTCTTCACACTACACAAAAACAACACGACACCTCTCACAACTAAATCCATCTTATATATATACGCACAAGTGATTTCATCACCTTTCTAGTCAGCATCAGGAATAGTCAATATTTTTCATGAACTCTGATCTGTCAGCTGAATCCTTGCTTCCGAAGTAATGGGGATCAAGGATATACTTGTAGAAGTCATCAATCATGTCGGCCAATTATAACTTATGCCTTGAGAATCTTTACCATCATCAGTAATGCATCCAGAATGATGTTTGATGTTCTGCCAGTCAGTTCTTCCTTTGTCCACACTGCCAATCAAGAACCTGACACTCAAGTATTCATATCTTTTTCTTCTTCTATCACCAGAAGCTAAATCCTTGGAATCTATCGGTCAAGGTATTCCTCTTGACTTCCCCAAATCTACACTTCACCAGGATACTTCCTCAGAGAGATCCGGAGCAGACTGTCAAATCTTGCCACATGCTCTGTTCTTGCTTACTGGATCACAATAGTCTGCAATCTGCCTTCCGGTAGTGACTCATCATGTCCTACGGATGTGTGCGTTGACCTTTGTTGCCATCAATGACAACAATCATGAAGTTTTAATGTGTCTCTTGCCAACAACCCTAACCTCAAGTCTATCTTGTAGAAGAAACAGGTGTCATGTAGCTCGTCAATAAGCTCATCAATCATGGGGATGGGGTACCTATTCTTAATAGTCTTTTTATTCAATTCCCTATAATCAATACACATCCTGAGTGTGCCATCCTTCTTCTTGACAAGAACAACAGAAGAAGCAAAAGGACTCTTACTAGGCCTGATGTGACCCATCTTGACAAGCTCTTGAATAGCCTTCTCAATCTCATCCTTGTATCTCTTAGGATGTCTGTAGAGAATGATGATAACTAGTTTGGCCCCCTGCTCCATCTCTATAACATGCTCAAAACCCCTATCTGGAGGTCTACCTAGAGGTATATCACTAAACACTTTGGAGTGCTTAGTTAGTACTGACTAAATCTCCACCGGATAATCCTATTTTTACTATTTCAGTGCCTCTGGCATCACAAGGATCTCAGCTACCCACTGCACCTAGTCATGCCATAGTATCTTCTCCATCCTCCGAATAGGCACTGCTCTTAAACCTGTATCAAACATTTCCCTCAAAATATGTTTCTAACCATCTAATTCAAACTTCATCTCCATGGTCCTTAGGTTGAGGGAAAATTCACCTATCATGTGTAGCCACTTCATTCCTAGGACTACATCCATGTCACCCATATCGACCACATAGTATTCAGCTTGGAATTCATAGTTATTTAACCTTATGGTTAAATTAGGGATCCTTCATTTGCAAGTATTGACAAACCCATCTACAACTCTAACTTTGAATCCCTCAAACTCTTTTGTTTTGAGTCCCCTTCATGCCACAAGCCCCTCATCAATGAAGTTGTGGGTGGCACCTGTATCTAGCAAAGTGGTCACTCTCTGTCCCTCCAATACTCCCCTTATTTTGAAGGAACCCTCTTTCTGAATAGCAGAGATATGTGCTATCAGAATGTCCTCATCATGCACGTCCTTTACAATCTGCACCATATTCTCTACATCACTATCCTCCCTATCACTCTACTGCCCTGATTGCTTTGAAGATGTCTCCTCAGCAGAATAATACTCCAATTGTTTTGCTTACCCCTTCATTGGGCACCTGTGGTTAGGATCCCATGGTTCTTTGCATTTGAAACATAGTCTCTTCCTCCTGTATTCATTCAATGCATCATCATGTAATCAAGGCCTTGGTTTCCTCCGTGGGAAGGTATCTCGTTGCAAACCCAGCATTTTGTCTTTTCATGGAGGAAATAGTTTGGAGACAAATTGTTTCCTAGGCACTACAAACTCCATACTACATGCCTTCTTGATAGTTTCCTGAAGTGAAGGTGGATCAAATACCTTAACCCAACCCTTAAGTGGTTCCATTAGTCCTTCCATGAAAAGGACTACAAGTCTCCTCTCCGATATGCTAGGAACCATCACACTGATTCTCTAAAAATCTAAAATATATCCCTCAAGTGACCCATACTACTTCAACTACACTAGCTCTATGAATTGCAACTCTGGGTCCTTGGTATCGAACCTCTTGATGAGTTTGTTAGTGAACTCATCGTATGCGGTGATAAGGCTGTGGCCTAAGGTGACCAACCCATGGTACCACCACTTGTGTGCTAACCCATCTAAATGAATAGTGGAAAAGTTAAGTGCCTCATCCTCCAGCATCAGCTTAAGTGTCAGGTAGTTATCCAACTTTTGTACCCAAGCTCTAGCTGAAATATTGCCACTTCTATCAAACCGGTCCATAGGGACTTTGCTTAATGCATGCTGGTAGTCCTGGTTAGCTCTGTTAGCTCGGTGATCTCCACGACCCATCATAAATCCCCTTTGTCTCTTCTGATTCATATACTAGTTGAATGTAAACATCTCTCTGATGTTAGGAGCCAATGTCATGTACTCTGCATGTTGTATCTGAACATCATCCATCATGGGAAGCTAAAACTCTAGTTCCTGCTGAACCACTACCTCCTCTCTATGTGGAAAAGTCAGTTGTAAGGGTCTAGTAACCGATCCTGGGGTAACCCTGGTGTTATTAATACCACTCTAACCTGCGTGTCCACTACCCTATCCCGCATGTCCACCACCTTGTCCTGCATATCCACTGCCCTATCCTGCATGTCTGTGGTGACCCTCATTGGAGCCACTGATCTCACCTCCGGGTGTGGTATTGGTGTGAACTACTGGAATCCCTTAGCTAAACTTCCCAAGGAGCTGGGACATCATATCGAGCATAATATAAAACTTCCTCTCTGCTTTGGCACTAGGACTCTCAGGCTGGTCAGCTCCTCGGTCCCCCATACTACCTGTTATGCTATCACTCCCACTAGAAGAGTTCCTGTGCATACCCAATATACCTGAAACTGTTTCACCTTTTGGAACATCTGGTGGATGCCAATGTGGAGTGGGTGTAGTGTAGACTCTTCTTTCGTCACTCATATAAACTGATCAACACAAGCTAGTAAGATGCACCGGCTCTGATACCACTGTAATAACCTGCACCTGTTGTTCTTTTGATTTATCTTTTTTTAATAATATATTTTTTAATTTTTTCTGTGATCTTTCAGAACTAGATAGAAGATGTAGAAGGGGGTTTTTGTTTTATTGAAGTGTGTATGTCAGAATACAAGGAATATAGCATACAACTGAAAACCCAAAAAAACTATAACAGATATGAATTAAATAATGAAGACCCAGTTCACAGAATGGCATAAAATGAATAACCATCACATACCCATGTCAAAATAAGCATCTTCATATTTCTGTTGTTGACGGACCAGCAACATGACAATGGAGTTTTACATTGAAAGTATTAGTAAATACAAGGAAACAATCTACAATTATCAGCATAGACCCTTAGGTCAAAAACAACCACTGAGCAAGGAAGAACAGCCCCAATAAACTCCAAACGGCTACTCCAAGAAGTATGGCCAGCATATGAAGTGGTACGACCAACAAAATCAAGTACAACCAGCAATGAAGAAATGGCAGTCCCAACCCTTCTCAAATCTGCAATACAATCCGTCACTAATACTCTTCCTCAGCTGTAACAAAACTGCAATAAGATTTATCTTGTTATCTCCATCTCCGTCAATGGTGGTATCAAAATGAAGCTCAAATATAGCCAGTGAGTATGGCTACTCCAAAATCCCCTTGGGTGATCTTTCACACCTATGGAAGATTGCTACTAATGGTGGTTTCCGTCACCAAAAGCCTTGGCTGGAAGAAATCCCCCAAACCCTCATTTGCAGAGCAAATAGAAGCATAAAATGTAATATCAAGAATGAATAACTTTTCCCACTCTTTGCCTTTTTATAACTCCACAAGTGGGTCGACCCATATGAGAGGGAAATGTTATTTTTAAATTTTTTTTTAATCATCAAAGGGGCACGCAAATCCCTTAGTGATTTTTTTTTGCATTTTTTCTTATTTCTCTGAAGTCATCGACATTAATTAATTAAAGTCCAAATATAATAATAAAGTATAACTTACGGACTTTAATATGAAAGTCCAAATGGTCACAAAATCCCATGAGTTATAGACCATTGGAAAGATCTTGGTGAAATGCTCCATCTCCAATAAGGAGTTTCCCAAAATAGCTAACTTTGCGACTTACTAAAAATAGTAAGTCCCAGCTAGAATGTCAGAAACTAACCAAACGAAGTCCCAGAGTTCCCTAACCACTTTGTTTAGTCTACGGGAATCAAGTATAGACTAACTCACTAGAAAACGGGACATTACACAATTAATGTGTCTTCCCCATTTTGTTTTGTTTCATTCTTCTATACAAATAATTATATTTTATTTTACACATTAGGATTTGACTGTATATATAAAATTCCTAGTTGACTTCAACTTGCAGAAATTTAGTTCTGGTGAAGTGGGGGTCTCATCACGTCATTTGGGGGAACAGAGACATGGCTAGTGGAACATCTTGATGGATAACAGAAAGTAGCATCCGTTTAACATAGTGGCACCAGTGGATCTCATCATGGTGCTAGTGGGTCCCATTTGTTAGGGTTAGCCAGTAAAAGATATCAATTAAATGCAAATAAAGATTAAACAAAGGAATGAAAAATACACAGAAATAATAACAGTGAGAGACAAGTTTTAACATGGTTCACCCAAACTCAGGCTACATCCACCAATAGAGAGTCCAATATTATTATCTAGTAAATCAAACGGATTACATCCAGCAATCCCTACAACTCAATACCATTGCAAATGCTATAATACAATATATCATAAAACCCTAACCCTTAGCTGCTTTTATCAAGCCTTATGTCAGTTACAAAATAGGGTATTTTTATGTCGGTCTAAAAAAATTCGAGGGTTGTGCCCCGAACCCCCACTCAACCTGGCCCGGCCCCGAACCCCGGTGAGGATTCATGGCTAGTGTACAGTATTTTCCTGATTAGTTGCCACCTACCAACAATCTCCCACTTGGAGATTGATCAGGCTCCACACCAAACAATCTCCCCCTTGGAGACTGATCTTGGACAACACTGATGCGCATACAACTCCCACTGGAAATAAGCACCCTGGACTCTATTGTTCTGATTTTATTGTTTCAGTCTTGAAGACCAATCAAAGCTAGAGAGGAGCTCAGCTTCTCCCTTGTCACTACCTTTGTAAACATATCAGTTGGATTTTTGTCTGTATGTATCTTTTCTAGACTTAACTGTTCATTATCCAACTCCGACTGAATAAAGTGATACCTCAACTGTATGTGTTTGGTCTTTGAATGCAAGGCAGAATTCTTTGCAAGATGTATGGCACTCTGATTATCTTTATACAAAGAATTATTAGCCTGTTGTTTGCCTAATTCTTCCATGAAATGTTTTAGCCATATCATCTCCTTGCTCGCCTCTATTGCAGCTACATACTCTGCCTCTATGGTGGATAAAGTAACCACCTTTTGCAATCATGAGATCCAACTCACTGTTGTCCCACCTACAGTAAAGACATAACCTGTAGTACTCTGCCTAGTATCAATATCACCTGCCAAATCTAAGTCTACATAACCTGCTAAATCAGTATTAGAGCCCCCAAAACATAAGTGTTTATTAGATGTACCTCTCAAATATCTGATAATCCATTTTACCACATTCTAATGCTCCAATCCGGGATGACTCATATACCTATTGACAACTCCTATAGCATGTGCAATATACGGTCTCGTGCATACCATGGCATACATTAAACTTCCTACAGCTGAAGCATATGGTACCTTGGACATTTTTCCTTCCTCATCTTGTGTCTTTGGACACATCTCCTTAGTCAATTTCAAATGACTAGGCAAAGGTGTACTGACATCTTTTGCATTCTCCATATGGAATCTCTACAACACCTTTTCAACATAAGCAGCCTAAGATAGAATCAATTTTTTGTTCTTCCTATCTCTACAAATTTTCATACCAAGGATTTGTTTTGCTACCCCCAAATACTTCATATCAAATGACTGTGCTAACTATTATTTTAACTCTCTTATGTGATCCATGTTAGACCCAACTATAAGCATGTCATCAACATATAAACATAAAATAATGTAGCTATCATTATCCAACCTCTTAAAATAAACACAATGGTCAGAATTACATCGACTGTAGCCTTGCTCAGCCATAAAACTATCAAATTTTAGATACCATTGCCGAGATGCTTGTTTCACGCCATACAAACTCTTCTTCAATCTACACACAAGTTTCTCCTTACCTTTGACCTCAAATCCTTGGGGTTGTTCCATGTATATCTCCTCCTCCAAATCACTATGGAAAAAGGTAGTTTTCACATCTAGCTACTCCAAATGTAAATCTTCAGTAGCCACAATACTTAAGATAGTACGAATAGAAGTCATCTTGACAACTAGAGAAAATATCTCATCAAAATTAATACCTTTTTTCTGTGCAAATCCTTTTGCAACTAACCTGACTTTAAATCTTTTTTTACATCCATCTTCCTCTTTCAGCCTATAAACCCATTTGTTTGGTAAATCCTTTTTACCTACAGACAACTTACATAATTCCCAAGTTTGATTTTTCAGCAAGGAGTCTTTTTCTTCTTTCATTGCAAGCTCCCACTGAACCTGTGTATCCACCTACATAGATTCATCATACCCTTCTGGTTCACCAGCATCTGTTAACAAAATAGAATACAAAGAGGGAGAAAACCTTTTAAGAGCCTACTTAGCCTTGTTAACCATCTAACATTCACTGGAATTTGTGGTATTTCTGGTTGCTGTTGCGGAGCATGAGGAACCATTGGAACATCACTATTTGGAGTATCATCCAGCACCACATAATAATTTTCTTTCTTCTTATGTTGTTGCAATTGATCTTTGTACAACACCTTCTCATTGAATATAACATCCCTACTTCTCACAATTTTTTGATTTTCAAAATCCCAAAGCCTATAACCAAATTCATCAATGTCATATCTAATGAAGGTACACTTTTTTTAATTTTGCATCCAGCTTGGTTCTATTTTTAGAATCTACATGTGCAAATACTTCACATTAAAAGGTTTTGAGAAAATAATAACTCACCTTCTTACTTGTCCATGTTTTCTTTGGAATACCACAACCCAAAGGAACTAAAGGACCTCTATTAATTAAATATATAGCAGTGTTGACAGCCTCTACCCACATGTTTAAAGGTAGCCTAGCATGCAATCTCATGGTTCTTGCATGCTCCATTATTGTCCTATTCATGTGTTTAGCTACTCCATTTTCCTGTGGAGTCCCTGGAACCATTTTCTGCCTACAAATTCTATTAAAGGAACAATAATTTTTAAATTCTTTGCTACAATACTCACTACCATTATCAGGTCTAAGACATTTTAATATTTTACCTGTCTCATTCTCAACCAAGCTTCTCCATTTCTTAAATGTTTCAAATACATTAGATTTTTACTTAAGGAAATAAATTCATACCTTCCTAGTTGCATCATCTATGAATGTAACATAATATCAAGAACCACTGAGAGAAGATACCTGAGCCGGTCCCCATACATCGATATGCACAAGCTCCAACTTTTTATTTTTCTTTTGCTTCCCATCCTTGAGAAAAATGAATCTCTTTTGTTTTTCATACACACAACTTTCACAGAAATCCATATTAATACATTTCAGACCTAGTAAAACTTTCTTAGAATGAAGTACCTTCATACCTTTTTCACTCATATGCCCAAGTTTGTTATGCCACAGTGTTGTCTCAGAACCTACAACTACTATTTCAGTCTCTTCCTACAAACCTGCAACAACTATTCCTGAACCTGTTTGTTTTTTCTTTGCAATAGCTAAAGTAGAAGGAATAGTATGACCTGTACAAAGATATAAGGTGCCTACTTTCACACCTTTTGAAACCTTCTAATTTTTATCAGTAAATGTAACGATGCAACCTTATTCAACTAGCTGTCCTGTTGAAATTAAATTCCTACTGAGCCTCGGAACATGCCTTACCTCTTGTAGTAGCCAATTATTCCCATTCTACAACTTAATCTTGATTCTTCCCTTTCCAACAATTTGATAGGGTTCATTATCTCCCAAATAAAATAGCCCAAAATCCCCTTGGACATAATCAAGAAAATAACTTCTATGGGGCATAGCATGAAATGAGGCCCCTGAATCTAAAACTCATGAATCATCAACATTATCTAGGGAAAGAATCAAAGCATCATCTTTAGATTTATTACTTAGCACATTTACCTTCTTATTACCTTCCTGTTTGTCTCCTTTATTTTTCAAGACTAGCAATCTTTCTTCAAATGACCTGGTTTTCCACAATACCAGCAATCCTTCTATCCTCTAGTTTGGGATCACTTATCCTTTGATTTTCCTCGTGACTTCCCATGACCTCCAGAACCTTTTCCTCTCTCCTTTGATATGCCCTTGCTTTCTGCATTCAAAACACTGCATGATGTGGATCCACCTGAGCTTTTCCTATGAATTTCCTCACTCAGAATAACACCAATAACATCATCAAATATCATGGTATTTGAACCAGAAATAGAGTTACTAACCGCCGTTACCAAACTATTCCAGCTTTTAGGCAATGAACATAATATCAAGAGAGCTCTAATTTCTTCATCAAATTTTACATTTACAAAAGTCAATTGACTGACAATTGTATTAAATTCATTTAAATGATTTATCACAGATCTAGCTTCAACCATTTTCATATTAAACAAATACTTTATGAGAAATACCTTATTTGAGGCTAAGGGTTTTTCATACAATGTAGCTAAAGCTTTCATTAGACCATTTGTTGTCTTTGCTTCCATTATATTGAATGCCACCAATGGATCCTATTGCTAGGTTCACCACCATCTCAGGCATATTACTGGCACACATGATGGTTCAGCTTCACCACAACAACTACCAAAGACACACTTAATGGAGGATACACCAACCTCCCCTACTCG
Organism: Cunninghamia lanceolata; assembly: GCA_027924645.1. Lineage (NCBI taxonomy): Eukaryota > Viridiplantae > Streptophyta > Pinopsida > Cupressales > Cupressaceae > Cunninghamia > Cunninghamia lanceolata. Next base: position 1,955,019 of record BSBN01000193.1, on the reverse strand, counting down.
GAGGACTTTTGGAATAAAAATGATGTGCACTAGCTCAAGACATACACCATCCCTACCATCATATAGGGATTAAAATAAAATGATATGCATGGTATCCCATCTCCACATAGGTCTTAATGATTGCAATATAGAATAAAGATGTGCACCCGCACGAAGATACAAGATCCTGCCTTCGCAAAGGGATTACAAACATGCTTTGTCAATATAAAAATCATCAAATAGCTTACCTTATATATGCCCACACCTTAATTTTGTTTATATGCCCACACCCATCAATAGATACTTGACTCATCAAGACAATATAATGTCCTAAGTCATCCTAATAGACTGCATCTCCCTATTGAAGATGAACTAAGGTCATCATTTATCAAGACTATGAAGTTATTATATTTGCACCCTACCTCAAAATTTTGTCTTAACCCTTGAGGATATAAAAGTTCACACGAAACACATTTGAGCATGAATGCTTATTCCATTAATTAAGTTTATTATATTAGAAAGTCTAAGTTGGCTAGTCAGATAAATGACTGACCAAAGTAGACATGAAAACCTAAACCTGAAAACCTCATTCATTTACCCAAGGCTTTCTACATACCCATATCTACAAGATCAATATGTAATATGTGTAGTTCTTGTTAAGTTTTATGTTGGTTGTAAATTATATAAGTGGGTACATAACCCTTTCTAAGGCCTAGACAGTTCCTCTTAGATTGCTACCCACTAAGGGAATCATTTAACTTAATAATAATTCATGTTCATCTATGTTGATGTTTTTGTTTGTTTTAAAACACATCCTTGTTTTATGTGAAAGAATTTTTAAAAAATGTTTTGTATGTCAAACTCTTATGTTTCTACCAAATATTTATTTTAAAACTAAGGAGGATCTCCCGCTCACTTAAAGTATTATTAAACACACTAAGGTGTCCTTATTTCTCCCTGATGATATATAGGAATGATGCCACAAATACCATTATTGTCACTATGTTAGGCTAGATATGTTAGGCTATAAATGATTGAAAACACAAATAAATGCCACCTCAAAGGTGTTTCTCACATATAGATGAAAATCCTTCACATCATGAGAAGATGAAGCTAAATTTGCATAACAAACACAATAACAAGACAAGTCTACTCTGCAACAATGAATATCTTCAATGCTCTAAAATCACAAGTGCACCAAAAGTTCATAATCATCTTTTCTAGTTTACAAATGAAACCCTAAACATGCTTATATATATAACTAAACACATTCCTGCTGAGAATTTCATAATTCAAACTTAAGGTGATGGCATAGGACCTAAGTAATGGTCACATAATCGACACTTGAATTTAGGTCCTAGCCTAAAATAGGTTAGGACTAGGGCATAGGTGCCCAAGTCCTCCCTCCCTATTTCAATCAAGACATGTAACAATAACACCCCCTATGTCCTAATTGTCATAAAACTTAGGGGCTTTCTCATCAGGAGTCAACTTGAATATGTAAGGTGAGAAAAATTCCTTCGAAAGGACCCAGGAGCTAAACATAGGATAGAAAAGGTCCTAAGGAGACATTTTATGATGTAACATTTAGCCTCCAGTTTAATATTTGCATGAACACAAGGCCCATACATGCATTAAAGTATGGTCAACAAACACATCAAACATGTCATGCACTTAGAGATAATGTATACACAAATATTGAGAACTATTTCTAGCCCCCAGTCTTAGGTAGATATTAGATAAGACACATCATAGTCATGCCAAACACAATAAAGATAGTAACAAGCACACAAAACATGGAGAAGATAGTAATAGTCATGTAAAACATGAAGAAGCCAGCATTGAAGACATGGAAAACATAGTGAATACAGTGAATGCAATGATTTTTTTTTTTTCAATTTCTCATATATGAATGTAAATGCAAGTACATGGAAAGTAAACACACCACCCAAAATGTAGGAGGAACTCATTGCCACATGTCTTTAGACGACATATGGGGAAACAAACATGCAATACAAATCTTAGAGTGTATGAAGGACTCATTGTCACATGTCTTTAGACTATACTTGAGAAAAAATATGCCATACAAATCCCCAAAGCATAGGAGGGACTCATCTCCACACATCTTTAGACTATGCTTGGGAACAAACATGCCATACAAAAAGGAAAACACACATGGAAGACACAATAAAAACACAACAAATAATTGATGGATTCTATTGCTAGGTTCACCACCATCTCAGGTATATTACAGGCATACATGACGGTTCATCTTCACCACAACAACTACCAAAGACACACTTAATGGAGGATACACCAACCTCCCCTGCTCGGAGGACTTTTGGAATAAAAATGATGTGCACTAGCTCAAGACATACACCATCCTTACCTCCATATAGGGCTTAAAATAAAACAATATGCATGGTATCCCATCTCCACATAGGTCTTAATGATTGCAATATAGAATAAAGATGTGCACCCGCATGGAGATACAAGATCCTACCTTCACAAAGGGATTACAAACATGCTTTGTCAATATAAAAATCATCAAATAGCTTACCTTATATATGCCCACACCTTAATTTTGTTTATATCATGTACCGATATCAAGTGCATTGAGGTAGAGAGAAAACACACAAGGGAATAGGAGCTTCTACAAAGCCCATGCCCTAGAGGTGACATGTACTTCTTGATCACCAAATGTTCCCACAAATACACAATTTCCTGCATGAAAAGGTGTTAGAAACCACATAATCATGATACACAACAATGCATGTAATCATTCACATAGAGAGCCAAAGTTATACTATAGATTCAAAGACCATATATAACCATGGGGCTATATCACATAAATCTTGGAAACTAAGTGTAACCAAGGTGAGATTCAAAGATAAACAAAGTGCACAAAGTAGATGTATTGTTATGGTTTTTTAATATGATAAAGCAACATCAAAATATCATGTGGAGTGATTCTACTAGCCAAGAGTTTGATAATATATATCAATCCCATCGTCATGTATGGACTAGGTTCATTTTTTCTTACACGCTAAAGGGACATGTGGTCCTTATCAGTATTATTTGTTTTTCTTCATCCGCTGGCTAGATATAACCACTAGAAGAAGGTAAATAGTAAATCAAGAAAGGAGAACAAGTGCCTTAGGCTTGTCACATAATAAGGTGCCCCTAGCTCACCAACCATAATGCTATGCCCCTAAGACACAACACACAACAATGAAAATAAAGGAGAGGCAATATAGAAGAATGATGATACAAATAGAAAAAGGGTCACAATAGATGTATTCTCCTAGTATCCTTGACCTTAGAAGAGTATCAAGGGTCATCCAAGGAGGCCTCAACAACACATATCACATCATAAGGGGAACACAATGTGGAGGAAAAGGGTTAGAAATACTTACCTATAGAAACAACTAGACTAGCAGTTGTCCTAGATCTTGATCTTTACTTTGATGGTTAAAGATTTATGTCCTATTGTTTCTTCTTGTTGAATGGTGTTATGTACATTGTTCTTACGATTGAGTCTTACGATATTTAGGAATTGTGGAGCATGCTCTTTACAAATTCCCATTTCAGTCAATTAAGGTTGTGAAGGAACCCTAAGAGTGCCCATTTCAATTTGTATATAGGGTGTTGGAATACCTAGGGTGTGAGGAATAGTTTGTTCTTGAATGTTTTGTGAGTTTTCATTAATTTCCAAGGTATGTGAGGGTTTAGGTAAAGGTGTATGATCTATTTCTTTGTTTATGATGTAGTTAAGAAGTGTTTGAATATCAGTTGGTAATTTTTTAGTTTTAATAGGTTGAAGTAAATGTTCGCAAAGGAAATCCACATCATCCAATGCTTCATCCAATGTGGGGTTATGTTGGTACAAGTATTTTTACTAGATAAATCACTCAGGGCTATGTCAGGCTCATAGCTCTCAGAAAGAATGTCCATTATGCCATCATGAAATGGAGGGAGGGAGAGAGGGACATTGTCACCATTACTTTATTCTTGATTTCTTTCCAGAACGAAAGTAGTGAAAATTTCCAAGATTGAAGGGAAAACAACCACAATAGTAACAAATCTTTCAAAATAGGCTATTGTTCAAAGAATATCATAGGTAGTGCTTACAGTCATGTCAAAACCACAGATGTATGCTATTTGGTGCAAGACTTGAGGATATTTATTAGTGAATGTTTAAAAATTATCAACATTTACAATGTACTCAAATAAATCTTCCAAAGAAGAATGACAAGAATAATCCATGATATATGTAATAAAATGAATGCAAAACTATGTATGAATCTGACCTAAAATGCTTGATTTTTCAAAAATATTCAATGCAAATGAGTAAAAGAAGAGGTGTTGTGAAGAATTTTATGAGGGGAAGAAAATATTAAGCTATATATCAGCCCAATAATGCATTAATATCCTTCACAACATGCCTACAGTGCAATTCTAGAGAGACGATAAGGCCAAATCTAGTGTCCCTTAGAATGAAGAGGAAACTTGGAATTTGCTAACTAATTGATTAATTAAAGTCCAATTATGTTTAAAACCCTAATTTCATAAAATTGTAAATAGACAAATGTAACTCGACAAATACTTGCACACGGAGATATCAAATGACAATTAGATACATACCTGATTTAAAGATTCTATATCTAGAAAACTTGAAGACTAATGAGCGGGCACCCAAGTCCAATGTACTAGTTTCTATTAGGATCTCTGAACATTATCTACAATGTGTTTTTGTTGTTTTGGGAATTTTAGTGTTTCAAGATCTAGAGGACTAATGAGTGGGTGTACAAGTCTAGGTCTTGTGTTTCTTCTTTGCTCCACAATTTTGACACTCTATTATGTGTCCCTACAACTCCACTTCTTCTACTTCTGTAACCTGTAACTTGCAATCACAGAAAAGGGGGTTAGGGTTGTGGTGTTTAAAGGATTGCCTTAGTCAGGCCCTAGAGAGACATTCAAGTCTTCTGAACACCGTTGTTAGATACAGAGTGTGTATCCCTATGGGATAGAGGCAAAAAGTAAATGATAAATGATTGAAAACATAAATAAATGTCACCACAGAGGTGTAGCTCACATATAGCTAAAAATCCTTCACATCATGTAAAGATGAAGCTAAATCTGCATAACAAACACACTAACAAGACAAGTCTGCTTCGCAATAATGAATATCTTGAATGCTCTAAATTCACAACTATGCCAAAAATTCATAATCATATTCTCTAGTTTACGAATGAAACCCTAATCATGCTTATATGCAACTAAACACATTCTCGCTAAGAATTTTGTAATTCAAACTTAAGGTGTTGGCATAGGACCTAATTAATGGTCACATAACCGACACATGAATTTAGTGTTGCAAGTATGGGCATAACCGGTGTTTTCATTGATGTCAACATACTCCTATTGCATTGATGATGAGGATTAGATGAGTTGTATGCTGAGGATATTGAGAAAATTAGTCCTATCAGGAACAAAGAAGAATAGCGAAGATAGTGAGGTAAATATCCCAGCTAAGATGAAGATCAGAGGATGTGCATCAAAGGGTTTATAGATATGTGTCTTAAGATGATCCAATAAAGATTTGAGAGGTCGACATGAAGATCTGAAGGTGTTATGGCCACTTGACTAAAACTAGTTCTAGCAGATGTTCAGAGGTAATAGAGCATCACAGGTAGGTCTGGTGAGATCCGAAAATCCAATATCTTGTTCTATGGATTTGGTGGAGTGTTTAGGAAGTCAATGTGAATTGACAACTCAATTGTTTCATGGTCTAGAGATCTGCAAGCATCTATTCGAATATGATAGTGATGACAGACTATGTTTTTGAGCTTCTGAATGAAGGAGAGAAAGATTTCAATAAGTAGAAATAGAGTGGATGTTGTTGGTGATTCAGGCTAGCTTGTGGAAGTCTTTGGATTGTGTCCAGTTCATGTTGGTGGTCTACATTGAATATTGAGCTCGTAATTGAAGAACTACTTCTGGATAATGATGTTCATCCTAAGTTTGGCTGACCAGATGAGTCACACATCCTGCAGATCATCTTGAAGATTTTATGTGAAGAATAGGGTGTTCCTCAAGGAAGATTGAAGTCTCAGATCTGTGTGGCTGATAGCATGTTGATCTGTGTGAAATATTTTTGTAAGTAGTCATGTTGTATTTATGTATTTTCTTTGTAATATATGCCAACTTGGATGATTATCCCAAAGTCAAATGTCTTGTATAAATAAGAGGTTGTGAAGTCATTTAAAAGCCATCTGGTGGAGATGAGTGTGTGGTAGAGAGGAACAGAGCGAAAAAGTAGAGCAAAAGTACACGGCTTAAATGGAACTGACTCAAGCATGGTGAAGATGCTATTCTTCAGTTCAAGTATGTAATATTTTTTATTTTGTAGACAATGTGTCCCCTGTAGGCAGTGGGCCTCTTGTGAGCAGTGTGCTCGGGTAGTGAGCCCTAATTGGCATGTGCCATTTGTTCTTCTTATTCTTTTAAAAGAGAATACAATCTTGGGTTAGTCACCTTGTGGTATTTCCCTTAACTAGGTTTTCCATGTTAAAATCTTGGTGTCATATGTGTTGATGTGTTTATGCTCTTGAATTATTGTATGATTGATTTATTATTATGCTATTGAATTACAAAGAGAATTCAAGTGATTAATAATAAGTAAGTTTTGAAACAAGTGATTCACCCCCCCTCTCAGTTGTTTGTCTTGAATCTAATAATTGGTATTAGAGCAAAATTTCTCTAAAAGGAGCTAAACCACTTGAGGAGATGCAGGATGTCATCCTACAAGAAGGATAGTTTGAGGTTTGATGGAACCAATTTCACTCTTCAAAAAATTCGCATGGAATTGCACTTGCAATGTATGGGAATGCAATATTGGGTCATGGATTAAACGAAGTATGTTCCTCCATAGATTGGTCTAAGTACCGTAGATGAAACCAAAGATGTTGAAAATAATCTTCAGACTAAAGAAGCACTTCTAAGTGCATTATTTGATTCAAAGCTGACAAATCTTATTGATCTAAAAATTGCATATGAGATTTGGCAAAAATTGGAACTTCTGCATGAAGGAGACAAGTATGTTAAATGTGCCAAGCTATAGAGTCTGAAAGGAAAATTTTAAAACTTGAAGATGAGAGAAGATGAAAATATTACTACATTTATGCCAAGAGTAAATGAGCTTGTTTGTGGCATTAGATGTGCTAGTGGAATCTTGGATGAAGATGAGATTGTTTCCAAAGCTCTCAGATCCCTTCCTGATTCTTATAAGTACAAGGTTGCTTCTATTGAAGAATTTAGATCTTTTTTGAATATCACAAGAGATCAATTGGTTGGTAAATTAGTTGCACTTGAATTGGCTGAGTTTGGAGATGCACCCCCAACACTAAATCTACATTCAAAGCCAGTGGCTCTATAAAAAGAAAACAAAATTTTGATCCGAGAGAGAACTCTTCAAAACTATCATGGTATGAAAAAGCAAGAAAAGATTTAGAACAAGATGAAGCAGAAACTGCTCAACTTGAAGTCGTTACTACAATAAGACTGCCATGAGGATCTGGTAAGTATGAATGGAAATTTCCTTTTAAATGTTTTAAATGCAATAAGATTGGTCACTTTGCCTCAAGATGTCCAGAAAGATTTTCAAGACCAAATCCTAACAGATCAAGATTCCAAAAGAAATGTTACTATGTTCATGAAGATGATGATGATGGAGTAACAGATGATGAATCAGAGATAGGAAACAAATCCAGAAGTGACTAGGTGTTTATTTCCATCAAGGAAGAAGATCCAATGCCCTTTGAATCTGTCAATCATAAAATGGTAGAAAGGGCTCTAGCTGCCCAAGTTAAAGAAAAGGATGAATTGGTCATTGACAATGGATGCTCCCACCATATGATGGGTGATAAAAATAAGTTCATAGATCTGGAAGGATATGAAGGAGGAGTTGTAAAATTTGGTGATAATTTTGTTGGCAAGATTAGAGGTAGAGGAACTATTTCTTTTGATGGAAAGAACAAAACCAGTAATGTTCTGTATGTTGAAGGTCTGAAGCACAATCTTCTTAGTGTTGGACAATTGGTGTACAAAGGCTATGATCTCAGATTCAAAAATGGAAAATGTAAGATCTTTGAAAGTTTTAGAATAGAGATTGCATTCAGTACTCAAACAAAAGGTAATATCTTCCACTTGGTTGGTACTAGAAAAAGTTGTTTATTTGTTCAAACTATTCAGAGTTGGTTATGGCATCTAGGAAGCATCTAGAACCATGATGATGGAATTAAATGTTCCTCCAATCTACTGGAGAGAAGCTGTTAGCACTGTAATCTATACTCTTAATCAAGTACAAATCAGAAGCAATATCGATAAGACTCCTTATGAACTCTGGTTTGGCATCACTCCCACTGTGAAGTATTTCAGAGTCTTTGGTAGCAAATGTTACATTAAAAGAGATTAAGATCTAGGCAAATTTGATGCTAGAAGTGATAAAGGAATACTCTTAGGTTATTCTACTCAAAGAAAAGCATACCGGTGTTATAACAAGAGATTGAGAAAGATTATAGAAAGTACAAATGTGAAGGTTGATGAAGGTATTTAAAAACCCTAAAAGTTTTATGAATATGATGAAGATGATCAGAATGATGTTCTAGTCCAAGGAGTCCAAGCCCCTTTTGAAATTCAGATCCAGACTGATCTAGTGAATCAGGAAGAAGAGATCAGTTTGAATGAACTTGTTTAAGAAATAGAAGTGCAAGAAATTCCCAAAGTTCCCAGGTATGTCAAACTAAATCACTCTAAAGATCATATCATAGGGGATAAAATCAAAGGTGTTCAAACAAGAAAAAGGATTGCTTAAGATTCAGAAGAGTATTGTTTGATTTTAAAGATTGAACCAAAGACAGTGAATGAAGCATGCAATGATGACAATTAGACTAAAGCAATGGAGGAAGAGCTAATGCAAATTGAGAAAAATCACACTTGGGATCTTATTCCCAGACTGAAAAAAAAGAATGTGATTGGAACCAAATGGGTCTTCTAGAATAAACTAAATGAAGATGGTGAAGTAGTCAGAAACAAAGCCAGATTGGTCTGCAAGGGTTACTCTCAAGTAGAAGGAGTTGATTTTGAAGAAACTTTTGCTTTGGTCGCTAGGATTGAAGCAGTCAGGTTATTTCTTACCTTTGCTACCTTCAAGGATTTCAAATTATTGTAGATGGATGTCAAGTCTACCTTCCTGATTGGTGACTTGGAAGAAGTATACATTGAGAAACTAGATGGATTCCAATTGTTTGATCATGGTGATATGGTCTGCAAGTTAAAAAAAGCATTGTATGGACTCAAACAAGCTCCAAGAGCCTAATATGAAGGATTGGATAAGCATCTTTTGAAGATTTGTTTCAACAAAGGTACTGCTAATAGTAACTTGTACTTCAAAATTAATCATGAAAACATCCTAATTGTTGAATCATTTGTTGATGATATCATTTTTGGAGGAAGAGATAGTATGTGCAAAACATTTGTAAATTAAATGAAAAGTCAATTTGAGATGTCCATGTTTGGGGAAATGAATTTCTTCTTAGGTCTACAAATCACTCAAACAAAGAAAGGAATCTTCATTTCACAGACCAAATATGTAAAAGAATTGTTGAAGAAATTTGGGATGGAAGACTCAAAACCAATAAGTACACTCATGGCAACCAGATGTAAATTGAGAAAAGATGATCACCCTCCTAAGGATGATCATAAAAAGTATAGGTCAATGCTTGGAGGATTATTGTATCTCACTCAATCTAGACCTGACATTATGAATGATGCTGGTCTTGTTGCTAGATTCCAAGGTGATCCTAGAGAATCTCATGTCATGGCAATCAAGAGGATTCTTGGATATCTAAAAGGGATAGTTGAGTATGGTTTATGGTATCCTAGAGATCATGATTTCTCTCTTCATGCATATACAGATGCAGATTGGGTAGGAAATGTGGATAACTGGAAGAGTACCAATGGTGGAGCATTCTTTTTGGGGAAAAGATTGGTTTCTTGGCTGAGCAAGAAAGAATTGCAGCAGCAGGTAGTTGCACTTAAGTTTTGTGGATGAAGAAAATGTTGGAAAGAGACACTGTATGGCTTCCTGAGGGTTGTCATTAATGGCAACAAAGTCCATCTCACACATCCACAGGACATGGTGTCTCTATACCGGAAGTTAGAGTGAAGAGTATTTTGGTCTGGTGACCTAGAACAGAGCATGCAACAAGGTCTGACAATCAGGTCCGTATCTCTTAGAGGAAGTATCTTAGTAAAATACAGACTTGAGGAAGTCAAGAGGAGTATCATGACTGATATATTCCAGAGATTGACCCTCCAGTGATGAAAGAGTGAAAAGATATAAGCACTTGAGTGTTGGGTTCCCATTTGGCAGAGTAGACTAAGGAAGACCCGACTGACAGAGCATTAGACCTTAATCTGGAGGAGATATTGATGGTGATCAAGTTTCTTGAAGTATCATTCATGATTGGCTGATATGATTGATGACTTCTATAAGCATCTCCTTGATACACATCACGTGATAAGTAAGGATTCAACCGACAGATCAGAGTTTGGGAAAATAGTGACTATTCAGGATGCCAACTAGTAAGGTGTTGAAATCATTGGTGCAGATATATACATCAAATGGATTTGGATGCGAAGGTGTGTGTGTGTTGTGAAGTGTGAAGAAAAGTACAAGAGTAGTTTGACAGTAGTAATACAGGTCCGGTATGTGACAGGACAGTAGCACCAAAGAAGAGGAAGAATGAAGTGCAGTAGATCAGTGTATTGAGCCTAACCAGAACTGAACCTCGGCATATGTTGATGCCTCTCATCAATTCAAGTATCTTGTTACTTTCTTTGTATCTTGTAGACAGTGAGTCTCTTGTAGGCAGTGAGCCTCTTGTGAGTAGTGTGCTCAAGCAGTGAGCCCTAATTAGCAAGTGTCATTTTTGTATTTCTATTCTTCTAATAGAGAATACATTGTTGGGTTAGTCACCCCATAGTTTTTCCCATAACAGGGTTTTCCATGTCAAAATCATTATGTTACGTGAATTGACTTTGTTTCTACTTTCATTATTATGGATGGTTATTTGTTTTGATACTGCACTAGTTATTAAGGAAGAACAGAAAGTTAAGTTAATTAAGATAACTGATTCACCCACCCTCTCAGTTATCAACAATTGGTAGGGTAAGTGCAAAAAGATGGGGGGCCAAAAAGTGGCCAAAATAATTTCAAAAAAATTTAAGTCATAACGCGAGCGCGTTATAACGCACTCGCGTTATAATGCGCTCACCTTATGGCTTGGTAATGACAAGCCACAGGCTCATCATTACTGAGCCATAATGCGAGCGCGTTATAATGTGCTCGCATTATGGCCAACTATAAATTAAAAAAAGCAAGTGAATTTCATTTCACTCCCATTTTCTCCTCTGCCCGCGGCCTCCAAACCCTCAAAAATGTGCTCGTGTTCTGCAAAATGCCAATCAACACAAAAATCTTGTCAATTCATCGCCAAAATGCCACCGCAACGTCAAGCACACCAAAGAGGTGAGTTATCTTTATTTTTTTGTTTGAATTTCTTTCTATATAGGTAGGTTTTTGTTGATTTTTGATGTATATTTCGTTAATTGTCAGGAAATGTTAATGCACCTCCTCCTCCTCCTCCTCCTCAAAATCCACAAAATCTTGAGGAGGAAATACCTGCAGAACAACAACCTCCTCCATTCATTCCTCGACATGCCCCTGGAACACAAGATAATATAATGGGGCAAATTGAAAACAACAAAAAACAAATTGAAGATATAATTGTCAGGTTGAAAGATCCTTCCACTTCAACCTTGCATAGGTCCACGCTTGCCAAATCTCTTGAGTCTATGTTAACAAATATAAATTCAATTAGCAAGCAAATAACTAGTTGGACCGAGAAAAAGAGAGAGTTTAGAGATTACTATGCAGATAAATTGTCATACCAAGATGTCAAAAAATTACAAATTACAAAATTAGACTTGTGTTCAATTTTTACAAACCCACAAACAAATCAACCTCCACCCATTACATGCAAGAGGTTCCCTATCCATTGGTGCAACAACCAAGCGATAAGGGACAATTTCGGGTAGAGGTGGTGGATGGTTTTTGACCATCCTCCATGCAATAATAATGAGGTCCTACAATACTTTTTGAGGAAACTCTACTGCGAGTTTGTCCTCAATAAAGTGCCAAACTATTTTGATATGCGGGACTTCTAGGGTAGAGGTGGGGGCTCAGCACAGGATAGACCAGGGGCACGTCTTGACCCATAGTGGGTAGTGAGACGAGTAATTAGCAGACCAGCCCACGAGCATGTTTCTATCCCTTCCATTGTGAAGGAGAGTGTTGAGGTCGATACACTGAGGTCGATTAGTGCCTTGACCCAGAGCATCATAGAGCATGTCGATCCTGCAACACAGAGTGGATTGGGAGATAGTGCGAGGAGTAGGGTCCCACCACATACTTGCCAGGCTTGCGGGTCAACCTGTGGTTATGACCCCATGGACAGTCAAGATGCAGGTGCACAGGCTACATCTGTAGCTGAGCAGATGGTGATGACAGATACCCTCCTGAGTGAGACTTTCGGCCTTGATACTCAGGTAAATATTAGCAAGTTTATTGAATTTAATTTATTAAATTTCATTTTTGAAAAACAAGATTAACTAATTTAAATTGATGATTTTAATGAAATTTCAGGGTCATAGCGTTGATGCAGTTTTCAGTGGTTCTCCACCTACATTTTTCACTAGATCATCTACTGTCGAGGTATGTAACTAGTAAACAATTATAAATATTACATGTGAATAGCATCGTTATATGAATGGTATTCTAATTTCTGATTTTTGATGTTGAATAGGTTAATACTGTAGATTTCATGGCAACACCTGCCAGCGGTGGTGGACTTCAAAGCTTTACAGAGGTAATAAAATAAATAGTTTAATGAATGAATTGTACTTACTAAATTTTTGTATGTGATTTGTGTGTTTTATTATGTGTACTTCCATGTTTAGATGAACGTGTGTGTATGTTAGGAGCCATGATTTACATCACTATTATAGTTTTCATAATTGAATAATGTTGTTTTATTTCCAGATGATGTAGGCTGCGGAGACACCTCCCCATGTTCATAGGGCAATGGAGTAGGGTGTGGCTTCTGCGATTCATAGCTCTATGGCATTGACAGGGGTATGAGGCAGATTAGTAAATTTCAATTTACATTCATTGTTATAGTTGTCTATTTTTGAAAATCAAAAGATTATTGATTTGAAGTTTAATTTCTATCTGGATGGTTTCTATAGGACATGACATCACCAGGGCCTATTCCTGCTACTGAGACAAGCGAGGAGATAGATTATATGTTAGCGGTAAGTGATTATTTTGTTAAATGTTTCATTTTTTTATAACATGTAATTTCTATATATTAATGTCTATACTTTTTTTTGTAACAGGTAAAGGTGCAGGAAGAACTAAATAGGAGGAGTAGCCCTCGGGTTCGTAGTAGACCACCCACATGCATGTCTCCATCCCCTAGAAGATCAAAGGCTGCTTGTGATTTATTCTCTTCACCAGCCAGAGGGGAATGACTTTTATTGTGTTCCTTTGTTGTATGCCTATATGGCATTTGTGGACATATATTTTGTATTGTACATAGTTGACATTATATGCCTATATGGCATTCTTGTAAGCCTATATGGCTATTTTGTATATATGTTATACTTATATCGACAGATATTTGTTATACTTATATCGACAGATATTGATGTATGCCTATATGGATATTTGGTTAATACAAATCTTTTTTATTGATGGCGTCCATACTTGCATTATAAATCCACTTTTGAATGGATATTTGTAGATGGCTACTTCAAATATTTAAAGTCTGATTGTATTACATAGGATGTTTGCATTTTCTTTGATAGGCTTGATAGGCCATGGATTACATGATGGTGTTTGATGGAAAAGTATGGTACTAGAAGACTCTAGTTCATTCTTAATAGGCTTCTGATTGATAATATCTTTGCATTATTGCACTTGATCTTGGATCATGGGCATGTTGTTAGGATTTTGATTGCATTGTGATGTTTGATGGATAGGCATGGTGTAAGATACCCAGTTAGTTCTACAAAAATTTTTCCTTAAACAATTTTACTTGCTATCAATTCATTAACTACTTCAACAACACAAAGATATACATCAAAGATAACTACTTGAATGAATCAACCTTAGAGTTGGGTACTTGTCTAGTTATTTGACTCAATCAACTTGCAATGTCTTATTACATGGATAATGCTTTCAATAGCATGAAGTTACAACTTATTCAATGGAGATACAAAAGAAAGGCCTTGAAGCCTTGATGTTTACAATGGCGTCTACACTTGATCAACTCAATCAAACTCAATGATGTCAATTGAATGTCAACACCTCACAATATCACAAGGGAGCATCACCTTGCTTGTTGCATGGATGAACGTCATAGTTGCAAGACTCCTAGGGTTAGGCGCCAACTAAAGGTAGTAGAGACCAGACTAGGCGCCATCCTAAGCTGGGCACTTCCTTGAGGTGGTAGAGACATGGATGAATGTCTGGTGGGGTTTGATGACTCTATATTGACACTCAAATTCACTTAGGCACAATATTAGTGTTCTTCTAACTAGGCGCCAGATAGGAGGATTCTCAGGGGTTTTGGCGCCTAGGTTACAACTTGTCAATTTCTCAAAGAATCTTTGAAACACTTGACTTCCAAGGATTATCATCTTACCCTCTGATGGAGCGTCTTGTTCCAAAATTGGTCTTGGGGACTTGCATCTCTCTTAGGCGCATGTTTGGAGTAATGTCAACTGGTATCAGTGCCTATTATCTCAATTCACACTTGACATCAAACTTTTGAAGCTCTTTTACCCTAGTGCCTTTATCTTCTATCAAGCGCCTAACATTCTGGAGGTGAATTCCATCTTAATCTAAGTCTTCAAGGTACTTCCTGTTGTGACCAAATCACACATCACCCCATCGGACTGGGGACCCCCTCTTTTTTGAGCTCAGATGCTTTGCATTGATTTATACAATCTCATTTCCAAGTTGCCAGGGTATTGAATATTAATGATACGGAGGATTAGATTGTCCATGAGTTGGTGCCTTGAAGTGACTTGAGCACCTTCAGTTGCCTTAAAGTTGGTGTTGGCGCCTAAGGAAGGTAATGAGTCTAGATGAAGCACCTTAGAGGGGTTGATAAAGAAAGATGATGCGCCTTAGGAGGAATTGGCGCCTTGAAGGATGATAAAAGGGCTCTTTGATGTGGCAGAGAGCATGAAGTAGAGCCTAAGCAAAGGTAAGTGACTCATGCCCCTTGAATGCCTTGTGTCAATCAAAATCAAACTTCAAACTTCCATCTAGTGCCAGGATGAAGATCAAGTGGAAATGTGCCTTGGAGTTGAGGTTGGCCCATTTCAAAGTAAATGAGCACCTAGAAGCATCAAGAAAGGTTTGGTTGAGTTGAATTTGCGCCTAAGAGTAGAAGCGCTTTACTAATGGAATGAGAGCACCCTGATGATTAAAGTCTCCAGAGATGAATGCCTTAACCAATCTAGCGCCTTCAAGAGGATGGCATTTAAGGAGTATTCTTGGCATGTTGAAGTGACTTGGGTGCCTTAATGGGGAGAGGTCTTGATGAAGAGAGTAAGGTTGAATATCTAAGGGTAATATGCACCACAGATGATAGAAATTGATCACCTTGGAAGGTAAAACACTTCAAATGTTTTCAACGAATTGGATAAGTCATTTAGCGCCTATAGTGGGAGGTATTGTTTTGGCACCTTGGACAAGATTGGGCATCCGGAGAAGATTTGCTCAGAGTACTCACTTAGCGCCCTGGGGCCAACTCAAGTAGACATTGCACCATCTACATCAAACCTTGAAATGCGCCCAGAGAAGACATGAAGAAAGATATGCACCCTGTGTTGGAGGAATCAAGTTGGATAAGTACTTGAAGAACTTGAAGAACTTGCATTAAGTGTTTTAGCGCCTTGGATGAGGATATTAGCGCCTTGGTATGGTTTGGAGCGCCTTTAGCTGTGCCTTGAGGAGATTTTCTTACATCTTAAAGGAGGTTCTGACACATTGCCCCTTTTGGTATCTAGCATCCTAGTGGCTTTAACCTAACGCCTTTGGAGTCCAAAATGCGCCTTTGAAAGTTGAAGTGAACCTTGATAATTGGAGTCTTCATAATGAGCGCCTAGGTCTTGTTGAGTAGAATACCCCACAATGTGCGCCTAGGTCTTTAAGAAGAGTAATGATACTTGAGATAGAGCACCTTGAGGAGGTAGTTGAGTGCCCTGGATTGAATAATTGGAGTTCAAGGAAGGTTTGAGCACCCAAGGCATATGGCTAGAGAAGTTGTAGAAAAGACCACTTTTGGCACCTTAAAAGTTTGAATGCTTGGGGAGTTTTTGCAAAGATCTAGTTTGAGCACCCTTATGCCCTAGGATCATCTAGTTTGTGCGTCTTGTAATGAGGAGTTCATGTAAGTTTGGAATGAGCACCTTGAATAAGTGTAAACTAGCCTAGAGAAGGGTATGTGTGCCTTGAGTGCCTTGAGCATTCCAGAGATAACTGTGCGCCTAGAACAATATGAGTGCTCATGATGATGATTAATGCCCTAATGAGACTATGAGCGCCTTGTTCAGGAGATACCTTGTTTGATCATAAAATGTGCCTTGAGTCTTGAAGGTTTTGAGCGCCTAGGTGATTTGGATGTTGGGATGTTGGGATGATGTGCCTTAGGAGGAATTGGCACCTTGAAGGATGATAAAAGGGCTCTTTGAAGTGGCAGAGAGCATGAAGTAGCACCTAAGCAAAGGTAAGTGACTCATGCCCCTTGAATGCCTTATGTCAATCAAAATCAAACTTCAAACTTCCATCTAGCGCCAGGA
Organism: Cunninghamia lanceolata; assembly: GCA_027924645.1. Lineage (NCBI taxonomy): Eukaryota > Viridiplantae > Streptophyta > Pinopsida > Cupressales > Cupressaceae > Cunninghamia > Cunninghamia lanceolata. Next base: position 1,938,042 of record BSBN01000193.1, on the reverse strand, counting down.
TGAAGATCAAGTGGAAATGCGCCTTGGAGTTGAGGTTGGTCCATTTCAGAGTAAATGAGCACCTAGAAGCATAGGCCACCATCAGGAAAGGTTTGGTTGAGTTGAATTTGCGCCTAAGAGTAGAAGTGCCTTACTAATGGAATGAGGGCACCCTGATGATTAAAGTCTCCAAAGATGAATGCCTTAACCAATCTAGTGCCTTCAAGAGGATGGCATTTAAGGAGTATTCTTGGCATGTTGAAGTGACTTGGGCACCTTGATGGGGAGAGGTCTTGATGAAGAGAGTAAGGTTGAATATCTAAGGGTAATATGCACCACAGATGATAGAAATTGATCACCTTGGAAGGTAAAACACTTCAAATGTTTTCAAGGAATTGGATAAGTCATTTAGCGCCTATAGTGGGAGGTATTGTTTTGGCACCTTGGACAAGATTGGGCATCCAGAGAAGATTTGCTCAGAGTACTCGCTTAGCGCCCTGGGGCCAACTCAAGTAGACATTGCACCATCTAGATCAAACCTTGAAATGCACCCAGAGAAGACATGAAGAAAGATATGCACCCTGTGTTGGAGGAATCAAGTTGGATAAGTACTTGAAGAACTTGAAGAACTTGCATTAAGTGTTTTAGCACCTTGGATGAGGATATTAGCGCCTTGGTATGGTTTGGAGCGCCTTTAGCTGTGCCTTGAGGAGATTTTCTTACATCTTAAAGGAGGTTCTGACACCTTGCCCCCTTTGGTATCTAGCACCCTAGTGGCTTTAACCTAACGCCTTTGGAGTCCAAAATGCACCTTTGAAAGTTGAAGTGAACCTTGATAATTGGAGTCTTCATAATGAGCGCCTAGGTCTTGTTGAGTAGAATACCCACAATGTGCACCTAGGTCTTTAAGAAGAGTAATGATACTTGAGATAGAGCGCCTTGAGGAGGTAGTTGAGTGCCCTGGATTGAATAATTGGAGTTCAAGGAAGGTTTGAGCACCCAAGGCATATAGCTAGAGAAGTTGTAGAAAAGACCACTTTTGGCGCCTTAAAAGTTTGAATGCTTGGGGAGTTTTTGCAAAGATCTAGTTTGAGCGCCCTTATGCCCTAGGATCATCTAGTTTGTGTGTCTTGTAATGAGGAGTTCATGTAAGTTTGGAATGAGCACCTTGAATAAGTGTAAACTAGCCTAGAGAAGGGTATGTGCACCTTGAGCGCCTTGAGCATTCCAGAGATAACTGTGCGCCTAGAACAATATGAGCACTCATGATGATGATTAATGCCCTGATGAGACTATGAGCACCTTATTCAGGAGATACCTTGTTTTATCATAAAATGCGCCTTGAGTCTTGAAGGTTTTGAGCGCCTAGGTGATTTGGATGTTGGGATGTTGGTATGCACCCAAGATTGAGGTAAGTGAGCGCTTGTAATGGAGGAGAGCAATGAGATGGAATGTCTTGTAGAGATTGGCACCCAGAGACCCATTTTTGCACCTTTGATGATGACCATTTTTGCATAAGAGTTTATCGCCTTAGAGTTGTAAACTTTCTCTTTGGACGCCCCTGAGTGAATGTTGGTGCCTTGGACAACTAAATACACCTTTGATGGAGTGAAGCCTAGAAGGGGAGTAGGAGGAAACCCAATCTTCAAGATTCATCAAGCTTCAAAGTTTAGGTCAGAGGTTATCCACTTTATCCAAGGAAGGTGTTATCATCTACACTCCGAGAAGGTAATGTAAAAGGCCATCATGAAGGATCACTTCATCAACTTCAAGTCCTTCAAGCTCAAGTCCTTTCACCTAGCAAGTCCAAGAGAGATTTCTTCTCCGATTCATGAAGTAAGCTTATATCATCCTTATCTACTCTGTGAGAAGAAGAAACATTACAAAGTCAATCAAATGAGTTACAAGTACCATACATCCAATTGTAAGGAGTGAACCACCTTAAGGAAAAATAGTTCTCTTGAAGTTACTTGAAATATCAAAAGGTTTAGTGCCTCAGAGTAAGGTCAGAGGTGAGGTTAGAGGTGAAATGCGCCTTTGGACCATTCTGGTGCCTTGGATGAAGAACCTATATCTTGAGCCCAAGAGGTAAAATTTGTGCCTTAGTGGATTTGGAGAGTTATAGAGATTAGAGAAAAGCACCTTGAAGACAGAGTTGAGCGCCTTAAAAGAGGTAGCTCATCAAAGATGATCAAATTATTGAATGAAGGTAGGTGCTCTTTGCCTTCAAATTGGTCTCATTGAGGTGCCTAGGACAAATGATCCTTGATTGCATAAGTTTGAGGGTATATCCTCCATATATGCAAGTTGAAGAAGAGCTTTAGGATTCGATTGATAATGCTTGAGCTATCATAAGACAAGGCGCCCATTTTGTTCACCACTTGTAGCATCACTTGTTCAAGGCGCATGTGTGATTTGGTCAAAAACAGGTGCCTAGAGTGAATAGGCTTTCATCTTGACTTAATACACTGCCTCCTTCTGACAATTTTTGGGGCAGCAGAAAACCTTTCACCACGGGCAAATGCCTCAAGCTATAAAAAATTGAGAGAGGTTATTGTAGAGGCACTCTACATGATCGCGTTGCCTTAGACGGAATATTTCTAAGTGACACAGTTTTTGAGTAACATCTCGTCAAAGATTGCTGCCTTTTTGCACTTTGGACTCTTCAGGGATATCGTCGGTACAATGTAGCTCTGACTATTTCAACATGTTTGGGTGAAAAATAGGACCATGCCTAGCGTAAATGTACCCATTCAGACGCGTTGGAATAGTCAGTTTGGTCGCATTAGGAGTAGGATGAAAGTTACATCCTTTTGCAACTTTACATTGCCTCCTTCTGACGATTTTTGGGGCAGCAGAAAACCTTTCACCACGGGCAAATGCCTTAGAGCTATAAAAAACTGAGAGATGTTATTGTAGAGGCACTCTACGTGATCCTGTTGCCTTAGAAGGAATGTTTTTAAGTGACACGGTTTTTGAGTAACATCTCGTCAAAGATTGCTGCCTTTTTGCACTTTGGACTCTTCAGGGATATCGTCGGTACAATGTAGCTCCGACTGTTTCGACATGTTTGGGTGAGAAATAGGACCATGCCTAGCATAAATGTACCCATTCAGACACGTTGGAATAGTTAGTTTGGTCGCATTAGGAGTAGGACGAAAGTTACACCCCTTTGCAACTTTACACTGCCTCCTTCTGACGATTTTTGGGGCAGCAGAAAACCTTTCACCACGGGCAAATGCCTCAGAGCTATAAAAAACTGAGAGAGGTTATTGTAGAGGCACTCTACGTGATCCTGTTGCCTTAGAGGGAATGTTTTTAAGTGACACAATTTTTGAGTAACATCTCGTCAAAGATTGCTGCCTTTTTGCACTTTGGACTCTTCAGGGATATCGTCGGTACAATGTAGCTCCGACTGTTTCGACATGTTTGGGTGAGAAATAGGACCATGCCTAGCATAAATGTACCCATTCAGACACGTTGGAATAGTCAGTTTGGTCGCATCAGGAGCAAGACGAAAGTTACACCCCTTTGCAACTTTACACTGCCTCCTTCTGACAATTTTTGGGGCAGCAGAAAACCTTTCACCACGGGCAAATGCCTCAGAGCTATAAAAAACTGAGAGAGGTTATTGTAGAGGCACTCTATGTGATAGCGTTGCCTCAGATGGAATGTTTTTAAGTGACACAATTTTTGAGTAACATCTCGTCAAAGATTGCTGCCTTTTTGCAGTTTGGACTCTTTAGGGATATCATCCGTACAATGTAGCTCTAACTGTTTCAACATGTTTGGGTGAAAAATAGGACCATGCCTAGTGTAAATGTACCCATTCAGATGCATTGGAACAGTCAGTTTGGTCGCATCAGGAGCAGGACAAAAGTTACACCCCTTTGCAACTTTACACTGCCTCCTTCTGACGATTTTTAGGGTAGCAAAAAACCTTTAACCACGGGCAAATGCCTCAGAGCTATAAAAAACTGAGAGAGGTTATTGTAGAGGCACTCTCCGTGATCGTGTTGCCTTAGACGGAATGTTTCTAAGTGACACGATTTTTGAGTAACATCTCGTCAAAGGTTGCTGCCTTTTTGCACTTTGGACTCTTCAGGGATATCATCGGTACAATGTAGCTCCGACTGTTTCGACATGTTTGGGTGAAAAATAGGACCATGACTAGCATAAATGTACCCATTTGGACACGTTGGAATAGTCAGTTTGGTCGCATCAGGAGCAAGACAAAAGTTACACCCCTTTGCAACTTTACACTACCTCCTTCTAACGATTTTTGGGACAACAGAAAACCTTTCACCACGGGTAAATGCCTCAGAGCTATAAAAAACTGAGAGAGGTTATTGTAGAGGCACTCTATGTGATAGCGTTGCCTCAGACAGAATGTTTCTAAGTGACACAGTTTTCAAGTAACATCTCGTCAAAGATTGTAGCCTTTTTGCACTTTGGACTCTTCAGGGATATCGTTGGTACAATGTAGCTCAGACTGTTTCGACATGTTTGGGTGAAAAATAGGACCATGCCTAGCATAAATGTAGCCATCCGGATGTGTTGGAATAGTCAGTTTGGTCACATCATGAGCAGGACACCAAAAATGCTAAAGTTGCTTTGTGCAACTTGACAACATTGACACTTTTTTGCAACATGACTCAAAGACTCAAACTAACCCCAAATGACTCAAAGTTACTTCAAATCACCTTGATTTCGTGCCCAATGTACATTATAGAGGTCAAGGCGCTCCTTATCATTCAAACATCTTAGATGAGCGCATAGGAAAGGAAAAAGCTCTAAGTTTCATCATCATGACCGCCTAATATCAAGAGACTTTAATGCATTGATTTGGTGCCCTATATGTGAAGGAAGATCTAAAAGCATGAAAGTGGATGTCATATTGCAAGAGTTTGGATCATCAAAATTGAAAGAAATAAGTCTATTAAGCTTAGGCACCCTTGGTCTTCTTTTCATTCATTATGAGCGCCTTGGGAGAATGGTATATAGGTCATCATCATGATTGGGCGCCCTGGATCCAGAGTGTTGGAGAGATCATCAAATGGTGTCTAGTAGGGTGAGTTATGAGTTTGGTCACATCAGGAGCAGGACACCAAAAATGCATAACATGATGATGTAAAAATGTGTACATATGTGTAAAAATGCAAGAGGAAATAAAAAAAGACAAACCTTACAAATTAATGTGCATACTTACAACTCAATGTAACATAACTTTACAAAATAAATGTGAATACTTACAAATTAATCCAATGAACCCTAATCCCTTAACCCTTAACTCTGATCCATCAACCCTCAACACTATACCTTAAACCCTAATCCCTTCAACCTCAACCCTATCCCTAAACCCTTGACCCTCGAACCTCAACCCTCAACCCTCGACGTCAAACCCTAATCCCTCAACCCTTAACTCTGATCCCTCATCTCTCAACCCTAACCCTAAACCCTCAATGCTCAACATCAAATCCTAATCCCTCAACCCTTCACTCTAATCCCTCAACCCTAAACCCTATGCCTAAACCCTCAACACTATACCTTAAACCCTAATCCCTCAGCCCTCAACCCTAAACCTTATCTCTAAACCCTAATCCCTCAACCCTCAACCTTAATCTGTCATCCCTCAACTCTAATCCCTCATCCCTAAACCCTAAATGCTATCCCTATTCCTACACCCTCAACAAAATCGATACTATACCTTAAATCCTAATCCCTCAACCCTTAACTCTAATCCCTTGACCTTCAACCCTAACCCTAAACCCTAAATCCTCAACGTCAAATTCTAATCCCTCAACCCTTCACTCTAATCCCTCAACCCTAAACCCTATCCCTAAACCCTCAACACTATACCTTAAACCCTAATCCCTCAACCCTAACCCTAAACCTTGTCCCTAAACCCTAATCCCTCAACCCTCAACCCTAATCTGTCATCCGTCATCCCTCAACTCTAATCCCTCATTCCTAAACCCTAAATGCTATCCCTATTCCTAGACCCTCAATAGGCTCGATACTATACCTTAAACCCTAATCCCTCTACCCTCGACACTCTTATTTAACCCTAATCCCTTGACCATTAACCCTATCCCTCAACCTCAACCCTCAACCCTGAACCCTCAACCCTCAATATTAAACCCTAATTCATCAACCCTAAACCCTAATCCCTCAAACCTAAACCCTATCCCTAAACCATCAACCCTCAACACTATACCTTAAACCCTAATCCCTCAACCCTCAACCCTAAACCTTATCCCTAAACCCTAATCCCTCAACCCTCAACCCTAATCCCTCATCCATCAACTCTAATCCTCATCCCTAAACCCTAAATGCTATCCCTATTCCTAAACCCTCAACAAACTCGATACTATACCTTAAACTCTAATCCCTTATCCCTAAACCCTCCAACCCTATCCCTAATCCTTACACCCTCCACACTCAACTTTAACCCTAATTCCTCGACCCTCAACCCTATCCCTAAACCCTTGACCCTCGAACCTCAACCCTCAACCCTCAACATCAAACCCTAATCCCTCAACCCTTAACTCTAATCCCTTGACCTTCAACCCTAATCCTAAACCCTAAACCCTCAACGTCAAATTCTAATCCCTCAACCCTTCACTCTAATCCCTCAACCCTAAACCCTATCCCTAAACCCTCAACACTATACCTTAAACCCTAATCCCTCAACCCTAACCCTAAACCTTGTCCCTAAACCCTAATCCCTCAACCCTCAACCCTAATCTGTCATCTGTCATCCCTCAACTCTAATCCCTCATTCCTAAACCCTAAATGCTATCCCTATTCCTAGACCCTCAACAGGCTCGATACTATACCTTAAACCCTAATCCCTCTACCCTCGACACTCTTATTTAACCCTAATCCCTTGACCATTAACCCTATCCCTCAACCTCAACCCTTAACCCTGAACCCTCAACTCTCTACATTAAACCCTAATTCATCAACCCTAAACCCTAATCCCTCAAACCTAAACCCTATCCCTAAACCATCAACCCTCAACACTATACCTTAAACCCTAATCCCTCAACCCTCAACCCTAGACCTTATCCCTAAACCCTAATCCCTCAACCCTCAACCCTAATCCCTCATCCCTCAACTCTAATCCCTCATCCCTAAACCCTAAATTCTATCCCTATTCCTAAACCCTCAACAAACTCGATACTATACCTTAAACTCTAATCCCTTATCCCTAAACCCTCCAACCCTATCCCTAATCCTTATACCCTCCACACTCAACTTTAACCCTAATTCCTCGACCCTCAACCCTATCCCTAAACCCTTGACCCTCGAACCTCAACCCTCAACCCTCAACATCAAACCCTAATCCCTCAACCCTTAAGTCTGATCCCTCGACCTTTAACCCTAACCCTAAACCCTAAATCCTCAACGTCAAATTCTAATCCCTCAACCCTAAACCCTAGCCCTAAACCATCAACACTATACCTTAAACCCTAATCCCTCAACCCTAAGGCTAAACCTTGTCCCTAAACCCTAATGCCTCAACCCTCAACCCTAATTTGTCATCCGTCATCCCTCAACTCTAATCCCTCATTCCTAAATCCTAAAAGCTATCCCTATTCCTAGACCCTCAATAGGCTCGATACTATACCTTAAACCCTAATCCCTCTACCCTCGATACTCTTATTTAACCCTAATCCCTTGACCATTAACCCTATCCCTCAACCTCAACCCTCAACCCTGAACCCTCAACTCTCAACATTAAACCCTAATTCATCAACCCTAAACCCTAATCCCTCAAACCTAAACCCTATCCCTAAACCATCAACCCTCAACACTATACCTTAAACCCTAATCCCTCAATGCTCAACCCTAAACCTTATCCCTAAACCCTAATCCCTCAACCCTCAACCCTAACCCCTCATCCCTCAACTCTAATCCCTCATCCCTAAACCCTAAATGCTATCCCTATTCATAAACCCTAAACAAACTCAATACTATACCTTAAACTCTAATCCCTTATCCCTAAACCCTCCGACCCTATCCCTAATCCTTACACCCTCCACACTCTACTTTAACCCTAATCCCTTCAACCTCAACCCTATCCCTACACCCTTGACCCTCGAACCTCAACCCTCAACCCTTAACTTTGATCCCTCATCTCTCAACCCTAACCCTAAACCCTAAACCCTAAACCCTCAACCCTCAACGTCAAATCCTAATCCCTCAACCCTAAACCCTATCCCTAAACCCTCAACACTATACCTTAAACCCTAATCCCTCAGCCCTCAACCCTAAACCTTATCCCTAAACCCTAATCCCTCAACCCTCAACCCTAATCCGTCATCCCTCAACTCTAATCCCTCATCCCTAAACCCTAAATGCTATCCCTATTCCTACACCCTCAACATAATCAATACTATACCTTAAACCCTAATCCCTTATCCCTAAACCCTCAAACCCTATCCCTAATCCTTATACCCTCCACACTCTACTTTAACCCTATTTCCTTGACCCTCAACCTTATCCCTAAACCCTTGACCCTCGAACCTCAACCCTCAACCCTCAACGTCAAACCCTAATCCCTCAACCCTTAACTCTGATCCCTCATCTCTCAACCCTAACCCTAAACCCTCAACCCTCAACGTCAAATCCTAATCCCTCAACCCTAAACCCTATCCCTAAACCCTCAACACTATACCTTAAACCCTAATCCCTCAGCCCTCAACCCTAAACCTTATCCCTAAACCCTAATCCCTCAACCCTCAACCCTAATACATCATCCCTCAACTCTAATCCCTCATCCCTAAACCCTAAATGCTATCCCTATTCCTACACCCTCAACAGAATTGATACTATACCTTAAACCCTAATCCCTTATCCCTAAACCCTCAAACCCTATCCCTAATCCTTATACCCTCCACACTCTACTTTAACCCTAATTCCTCAACCCTTAACCCTATTCCTAAACCCTTGACCCTCGAACCTCAACCCTTAACTCTGATCCCTCGACCCTCAACACTATACCTTAAACCCTAATACCTATCCCTCAACCCTTAACCCTTAAAACTTAAACCCTATCCCTACACCCTCAACACTTGACACTATATCTTAAGCCTTAAACCCTCATCCCTAAAGCCTCAACCCTCAATCCTTAAACCTTCAACCCTAAACCCTATCCCTAATCCTTCTACCCTCGACACTCTAACCCTAACCTCGACATTAAATGCTAATCCGTCAACCCTAAACCCTAATCCTAAACCCTCAACCCTCAACCCTCAACACTATACCTTAAACCCTAATCCCTCAATCCTCAACCCTAAACCTTATCCCTAAACCATAATCCCTCAACCCTCAACCCTAATCCATCATCCCTCAACTATAATCCCTCATCCCTAATCCCTAAATGCTATCCCTATTCCTAAACCCTCAACTGACTCGATACTATACCTTAAACCCTAATTCCTTATCCCTAAACCCTCCAACCCTATCCCTAATCCTTACACCCTCCACACTCTACTTTAACCCTAATCCCTCGACCCTAAACCCTATCCCTAAACCCTTGAACCTTGAACCTCAACCCTCAACCCTCAATGTCAAACCCTAATCCCTCAACCCTTAACTTTGATCCCTCGACCCTCAACTCTATCCCTAAACCCTAAATTGTAATCTGTCATCCCTCATCCCTAAACCTTAAATGATATCCCTATTCCTAGACCCTCAACGGGCTCGACACTATACCTTAAACGCTAATCCCTTATCCCTAAACCCTCCAACTCTATCCCTTATCCCTTAACCCTCATGATTAATAGCCTTGAACGTAAAAAAATTTGAGTGGGACATAACGCGAGTGCGTTATAACGCGCTTGCGTTATGTCAAACATGACAAAAGACAAACTTGTGGGAAAGAAAAATGCAAGGTAAAACATAATGCGAGCATGTTATAACGCACTCGCGTTATTTCTTGCTTTGGGAATCCCAAGCCTTGGGCTTGGGATTTGCTTTGGATTTCCAACCCAAAGGCTTGGAGTGCCTTATGAACAGTCACAGACGTGTTTTTCTATATTCTTCAAAATTTCACATAATTTCGTTCGTGCTAACCCTCAGATTTGCACGTGTTTCAAGGTTGAACAAATCGAACACATGGGTAATGTTAGGCTTTCTCTTGACGATGTGATTTTTTTCACATTTTAACAATGTTAAGCCTTTCATCTTTAATTTCTTTTGTTTGTGTGTCCGTTTTTAGGCAAAAACCACTGTTTGGTCTTTTTTTCATTGTAAAATAACTATTCATTGAAATTTCAAAAAAATTACATATTTAGAAACTAGACTCCATTCTACAAATATTAAAAAAATAAAAAAATAATTTTCAATTAGTTTTCAAAATTTATAGGGGTAGCATGGCCAAAATTTTGTTTTTTAGGATGTGTCCACTTTAAAAATTAGTAAAAAATCAAATATTCATAAAAAAATTATTAGAAAAATCAGGTATAAACTACATGCTATTAGCTAATTTCTCACCAAAGCGATTTTTAAAATAACAAAAAAAGGTTGACCTTTTGAGGGAGCCACAAAACATGCTATGTTATGTTTTTTTGACAGAAACAACACCAATTTCTGTGGCTCCCTCTTTTGAACCCCTTAATCTATGCCATTTTCAAAACAAAATAGTAGTTTAGAAAGTAGACTCGGAGTACTACGAACATTGTTTTGGTTGCATCTCCAAATTTTGAGTGTAACTATGCTCAATTTCTCATCCAAGGCCAGTATTTCCTGATTTTAGAAAAAAAGTAGCCACTTAAGACCCCTTTTTGGCCCCCCATCTTCTTGCACTTACCTGGTATCAGATCCAGTTTCCTCCAAATAGAGCCTAACATCTTGAGGAAGATCTAGGAATCTCAATGGATATGTATGGTATGAGAGAACAACTTCAGTCTACCCTAGATGATCTTGAGAAATCTCACTCCAAAGTCAACAACTTGAAGGAAAGACTCAAACAGGCTGATGATTTCATAAATAAACTAAAAGAGAAACTAAGTATCTCTATGAAAAAGAGAAAGGAACTACTTTATCAATTGGCAAGTCAAGGTGAAGCCAATGATACAAATGAAGATCTGAAGGAGAAAACCAAGTTATGTGAAAAGTTATCAAAAGAGGTCATTATGATAAGACATAAAATGGAATCAGGAGTTATGAAATTCACCCAAGAAATTGAAGAGAAAAGAAAAACTAAAGATGATCTAAGACAATCTCTCAAGGACAAGTCAGAAGACTGCCACAAAATGGATAGAATAATTAGGCATCTAGAATCTAATCTTGAAGAAGCTAGAGAAAATGAAGAACAATTTGAGAATCAGATTGACACTCTTAATAGGGATCTTCAAACAACAAATAAATACAAAGAGAAATTCAAGATAAGCTATTCTCAACTTGAATTTCTTCTTAAAAGCCAGAAGAGGGTAGATGACAAACAAGGTTGGGTTATGAGCAAGGTGAAAGCTCTAGATCCGGTCAGGAGAACTCTGGATTAGGAAATCCAAGGAACAGACCTAGAAGATCTCCGATAAGGAAACCAAATGATCAAAGATATCCATCTTCTGATGGATACTGCAACAACTGTAATAAATTTGGTCATAAAGCAAATTAGTGCAGAAGAAGAATGAATCAGACTAATTCATCCTTCTTCGAACAGTGTTTCAATTGCAAAAGGTATGGTCACAAATCTCATGAGTATAGAAATATGCAAATGAACAATGCATTCAATGGTAGATGATTTACATACATTAGAATGGGACATATGGCTAACCAGTGTAGATCAAAAGGATATCAGTCAAATATGCAAAGAAGTGTTGTTTGCTACAAGTGCAATAGGTCCGGTCATATTGCCAAATTCTGTAGAAGTAAGAATTAGGACAAAAAGGGTCCGGTGCATCATAATCAAAACCAAGACAAAGGAAAAGGAAAAGTGAATGTGGATGAAATTCAAAGAGAGATGAACAAGATTTGGTTAAAGAGGAGCATAGAAAATGCTGAGGATGGATCCACACTAGAATCTGGTGTTGATATTCCTTCCAGAAACTAAATAGATGAGCTCTGGCTTAGGGGGAGTCACAAATGGAAACAAGTACCCCCAGCCAGTCAATTGGTGCCTGAAATTGGCACATGGAAAGTTGTGGATTAAAGGGTTCTTAGAGACACATCTAAACAAGCCTTGATAAAGATATGGAAGATCCGCAAGAAATTTTGAAGAGGTTAATCATCCAAGTCCAATCCAGTTTAACAGTCATCCGGTAAATGTTGAATTCTCACAGATAGATCCCGTATGATTCATAATTGAAATATTTGGATCTATGGTTAGATGGAATAATTGGGGAAAGGGAGATAGATTGTCATTTTCCACCAAGAACCATTCTAAGTACATCCCAGTAATCCAGAAAGATATCTGAAAACAAGGAAAACAAGGCAACCAAAATAACTTAAGTTGTGCATTTATTGCAAAATGAAATTAGGGTTTGCGTAGGAATAAAAGGGTTCTTTTGTTTGTCATTTGTACATTTGCATTCGAGAAGAAAAGAGAAGGATCTCTGTAACAAATTATCTCAAGCCTCTCAAAGATCATCCACAGAAATTGACTTATCTAGCAATTCGATCTGGCTCATTTCGCGAACCCTAAAAGTGTAAAAGGTATTTTCCATTCTTGAAATCTCTTTCTGAATCTTTTGAAAGATGGCAAATCCAAATGTTGTGAAGATCACTTATAGACCGCGTCCTAAATTCAAGAACATCCATACAAATTCCTAGAAGTTGATCCCCTAGGCACCTTTTCAAACATTCCACATGAGGTTTTGCATGTAGAAGATGTTAGGGCATATATTCATGCAAACATTGAGGAATTTGAGGACTCCAAACTAATGGATATCTATCACAAACAATTAATAGATGATTCCTTTGAACTCAAACCTTAATACAAGGCTATCCGGGTTAAGCATTTTAGATAGTTCATCCATTTACCTTGTTTTGCAGAAGATGAGTGGGTCTGGTATGTTTTGAGCAGAGTGCATGACAACATCATGTGGTTGAATAGATCATTCAAGATCACACGAGATACTATTAAAGTGGTAACTAATTTGTACTCATCCGATGGGTTACCTACTCTCAAATTAGTTACAAACTAAACTATGAGTGAGGCTACCAGATCTAAATTTGATTAAAGAGCAATGACAATTGAGGATATCATAGATCCAGATATCAAGTTTGCTGCCATGATAATTGGCTACAAGATATATCACTCCAGCAGAGAGAATTTTGTTTCCAGAACAACAATTTACACTACTTATGAAATGTTAAGGAAGAATGCTGACTATGATCTCTGTAAGCTCCTTCTAAACCAACTTTTGGAGAATCGATAGAAGATAAAGAAGGACAAGAAGAACTCCTTCAAATACGGTGGCTTGATACGTTGTTTCTTCTTCTATTACATGAATAAGCTACCTAGATCTAGTGGCTAGATATGGTAAAATGATAGACATGTTGCCATACAAATCAGAGATTATTTGCATGGAATAGGTGATGCCAAGGAATAGAATACAACACTATGGGGCTACTTGAAGAACTTTCAGAGTATGATGCAAGAAAGAGAGAGAATCCCCCAATCTCTAGTAGAAAAATACAAAGATACAGTATGCTTCATGGTGGATACTGATCAATGCCTAATGGAGGCAGTGGAACAAAGAATAGTATGGATCATGCCAATGGGGTATGAGGCTGATGAGAAAATCCTAGAGTTGCACATTCAACATCTTTTGAGTCATCCCAAGGACCCTACGGAAGAAAGGTTTGGAACCTTTGAAGAGTGAGTGTAAAGATTCATGTGGAACTTAGACAACCAAAGATGAAGAGAAAAGTGAGAAAAGAAGTAGAGAATGTTGCCAAAAGGTATGGAATTTCAAAAGATGCACTCGATGCAAATAGAGAGAAGATTTAAAGGGTAGAGAAAGAAAGGCAAGAAACTAAGAAAAATAGTGCTCCAGTGCAAGCCCCCTCCCAGACCAGATCCTCCAAGAGCTTTGCACCTACCACCTCTATGAGCCAGAAAGCATCAAAACTTGAAGTCAAAGCATCCAAAAAGGGAGAGAAAAGAACTAAGACAAAGGCCACAAGGTCTTATACCAGTCAAAAGGATGATGAAGAGACTGAGTTAGATGAGGAGGTAAAGAAAACGAAGAAGAAGAAGAAAGTATATGGTGAATCCTCTACAGGTCAAGACAAGAAAGAAGAGGTAGAAGAATTCATTGAAAAACCTACTCTCTGCATTGATGATATCATCAAATTAGTTATTGTAGATGGGAACCTGCAAGCAATGGTTGAATTTTATCATGAATATAGTGAAGCTGATTAGAAGATATTGCAAGATGCCACAGTCAGGTATCTAAACATATACAACAAAGAATTCATTGAAATTATATCTCTGATTCCCAAAAGCTTAGAGAAGGAACTTGAAATAAGAAAGAACAATGGTCAAGAAAAAGATCTAGAAATCTGGGAGCAAATTGCTATTCAGCTCTATCCATCCATTACCCCTAAACAAATAAACATTATCTTCAAGTACTGCAAGGATGAGTTCTGGAGCAAAGCTAGAATGAATTAGCTTTTTCTTGGTGAAACTAACATAGAGGACTTAGGTAATGAACCCTCTATCATGGATGACACAGGTGAATCTACTGAGATAGTGGCAGAAGAGGCAAAGGAGACAGGTGAAGAGAAAGATAAGGACTTAGATTCATCTGCTCTGGAAGAGGAAGTCCATGAAGAAGAACACATCTCTCCTATGGTTTCTCCAGCAAACTCTGGATCTAAAGGAGAAGAAAGAGTAGAAGAGAAGATCAGTCAAGAAGAAGAGGAGAAGGGAAGAGAAGAAGGTCAAACAGAGAAGACCACAAATGACAGTGCTAAGGCTACAGAAGGGAAGAAAACTCTGTCTCTGGCAAGAGACATTGCAGAAGCAGTCAAAGAATTCTTAACCAAAGAAATGATGGAAATTGATGAACTGGAACTACTTCAAGGACCATTCAATTTTGATTCCCTCTCCTCGGTTTAGACTATGAAGATAGCATCCTTTGCCCATGTAAAGGCAAAAGAAAAACTTTTGAAGTCTCACATGGAAGACTGTGAGCTAATTGAGATTGCATCCGGTGCATTGGAGAAAATCATGCCATGCTTCCAGAAGGATCTTTCAACCTCTTCATCTGGTAACTTAAAATCTCTTGTCAATTCAATTAGCACACATTGTGATTCTTTGGAGAAGTCAGCTAAAGATAGAGTCTGGAAAGAATTTTTGGGAAAGAGATTCTCTGAAGTGCAGGGTTTAATAACAAATGATAGGAGAGTTATGGATATTGGGATAAAGAGCTTAGAAAATGATCTTACAGATGGTGGAGATAAATATAAATTTTGTTTATCCTGGCCTAAAGTGACCAAGGATATTGAGAAGAAAGTAAAAGAGCAAGAAGATAAACTGTTAAGTTTGTCTCAAAGTTTTGATTCTCTCTTCTCTTCCATAGTAAATCAAGAGTATTAGACTATTGCAGTCATAAATGAAATAAAGAAGCTTGAGAAGGAGAAGAAAAATAGAATAAACAGGTTAAGTGAACTTAGAGGGATCATTATCCCTAAGTTAGAGGCCATGCATGAGAACCTAACTGATGCTCAGGCCATAGCCTGGACTAGTGATCCGTCAAATCTTAAGAAGTTACAAGCTTTTGCATTCCTATTGAGTGGTCACATCTCAATTTTGGATAGGATAAAGCAGAGTTGGGAGACATAAGTTGTACAGTTAAAGAATACTTTTGTAGATATACTTAAGTAAATGTAAGTACAACTTGTATATTTACTTATGTGGATATGTATAGATTGCTTTTTTTTAAAAAATTTGGTGTGCGGATTCTACCCTTTGCCATTGATGTTAAAGGGGGAGTGAGGAGTAGTGAAAAATGAGGGATCTGGCTAAGGGGGAGCTTCGGTAAAGTGTACATTAGAACAGAGTATCAGCCAAAGGGGAGTGCAATATGACAATCATTTTTCACTAAGTGTTGCCATCAATGCCAAAGTGGGAGATTGTTGGCAAGAGACACTATGTGGCTTCATGAGGGTTGTCATTGATGGCAACAAAGTCCATCTCACACATCTGTAGGACATGGTGTGTCTATACCAGAAGTCAGAGTAAAGAGTATTTTGGTCCGACAAACAAGAATAGAGCATACAACAAGGTCTGACAATTAGGTTCAGATCTCTTAGAGGAAGCATCTCAGTAAAGTGTAGACTTGGGGAAGTCAAGAGGAGTATCATGACTAATATATTCCAGAGATTGAGCCTCCGGTGATGAAAGAGTGAAAAGATATAAGCACCTGAGTGTTGGGTTCCCGTTTGGCAGAGTAGACTGAGGAAGACTTGACTAACAGAGCATCAGACCTTAATCTGAATGAGATATTGATGGTGATCAAGTTTCTTGAGGTATCATTCATGATTGGCCCACATGATTGATGACTTCTATAACAATCTCCTTGATACGCATTACTTGATAGGCAAGGATTCAGCCATCAGATCAGAGTTTGGGAAAATATTGACTATTCTGCATGTCTACTAGAAAGGTGTTGAAATCATTGGTGCGGATATATATACCAGATGGATTTGGATGTGAAGGTGTTTGTGTGTTGTGAAGTATGAAGAAAAGTAGAAGAACAATGTGACAATAGTAATACAGGTCCGGTATGTGACAGGACAGCAGCACCAAAGAAGAGGAAGAATGAAGTACAGTAGATCAGTGTATTGAGCCTAACTGGAACTGAACCTCAGCATATGTGGACACTTCTCATCAGTTCAAGTATCTTGTTACTTTCTTTGTATCTTGTAGATAGTGAGTCTCTTGTAGGTAGTGAGGCTCTTGTGAGCAGTGTGTTAGGGCAGTGAGCCCTAATTGGCAAGTGCCATTTTTGTATTTCTATTCTTCTAATAGAGAATACATTTTTGGGTTAGTCACCCTGTGGTTTTCCCCTTAATAAGGTTTTCCACATCAAAATCATTGTATTATGTGAATTGACTTTATTTCTACTTTCATGATTATGGATGCTTATTTGTTTTGATGTTGCACTAGTTATTAAAGAAGAACAAAAAGTTAAGTTAATTAAGATAATTGATTTATCCCGCCCTCTCAGTTATCAACAGCAAATGCTAAGAGACATCAGAGTGGAGTATGAGGAACCTATCACAACCTTCTGTGATAACTCAAGTGCAATAAATATATCAAAAAATCTAGTGTTGCATTCAAAGACAAAACATATATCCATCAAGTTTCACTTTTTGAGAGAGCAAGTGAACAAGAATGAAGTTAGATTGGAGTTTGTACCTTCCAAGGATCAGATTGTAGATATTTTTTACTAAACCTCTACCTAAGGACTCTTTTGAAGATCTCAGGGAGAAGTTAGGGGTCATTACCCCTCTGGTTCTGAATTAAGGTGCACTGATGTGCATCAGTTCGGTGGATCTCACAGTCATATCTTGTGGTCCTGATTGATGATGGGAAGCTGCTACTCAGGGGTAGTAGCTGGTATGATTTTAAAGTGATGGAAGTATGTGCCCTTTTTCCATTGATGTTAAAGGGGGAGAGAAGACATGTGAAAAACAAAAAGTGGTTGCTCATCGAAGGGGTAGTAGTAAAAGAAGAGAAGACATGTGAATGGCTATTGTTGGGGGTTATGTCAGTCAGTGATGAGAATTTCTTGCCTTGATGGTTAAAATAGTTTTTCACATCATGTGTTGCCATCAATGACAAAGGGGGAGATTGTTGAAAGTATGGGCCTGACCGGTGTTGTCATTGATATCAACATACTCCTGTTGCATTGATGACGAGGATTGGATGAATTGTATGCTGAGGATATTGAGAAAATTAGTCCTATTAGGAACAGAGAAGAACAATGAAGATAGTGAGGTAAAGATCCTAGCTAAGATGTAGATCAGAAGATACACATCAAATCATTTTTAGATATGTGTCTTAAGATGATCTAGTAAAGATTTGAGAGGTCCACATGAAGATCTGAAGGAGTTATGGCCACTTGAGTAAAACCAGTTCTAGTAGATGTTCAGAGGTGATAGAGTGTCACAGATAGGTCTAGTGAGATCTGGAAATGCAATATCTTATTCTATGGATTTGGTGGAGTATTTAGGAAGTCAATGTGAATTGACAACTCAATTGGTTCATGGTCTAGAGGTCCACAAGCATCTATTCCACTATGATAGTGATGACAAACTATGTTTTTGATCTTTCAGATGAAGGAGAGAAAGATTTCAATAAGCAGAAGTAGAGTGGATGTTCTTGGTGATTTAGGCTAGCTTCTGGAGGTCTTTGGATTGTGTCTAGTTCATGTTGGTGGTCTGCATTGAAGATTGAGCTCATAATTGAAGAATTACTTTAGGATGATGATGTTCTTCCTAAGTTTGGTTGACCAAATGAGTCACACATCCTACGGATCATCTTGAAGATTTTTTGTGAAGAATAGGGTGTTCCTCAAGGAAGATTAAAGTCTTAGATTAGTGTGGTTGATAGTGTGTTGATTTGCATGAAGTATTTTTGTAAGTAGTCATGTTGTATTTATGTATTTTCTTTGTAGTATATGCCAACTTGGATGATTATCCCAAAGTCAAATGTCTTGTATAAATAAGAGGTTGTGAAGTCATTTAAAAGGTATCTGTTGGAGATGTGTGTGTGGTAGAGAGGAGTAGAGTGAAAAAGTAGAATAGAAGTATTGGGCTTAAATGGAACTGGCTCAAGCATGGTGAAGATGCTATTATTTAGTTCAAGTATGTAATATTTATTATTCTGTAGACAGTGTGTCTCTTGTAGACAGTGGGCCTCTTGTGAGTAGTGTGCTCAGGTAGTGAGCCCTAATTGGCATGTGCCATTTGTTCTTCTTATTCTTTTAATAGAGAATACAATCTTGGGTTAGTCACCTTGTGGTATTTCCCTTAACTGGGTTTTCCATGTTAAAATCTTGGTGTTGTATGTGTTGATGTGTTTTTTCTCTTGAATTATTGCATGATTGATTTTTATTATGCTATTGAATTACAAAGAGAATTCAAGTGATTAATAAGAAGTAAGTTTTGGAACAACTAATTCACCCCCTCCTCTCAGTTGTCTATCTTGAATCTAACATTTAGGTCGTAGCCTAAAATAGTGCAGGACTAGGGTGCAGGCACCCAAGCCCTCCCTCCCTATTTCAATAAGGACTTGTGACAATAGCACCCCTAGGTCCTATTTGCCATAATACTTAAGAGTTTTCTCATCGAGAGTCAACATGAATATGCAAGATGATCAAAATGCTTTCTAAAGGACCTGGGAGCTAAACATAGGAGGGAAAAGTCCTAGGGAGACATTTTTTTGACATAACAATGTTGATATGATTAGAATTGATAGGTGATTATTTGAGGTCATATTTATTTATAAGGTTTATGGATTAACTAATGATACACCAATCCTAGTTTGGTGATTACAAGTTGTATTCAGGAAACATGTTTCCACCCTCTGAGAAAGAGAGGGAGATAATCATTGGAGAGAAGAGAATAGACATATGGAAAGAATGGATTAGTTGCCATTTGAATCCTATGCCTTTATATTTTTAGTGAACCATCAACAAGATTAGTAAGTTGCATTAACCTAACTATTCTAATTTTGGTTTCAACTCAATAGTCATCAATCTGTCAAAAAGATCCAATAAGTCTATGTTTGTCGTAAACCAAGTTGGTATGTCACCATCGATGAGTAATGATTAATAGTTGATAGATTTTTTTATCAGAAATTATCGATAGGGATTCTATCCTTTTTATGTTGTCTATGTTAAAATTTACGAAAGATTGGGAGGGGGAGAATACCTTGACCCTATTCACAAATCTTCTCAAATGATTACTAACGATGTTAGTAAATATTGTATATGCAAATATCATGTAGATATATATTTTTTATTTATTTTATATTATACAATGTATAAGTATAACTTATACTTAATAGATGTGAGCTCTCAAGAGAATGTGGTATGCTTGCAAGTGAATTTGAACCACTTCACTTAAGTTGTGGAGCTTGACTCCTTACTCCATGATAATATGGAGAGAGTGGAGTAGCATTTAAAAGAGTATTGGAGTGGTCTTTATGACCCATCACTCCACTGTCCATTGCATGCTCCTATGTGAGAGTTTGTAGGCTAAAATGGAGCAAATATTCCCATGGGTAAGGGGAGAAAAGCCTTTAAAAGTAGAGCATTTAGGAGAATTTAAAAAGGACATAGTGGGTTATACTTGAGGATCCATAAAAAAGAAAGACAAAGATAGTAGGGGAAAAACACAATGAGATCTATAATCTTTTGGATAGTAACATAGAGAGAGAATCAAACTTAGAAGAGGAAAGACTGTTGGACAATCTCAAATAGGTTCTTTTATTATTTATATTTTATCCCAATGCTCTACATATGTTTATGCTTTGCATATGTTTATCTTTATGTGAGGCTAATAACCTATTAAATGTTACTATGTATTATGCAAGGCCAATATCCTATTAAACATTACAATGTATTATTTGAGGCTAATAGCCCATTAAACTTTACTACATGTATTATGGTTGATAAACTGTATATTATGAACCTGATTTACTTTAAGTTATGTGGTTGATGTACTCTTTGATATATTTCAAGTGATCTTAAAGTATTTTTGAAGTGCTTTGTCACTAATAGGCATAAATTATCTCTATTTCTTTATGGTCATTGAACCAAGTTTTATTCTACCAGTAAATAAAACTAGTAAGCCTAGTTAAGCTATGGGTTCAAGGCTAATAATACCTTATCTCATGAAGAGAAATTTAGTGACTATTAATGCATACTTTGTTTCCTACGTAGGATGAAGAGTTGTTTAACCATAGCAAACCATGATTGTTTCTATTATAAATAATAAATCTCTTCTATGTATCTTTATAGACACTATGACATAGCAAAATTGTATATTTATTTTGAGAGCTCAAGTTTGTTTGTAGATATCTATTACTTACATTTGCATTCAAGATATCTTAGAGTGCAAATGCTATCACATTATTATTAAACTGTGAGGAGTAAATCTTTTTGTAATCAAAATGAGCCTCTAGAGAACTCAAGTTTAGACAAAGAAGCCAAGAGCAGTAAATACAGATCGAGTTGTAATATATTCTTCTCTATCTTATATTCAAGTTTTTTTTTTAACCTAAGACTTAGTGTTAGGTCTCTATTACTCAAAGTAAACAAGAATGATAATGGATATCATTGGTACACCAAGGTGTGATTATAGTGCCACATATGCTCATTAAGCATTTATATCTCATTATGTGCAAGATAATGTGAATGGGTTATGTTTATGGTGGTTTTAGCACACAACAATGTAGGTGTGATTGCTAGCTCCACACCTCTCTTGAAAAGTATCCTACCCTAGGTAAGACTACTCCAAGGATAATACAGCTAGGTCTTATCTTGCTTGGAATCTCTTAATTGGTATGTTCTAGCTATGCCTACAAGGGGTCTTACATGCAATCTGTAGATCTTCAAGTTTAGGGCAGCAAGCACACATAAACCCTTTATTATTTCAGCTGATAAAATAATGTAAAATGCTACTGAAATTCCTATCTAACAACTAACAATGGTTTTAAAGAAAATGCAACAGGTTAGGGTTTTAGAAGAATCCTAAGTGACATTCACAATGCATAGGTTGCCTTTAATAGACAAATATTCTAAAACTTTTAACGAGCTTTCTGAGTTACCAAACTGAAATGGGTGTTACAGTGCTGCAGAAAATAGTGCTATCTTCAATGGAAGTCAAAATCTTTTCAGATTACATTCATTTGTTAAATACCCAATAAACAATGCAACTTAACTTGTGAAATGCAATTGAACTTTATCACAAACAATTAGCCCAGACTAACTTTACACAACTATCTACCATTAGCAAATAACTAAAAGTATGGACTTAGAGTATTCATCAGATACTTCAGCAAACCATGAACATTACAAAAGCACAACTAACTAACTATGGGAGAGCAAGAAGTGAACCATGAAAACCAAAATGAGCCAACACAAGATACAAATTCTTAGAATTACTGCAAAAACTTGCTTTGGATTACTTCAAATGGCATAGAGTCAACAATTCAGCATCAAAATCTCTCTTATAAATGAAGGAAATGGTAGCCCTTTATATAGAAAAGTGGCATAGCAATTTTTTGAATGAACAGTGGAGATTAAATCGACATCGATGATCTAGATTACATCAATAAATATAGCTATAATAGCTCACATCAATTCTCAGATTACATTTTGTCTTCTATGAAAAAGATGAAAAATAACCTCTATATACATTGAATCTAGTCAATTTGACTAGCCAACTCAATATATTAGTAGAAAAGAACATTTTAGAAGCATGAAAAAGACAAAATAGAGTCACATGCTGTCCCAAATACAACAATTTACAATTATGACGGGATTACATCCTTAAAATATTCAAAATAATATTAGGATTCTTCATCTAAGTTAATTTTGTCTTCGCTAGCCATCTTGTTACGGTAAGTCAGCCATGCGTCAACTGCTAGATTAATTTCTGACGGATCTGGATCCTTCAAATGATTGATCCTATAGTCAAACATCTCTAGCTCCTGACTGAATTTATTGTATATTTTCTCTATTTCTACACCTGCCTTTTGAAATGCTTTGAATTTGGCCCTGAGGTCGCTTACCTTGTCTAATCTATCCTCCATAGTGAGCATGGCATCTTCAAAAATCACTTTATGTAACTTGTCTTTACACTTTTCAATATCAAATAGGGCATAGTCATCATAGGATGCTTCCCAGCAATCCCTTAAAGAGTCATTGATCTCATATATGATTGATCTTAGCTCCTCATCGGCTAGCTTATATGCTTCTTTTATATGTTCGAAGGTTTCTTTTCTCAAAAGTAGCTGTTGATACCATTCAATGGCCTTTGGTAGCTGATTCCTAGTCAAAATATTCTCTACAACTAGAGTCTGAGTAGGCAATTCTCTTATGCTCTTTATTCGAGGATACATATGTGAATAATATTCATTGAAAGAAACACACTCCTCGTGCAAATCTTTAAATTTCTTATGCAACTCTACCAACTTCTTATGCACTTGAGCGGAGGCATTAATAGTTTCACATCCCATCTCAAAAAAATTTGATAGCCAATTTTTTGCACCTTGAGATTTGGATCTTACCTCACCCAATCTGGCCATTTCATCAGTAGACAGGAAAGTGGGTATCGTCCTTATATCTCCTCCTACATCTACTGGCTTAACCAAAAACTGAAGGCATGTGTGAAGTTCCTCATTTTACTACTTCAAATCCTTCTTGGATGTTTCGTCCTTGTCCAGTTGTTCCAAAATTGATGTGACAAAGTCCTTAGAATCATCTACTCTTTGAGCATGAGCGACTAGTCCCAGGTCAACCGTAGATATTATGTAATCTTCTGCCCTGACTTGTTCATTTGTTGTGTCAATTGACGGGACTGCAATTTCTACAATTCTTGATCCTGATTCATCCTTATAGATTCTAGACTGTACTTTAGCCTTCTTTTGTTTCCTATGCTTTTGAGCTTGTGACAGGATTGTACTCAAATCCAACTGCATTATTTCCGCTTGTAGCTTAGGATATGCTATCCTACTTTGTAGCTATTTATGTGCAGAACATTTGTTCAATTTTGTGGCTCCATCACCATCAATTACAGCTATCTCTTTGCATGATTTCCATTCTTACTTTGGTTCTTCATTCTTTTATGTCTTTATCTCTTCTTCCTTTTCTTCTTCTTGGGCCAAGTTTTCCAGATTTGCAGTTGTAGTTTCTTGAGCTGACTTGAAACCTTCCTCCGTTTGATCTTTATCTAGAGGCCTATTAGATACATCAGTGACTTCAACATTGACCAAAGGTTCATAAGAGTCTTTAGTACTTACTTGAGTCAATATATCTTTCTCTTCCTTGATTGTTGTTTCAGTCTTATGCAATCCCAATTCTACACATACTTTTTCAATCCTAGGCAGTAGTGGTATGACCAAAGAATCTGCAGGCATTTGTGAGATAGGAACAATAGAAGATATGGCTAGGGAAGGTGCATTGACTTGGATCAGATTAGCCAGAACAGACAATAAGGAAGAAGAGATGACAAGAGGTGAAGGAAAGGGTAGTGAAGGTAGAGAGAGGAGGTAAAAGAATGGTAGAAATGGGAGGTAATGGAAATTGAGTGGAAGAAGTAGAAGATGTAGGTGTAGTGGTAGAGGAGGGGCATGAAATGGTGACAGTGGAGGAAATAGGACTACTAGAGGTATTGGAAGAAATTGGTAGTGAGCAAGAAGTAGTTGCAATGGTAGAGGTAAGAGAGGTAGCAGAGAATGTTTCTTGAGTTATGGGAGCTAAGGTCATGGTTGAAGTGGATGCAGCAGAAGGAGTGATAGAAGGAGAAGTGGTAGTAGAAACAATAGGGGTTGTGACAGCAGTGTCCACACTTTGGGTAGTAGGAGACTGAGTAGTTCGAGGACTAGAATCTTTCTTGGTTGTAGTATCCTCCTTACTAACTTCTTTTACTTTTACCTTCTTTTCCTTGGAGCCTTCTCCAGGACCACTTGGCATGTCTCTTTTCTTGGATGCCCTTGTCCTAGTAGAGGGAGGCTAATCTTTCTTTGGAGGAGGCCTTGCAGATGGCTTCTTCATCTTCTTCACTTTTTTAGCCAGAGATGTATGTTCTTCACTGTCTGACTTCTGTCTCTCAGCTAGCTCTACTTCATCTGTGACATGGATTGACTCATCCTCTTCTCCCCCATAGTCATTATCTGATTCCAATGCTGTATAAGTGAGTTGAACTCCTTGTCCTTCTAGAGCAGACACTTGACCTCTTACCCAGGCTTTGCTTAATCTGATAGGTTCTCTCATAACAATATCCAAGGAGCTCTCTTCTACATTTGCCCAATTTGGCAATGGGATAGGCTAATAGTATTGAGCCTCCCATGATCCTCTGACCATAACATTTTCATCATCTTGTAGCTGGTCTGGCACTGCCAAAATGTGAAACTTCTTGATAAAATCCAGAGGTAGCCTTGAATGTGCTTTCTTCATAATCTCATAATCATCAGGGCAATTGGCCCAAAAATCTTCAATATGCATCTTGTGGAATAGCTTCTTATTCATGAATCTTTCCATCACCTTATTTGGATCAAAATGATCCCTTGCATTGTAGTAGTGTAACTTGAGGAGTTGAAGCTCTTTATCATAATGCTCTACAGATGCCAAAGAAGTGCATGCATAAATTCCCTTGCCAAACTTGATAGGAAACTAGACATTAGTTCTGTGCAAGTGTTTGAGCTTCTTGGCATAGGGTATTAACTGTCTAGACAGCTCCAGAAGCATTGTCTTATCATTAGGATACCTAGGAAGTCTGTAAGCCATCCCAGTGAAACCTTACATCCTTAAATATGTGAAATTCTTGAACTAGATGTACCATCTACCGTACCTAGTTATTTCATTCATTGATTTAGAGGAAATCCTCAAGGCTATGTTACCCTGTAGAATTCTAGCTATATACATTGTGAAAGCATCATTTACCCTTTTGAAATGTATCAGAGATTGAGATGAGGTCAGTTGTGGGTAGCATTCATATACCTTTATCCAAGTTTGCTCATCGTTCCCAACTTCACCAATCTTAGACAACCCAACATAGTGGTTTCTTTATGCCAATGCATAAACAATATAAGATGTCCATCTAATGTACCTTTTATCCTTGAAATTGCTAAAGGCCTCATGAATGTTGTCACTGAGGATTTGAGCCCAGTGGAACTTGGTCCCTTTCAATATCTCAATGATAATGACAAACACCCACTCCTCAAAAGTGGAGGCTCTAGGTAATCCATATATCCTACTCAAGAAAGTTACTAAGTCTCTAATTTCATCATGGAAATCACTTCTGTATAGTATTCAGGGAAGTTAGATGAGAGCTGACCTTCTACTTTTGGCCCAATTGTCATTCATGTACTTTCTATAGCCTTCTACATCTTTGTTATAAGTCTCCTCTAATCCTTGTTTGTCTAGCATAGTCATAACTTTGTGCCAAGGAATATCAAAGGTCTTAGCTAGAGAAGGTGGGCTTAAATCAACCAAGATATCCCCACTAGTTGTTTGGATTGTTCTTGTCATGACATCAGACCTATCTACACAAGTTGCCATTAGTTCTGCACATTGCACTAAGGTGGGGAAGGCAGCATCTTGTGATATACCAATGTCCCCGAGTATTCTAGCCCTAGGAGTTGGGTTCGGATCAAAGACCCTCAATATGAAGTCATCTAGGTCTATGTGACCTAGGTCTATATTTCCTACATCACTCCACCTAAAGTGAATCTTGGTCTCTGGAGGGATTCCTTTGAAATCATACTTGATAGCTTAGGCTCGGGCAGTCATTTAGTCGACAAGACCAGATGTTATAAGTTTGATACCTTGAGAAATATCTTAACACAATCCTAAGCTTAAGATGAGCTTTAATAAATCTACTAGTACTACTAATATACCCTTTAAGAAATCTCAAATCTAACATTTATTGTAATCATAATAAATACATGCAAAGACACATTTAATGTTGCAAGAAATCCTATGAAAATTGTCATTATCTATGCATTACAACGTTAACTCTATCATTTTGGTACTTTCCCTTTCAAAATTCTCTGAAACATAGTCACTTTCCATGATTTGCACTATTTTGAGAGTCATCTAACTTGTAGGTAGAAAAGCACTGAAATTAGGGTCTGTCGATCTTAGCGGGAAAAACGGGCTTGTACGACCCAAGTTTTTTCTACCATTCATGTTGTTTAACATTTTGCATGGATTTTGATGGTTACCAACTTGTGCAGATTTTAGAGGTCACTGACCTCCATTGGTTGTCAAGTCAATCGGTTGTGATTTAGCACAAATCCTTTTGATATCATTTGTATTACATTTGCATGGGATTCGGCTTGGTTTGATTTGCACGAGTTTTGGTTGCTACTGACCAGGTCAGTGGGAGAGTGTTAAAGCACGGGGTCAGATAGGATCATTTTTAGCGCAAGGTTGATGTATTGTTTCTAGCAGGATTTTGGGATGCCACCAACTTTGCAGAGAAATTCAGGGTGTCCGACCAAGTTGGAGATAAGGTCTTTTAGCACAAGGTCGGCGCAAGGGATTTTAAGTGCAAAAAGTAGTTTCAAGGTTAGCAGAGTTTTTGTGGTCCTCCTGACCTAATCGGTGAGACGCAATATGGGCATGTAGGTTGGAGGTCAATGTTTTTAGCTCACAATGGATCTGGTCACCAACCGACTAGAGAATCGACAAATTTATAGGTCGGTCGGACCTCATTTTGGTGCTAAAAATTGAAGGTATCTACGACAAAGTTTGTCTAAGTTTTGTTCTTCTTCACTTATGATGATTCGTTCATTTTCCAACAGGAAATTTTAACTGGGTTATAATGGAAAACAAACAATTCACTCATAGAAACCCTAGGAAGGGTGCTTTGCTTTAGGAAATCATTTAATCAAACCCTAATTTTGCATAGTGGAAACTCAAAGATTAAGTTTAAGAACACTACCTGGTAAATGTGGAATGTGTGTCTGGACTATGTAGGGAGGTCGCAGTTTTGAGCTTGGGCGGATCAACAGCAAAAGTGTTCAAATTTCCAAATGGAACTCTGGAATCCTGATCAAATGCAAAAGAAATGGTTAAAATAGAGGATTTACCCCTTTTATTCTCTAGAAAAATAGCCATTAATGCACAGCGTACAATTGTCATACTTAGGGTTTTGGCACGGTTTCTCCCTCGCTCAGACTTAGCAGAGAAATAGGATGCGTCAGACTTGGTCAGTGAGGGTTTCTTTTAGTGCTGTGTCATGCAGGTTCAATTCGCATAGTTTGCGGGTATTTTGGCCTCATCCGAATTAGTCGGTGATTGATCGATATAGTGCAAGTCAGAGATGGCTGATTTTAGCGCAGAAGTCCATTAGGAGGAAAATCAACGCTGAAGTCCGTGACAAAGGATTTTAGTGCAAGGTCAGTTGGAATGCAATTTAGTGTAGCGGTTGGACAGACAACAATTTGGCACAAAGGTCAGTTGGAGGGAAATCTATTTCAAAAACACAATTCAAGGCCTTCTAAAGGGATGTAAAGATTGAACCTAGTAGATCCTTGAAGTGATTTCTTAATATCATCGTTCAATCAAGGTTAAAATGTAGTTTGACCACTTAACCAATTGGGAGATGAAAAATTATCTAATTGACATCTGAAGCCAAATCAAAAGAGGGGGTCCCCATTTTGGAATGGCCCATGTGTGCAAGGCACAACAAATGGCACCTCTGCTAGGAAATGCTCCCAAGCATTCCAACAATAAACGTTCAGTTTGAACCCAGAATCTCTATGTTCCCCACATATTAAATGAAAAAGCAAGGTACCTTATCAAAGAATCTAAGATCACTAACTAGTGTAACCATCCACATCCTAAAAACCTAAGTGTGTGTAGATGTATTCATTCCCATCCTTTGGCAGCTAAGTTCATCCAAGATCCCCTAAGACAAGATAGAAAGCTGAGGTCATTCTACCACCAAGAAATGCTCAAATTTTGGAATGTGATGAGCTTTGAGAGACAAATAATTTTTTCTGGTACAATGGCATTTGATGGTAATCATTTCTGGATAGTACCTTTTCTAAGTGTTTGCAATTGGTAGTCTCTTTTATTTGCATTGTAACAGGTCTAACATTGAAAAACACCTTTTATTTTTACCCAATATAGGCTAGTAACACTTAGTATTACCTTTCTTCTTGCTTGATTGATAGTGCATGTGGTAGAAGAAGAAGTCAACCCTTTTAATTGATACAGGACCACTCAAACTTGCCTAGCTACCTTAGGATCATTTAAAGTGTGAAAGATATATGGTTAGAAAATACTTCAGGTGCACCAACTAATAACTCATTTCCAATTAACAGACACCATACTCCTTGTCATAATAGTGGAACCCACAACAAAACAATGTGGAAACCTTGGCTTCTCGAAGGAAGACTCATGATATTCACCCATCAAAGAAGAATTTACAGGTCTACATGACTTGTTGCCACCTTAAAAACAAACACCTCGCGAAAAAGTAAGCACAACAAGCAAAACCAAAAGGGCAACTAGTCTAAGAAAGGCACCTAACAACTAAGGAAAGCAAAGGCAAGAGAGCAAAACCAAACCAAATGCAACCTAAACTAATAGAGAACAAATCCCTTACTATGTACACTAAAATGAGGTATGACTGCCTCTCAGGCCTAGAAGTAGTGCTTTAGGAACTGGCCATTGACAGGCAATGGTAGCTCCTCACCAGTAAGGCTCTTGAGTCGATACATGTTGTCCCCAAGTATCTCATAGATCTAATAGGGACTCGGCCAAAGTTTATCAAACTTACCATGTTCTCCCTTCTTTTCATGTGCTTTATCCCAACATAGGAGCAAATCAGAAATGCAGAAGGCTTTGACCTTGGCTCTTTTGTCGAACCATTGTTTTATGACTCCTTGATGTTTACCAAAGTTTTATGACCATTGTTTTATGACTCCTTGATGTTTACCCTATTCTGTAGCTCTTATATCTGTTAGGCATGGTGTTATGATGTCTAAGATATGCCATTTTGTAGTATGCGTGTCACCTTTTCATAGTGTCACAATCAGGGAGGGCCCACCATATACCTATCGTGTGATGGTGTGATATAGCATTCATGCACCTTTATTATACTTTCTTTTCAATCAGTGCATGCGATGTGTCATTATCTCATTGCCTTGTAGAAAATATTCCTCATAGAAAGATTCCCTTGCACTGGAGCACAATCGTTGCATCTTAGGCTTGCTCTGTGGACATGTGGTGGTGGATAGTTGGCTGAGGTAAGATTTTGAAGTAAACACCTCGTAAGTAGATTGGAGAGGTGGGAACCTGTCGTAGCATCACAGTCAGGTGCTGGTATCATCTGATATGATTCATGACAGTGTGATATTCACTTTATAAGACCTTCAGACATTTGAACATTGATTAGGCACTAAACTAGGCACTAAACTAGGCAACTTGTTCTGATTAGCACAAAAAACACCAAAAATAGTGCCATCACGATAAAGAGTGCTAAATTTTTCAAAAAATAGAGAAAAATACATTAAAACAATGGGTCGAAGCAAAAAAAGAAGCTAATCACAGGGATTTGTAGTGATCCAATTTGGTGGGTGAAGCAAAATGTATATCTATCTTGTTTGTTTTCTTTTTCATGAAAAGCAACAAATACAATATTATAAAATTATTTTTAATAGATAATAATATTTTTGTGCTCTAATTTGCAATTCCCGAAGTTTCCCTATTTATCTATAAATCTTGATAGTAATTTCATTTGGATAGCATTTGTACCTATATTGCATTCTTTTTTCCTCAGTTTATCCTCAGGAATGATAAGCCTTTTATGTTAATTTCATAACACTTATTTTATCTGGCATTTGGAGTCATTGAATTATAAGGAAGCTCTACAAACCTTAATTTAGCTTTATTTCATTTTTCCATCAATTTGTCATAGTTTCTATAGGTTCCATTTTGTAGATTCTCTTTCTACATTTTTCAATATGTATCACTATTTTCCTATGCTATTGATGCAGTAATCTTGTCTTTAGTAGTATTTTTTGTTGGGGTTCATACATGTTGTAGCCTGTTCATTAAAGAATCAAGAACAATTGTCATACTCTCCTCATGTATGTTATATTGGATTGTGTTATTCATGGTTTTTCTTTGAAATCATTAACATGTCACTTAAAGTACTCAATTTAACCCAATCACAATAGAAGATAAGGGATTATGCTCATGTTAAGAGTTTTGAAGAAAAAAAGCTATACAAAATAGTCGAAGGTGTCTAGATCTACTATTTGAACATGATTTTTCATTATTAGAGAAGACAAAACTTGTGCTAATGGTTGGACAATCATCAGGTTTTATTGCTATGAGGAAAGGGAGAAGTAAGGATGAATTGTTAAAAAAAAACACTTTAGTGATTAAGTTCTATGGCCTTGACAAATTAATTACCTAGGTTTGTTTATGGAGAATATATGGTAACATCTAGATTGAATTGTATTTCATTTATCGCAAGAACTAGATTAAGTCAAGGTGTGGTATAATAGATTTACCTAACAAGTGGGAAATAATTACTTTAACTATGTACCTACTGATATTGTGTAGTAGAATGTTTATTTGAATAAGTTGTTAGTTATGTTTTATGTGTTATTATGCTTGGAAAGACTGCCCTCTGGGATGGGTGTTGAATATGGGAAAACATGGAAGTAGGTTTTCTTTTCCAAGACCTACACCTCGTTAAAACAGTTAATGTTTTCACCAAAGTGACTGTGATGTTGAAATAGACATATGTACCATTGTAGCAAATAGTTTGATTACCTAGTATTCATATTTATATTTTCCCTATCATATCCTATTGAGATGCTGCATTCATGATAGGAATACATGTAGATTGATAGGCACAAACCAGATTTCACCCTACACTTGTTTACAAATTGCTAGGCCCTTCAAGAAAGGTCAGGCATTCCTCAGTTTGAGGAATACCAGGGAAGCGCAAACTTTGTGGTTGGGCAAAAAAAGTGCCTGAACCATGTTCTTGTCCTTCGACGTGGCAAATGGCCAAATGGTTGATGGCAGTCGAGGACTAATTTTTAGATTCATTTGATATTGATGACAATTGTTCACTATTATTTAGACTCAAATGTTATGTAAGGAAAAAAGCCATATTTGAAATTGTATAATTATTATTGAAGGATCTATAATTAAATTCAGTAAGATCCTTTGTATCGTAATTGACTATGAATATTAACTAATGAATACAAATCTTGTGTTCTCATATGATGTCAATTTTATCTCTTATACTTGAAGTCGTAATAGAAGTTACTTTACTTTACTATTCTTACAGTAATTTAGTGTTACTTTAGTTTTTGTATGGAGTCTGCAAGTAATAAGGGGCGACATATATTTATGAAGGATGGTGGCCATATTCAGAGGACCACATATATGTTATGGAGTGGTCATATATGGGGAAAGAGATGACATTTATTATAGAGGAGACCATGTAGAGAATGGCAGAGGGTCATCACTTCAAAGATTGAAGCGGCATGAAAGAATAGCAGGCCATGTATATATTTGGTGGAGGTTGCACGTAGTAAAGGGGGGTGGCATGAGAATAAAGAGGCCGTCAATAGGCCAAGGAAAGGAGGGTAGATAATTTTAGGCTGATAGAAAATAAAGAGAGGTCATGTATATCAGAGAGAAGTCCATGAGAAAAATAGAAGAGGCCACATAGTGATTAAGGGAAGAGATCGGCGTGCGATAAGAAGGGGGTGACACAAAAGAAATAGGGTAGGCCAATAGAAGAGAAAGAGGAGGATGATATAAATTAGAAGAGGGTGATAGAAGAAGGTCTGATCAGTGCAGAGGTAAAGGAGGCTGATGTGGTGTGAGGCCGATAGTGTTTTGAGAGCACTAATAAGGAGAAAGGAGGCTGATTGTTTAGGCCGCAAGGTACAAGCCAATTGGATAACATGGAGGAGTGAATATACAGAAGAAGGTTGAAGGCTCTGCATATAATGAAGGCCAACAAGAAAAGTATGAGGGTTGCAGACTGAATGAAATAGAATTCTAAGAGGAAGAAATTCATGAGAAGCACAGTAATAATAGTACAGGCTGATATATGGCAGGACGATAGTGCCTAAGAGCTACAAAGGTAGAGATGAAAGACATTGACCGGATTGTCAGATGGAGGTCGAATGTGGCCATAGGACAAATAGATTAAATGTTATAGTAGAGTTTTTATATTGTACTAGAGAAGCCAATTTGGTTGTTTTGAATGAAAGTCTAAGATATTTCATTCTATAGCTTGATGGTGTGTTCCTATAGTAAGTTACACCTGAATAGTATGAACATGGTAATGAATATTTCTTTAAGCTCTTGTCGCATTGAATATGAATGATTTTGTTAATTTTTATGTTGCTGTCCAAGTTCCTGTCACTCTCACTACAGAAGATATCTGAAAGCCCTCTTTGATGGGTAGATACTTGAATCTCAGTTGAAGAGTGTAAGAGTATTTGTGTATGGTTCGTGGAACTGTGCTATTAGATTGGTATTAGAGCCAAGTTTGGTCTTGAGTGCTGAGTAGATCATTGAAGAGAGGAAACTTAGCTAGGACTGTGAGTGTAGGTGTGTAGCACCAAAGTACTGGGTAGAGGTGAAATAGGAAGAAGCCCTAGGTGAGGTGCCTGAAAGATGAAAGAAGAAAGAAAGATGCCGAAGCAAATGGGTAAAGAAAGTCTCGAGAAAAGAGATAGAAAAAAAGATGAGAAGAGGATGACAGATGAAGAATTCAAAAGAGAGTTGGTAGAGTTGAGGATGTTACAAGTATGGGCCTAACCAGTGTTGTCATTGATGTCAACATACTCCTGATGCATTGATGTCAAGGATTGGATGAGTTGTGTGCTGAGGATATTGAGAAAATTAGTCCTATCAGAAACAGAGAAGATCAGTGAAGACAGTGAAGATCCCAGCTAGATAAAGATAAGAGAATGTGCATCAAAGGGTTTGTAGATATGTGTTTGAAGATGATCCAGTTAATATTTGAGAGGTTCACATGAAAATATGGAGGAGTTATGGCCATGAGAGTAAAACTGGTTCTGGCAACTATTCAGAGGTGACAAAGTGACACAAATAGGTCCTGTGAGATCCAAAAAAATAATGTCATGTTCTGTGGATCTAGTGGCATGTTTGGGAGGCTAATGTGAATTAATAACTTAATTGGTTTTTGGTTTGGAAATCCACAAGAAACCCTTCTAATGTGACAGTGATGGGCGACTATGTTCTTGAGGTTCCAGATGAAGATGCAAATGATTACAGTAAGTAGAATTGGTGTGGATGTTATTGGTGATTCAAGAAAGCTTGTTGGGATCTCTAGATTATGTCTAGTTTGTGTTGGCAGTCTGGATTGAAGATTGAGCTTGTAATTGAAGAATTACCTTTGGGTAATGGTGTTCTTCCTAGTCATGGCCGACCAGATGATTTGTGCATGTTGCGAATAATCTTGAAGATGTTTTGCGAAGCATGGAGTGTTCCTTGAAAAAGATTGAAGTCCCAGCTATGTGTGGCCGATAGTGTAGTAATGCACATAAAGTGTTTGTAATAAGTCAAGTTGTATTTTTTTAATTTCTCTATAATAAAATAATTGTATGTTGTGCCAACTTTGATGATCATTCCAAATTCAGTGTCATGTATAAATAAGAGTTGCAAAGTCATTCAAATGTATTCTTGAGGTGATGATGAGTAGGTGGTAGTGAAGAGGAGTGAAAAGTAGAGTAGAGGTGTTGAACTTAAATGGAACTGACTCAAGCATAGTGAAGATGCTAATCTCTAGTTCAATTATGTAATACTTATATTCTTCTATAGACAGTGTGTTTCATGTAGGCAGTGGGCCTCTTGTGAGTAGTGTGCTCAAGTAGTGAGCCCTAACTGGCAAGTGCCATTTTATTCATCTTACTCTTTTAGTAAAGAATACAATCTTGGGTTAGTCACCTCGTGGTTTTTCCCTTAACTAGGTTTTCCATAGTAAAATCTTGGTGTTATATGTGTTGAATTTGTTTCTACTCTTGAATTATTTCATTATGCTTTCACGATTGAATCTTTGATATGCTGTTGAAATATAAGAATGTTTAAAGTGAATAAGGAATAGGATTTTGGTGACAACTGATTCACCTCCCTCTTAGTTGTCTTTCCTAAATTCAACAGAGGAGAGATTTGATGTTGGTAAAGCAATGGTATGAAGAACAAGATCAAAAATATTATTGGGTATGGCTAATGAGTAAGAAAGTGAAATGGCCAGTAAAGGAGATTGTTGAGAAAAGAAAAAGGCAAAGGATGAATGCATTGAGAAGAGAAGATAAGAAGATGAGAGGGTTTCCAAAAAGATGGGATAGCAGAGAGTTGCCATTAGAGTAACATGGACCGGAAGAGGTCAAAGAGCTTCTCATTAAAGAGAACATGAGAAAAGAGAAAGAAGAATAGAGAAATGGAGAAGGAAGAATGTGCATGAGGAGGGCATTGATAGAGACATTGTGGTCTCTCATTTTATTTGCTAATGTTGTGTTTGTAGATTTGTATGTAGGGATAAAGAAAGTGATGAAGAAGGTTAAGGAAGAGACCTTAAAGATGATGAATGTTGGGGCAAGAGAAGCTCTAGAAGAAAGAGTGGAAGATGTGAATGAGGAAATCTTGATGGAAGTAGAATGCCAAGAAGAGTTTGGTATAGAGGTGCATTACAGAGTGCCTGAAAAAGAAAAGGAGATGGATGCTAAAGATGTTTAGTTTGATGATAAAGAGGAAGAGGAAACCATAGAGTTTCATGATGGATGTGAAGATATTGCAGTAGTAGCACAAGATACTAATGAAGAAGAAAAGTTAAAAAGCCAAGAAGCTGAAGATGGATGCAATTTGGGACAGCGGGTCCTTGTATAGAGGAATGAGGATAAAATTATTACTTTTGATCATGAATGTAGAATTGAGAATTTAGATAAGCAAGTTGATAAGAAAAAAAAATTGGAAAATATAAATGTGATGAAGGATCATGGATATGTTGTGCCATATTGGCAAAAGAAAAAGATGGATAACAGGTCAGAGTTGAAGTTTAGAAAGAATGTTGTTGATTATGTTTATGCTAACAAGCCTTTGCATAGAAGAAGAGATGTGCAGATGAATAGGTGGAAACTTGGTGAAAGGTGGAGTTGGCCAGCTAAGAGGCCTAGAGATAATGATTGGAGGATGAAGACAGAGCAAGTGGAAAGAAGCTCAAGTGCATCAAAGAAAGGACAACAGACTAGTAGCAAAGTATGGGTGGTAAAGCAAGTAGCAACAACCAAATGTGTTGCAGAGAAGATAAAGGATTGGAGACATGAAAAGGAGAACAAACTCTACTCCAAGGAACTGGAAGTATGATGAATCCAGTAGAAGATGGCCAGAAGGAGAAGAAGCATACAACAAAGTTTTATGAAGAGAAGCGAAGTGTGTGGAAGGTAAGAGAAAAGAAATCTGGTTTTTATGTTGATAAAGCTTTGGATAAAATTCCTAATGATGAAGAGAATATGAGCAAATTGTTAGATGAAAAGGAGATAAAGAGATCTAAATATTTGAGAAGGCAAGAATATAAACAAAGATAAAGTGAAAGATGCAGGTATGCTAGAAAAGAGGAAAAGTGGAATAGAAGAATGGTATGGAAAAAGAAGACACCACAGGTATGTGGGGAAGGTGCTGATTTTAACATAAGAGCAGTTGTGGATGAAGAGGATGAAAATGGAACAACCATGGTTCCAAAGGAAGAAGACAAGAAAAAGAAGAATAAAAGAAAAGAAGAAGATGGAGCAAAAATACAGAATGCTGAAGATGATTTGTGGAAGCAGTTGGTAGCCATTGAGGACAAATGGAATGAGAAGATTGAAGGTGTAAGCATGAGTATGACAACAGATGTAGAAGTAGTTACAGAAATAAAGAATGAAGATGTTGAAAATGATGTTGTGTTGTAGCAGATGACCATGAAGGAAGAATGGTTGGAAGTAATGACAGATGAACATGTTGAGTATGATGAAGGTATGATAAGTGTTGAGGATGCATTAGATGTTATAATTTTTTCATTTGATTATGATGTGTTTGATGAAAGAAGAGTTGGAGATTGGAATTTGATTGTAAGTGTTGCAGCCCACAGTGCTGCACAAGAAGGTTGGAAGATTGAATCATGTGAGATAGAAAAAGTATAGAAAAGGTGAAAGAAAAGATTTGATTAAAATTGCAGAGGAACACATGTGCTAGAGCACATGATCTTTGTCCCTAGGGAGTTTGATGCAGGAGCATCCGTTTAAAATTCAAAAATTGTCTTTGACAATGGATTTTTGGTTTCTATGTGTGTTCAAGTGACAAAAGCATGAGAAAGGGAGCTTCTGTCATGAACAATAATATTTAATTATTATACTCTAGAAAAGTGGGATAATGGAGAAGATGATGATTATTGCCAAAGATCAGTTACTTTGTTATTTTGAGATGGGGAAGTGGAGAAAGGCAGAAAGACTAAAAATAGACAAAGGAAATAGCAAGAAAATCAATGCAGTCCGCATGCAAGGAAAAGGCTGATTGTAGGCATGGCTAGGAATAGTTGTGAATCCACAAACATAGTGGAGAGAGATGGGAGAAAGGATAATGGCAAAATATCTTTGATGCAGGCCGTAAGTAATAAGGTGGCAACAAATATTTAAGAAGGATGGCGGCCATATTCAGACAACCACATATATGTTATGGAGAGGTCGTATATGTGGAAGGAAGAGGCATTTATTACAGAGGAGACCTTGTAGAGAATAGTAGAGGGTCATCGCTACAAAGAAAGAAGCAATAGGAAAGAATAGCAGGTTACGTATATATTTGGTGGAGGACACATGTAGTAAAGAGGGGGCAGCATGAGAATAAAGAGGCTGTCAATAGGCCAAGGAAAGGAGGGTAGATAATTACAGGCTGATAGAAAATAAAGAGAGGCCGTATATTTCAGAGAGAATGCCATGAGAAAAATAGAAGAGGCATCATAGTGATTAAGAGGAAGAGGTCGTCATGTGATAAGAAGGGGGTAGCACAAAAAGAAATAGGGCACACCAATAAAAGAGAAAGAGGAGGCCGATATAAATTAGAAGAGGCTGATAGAAGAAGGCTCGATTAGTGCAGAGGTAAAGGATGCCATTGTGGTGTGAGGGTGACAGTGTTTTGAGAGCATCGATAAGGAGAAAGGAGGCTGACTATTCAGGCCACAAGGTACAAGCCGATTGGATAACAAGGAGGAGTGAATATAGAGAAGAAGGTCAAGGGCTCTAGATAGAATGAAGGCCAAAAAGAATAGTATGAGGGTTGCAAACTGAATGAAATAAAATTCTGAGAGGAAGGAAGTCATGAGCAGCATAGTAATAATAGTGTACGCTGATGTATGGCAGAACGATAGTGCCTAAGAGCTACAGAGCTAGAGATGAAAGACATTGGCTAGACTGTCAGAAGGAGGTCGAATATGGCCATAGGCCAAATAGATAAAATGTTATTGTAGAATTTTTGTATTGTAATAGAGAAGCCAATTTGTCTATTTTGAATGAAAGTCTAAGATGTTTTATTTTGTAGCTTCATGGTGTGTTCCTGCAGCAAGTTAGGACTGAATAGTATGAACATGGTAATGAATATTTCTTTAAGCTCCTATCACATTGAATAAGAATGATTTTGTTAATTTTTATGTTGCTGTCCAAGTTACTATCACTCTAACGCTAGAAGATATCTGAAATCCCTCTTTGACAGGCAGAGACTTGAATCTCAATTAAAGAGTGTAAGGGTATTTGTGCATGGTTCATGGAATTGTGCTATCATACTTTTTATGATCCTTGAACATACACTAATTGTTACAAATAGCCATTGTGTTTTACTATATATTGTGTCTTCTTGTCAAAATTAGAAAAAAAACATTCCAAAAGCAATAGTTTACCTAGGAAAACAAACCAAAAACAAAACAAAATTGATCATTTACATAATCACTAACACAAAGCTATGCATACAATCACTATTTCTATCCATATAATTACTGTTCATATGCATCTGATCTTTTTGCACATATACCCTCTATTTTTGTGCTTGTAATCACTATTTTTGCACATTTGAAACTGCACATATATCCTTTGTTTCTACACATATACACATTGTTCAAACTATACATTTGATCCTATGCATCCACAACAAAGGACACTTCCCGAGGTCTTGAGAAAATAATAAAAATAGATTCGGATACCCTTTTTATCATACATTTCATTTCAAGTGTCATATAAACCATACAGAGACATCTTGCATCCATTTTAAATAGTCACACATCTCACACTTACATCTCATACTTAGCTTCCCAAAATAAACAAACAAGATTTTCACAAAGTTCTTTTGAGATTTTATCATTTCAACAATAATTTAGTTAGTCTCCCCCTATCAGGATTTATCATCCTTTATCTAGGAGCTATAATAAAAATCTTGACAAATTTAGTCTCTATCATAGTGATATCCATCATCGAGCCATTTTACTTAAATTGGATCACCCTTTGATAGCTATTTATCATAGCTCAAGATTATTGTTTAAACAAGATCAAGGTTCAATACTTTAGAAATCTTACCATTAACACATCAATCTAATCATATCATCTTTTACTTGAACTACACTTCATCGAAGCCATCACTTATATCTACACATCTTACATTCAACATCATTCATATAAACTATGTATGGTTAAGACTAGAGCTCAAAAGAAAAGATGAAAATAAATGGATTCATTACATGGTAGCCAAGGTTCTTCTAGTGACGAAGAAGAAGAAATCCCCCAAGAAGAAATTTTTAGTGCTCTACAAGACCCAAAGTTTCAAAAATCTTATGGATAAAGTCACAGCAACATATCCACACAAATATTTCCTTATGCTTGCACAATAAGGACCAAAATTACGTCATGATTTTGACATTGCCAAATTGAGAGAAACAATTCAAACAAATAAAACTAAAGCTCCTAAGAACAAGAAAGCTAAGAATGTGACAAATCCATTAGATGTCTTTACTCAACAAATCCAAGCTTTGCAACAACAATTTGTAGATTTATAAACCAGATCCTTAACAAAACGATATTCACGAGAGGACATATCTCCCTATCCTTTTGTTGGTAACATAGTCAAGAGAAACTAATGATATGATGTTTTAATTGATGGAAACAACCTGACATATTTGGAGACAACTCCTAAGACAAAGGGTGTACATTATTTTGGTCCAAAAAGATTAACTTAGCCAAATTGACTAAGTATTGACAGAACATTGAGACTGGCAGTAATTCAGTTGGCACTCCTCTGCTATTGAAGATTGTGTCATATAGTTCTAGTACATTACTCTTAGCTATCTAGTGAAGTCATCATTCAATGTTCAAGTCCTGATTTCCTCCGGAAGTCATATGGTGAAATGTCTAAGTCTGGGTGAACAGAGTTAAGTTAGAAATAGTGTAGAGTACTTGTGTAATCTAGTCCGCATTCCTCTGTTGATGAATATCATGAGTTGTAGTTTTGAGGCATTGAAGATACATGTCATGAGTATCTAAATCTAGATTTTTGGATTTTGAAGTTCATTGGTTCAAATTCTAAAAGTTCTCCCTTATCGACTTTTAGGTTGACAGTATTTCTCTGTGACAGAACAATAGTTCTGAGATCTGTATTTCTCTATGAAAGAATATTATGCTCCATAAATTTGAACATATGCTAAGAGGTCCATAATGAATGTTGGTTATGAATCTCAGAGTCTCATATGGTTCACAATGGATGTTATGGTATGACAGTCAAGCTAGTTGTGTGTGCACTTAAGGGTTAAGTCGATAGTCATGTTAGATCGATATGTGGTGAAGGTATATGATTGGAATCATTAATCTAAGTGGTTCTATAATAGGTATAGACTCATATGAAGAGGCTTTCATGATTGATTGGGTCTACATTGTTGTTTGGGCACAATAATAGGCTGACAAGGTATAACTTGAATATACAAGCTCTATCTTTTGCATGCTGACCTAGCTTGAGGAAATTCTTGATGCGAATATGTATACTTGATAGATTTCAGCTTTGGAGGTATGATTGTATGCAAAGATAGTGCAAATTCAATGTATGTATGATCTAAGAAGTTTTGTGATTAGAAAAGGATAATAAGGCAAGAAAAGTAGAGTAGAAAAAGTAGAGCAGACATTATGAAGATATTTGAGTATGTATACTAAGCTATAATGGAACTTCACCTTGGCATTTTGTAGATGCACTTCTAGTAGTTTTGTTTTGGTAGTGAGCCATACCTTCTCTATCTTCTCTTATTTTTGGTAGTAATCTTATTGTAGTGAGCACTTCTTTGGTCAGTGAGTCCTTGGGCAATGAGCCCTAAGGCAGTTGTTATTCCCTTTTTGGGGTTCTCCATGTAAAAATCCTAGTTTCTATATGTTATGTCTTTTTGGTTGTTGTTCTTATGTTTGTTTTTCTTTCATGTTATTGAATATGGTAAATGGATTAATATATATGTGAAAGGGAAGTTTTACATAATACTAATTTACCACCCCTCTTAGTATTCTTTGTGATCAACACCTTTTGATAAAAGCTTGGATATGATACCTTTTCCTACCAATTTTGAAGTACCCAAATTTGACCAATATAGGGGAAATGGTGATCCTCATGACTATATTAGGGAATTTAGTGTTACATGTTTATAAGTTACTCACAATGCTACATATCTAATGTGGCTCTTTCCACGTAGCTTGGGAGGTCAAGCCATGGAATAGTTCTCACGTCTACCTCCTGCAATCCATACATTTAACAAACTAGTAGACAAATTTGTATCTCACTTCTGTTATAACATTGAGCATGATATATCAATGTTAGATCTTTGCAACAATAAACAAAAGGTGGAGAATCCTTTTCTACTTTCTTGCAATGATGGAGACAACTTGCAAGAAAATGTCCATATCACATCCCTGAAAAACAAATGATAGAAATGTTTGTCCATAAATTATAAACAAAATTAATCTATAAACTTTAAATCCAATGTCCCACTTCTTTTAGTAAGGTTATTGAGATGGGATTACTCATAGAAAAAGAATTGATAGCCAAAGGACAAATTAAAATCTATAAGCATGTTACTAGTTCAAACAACAACACTGATAAATCCAAGTTTTGGACCAAGAATAAGAACATTGTGAATGATGGGGTTCTAGATGCCAAAAATGTTAAACCAACACAACCCATCTTAAATTTATCAAGTCCAAAAATAATGCTTCTTCAAAAAAACCAACCAATAATGAACCTAGACCAACAAACTTCAATCCTCCTCGCAGAAGATTTACACCATTGGGAGAATCCATTGAATCTTCCTTAAGGAAACTCATTGCAAATAATCTCATAATGCTTCCTATAGTAAGAGACTATGAACCCAAATTTAAACCCTCATGGCGGAAAGATTCTGACTATTGTGAGTTTCATAGAAGTAAAGGTCACAAAACAAATCATTGTCAAAGATTGAAAAATGGAATTCAAGACTTAATAGATAGAGGAGATATATCGATTGATGGTCATACATCTAATGAATATCATGTGGCATTTAAGAATGTACTTCCTAACTATGAGAAGGGAAGTTCCTCGAAACCAAGCAATAATGGTGGTAATAATGCTAATTATATGAAAGTATCTTATGAGTGCATCGTTAATCACATATCTAAATGTGAGTCACATGCAAATGTGATTACCATTAACAACAAGCTTGATTGTAATGTTACTACCTGTTGGGGTATGATTACTCTTCAAGGGGCTCCACCCAATCCCTTTTCCATATCAAATCAATGCAATGTCTTGAACCAACTCAAAAAGACACCTACATATATATCCATATTAGAGATTTTGCATCTTTCATCATCTCACAAAGCAATCTTAGAAAAGGCTCTATTAGAAACTACCGTACCAACAAATCTAGATCGAGAGTAGTTTGAGGCCATAGTGGGACATCTCACCATGCCTCATTTCCTATCTTTCACTTAAAATGATGATATGACCATTCACCAACCTCATAATGCATCTCTCCACATTGAATTGGTAATTCACAAGCATAGAATCAAACGAGTCCTTATAGATGGAGGAGCTGGTTTAAATATATGTACCTTAAAATTAATCCTTGCATTGGGGTTTTCTAAAAATGTTGTAGATTTGAAGAGGAAAATCACTATCAAAGGATATGATGAGGAGGAGAGAACTTCTAAAGGAATTGTTCTCTTATGCATAAGAGTTGGACCAATTGAAAAAGATGTGGTTTGTCAAGTACTTGATATTGATTTGGCCTATAATATTTTCCTTGGATGTTCTTGGATTCATGCAATGAAAGCCGTACCATGTACCTATCATCAATGCATAAAATTTCCATACAATGGTCA
The DNA here is from genome assembly GCA_027924645.1 of Cunninghamia lanceolata. Classification (NCBI taxonomy): domain Eukaryota; kingdom Viridiplantae; phylum Streptophyta; class Pinopsida; order Cupressales; family Cupressaceae; genus Cunninghamia; species Cunninghamia lanceolata. The sequence continues at coordinate 1,894,946 of BSBN01000193.1, read as the reverse complement.
AGAGATTAAACAATCCAAGGAGATCATGATCCCTTTCAATATTGCAATACCATCAAACCTAAACCTGAAGTCATTATACCCACTAACCATGCAGCCTCATCATCTACATCCCATGTTAATATAAGCTCATTAGCCTCCACATCCAAATCTACTGAAATAAAATTCAATATCAAGGAGAAAGGTGTTGGAGAGTATTCTATTGAACAATCCTTTTGTATCACACAATTACCCCTTTCACCCAAATCCTATGGAAAACAATCCCTATCAAAACAAAAGCCATTGAAGCATTTTCAAGGTCCTTTTATCAAATGGTGTAAGCTATCAGAAGAAAGTGAAGAGAAAGACATCCTCGAATGGTTATACAAGGAAGAATAAAGTTAATCCAAGCCACAAGAACAAAAACCACAATTACCAGCTAAACAATATGGCACAGGTTTCACTACTTTGCAGAAAATGGGATATGATGGTCATAGTCACATAGGCTTAAGAAAAGAAGGAATTATTGAACCCATACAACCTTCTTCATTATCTTCCCAAGACACTAAATGATTAGGTTATAAAGGAGATGTCATAGAAAAGGCTACTACAAATCTAGTGGAGAAAATCAATAAATTCCAAGAGGGAAGTGAAACAGATTCTAATGAATGGGAATGAGAAAGTCTTTTTGAGTTATCTTATGAAGATAAGCACATTGATGTATTTCAATCACATAGCTCCACCAATCCATACCATGAGGGACAAAGTTTGAGCTCTAGATCACTAGATTTAGATTCACAAAATATTGAGAGTGAGTCCCACGAGGAAGGTAGGATATCCCACATGATAGATAATCCTGAGGAGAGTACTAATTTAGACCTTGGAGATACCACCATAAACCTAGAGAACCTTTCTCTCCTAACCATTATTTCCCTTGATCTAGACCAACCAAATGATCCTCTTCCACTAATATATCTCAAACTTATAGATTGGGAGCAACAAGAGGCCCATGAACTGGATATCTTTCACAACAATGATGCTATTGTCCACTATTTGGGTCTTAGGGATCATCTACCTCTAGAAGATCATAACACAGGCTTCACTATATAACTTAATAACATGGTTTATTTTTGAGAGAGTACCAAGCCTTTTAGTTGCAAAAGTATAAAATAAAAAATGGATCTAATGGTGAAAACCACTCTATGACAGTATTAGATCATGAAAAAAATAAAATAAATGATGTATCTGATGGTGAAAACCTCTCTAAGGTGCTAAAGGATGAAAGGATTGACACTCTCCCCAATCCTATATATTAGGAGAGGTCTTCAGTCTTGGTAAAACCAGTGAACATTGGTATAAAAGATAGCCTGAAGACAGTTCATCTAACATAACCATCCTGATGCTCAAACTCGAACTTGCCATATTGATAAAATGCCTCTATTTGATCATATCCAATCTGATAGCATTCATTGAGCATTTGGAGATTGTACTGCAACATTGATGTTATATTTTTGAATAAATTCATTGGTCCATGAGCTATTACACTTGAAAACCCCATTAAGAGTTTGTGTGACTTTGCCATGATGTGCCAAGAGCTGAAAACAAATTTTCACTATAACTCTTTGCCAAGAACTTGAATACCTGAAAACATGCAATTATAGGTGGATTGGTATTACGATGACTTTCCCTAAATCATTTTGTGCCAAACTTCATAGAATTCAACCTTTTAATGTTTCACCATCACCAGTGTTGATTGCAAAGCAATTCTACCTCCAAACACAAGAAGAATCTCATCTCAAAAATTTCACAATAATTCTAAAATCTCTTCCACAATCTACTTGTAAGAGGGTTTGCAGCCAAACCTCTCTAGTTCACCCGAACAGTTATTTTTGTGAAGCTAGCCTATTATGCACTGAAACTAACAATCAGTGAAAACTAGTTTACTACCAATCTAACCACACCATGTATCCCCAAAGTTGTGAGATGCCAAAATAAAACCAAAGAAAACTAAAATTAAAACAAAAAATAGAAACTATTTTTGGGTGATGTCGATTACATGTGCACCTAGGTGCTCCTACATTAGACATGCCAAGAAGAATGTTTGTGAGAACAGGCTCATAAAAGTGGAATTAAGCGATAAGTCACCCTTTTAGATTACAAGCAATTTGTAGAGAACTCCATCGCTATGATAGGTGCATAAGATCAATTCTTTTTCCTCCTCTTCCATCATCTAGCTAGAACATTCGCCATCTTCCTCCAACAAATTTGCACCCTCTTCCTCCTTCTTCTCATGGACTCATGTCCACCATGTACTATCCTCCTTTACCAAATACTCCCTACTCTCCTCTCCTCCTTTGTGGGATCTAACCCACCACAAACCAACCACCTCCACCAAATTCTGGTGCAGGAGCACCTACCTGACAGCTGGTCTGGATGAGGCAGTTAGTAGTTTAGGTCTTGCTTGTGTTTCCAAGAAGGTCTGTTAGACCAATTGCATGTAATAATGTCACGCTGATCATGATAAGATCATGCTGACCGGGCTTTTGCTATTTTTAGATAGTTAGTTATAACAGCTGTCATGATGTATGTTCGGTGGGATCTCCCAGCCGCTTGGAGTCGGGTCAGTAGTACTCATAGGGAAATCTTTATAAGCATGGGATCGGTTGATTGTAAATCATCGATCAGACTTTGCGAGAGTGAGACAGAGCGAGAGGAACATCATATTGTAGTTGCATCTTTTGAAATCGAATAAAGTATTCCTGTTTGTGTTCATCCTCTGTTGCATTCCATTGCTTGATCGATTGCTGGTTTGAGAGGTTTTCATGGATATACTGATCCATTCCACCGGTTGACTCATCTGATCGGTGGAATGGCAATGTACAGTAGGTTAGATTGTAGGTTGTTTTCTGTTTGCATGCAGGTGTGCAGGATCGCGGTCAAGAGATGTTGAAGACCCTAGCATCCTCATGTGCTAGGTCAAGTTGAGAAGTTTGAGTTGGAAGATCACCCTGAGACGGGATCGGGTCATCCCTGGAGGATCGGCGAAGGGAGATTTCGCTAAGTGAAGAAGTTCGCGAAAACAGCATCATCAGGATATTTCTGCAAATATCCTGCAGTCGGGTTAGGCATCATCATCCGGATAAGTGAAGGAGAGCATGATGTTTTCGAGTGCATGAAGTGCGAGTTCGTCGGGGTGATCATCAGCAGGAGGAGCCGAGGAGCGTATCGGCATCAGGATCATCATATTGGGAGTGCCAAACATCCGCATATCGCGAGTAGATGCGGGAGAGAAAGTTCAGATTTTTGACTAAGTATTGAGAAGGTCATCAGGATATTGGGTGACGTCATCGTCATCAGGATATGACGTTATCGTCATCAGGATATTGAGATATCCCCTTGTGCGAGTTCATCCTGCTGTCGTAAGGTGCTAAGGTATCGGCGGAAGTCCGTAGCAGGAAGTTGTGTTAACATCATCATCAGGAGGTTTCGAAGAGAACTGGATAATTTATATCATGATGCTGTTGCTTGTATCATCGGGCAGTGGAGCGTCGAAGGCAAGTTGTTGAAGGTGATCGTCATCAGGATATTTGAACAACCGGATATTTGGATATCCTGCTGACGAAGGTGATATTGAATATCATGATGAAGACGTTAGAGTTTGGAGCCTGATGAACAGTGCAACCGGAGGATGTTTGCGCCCGCTGAACATCATGATGATGATGTTAGGAGGAAAGCGGAGGAGGTGAATAGTAGTCGGCAGGAGGATGATTGCGAGTGTCCGCAATATGATGATGCTGTTGGTTTTCGGAAACATGATGATGATGAGGTTGGTCTGCAGACAGTCATGCTATATGCGAATGATATAGTGTGGATGCCTCTGCATCAAATTCCACCTACAACCTCTACAAGTAAATATGCACTATCCATACACCAATCTACAACTTCATCCTCTACTTTTATTTTTGCAAATAAAGGTAAACCAAAATAAAAAATTTCCAAATTTACCTCATTCTCTTTCACTGCTCCAACTTCTTCTTCTTCTTCTTCACTTTTTGCTGAACCATTCATCTCCACACATCCATGGGCATGTTTATAGAACCACTCTTCTTCTACTACCAAAATCTGTATCATTAAATCATCATTGTCTTCACCATTTGCTGTAACCTATTTGTCAACTGCACTCGCATCTGCTAAAGCTTTCACATCCTCCAAAAGACACTAGCCACTACTGTAAATTCACTCTTTCCCTCTTTTTCCATGCTTTCATCCAAACATACATCTGCATCCTCATAGTTATCTTCATCATGTTTGACCAATTCACCATGCTACCGTGCTTCCAATCTATCTACTCTCATGGTTATATCAACCATCATCAAGGAGATATTCTTCTTTTCATACTGACTCCATCCATCCCATATAACAGGCTTCTTTCTCACAAAGATCTCCATCTCACTTGCTGCAATCTTCAGCAATCCTCATCACACTATTCATAATCTACAATTCTTCACGGCTCTTCAACTCTCAAATGCTCAAGACTTCACAAACTTGCAACATTTTTCACATGAGCTCTCCTCTATTGCCTTCTATCCTCTACCAACAAGTCTTGGTGGATCCTCTCCACTCTAAGGATTACTAACTTTGATACCATATGGTGTAGAGGAAAAATCCCTCTTTGCCAAAAACCACTCACAAAGCTCAAAATAAAATTAAGTCTCAATGTTGTCATAATTTCACAAACTCATACGCAATAAAGGCATGGTTAAGTTGCTCAGTTGTAGTTGTGGCCACCAGAGTTCAAACTCCCATTGGGCCAATGAGATCGCAATGAGCTTGCGAGTTTGAAGTGTTCTTGCTAGGGGATGAGGTCCCCCGTGTTGTGGCCTCACCAGTTCATTGCTTCGAGCAAAAGCATTCATGTGGAGCTAGAGGGCATATCGCACTAGTGTCACTGGTCACGTTAAAAACTTTACCAGGTGCATTAAAAAAATTCACAAACTCATACACTATTAAAAGATTGCAACCACTATCATGTTGTATTTTGTTTAAATCCATTTTATTCAAATGACATAAACAAAATTCATGCAATTGGCCTACAATAGCTGTTACTTTCAATTTGACCTCTCTCTGTGATATTGCACTGACACTCACCACTTCTTCATGCTCCTCTAGCAGCTTCCATGAACTCTCCTGCCCTTGATTGTGGCATGTACATGTTCTCCTCTCAACACTACAGGATTTATTCATTATCTCAAACATCCAACCTCACTTCACGGTAGTCTACATGTTTTTGAAAGATAATGAATTCATTCTTTTATCTCCTTTCTTCCCCAAGTGGCTCCCAAAGTGGAACTTTTCCCTTCAATCATTTTTCCCCCTTGCTAAAAAAACCCCTCTCTACAATTCTATTTCATTTGCCTTTTGTAATGGACAGATGTTAAATGAAGAGACACAAGTTGGAACACCTCCAAAACCTAAGGTGACACCTCCAAAAGCAATTGAAGCTTTGACATTTCATTTGATCTCCTCTGAAACTCAATTCTAGCATTCTCTACCAGATTGGCATCTTCCATTTGCAAATTTTCCTTTGGATCTGAGCTTTGACGAACTTTATCATTGTCTCGCTTTGGAAGTGTATGTGTAAATCTGATATGAAAACCCATTAACAATACTCCAAGAACTTTGATAAGTGCTAGTGAACCTCCACATAAACATAGTCCATTTGTTGTTGCTTACTATTCAGATCATCTTCACCCACCAGTATGTGTGACTTATGCTTCTTCTTTAGGTCATTATATGGATTTTCTTCAATGAGTCCTTCCTAAATTGTGAAGAGTCACATCTTAAGTCCCACTGTCAACTTTAGATTCTATCAAACAAATAATACATTAGCATTCTACTTTCCCCACAAAGCACTTAAACACTTGTCACTATTTGTACAAAAGGATCTGATATTGATATAGGTAATCAACTTCCCAAGAATAGTTACCACAATAAAACTGGAACTTGGCATATTGATATAATGCCTCTATTTGATCAGATCCAACTTGATAGTGATCATTAAGCATCTAGACATTATACTGCAATATTGATGTTATACTATCAAATAAATTCATTGGTCAATGAGCTATTGCACTCAGAAACCCCATAAAGAGTTTCCATGACTTCACCATAATGCGCCGAGAGTTGAAAACTAATTTTCATTGTAACACTTCACCAAGAACTCGAAATTACCTTAAAAATTGCAATTACAAGTGGATTGGTATTATGATGACTTTCCCCAAATCGTTTTGTACAAAACTTCATAGAATTCAAAATTTAAATATTTCACCAAATTGCCAGTGTTGCTCGTGAAATGATTATATCTCCAAAGCAAAGAAGAATATGATCTGAAAACTTTTGCCAATAATTCGCAAATGCCTTCCACAATTTGTCTGTAAGAGGTTTTGCAAACCAAACCTCTCTGATTCACCTAAACAATTATTTTTGTGAAGCTAGCCTATTATGCACCGAAACTGACAACTGACAAAAACTAGTTTCCAGCCAATCTGACCACACCATGTGTCCTCAACATCGTGAGATGCCAAAACAAAACCCAAGAAAACTAAAACTGAAACAAAACTAGAAATTCTTTTTGGGTGATGTCAATTACATGTGCACCTGGGTGCTCTTGCATCATAGATATAGGCATAATCGACCAAGAATAGTCGAGCCAATAATAGGAAAAGCTCACTAGGAATAGTGGTGTTCCAAGAATAGGAAAAACAACCACTTAACTTAGACAAATCTATTCTAAGCATGCACATAGACTTCTAAATATGCACTCTTAAGCAAGCTTAATATACACCAACACCCTAACCGTAGCTTTCATTAAACTAAAGTAAATAATTTACTACTATTAATTTTCTTTGTGGTTTACAAAGATTTTTTTATGGAGAAAAATATTAAATATATTATAATTTATAGGTTCCATAATTTAAGAAAATCTCCAGTTATTTAAATATGTCGGCTCTATTTTATTTTTATAGACAAGCTCGCAGTCATCTCCTTAATACCACTCAATAACTCTTCTCCGTGCAATTACTTTTATATGATAGCTCCTTAATACCACTCGATAACTCTTCACACCATTACACTACACCCCTTACTACTGCATGTCAGCCCTTTAATAATTTTTGTTAACACCCTAATCCTAACCCTAACCCTAATTGTGACAGTAATTCTAACCCTAACCCTAGCGTTACTCGTGATAATAATTCTAACCCTAACCCTAATTAAAAGTCACAGAATGACAACTACAGCAACCCAGAATGAGCTGGTTAAACGAATTGGGTAAATAAAAACTCCATAGCAAAAGGGCTAGTGTATAAAAAGAAAAAAGCTTTTGCAGGCGTAGTGATTGAGGAATAACCAGGAGCAGGGGATGGACAAAAATAGAGGAGAGGAGGGCAGCGGCAGCGGCAGCGGCGGCAGCAGCAGCAGCCAACATTACACGAAAGGAGGCTACCACCGTGTTAAATATCTTCAAACAATTTCGGTATAGCGCAGAAAGCGAGTTGGGTTCGGCCACTTCCTACACTCTTTGGCTCGCCAGGGACACTCTACACAAAAAATATGTAGAGTGGAAATATCACAAGGAAACCGAGATGGCAACATCTGTGTGGTTAAATTGCTTGATCATTTCATGCACACTGGCCCAAATGGAGTCCATGTTTGCATGGTTTTTGAGCATACGGGAGACAATTTATTAGCGCTTATCGAGCATTATGGTTACAAGGGCATTCCCTTGAACATGGTAAAGGAAATTTGCTCTAGCGTTTTGGTAGGACTTGACTACTTGCATGGCCAACATTCACTAATTCACACAGCTCTCAAGCCAGAAAACATTCTTCTGCCATTCATCTTTGACCACAAAGGATATCACTGCAAGTCTGGTATTCCACCGCTCTTTCCCCATTTTGATCTTAAATGCAAGATTGACGGTTTAGTTAATGCTTGCTGGACCCACAAACACATATTAAGCCATATTCAAAGTTGTGGGGCTTACACATGTCCAGAGATTCTTGTTCTATCTGAATTATCTACCTCAGCAGATATATGGTCTGTTGGGTGCATTGCATTTCAACTTGTCACAGGTAAATCGTTGTTTGATCCTCAGAATGGAGACAGTCTTGACATGGTTGAAGATCACCTGGCCCAAATGGTAGAGCTCCTTGGTGTCATGCCCAAGGAAATTGCATTTGGTGGAAAGCTTTCTACTCACTACTTCAACAGCGATGGTGGTTTGATAGCCATTCGGCAGTCAGAGTCTCGATCATTGATGAAAGTGCTTCGAGAGACGTCTCAGTTTCAGTTTCAGTATTCAGAACAAGATGCAGATGAATTTTGTAATTTTCTTCTTCCCCTCTTGAACTTTCTACCACATGAGCGACCCACTGCAGCACAGGCGCTTCTTCACCCATGGCTTAATGCTGGACCTCGTCTTCTTCAACCTTCACTGTCATCTGCACAAATCCAGAAATCTGATGATGCTATTCCAGAAAACAAGACATGATAAAGGTAGCAGTTGCAGAACTTCTTCTGTTGAAAAGATTTCAGCATTCGTCACCATATAACATTTTTTTTCTTGTCTTAGTTGCCCTCTAAATTTCAGTATACAGCAGAAACTAGGGTAGGAATGTGGAGAGCTTATGCAATAGGTGCATTGTGGTCAAGCACTGACTATTTGAGTGGGACCCACTAAACAGCTGTGCTTTGACTATAACACTTCTAACTTACATCCCGTAGAAGCATTTTACTACATTATTTTAGTTACATTATGCACTTTTAAGACTAGCTATTTCGAAGAAACGAGTTTTGGTTATCAAATAAAAAATTTATTATTAAGTTTGTGTGAAATTAGAGCAATACAGAAGTATAATTATAATGTGATTGTATTTTTCTGTTTCAATTTATTAGCTTTCTCTATTGGCACTCTTAAATCTAGATACCATTGTCATGGCTCCGTATATCCCACCATGTCAGCACGGTTATTACATGGACACCAACATTTCTCACCCCAAAAAAAATTATTGATTCCATGCCATGGTTTTTGTATCTAAGATTTTGCTATGGACTTTTCCCTATCAGACTATTTGTGTTTGCCCGTGCACAAGGATTGATGGATGCCCGTACCTTTCGATATAAAATTAAAGGTGAAAAAATGAAGACCTTATATTAATTCAAGGGTTGTTTGTTCTGTATCACAGTTAAATGTAATGTCTTCATTTATTATTTAAAATATGTGGCACAATTTTATGGAGAGAAAACAATAAGTAACAGATTATAGCAAGAACGGAACATTTTGGTCCAAAGAGAGTCGTGGTTGTACATTCTTCGAATCCCCACTCTAGATTGACAGCGGCTATTCTCCCAACAAAACATGAAAACATGAAAATATGCACGGCCGCGGCGGCGTCTTATTTACACCGCAAATTTTAATACTTGTCAAACTAAAAAAAACCATTTTACCTCATTGCTGGCATGTATCATTTTTTTCCCATAGCCACCAAAAACAACAAAATTTTTGGGAGATGCAGTGACGAGAAGCTAAGTGCTGCGAGGAGGGGATTCTCTAGCTGGGAGGGAAGCGGTGATAATAGGTATGGTAGTGGGTTATACTTAATTTATGCTTAATTTCTGGTTTTCCGGATTGTTGAGGATGTTTTGTATGGTAGACTATGGGGTGTCTGGTGTAATCTTGAAATGAGTTTTTTGAAAACAGATTTTTTTTCTAAAAATTCAGTAACAGGAAATACAGTTTGATGTCGTTTTTGATGTGTTTTTTTATAAAAATTCAATAACTGATGCCATTTTTGATGTGTTTTTTTTCCAAAAATTTAATAACAGTAAACCTAGTTTGATGTTGTTTTTAATGTGTTTTTGCAGAGTGGTGGAGAGGGTTTGTGGAGGACGACTTCCAAATAGTTAGAAATGGTGGAAAAGTATGTATATACGTCAATTATATCTTCAATAGCCATTGTAGTCTAGAACTGTGAAAAGGGCAAGACGGGTTTTGTTGGATCCAAAATACTATTTTACGTATGTTTCTTGGAAAAAAAGCTTTGTTTTTTTTTGTTTTTTTTTTGGTTGGTTGTGAGTCTTAGGTGGAATTTTTTGTTAACTGTGCCGTTTTGAAAAAACATTTTGCACAACTCTTCCAAAGCACCCAATGGGTGTCGTTTTGTATGGTGATTTGTATGTTTAGATGTCGTTTTGTATGATAAGTAGCCTCTTATGCTATTTTGGTCGGATCATATGAAATTACATAAATGGGTTTTGGATGGATGTTCTTCTCCCTTAACCTCTCGGATGCAAACCTCTGGTTTTTGCTTTGGAGTAGGTAATATAGAAAAGCATGCAGTTTTGTAGGGAGAATAGTTGCTACCCTTTCTGTTGACTTTTGTTTTTGTATGATGATTTGTAGGATATGATACCATTTTGTATGGTATGATGTCCATGTCGTTTTGTAGGATAATAGCCGTTTCCTATATATTTTAGTTCAATTTGTTGTTTAATACTTGCCCCAAAAAGGTTAGGAATCAAGTAAATTGATCAAATACTTATCCTTCAATTTGATCTTTTAACAGTAAATGCTATTATAAGTATAAAGCAATTTAACTATAATTTGGCTGAATTGGTCTCCCTCAATCAATATCATTAAATCAAAGAAAAATGAGTCGTGATTTATAAATCTAATAAAAAAGTCAATGCATTGATGATAAACCAGGAGAAAAAAAAGGTGAATGCTTACTGAATAATTAAAAGATCCCGTTATTTTCATATAATATTTAAAATTTAGAAGAATGACATATATTTATAACTAGCTTTATGTACTCTGCAGACACTTTTATAATCTTATTGTATGGCAAACAACTAGAATGTATGTGTGGAGAGAAGCTTTCACTGCATGTGGAAGAACTATATTCTTAATTTAATTCCACTTTTCTCTTACATTACAAAGGATATTTGATGTTACAGGATAGACATCTATTTTTTGTCACCAGAAAATATCTCACACATTTCAGAATGAGAATTAGTATACTTTAAATATTAGGAATGCTAATTTTAAAATAGCTTTCATTATTGTTTTAAAATAGGATTTGGCTAGGCATGACATGGAATCTATTCCTATTACTAAATCTAACAGGATGTGAATTTTAGTGAATTTTATGAGCATATTTATTAAAGAATGAAATCAAGTGTATTCTATAAATAGCAACATGATATTACACATTGTTTTTTGTAGACATCTAGCAGCATGCTATTGTATGCAAAAAAAAATTGAAATATTACAAAGTTAGTTCCAAAACACCCACATAAAAAATATTGATAACTTTTTTGTTTTATATTTGTATACTATTCTCCTTACAAAATGACATGTCTCAAACATCATAACACCATGCCTCCCCATGCCCCATATGATAACATGGTGATGGAGGATGAGACTACAACAACTATTCTCCCTACAAAATGGCATATCTTAGACATCATAACACCATGCCTAACAGATATAAGAGCTACAGAATAGGGTCACAAATTTATATACAAAAATGCATTTGGAATTTTTTCACAATGTGTTTTGCAACTTGGACTTTTGTATTCAAATTTGTAAAACATTATGCCAAGTTTAGGCATACGTAGCACGGTAACATGATATTGTAAGCATATCAACCTTAATCATATGTGTATGAAATAGATTCACAAAATTTTATACAGAAATGGAGGTTACAAAACACAATTTGTATTGTAGCCTGAATTTTTGTTTCTCTACAACTCTTCCTTGCTTGATTCTATGGACTCCATCCTAGCGCTTCAATGGCAGAATAAAAAATATGATAGAGAAAAGTTAGTGTTTCAAAGTCATGGGGAAGTTCAGTAATTGGCCTGACATTTGTATATAAAAATGCAGTTGAAAAAATACAATCTGTTTTGCAACCTTAATTTCTATATACAAATTTGTGAAACATTATATTAGGTTTAGGCATACGCAGCATGATAACATGATATCGTAACCATGGCGACCTTAATCATATGTGTCTGAAATAGGTTCACAAATTTTTCCAAGTTACAAAACACAATGTGTTTTACAACCTAGATTTTTGTTTCTCTACAAATCCTGCTTGCTTGATTTTGTCAACTCCGCCCTTCAGCTTCAACGAAAGAATAGAAAATATGATGCAGAAAACAAAGTGTTTGAAAGTCTTGGTGAAGTTGAGTAATTGGCACAAAATTTATATAAAAAATGTAGTTGGAAAAACACAATCTATTTTGCAACTTGGATTTCTATATACAAATTTGTTGAAATATTATGCCAGGCTTAGGCATACGTAGCATAGTAACATGATATTGTAAGCATGTTGTAAGCATGTTGACCTTAATATTATGTGTCTGAAATAGGTTCACAAATTTTTATATAGAAATGGAGGTTACAAAACACAATGTGTATTGTAACCTAGATTTTCTCTACAACTCCTTCCTAATCAATTCAATTGACTCTACCCTTCCACTTCAACAGAAGAAGAGAAAATATGTAATGCAGAGGGCACTCTCCTCTAAAAAACAAACACTCAAAAACACAAAGATAATTTCATAGGCAACAAATATCAGATTGCAACAGAAATGAACTACAACTTTATTCAATTCAGGAAACAAATATCATGTGCAAATTACAAAGTGCATAAACTTTGACAATCTGCCCACTCACAGACTAAGTTCTTCCACAACTCTTCCTTTCTTCTACAACTTCCTCTCAATGCTATGTCATGTTCCTTCCTTTAGAGGCCAACACCTTCACTCTCCATCCACCAGGACTTTTATAACTATCAAGAGATGATATCTCATTTCCCACCATGGAATAGGAAGAGATACAATTAAAAGAATACATATGGAGTTAAATGATTCACCATCTAGAACTACCGTGACCATTCTAAGGCATGACGTTTCATATATTACTGTGCAAATTATTTAATGTTTCCAATGACCTTCTTTTAATATTTGAATTCCTCTAAATCATTTGGATGCTACCAATACAAATTCTCTTCAAAGAAGAGTTCACCCAAAAATGTAGCATAGGAACATCTTCTATCGTGGTGCTTTACATTCTTACATTTGTCTCCTTGTCATCTTCAATTGTTGCATAGTAGGAGTTCTAATGATCTTCATTCTTTGAGAAGGATCCTCATTATCTTCATTATATATTGCCCCTTTACTGCCCCTGGTGGATAATTTCTTGTTCACCACATAATTTAGCTGATAAGAGGCTCCTTATTCGCTTTATCATTGAATGACCTTCACCAAGTACCTAACACCAATTCCACTTGTTGCTTCTCCAACATTAGTTCTGGTCATCCTTTGACAAGATGGTCAAATAACTCATAATGAGAAACAAGTTAGTATCTTGTCTCGTGCACAACCAAATCTGCTAGCTCTTCAAATCCCTAGGCATTATGTGAATAAGAGATTCTTGTATTACTTTCCTTTTCTTTGTAATTAACAGAGCTATCCATTGCAATGTCACTTTGCAAGGACATTGGTGTCAATCTGACTCAAAAATTAGATTTTCTCTACTCATGCCACTGGTTGTATACATGATCATCTCTAAAATTCTCGCAGAGGACTTCATCATTATGCCCATGCTGGAAGTTGTCTCATAAGAACCAATACATTGCTTCATTCATCTTTCCTCTTGAATCAAAGTCATTTCTTGCACCTTCAATTGGAAGGCCAAAATAATAAGATCCATCCTCAAGTCTGTAACCATCACTTGGTTTCAGGTCTGCACCATTCCCTTCTATTCAAACTTCCTCAAATAGTTACATCAACCACTATGGGTTTGAATGTTAATTAACATATGTGAATGTAGATACATTGACTTACAACAAACCCCAATCATCTGTGCTAGCACAATGAATATCTAATGAAGAAATTGATACAAACTCAATACAATTTGGCCTCCGGTGGGTGACAGATGACTCATCTTTGTCAACTTCAACCTTCATATCACATGTAAGTCCTTCCTTTCTAGAAAAATTAGTCACACATATAGGAGTATCATTGAAAGAAGAAAATATGTGGGTTATATAAAACAGTACCATTTGAAAATCAACCAATGAAGCTAAAAATTAAGTTTTCGAGTAACTTTTTGCTAGCAGCTTGGATTCTTTCAGAAACTTGTAGAGATGTGCATGTTGATATCACTAAGCCATTTTGCCTAAAACCTCATAGAAGTCAAGATTTTAAAACTTCAACAAATTACTAGCAGAAGTCATGAAATGAGTAATTCTAAAAAATTGTAAGCATATGACTGTTAAATCTTTGTCGTCTAATCCATGATGGAATCAACAATCTACGTATGCAAGGATGTTAGCATAATATATATTACATTGTTATATTTGTTATATACGTAACAATATTCAGTTACGTTAGTTCTGCAGCTATACCAACTGCTACATTAGTTCTATAGTTATACCAGCTACTGTTAGAACTATATATTCTCATACTGTAATGCATTCTATCATCGAATACATCTGCTCTTTCTTATGCTTAACCATTAAATGGTATCAGAGCAGTGGCTGGCAATGAAGTGTTGTTGAATTGCAAGGAAGAACACCCACAGTGCAGGCCAACAACGATAAGGAAGAAAGCGCCCACGCTGAGAGAGGAATACCACACCCGAGTTGAAGGCCTGCATTGCATTGCATTGAGGAATAGATCCTAGAGGAGGCCGTGGGTTTCTGGAGCAGTGTTTGTGTACATACGCAGGGACGCGGGTGGTGTGCTGAGGAGAATACAAGTTATGTTCTTTGTCTCTTTCCCAATCCTGGCCTGACAGACTTGAAGATGCTATAGAGTTTGTTCCTCTACCTTTCATTTAAAAAAGTAGTCTAAGTTCCAAAGCACTGGACTGAAGTCTCTCTACAATCTACGTGGAGGAGGAGACTAGAAGGTGTTGGCACAGATTACAAGAAGTGTGTCTTCTCCACACCATTGAGAGGGAGAAATTGTCTGCAGGTCTAAAAGTGCATGTCCACCACACCTAATGCCAATAGTGTGGCTAGTAATCATGCTAATGATCCACCTCGAGGTAGACGTGCTATTTCAGAAAGCTCGGGCTTCTATTTTGTCCTTCTAGATGCCCTGTAAAACACTGGTATCTCTAATTCGATGAATTGTTTAGGTAAGGATTGCTAGATTACTTTCTATTTGATGTACAATGTCAAGCAAGGAAGATTAGAGCAAAACTAGATGAGGTAGAATGCACACTAAAGCATCCCCGTCTCACAGCACAGGCCTATCATGCTCATCTCCGTGCCACAATTTCCTCTTGAAAGTGAATGTACTGTCAAATAAAATAATAATAAATTTGTTGTCTAGATTATTTTTTTTAAATGTCTGCCCCGAAATTGCTTCTTTCTGATGCTCAACTTTTGAAAGGGCCAAATTATGCCACATGCAAGACAAAGATGTAGACAATTCTCATTTTTGAGGAGCTATGGGGAATTGTCAGTGGTGACATAACTAGACCGAAAGACCCAGATGATAGGCAAAAGTTTGACAAGGCCGATGCCAAAGCATTGATGTTGATAACACTCAACATCACCGATGAAGTTCAACCTCACATTCAGGATGCAGAAACATCAAAGGCGGAATGGGATTCTCTCTCCACAATCTACCAAGTGAAGAACCAGACGAAGATCCTCCATCTACAGTCCAAGCTACATACACTCAGTATGCAGGCTGGTGAGAAAGTTGAGGAATTCTTACGGTGGGTATCTAAACTGCGAGCTGAGCTTGTTGCACTTGGAGAAAAGGTGGAAGACAAACTACTTGTCCCAATTATGCTGAGAGCACTGCCATCTTAGTTCAAAATCTTTGTCACCACGCTGAACATCACCAAGCAAAATGTGTCATTTGATGAATTGGTGAATTTGTTGTAGCAGCAAGAAGCCATTCAATCTGTCCAAGGTGAACTTGAAGACAAGGCCCTGATCTCCAGACAATCAAAAGGTCAGAAGTTTTGTGGAAAGTAGCCACAGAAACAACAAGAACATCAACAGTCGAAGCCTCCAAAGGCAAATTGATGGTGTCATATATGCAACAAGAACGATCATGACACTATCAACTGCTGGTACAATGCCTTAACATAAGTCCATTCAAGTAAAGAAGGATCTTCTAGTTGTAGTGACACTCAGCCATCCAAACGCTGTCATCGTCGTAGAAGGCACAAAGGTAATGTAGCGGCCAAACAATATGATGCATTAGAGGAAGATGAACCAGAAACAGCCAACTATGGCACTCATCACAATCTAGTCCTTGTCTCCCAAACCTCGTAGCCCACAAGGGATATTTGGTTGATAGACTCGGGTGCTAGCAAACATATGACAGGCAATCGCAAGTTGTTCAATGCACTGATAGAGAAACCTACTGGAGATAGAGTTTGAATTGCTGACAATAAGGAGTATGTTGTTGAGGGTATAGGAAAGGTCATCATTCCTCTTGGGACAACCCATTGTACCCTCACCAAGGTGTTGTATGTTCTTGGTTTGACAACAAACTTGCTCTTTGTCAGTTAGCTTCTGAACCACAAATTAAAAGTTGAGTTCCAGGTGAAGGATGGGGTCAAGACCTGTCTAATCTCAAGAGAAGGTATGATACTTGCTAGAGCATTTATGAAGGATAGACTGTTTGCATTAGATGTTGTCTCCTCCCCTACAGTAGCTCTATCAACCTCAGCAATAGAATCTACGGGACTCTAGTACTATCACTGTGGGCACCTTTCAGTCAGCTCCTTGCATCAGCTCAACTCCAAACAAATGGTAAGAGGTCTTCCTCCAATTTCAAATTCATTTCCTATATGTCCTGGATGCCTTGCAGGTAAACAACACCAGGATCTGTTCAAGACTAGTAGCTTCCATGCTACACATCACCTTGAGTTGGTACATACAGATCTGTGTGGACCCATGCCTGCTTCATTTTCAGGCCATAAGTACTTCCAGTTGTTCATGGATGACTTTTCCCGAAAGACCTGGGTGTATTTTCTCAAGAAGAAAGGTGAAGCCTTTGCCAACTTTCAGGACTTTCACAAGCAAGTTGTCAAAGAAGCTGACCAATCTCTTCTTGTCCTTCGGTCAGATCGAGGGGGGGAATTCACCTCCAAGGAGTTTGTGGCATACCTGAAGCATCATGGCATCAAGCAGCACCTAACTGCTCCCTATACACCCCAACAAAATGGAGTTGTAGAATGTCGCAATCAGACTGTCATGGAGATGGCTCGATGCATGCTCTCCATAGCCAAGTTGGAGGAAAGATTTTGGGCAGAAGCAGTACGGACAGCTGTATACCTCATCAACAGGGTACCAACAAAGATCCTGCAACACAAGACACTGGAAGAGGTATGGATGGGACAAAAGCCTTCAATTTCTCATCTAAGGGTGTTTGGTTGCACTGCATACATGCATGTCCCTGCCAACAGGAGAAACAAGACTGATCCTAAGACACTTCAGTGTATATTGCTAGGATATAGTATTACATCAAAAGCTTATCATCTCATAGATCCTGAGATAATGAAGATACATGAGAGTTGAGATGTGGTATGTGATGAATCATCATTCGATTCCTTATCATAGAAAGAAGAACAACAACCTCCTACTTCTCATAAATTGCTCTCACAATCAGAAGATGAGCAAATGGAAGACTCTCACAGAGACAGTGAACTACAAGGAGAGTTGTATGTTGATCTGGGCCCTCTAGAAAACATTGCATACTAGTAGCAGCACAATCAACCTCCAAAGTGGGTCCAAAGTACAATTAGGGACTCTAACCTACACACTCTTCCGGACACTTCGTCAGGAATCAGAACTAGGAGTCAGATAAGAAATGAAGTGAATCTTGCACTCATGAGTACTGTTGTTGACAGCACTGAACCTGACACAGTTCGAGAGGAATTAAGCCAACCTCGATGGAAGAAGGCTATGGATGCATAGTATGATTCTTTGATGCAAAATGATACTTGGGAACTCGTTGATTTGCCTGAAGAGAAAAAACCCATTGGCTGCAAATGGATCTTCAAAATAAAGTACAAGGCAAATGGATCTATTGACAAGTACAAAGCACGACTTGTAGCAAAGGGATATGCTCAACAGGAGGGCATTGATTATGAAGAGACCTTTGCACCCACTGTGAAGATTAAAACTATTAGAATGGTCTATGCATTGGTAGTGCAGAAGGGATGGAAGCTTCAACAGATGGATGTCAAGAGTACTTTCTTAAACAGTGATCTTAAAGAAGTGTACATGACCCAGCCAGAAGGGTTTGTTTATGAACATCATCCACACAAGGTATGTCGTCTTATCAAATCTCTTTATGGCCTTAATCAAGCTCCTAGGGCATGGTACATCAAGATTGATGGTCACCTATTGTAGCATGGATTCACCCATAGCCCCTCAGATCCTAATTTGTATATTAAGAAGGTAGGCACAGAGATTGTCATTTTGGTTTTGTATGTGGACAATCTTATTCTCACTAGCAGCTCAGATAGTCTCGTTGATGATGTCAAGAATGATCTCAAGAACTCCTTCGACATGACATATTTGGGGCTACTTCATTATTGTCTTAGCTTGGAGATATGGTAGAAGAAGAACCACATATTCATCTCCCAAATGAAATATGCCAAGACACTCCTGGAAAAGTATGGAATGGTCAACTATAAGCCTATTTCCACTCCAATGGAGAAAGGTTTGCAACTATCTCATTTCCAGGATTCACCTCAAGTAGATGTCACTCTCTACAGGCAGCTAGTTGGGAGCCTTATCTACTTGACCTACACCAGACCAGACTTGTGTTTTGCTGTAAGCTATCTTGCCAGATTCATGCAGGAGCCAAAGAAGTGTCATTGGGTTGCAGCAAAGCATGTGTTGAGATATATCCAAGGCACAGTTGATAATGGTCTAGAATATAAGAAGAACACTCAATTCTTCTTACAGGGATATACAGACTCGGATTATGCAGGATCTATAGATGACATGAAATCCACCTCAGGTTATGTTTTTCATCTTAGATCTGGGCCAATTTCGTGGGTTAGTAAGAAGCAAACTGTTGTTGCTCTTTCATCCACTGAGGCTAAATATCGTACCGCATGAGGAGTTGTGTGCGAAGTGATTTGGTTACGTCGCATTCTAGCAGATATGGACATTCCTAAAGAGAAGTCACCAGTTCTCTATTGTGATAATCAAGGTGTGTTAAAACTTGTGAAGAATCCAATTTTCCTTGAGCGCACTAAGCATATTGAGGTCGAGTGTCATTACATTTGGGACCAAGTTTTGAACCACCACATCCAGCTCCAGTACTGCCCTATAGACTCTCAGATCACAGATATTTTCACCAAATCTCTTGGTAGGATCAAAGTTGAACTGTTTAGGAGGTACATTTGTAAACACAATGTAATAAGGGGGGAATGTTAGCATAATATATATTACATTGTTATATTTGTTATATATGTAACAATATTTAGTTACGTTAGTTCTGTAGTTATACCAACTGCTACGTTAGTTCTGCAGTTATACCAACTGATGTTAGAACTATATATTCTCATACTGTAATGCATTCTATCATCGAATACATCTTCTCTTTCTTATGCTTAACCATTAAAGGATTCACCATGAAACTTCACCAATCTCTTTGAACAATTGTTTTAAAGAAACTACTAAATATGTGTTAGGACTGAAATCAATTGAAACTAAAATCTTTACAATTCTAACTATGCCAATCACATCCAAACTGAGAAATGCCATTAGAAAACTAAACTAACTAAACAAAAAGAAAATTAAACTTACAATTTTTTTTGGTTGATGTCGAATTGCCCATTTAGCTAGATGCTCCTGCATCAAACATGTCATGTAGAAAGTTTGTGAGCATAGGCTCACAAAATGTGGAGTTGAGTGATAGAATCACCTTGTCAGATTGCAAGCAATCTATAGCAAACTTCATCACTTTGATAGGTGCACAAGGTTATTTTTTTTTTCCCTCCTCTTCTAGCATCTTGCTGGAACATTCAAAATCTTCCTCTAACAAATCTACATCCTCTTCCTCCTTCCTCTCATGGACTCATGATCACCATGTACCATCCTCCTCTGCCAAATACTTCCTACTCCTTTCTAACTCTTTTTCTAGGATTTTGGGAATAAGAGATATAATTTCAATAAAAGCCTTGTTATATATGTTCAGATACTTAGCTGCTGCTTCCTACAAGATCTTTTGGTCTGCTTCATTGTAATCATCATAGAATTCAGCCATTGGCTAAAGGTTTCCATCCACAGTGACTGATTTGATGACATCATCTAAAGACAGAGTGGGCTTTTCTACAAAATCTTCTGCCTTTTCTTCTTCACCTTGATCGATAGAAGGTTCACCGGATGTTTTCTTCTTCTACTTCTTCATTTTATTTATCTCCTCGTCTGATTTAGTTTCTTCATCATCCTTTTGAGTGACATAAAACCTTGTGGCCTTTGTTTTAGTTCTTTTCTCTCCTCTGCCAGATGATTTTGCTTCCAGTTTTGATGTCCTTGAGCTTTTAGCAGAGACAAGTGCTGATCTCTTTGATGATCTTGTCTAGGTGGAGGACTCTACCAAAGCACTTTCCTTGCTTCCCTTTTCTACCTCTTTCTTCTCTTCCTCAGTCCTTTCCATCTTTTCCCTATTGGCATCAAGTACCTCTTTTGATATGCCAAATCTTTTAGCAACTTCTTCAACTTCTTTTCTCACCTTCCTCTTTACCTCTGGTTGTCTAAGTTCCACATGAATTTTTATACTCAATTCTTCAAAGGTTCGAAATCTTTCTGCTTTGGGATCCTTGGGTTGACTAAGCATGTATTAGACATGCAGCTCCACAAGTTTCTCATCCACCTCATACCCCATCGGCATGATCCAGACTATACTTGGTTCCACAGTTTCCATTTGGCACTGATCAGTTTCAACCATAAAACAAACTGTATCCTTATACTTTTCAACTAGAGATTTAGGAATTCTCTCTCTTGCTTGCATCAAAATTTGGAAGTTCTTGAAATAACCCCACAGATCTATATTTCTTGTCTTGGCATCTCCAAACCCATGCAGATAGTCTCTGATTTGGATTGTAACAGGGCTGTCATTCTGCCAAACCCAACCACTTGATCTGGGCAACTCACTCATGAAGTAGAAAAATAGACACAATATCAGCCCACCATACTTGAAGGAGTTTTTCTTATCCTTCTTGATCTTTTGTAGATTCTCTAATAGTTGGTTTAGAAGAAGTTCACACAGATCATAGTAAGCATTTTCTTTTAACATTTGATAAGCTATATAAACTGTAGTTCCCGGTACTAAATTTTCCCTATTGGAGTGATAAATTTTGTAACCAATTATCATGGATGCAAATTTGATATTCAGATCAGTGATATCTTCAATTGTCATAGCTCTCTTGTCTAATTTTGATCCGGTTGCATCACTCACTGTCTGATTCTTGATAGATTTGAGAATGGGTATCCCATTGGATGAATGCAAACTAGTTACCGCCCTAATTGCATCTTTGGTAATCTTAAATGGTCTATTCAACCATAGGAAGTTATCATGTACTCTACTCAACACGTACTGAACCCATTCGTCTTCTTCAAAATAGGGGAAATGAATGTACTGTGCAAAATGGGTATCCCAGATGGCCTTGAACTGAGGTTTGAGGTCAAAAGAATCATCTATTAACTGATTGTGATAAATATTAGCCATCTTAGATTCCCCAAATTATTCAATATTCGCATGAATATATGCCCTAACATCTTCTACATGCAACACACCATGCGGAACACTAGAAAAAGCTCCTAGGGGATCTACTTCCAAGGATTTGTATGGATGTTTCTTAAATTTGGGGTGAGGCCTATCAGAGATCTTCACAATATTTGGAGTACCCATCATTCAAGGATTTACAAAGAGATATTTGATAACGAAGAATACCTTTTGTGCCTTTCGGTTTCACGGAGTTAGTCGGATTAGTTTCTAGATGAATTGACTTCTACAAATGATCTTTGATGAGCTTGAGGAATTTTGTTGTAGAGCTTCTCTTTTCATTTCTTCTTGAATGCAGAATGAACAAATGCTTAATGAGAAAACCCTTATATTGCTCTACAAACCCTACTGTCAAGTTGTAATAAATGCTCGACCTAAGTCATTCCGGTTTGCCTTATTCAGATGGCTTGAAGAACTAGATCAATCTTGATCTTAAACATCTTGCAAATCTTCCAAATCTTAACCATAGTTTATTTGGATGTTTCTCTTATGAACCCTTTAATCCTCAACTCATCTTGTGCCAGTTCCGGCACCAATTGACTGGCTGGGGGAACAAGGTTTTCTTTGTGTCGTCCCCTGAGCCAGAGCTCATTTTTAATTTCTAGAAAGAATATCAGCACCAGAGTCTGGTGCGGATCCATCCCCTACATTCTCTATACTTTTCTTCACCCAAATCTTGTTCATCTCACTTTGAACTTCATCCGCATTCACTTTTTGTTTTCCCTTATCTTGATTCTGATTATGATATACCGGACCTCTTTTGTCCTAATTCTTTCTTCTACAGAATTTTGCAATATGACTAGATCTATTGCAAATTTGATTGATATCCTCTTGATCTGCATTGATTAGCCATATGACCCATTCTATTGTATGCAAAGCATCTACCATTAAATGAATTGTTTATTTGCATATTTTTGCATTCATGAGATTTGTGACCATACCTTTTGTAGTTGAAACACTATCCCGAGAAGGATGTATTGGTCTGATTTATTCTCTTTCTACACTGATTAGGTTTATGACCAAAGTTATTGCAGTTGTGGCAATATCCATTGAAGGATGGATATCTTTGAGCATTAGGCTGTCTTACCGGAGGTCTTCTAAGCCTCTTCTTTGGATTTTCTAATCTAAGATTCTTCTGACCAGATTCGGAGCTTTCTGCTTTCTCATATCCCAAACCACACTTGTCATCTACCATTTTTTTACTTTCAAGAAGAACTTCAAGTTGAGCAGAACTTATGTTGAATTTCTCTTTATATTCATTTGCTATTTGAAGATCCCTTTTAAGAAAGACAATTTGATCCTTAAGTTTTTCTTCATTATCTTTAGCATCTTCAAGATCAGATTCAAGATGTCTGATAATTCTATCCATCTTGTGGCAATCTTCTGACTTCTCCTTGAGAGATTGTCTTAGATCATCTTCAGTTTTTCTTTTCTCTTCAACCTCTTGGATAAACTTCATAACTCTTGATTCCATTTCATGTCTTACCATAATGATTTCTTTTGATAGCTTTTCACATAACTTGGTTTTCTCCTTCAAATCTTCATTTGTATCATTAGCTTCACCTTGACTTGCCAATTGTTGAAGTAGCTCCTTTCTCTTTTTCATAGAGAGACTTAATTTGTCTTTTAGTTCTTTCATGAAATCATCAGCCTATTTGAGTCTTTCCTTTAATTCATTGACTTCAGAGTTTGACTGCTCGAGATCATCAAGGGCAGTCTTGAGTTGCTCCCTTAAACCATATACATCCATTTGAATTCCCAGATCTTCCTCAAGCTGTTAGACTCTGTTAGGAGGAACTTTGCTCTAATACCAATTGTTGATAACTGAGAGGGGGGTGAATCAGTTATTTTGATTATTTCAGCTTTTTGAACTTTCTTAATAATTAGTGTAGCATCAATTCAACCAAGCAAACATAACCATGAAATGGAAATACACATGACACAATATTTTTGACGTGGAAACCCTGTTAAGGGAGAAAACCACAGGGTGATTAACCTAAGATTGTATTCTCTATTAGAAGGATAGGATTACAAAATGGCACTTGCCAATTAGAGCTCACTGCCCGAGCACACTGCTCACAAGAGGCTCACTGCCTACAATTTACAAAAAGTGTAATACAATACTTGAACTGATAAAGAGCATCTACATATGCTGGAGTTCAGTTCTAATTAAACTCAATACACTGATCTACTACACTTCATCCTTTCTCTTCCTTAGTGCTGTTGTCCCTTCACATACCGGACCTGCCTTTCTTCTTTTACTCTGCTTTCTTGCTTTTCTTCACACTACACAAAAACAACATGACACCTCTCACAACTAAATCCATCTTATATATATATGCACAAGTGATTTCATCACCTTTCTAGTTGGCATCTGAAATAGTCAATATTTTCCATGAACTCTGATCTGTCAGCTGAATCCTTGCTTCCCAAGTAATGTGGATCAAGGATATACTTGTAGAAGTCATCAATCATGTTGACCAATTATAACTTATGCCTTGAGAATCTTTACCATCATCAGTAACGCATTCGGAATGATGTTTGATATTCTACCAGTCAGTTCTTCCTTTGTGCACACTGCCAATCAAGAACCCGACACTCAAGTATTCATATCTTTTTCTTCTTCTCTCACCAGAAGCTAAATCCTTGGAATCTATTAGTCAAGGTATTCCTCTTGACTTTCCCAAATCTGTACTTCACCAAGATACTTCCTTTGAGAGATCTAGAGCAGACTGTCAGACTTCACCACATGCTCTGTTCTTGCTTACTGGATCACAATACTCCGCAATCTGCCTTTCGGTAGTGACTCATCATGTCCTACGGATGTGTGGGTTGACCTTTGGTGCCATCAATGACAACAATCATGAAGTTTCAATGTGTCTCTTGCCAACAACCCTAACCTCAAGTCTATCTTGTAGAAGAAACATGCACCTTGTAGCTCGTCAATAAGCTCATCAATCATGGGGATGGGGTACCTATTCTTAATAGTCTTTTTGTTCAATTCCCTATAATCAATACACATCCTGAGTGTGCCATCCTTCTTCTTGACAAGAACAACAGAAGAAGCAAAAGGACTCTTACTGGGCCTGATGTGACCCATCTTGAGAAGCTCTTGAATAGCCTTCTCAATCTCATCCTTGTATCTCTTAGGATGTCTGTAGGGAACGGTGATAATTGGTTTGGCCCCCTGCTCCATCTCTATAACATGCTCAAAACCCCTGTCTAGAGGTCTACTTGGAGGTATATCACTAAACACTTTGGAGTGCTTAGTTAGTACTGACTGAATCTCCATCGGATAATCCTATTTTTACTATTTCAGTGCCTCTAGCATCACAAGGATCTTAGCTACCCATTGCACTTGGTCATGCCGTAGTATCTTCTCCATCCTCCAAATAGACACTGCTCTTAAACCTGCATCGAACATTCCCCTCAAAATATGTTTCTAACCATCTACTTCAAACTTCATCTCCATGGTCCTTAGGTTGATGGAAAATTCACCTATCATGTGTAGCCACTTCATTCCTAGGACTACATCCATGTCACCCATACCGACCACATAGTATTCAGCTTGGAATTCATAGTTATTTAACCTGATGGTTAAATTAGGGATCCTTCATTTGCAAGTAATCACAAACCCGTCTGCAACTCTGACTTTGAATCCCTCAAACTCTTCTATTTTGAGTCCCCTTCATGCCACAAGCCCCTCATCAATGAAGTTGTGGGTGGTACCTGTATCTAGCAAAGTGGTCACTCTCTGTCCCTCCAATACTCCCCTTATTCTGAAGGAACCCTCTTTCTGAATAGCAGAGATATGTGCTATTAGAATGTCCTCATCATGCATGTCTTGTACAATCTGCACCATATTCTCTACATCATTGTCCTCCCTATCACTCTACTACCCCGATTGCTCTGAAGCTGTCTCCTAAGTAGAATAATACTCCAATTGTTTTGCTTGCCCCTTCATTGGGCACCTGTGGTTAGGATCCCATGGTTCTTTGCATTTGAAGCATAGTCTCTTCCTCCTGTATTCATTCAATGCATCATCATCTAATTGAGGCCCTGGTTTCCTCTGTGGGAAGGTATCTCGTTGCAGACCTGACATTTTCTCTCTTCATGGAGGAAATAGTTTGGAGACAAATTGTTTCCTAGGCACTGCAAACTCCATACTACATGCCTTCTTGATAGTTTCCTGAAGTGAAGGTGGATCAAATGCCTTAACCCAACCCTTAAGTGGTTCCATTAGTCCTTCCATGAACAAGACTACAAGTCTCCTCTCCGATATGCTAGGAACCATCACACTAATTCTCTAAAAATCTGAAATATATCCCTCAAGTGACCCATACTGCTTCAACTATGCCAGCTCTCTGAATTGCAACTCTGGGTCCTTGGTATCGAACCTCTTGATGAGTTTGTTAGTGAACTCATTGTATGTGGTGATAAGGCTGTGGCCCAAGGTGACCAACCCATGGTACCACCACTTGTGTGATAACCCATCTAAATGAATAGTGGCAAAGTTAAGTGCCTCATCCTCCAGCATTGGTTTAAGTGTCAGGTAGTTATCCAACTTCTGTACCCAAGCTCTAGCTGAAATATTGCCACTTCTATCAAACCGGTCCATAGGGACTTTGCTTAATGCATGTTGGTAGTCTTGGTTAGCTCTGTTAGCTCTGTGATCTCCACGACCCATCATAAATCCCCTTTGTCTCTTCTGATTCATATACTAGTTGAATGTAAACATCTCTCTGATGTTAGGAGCCAATGTCATGTACTCTGCATGTTGTATCTGAACATCATCCATCATGGGAAGCTAAAACTCTAGTTCCTGCTGAACCACTACCTCCTCTCTATGTGGAAAAGTCAGTTGTAAGGGTCTAGTAACCGATCCTGGGGTAACCCTGGTGTTATTAATACCACTCTAACCTGCGTGTCCACTACCCTATCCCGCATGTCCACCACCTTGTCCTGCATATCCACTGCCCTATCCTGCATGTCTGTGGTGACCCTCATTGGAGCCACTGATCTCACCTCCGGGTGTGGTATTGGTGTGAACTACTGGAATCCCTTAGCTAAACTTCCCAAGGAGCTGGGACATCATATCGAGCATAATATCAAACTTCCTCTCTGCTTTGGCACCAGGACTCTCAGGCTGGTCAGCTCCTCGGTCCCCCATACTACCTGTTATGCTATCACTCCCACTAGAAGAGTTCCTGTGCATACCCAATATACCTGAAACTGTTTCACCTTTTGGAACATCTGGTGGATGCCAATGTGGAGTGGGTGTAGTGTAGACTCTTCTTTCATCACTCATATAAACTGATCAACACAGGCTAGTAAGATGCACCGGCTCTGATACCACTGTAATAACCTGCACCTGTTGTTCTTTTGATTTATCTTTTTTTAATAATATATTTTTTAATTTTTTCTATGATCTTTCAGAACTAGATAGAAGATGCAGAAGGGGGTTTTTGTTTTCTTGAAATTTGTATGTCAAAATACAAGGAATATAGCATACAATTGAAAACCCAGAAAAATTATAATAGATATGAATTAAATAATGAAGACCCAGTTCATAGAATGGCATAAAATGAATAACCATCACATACCCATGTCAAAATAAGCATCTTCATATTTCTGTTGTTGATGGACCAGCAACATGACAATGGAGTTTTGCATTGAAAGTATCAGTAAATACAAGGAAACAATCTACAATTATCAGCATAGACCCTTAGGTCAAAAACAACCACTAAGCAAGGAAGAACAGCCCCAATAAACTACAAATGGCAGCTCCAAGAAGTATGGCCAGCATATGAAGTGGTACGACCTACACATGAAGAGGTACAACCAACAAAATCAAGTATGGCTAGCGATGAAGAAATGGCAGTCCCAACCCTTCTCAAATCTATAATATAATCCGTCACTAATACTCTTCCTCAACTGCAACAAAACTGCAATAAGATATATCTTGTTATCTCCATCTCCGTCAATGGCGGTATCAAAATGAAGCTTAAATACAGCCACTGAGTATGCTACTCCAAAATCCCCTTGGGTGATCTTTCACACCTGCGGAAGATTGCTACCAATGGTGGTTTCCATCACCAAAAGCCCTGGCTGGAAGAAATCCCCCAAACCCTCATTTGCAGAGTAAATAGAAGCATAAAATGTAATATCAAGAATGAATAACTTTTCCCACTCTTTGCCTTTTTATAACTCCACAAGTGGGTCGACCCATATGAGAGGGAAATGTTATTTTTAAATTTTCTTTTTATTCCTCAAAGGGGCACGCAAATCCCTTAGTGACTTATTTTTGCATTTTTTCTTATTCTCCAAAGTCACCGACATTAATTAATTAAAGTCCAAATATAATAATAAAGTATAACTTACGGACTTTAATATGAAAGCCCAAACGGTCACAAAATCCCATGAGTTATAGACCATTGAAAAGATCTTGGTGAAACACTCCATCTCCAATAAGGAGTTTCCCAAAATAGCTAACTTTGCGACTTACTAAAAATAGTAAGTCCCAGCCAGAATGTCAGAAACTGACCAAATGAAGTCCCAAAGTTCCCTAACCACTTTGGTTAGTCTACGGGAACCAAGTATAGACTAACTCACTAGAAAAGGGGACATTACACAATCAATGTGTCTTCCCCATTTTGTTTTGTTTCATTCTTCTATACAAATAATTATATTTTATTTTACATATTAGGATTTGACTGCATATATAAAATTCCTAGTTGAGTTGAACTTGCAGAAATTTAGTTCTGGTGAAGTGGGGGTCTCATCACGTCATTTGGGGGAATAGAGACATGGCTACTGGAACATCTTGATGCATAATAGAAAGTAGCATCCATTTAACATAGTGGCACCAGTGGATCTCATCATGGTGCTAGTGGGTCGCATTTGTTAGGGTTAGCCAGTAGAAGATATCAATTAAATGTAAATAAAGATTAAACAGAGGAATGAAAAATACACAGAAATAATAATAGCAAGAGACAAGTTTTAACATGGTTCACTCAAAATCAGGTTACATCCACCAACAGAGAGTCCAATATTATTATCCAATAAATCAAACCGATCACAACCAGCAGTCCCTGCAACTCAATACCATTGCAAATGCTATAATACAATATATCAAAAAACCGTAACCCTTAGCCGCTTTTATCAAGCCTTATGTCGGTTAAAAAATAGGGTATTTTTATGTCGGTCTAAAAAAAATTCGAGGGTTGCGCCCCTGAACCCCAACTCGGGGCTCGGCCTGGCCCTAAACCTCGGTGAGGATTCATGGCTAGTGTACAATACTTTCCTGATTAGTTGCCACCTACCAACAATCTCCCACCTGGAGACTGATCATGCTCCACACCAAACAATCTCCCCCTTGGAGACTAATCTTGGACAACACCGCTGCGCATACAACTCCCACTGAAAATAAGCACCTTGGACTCTATTGCTCTGATTTTTTGTTTCAGTCTTGAAGACCAATCAAAGCTAAACAGGAGCTCAGCTTCTCCCTTGTCACTACCTTTGTAAACATATCAGTTGAATTTTTATCTATATGTATCTATTCTAGCCTTAACTGTCTATTATCCAACACCAACTGAATAAAGTGATACCTCAACTGTATGTGTTTGGTCTTTGAATGCAAGGCAGAATTCTTTGCAAGATGTATGGCACTTTGATTGTCTTTATACAAAGAATTATTAGCCTGCTATTTGCCCAATTCTTCCATGAAATGTTGTAGCCATATCATCTCCTTACTCACCTCTGTTGCAGCTACATACTCTGCCTCTATGGTGGATAAAGCAACCACCTTTTGCAACCGTGAGATCCAACTCACTGCTGTCCCACCTACAGTAAAAACATAACCTGTAGTACTCTGTCTGGTATCAATATCACTTGCCAAATCTGAGTCTACATAATCTGCTTAATCAGTATTAGAGCCCCCAAAACATAAGTGTTTATTGGATGTACCTCTCAAATATCTGAGAATCTATTTTACCGCATTCTAATGCTCCAATCCGGGATGACTCATATACCTACTGACAACTCTTATAGCATGTGCAATATACAGTCTCGTGCATACCATGGCATACATTAAACTTCCTACAGCTGAAGCATATGGTACCTTGGACATTTTTCTTTTCTCATCTTGTGTCTTTGGACACATCTCCTTAGTCAATTTCAAATGACTAGGCAAAGGTGTACTGACAGCTTTTGCATTCTCCATATGGAATCTCTGCAACACATTTTCAACATAAGCAGCCTAAGATAGAATCAATTTTTTGTTCTTCCTATCTCTACAAATTTTCATACCAAGGATTTGTTTTGCTACCCCCAAATCCTTCATATCAAATGACTGTGCTAACTACTATTTTAACTCTCTTATGTGATCCATGTTAGACCCAACTATAAGCATGCTATTAACATATAAACATAAAATAATATAGCTATCATTATCCAACCTCTTAAAATAAACACAATGGTCAGAATTACATTGATTGTAGCCTTGCTCAGCTATAAAACTATCAAATTTTAGATACCATTGATGAGGTGCTTGTTTCACGCCATACAAACTCTTCTTCAATCTGCACACCAGTTTCTCCTTACCTTTTATCTCAAATCCTTGGGGTTGTTCCATGTATATCTCCTCCTCTAAATCACTATGGAGAAAGGTAGTTTTCACATTTAGCTACTCCAAATGCAAATCTTCAGTAGCCACAATACTTAAGATAGTACGAATAGAAGTCATCTTGACAACCAGAGAAAATATCTCATCAAAATCAATACCCTTTTTCTGTGCAAATCCTTTTACAACTAACCTGACTTTAAATCTTATCTTACCTCCATCTTCCTCTTTCAGCCTATAAACCCATTTGTTTAGTAAAGCCTTTTTACCTGCAGGCAACTTACATAATTCCCAAGTTTGATTTTTCAGAAAGGAGTCTATTTCTTCTTTCATTGCAAGCTCCCACTGAACCTGTGTATCCACCTACATAGATTCATCATACCCTTCTGGTTCACCAGCATCTGTTAACAAAATAGAATACAAAGAGGGAGAAAACCTTTTAGGAGCCTACTTAGCCTTGTTGACCATCTAACATTCACTAGAATTTGTGGTATTTCTGGTTGCTATTGCAAAGCATGAGGAACCACTGGAATATTACTATTTGGAGCATCATCCAGCACCACATAATTATTTTCTTTCTTCTTATATTGTTGCAACTGATCTTTGTACAACACCTTCTCATTGAATATAACATCCCTACTTCTCACAATTTTTTGATTTTCAAAATCCCAAAGCCTATAACCAAATTTATCAATGTCATATCTAACGAAGGTACACTTTTTTGATTTTGCATACAGCTTGGTTCTATTTTTAGAATCTACATGTGCAAATGCTTCACATCAAAAGGTTTTGAGAAAATAATAACTCACCTTCTTACATGTCCATGCTTCCTTTGGAATACCACAGCCCAAAGGAACTAAAGGACCTCTATTAATTAAATATACAACAGTGTTGACAGCCTCTACCCACATGTTTAAAGGCAGCCCAGCATGCAATCTCATGGTCCTTGCATGCTCCATTATTATCCTATTCATGTGTTCAGCTACTCCATTTTCTTGTGGAGTCCCTAGAACCATTTTCTGCCTACGAATTCCATTTAAGGAACAATAATTTTTAAATTCTTTGCTACAATACTCACCGCCATTATCAGATCTGAGACATTTTAATCTTTTACTCGTCTCATTCTCAACCAAGCTTCTCCATTTCTTAAATGTTTCAAATACATTAGATTTTTACTTAAAGAAATAAATCCATACCTTCCTAGTTGCATCATCTATGAATGTAACATAATATCGAGAACCACCAAGAGAAGATACCTGAGCCGGTCCCCATACATTGGTATGCACAAGCTCCAACTTTTCATTTTTCTTTTGCTTCCCATCCTTGAGAAAAATAACTCTCTTTTATTTTTCATATACACAACTTTCACAGAAATCCATATTAATACATTTCAGACCTGGTAAAACTTTCTTAGAATGAAGTACCTTCATACCTTTTTCACTCATATGCCCAAGTCTGTTATGCCACAGTGTTGTCTTAGAACCTACAACAACTATTTCAGTCTCTTCCTACAAAATTGCAACAACTATTCCTGAACCTGTTTGTTTTTTCTCTGCAACAACTAAAGTAGAAGGAACAACATGACCTATACAAAGATATAAGGTGCCTACTTTCACACCTTTTGCTACTATTAAGGTACCTTTTGAAACCTTCCAATTTTTATCAGTAAATGTAACGATGCAACCTTCTTCAACTAGCTGTCCTACTGAAATTAAATTCCTACTGAGCCTCGAAACATGCCTTACCTCTTGTAGTAGCTAATGATTCCCATTCTATAACTTAATCTTGATTCTTCCCTTTCCAACAATCTGACATGGTTCGTTATCTCCCAAATAAACCAGCCCAAAATCCCCTTGGACATAATCAAGAAAATAACTTCTATGGAGCATAGCATGAAATGAGACCCCTGAATCTAAAACTCATGAATCATCAGCATTATCTAGGGAAAGAATCAAAGCATCATCTTTAGATTTATTATTTAGCACATTTACCTCTTTATTACCTTCTTATTTGTCTCCTTTATTTTTCCAAGACTAGCAATCTTTCTTCAAATGACCTAGTTTTCCACAGTACCAGCAATCCTTCTATCCTCTAGTTTGGGATCTCTTATCCTTTGATTTTCCTCGTGACTTCCCATGACCTCCAGAACCTTTTCCTCTCTCCTTTGATATGCCCCTGCTTTCTGCATTCAAAACACTACCTGATGTGGATCCACCTGAGCTTTTCCTATGAATTTCCTCACTCAGAATAACACCAATAACATCATCAAATATCAGGGTATTTGAACCAGAAACAAAGTTACTAACCGCCATTACCAAACTATTCCAGCTTTTAGGCAATGAACATAATATCAAGAGAGCTCTAATTTCTTCATCAAATTTTACATTTACAGAAGTCAATTGACTGACAATCGTATTAAATTCATTTAGATAATTTGTCATAGATCTAGCTTCAACCATTTTTATATTAAACATATACTTTATGAGAAATACCTTATTTGAGGCTGAGGGTTTTTCATACAATGTAGCTAAAGCTTTCATCAGACCATCTGTTGTCTTTGCTTCCATTATATTGAATGCCACTGATGGATCCTATTGCTAGGTTCACCACCATCTCAGGCATATTACAGGCACACATGACGGTTCAGCTTCACCACAACAACTACCAAAGACACACTTAATGGAGGATACACCAACCTCCCCTGCTCGGAGGACTTTTGGAATAAAAATGATGTGCACTAGCTCAAGACATACACCATCCCTACCTCCATATAGGGCTTAAAATAAAATGATATGCATAGTATGCCATCTCCACATAGGTCTTAATGATTGCAATATAGAATAAAGATGTGCACCCGCATGGAGATATAAGATCCTGCATTCGCAAAGGGATTACAAACATGCTTTGTCAATATAAAAATCATCAAATAGCTTACCTTATATATGCCCACACCTTAATTTTTTTTATATGCCCACACCCATCAATAGATACTTGACTCATCAAGACAATATAATGTCCTAAGTCATCCTAATAGACTGCATCTCCCTATTGAAGATGAACTAAGGTCATCATTTATCAACACTATGAAGTTATTATATTTGCGCCCTACCTCAAAAAATTTTCTTAACCCTTGAGCATATAAAAGTTCACATGAAACACATTTGAGCATGAATGCTTATTCCATTAATTGAGTTTATTATATTAGAAAGTGTAAGTTGGCTAGTTAGATAAATGACTAACCAAAGTAGACATGAAAACCTAAACCTAAAAACCTCATTCGTTTACCCAAGGCTTTCTACGTACCCATATCTACAGGATCAATATGTAATATATGTAGTTCTTGTTAAGTTTTATGTTGGTTGTAAATTATATAAGTGGGTACGTAACCCTTTCTAGGGCCTAGACAGTTCCTCTTAGATTGTTACCCACTAAGGGAATCATTTAACTTAATAATAATTCATGTTCATCTATGTTGATGTTTTTGTTTGTGTTAAAACACATCCTTGTTTTATGTGAAAGAATTTTTAAAAAATGTTTTGTATGTCAAACTCTTATGTTTCTACCAAATATTTATTTTAAAACTAAGGAGGATCTCCCACTCACTTAAAGTATTATTAAACACACTAAGGTGTCCTTATTTCTCCCTGATGATATATAGGAATGATGCCACAAATACCATTATTGTCACTATGTTAGGCTATATATGTTAGGCTATAAATGATTGAAAACACAAACAAATGCCACCTCAAAGGTGTTTCTCACATATAGATGAAAATCCTTCCCATCATGAGAAGATGAAGCTAAATCTGCATAACAAAAACAATAACAAGACAAGTCTACTCTACAACAATGAATATCTTGAATGCTCTAAAATCACAAGTGCACCAAAAGTTCATAATCATCTTTTCTAGTTTACAAACGAAACCTTAAACATGCTTATATATACAACTAAACACATTCCTACTGAGAATTTCATAATTCAAACTTAAGGTGATGGCATAGGACCTAAGTAATGGTCACATAACCAACACTTGAATTTAGGTCCTAGCCTAAAATAGGGTAGGACTAGGGCATAGGTGCCCAAGTCCTCCCTCCCTATTTCAATCAAGACATGTAACAATACCACCCCCTATGTCCTAATTGTCATAAAACTTAGGGGCTTTCTCATCAGGAGTCAACTTGAATATGTAAGGTGAGCAAAATTCTTTTGAAAGGACCCAAGAGCTAAACATAGGACAGAAAAGGTCCTAGGGAGACATTTTCTAATGTAACATTTAGCCTCCACTTTAATATTTGCATGAACACAAGGCCCATACATGCATTAAAGTATGGTCAACAAACACATCAAACATGTCATGCACTTAGAGATATTGTATACACAAATATTGAGAACTATTTCTAGCCCCCAGTCTTAGGTAGATATTAGATAAGACACATCATAGTCATGCCAAACACAATAAAGATAGTAACAAGCACACAAAACATGGAGAAGATAGTAATAGTCATGTAAAACATGAAGAAGCCAGCATTGAAGACATGGAAAACATAGTGAATATAGTGAATGCAATGATTATTTCTTTTTCAATTTCTCATATATGAATGTAAATGCAAGTACATGGAAAGTAAACACACCACCCAAAATGTAGGAGGAACTCATTGCCACATGTCTTTAAACTACATATGGGGAAACAAACATGCAATACAAATCTTAGAGTGTATGAGGGACTCATCATCACATGTCTTTAGACTATACTTGAAAAAAAACACGCCATACAAATCCCAAAGCATAGGAGGGACTCATCTCCATGCATCTTTAGACTATGCTTGGGAACAAACATGCCATACAAAAAGGAAAACACACATGGAAGACACAATAAAAACACAACAAATAATTGATGGATCCTATTGCTAGGTTCACCACCATCTCAGGCATATTACAGGCACACATGACGGTTTAGCTTCACCACAACAACTACCAAAAACACACTTAATGGAGGATACACCAACCTCCCCTGCTCAGAGGACTTTTGGAATAAAAATGATGTGCACTAGCTCAAGACATACACCATCCCTACCTCCATATAGGGCTTAAAATAAAACAATATGCATGGTATCCCATCTCCACATAGGTCTTAATGATTGCAATATAGAATAAAGATGTGCACCCGCACGGAGATACAAGATCCTGCCTCCGCAAAGGGATTACAAACACGCTTTGTCAATATAAAAATCATCAAATAGCCTACCTTATATGTGCCCACACCTTAATTTTGTTTATATCATGTACTAATATCAAGTGCATTGAGGTAGAGAGAAAACACACAAGGGAACAGGAGCTTCTGCATAGCCCATGCCCCAGAGGTGACATGTACTTCCTGATCACCAAATGTTCCCACAAATACACAATTTCCTACATGAAAAGGTGTTAGAAACCACATAATCATGATACACAACAATGCATGTAATCATTCACATAGAGAGCCAAGGTTATACCATAGATTCAAAGACCATATATAACCACGGGGCTATATCACATAAATCTTGAAAACTAAGTGTAACCAAGGTGAGATTCAAAGATAAACAAAGTGCACAGAGCAAATGTATTGTTACGGTTTGTTAATACGATAAAGGAACATGAAAAGATCATGCGGAGTGATTCTACTAGCCAAGAGTTTGATAATATATATCAATCCCATCATCATGTATGGACTAGGTTCATTTTTGCTTACACGCTAAAGGGACATGTGGTCCTTATCAGTATTATTTGTTTTTTGTCATCCGCTGGCTAGATATAACCACTAGAAGAAGGTAAACAATAAATCAAGAGAGGATAACAAGTGCCTTAGGCTTGTCACATAATAAGGTGCCCCTAGGTCACCAACATTAGTGCTATGCCCCTAAGGCACAACACACAACAATGAAAATAGAGGAGAGGCAATATAGAAGAATGATGATACAAATAGAAAAAGGGTCACAATAGAGGTAGTCTCCTAGTATCCTTGACCTTAGAAGAATATCAAGGGTCATCCAAGGAAGCCTCAACAACACATAGCAAATCATAAGGGGAATACAATGTGGAGGAAAAGGGTTAGAAATACTTACCTATAGAAACAACCAGACTAGTGGTTGTCCTAGATCTTGATCTTTACTTTGATGGTTAAAGATTTATGTCCTATTGTTTCTTCTTTTTGAATGGTGTTATGTACATTGTTCTTAGGATTGACTCTTACGATATTTAGGAATTGTGGAGCATGCTCTTTACAAATTCCCATTTCAGTCGATTAAGGTTGTGAAGGAACACTAAAAGTGACCATTTCAGTTTGTATATAGGGTGTTGGAATACCTAGGGTGTGAGGAATAGTTTGTTCTTGAATGTTTTGTGAGTTTTCATTATTTTCCAAGGTATGTGAGGGTTTAGGTAAAGGTGTATGATCTATTTCTTTGTTTATGATGCAGTTAAGAAGTGTTTGAACATCAGTTGGTAATTTTTTAGTTTTAATAGGTTGAAGTAAATGTTTGTAAAGGAAATCCACATCATCGAATGCTTCATCCTAGCCAGGGAGAGTAGGAAGGGATGACAGAGTATTGTTAAGGAATGTGTCAATGATGTCTTCTTCTTGTGCTAGGATATTGTAACCATGTGGGGTTATGTTGGTACAAGTGTTTTTACTAGATAAATCACTCAGGGCTATGTCAGGCTCATAGGTCTCAGAAAGAATGTCCATTATGCCATCATGAAATAGAGGGAGGGAGAGAGGGACATTGTCACCATTACTTTATTCTTGATTTTTTTCTAGAATGAAAGTAGTGAAATTTTCCAAGATTGAAGGGAAAACACCCACAATAGTAACCAATCTTTCAAAATAGGCTACTGTTCAAAGAATATCATAGGTAGTGCTTACAGTCATGTCAACACCACAGATGTATGCTATTTGGTACAAGACTTGAGGATATTTATCAGTAAATTTTTAAAAATTATCAACATTTACAATGTACTCAAATAAATCTTCCAAAGATGAATGACAAGAATAATCCATGATATATGTAATAAAATGAATGCAAAACTATGTATGAATGTGACCTAAAATGCTTGATCTTTCAAAAATATTCAATGCAAATAAGTAAAAGAAGAGGTGTTGTGAAGAATTTTATGAGGGGAAGAAAATATTAAGCTATATATCAGCCCAATAATGCATTAATAGCATTCACAACATGCCTATAGTGCAATTCTAGAGAGACGATAAGGCCAAATCTAGTGAAAATGCAAGGTTTTCAAACCCTAGGTATGAAATTTTGCAAGAAAGAAACTATGGTGAAACACTATAGTTAGAAATAAGACCTAAATGAGTGTGTAAAATAGTAGTAAAATGTAAAAGAATATTTTAACTACAAACCCTAGCTAATGCAAAACTAGGTTTTTATGAAAAATGCACAATTTCAAACAATTTTTAGCAAATTAAACATGAAAATGCAATATAAATGAATAATAAATGATGAATTTCTATAATTGAAATCAGATCTAATTAAAATAACAGAAATTAAGTAAAATTAAATGTAAATTAATCCAAATTATTTGAAAATGCAAGCCAAAAATGCAAAAAAAAAAAATTCAAAATTTTCAATTTTTTTGTAAATTTTCAAATGCAATAAGAAAACAATGAATGAAATGAATGAAAATCTAAAGTAAAAAACTTAGAAGGTTGCAAAATTCAAATAAACAAGGGTTCACCAAAATGTTTAAGTGTAAAAATGAGGGGTTTTAATTTCAAGGGTAAATCCTCCTTTCACACCAACATTCAAGGACATAAATCAAGTGAAGCCACAATCTCTTGTAAGATGGCTCTGATATAGATTTAGTGTCCCTTAGAATGAAGACGAAACTTGGAATTTGCTAACTAATTGATTAATTAAAGTCCAATTATGTTTAAAACCCTAATTTCATAAAATCGTAAACAGACAAATGTAACTTGACAAATACTTGCACATAGAGATATCAAATGACAATTAGATACATACCTGATTTAAAGATTCTATATCTAGAAAAGTTTAGGACTAATGAGTGGGCACCCAAGTCCAATGTACCAGTTTCTATCAGGATCTCTGAAGATTATCTACAATGTGTTTTTGTTGTTCTAGGGATTTTAGTGTTTCAAGATCTAGAGGACTAATGAGTGGGTGCACAAGTCTAGGTCTTGTGTTTCTTCTTTGCTCCACAATTCTGACACTCTATTATGTGTCCCTATAACTCCACTTCTTTTACTTCTGTAACCTGTAACTTGCAATCACAAAAAAGGGGGTTGGGGTTGTGGTGTTTAAAGGATTGCCTTAGTCAAGCCCCAGAGAGACATTCAAGTCTTATGAACACCATTGTTAGATACAGAGTGTGTATCCCTATGGGATAGAGGCAAAAAGCAATTGATAAATGATTGAAAACATAAATAAATGTCACCTCAGAGGTGTAGCTCGCATATTGTTGAAAATCCTTCACATCATGAAAAGATGAAGCTAAATCTGCATAACAAACACACTAACAAGACAAGTCTGCTTCACAATAATGAATATCTTGAATGCTCTAAAATCACAACTATGCCAAAAGTTCATAATCATATTCTCTAGTTTATAAATGAAACCCTAATCATGCTTATATGTAACTAAACACATTTCTTCAAACTTAAGGTGTTGGCATAGGACCTAATTAACGGTCACATAACTGAAACATGAATTTAGTGTTGTAAGTATGGGCATAACCAGTGTTTTCATTGATGTCAACATACTCCTGTTGCATTGATGATGAGGATTAGATAAGTTGTATGCTAAGGATATTGAGAAAATTAGTCCTATCAGGAATAAAGAAGAATAGCGAAGATAGTGAGGTAAATATCCCAGCTAAGATGTAGATCAGAGGATGTGCATCAAAGGGTTTGTAGATATGTGTCTTAAGATGATCCAATAAAGACTTTAGAGGTCCACATGAAGATCTGAAGGCGTTATGGCCACTTGAGTAAAACTAGTTCTAGTAGATGTTTAGAGGTAACAAAGCATCACAGATAGGTCTGGTGAGATCCGAAAATCCAATATCTTGTTCTACGGATTTGGTGGAATGTTTATGAAGTCAATGTGAATTGACAACTCAATTGGTTCATGGTCTAGAGGTCTGCAAGCATCTATTCCAATATGATAGTGATGACAGACTATGTTTTTGAGCTTTCGAATGAAGGAGAGAAAGATTTCAATAAGTAGAAATAGAGTGGATGTTGTTGGTGATTCAGGCTAGCTTGTGGAAGTCTTTGGATTGTGTCTAGTTCATGTTGGTGGTCTAAATTGAAGATTGAGCTCGTAATTGAAGAATTACTTCCAGATGATGATGTTCATCCTAAGTTTGGCTGACCAGATGAGTCACACATCTTGTAGATCATCTTGAAGATTTTCTATGAAGAATAGGGTGTTCCTCAAGAAAGATTGAAGTCTCAGATCTATGTGAAGTCTTTTTGTAAGTAGTCATGTTGTATTTATGTATTTTCTCTGTAATATATGCCAACTTGGATGATTATCCCAAAGTCAAATGTCTTGTATAAATAAGAGGTTGTGAAGTCATTTAAAAGGTATCTGGTGGAGATGAGTGTGTGGTAGAGAGGAGCAGAGTGAAAAAGTAGAGCAGAAGTACTGGGCTTAAATGGAACTGACTCAAGCATGGTGAAGATGCTATTCTTCAGTTCAAGTATGTAATATTTGTTATTTTGTAGGCAATGTGTCTCCTATAGGCAGTGGGCCTCTTGTGAGCATTGTGCTTGGGTAGTGAGCCCTAATTGGCATGTGCCATTTGTTCTTCTTATTCTTTTAATAGAGAATACAATCTTGGGTTAGTCACGTTGTGGTATTTCCCTTAACTGGGTTTTCCATGTTAAAATCTTGGTGTCATATGTGTTGATGTGTTTATGCTCTTGAATTATTGTATGATTGATTTATTATTATGCTATTGAATTACAAAGAGAATTCAAGTGATTAATAAGAATTAAGTTTTGAAACAAGTGATTCACCCCCCCCTCTCAGTTGTTTGTCTTGAATCTAACAATTGGTATCAGAGCTAAGTTCCTCTAAAAGGAGCTTAGCCGCTTGAAGAGATGTAGGATGTCATCCTACAAGAAGGATAATCTAAGGTTTGATGGAACCAATTTCACTCTTCAAAAAATTTGCATGGAATTGCACTTGAAATGTATGGGAATGCGATATTGGGTCATGGATTAAAAGAAGTATGTTCCTCCACAGATTAGTCTAAGTACCGTAGATGAAACCAAAGATGCTGAAAATAATCTTTAGACTAAAGAAGCACTTCTAAGTGCATTATTTGATTCAAAGCTGACAAATCTTATTGATCTAAAAACTACATATGAGATTTGGCAAAAATTGGAACTTCTGCATGAAGGAGACAAGTATGTTAAATGTGACAAGCTACAGAGTTTGAAAGGAAATTTTGAAAACTTGAAGATGAGAGAAGATGAAAATATTACTACATTTATGCCAAGAGTAAATGAGCTTGTTTGTGGCATTAGATGTGCTGGTGGAATCTTGGATGAAGATGAGATTGTTGGCAAAGTTCTCAGATCCCTTCCTGATTCTTATAAGTACAAGGTTGTTTCTATTGAAGAATTTAGATCTTTTTCGAATATCACAAGAGATCAATTGGTTGGTAAATTGGTTACACTTGAATTGGTTGAGTTTGGAGATGCACCCCCAAGACTAAATCTACATTCAAAGCTAGTGCCTCTATAAAAAGAAAACAAAATTTTGATCTAGAAGAGAACTCTTCAAAACTATCATGGTATGAAAAAGCAAGAAAAAATTTAGAAGAAGATGAAGCATAAACTACTCAACTTGAAGCCCTTACTACAAAAAGACTGCCATGTGGATCTGGTAAGTATGAATGGAAATTTCCTTTTAAATGTTTTAAATGCAATAAGATTGGTCACTTTGCCTCAAGATGTCCAAAAAGATTTTCAAGAACAAATCCTTACAGATCAAGATTGTAAAAGAAATGTTACTATGTTCGTGAAGATGATGATGATGAAGGAGTAATAGATGATGAATCAAAGACAGAAAACAAATCCAGAATTGACTGGGTGTTTATTTCCATCAAGGAAGAAGATCCAATGCCCTTTGAATCTGTCAATCATAAAATGGTAGAAAGGGCTCTGGCTGCCCAAGTTGAAGAAAAGGATGATTGGGTCATTGACAATGGATGCTCCCACCGTATGATAGGTGATAAAAATAAGTTCATAGATCTAGAAAGATATGAAGGAGGAGTTGTAAAATTTGGTGATAATTCTGTTGGCAAGATTAGAGGTAGAGCAACTATTTATTTTGATGGAAAGAACAAAACCAGTAATGTTCTACATGTTGAAGGTTTGAAGCACAATCTTCTTAGTGTTGGACAATTGGTGTACAAAGGCTATGATCTCAAATTCAAAAATAGAAAATGTAAGATCTTTGAAAGTTTTAGAATAGAGATTGCATCCGGTACTTCAACAAAAAGGTAATATCTTCCACTTGGTTGGTACTGGTAAAATTTGTTTATTTGTTCAAATTGATCAGAGTTGGTTATGGCATAGGAGAATGTGTCTTGTGTGAATTTTTATAACATCATCAAGATAAGCAATACTCAGGCTGTATGAGATCTTCTAAGATTGGTGAGACCTACTAATAGTTTGTGAAAAGAATGTTAGTTAGGTAAGTAGAATAGAGTATCATTCAAAAGTAAGGAACACTCTTCTACTAGATTATTAGACTTAGTTCATACTGATCTATGTGGTCTGGCAAGAATTAGGAGTGTGCAAGGTGATAGAGACTTGATGTTATTAATTGACGATCATTCCTAGATGATGTGGATGACTTTTCTGAAAGAGAAATCAAAGGCTCTTGAGAAATTC
The DNA here is from genome assembly GCA_027924645.1 of Cunninghamia lanceolata. Classification (NCBI taxonomy): domain Eukaryota; kingdom Viridiplantae; phylum Streptophyta; class Pinopsida; order Cupressales; family Cupressaceae; genus Cunninghamia; species Cunninghamia lanceolata. The sequence goes on along the minus strand of BSBN01000193.1, from coordinate 1,852,574 downwards.
AAAATATTCAAGGATATGGTAGATAAGATGATCAAAATGATGTTTTAGTCCAAGGAGTCCAAGCCCCTTCTAAAATTCAGATCCAGATTGATCCAGTGAATCGGGAAGAAGAGATCAGTTTGAATGAACTTGTTCAAGAAATAGAAGTGCAAGAAATTCCCAAAGTTCCCAGGTATGTTAGACTAAATCACTCTGAAGATCAGATCATAGGGGATAAAAGAAAAGGTGTTCAAACAAGAAAAAGGATTGCTCAAGATTCAGAAGAGTATTGTTTGATTTTAAATATTGAACCAAAGACAGTGAATGAAGCATGCAACGATGAAAATTAGACTAAAGCAATGGAGGAAGAACTGATGCAAATTGAGAAAAATCATAGTTGGGATCTTATTCCAAGACCAAAAAATAAGAATGTGATTGGAACCAAATGGGTCTTCCGGAATAAACTAAATGAAGATGGTGAAGTGGTCAGAAACAAAGCCAGATTGCTCTGCAAGGGTTACTCTCAAGTAGGAGTTGATTTTGAAGAAACTTTTGCTTTGGTGGCTAGGATTGAAGCAGTCAGATTATTTATTGCCTTTGCTGCCTTCAAGGATTTCAAAGTATATTAGATGGATGTCAAGTCTGCCTTCTTGATTGGTGACTTGGAAGAAGAAGTATATATTGAGAAACTAGATGGATTCCAATTGTTTGATCATGGTGATATGGTCTACAAGTTAAAAAAAAACATTGTATGGACTCAAACAAGCTCCAAGAGCCTGGTATGAAGGATTGGATAAGCATCTTTTGAAGATTAGTTTCAACAAAGGTACTATTGATAGTAACTTGTACTTCAAAATTAATCATGAAAACATCCTAATTGTTGAAGTGTTTGTTGATGATATCATTTTTGGAGGAAGAGATAGTATGTGCAAAACCTTTGTAAATTAAATGAAAAGTGAATTTGAGATGTCCATGTTTGGGGAAATGAATTTCTTCTTGGGTCTACAAATCACTCAAACAAAGAAAGGAATCTTCATTTCACAAACCAAATATGTGAAAGAATTGTTAAAGAAATTTGGGATGGAAGACTCAAAACCAATAAGTACCCCCATGGCAATCAAATGTAAATTGAGAAAAGATGATCACTCTCCTAAGGCTGATCATAAAAAAGTATAGGTCAATGATTGGAGGATTATTGTATCTCACTCAATCTAGACCTAACATTATGAATGATGTTGGTTTTGTTGCTAGATTCCAAGGTGATCCTAGAGAATCTCATGTCATGGCAATCGAGAGGATTCTTAGATATCTAAAAGGGACAGTTGAGTATGGTTTATGGTATCCTAGAGATCATGATTTCTCTCTTCATGCATATACAGATGTAGATTGGGTAGGAGATGTGGATAACTAGAAGAGTACCAATGGTGGAGCATTCTTTTTGGGGAAAAGATTAGTTTCTTGGCTGAGCAAGAAAGAATTACAGCAGCAGATAGTTGCACTCAAGTATTGTGGATGAAGCAAATGTTGGCAAGAGACACTGTGTGGCTTCTTGAGGGTTGTCATTGATGGCAACAAAGTCCATCTCACACATTCGCAGGACATGGTGTGTCTATACAGGAAGTTAGAGTGAACAGTATTTTGGTCTAGTGACCAAGAACAGAGCATGCAGCAAGGTCTGACAATCAGGTCCAGATCTCTTAGAGGAAGTATCTTAGTAAAGTACGGACTTGGGGAAGTCAAGAGGAGTATCATGACTGATATATTCTAGAGATTGAGCCTCCGGTGATGAAAGAGTGAAAAGATATAAGCACTTGAGTGTTGGGTTCTCGTTTGGCAGAGTAGACTGAGGAAGACCCGACTGGCAGAGCATCAGACCTTAATCCAGATGAGATATTGATGGTGATCAAGTTTCTTGAGGTATCATTCATGATTGGCTGACATGATTGATGACTTCTATAAGCATCTCCTTGATATGCATCACGTGATAAGCAAGGATTCAGCTGACAGATCAGAGTTTGAGAAAATATTGACTATTCCAGATGCTGACTAGAAAGATGTTGAAATCATTGGTGTGGATATATACACCAAATGGATTTGGATGCAAAGGTGTGTGTGTGCTGTGAAGTGTGAAGAAAAGTAGAAGAGTAGTGTGACAACAGTAATATAGGTCTGGTATGTGACAGGACAACAACACCAAAGAAGAGGAAGAATGAAGTGTAGTAGATCAGTGTATTGAGCCTAACCAGAACTGAACCTCAGCATATGTGGATGCTTCTCATCAGTTCAAGTATCTTGTTACTTTCTTTGTATCTTGTAGGCAGTGAGTCTCTTGTAGGCAGTGAGCCTCTTGTGAGCAGTGTACTCAGGTAGTGAGCCCTAATTGGCAAGTGCCATTTTTGTATTTCTATTCTTCTAATAGAGAATACATTGTTGGGTTAGTCACCCCATGGTTTTTCCCATAACACAGTTTTCCATGTCAGAATCATTATGTTATGTGAATTGACTTTGTTTATGCTTTCATGATTATGGATGCTTATTTGTTTTGATGCTGCACTAGTTATTAAAGAAGAACATAAAGTTAAGTTAATTAAGATAATTGATTCACCCCCCCTCTCAGTTATCAACAATTGGTATCAGAGCCAAGTTCCTCCAAACAGAGCCTAACAGCTTGAGGAAGATTTGGGAATCTCAATGGATATGTATGGTATGAGGGAACAACTTTAGTCTGCCCTAGATGATCTTGAGCAATCTCACTCAGAAGTCAACAACTTGAAGGAAAGACTCAAATAGGTTGATGATTTCATAAATGAACTAAAAGAGAAACTGAGTATCTCTATGAAAAAGAGAAAGGAACTACTTCAACAATTGGGAAGTCAAGGTGAAGCCAATGATACAAATGAAGATCTGAAGGAGAAAACCAAGTTATGTGAAAAGTTATCAAAAGAGGTCATTATGGTAAGACATAAAATGGAATCAGGAGTTATGAAATTCACCCAAGAAATTGAAGAGAAAAGAAAAACTGAAGATGATCTAAGACAATCTCTCAAGGAGAAGTAAGAAGACTACCACAAATGGATAGAATAATCAGGCATCTAGAATCTGATCTTGAAGAAGCTAGAGATAATTGTTGTGATGTTCACAACACGCCCCATTTTGCTCCTCAACAAAATGAGGACCCCTGCTATTGCTTTGCTTTTGCTTCTGCTTGTGTTTGTTCTATCCGGTGGAAAGAGAAAGAGAGTCAGATTTGCAAACCTTGTTAAAAATATAGAAAATTGCATTTTCAATACCATTGCATAATATGGTTGGATTCCTTGTGAAAAATGAGCTAGGGTTTCTTTTTGAACCATCTTAAAATTCGTCATATTTTGCAAGTTATGATCATTTAGGTAAAATGTACTATTAGGTTCTGCATGATAAACAGTCAGTTGTTTGCCTTTTTTCTTGTTGGCATTCGTTTTAAATTTCAAAAAATTTCATACTTAATGGTTCCGGGTTGTGGGCAATTTTGTCTGGGTTCCACTCTCTATGTTACATTTGATTGTTTTGCAGAAAGTGCATCGGCCACTTTGCTCACCATTACTTATTCATTGGAAGTGTTTTTACAGGTTTGAACCTGCGCGTTGAACCATCCGATTGAACCTTTTTTGGTTCAGGGTTCAATTGGTTCGACATGCTCAAAAATGTCTAAAAGGGGGCGGGCTGTTATTTCGTATTGCAACGTTGAACCGCACTTTGAACCGCCCTGTTGAACCTTTTTCTTGGTTCAAATGTCCAAAGTTCGAGGGGTTCATTTTCTTTTTAACAGTCGCTATGGTACGTTGAACCGCCGCGTTGAACCTTTTTCTTGGTTCAATGGTTCAAATGTTCAATAGACAGAGAAGCTTCAGTGAGACTGTCGCCGATGGTATGCCATCGGCATAACATTAACTATCGGAGTATTGTTTTTGACTTTCGCCGATGGGCGAAGTCACGCAGATAAATAAAAGGGACTTGGCCAGATATAAAATGAATGACATCGGCATAACATTTTGAATCGGTGGAGTTTGGTTTTCTCTCACCGAAGACTACGATCTCCCTGATGGCCTTTTGCCATCAGTATAACTATTACCGTCGGCCATTATGTTTTGGACCTTGCCGATGGAAGAAATAATGAAGTGATAAAAGGTCATCGGCCAAGGTAATGCCATTGGGAGGAGGGGTTTGTGAGATGCCGATGGGCCATCTCACACCGATGGAACATAAGAAGAATGGTATCGGCGAGACTTATGCTAATCGAAGGTAACAAGAGGTATCGGCTAGAGAATGATATTGGTGAAAGTTTTAAGTAGCTTCACCAATATGGTTGCTCACGCTGATAGATGAGGGAGGGCTTATGTTTAGGGGCCATTTCGGCTAGACAGCGGTAGTCGGAGTATGGTTTAGGACCTTTGCCGATGGGCAAGGTTAGGCCGATGGAAGAAAGGGAGAGAGGACTTAGCCAAAATGCGAAGGAAGGGAAGACATCGGCGGGACTCTCGCCGATATAAGAGCATCGGCCGAGGTAAAGGCATCGGCAGAGAAGATTTGGAGCTCGCCGATAGGCAAGCCTCACGCCGACGAAGGCGATGAAACAAGAGGCATCGGTGGAGGAAATAAGGAGTTCGCCGATAGTAGAAACTCTCACCGACGGAAAAAAGCGAAGAGAAAAGGCCATCGGCCAAACGATGAAAATCGGCGGAGAAGTTTAGACTTACGCCGATACTGTGGATCACGCCGATGAAAGAAAATAAGGAAGAAATAATGAGTAAGGCCATCGGCCAAATAGCGATGATCGGCCAGGGTATTTTTGAGCTCGCCGATGGTGATTCTCACGCTGATGGGCAGGAAATGGAAAGTAGTGGAATTTTAAACGCATTTTTGGCACCCGTAGCATTTTTTCTGGTCAGCGGTGGTTGACCCTTTGGTTTTGAGTAATCTGTATACATTTTGAATGCATTTTTGAGGGTTTTTGAGCCAGATTTCCACATTTTTTTGCAGTCACCCTGATTTAAACAGATATTTTAAGTTTCTCGCTGTTCATTTGATAAATATGGTACTTATTGCTTGTCTTGTCTTGTATGCTTGCAGTTGAGGAAGCAGCTGGAAATTCAACACAGTGACATCATGGAGGAAGGAAATCTGATTTCAGGAGTAGGAAGATAAAGATGAAGTGTGAAGAAGTCAAGGCCAACCAAATGAAGAACAAGGTTGCAGCTGAGAGTATTACTACAACAGACAAACAGAAGTTATTGCTGAGCTGCCAAAACTTCTTAGAAGGGGCAATATGTCACCCAGATTTGACACTGCTCAAAGATATTTTTGAAGAACTAGTTCATCTATATTTATTGCTGTAACTAGGGGTTTGAACCAGGGGTTTAGTTAGGGTTTTTTTGCTATAGTGAGGATGATCAGAAAGTCTTTATATTGTGCCTCTCTGCACTGTAATACTTTACAATAGGGATTTTTAGAAACACAGTGAGTTAGCTTAGCATAATTTAGAAGTAGAAGAAGGAGGTCACCTGTTTGTCTGCAGTAAGGTGCGCATGGAATGTCTGGCTTCCTTACTGTATCTGTAAAGCTTGTAAGTTCTCTGTAGTTTGATCAATAAAACTAAGAGTCATTCCTACATTGTAAATCATGTATGACTATTTGTTTCTAATACAATAGAATCTGGAGTTCTGCATCTATTTTCTGAGTGTTCTCCTGCTCTTCTTTGTGTTTTGAAATATTTTCTTTGAGAGCTTGCAATTTTAAATGTATGTTTGTGAAAATGCTCAGAACTTGCATTTAAGGTTTTTACTGTGGATTTGATCAAATTGCTGTAGTATTTGCATAGTGCATAACAGAACAATTAGATCCTTTGGTAGAGTAAATGAGGTGTAGATTAGATCTTTCTAAATTTTCCCAACCCATTTGAAATATTTAGCTGAAAACATATAAATCTGAAGGAAATTGTCTCAAATTTGAAGAAGTATGCATAACAGAGTTAAAAGTGGACAGTTTTCATAAATATATGAAGGAGAAAGCTGCAATAATTCAAGAAAACCATCTAAAACTTGTAGCACAGTAACACTTTTATGCAAAGAAATGAAAAGTATTAACATATCTCGTGATCTTTTGCATAATCTTAGTCCAGTAAACCATAAAGAAACTCTAAACTACGTAAGGCCCCTTGAACATTACAGCTTCACATTGACCAACTGAACTTGACCAACCAAACCATTGTAGACTTGGGATTAGTTGAATCTTAAATGATTCCTTCTTATCTTTCAAGTGTAGTTTCAGTTTATTATATGTGAATTTTAACTTATTGTTATGATTGCATCAAAACAATCACCAACAGTTTTCTGGTGCTAGAAGGAGGGCCTTTCTGAGTTAGAGTTTATTCCAAACTGGCTAATAACAGTAATAGAGTGACTAGGTCTAGATCCAGTTCAGGGGATATATTTGTGCAACTACCTGATATTAGGCGAGGTAGGAACCCTTTAATTTGGAATTCAAATATATCGCAGGCAGGAAGTTCATCTGGAACACCACCTGGGTCACCCTTTAACATCCGTAGTATTGTGAGTCCTGACAGATCACTGTTTAGATCTTTAAATCTTGGTTCAGGCACTCCTGGAGGTCTCAATCCTCCTGTAAATCCTAATCCACCAATCAATCCAGGTATTCCTACAAGTTCAGGTCAAGCTCAAACACCTGCAATGGCTTATTTCTATGTCAATTCTCCCATACTCTTCAATGATTATCATGAGATCCCTAAAAATCTAGAAAAGATATGTCCCAAATACCAGTTGCATCAGGACCCAGAAGATCATATTAGAATATTCGAGGAAGCATGTTTTAGAGCTAGGTTAGAGCACGAGGATGTGGTGTGTAGATTATTTCGCTACACCTTTAATGAGCAAGCCTCTAGCTAGTATGTAAACTTACCCAACGGTTACATTTCTTCCTGGCCGCTTATGGAAGAAGCATTTCTGTCAAGATTTAGGGGACCCATTGACCCTTGTGCTTTGTATCATAAATTGGCTGCTATAAAATGTGGTGAGGGAGAGCTGATTGATAATTTCAATGACAGATTTCACAAGGCCTATTCTAGGCTGGTAGCCCCTTATACCATAGATGATGATCCCTTGTTGGCTATGTACTATGCTGCCTTGGATCCTTTAACTGCCATGTTTGTCAAAAGAAAACCTGACATAGATTCAATACCCAAAGCCTATAAAGAGGTAGCCTCAGTGAACCAAGAGATGAGGCATACAACTTATAACCCATTTGTTAATGGAGGAAGTTTTGGGGTGCAGAATCAGGCACCACCATGGAATGGAGTCCCTATGCAGAACACTCCACTATTAAACCCGGTTCCTTCTTACACACCTATGTATAGTCCTACCCCAATCCAAGCTATAACTCCTTACACAGCTAGCACTTCCAATAATAGTCAAAGCAATGGTCAGCCTTTCTTCCAACCTCCTAGGGATACAACTGTGGCAAAAGCACAAGAGGATAGGGAAGAAATCAAAGAGATCACTGCCCATTTGAAAAGGTTAACAACCGAAGTGACGCAACTAAGAAATGAGAACCTCTATGGAAGAGGCAACCAAAACTACAATCAACATCAAAATCACAACCAAGGCCAAAATCAAAACTATAGTTTCAATCAAAATCAGCAGAACAATCAGAACCAAAACTATAATCAGCATCAAGGCCCCAGCCAGGGGAAACCAATGCAAAATAGGGGGCCAGTGATAGATAATAGGACCTGGGGCAATAATAACAGAAATCAGAATCAACCTAGGCCACCCAAGACATGGAACACTGGGCCCAACAATGGTACTCTAGCTTCTCCTTTTGAGAATATAGATAATCATGATGCAACACAAACAACTGGCATACAAATGGTCAGTACAGCACCCAAAATTTGGTGCAGATTTCACAATACCAATGCCCATGCTGAGCATGACTGTCCACAATTCCACTTAGCAGCCGGCATTTTCAACATAGATGTGCAACCTCCTACCTCTAAATTTCTCATTCCCAAGGGTAATGAGGTAGTACCCTCAGGATATGACACAGCATTAGTCTTAGAAACGTTTACCTTTGCAACTGCAGAAGAGAAAGAGGATGAATTGCCAGAAGATGAACCATACTGTTGTGAGAATCTTTATCCTGAATCAGCCTTTGTGTTAAATGCTTTTCAGTTTCCTTTTGAATCTGAAAATGAGATATTAAATGAAACAGAGGAGGTACAGGCCTTTCAACAGACAAATAAAAGCCACACTTACAATTTGAGGAACAACCCTAGGCCAGGAGGGCCTTTTACTACTTCCGTTCCTCCGAATAACATCAATACACCCCCAGATCAGAATGCTAGCAACAATCCTGCCACACTTAAAGCTAATCAGCACAGAGATAATGGAACAACAATACAAAAGGATCAAACAAGTAAAACTGAAGCAATAGAGACAACAAGATTAATGAGTTACTTGTCAGAGGAAATAAAGAAAATTAAGGTCAGTATACCCCTAAATGAATTATTGAAGACCCCAAGGATCAGAAATGCTTTTATAAAATCCCTGGATACGTCCATGACAAATGAGATGTCTGCTGATATAACTGTTCCTAATAGTGATTCACCACCTAAAGAGAAGAATAAGAAAGTTGAGCACCCTTCCAATACAAATGTAGTAATACATGCGGATAAGAGGGATACTCCCCCTTTCTTGTTAACTGTTAGATTGTGTGGGAAGAATATACACAATTGCATGGTAGATTCTGGTGCCTCAGCCAATGTAATGCCATTAGGAATATGTAAAACTCTCGGGCTGACTCCCACCAAATCTGCCAAGGTTGTCACACAATTAGATAAGACTGAGGTTAGCGTGATAGGAGAGCTCATGAACATTCAAATGCAATTAGCTTTAGACCCTAGGGTAAGCCAAATTATTGACATTCAAGTAGTGGATATACCCGTAAATTATGGAATGTTGCTGAGTAGGGATTGGTCCAAGACATTAAACGGATATATGGCCACCGACTTTTCACACATGTGGTTACCTTGGAGAGGCATCCCAAACTAGATCAAAATAGAGGCAGAGCCCAGAATGAAACATATGATAACAGAGTATAATCGAACTAATGAAATATTATATGCTGCTGTTGAACCAGGTGTCTATAGAATTACCAACAATGGGGTACAAATTGAAGAGATCATGATGTTAAACAGTAGAAAGAAATGTGTCAGCAATAGGACAGCATTATTCATTCAGTCTGATGGAAATTCCTCAGATGAAGAAAACAATGCAATAGACAAATTTGGTCATGCCATTAGACAAGAGGTGGAAGAGTGCATTAAACACAATCTCCCGGTCCAATGTAAATTGTACAAAAATAGGTGTAGAGTCCATGATAGGCAACATTCTGAGGAAAGTTGTGAAATATGCAAGGATATCATTGAATATGAATACGAAAAATGCATAGAGAAGGTAGAGTTACAAGAGGAAAATGAGAATCCTGATCCAACACAGAAATATGTTCAAGATAATACAGATACCTTGATTCCAAATTTAGGAAAAGAAATAAGAGACAAGAGTAGTTGTCTTTCTGAGTTGCAAACTAAAAACACACATATGCAAGTTAACCAAACAAAAAAACCCATGAATAAACAGGACAACACCCCACAGGCAATAAAAGAGGCAATGCATGCTAAGATAAAAGGTTAGAAAAGTAAAGATGGCATGTGGACGTTAAAATGTGATGGGTCTAAATCAAAACAGGGCGCAGGTGCAGGTGTTGAACTCATAGATCCTCAAGGTAAAACACATCTGGCAGCATATAGATTACAATTTTCCTGTACTAACAATATTGCTGAATATGAGGCCTTAATTTTAGGACTTGTCATGGCCATCAAGAAAAGGGTGAAAGCCATCAGAGTATTTTCAGACTCTGAATTAGTAGTCAGACAAGTGAGGAAACTATATGCCTGCAATTACAAAAAAATGATTAGTTACAGACATAGAGTATGGGGTTTAATAGATTCGTTTGATGCTTTTAACATAGAGCACATCTCCAGAGAGCTGAACCACAGGCCAGATGTGCTAGCAATTGCTGCTAGTACATTAGAACCATTGACACTATCAGGATTGAGACGATTTGCTGTTGAGCTAGTTAACATACCCAGTATACCAGACAATGTTACACACTTTCAGGTATTTGGAGGGGATCAACAAATTATTGATTTTTTGACTTGTAATGAGGCATTTGAGGCTCAAATCATTGATGAACAAGAAAGGCTTGAAGTAACATGGGATGAAGAGGATATAATCAACTTGAAAAGCAACTTCTTACCAAAAGGAGTAATTGAATTAGAACATATCTTTGACTTCGATGGAATAATGAGACAGAAGGACTTGCCCAAAATAGAAGGGGGTAAGTGTGATTTACATAACTTAGGGACAGAGCTAAATCCGCAAAATGTACTAATTGGGAAAGCTTGCTCTGAGAAAATCAGAAAGGAGGTTTTGGACGTTCTGAAAGAATATAAACACATCATAGCATGGACTTATGAAGACTTGAAAACATTTGATGATTCCATCATAACTCACGTAATACCTTTAAGAAAAGAAGTCAAACCATTTAGGCAAAAACAGAGGCCTGTGAATGCCATTCTAGAACCTTTAATCTTCGAAGAAGTTAAAAAATTGCTGTCTACTGGAATAATTTTCCCAGTCAGACATTCTATCTGGGTAGCTAACTTAGTACCAGTAAGGAAGAAAAACGGAGACATCAGGTTATGTGTAGACTTTAGAAATTTAAACAAGGCATCTGAAAAGGATAATTATCCTCTGCCCCCAATAGATGAAGTGCTGCAAGTAGTAAATGGCGCAAGGATGATGTCTTTTTTAGATGGTTTTTCAGGTTATAACCAGGTCTTAATTGACAGAGAAGATAGATTAAAAACCACTTTCACTTGCAAATGGGGAAATTATGCGTATAGAAGAATACCTTTTGGGCTGATCAATGCAGGTGCCACTTTTTAGAGAGCCATGGACATTGCATTCAGTGGATTATCAGGTAAGTGCATTGTTGTGTATATGGATGATTTAACTGTGTATTCCAAGGATGCATCCACTCATGCTGAAGACCTTAGGAAAATACTCAAGCGATGTGAAAGGTATGGGATTTCCCTTAATCCTAAGAAATGTATATTTGGCGTAACTAAAGGTAAATTATTAGGCCATGTCATTTCTGAAGGTGGAATTTCAATTGATCTGAATAGAATAGAATCCATAAAAAGTTTGCAAATACCAAACAGTAGGAAAGAGTTGAAATCATTTTTTGGCAAAATTAACTTTGTTCGGAAGTTTATAACAGGTTTTGCAGAGATCGTGCAGCCGTTAAATGCCATGTTGAAGAAGGATGCACAGATGGAATGGACACCAGTGGCCAGAGCCACATTTGAAGGTATTAAGGAGGCAATTTATGATGCCCCTGTATTGGCAGGTCCAGACTACACGAGCCCATTTTACATCTACTCCTTTGCATCTTCTCATTCAGTCGCGGCTCCATTGACACAGAAAGGTGAAAATAATGAAGAGAGGCCCATAGAATTTATGAGCGCGCCTCTGAAGGATGCACAGCTGAGGTATCTAGACATCAAGAGGCAGGCATTCACATTAGTAAAGGCTGTTAAAAAATTCAGACACTACATTCTACGCAGCCAAATCAAAGGCATAGTGCCAGACGCAGCAGTAAAGATGTTGCTGATGCAGAACGAGCCTGGAGAAAAAAGAGCCAAGTGGATCACCACGCTGCAAGAATTTGACATAGAAATCATCCCCATGAAGCTAGTCAGAGGGTAGGCGTTGGTGCAGACGACAGCAAATACAGATCTAGATCAGATAAAACAGCAATATGTACTGAATTCCCAGAGCGCATCAGGTTGGTATGATGATTTAAACACCTTCTTGATAGCTGGAAAGTACCCAAACAGGATGAAGGCTTCTCAGAGGAGAGCTCTGAAGATTAAGGCACAAAATTATATGGTGCAAGGAGGTCTTCTATTCAGGAAGAACCATGATGGAATTTATCTGAGATGCATAAACAGAGCTGAAGCTAATAAAGTGTTGACAGAACTACATGACAAGTACGGAACCGGCCATGGTTCCCATCTAGCCACAACACACAAAATACTAAGGGCGGGCTATTACTGGCCCACGATGTTCAAAAACACTAAGAGTCACATCAGAAGTTGCCACATCTGTCAGACTGCAGCAGACAAAGGGAGAAATCAGGCCAATCCACTACAACCTGTGATTGAATCCAGACCGTTTGCACAGTGGGGCCTAGATTTTATTGGAGTCATCAATCCCCCATCTTCTGTAGGACACAAATTTATACTGACAGTAACAAACTATTGTACAAGGTGGACTAAGGCCACCTGCTGCAAATTTTCCACGACTGAGGTAGTTATCAAGTTTCTTGAAGAAAACATCTGTAGACACCCAAATTTGTCCATGTCTAGCAACACCTTGTTAAACCGCTAATCCATTAGCCAATTAATTAAATAAATTTTATTTATTTAATTAAAATCCCATTTTCATTCACTTAGCCAATTAATTAAATAAATTGTATTTATTTAATTAATTCCACATCATGTCTTATCCCATTTTATTCATTTATCCTATTAATTGAATAAATTTTATTTATTTAATTAATTTCCAACTCATATCCCAACTAATTCAAATATTTTATTTGAATTAAACCCTTATCATTTATCACATTCCAACACTTGTCCAGTCAATCATGTGTTGTAAAACAACTTTTATTTACAAGCCTTCACATGCACAATTAATGGAATCTAAATTTAGTAACTTTCAATCCTAGCCATTCACATAACCTCTGAATCTCCACCGTTGATTGATCTTGGCTAAGTCCTATATAAACACTCTCTCATTCCATATGAGACATCCAGCAATCATATAGCACCTACATTATCATCTTGAGCATCTTGAGCATCTTGAGCATCTGAGCATTCACTTGAGCTTTTATCATCAAGCATGGCAGCTTTCAGCATTGCAATTGTTCATTGTTGAAGAAGCAGTCCACATTCTCTCAAGCAAGGAATCGCATGGTCTAGGTGAAATTATGCTTGAATTGCATTGTTCTTTGATTTCATTTAGGTTAGATTCCTTGATGATGGTAGGGTTAGGGTTTCATGACTATGTTTGATCTGCTGCACCTGACTTTCACCTATCACATTTTGGCATGCCCGGTGGGACTCACGTCCTTGATTGACTTCATTTTTCAGAGTTGTTTTCTTTGAAGATCAAATTTTGTAGGTGCTCGCAGTAAATTCCGGTCGCTTCTGAACAAACATCCACCGCTTCCGAATCTCTGTGCCACTTTTAAGCTAGAACAGGCCGCATGTAGCTCCCTGGATCGCCTTTAAACGAACAGTCGTCGCTTAAGGTAAAACGTATCGCTTTTGTTTTTACAATGCTCGCCTGTGATTTTCGCGGTTCGTCCGAACTGTGTTTATCGCTTTTGACCTAACAGCCGCCACTTTCGCACACATTCGCATCACTTTCAACTTAACAGTGGACGCCTTTGGAAATGTTCGCATCACTTTTGACCTAACAATACTCGCCTTTACGCTGATTTGTATCGCTTATGAACTGATAACAATCGCCTGTGCAGGTTAGGGTTTAGTCTTTTTTTTGCAGATACAAGTCGCTTTTGTCTCACAGTCGGTCACTTTTGGGGGTAACTGGATCACCTTTGAGTCTACAGAGGCTGCTTTTGATTTAATTGGTGTCGCTTTTGAACTTACAATGATCACCTATTAGACTAGGGTTTTTGTGTGCAGACTGTGTTTTACAGATACTGTTCGCGTTTGGCCCTCAATTGATCGCCTTTGGAAAATATGCATCACTTATGAGCTGACAAGTGTCGCATCTTGTGTTTCCCGCGTCGCATCCGATCAGCAGCCTTTCGCCTCTGGTATAATAGAGGTCGCTTTTGATTAGCAGTGAACCGCATCTAGTAAGTTCTGTTGCTTTCAAATCTGTTTCAGTTCTAGTTGAATTTTTGGCTATTAATTAGGTATTTGCGCAGCATCTTATCAATCTGTCCAAGAAAGGAGGTTATTAAACTACTGACATATCTGTTGCAGGTTCGATCGGTCCAAGATTTGTGCTTTTTTTTCACTAAATTAGGCATATTTGGGCTTGGTGCTTAAAATGAATCATTGCTTGCTCCGTGCTTGATTTATCTTTTTGATTGCTTGCATGCGCCTGATTGTAACCCAAATTTAATGGCAAAAGTATCCTCTCCCCTTGCCTATCAAATGGATCTTGGGTGTATGAGAACTTGTCATTATCTTTAGAGGGCCTGCCTTCCCGGTGTGAGAAGGGATACGACCCAAGCAGTAACAGGCTAAAGCCAAGTCCTTCTGAACCGCTATATAAGAAAAGTGTTTGTGTCAAAAGCCACAAACAATGGGTGCAGTTGTGTTATACCGACATCCAACCTCCCCCAAAACCCTCCAAGGCGCAACCCTTGGAGGCTGGGAGACTCCATAACGGAGAGTAGCGCTGCCGCACGTATAGCCACCCGAACGGATGCCCTTATTAGCAACTTTGTGTAGTAGCCAAAAACCTTCTATCTGTTGACGTAGAGGGCAAAACCCTTGAAGCGGCCCTGATTCATGCGGTTCTTAGCTGAGGTAGCAGGGACAATCTAAAGGTTTGGAGAGGGTCAAGCCTTATAAGAAACCCGGATCTTGGTATGCATGAGAAGTGTGTGCAAATGTAAGGAGGAGCCGGTGCTACCAAGATCCTGGAGCTACCCGCTTTGAATAGGCGCAGCTAGGGGATTCAACAGATACTGTCCTATCCTAGCCTAAGTTGTATCAGTTTGTGCTTGTTGTGAGTGTGAGTGACTATTATCACTATTTTCTTGCTGAAAAACTGCAAAATCAGACAACTGTTACACAAACACAATCATTTTTGAACCTAAACTACTCGCACAGACCACAGACATCGCTTGTGAACTGTAGTGATTCGCTTTCTGCCTGAACTGCGTCACTTTTAAACAACAACTACCTGCATATGGCCTAAACAGAGTCACTTTTAAACCGCAGTTAATCGCCTTTTGATTAAACAGAATCACTTTTAAAACACAACTGATCGCCTACTTGCTGAACCAAGTCACATATGAATCATAACCAATCGCATATTGTCTGAGCCAGATCGCCTTTAAGCCGTAGTTAGTCGCCTTAGGCCTGAACGAAATCGCCTCTGAACAACATACTGTTGCCTCTAGGTATATCTGAGTCGCCTCTGATCAACAGAAAGTCACCTTTGAACCAATAGTCGTCGCCTCTGGAATAGCATTCGCTTCTGGTTAATACTGTCATTCTCTGTTGAGCCTAAACAAGATCGCATTTGAGCTATCATTGATCGCCTTTAGCATCCTTTAAGTCGCATTTGAGCTATTATCAGTCACCTGTGGCTAAAATACCTGCAAACCTTAATCTATCAGCTGAATTAGCCTCAGGTCCAGCTTGCTTGAGTCTCAAACATTAGTTTTCAGACTTCTCTTTGATCAACAGCAAATACCTGGCCTTTGTCTCTTGTTTTCGAGCTTATCAATCAATCACAACTCATGAGCTTTCCATCTTTTTGAGACCCCAACTAGCAAATTAGACATCAACCCAATCATTTCAATCAGCAAACAACCTTCAGTTTTAGCTTCAACCAACAAACATCCTTCAGCTTTAGCTTCAGCAAACAATCTCTTTTAGCTTTAGCTCCAACAAACATCAACAGCAAACAATCTTTCCCTTGAGTGATTAAGCTACCTCTAGGGACAACCAACAACAACTCAACCAAAACAAATCAACCAAGCAACTTAGCCAAACCAGCAAACCGAAACAACAACCAATCAATCAACCAGCCAACTATCATCTTTTGGGTCTCAAAACTTTGACAAGCTCAACTTCATCATCAACATCATGCCTCAAACTAGGAGTCAATATCGAGCTGAAATAGAAGCCAAATTGAAAGCTGAAATGGAAGCCAAATTGCAAGCTGAGATGACACAATTCACAACACCTCTTAAGGACGCAACTCAATTCACAACTGGTATGCCTTCTCATATGTTTATACCTCAAGGATACACTATGGGCGAGTCATCTTCACAACAAATGCAACCTCCACCATCCTTGGAAACTTTTGAAGAACAATCTCAAGACGACTCATCAGAATTCCAAGATACCTATCTATGGGACCAAGTTGAGAAACTCATGATATCTGAGCCTGATCGTTGTTTTCTCCAACTTGCTCGCATGGGTGCTAAACTACCTAAGGATTTTGACATATCTGCTATTAGAGAGCAAGATCCCAACACTACTGCTGTTGTTGCAAATAGACCATCTACTATAGTCACACCATCTCCTATTACATTGCAAACATCATCCTCATTGCCTATTGTTGCTTCATTTGAGCTACCACGATCAGAGCATACTTTAGAACCATTGATAGTGCCCACCAATGTGCTCCCTCTCATGTCACAAAATCTCAACATTCCACCTTTTCATATCCCTCAACATATCTCTCCTTCTACCATGACTGTTTCCATGCCTCAAGTAACACAAGCTGTCCATGTAACACAAGCGCAAACACTTCGAGCATCACAAGCAATTCCCATGTCTTATAGTGCACAAACCTCCCAAACTATTCCAACAACACATGTTGTCCATACTTCACACCCATTACAATCCACTACCTCTCATACGAATATCGTATCCCATATACCAACTACTAATCCTTCCATGTTATCATATAATCCCAACGTTAGTCTCATTGACATGAGTGATCCCCCCGTTTCTCAAGCCAATCTGAACAATAAGATTGCTTATGTTGATCAACTTACATCCATGTTGTCATATTCTCCCAATCCTTCACACACCATCAATCCATCCTATGCTACCCAAAGAGTTCCTATTGTCACCCAACCTATGACACATACCAATCCTCATATCATCCAGAATGCAAATCCAAATGTTTCTGTTGTATCTACAAATTCCTCCATCACTTACCATGTCACGAATCAAATCCCAATTTCCCAACCATTCGCTACTATCAATCCACTATCCACTTCCCATGTGATGCACACCTAATTGCGGCTTGTGTCTCAAGGACAGCAATCCTCCAACACATACGTATCACATACCAATCCTTTGACATACATTGTGGGCACACAACCGCAATAAACAGTCACAACTCCATATATCCCACAACCGCAACCACAACATATCTCCTATCATATTCCACCCCCTTCGCAACAACAACAATTATCTTCAGCAGATGTTCAATAGATGATCGATGAAAGGGTAGGACAAGGCAAGAAACCTTTTTCTCTCGAAAACATATGCGCCTGTCCATTTGACAAGTCTCTTAATATGATACCTTTTCCACCACATTTTGAAATCCCACAATTTGAGAAATACAAAGGGAAAGGGAATCTGGAAGACCATCTTCGAGCCTTTTTTGTAGCATGTCTTGATGTTTCTTATGATGATACATATCTTTTGAGACTATTTCCTCAAAGCTTAGCAGGACAAGCTCTTGAATGGTTTTCTCATCTACCTCCGGGCATCAAATCTTTTGCGGAATTAGCAAACAAATTTCGATCTCATTTTGCCTTCAACATTGAACACGAAGTAAACATGAATGACCTTGTCAATACCAAACAGTGCAACGGTGAACCCTTCTCTGCTTTTACCCAACGACGGCGTAACATGGCTAGCAAATTATCATGGAAAATACCTGAGAAACAACAGCTTGACATCTTTGTTCAAAATCTTCATCCTGAGCTATCATTCCAACTACAATTGCAAAACGCTAGCATCTTTGACGAACTAGTTTCCAAAGGAGTTATTATTGAATGAGCCTTAATTGCCAAGGGCACTATCAAGATCTTTCGCGACAATAAAGATTCTCCTCAAAATTCCAATGATAAGTCTCGTTTTTGGAATAAGAACAAAAATGTTGTCAGTGACGGTATTGTAGATGTAAAGAATATTCAAACTATGAGAGCTCCCATCAACATTCAAGCAGCCTCTACACCAAGACAGCCTTTTCCACAACGAAGAAACCAACGCCAAACTTCCAATCCACGCCGACAATTTACACCATTAGTGGAACCCATGGAAGTTGTTCTTCAAAAGCTACTTCAAGCAGGAGACATTATTCTACCTGATGCACCACCAAATGGCGAACCTCTCTTTCGAGCTCCTTGGTACCAAGAAAATGAGTATTGTGATTACCATCGAGTTAAAGGGCACAAAACAAATGGTTGTATGCGCTTAAAACATGTTATTCAAGACTGCATTGATCAAGGTTTAATCAATGTCACACCTTCAACAGCTCAACCTACTCAACAATCCACATCAAACTATGATCTAGAGACTTTCAAGAATCCACTTCCATCTCATGATCAGACAAATAACCTTCAGGCTGGAAATGCTATTCCATATAACTATGCATCATCTACCATCGGCCGCATCGACCATGCTCGCATTTCTACCATTACTGTCCAAGGGAGAGCACCTGATTGTGCCATAACCACATGAAGAGGTCGAGTTACTATTCAAGGAGCTCCTCCTCACTCTCCTCGATCTCTCTCTGACTATAACCTCTTGGATCACCTTGGTAAAACACCCGCACACATATCTATTCTTGAGCTGCTCCGCATATCTCCCGCACATAAAGCTATCCTTGATAAAGCCTTACAAGAGTCTTTGGTGCCTAATAATATTAATATCACACAATTCCAATCTATGGTCGCTAGCATTGCCGCCCCTTGTCCTCTGACCTTTTCAGACAAAGATCTTCAGCCCTCCATGCATCCGTCACATAACGAAGCCCTCCATATTGAAGTATTTGTTAAACGACGCCGTATCAAACGAGTCTTGATAGATGGGGGAGCTGGTCTAAATATATGTTCTTTGAAACTTATCAAGCAATTGGGATACTCTGAGAAAGAAGTTGACACCTCCAAGGTTATTACCATCAGAGCATATGATGACGCTGAAAGAGATACCGAAGGGATCATCTTATTGCCTATTCAAGTTGGGCCGGTTATTACCGAAACTCGCTGTCAAGTCCTTGATATTGATCTTCCTTACAACATCATCCTTGGACGCCCTTGGATCCATACCCTTAAAGCAGTTCCCTCCACATACCACCAATGCCTTAAATTTCCGCATAAGGGTGTTGAGGTTACCATTCAAGCTTATCCTAATCCATTTGAGTTCTGCCGTGCCTTTCAGGCTAAATATCAGAATCCGAATTGCATCCCTATCAACACCGAGGCATATCCATCTTCATCATATATCAACCCATCCGATCTTCTCAAGCCCTCATCTAGCAAAGCCACTTCCAACCTCCATATCAAATATACCGAACATGGCCCTGGTGAATACAAACTACATGAGTCTTATTGCGTGGGTACTCTTCCATTATCTCCTAAATCCCACGGTAAGCCCTCTACATCTAAGCCAACTTCATCCTCCACTGTTATCAAAGCTCCCCCTACAGTATTCATTAAGGGTGGTTTCTTGGATGATGAAGACATTGAGGACATCAACTCTTGGATATTCTTTGATGACAATGACCAAGTCCAACTTGGAGTAGAGCGATACAACAATGGTTTTCGTATCATAAAGAACATGGGCTACAAAGGACATGGTGGCTTGGGACTACAGGAACAAGGACCTATTGAGCCTATCATTGTGTCTAAGAAGTTTAATAAGCAAGGCCTTGGTTACCAACTGGAGGTACCGCGACCCAAAGACATTAAGTGTATTTCCAATATTGACGTTGGACCTTCCTCGGTAGGAGAGACTTCTAACTTGGATATTATCGATGACTCCTCCCTTCATATCACCGACCTTTTTCAGGAACATTCCATCTTCATGTTTTCCGCAACCTCTTCTAGCCATCATGATTCCTCCATTAACCTTTCACTCGTATATCCTGACCTCATCGATTGGGACTAACAGGGGGCACCGATATTGGATATATTTGGAAATGACGAAGCCATTGCAGAATTCATGGGTTTGAGACAAGGTATTCCATTGGGTGATCATAAAGCAGGTTTCATGATGGATTTACCTAAACTAGCACATTTTGGCGGAAGTATCAAGTCCTTCAGTCGCAAAAGTGAAATAAACAAAATTCAACAAAATAGGTCACTAGGTGAAAACCGAAAGGCGCCTCTTGACCGTGAAAAAGTAAAAATAAAGGACGTATCTGAAGGTGAAAACCTCTCTGAGGCGCCTGAGGATGAGGGATTTGATCTTCCTGTTGCCACTAATTACCATGAGAAATCAACTGTGCTAGTTGAAAAATCACAAGACATGAACTTGGGAACAGAACAGAATTCGAAGATTACTTTTTTGGCAGCATCACTCTCTAAGCAAGAACGAAGAAACTTCACAGCATTCTTTTTGAGAAGAGCTATAAATTTTGCATGGACTTATGCAGACATGCCAGGTCTAGATCCTTCACTTGTGGTACATCATTTAGCAATATCTCCTGATGCAAAGCCTGTCAAACAAAAATTGCGCAAAATGCATCCACAAGTTGCCTTATTGGTCAAAGCAGAAATTCAGAAACTGTTAGAAGCAAAATTTATAAAGCCTATTGATTACCCAGAATGGGTTTCAAATTTGGTACCTGTAGCAAAACCAGATGGACGTGTTTGTTGCTGCACGGACTTTAGAGATCTTAACAAAGCTTGTCCTAAGGATGATTTTCCACTACCAAGCATAGACAACATTGTAGATCTTACAGCAGGACATGAAATGCTATCTTTGATGGATGGATTTTCTGGTTATAATCAAATCCGAATAGCAGAGGAAGATCAAGATAAAACATCCTTTATTTGTCCATGGGGCACATATTGCTGGGTTGTAATGCCTTTTGGTCTTAAAAACGCTGGAGCCACCTATCAACGAGCTATGACAGTTATTTTTCATGACCTTTTTCATACTATCATGGAAGACTATGTTGATGACATCCTAGGAAAATCCAAGACAAGAGAAGGACATCTACAAGTATTGGCACAAATCTTTGATCGATTAGAAAAATACCAAGTCAGACTAAACCCAAAGAAGTGTGTATTTGGTGTAACATCAGGCAAACTGTTGGGATACATTGTGTCTCGATGAGGGATAGAAGTGGACCCAGCTAAGGTAAAAGCTATCATAGAAATGCCTCCACCAACGACTCTCAAACAGCTCCGCAGTTTACAAGGTAGGCTGCAATCTATCCACAGATTTATCTCACAACTAGCAGATAAATGTCATCCTTTTCAACATCTTCTTCGTAAGGGTGAACCTTTTAAGTGGGATGAAAAGTGTCATCAGGGTTTTGATAAGATAAAAGAATACTTGGCAACACCTCCTGTGCTAGTACCTCCAATACCTGATCGTCCATTACTGCTCTATATATCATCAACAACTACAGCATTGGGTGCCCTTCTAGCTCAACATGATGACTCAGGAAAAGAACAAGCTATTTATTACATTAGCAGAACCCTTATGGGATACGAACTCAATTACTCATTCATGGAAAAAGCTTGTTTAGCCTTAGTGTTTGCTTCCCAAAAGTTGCGACACTATATGCTGAACCAAACAACGAAGCTCATCTCTAATGTGGATCCCCTCAAGTATCTCCTTTCAAAAGCTCTTCTCACAGGGAGATTAGCAAAATGGGTTATGATCTTAAGTGAGTTTGACATACAATATGTGAACCACAAAGCTATCAAAGGACAAGTTATTGCTGATCAATTAGCTGCAGCACCCATCACAGACATTCAGCCAATATATCCAGAATTTCTTGATGAAGGATTGTTTCATTTGAATTCTCCAGCACGATGGCAACTATACTTCGATGGGTCATACACACAACATGGTTCTGGAGCAGGTATCTTGTTTGTCACCCCTCAAGGTGATTGTATACCTAAATCATATAGAATAGCATTTCCGTGTACCAACAACATAGCATAGTATGAAGCTTTAATCACAGGCTTATGCATGGCAGTACAATGGGCTATCAAACAGTTACGAGTCTTTGGTGATTCTCAGCTGGTTATCAAACAGGTTTTAGATGAATATCAAACAAAAGATGAGAAGCTTCTCCCATACAAGTTAATGGTGGATGATTTCAAGAGATATTTTGAGGATATTACCTTTGAGCAAATTCCCAGACTACAAAACAGAGCAGCAGATGCTATGGCTATGATTGGATCTCTTTTAGATATGCCATCTAATACCTATAAATGTGAGTTCTTAGTTGAACAGCTTTTGATCCCAGCATTTGAAGTTCCACAATCTGAGCTTATATGTGAAATTGTTGGTCCCAACTCGTCGTGGTACAAGGATATATACGAGTATATTCACCATCAAACCTTTCCACTTCAACTATCCAACACCCAGCGCAAAACCTTTATCCGTCGAGCCTCTCGTTACACTATCTTGGAGACACTCTTTATCGCCGGAGTCTTGATGGTATCCTCCTTAGGTGTCTTGATTCCGAAGAAGCAAAAATGGCCTTACGTGAAGTGCATGAAGGTGTCTGCGGTTCGCACTCCGCTGGCCCTAGCCTTGTTAAGAAACTTCTACGAGCAGGATACTATTGGCCAACTATGGAAAAAGATGCCCCGCAATTTGCAAGGAGATGTCTACAATGTCAGAAACATGGAGATCTAATACATGCACTAGCACGTGAGCTTCAGCCTATTGTCACTCCATGGCCTTTTTCACAATGGGGACTTGATCTCGTAGGTAAAATCCATCCTACTTCATCCAACGGTCATAAGTTTATTATTACTGCCACTGAGTATTTCACGAAGTGGGTAGAAGCCATACCAATGACCTATATCACAGGTAAACAAATAGCCAAATTCATTCTACATTACATTATTTGCCGTTATGGTGTTCCTCAAGCTATTGTCACAGACAGTGGACGCCCTTTCAAGAACCAAGAGGTTAGAGATCTTTGCAACAAGTTCCATATTAAACATAGATTCTCTACGCCTTACTATCCTCAGAGCAATGGTCAAGCTGAAGCCTCTAATAAGACAATCATCAAGATCCTTAAAAAGACTGTTAATGACGCTGGTCGAGATTGGCATCTACAACTACATCCTGCATTATGGGCATATAGAACAAGCATCAGAACTCCTACTGGCGCCACACCCTATGCTCTCGTCTATGGCACTGAAGCTATTTTGCCCATCGATGTTGAGATTCCCTCTTTGCGCATATCCTTGCAACATACTATCTCAGATGAAGAGTATCGAGTATCCAGACTCCATGATCTTGAGCTATTAGATGAACGCCACCTTACAGCATTGAACCATCTTCAAGTCTATCAAAACTGGTTACGCCGCAGCTACAACAAAAAGATCAGGGAATGCAGATTTCAAGTTGGCGACCTTGTCCTTAAAGAAAACCAAAGGAATCAACAACATCGGGAGAAACAGGGCAAGTTTGAGCCCAATTGGCTTGGTCCTTTCATTATCATAGCAGTCTATGGATCTGGTGCATACACTTTGTCAACACCTGAAGGCATTCCCTTGGATGAACCCGTCAACAGCGTTCATCTCAAGAAGTTTTATCCATAAATCTCAGCTATCCCGCAAAAATCATAAAAAAAGCAAAACAAAAAAAAACAAAAAAATAATAATAATAAAGAGATAAATAAATAATTCGTCCTCTGGTGAAAACTTGGTAAACAGGCACCTTGGATAAGTACCATAGTGAAAACCTGGCAAACAGGCGCTATGTGTAGTGACCAGCTTCCCTTATTTGCTTGATTCGTTTGATCATATTTCCCCACTTCATCTTGTATAAGCCATAATCATAAGCCCTATCGCAATCCCACACATAGCCTTTCATCTTCATCCTTTGACCTATGCTAGCTTTCACACTTGCGACATTGTCGTGGTATCTATATCTTTTGGCACCTTAGCCTCTTGGCCACATTTCCTCTGCATTGTCGCTTCTGCATAATAAACCTCATCCCACACTGGGGGCATTTGTCGAGTCTTATTTGGACGTGGATCCTGTTATCTCTAGCTCATAGCCCATCAAACCACTCCGCATACAACACAACACACCTTATCAACTTCAACCATGGCACGTATCCAACAACAAATATGACTTAGCGCCTTGCAACCAGGACTCATATCTTCGCAATTTATCCACATTCATCCAACAATCTTAACAAACGCTTCCTGCTCAAACATCCAATCCACCAGCAACATCAATCCGAACTACATGTAGCTCTATCGTTGACGCCTTGATCCCGTGGATACAGGGTATGTAGGCAATCTGAGATGCGAAGGAAGCACTCTGATTCAGGCTAAGACGATAGTCCCTTTCATCCTCCATCTTTTCATCTTTCATCTAAACCATCCTTCAATCTTTCAGCTCAAATTCTTCTATCTTTCATCACTTACATCATCAATAAAACCCAGAACTACATATTCATCATGTCTCATCTTCATCGTAATGTGCTTTGATCCCGTGGATACAGGGTATGTAGGTAGTCTGGAATACGAAGGAAGTTTCCAGTACTCAAGCACAGATGATCCCCACCATCTTCTTCATCCATTTTCCTCTCTTTGATTAGCTTGAACAAGCAGCAAACCATGTGTATATGCAAAGCCCAAGCACTTTAACCGATCAAAAGTACACCAGAAGCTATTTGTCCACATGCCTTAAGCCAACATTTGCTATAACAGTTTATCAACAACTTTAGCCTTCAACAGGATGTAGCTTTCCTCTTAACAAGGCGCCAGCTTGATCTATCCAAGAGCGCCCAAAATTTGGCAAGAGAACGTGATGACAGTATCTTTTGTTTTATCTTTTGATTTATCTTTTGTCCCTTTTCTATGCCTAATCAAGACTGCCTTGATCTCTTTATATCTTGGTATGTTGCGATGAAGTAAGGACTGGAGCATGGTCATATAGCTTTCGTATGCCGTGTTTGTGGGATGATCTTATTCTCTTCCTATGCGTATTGGTATCTTGTATGTGTTGAGATTAGCATCTTACATATCAATATCTCTAGCATCTGAGAAGCTAAACGGTCTCTTATGCATTTGAGACTATTCTATGTTAAGACTAACTCCATACATATAACCAGCAAGCTATCATTATGTGTAGTGGAGATAAGCTCAAACCATTGCTTGTAGCGTCAAAGTCCCACACTAGCCGTTATTCATATCTTGTGTATGTTGGCTCAACATCTTGACCTCATGCGTTCAGACAAGATTGTAACATGCTAGTTACGCATTGGATACCTCGACACCTTGGTCTCTTATACCCTGGTGCATAACATCCATATGCTATATCAAACATAAGGACTGCATTTCTTTTCATTTTGAGAAATTACTTGAAAGCTGCCCACCATCATCTTACCTATTCATTCTATCTATTCATTCCATCATACTCAGCCAAGATCAATTATTTTCATCCTCCTTTGTCCCTGTTCCCGTTCCTTCAAAAACAAGTGTGTTAGACATACATAAGTCCATCATATATATCTTTCATTACCATCTGCCTATATGCATACATCTATCCATAGCTTTACCATTTACATTTTCTATCCATTACCATTTGCATAAATATCCATCCATAATCCATATATAATACATACACATAACATACATAACCATCATAATATCAACATCAAAACCATTATAACATCATACAGATCGCCAAAACTGCCATATATATATACATGTGTGTCAAAATACAAGTGTCTACAATACAAGCTGAGCCCTGAAAAGAATGAATGTACAACAACGGCTCTAGGCCTCATCATAATACAATATAAATAAGGTATACCCTAGCGACTACTGCCAGCTCCCTCACCCTGACCACCACCGCCACTCGGTCCTGTACCTGGTCCTCCATCTCTCGGTGGCCCCATCACTGAGGCTACTGATCTTGATCCACCCGACCTCCGTGAACTCGAAGCCCCTGACCTGCTCCTGAAGCTAGGCTGTCTCTACTCTGCCGGCACAGCTCCATAATATAGGCCTCTGTAATACTCAGCCTCACCCTGCACTCTCCGCAACTCTGCCTGTACCGCTGTCAACTGTGTGGCCAAGTACATGGTCACTCCATCAGTCCCCAAGGCAGCCACTGCTCTATCTCGCTCACCAGTCATCCCTTGCAGCTGCAGCACTGCCCTATCTCTCTCAGCTCGCAGACCATCCCTCTCTGCTCTCATCACCTGCTCCTGCTGTACCGCAGTGTCTCACTCTAGCCTCATCATCTGCTCATGTTGTCTAGCTGTATCCCTCTCTCCTGTCACTCTAGCAAGTGCACCATCATCCTGGCCATCTCCTCCCTGTCCTCTCAACTGTAGCTGAGCCTGATAGGTCTGTGCCTGTGCTCTAGCATGCCGTAGACTAATCACATCCTGATGCCTGTCCATCTCCACCCTCCTCAACCTCATCTGTGCCCGCTGCCTCCATCTCCTCTCCTCTCTGATCCGTCTCCGCAGCTGCTGAATCCCTACATCATCTCCTGCTCCAATCTGTGCCTGAGGCTGTGCTAATATAGCAGGCTGACCTGGCACCTACCCTGGCATCTGTATCCCTGGTGCCACTGGCACTACTGCCTGTGCTGGTGGAGCCCATCGTCGTCTCCTCCGAACTGGCCTCTCCATCCCAATCTCTCCAATCTTCCCATCTCGTGTCAATCGCGTCAGCCTAGCTGTCGCCCAGTATGCATCATACTCTGGCAATGTGCCTGGATCTGCAGGACCCTATCCCCACTGCCATGCTACTGGCTGTAGTCCATCTCTCTCTGCCAACGCTGTGTCAACCACAACCTCTGGACCCCAATCAAGTACCTCCTGCCTCGTCCTCCCAAAATGGCATCACCAACAGGTACTGCCTGTGCCTCTCCAAACTGTCTCAGGGCTCTCTCTGGCAAATAGCACTCTATAATATACACGCCGCGTCCAAAAATGTATCTCGCCTGTCTAGCATAGACAAGCTCCGCATCCTCCTCCTCCCACTGCTCACATCCTAGCCAGGGCCTCCATACAAATCTGTCTACCTCATCCAATCTCCGCCGCCAATATACCACTCCTCGGCGCTGTCGATAAGTCAATGCTCCTCTATACATCCGTGCAAATGGCTCTCCTACTGCTCTAGCCACCCATCCCTCTGGTCTCATCACCAGAATGTGCTCATATGCCCATACATGCAACACTATCACCCCTGCTGACATACTGGCTCCAAACATGTACGCACAATCATGCAGGTAATGATAGAGCTATCCCAACACGCACTCTGCCCACGCATATCTCGTGCCATAAGAGAACATGCCCTCCATCACTATCCCCCATCCTACGGGAAACCCTCTAGCTCTCCTATCACCCACTAGCCATCTAATGGTAGCCACTACCACCCGCTGTAATCTGTCACAGAGCTCCTCCGTCCTCCCCATCGAAATCTCTGAACCCTCTACTCCGATGTTTGGTGTGCCAAACAATCTCTTGAATGTCGCTGGGCCCATCTCCAGATCATAATCTACCCGATCCCCATCTATCGGAATCCTCAATATCCGGAATACATCCTCTAAGGTAATGGTCGCCTCTCCTGTCAGTAATAAGAACGAACTGTGCTCGCTCATCCATCGCTCCACCATCGCTGTCATCAACCCTCGATGTGCCTGAACTGGCTCTAACTGGGATACATGCTCCAAGCCTAGGATCTCCAACACCAGTAGCTCCTCTGCATCCAATCGTCTCACCAGCTGTAAATCTCTTGGATGCGGCTCCCGTGATAGCAATGGCGGTAGTACATCCTGCATCATCCATTTTCAGTCCATTCCGTTAGTCATCCATATCAATATCTGCTTTCCTATTTGCTATTTTATCCTACACCTACTATAAGCGGTCCATTTTACCACATGCGATCTTTTCCTACTCACTAGCGACCCACTTTCCCACATGCGCCCCTGTTTTGACTATATGCGAGCTCTTCACCATATGCGCTTACTATATCCCTACAAGCGACCTCTATTTCCATATGCGCTAAACTTTGCTTTCTATGCGGGCTTTATACTATATGCGCGCCTGTTTTGCCTACCCGCGAGCTTTATCCTATATGCGCTAGCTTTCATACCATATGCGGGCTCAATTACCATTTGCGATCCTTATAGCCCTATACGCGCACTATTTACCTTCTGCGAGCTGTTTCTAGTCCTATGCGAGCTAAACTATTGTATGTGACAGCTCTTTGCCCATAAGCGACTCGTTTTTCTCTGTATGCACTTTTCGGCTGTGCTTTTCCCGTCGACAGGATGCGACCCGTTTTTGCCTAAGCGACCTACCCGCGCCCATAAGTGACCAACATTACTACAAGCGGACTCTATTCTTACCTAAGCGACCTAAATGTACTATGTCCTAACCTAGTCGCTTTTGGTGACGTGTGTGCATTAATTACGCTTTTAGGCTATTAATTACACGCTTTTGGGGAAAAGTTTGAAACATACCGGTGCGCCTGCTCCCTCTGGTCATCCATGTGTCCTCACTCGCTCCGCACGATGATCTCTGCGTGGAATAACCATCCTGCTAGCTCTGCCACTCTCACTCTCTGGAGCTCTGGATTTCTCTAAGTTTCTAAGCACAAATGAGCCTATTTGCCATGGAAGCCCCTACTTCTAGTCCTTCTCAAAACCCTAATTCTCTCATACCACAGCCTATTTTCTTCCATCCAGCTCCCTTTTTCTTCGTGTCAGCCTTCCTTTTACCCTTTTTCTTCTATCATGAGCCAACCCAGTCCTTCCTGGTTAGCCTGGCTTACCTCTCGAGGGGGCATCACCTGCCAGTTACACTGGGGCATAACTTGTTTATCGAACGCATATCGTATCTTCTTTGACACAACGTTCTATCGAACATTGTATCAAAGAGGGGCAAAATGTAGACACCCAAATTTGTCCATGTCTAGCAACACCTTGTTAAACCACTAATCCATTAGCCAATTAATTAAATAAATTTTATTTATTTAATTAAAATCCCATTTTCATTCACTTAGCCAATTAATTAAATAAATTGTATTTATTTAATTAATTCCACATCATGTCTTATCCCATTTTATTCATTTATCCTATTAATTGAATAAATTTTATTTATTTAATTAATTTCCAACTCATATCCCAACTAATTCAAATATTTTATTTGAATTAAACCCTTATCATTTATCACATTCCAACACTTGTCCAGTCAATCATGTGTTGTAAAACAACTTTTATTTACAAGCCTTCACATGCACAATTAATGGAATCTAAATTTAGTAACTTTCAATCCTAGCCATTCACATAACCTCTGAATCTCCACCGTTGATTGATCTTGGCTAAGTCCTATATAAACACTCTCTCATTCCATATGAGACATCCAGCAATCATATAGCACCTACATTATCATCTTGAGCATCTTGAGCATCTGAGCATTTACTTGAGCTTTTATCATCAAGCATGGCAGCTTTCAGCATTGCAATTGTTCATTGTTGAAGAAGCAGTCCACATTCTCTCAAGCAAGGAATCGCATGGTCTAGGTGAAATTATGCTTGAATTGCATTGTTCTTTGATTTCATTTAGGTTAGATTCCTTGATGATGGTAGGGTTAGGGTTTCATGACTATGTCTGATCTGCTGCACCTGACTTTCACCTATCACAACATCATCACCAGGTTTGGAACTCCCTATTCATTGGTATGTGATAATGGCCCTGCTTTCTCTTCTTTAAAGTTTTCTAAATGGGCATTTGAATATGGGATTATTTTAAGGTTTTCTTCGAATTATTACCCTCAAGGTAATGGACTAGCTGAATCAACGAAAAAAATTTTATTAGATATAATCAAGAAGTTAATTGCAAAAAGTCCTAGAGAGTGGAATTCCCTGTTGAGATATGCATTATGGGTAGATAGGACCAAGTTTAAAACAGCTTTAGGTAGCACACCTTATCATTTAGTTTATGGGACTGATCCCATACTTCCAGTAAATCTGAGAATACCAACCTGGAAGTTTGCTAATGAGTATCTAGGCTTTGATAACCATAGGGAAGCCAGAATAGTGCAAATACTACAACTAGATGAGAAAAGAGGTCAAGCCATCGAGAAGTTTGCCAAACACCAAGCGGTTGTTAAGAGGTGGTTTGATAAAAGGGCAAGAGTCAAAACATTTAGGATATCAGACTTAGTGCTGTGCTGGGACAAAGCACATGAAAAGAAAGGAAGCCATGGGAAATTCGATAAATTATGGCTGGGTCCCTTACAAGTCTCAGAAATAATAGGAGATAACACATTCAGACTTAAGACCTTGACTGGAGAAGATGTGCCATTACCAGTTAATGGCCAGCATTTGAAACACTACTTCCAGGCCTGAGGCAAAGAGCAATTCATTTTGGTGTAAAGTGTTGTAAGTAATGTACAGTTATTTCTTTTGCTGTTTTCCTTTTTTTGGTTGGCTGTTTGTATAGTTTGTCTTCTGTTTGTTGCTATTTTTTGTTTCTTGTTGTTTGTTTTGTTTTTGTTTGTATAGTTTTTTCTACTTTTTTGCTTTTTGGACAGCCTGTTTGGTTGATTTGTTGGTTGTCTCCTCAACAGGGATCTTTGTTTTACTTTAGAGTATTAAGGAGCAAACTAGCAACCATTCAAAACAGTATAAAATTTAGGATATTCAAGTTAATCATTTGCAATTTATGCATAACTTGTCACTGTCATGAATGTAGAGAGTTATTTATCTTCTGAAGTTTCGTATTCAATAAATGTGATTGAGAATTCGAAGCAAGTTTCTCATGATGACACACCTAAAATCCTTGGGTTTGTTGAACCTACCAGTGTAGATATTAGGTGAAAAATCAGAGGTTACCCTTGCTACCATTACAATTCTTAGCTTAATTTCAGCAAGTGTCCACTCCTTGCATCATGAAGTTACAAATTGCTATATCTTATGAAGTCTTTCAAAATTAGAAAACAAAAAAAATAAATAAATAAATAAATAAAATGGATTATACTGAAAATCTAGATTAAGCCATCTAAGTAACTCTACCGGGGCTATAGATGCTCGCTGGTAGTGGGGCTCTACTTAGGAGAATTGTAACGATAACCTTGCCGGGGCTATGAACGCTCGCTGGTAGCAAGGCTCTATCCGGTCGGCTATGAGGGAATATCCTCACCTACATAGGCTAATGTCAGTCACTGGTTTGTTCAACCGATCTTCAAGACGAGGATAATTAATCACGTGCACACAACTAAACTGAAAATGAAAATTCATGCACCCTTATTGAATACCTTAAGTCTCAAGCTGAATAGTAATTTGCAGGAATGATAGTTGGAGGTTATGAGTTCATTTCATCTAGTTTTCTTGAACACTTTGAATTTAATTGTTTTGTTTTGGTTGCTAGTTGTTGTGATGTTCACAACATGCCCCATTTTGCTCCTCAGCAAAATGAGGACCCCTGCTGTTGCTTTGCTTTTGCTTCTGCTTGTGTTTGTTCTGTCCGGTGGAAAGGGAAAGAGAGTCAGATTTTCAAACCTTGTTAAAAATATAGAAAATTGCATTTTCAATACCATTGCATAATATGGTTGGATTCCTTGTGAAAAATGAGCCAGGGTTGCTTTTTGAACCATCTTAAAATTTGTCATATTTTTCAAGTTATGATCATTTAGGTAAAATGTACTATCAGGTTCTGCATGATAAACAGTCAGTTGTTTGCCTTTTTTCTTGTTGGCATTCATTTTTAATTTTAAAAAATTTCATACTTAGTGGTTCCGGGTCGTGGGCAATTTTGTCTGGGTTCCACTCTGTATGTTACATTTGATTGTTTTGCAGAAAGTGCATCGGCCACTTTGCTCACCATTACTTATTCATTGGAAGTGTTTTTATAGGTTTGAACCTGCGCGTTGAACCATCCGATTGAACCTTTTTTGGTTCAATGGTTCACGGTTCAATTGGTTCAGCATGCTCAAAAATGTCTAAAAGGGGGCGGGCTGTTATTTCGTATTGCAACGTTGAACTGCACGTTGAACCTTTTTCTTGGTTCAAATGTCCAAAGTTCGCGGGGTTCATTTTCTTTTTAACAGTCGCTATGTTGCGTTGAACCGCCGCGTTGAACCTTTTTCTTGGTTCAATGGTTCAAATGTTCAATAGATAGAGAAGCTTCAGCGAGACTGTCGCCAATGGTATGCCATCGGCATAACATTAACTATCGAAGTATTGTTTTTGACTTTCGCCGATGGGCGAAGTCACGCAGATAAATAAAAGGGACTTGGCAAGATATAAAACGAATGACATCGGCGTAACATTTTAAATCGGTGGAGTTTGGTTTTCTCTCGCCGAAGACTACGATCTCCCCGATGGCCTTTTGCCATCGGTATAACTATTACCGTCGGCCATTATGTTTTGGCCCTTGCCGATGGAAGAAATAACGAAGTGATAAAAAGTCATCGGCCAAGGTAATGCCATCGGGAGGAGGGGTTTGTGAGGCGCCGATGGCCCGTCTCACACCGATGGAACATAAGAAGAACGGTATCGGCGAGACTTATGCCGATCGAAGGTAACAAGAGGTATCGGCTAGAGAATGATATCGGTGAAAGTTTTAAGTAGCTTCACCGATATTGTTGGTCACACCGATAGATGAGGGAGGGCTTATGTTTAGGGGCCATTTCGGCCAGACAGCGGTAGTCGAAGTATGGTTTAGGACCTTTGCTGATGGGCAAGGTCAGGCCAATGGAAGAAAGGGAGAGAGGACTTAGCCGAAATGCGAAGGAAGGGAAAACATCGGCAGGACTCTCGCTGATATAAGAGCATTGGCCGAGGTAAAGGCATCGGTGGAGAAGATTTGGAGCTCGCCGATAGGCAAGCCTCACGCCGATGAAGGCGATGAAACAAGAGGCATCGGCAGAGGAAATAAGGAGCTCGCCGACAGCAGAAACTCTGGCCGATGGAAAAAAGCAAAGAGAAAAGGCCATCGGCCAAACGATGAAAATCGGTGGAGAAGTTTAGACTTACGCCGATACTGTGGATCACGCCGATGAAAGAAAACAAGGAAGAAATAACGAGTAAGGCCATCGGCCAAATAGCGATGATCGGCTAGGGTATTTTTGAGCTCACCGATGGCGATTCTCACGCCGATGGGCAGGAAATGGAAAGCGGTGGAATTTTAAACGCATTTTTGGCGCCCGTAGCATTTTTTCTGGTCAGTAGTGGTTGACCCGTTTGGTTTTGAGCAATCTGTATACATTTTGAACGCGTTTTTGAGGGTTTTTGAGCTAGATTTCCACATTTTTTTGCAGTCACCCTGATTTAAATAGATATTTTAAGTTTCTCGCTGTTCATTTGATAAATATGGTACTTATTGCTTGTCTTGTCTTGTATGCTTGCAGTTGAGGAAGCAGCTGGAAATTCAGCACAGTGACATCATGGAGGAAGGAAATCTAATTTTAGGAGCAAGAAGATAAAGATGAAGTGCGAAGAAGTCAAGGCCAACCAAATGAAGAAAAAGGTTACAGCTGAGAGTATTACTACAACAGACAAACAGAAGTTATTGCTGAGCTGCCAAAACTTCTCAGAAGGGGCAATATGTCGCCCAGATTTGACACTGCTCAGAGATATTTTTGAAGAACTGGTTCATCTATATTTATTGCTGTAACCAGGGGTTTGAACCAGGGGTTTAGTTAGGGTTTTTTTGCTGTAGTAAGGACGATCAGAAAGTCTTTATATTGTGCTTCTCTGCACTGTAATACTTTACAACAGGGATTTTTAGAAACACACAGTGAGTTAGCTTAGCATAATTTAGAAGTAGAAGAAGGAGGTTGCCTGTTTGTCTGCAGTAAGGTGCACGTGGAATGTCTGGCTTCCTTACAATATCTATAAAGATTGTAAGTTCTCTATATTTTGATCAATAAAACTAAGAGTCATTCCTACATTGTAAATCATGTATGACTATTTGTTTGTAATACAATAGAATCTGGAGTTCTGCATCTATTTTCTGAGTGTTCTCCTGCTCTTCTTTGTGTTTTAAAATATTTTCTTTGAGAGCTTGCAATTTTAAATGTATGTTTGTGAAAATGCTCAGAACTTGCATTTAAGGTTTTTACTGTGGATTTGATCAAATTGCTGTAGTATTTGCATAGTACATAACAGAATAATTAGATCCTTTGGTAGAGTAAATGAGGTGTAGATTAGATCTTTCTAACTTTTCCCAACCCATCTGAAATATTTAGCTGAAAATGTATAAATCTAAAGGAAATTGTCTCAAATTTGAAGAAGTATGCATAACAGAGTTAAAAGTAGACAGTTTTCATAAATATATGAAGGAGAAAACTGCAATAATTCAAGAAAACCATCTAAAACTTGTAGCACAATAACACTTTTATGCAAAGGAATGAAAAGTATTAACATATCTCGTGATCTTTTGCATAATCTTAGTCCAGTAAACCATAAAGAAACTCTAAACTACATAAGGCCCCTTGAACATTACAGCTTCACATTGACCAACTGAACTTGACCAACTAAACCATTGTAGACTTGGGATTAGTTGAATCTTAAATGATTCCTTCTTATCTTTCAAGTATAGTTTCAATTTATTATATGAAAATTTTAACTTATTGTTATGATTGCATCAAAACAATCACCAACAATAATGAAGAACAACTTGAGAATCAGATTGACACTCTTAAAAGGGATCTTCAAATAACAAATGAATACAAAGAGAAATTCAAGATAAGCTCTACTCAACTTGAAGTTCTTAAAAGCTAGAAGAGGGTAGATGACAAATAAGGCTTGGGGTATGAGAAAGGTGAAAGCTCCGGATCTGGTCGAGAGAACTCTGGATCAGGAAATCCAAGGAATAGACCTGGAAGATCTCTGGTAAGGCAACCAAATGCTCATAGATATCCATCTTTCAATGGATACTGCAACAACTGCAATAACTTTGGTCATAAAGAAAATCAGTGCAAAAGAAGAATGAATCAAACTAATTCATCCTTCTCTAGATAGTGTTTCAATTGAAAAAGGTATGGTCACAAATCTCATGAGTGTAGAAATATGTAAACAAACAATTCATTCAATGGTAGATGATTTGCATGCAATAGAATGGGACATATGGCTAATCAGTGTAGATCAAAAGGATACTAGTCAATATGCAAAGAAGTGTTGTTTGCTACAAGTGCAATAGATCTAGTCATATTGCCAAATTTTGTAGAAGTAAGAATTAGGACAAAAAGGGCCCAGTGCATCATAATCAAAACCAAGACAAAGGAAAAGGAAAAGTGAATGTGGATGAAATTCAAAGAGAGATGAACAAGATTTGGGTAAAGAGGAGCATAGAAAATGCTGAGGATGGATCTGCACCAGAATCAGGTGCTGATATTCCTTCCAGTAACTAAATAGATGAGCTCTGGCTCAGGGGGAGTCACAAAAGAAAACAAGTTCCCCCAGCCAGTCAATTGGTGCCTGAAATTGGCACATGGAAAGTTGTGGATTAAAGGGTTCTCAGAGAAACATCTAAACAAGCCTTGGTAAAGATATGGAAGATCTACAAGAAATTTTGAAGAGGTTAATCATCCAAGTCCAATCCGGTTTAATAGTCATCCGGTAAATGTTGAATTCTCATAGATAGATCCGGTATGATTCATAATTGAAATATTTGGATCTATGGTTAGATGGAATAGTTGGGGAAAGGGAGATAGATTGTTATTTTCCACCAAGAACCATTCTAAGTACATCCCAGCAATCCAGAAAGATCTCTCAAAACAAGGAAAACAAGGCAACATAATAACTTAAGTTGTACATTTATTACAAAATGAAATTAGGGTTTGTGCAGGAATAAAAGGGTTCTTTTGTTCATCATTTGTACATTTTCATTCGAGAAGAAAAGAGAAGGAGCTCTGCAACAAATTATCTCAAGCCTCTCAAAGATAATCCACAGAAATTGACTTATCCAGCAATTCGATCTGGCTCATTTTGTGAACCCTAAAAGCGTAAAAGGTATTTTCTGTTCTTGAAATCTCTCTCTGAATCTTTTGAAAGATGGCAACTCCAAATGTTGTGAAGATCACTTATAGACCACATCCTAAATTCAAGAAACATTCATACAAATCCCTAGACGTTGATCCCCTAGGCACCTTTTCAAACATTCCACATGAGGTTTTGCATATAGAAATGTTAGGGCATATATTCATGCAAACATTGAGGAATTTGGGGACTCCAAACTAATGGATATCTATCACAAACAATTAATAGATGATTCCCTTGAACTCAAACCTTAGTACAAGGCTATCCGGGTTAAGCTTTTTGGATAGTTCATCTATTTCCCTTGTTTTACAGAAGATGAGTGGGTCTGGTATGTTTTG
The DNA here is from genome assembly GCA_027924645.1 of Cunninghamia lanceolata. Taxonomy (NCBI): domain Eukaryota; kingdom Viridiplantae; phylum Streptophyta; class Pinopsida; order Cupressales; family Cupressaceae; genus Cunninghamia; species Cunninghamia lanceolata. The sequence goes on along the minus strand of BSBN01000193.1, from coordinate 1,816,119 downwards.
AGTAGAGTGCATGACAACTTCATGTGGCTGAATAGACCATTCAAGATCACAAAAGATACTATTAAATCAGTAACCAGTTTGCACTCATCCAGTGGGTTACCTACTCTCAAATCAGTTAAAAACCAAATTTTGAGTGAGGCTACCGAATCTAAATTTGATAAAAGAGCAATGACAATTAAGGATATCACAGATCTAGATATCAAGTTTGCTGCCATGATAATTGGCTATAAGATATATCACTCTAGCAGAGAGAATTCTGTTTCTAGAATAGCAATTTACACTGCTTATGAAATGTTAAGGAAGAATGCTGACTATGATGTCTGTGATCTCCTTCTGAACCAACTTTTGGAGAATCTATAGAAGATAAAGAAGGACAAGAAGAACTCCTTCAAATATGATGGCTTGATACTCTGTCTATTCTTCTATTACATGAATGAGCTACCCAGATCTAGTGGCTAGATATGGCAAAATGATAGACCTATTTCCATAGAAATCAGAGATTATTTACATGGAATAGGTGATGCCAAGGCATAACATACAGCACTATGGGGCTACTTCAAGAACTTTCAGAGTATGATGCAAGAAAGAGAGAGAATCCCCCAATCTCTAGTAGAAAAATACAAAGATACAGTATGCTTCATGGTGGATACTGATCAATGCCTAATGGAGGTAGTGGAACCAAGAATAGTATGGATCATGCTAATGGGGTATGAGGCTGATGAGAAAATCCTAGAGTTGCACATTCAACATCTTTTGAGTCAGCCCAAGGACCCTAAGGAAGAAAGGTTTGGAGCCTTTGATAAGTTGAGTGTAATGATTCATGTGGAACTTAGACAACTAGAGATGAAGAGAAAAGTGAAAAGAAGTAGAGAATGTTGCCAAAAGGTATGGCATTTCAAAAGATGCACTTGATGCAAACAAAGAGAAAATTTAAAGGGTAGAGAAAGAAAGGCAAGAAACTGAGAAAGATAGTGCTCTAGTGCAAGCCCCCTCCTAGACCAGATCCTCCAAGAGCTTTGCACCTACCACCTCTAAGAGCTAGAAAGCATCAAAATTGGAAGTCAAAGCATCTGGAAAGGGAGAGAAAAGAACTAAGACAAAGGCCACAAGGTCTTATACCAGTCAAAAGGATGATGAAGAGACTGAGTCAGATGAGGAGGTAAAGAAAATGAAGAAGAAGAAGAAAGTATCTGGTGAATCCTCTACAGGTCAAGACAAGGAAGAAGAGGCAAAAGAATTCATTGAAAGACCTACTCTCTGCATTGATGATATCATCAAATTAGTTACTGTGGATGGGAACCTGCAAGCAATGGTTGAATTTTATCATGAATATAGTGAAGATGGTCAAAAGATATTGGAAGATGCCACAGTCAGGTATCTAAACATCTACAACAAAGCATTCATTGAAATTATATCTTTAATTCCCAAAAGCTTATAGAAGGAACTTGAAATAAGAAAGAACAATGGCTAAGCAAAAGATCTAGAAATCTGGGAGCAAATTGCTATTCAGCTCTCATCCATTACCCCTAAACAAATGAACATTATCTTCAAGGACTGCAAGGATGAGTTCTGGAGCAAAGCTAGAATGAATCAGCTTATGCTTGGTGAAACTAACATAGTGGCAAAAGAAATAGAAGATATTCTATAGAATGCTTTTAAAAGATTTAATCTTCCTATTATAGAGGACTTAGGTAATGAACTCTCTGTCATGGATGACAAAGGAGAATCTACTAAGACAGTGGTAGAAGAGGCAAAGGAGACAAATGAAGAGAAAGCTAAGGACTTAGATTCCTCTACTCTGGAAGAGGAAGTCCATGATAAAGAACACATCTCTCCTCCAGTTTCTCCAGCAGACTCTGGATCTAAAGGAGAAGAAAGAGTAGAAGAGAAGATCAGTCAAGAAGAAGAGGAGAAGGGAAGAGAAGAAGGTCAAACAGAGAAGACCACAAATAACAATGCTAAGGCTGCAGAAGGGAAGAAAACTCTATCTCTAGAAAGAGACACTGTAGAAGCAGTCAAAGACTTCTTGACCAAAGAAATAATGGAAATTGATGAACCAGAACTACTTCAAGGACCATTCAATTTTGATTCCCTCTCCCCAATTCAGACTATGAAGATAGCATCCTTTGCCCATGCAAAGGCAAAAGAAAAACTTTTGAAGTCTCACATGGAAGACTGTGAGCTAATTGAGATTGCATCTGGTGCATTGGAGAAAATCATGCCATCCTTCCAAAAGGATCTTTCAGCCTCTTCATCTAGTAACTTAAAATCTCTTGTCAATTCAATCAGCACACATTTTGATTCTTTGGATAAGTCAGCTGAAGTTAGAGTCTAGAAAGAATTTTTGGGAAATAGATTCTTTGAGGTGAAGGGTCTAATAACAAATGATAGGAGAGTTATGAATATTGGGATAAAGAGATTAGAAAATGCTCTTAAAGATGGCAGAGATATATATAAATTTTGTTTATCCTAGCCTAAAGTGACCAAGGATATTGAGAAGAAAGTAAAAGATCAAGAGCATAAACTGTTAAGTTTGTCTCAAAGTTTTGATCCTCTCTCCTCTTCCATAGTAAATCAAGAGTGTCAGACTATTGCAGTCATAAATGAAATAAAGAAGCTTGAGAGGGAGAAGAAAAATAGAATAAACAGGTTAAGTGAACTTAGAGGGATCATTATCCCTAAGTTAGAGGCCATGCATGAGGCCCTAATGATGCTCAGGCCATAGCTCGGACCAGTGATCCATCAAATCTTAAGAAGGTAGAAGCTTTTGCATTCCTATTGAGTGGTCACATCTCAATTTTGGATAGGATGAAGTAGAGTTGGGAGACATAAGTTATACAGTTGAAGAATACTTTTGCAGATATACTAAAGTATATGTAAGTACAACTTGTATATATACTTATGCAGATATGTATAGATTGCTTTTTTTTTTTGAAAATTTTGGTGTGCGGATTCTACCCTTTGCCATTGATGTTAAAGGGGGAGTGAGGAGTAGTGAAAAATGAGGGATCTACCTAAGGGGGAGCTCTGGTAAAGTGTACATTAGAACAGAGCATCAGCCAAGGGGGAGTGCAATATGACACTTAGTCATTTTTCACTAAGTGTTGCCATCAATGCCAAAGTGGGAGATTGTTGGCAAGAGACACTGTGTGGCTTCATGAGGGTTGTCATTGATGGTGACAAAGTCCATCTCACACATCCGCAGGACATGGTGTGTTTATACCGGAAGTCAGATTAAAGAGTATTTTGGTCCGATGACCAAGAATAGAGCATACAACAAGGTCTGACAATCAGGTCTGGATATCTTAGAGGAAGTATCTCAGTAAAGTACAGACTTGGGGAAGTCAAGAGGAGTATCATGACTGATATATTCCAGAGATTGAGCCTTCGGTGATGAAAGAGTGAAAAGATATAAGCACCTGAGTGTTGGGTTCCCGTTTGGCAGAGTAGACTGAGGAAGACCCGACTGACAGAGCATCAGACCTTAATCCGAATGAGATATTGATGGTGATCAATTTTCTTGAGGTATCATTCATGATTGGCTAACATGATTGATGACTTCTATAACCATCTCCTTGATATGCATTACTTGATAAGCAAGGATTCATCCAATAGATCAGAGTTTGGGAAAATATTGACTATTCCACACGCCGACTAGAAAGGTGTTGAAATCATTGGTGTAGATATATATACCAGATGGATTTGGATGTGAAGGTGTGTGTGTGTGTGTTTTGAAGTGTGAAGAAAAGTAGAAGAGCAATGTGACAACAGTTATACAAGTCTGGTATGTGATAGGACAGCAGCACCAAAGAAGAGGAAGAATGAAGTATAGTAGATCAGTGTATTGAGCCTAACTAGAACTAAACCTTAGCTTATGTGGACACTTCTCATTAGTTCAAGTATCTTGTAGACAATGAGTCTCTTGTAGGTAGTGAGCCTCTTGTGAGTAGTGTGTTCGGGCAGTGAGCCCTAATTGGCAAGTGCCATTTTTGTATTTCTATTCTTTTAATAGAGAATACATTCTTGGGTTAGTCACCCTGTGGTTTTTCCCTTAACAGGGTTTTCCATGTCAAAATCATTATGTTATGTGAATTGACTTTGTTTGTGCTTTCATGATTATGGATGCTTATTTGTTTTGATGCTGCACTAGTTATTAAAGAAGAAGAGAAAGTTAAGTTAATTAAGATAACTGATTTATGCCCCCCTCTCAGTTATCAACAACAAATCTAAGAGACATCAGAGTGGAGTATGAGGAACCTATCACAATCTTTTGTGATAACTCAAGTGCAATAAATATATCAAAAAATCTAGTATTGCATTCAAAGACAAAACATATATCCATCAAGTTTCACTTTTTGAGAGAGCAAGTGAACAAGAATGAAGTTAGATTGGAGTTTGTGCCTTCCAAGGATTAGATTGTAGATATTTTTACTAAACCTCTACCTAAGGACTCTTTTGAGTATCTTAGGGAGAAGTTAGGGGTCATTACCCCTCCGGTTATGAATTAAGGTGCACTGATGTGCATTAGTCAGGTGGATCTCATAGTCATATCTTGTGGTCTTGATTGATGATGGGAAGCTGCTACTCAAGGGGAGCAGCTAGTATGATTCTAAAGTGATGGAAGTATGTGCCCTTTTTCCATTGGTGTTAAAGGGGGGAGAGAAGACATGTGAAAAAAAAAGTGGTTGCTCATCGAAGGGGGAGCATTAAAAGAAGATAAGAAATGTGAATGGCTATTGTTGGGAGTTATGTCAGTCAGTGATGAGAATTTCTTGCCTTGATGGTTAAAATAGTTTTTCACATCATGTGTTGCCATCAATGACAAAGGGGGAGATTGTTGAAAGTATGCACCTAACTGGTGTTTTCATTGATGTCAACATACTCCTGTTGCATTGATGATGAGGATTAGATGAATTGTATGCTGAGGATATTGAGAAAAATAGTCCTATTAGGAACAAAGAAGAATAGTGAAGACAGTGAGGTAAAGATCCCAGCTAAGATGTAGATTAGAAGATAAACATCAAAGGGTTTGTAGATATGTGTCTTAAGATGATCCAGTAAAGATTTGAGAGGTCCACATGAAGATCTGAAGGAGTTATGGCCGCTTGAGTAAAACCGGTTCTAGTAGATGTTCAAAGGTGATAGAGTGTCACAAATAGGTCTGGTGAGATCCAGAAATGCAATATCTTATTCTGTGGATTTGGTGGAGTATTTAGGAAGTCAATGTGAATTGACAACTCAATTGGTTCATGGTCTATAGGTCTACAAGCATCTATTCCACTATGATAGTGATGACAGACTATGTTTTTGAGCTTCCAGATGAAGGAGAGAAAGATTTCAATAAGCAGAAGTAGAGTGGATGTTCTTGGTGATTCAAGCTAGCTTGTGGAGGTCTTTGGATTGTTTCTAGTTCATGTTGGTGGTCTGCATTGAAGATTGAGCTCGTAATTGAAGAATTACTTCTGGATGATGATGTTCTTCCTAAGTTTGGTTGACCAGATGAGTCACACATCCTAAAGATCATCTTGAAGATTTTCTATGAAGAATAAGGTGTTCCTCAAGGAAGATTGAAGTCTTAGATCGGTGTGGCTAACAACATGTTGATCTACGTGAAGTCCTTTTGTAAGTAGTCATGTTGTATTTATGTATCTTCTCTTTAATATATGCCAACTTGGATGATTATCCCAAAGTCAAATGTCTTGTATAAATAAGAGGTTGTGAAGTCATTTAAAAGGCATCTGGTGGAGATGAGTGTGTGGTAGAGAGCAGCAGAGCGAAAAAGTAGAGCAGAAGTACTGGGCTTAAATGGAACTAGCTCAAGCATGGTGAAGATGCTATTCTTCGGTTCAAGTATGTAATATTTATTATTTTGTAGACAGTGTGTCTCCTCTAGGTAGTGGGCCTCTTGTGAGTAGTGTGCTTGGGTAATGAGCCCTAATTGGCATGTGCCATTTGTTCTTCTTATTCTTTTAATAAAGAATACAATCTTGGGTTAGTCACGTTGTGGTATTTCCCTTAACTGGGTTTTCCATGTTAAAATCTTGGTGTCGTATGTGTTGATGTGTTTTTTCTCTTGAATTATTGCATGATTGATTTATTATTATGCTATTGAATTACAAAGAGAATTCAAGTTATTAATAAAAAGTAAGTTTTGGAACAACTGATTCACCCCCTCCTCTCAGTTGTCTATCTTGAATCTAACATTTAGGTCGTAGCCTAAAATAGGGCAGGACTAGGGTGTAGGCACCCAAGCCCTCCCTCCCTATTTCAATAAGGACTTGTGACAATAGCACCCCTAGGTCCTATTTGCCATAATACTTAAGAGTTTTCTCATCAAGAGTCAACATGAATATGCAAGATGATTAGAATGCTTTCCAAAGGACCTGGGAGCTAAACATAGGAGGAAAAAAGTCCTAGGGAGACATTTTTCGACATAACAATGTTTATATGATTAGAATTGAAAGGTGATTATTTGATGTCATGTTTATTTATAAGGTTTATGGATTAACTAATGATACACTAATCCTAGTTTGGTGATTGCAAGTTGTATTCAGGAAACATGTTTCCACCCTCTGAGAAAGAGAGGGAGATAAACATCAAAGAGAAGAGAATAAATGTATGGAAAGAACGGATTAGTTGCCATTTCAATCCTATGCCTTTATATTTTTAGTGAACCATCAACAAGATTAGTAAGTTGCATTGACCTAACTATTCTAATTTTGGTTTCAACTCAATAGTCATCAATTTGTCAAAAAGATCCAATAAGTCTATGTTTGTCGTAAACCAAGTTGGTATGTCACCATCGATGAGTAATGATTAATAGTTGATAGATTTTTTTATCAGAAATTCACGATAGGGATTCGATCTTTTTATATTGTCTATGTTAACATTTACGAAAGATTGGGAGGGGGAGAATACCTTGACCCTGTTCACAAATCTTCTCTAATGATTAATAATGATGTTAGTAAATATTGTATATTCAAATATCATGTAGATATATATTTTCTATATATTTTATATTATACAATGTATAATTATAACTTATACTTAATAGATGTGAGCTCTCAAGAGAATGTGGTATGCTTGCAAGTGAATGTGAACCACTTCACTTAAGTTGTGGAGCTTGACTCCTTACTCCATGATAATATGGAGAGAGTGGAGTAGCATTTAAAAGAGTATTGGAGTGGTCTTTATGACCCATCACTCCACTGTCCATTGCATGCTCCTATTTGAGATTTTGTAGGCTAAAATGGAGCAAATATTCCCATGGGTAAGGGGAGAAAAGCCTTTAAAAGTAGAGCCTTTAGGAGGATTTAAAAAGGACATAGTGGGTTATACTTGAGGATCCATAAAAAAGAAAGATAGAGATAGTAGGGGAAAAACACAACGAGATCTATAATCTTTTGGATAGTAACATAGAGAGAGAATCAAGCTTAGGAGAGGAAAAGTTGTTGGACAATCTCAAATAGGTTCTTTTATTATTTATATTTTATCCCAATGCTCTACATATGTTTATGCTCTGCATATGTTTATCTTTATGTGAGGCTGATAACCTATTAAATGTTACTGTGTATTATGCGAGGCCAATACCCTATTAAACATTACAATGTATTATTTGAGGCTAATAGCTTATTAAACATTACTACATGTATTATGGTCGATAAACTGTATATTATGAACCTGATTTACTTTAAGTTATGTGGTCAATTTACTTTAAGTTATGTGGCTGATGTACTCTTTGATATATTTCAAGTGATCTTAAAGTATTTTTGAAGTGCTTTGTCACTAATAGGGATAAATTATCTCTATTTCTTTATGGTCATTGAACCAAGTTTTATTCTACTAGTAAATAAAACTAGTAAGCCCAGTTATGCTATGGGTTCAAGGCTACTAATACCTTATCTCATGAAGAGAAATTCAGTGACTATTAGTGCATACTTTGTTTCCTACGCAGGATGAAGAGCTGTTTAACCATAGCAAACTGTGATTGTTTCTATTATAAATAATAAATCTCTTCTATGTATCTTTATAGACAATATGACATAGCAAAATTGTATATTTATTTTGAGAGCTCAAGTTTATTTGTAGATATCTATTACTTACATTTGCATTCAAGATATCTTAGAGTGCAAATGCTATCACATTATTATTAAACTGTGAGGAGTAAATCTTTTTGTAATCAAAATGAGCCTCTAGAGAACTCAAGTTTAGACAAAGAAGCCAAGAGCAGTAAATACAGATTGAGTTGTAATATAATCTTCTCTATCTTATATTCAAGTTTTTTTTTTAACCTAAGACTTAGTGTTAGGTCTCTATTACTCAAAGTAAACAAGAATGATAATGGATATCATTGGTACACCAAGGTGTGATTATAGTGCCATATATGCTCATTAAGTATTTATATTTCATTATGTACAAGATAATGTGCATGGGTTATGTTTATGGTGGTTTTAGCACACAACAATGTAGGTGTGATTGTTGGTTCCACACCTCTCTTGAAAAGTATCCTACCCTAGGTAAGACTACTCCAAGGATAATACAGCTAGGTCTTATCTTTCTTCGAATCTCTCAATTGGTATGTTCTAGCTATGCCTACAAGGGGTCTTACATGCAATTTGCAGATCTTCAAGTTCAGGGCACCAGACACACATAAACCCTTTATTATTTCAGCTGATAAAATAATATAAAATGCTGCTGAAATTCCTATCTAACAACTAACAATAGTTTTAAAGAAAATGCAATAGGTTAGGGTTTTAGAAGAATCCTCAGTGACATTCACAATGCATAGGTTGCCTTTAGTAGACAAATACTCTAAAACTTTTAACTAGCTTTCTGAGTTACCAAATTGAAATGGGTGTTGCAGTGCTATAGAAAACAGTGCTATCTTCAATGGAAGTCAAAATCTTTTCAGATTACATTCATTTGTTAAATACCCAATAAATAGTGCAACTTAACTTGTGAAATGCAATTAAACTTTATCATAAACAATTAGCCTAGACTAACTTTACACAACTATCTACCATCAACAAATAACTAAAAGTATGGACTTAGAGCATTCATCAGATACTTCAGCAAACCATGAACATTACAAAAGCACAACTAACTAACTATGGGAGAGTAAGAAGTGAACCATGAAAACCAAAATGAGCCAACACAAGATACAAATTCCTAGAATTACTACAAGAACTTGCTTTGCATTACTTCAAATGGCATAGAGTCAACAATTCGGCATCAAAATCTCTCTCTTATAAATGAAGGAAATGGTAGCCCTTTATATAGAAAAGTGGCATAGCAAATTTTCGAATGAATGGTGGAGATTAACTCGACATCGACGATCCAGATTGCATTAATAAATATAGCTGTAATAGCTCACATAAATTCTCAGATTACATTTTGTCTTCTATGAAAAAGATGAAAAATAACCTCCAGATACATTGAATCTAGTCAATTTGACTAGCCAACTCAATATATTAGTAGAAAAGAACATTTTAGAAGCATGAAAAAGACAAAATAAAGTCACATGCTATCCCAAATACAATAATTTACAATTATGATGGGATTACATCCTTAAAATATTCAAATTAATATCAGGATTCTTCATCTAAGTTAATTTTGTCTTCGTCAGCCATCTTGTTATGGTAAGTCAGCCATGTGTCAAGTGCAAGATTAATTTATGATGAATCTGGATCCTTCAAATAATTGATCCCATAGTCGAACATCTCTAGCTCCTAACTAAATTTATTGTATATTTTCTGTATTTCTACACCTATCTTTTGAAATGCTTTGAATTTGGCCCTGAGGTCACTTACCTTGTCTAATCTATCCTCCATACTGAGCGTGGCATGTTCAAAAATCACTTTATGTAACTTGTCTTTACACTTTTCAATATCAAATAGGGCATAGTCATCATAGGATGCTTCCCAACAATCCCTTAAAGAGTCATTGATATCATATATGATTGATCTTAGCTCCTCATCGGCTAGCTTATATGCTTCTTTTATATGTTCGAAAGTTTCTTTTCTCAAAAGTAGCTATTGATACCATTCAATGGCCTTTGGTAGCTGATTCCTAGTCAAAATATTCTCTACAACTAGAGTCTGGGCAGGCAATTCCTTTATGCTCTTTATTCGAGGATACATATGTGAATAATATTCATCGAAGGAATCACACTCCTCACGCAAATCTTTCCATTTCTTATGCAACTCTACCAGCTTCTTATGCAATTGAGTGGAGGCGTTAATAGTTTCACATCCCATCTCAAAAACATTTGATAGCCAATTTTTTGCACATTGAGATTTGGATCTTACCTCACCCAATCTGGCCATTTCATCAGTAGACAGGAAAGTGGGTACATCCTTATATCTCCACCTACATCCATTGGCTTAACCAAAAACTGAAGGCATGCATGAAGTTCCACATTTTGCTACTTCAAATCCTTCTTGGATGTTTCATCCTTGTCTAGTTGTTCCAAAATTGATGTGACTAAGTCCTTAAAATCATCTACTCTTTGAGCATGAGTGACTGGCTCCAGGTCAACCATAGATATGTAATCTTCCACCCTGAATTGTTCATTTGCTATGTTAGTTGGTGGGACTGCAGTTTTTACAATTCTTGATCCTGATTCATCCTTATAGATTCTAGACTATACTTTAGCCTTCTTTTGTTTATTATGCTTTTGAGCTTGTGACAGGATTGTACTCAAATCCAACTGCATTATTTCCACTTACAACTTAGGATATGCTATCCTACTTTGTAGCTATTTAGGTGCAGAAGATTTGTTCAATTTAGTGGCTCCATCACCATCAATTATGGCTATCTCTTTGCATGATTTCCATTCTTGCTTTGGTTCTTCATTATTTTCTATGTTTATCTCTTCTTCCTTTTCTTCTTCTTGGGCCAAGTTTTCCAGATTTGCAGTTGTAGTTTCTTGAGCTGACTTGAAACCTTCCTCCATTTGATCTTTATCTAGAGGACTATTAGATACATTAGTGAGTTCAACATTGACCAAAGCTTCATAAGAGTCTTTACTACTTACTTGAGTCAATATATCTTTCTCTTCCTCGATTGTTGTTTCAGTCTCATGCAATCCCAATTCTGCACATACTTTTTCAATCCTAGGAAGCAGTGGTATGGCCAAAGAATCTCCAGGCATTTGTGAGATAGGAACAATAGAAGATATGGCTAGGGAAGGTGCATTGACTTGCATTAGATTAGCCAGAACTAGCAATAAGGAAGAAGAGATGACAATAGGTGAAGGAAAGGGTAGTGAAAGTAGAGAGAGGAGGTGAAAGAATGGTAGAAATGGGAGGTAATGGAAATTGAGTGGAAGAAGTAGAAGATGTAGGTGTAGTGGTAGAGGAGGGGCATGAAGTGGCAACAGTGGAGGAAATAGGGCTGCTAGAGGTATTGAAAGAAATTTCCAGTGAGTAGGAAGTAGCTGCAATGGTAGAGGTAAGAGAGGTAGTAGAGGATGTTTCTTGAGTTATGGGAGCTAAGGTCATGGGTGAAGTGGATGCAGCAAAAGGAGTGATAGAAGGAGAACTGGCAGTAGAAACAACAGGGGTTGTGACAATAGTATCCACACTTTGGGTAGTAGGAGACTGAGTAGTTGGAGGACTAGAATCTTTCTTGGTTGTAGTATCCTCCTTACTAACTTCTTTTACTTTTACCTTCTTTTCCTTGGAGCCTTCTCCAAGACCACTTGGCATGTCTCTTTTCTTGGATGCCCTTGTCCTGGTAGAGGGAGGCTGATCTTTCTTTGGAGTAGGCCTTGCAGATGGCTTCTTCATCTTCTTCTCTTTTTCAGCCAGAGATGTATGTTCTTCACTATCTAACTTCTGTCTCTCAGCTAGCTCTACTTCATCTGTGACATGGATTGGCTCATCCTCTTCTCCCCCGTAGTCCTTATTTGATTCCAGTGTTGTATAAGTGAGTTGAACTCCTTGTCCTTCTAGAGCAGACACCTGACCTCTTACCTAGGCTTTACTTAATCTAATAGGTTCTCTCATAACAATATCCAAGGAGCTCTCTTCTACATTTGCCCAATTTGGAAATGGGATAGACTGATAGTACTAAGCCTCCCATGGTCCTCTAACCATAAAATTTTAATCATCTTGCAGCTGGTCTGGCACTGCCATAATGTGAAACTTCTTGATAAAATCCAGAGGCAGCCTTAAATGTGTTTTCTTCATAATCTCATAATCATCAGGACAATTGGCCCAAAAATCTTCAATATGCATCTTGTGGAATAGCTTCTTACTCACAAATCTTTCCATCACCTTATTTGGATCAAAATGATCCCTTGCATTGTAGTAGTGTAACTTGAGGAGTTAAAGCTCTTTATTAGAATGCTCTACATATGCCAAAGAAGTGCATGCATAAATTCCCTTGCCAAACTTGATAGGAAACTAAACATTAGTTCTGTGCAAGTGTTTGAGCTTCTTGGCATAGGGTATTAAATGTCTAGACAACTCCAGAAGCACTGTCTTATCATTAGGATACCTAGGAAGTCTGTAAGCCATCCCAGTGAAACCTTACACCCTTAAATATGTGAATTTCTCAAACTAGATGTACCATATACCGTACCTAGTTATTTCATTCATTACTTGAATGGAAATCCTCAAGGCTATGTTACCCTGTAGAATTCTAGCTATATACATTGTGAAAGCATCATTTACCCTTTTGAAATGTATCAGAGATTGAGATAAAGTCAGTTGTGGGTAGCATTCATATACCTTTATGTAGGTTTGCTCATCGTTCCCAACTTCACCAATCTTAGACAACCCAACATAGTGATTTCTTCTTGCCAATGCATAAACAATATAAGATGTCCATCTGATGTACCTTTTATCCTTGAAATTGCTAAAGGCCTCATGAATGTTGTCACTGAGGATTTGAGCCCAGTGCAACTTGGTCCCTTTCAATATCTCAATGATAATGACAAACATCCACTCCTCAAAAGTGGATTCTCTAGGTAATCCATATATCCTACTCAAGAAAGTTACTAAGTCTCCAATTTCATCATGGAAATCACTTCTATATAGTATTCAGGGAAGTTAGATGAGAGTCGACCTTCTTCTTTTGGCCCAATTGTCATTCATGTACTTTCTGCAGCCTTCTACATCTTTGTTATAAGTATCCTCTAATCATTGTTTGTCTAGAATAGTCATAACCTTGTGCCAAGGAATATCAAAGGTCTTAGATAGAGAAGGTGGGCTTAAATCAACCAAGATATCCCCACTAGTTGTTTGGATTGTTCTTGTCATGACATCATACCTATCTGCACAAGTTGCCATTAGTTCTGCACATTGCACTAAGGTGGGGAAGGCAGCATCTTGTGATATACCAATGTCCCTGAGTATTCTAACCCTAGGAGTTGGGTTAGAATCAAAGATCCTCAATATGAAGTCATCTAGGTCTATATGACCTAGGTCTATATTTCCTACATCACTCCACCTAGAGTGAATCTTGGTCTCTGGAGGGATTCCTTTGAATTCATACTTGATAGCTTGGGCTCGGGCAATCATTTAGTCCATAGGACCAAATGTTATAAGTTTGATACCTTGAGAAATCTCTTAACACACTCCTAAGCTTAAGATGAGCTTTAATAAATTTGCTAGTACTACTCATATACCCTTTAAGAAATCTCAAATCTAACATTTATTGTAATCATAATAAATACATGCAAAGAAACATTTAATGTTGCGAGAAATCCTATGAAAATTGTCATTATCTATGCATTACAATGTTAACTCTATCATTTTGGTAATTTCCCTTTGAAAATTCTCTGAAACATAGTCATTTTGCATGATTTGCACTATTTTGAGAGTCATCTAACTTGCAGGTAGAAAAGCACTAAAATTAGGGTCTGTCGATCTCAGCAGGGAAAATGGGCTTGTCTGACCCAAGTTTTTTCTACCATTCATGATGTTTAACATTTTGCATGGATTTTGATGGTTACCAACTTGTACAGATTTTAGAGGTCACCGACCTCCATCAGTCGTCAAATCAGTCAATCGTGGTTTAGCACAAATCCTTTTGATATCATTTGTATTACATTTGCATGGGATTCGGCTTGGTTCGATTTGCGTGAGTTTTGGTTGCTACCGACCAGGTCGGTGGGAGAATGTTAAAGCGCAAGGCTGATGTATTGTTTCTAGTAGGATTTTGGGATGCCACCAACTTTGCAGAAAAATTCAGGGTGTCCGACCAAGTTGGAGACAAGGTCTTTTAGCGCAAGTTCGGCGAAAGGGATTTTAAGCACAAAAAGTAGTTTCAAGGTTAGCGGAGTTTTGTGGTCCTCCCGACCTAATCGGTGAGATGCGATATGGGCATGTAGGTTGGAGGTTGATGTTTTTAGCACACAATGGATCTATAAGTGCAGCATGGGTTTTAGAGGTCACCAACTGACTAGAGAATTGACAAATTTATAGGTTGGTCAGACCTCATTTTGGTGCTAAAAATTTAAGGTATCTACGGCAAAGTTTGTCTAAGTTTTGGTTTTCTTCACTTATGATGATTCATTTATTTTCCAACAGGAAATTTTAACTAGGTTTTAATGGAAAACAAACAATTCACGCATAGAAACCCTAGCAAGAAACCCTAAGGGCACTTTGCTTTAGAAAATCATCTAACCAAACCCTAATTTTGCATAGTGGAAACTGAAAGATTAAGTTTAAGAACCCTACCTAGTAAATGTGGAATGTGCATCTGGACTGTGTAGGTAGGTCACATTTTGAGCCTAGGTGGATCAGCAGCAAAATGTTCAAATTTCCAAATGGAACTCCAAAATCCTGATCGAATGCAAAAGAAATGGTTAAAATAGAGGATTTACCCCTTTTATCCTCTGGCAAAATAGCCATTAATGCACAACGTACAATTGTTAGATTTAGGGTTTTGGCATGGTTTCTCCCTCGCTTAGACTTAGCAGGGAAATAGGATGCGTCAGCCTTGGTCAGTGAGGGCTTCTTTCAGTGCTATGTCATGTAGGTTTAATTTGTGCAATTTGTGGGCTTTTAAGGTCCATCCGACTTGCGGGTATTTTGGCCTCATTCAACTTAGTTGGTGATCGATCGATATAGCACAAGTTAGAGATGGTTGATTTTAGCGTAGAAGTCCGTTAGGAGGAAAATCAACACTAAAGTCGGTGATAAAGGATTTTAGCACAAGGTCAATAGGAACGTAATTTAGCATAGCGGTTGGACGGACAACAATTGGGTGCAAAGGTTGGTTGGAGGGCAATCTATTTCAAAAGTGCAATTCAAGGTCTTCTAAAGGGATGTAAAGATTCAACCTAGCAGATCCTTGAAGTGATTTCTCAATATCATCATTCAATCAAGGTTAAAATGCAGTTTGACCACTTAACCAATTGGGAGATGAAAAATGATCTAATTGACATCCGAAGCCAAATCAAAAGAGGGGGTCCCCATTTTGGAATGATGCATGTGTGCAAGGCACAACAAATGGAGACTCTACTAGGAAATGCTCCTGAGCATTCCAACAATAAACATTCAGTTTGAACCCAAAAACTTTGTGTTCCCCACATATTAAAAGAAAAAGCAAGGTACCTTATCAAAGAATCTAAGATCACTAACTAGTGCAACCATCGACATCCTAAAAACCTGAGTGTGTGCAGATGTATTCATTCCCATCCTTTGGCAACTAAGTTCATCCAAGATCCCCTAAGACAAGCTAGAAAGCTGAGGTCATTCTACCACCAAGAAATGCTCAAATTTTGGAATATGATGAGCTTTGAGAGATAGATAATTTTTTTTGGTACGATGGCATTTGATGGTAATCATTTCTGGATAGTACCTTTTGTAAGTATTTGCAATTGGTAGTCTCTTTTATTTGTACTATAACGGGTCTGGATTTGAAAAACACCTTTTATTTTTACCCAATATAGGCTAGTAACACTTAGTATTACCTGCCTTCTTGCTTGATTGATAGTGCATGTGGTAGAAGAAGAAGTCAACCCATTTTAATTGACACAGGATCTCTCAGACTCACCTAGCTACCTTAGGATCATTTAAAGTGTGAAAGATATATGGTTAGAAAATACTTCAGGTGCACCAACTAATAACTCATTTCCAATTAACAGACACCATACTCCTTGTCATAATAGTGGAACCCACAACAAAACTAAGCGGAAACCTTGGCTTCTCGAAGGAAGACTTACGACTATTTGCCCATCAAAGAAGCATTTGCAGGTGTGCATGACTTGTCGCCACCTTAAAAACAAACACCCCTCAAAAAAGTAAGCACAACAAGCAAAACCAAAAGGGCAACTAATCTAAGCAAGGCACCTAACAACTAAGGAAAGCAAAGGCAAGAGAGCAAAACCAAACCAAATGCAACCTAAATGAATAGTGAACAAACCCCGAACTATGTACACTAAAATGAGGTATGACTACCTCTCAGGCCTAGAAGTAGTGCTTTAGGAACTGGCCATTGACAAGCAATGGCAGCTCCTCATCAGTAAGGCTTTTGAGTCGATACATGTTGTCCCCAAGTATCTCATAGATCTGATAGGGACCTGGCCAAATTTTATCAAACTTACCATGTTCTCCCTTCTTTTCGTGTGCTTTATCCCAGCATAGGACCCAAATCAAAAATGTAGAAGGCTTTGACCTTGGCTCTTTTGTCAAACCATCATTTTACGACTCCTTGATGTTTACCGAAGTTTTCTATAGCAACATCACATTTCTCTTCAAGGTGCAGTAATTGGGACAACCTAGAGGAAAATTGATCATCAGTTTCAAGGTAGTCTTGCATGAATTGTAGTACAAGAATCCTCAAGTGGATAGCAAAGATAATTTCAATCCTATAGACTAGGTGATAAGGCGATGTGCTCAGGGCTGCTTTATGTCAGATTCTATCAGTCCATAAGGCAAACCTAAACTAAGTATGCCAATCTCTGGGGTTTTATCTAATAGTTTCTTAGTGACCTCAAGTAGATTTTTGTTCATTGATTCAGCTACCCCATTCCCTTATGGGTAATAATTAGATGAGAACTTGAGAGTACTCCAATAATCAAATGCCTAGTTAGAATAATGTAATGATGAAAAGGTAGGGCCATTATTGCATACCAAAGCAATTGGACAACTGAATCTAGTGATAATATGCTTTTCAACAAATTCAATAACTACCTTTGTGGTGCATTGCTTACATGCTATTGCTTCAAACCATCGGGTGCAGTAATTAGTAGCGGTCAGAATATACCTGTGGCCTACAGAGGAAGGTGGATTGATCATATTGATAAAGTTGAGGCCCCACTAAGCAAATGGTCATACCTCCACCACTGGTTGCAAGGGCATGGCTACGTGTCGCTCTCTATGTGTGGCTATTTGGCATATATGGCAGAAAACTATCAAAAACCAAAGAAGACTTCAAATCCAAGCCCAGAAAAATCATCACACCATCTTCTTCTAGGAGTTTCCTCCTTTTCTTTGTAGTCATATTTTTTTATTTCATTTTCAAAATTTGCTCTCAAAGTATTCAATAATTGTTTTTGATTATCTGTTGTGATATTTGAAACAGACTCTCTAACTGCTTTGCCTTTATCTCTATACAAGAAAGATTTAAATTCTAGGGATTGAATAAACTAATCATCTGAAACAAAAGAATTGTAAGCCAGTTGCTTGGCTTTTGTATCAGGTGCTTCCTCAATTTCCAATTCTTTATTTGAAGGATCATAATCTTTAATTCTGAGTTTAGGAATTATATCAGAGTGGGCTTGGGGTCTTTCATCATGGGATCCTTCACTATTAGAGGATAACACCTCTACCTCTTGTGCCTTTCTCCTCCTCCTTTCCACTTCCTGATTATACTCATTAATGGCAAATTCAAACTCTGCATCTTCCAAATTCCTAATAACATCATCATGTGGGAATGGAATATGAGTATATCCACTTAGATTTCATTTTCTTCTTGGAGAATCAATAAACCCTTCAAGGTTAAACCCTTTTCTTGACATTGCCTTTCTTAAATTAAAGTGCAATAGTTTGTCATGAATGAGGTTGTATCCTTCCCTGGACAACACAGTAAAGTCCCCAAAACAAAATATACTTGGCATAAAAGATTGTTTAACATAGGCACTTAAGTTCATAACATTTGAGTAATCTAATTGCCTGACAATTTCCAAGTATGCGATTACGTCTGGTACTATTTTAGGCAATAAGAATGGCATATCTTCAAACCCATATACCGTGATCATTATGGAATCTAGAAAACAATACCAATCACCCCAGTTGTGATTGATAGTTGGTGGTCCACCAAAATCCTTAGGCCTTAAAAACCTTTTAATCTCAACTGAAAAAGAATAGCTACATGCATAACTATAGCATATGTACAATGTTTTAACAAAGAATTCTTAAAAATGTGCATAACTAGAATTCACAAACCTACTATCCTATATGGAAGTCCATAACTGTATGGGTAATAACTAACCATTCTTATCAAATTGTGCAATTTTTAGTTGTTGTGGCCACATTGTTAATTCTTGTCCATAGTATAAAACCATATGCATAAGAGCAGAGTAATGCTTAAAACTTATTGTTAGAGCGCCATTTTTAATGGCCATTAGTCTTGAATCAATCCTCTTAGAAAGGTGGGAGACATAATCAAAAGCTCTGGCATGGTGGCACTGGATATCTACAGAGATGACCATGGGTGCTATGGACATGAATTCAGGGACATCTGTTCCTAGTACTTGTCCCACTGAATAATACGTGTATTTCATATAAGGTTCAAACAGATCTACATGAAAAGGAGGTCCATCACCTTCCTCGAGTGACACGAAATTCCTTTCTTCTCTGGGTCTATGCAATGGCAATCTCCAACCCTTGTAAGTGGTATCCATTCTCAAGTACTCTTTTTGTAAATCTTCATATATTATAGGAGTATTATAGGTGTAATCGAGGGAAAAAACTTCACATATTGCATTCTTGGATACATGAATAAATGGCTGCCCTTGTAGGTTGTGGATGGCTTTTAGGTCAGGATTGTAATGATAAGCCAGGAGTTTTACAAGATCTATGTTCAGAAAAACATTTGCGACAACTAGCTTTCCTAGGTTGAAATTCCACGGGTTACAGACAGGTTCCAATCAATTCCTTCTATAGTAGTGAAACATAAACAACCCCCTGATAGGGGTCCATACGTTGCCTACATGTTTATATTTATCTTCTAATTTTTACACATCTACCCTCAATTGTGTAGTTCTTCTAGCCTTAGGGCCTGAACCAGGTAATTGGTCTATAAGGTCTGAAGTTTTCTTTCCTATGTTTTTTTCCCTTTTCCTGTCTCAACCTTCTGCTTTTTGCCCTTGGTTTGGCTAGTTTTAGTCTGCTGCTTTCTTTTTGTTTTGGAAGGACCCTCCATTCTATCTCTATGCTGAATACTGGATTTAATCTTATAATCAATTAGCAATATGAAGGTTTGCAATGCTTACTTGTATGTTCTCGGCATTGTGAATTTATCAGTCTCTCGGTGAATCCCCCACTCTTCCACTATAACCCTCAGAAATTTGTTTTGATTTTCAATTCATTATGAACCAGAGCAATTTGTATGAGATTATGCTCAGGCTACCATTAATGTTGGCCATTGGAATTGAATGCAACAGGCTTCTCGGGCTTTGAAAGTGTGAAATCAATTAATGAATTACATCGGGAAGACTATTTTAATCTCATGTTGATTTGTAAGTTTGTTTTCGGTCGATCGCCATGACTAGATTTATGTCTCTTTTATGGGAGGTGTTTCTTTAGTTCTTTGATCTTTATTGGAGAGACTCTCATTGATCTTTCTCAAGTCCACATTACTTGCCTTTTTCTGTTTTTAACATTTCGGAAAGACTTTATTAATTTCACCTCGATATCAAGGTGGTTCTGACTGTCAAAGTTGCTTTTGGACATCTGCGAGTGTTTTCTCGATGAGCAGTGGTTATCTTATAGTCATCGGGTTGACAATCATCATGGCTGAGAGAACAGAATGTCCCTTCTATATATCAAGTTTTGCCGATAATGTTTTCTTATGTCTTTTTTCATGGGGAACATCAGTGAGACTCTTGCCGAGTTCATTTAGTTTCTTCCTATTGGAGTGACTTATAAAATTGGGAAGATAAATAAAGTTTATCCTGATGGTGTATGTCATGCCGATACAACTAGTGTATCAATTTATCGATGAGAGAACATATATATTTTGCCAATCTTATATTTATCAGTATGACCTTTGAGATCAATATAGTTTAAAATTTTCATTTCAATTTTATATCTCTCGCTAATACAACTTTTTATCGGTGATACATTATATTGTCTTCCCGATTGTTTTGCACAATCATTGTCTCTGGTTTCTTTGATCAGTGTAACTTCATTTAGGTCTTCCTGATATATATGAAAATATTAGTTAGGGGATTATGACTTATTTGGTTGGAAATACATATATATGATCCTGTTGATAGGGGTTAATTACTTCTATTTGCACAACTATAGTCAGGGAAATGCTTATTTCAAAGGACATATTTTATGAAATTGTCATGGGCTACAATATGGATCTTGTCACACAAATTTGAACAACCTATTTTAATCACAAGATCAATGTATGGCAAATTTCTATGATATTTGGATGATAAGTGAGCGATGGTTAATGAAAAATGGGAAAAAAATTTAGCGCCAACATGGTATATATCAAAGATAGGAAGATGGGGACTAAGAAAATTGTGAGATTTTTTTAGTCCTAATAGCAACATAGGCCTTCATGAACCTAATGATAACATTTCCAATTCCGAACAAGATAGCCATGGTCCTAGGGTCATACCTAGTTGCTACAACTCTCATCAAGTCTGTGTTTATGAAGACATCAAGGCATATTAATTTGGCTAAGTCAAGGGTCTAGGCATGGCAAATTGGGAGCCTCTGTAATCAATTAGCTCGTGTCAATGCTCAAATAGACTCCAAGCAGACATAGGGATCCTAGCATCTCAATAATCTACATAGAGGTCCTATATTTTATCATTTTTGCCAAACTCTCCTAATTTTGTCAGAGGTTTATTAGATGATTCGGGACATTGAATCATGATATCCTCATCCAAGCTACATTTTGAGATTGAAGCTTGACCTGACTGACTCATTATGTATTTG
This sequence comes from Cunninghamia lanceolata, assembly GCA_027924645.1. Classification (NCBI taxonomy): domain Eukaryota; kingdom Viridiplantae; phylum Streptophyta; class Pinopsida; order Cupressales; family Cupressaceae; genus Cunninghamia; species Cunninghamia lanceolata. The sequence goes on along the minus strand of BSBN01000193.1, from coordinate 1,794,985 downwards.
TGCAAGCAACCTAGGGTTTATTCAATCAGCAGCTACTTTAAATACTTTAGAAAGTACTTATAGATAGAAAGACTAAGTGTAGGGGAGAGACAATAACTTACTATTTTTGTACATAGCAGAGGCTCAAAATTGCTTCTCCTTACTTGTTTTGATGATTCTCTAGCTCTAAATGCGATTGCTCCTTGAAAAATGATAGGAGATGCTTAGAATTATGTTGTTATAACATGAAATTCCTATACCACTTTCTGTATTAATGGAGGTCACTATAACCATAACTATGCTCGTGCCACAGTCATTCAAAAATCTCCTTTGTTTGCAAGTTTGAATTTGGACCATTGATCACTTCATGCCTTTCTGGAATCCATAGTTTCGATTCATTGACAAGTCATCACCCAATGAAAATGGGCCAAATCATCAATACCTTTCCTGCACTTTATGTCATCCTTAGCCCAAACTGGATGCATGTCACCTTTTCACAGCATCACAATTGGGGAGGGCCCACCATATACCTATTGTACGATGGTGTGATATAGCATTCATGCACTTTTATTATACTTTCTTTTCAATTAGTGCATGCCATGTGTCGTTATCTCATTGCCTTGTAGAAAATATTCCTCCTAGAAAGATTCCCTTGTAGTGGAGCATAGTCATTGCATCTTAGGCTTTCTCCGTGGACATGTGGTGGTGGACAGTTGGCTGAGGTAAAATTTTGAAGTAAACACCTCGTAAGTAGATTAGAGAGGTGGCAACCTATCATAGCATCACAGCCAAGTGCTGGTATCATCTAATATGATTCGTGACAGTGCGATATTCACTTTATAAGACCTTTAGACATTTGAACATTGATTAGGCACTAAACTAGGCACTAAATTAGGCACTAAATTTGGCACTAAATTTGGCACTAAATTGCACCTAATTTAGTACCTACTTGTTTGGATTAGCACAAAAAACAGCAAAAATAGTGCCATCACGATAAAGAGTGCTGACTTTTTCAAAAAATTGGAGAAAAAAACATTAAAACAATGGGTCGAAGCAAAAAAAGGAGCTAATCATAGGGATTTGTAGTGATCCAATTTGTTGGGTGAAGCAAAATGTATATCTATGTTGTTTTTTTTCATGAAAAGCAACAAATAAAATATTATAAAATTATTTTTAATAGATAATAATATTTTTGTGTTCTACTTTGCAATTCCCTAAGTTTCCCTATTTATCTGTAAATCTTGATAGTAATTTCATTTGGATAGCATTTATACCTATATTGCATTCTTTTTTCCTCAGTTTATCCTCAGGAATGATAAGCCTTTTATGTTAATTCAATAACACTTATTTTATCTAGTATTTGGAGTCATTGAATTATAAGGAAGCTCTACAAACCTTAATTTAGTTTTATTTCATTTTTCCATCAATTTGTCATAGTTTCTATAGGTTCCATTTTGTAGATTCTCTTTCTACATTTTTCAATATGTATCACTATTTTCCTATGGTATTGATGCAGTAATCATGTCTTTAGTAGTATTTTTTGTTGGGGTTCGTACATGTTGTAGCCTGTTCATTAAAGAATTAAGAACAATTGTCATACTCTCCTCGTGTATGTTATATTGGATTGTGTTAATCATGATTTTTCATTGAAATCATTAACATATCACTTAAAGTACTCAATTTAACCCAATCACACCAGAAGATAAGGGATTATGCTCATGTTAAGAGTTTTGAAAAAAAAAAGCTATACAAAATAGTTGAAGGTGTCTAGATCTACTATTTGAACATGATTTTTCATTATTAGAGAAGACAAAACTTGTGCTAATGGTTGGACAATCATCGGGTTTTATTGGTATGAGGAAAGGGAGAAGCAAGGATGAATTGTAAAAAAAAAACAACATTTTAGTGATTAAGTTCTACGGCCTTGACAAATTCATTACCTAAGTTTGTTTATGGAGAATATATGGTAACATCTAGATTGAATTGTATTTCATTTATCACAAGAACTAGATTAAGTCAAGGTGTGGTATAATTAGATTTGCCTAACAAGTGGGAAATAATTACTTTAACTGTGTACCTACTGATATTGTGTAGTAGAATGTTTATTTGAATAAGTTGTTAGTTATGTTTTATGTGTTATTATGCTTGGAAAGACTGCCCTCTGGGATGGGTGTTGAATATGGGAAAACATGGAAGTAGGTTTTCTTTTTCAAGACCTACACATCGTTAAAACGGTTAATATTTTTGCCAAAGTGACTGTGATGTTGAAATAGACATATGTACCATTGTAGAAAATATTTTGATTACCTCGTATTCATATATATATTTTCCCTGTCACATCCTATTGAGATGTTGCATTCATGATAGGAATACATGTAGATTGATAGGCACACACCAGATTCCACCCTACACTTGTTTACAGGTTGCTAGGCCCTTCAAGAAAGGTTAGGCATTCCTCAATTTGAGGAATACCAAGTAAGCACAAGCTTTGTGGTTGCACAGAAAAAGTGCTTGAACCATGTTCTTGTCCTTCGATGCAGCAAATGGCAAAATGGTCAATGGCAGTCGAGGACTGATTTTTGGATTCATTTGATATTGATGACAATTGTTCACTATTGTTTAGACTCAAATGTTATGTAAGGTAAAAACCCATATTTGAAATTGTATAATTATTATTGAAAGATCTGTAATTGAATTCAATAAGATCCTTTGTATCGTAATTGACTACGAATATAAATTAATGAATACAAATCTTGTGTTCTCATATGATGTCAATTTATCTCTTCTACTTGAAGTCGAAATAGAAGTTACTTTACTTTACTATTCTTACATTAATTTAGTGTTACTTCAATTTTTGTATGCAGTCCACATGCAAGGAAAAGGCTGATTGTAGACATGGCTAAGAATAGTTGTAAATCCATGAACATAGTAGAGATAGAGGGGAGAAAGGAGAGTAGTAGAATATCTTTGATGTAGGCCACAAGTAATAAGAGGGTGACATATATTTATGAAGGATGGTGGCCATATTCAGAGGACCACATATATGTTATGGAGAGGTCACATATGTGGAAGGAGATGACATTTATTACAGAGGAGACCATGTAGAGAATGGCAGAGGGTCATCACTTCAAAGATTGGAGCAGCATGAATAGCAAGCCATGTATATATTTGGTGGAGGTTGCACGTAGTAAAGGGGGGTGGCATGAGAATAAAGAGGCCATCAATAGGCTAAGGAAAGGAGGGTAGATAATTTTAGGCCAATAGAAAATAAAGAGAGGTCATGTATATCAAAGAGAAGGCCATGAGAAAAATAGAAGAGGCCACATAGTGATTAAGGGAAGAGGTCATCATGTGATAATAAGGGGGTGACACAAAAGAAATAGGGTAGGCCAATAGAAGAGAAAGAGGAGGCTAATATAAATTAGAAGAGGGTGACAGAAGAAGGTCTGATCAGTGCAGAGGTAAAGGAGGCCGATGTGGTGTGAGGCCGATACTATTTCGAGAGCATTGATAAGGAGAAAAGAGGCTGACTATTCAGGGTGCAAGGTACAAGCTGATTGGATAACAAGGAGGAGTGAATATAGAGAAGAAGGTTGAAGGCTCTGCATAGAATGAAGGCCAACAAGAATAGTATGAGGGTTGTAGACTGAATGAAATAGAATTCTAAGAGGAACGAATTCATGAGAAGCACAGTAATAATAGTGCAGGCTGATATATGGCAGGATGATAGTGCCTAAGAGCTACAGAGGTAGAGATGAAAGACATTGACCGGACTATCAGATGGAGGTTGAATGTAGCCATAGGACAAATAGATTAAATGTTATTGTAGAGTTTTTATATTGTAATAGAGAAGCCAATTTGGTTTCTTTGAATGAAAGTCTAAGATATTTCATTCTATAGCTTCATGGTGTGTTCCTATAGTAAGTTACACCTGAATAGTATGAACATGGTAATGAATATTTCTTTAAGCTCCTGTCACATTGAATACAAATGATTTTGCTAATTTTTATGTTGCTGTCCAAGTTCCTGTCACTCTCACTACATAAGATATCTGAAAGACCTCTTTGATGGGTAGATACTTGAATCTCAATTGAAGAGTGTAAAGGTATTTGTGTATGGTTCATGGAACTATGCTATCAGATTGGTATCAGAGCCAAGTTTGGTCTTGAGTGCTGAGTAGATCACCGAAGAGAGGCAACTTAGCTAGGACTGTGAGTGCAGGTGTGTAGCACCAAAATACTGGGTACAGGTGAAATAGGAAGAAGCCCTAGGTGAGGTGCCTGGAAGATGAAAGAAGAAAGAAAGATGTAGAATCAAATGGGTAAAGAAAGTCTCGAGAAAAGAGATAGAAGAAAAGAAGAGAAGAGGATGACATATGAAGAATTCAAAAGAGTGTTGCTAGAGTTGAGGATGTTACAAGTATGGGCCTAACCAGTGTTGTCATTGATGTCAACATGCTCCTGATCCATTGATGTCAAGGATTGGATGAGTTGTGTGCTAAGGATATTGAGAAAATTAGTCCTATCAGAAATAGAGAAGATCAATGAAGACAGTGAAGATCCCAGCTAAATAAAGATTAGAGAATGTGCATCAAAGGTTTTGTAGATATGTGTCTAAAGATGATCTAGTTAATATTTGAGAGGTTCACATGAAAATATGGAGGAGTTATGGCCATGAGAGTAAAACTAGTTCTGGCAACTGTTCAGAGGTGACAAAGTGACACAAATAGGTCCTGTGAGATCCAAAAAAACAATATCATGTTCTGTGGATCTGGTGGCATGTTTGGGAGGCTAATGTGAATTGACAACTTAATTGGTTTTTGGTTTGGAGGTCCACAAGGAACCCTTCTAATGTGATAGTGATGGGCGACTATGTTCTTGAGGTTCCAAATGAAGATGTAAATGATTACAGTAAGTAGAATTGGTGCAGATGTTCTTGGTGATTCAAGAAAGCTTGTTGGGATATCTAGAGTATGTCTAGTTTGTGTTGGCAGTCTGCATTGAATATTGAGCTTGTAATTGAAGAATTACCTTTGGGTAATGGTGTTCTTCCTAGTCTTGGCTGACCAGATGATTTGGGCATGTTGCAAATAATCTTGAAGATGTTTTGCAAACCATGGAGTGTTCCTCGAAAATGATTGAAATCCCAGCTATGTGTGGCCGATAGTGTATTAATGCACATAAAGTGTTTGTAATAAGTCAAGTTCTATTTTTTTAATTTCTCTATAATAAAATAATTGTATGTTGTGCCAACTTTGATGATCATTCCAAATTCAATGTCATATATAAATAAGAGTTACGAAGTCATTCAAATGTATTCTTGAGGTGATGATGAGTAGGTGGTAGTGAAGAGGAGTGAAAAGTAGAGTAGAGGTGTTGAACTTAAATGGAACTGACTCAAGCATAGTGAAGATGCTAATCTCTAGTTCAATTATGTAATACTTATATTCTTCTATAGACAGTGTGTTTCATGTAGGCAGTGGGCCTCTTGTGAGTAGTGTGCTTAAGTAGTGAACCCTAACTGGAAAGTGCCATTTTATTCATCTTACTCTTTTAATAGAGAATACAATCTTGGGTTAGTCACCCCATGGTTTTTCCCTTAACCAGGTTTTCCACATTAAAATCTTGATGTTATATGTGTTGAATTTGTTTCTACTCTTGAATTATTGCATTATGCTTTCATGATTGAATGTTTGATATGTTGTTGAAATATAAGAAGGCTTAAAGTGAATAAGGAATAGGATTTTGGTGACAACTGATTCACCCCCCTCTCAGTTGTCTATCATAAATTCAACAGAGGAGAGATTTGATGTTGGTAAAGCAATGGTATGAAGAACAAGATCAAAGATATTATTGGGTATGGCCAATGAGTAAGAAAGTGAAATGGCCAGTAAAGGAGATTGTTGAGAAAAGAAAAAGGCAAAGGATGAATGCCTTGAGAAGAGAAGATAAGAAGATGAGAGGGTTTCTGAATAGGTGGGATAACAGAGAGTTGCCATTAGAGTAACATGGAATGGAAGAGGTCAAAGAGCTTCTCATTGAAGGGAACATGAGAAAAGAGAAAGAGGAAAAGAGAAATGGAGAAGGAAGAATGTGCATGAGGAGGGCATTGACAAAGACATTGTGGTCTCTCATTTTATTTGCTAATGTTGTGTTTGTAGATTTGTATGCAGGGATAAAGAAAGTGATTAAGAAGGTCGAGGAAGAGACCTTAAAGATGATAAATGCTAGGGCAAAAGTAGTTGTAGAAGAAAGAGTGGAAGATGTGAATGACGAAATCTTGATGGAAGTAGAATGCCAAGAAGAGTTTTCTATAGAGGTGCATTACAGAGTGCCTAAAAAAGAAAAGGAGATGGATGCTAAATATGTTTAATGTGATGATGAAGAGGAAGAGGAAACCATAGAGTTTCATGATGGATGTGAAGATATTGCAGTAGTAGCACAAGATACTAATGAAGAAGAAAAGTTAAAAATCCAAGAAGCTAAAGCTGGATGCAATTTGGGACAATAGGTCCTTGTATAGAGGAATGAGGGTAAAATTATTACTTTTGATCATGAATGTAGAATTGAGAATTTGGATAAGCAAGTTGATAAGAAAAAAAATAGGAAAATATAAATGTGATGAAGGATCATAGATATGAAGTGCCATATTGGCAAAAGAAAAAGATGGATAACGTGTCGAAGTTGAAGTTTAGGAAGAATGTTGTTGATTATGTTTATGCTAACAAGCCTTTGCATAGAAGAAGAGATGTGCAGATGAATAGGTGGCAACTTGGTGAAAGGTGGAGTTGGCTAGCTAAGAGGCCTAGAGATAATGATTGGAGGATGAAGACAGAGCAAGTGGAAAGAAGCTCGAGTGCATCAAAGAAAGGACAATAGACCAGTACTAAAGTATGGGTGGTAAAGTGAGTAGCAATAACCAAATGTGTTGCAGAGAAGACAAAGGATTGGAGACATGAAAAAGAGAACAAGCTCCACTCCAAGGAACTAGAAGTATGACGAATCTAGTAGAAGACGGCCAGAAGGAGAAGAAGCATACAACAAAGTTTTAGCAAGAGAAGCGAAGTGTGTGGAAGGTAAGAGAAAGCAAATCTGATTTTTATGTTGATGAAGCTTTGGATAAAATTCCTAATGATAAAGAGAATATGAGCAGGTTGTTAGATGAAAAGGAGATAAGGACGAATAAATATTTGATAAGGCAAGAATATAGACAAAGACAGAGTGAAAGATGTAGGTATGCTAGAAAATAGGAAAAGTGGAATAGAAGAATGGTATGGAAAAAGAAGACACCACAGGTATGTGGGGAAGGTGGTGATTTGAACATAAGAGCGGTTGCAGATGAAGAGGATGAAAGTGGAACAACCATGGTTCTGAAGGAAGAAGACAAGAAAAAGAACAATAAAAGTAAAGAAGAAGATGGAGTAGAAATACAAAATGTTGAAGATGATTTGTGGAAGTAGTTGGTAGCCATTGAGGACAAATAGAATGAGAAGATTGAAGGTGTAAGCATGAGTATGACAACAGATGTAGAAGTAGTTATCGAAATAAATAATGAAGATGTTGAAAGTGATGTTGTGTTGCAGTAGATGACCATGAAGGAAGAATGGTTGGAAGTAATGACAGATGAACAAGTTGAGTATGATGAAGGTATGATAAGTGTTGAGGATGCATTAGATGTTATAATTTTTCTATTTGATTATGATGTGTTTGATGAAAGAAGAGTTGGAGATTGGAGTTTTATTGTAAGTGTTGCAGCCCACAGTGCTGCACAAGAAGGTTGGAAGATTGAAGCATGTGAGATAGAGAAAGTATGGAAAAGGTGAAAGAACAGATTTGATTAAAATTGCAGAGGAACACATGTGCTAGAGCACATGATCTTTGTCCCTAGGGAGTTTGATGCAGGAGCATCCATTTAAAATTCAAAAATTGTCTTTGACAATGGATTTTTGGTTTCTATGTGTGGTCAAGTGACAAAAGCATGAGAAAGGGAGCTTCTGTCGTGAACAATAATATTTAATTATTATACTCTAGAAAAGTGGGATAATGGAGAAGATTATGATTATTGCCAAAGATCAGTTACTTTGTTATTTTGAGATGGGGAAGTGGAGAAAGGCAGAAAGACTAAAAATAGAGAAAGGAAATAGCAATAAAATCAATGCAGTCCGCATGCAAGGAAAAGGCTGATTGTAGGCATGTCTAAGAATAGTTGTAAATCCATGAACATAGTGGAGAGAGATGGGAGAAAGGAGAATGGTGGAATATCTTTGATGCAGGTTGTAAGTAATAAGGGGGCGACAAATATTTAAGAAGGATGGCAACCATATTCAGACAAAAACATATATGTTATGGAGAGGTCGTATATGTGGAAGGAGGCATTTATTACAAAGGAGACCATGTAGAGAATAGTAGAGGGTCATCACTGCAGAGAAAGAAGCAATAGGAAAGAATAGCAGGCTATGTATATATTTGGTGGAGGCCGCATGTAGTAAAGAGGGGGCGGCATGAGAATAAAGAGGCTATCAATAGGCCAAAGAAATGAGGGTAGATAATTACAGGTGGATAGAAAATAAAGAGAGGCCATGTATATCAGAGAGAAGGCCATGAGAAAAATAGAAGAGGCCGCATAGTGATTAAGTGGAAGAGGTCGTCATGTGATAAGAAGGGGCCAGCACAAAAGAAATAGGGCAGGCTGATAAAAGAGAAAGAGGCCGATATAAATTAGAAGAGGGTGATAGAAGAAGGCCCGATCAGTGCAGAGGTAAAGGATGCCAATGTGGTGTTAGGGCGATAGTGTTTTGAGAGTATCGATAAGGAGAAAGGAGGTTGACTATTCAGGCCACAAGGTACAGGTCGATTGGATAACAAGGAGCTAATATAGAGAAGAAGGTCAAGGGCTCTGGATAGAATGAAGGCTGAAAAGAATAGTATGAGAGTTGCAAAATGAATGAAATAGAATTCTAAGAGGAAGGAAGTCATGAGCAGCATAGTAATAATAGTGTAGGCTGATGTATGGCAGAATGATAGTGCCTAAGAGCTACAGAGGTAGAGATGAAAGACATTGGCTAGATTGTCAGAAGGAGCTCGAATATGCCCATAGGCCAAATAGATAAAATGATATTGTAGAATTTTTGTATTATAATAGAGAAGCCAATTTGGCTATTTTGAATGAAAGTCTAAGATGTTTTATTTTGTAGCTTGATGGTGTGTTCCTACAGCAAGTCAGGACTGAATAGTAAGAACATGGTAATGAATATTTTTTTTAAGCTCCTATCACATTGAATAAGAATGATTTTGTTAATTTTTATGTTGTTGTCCAAGTTCTTGTCACTCTAACGCAAGAAGATATCTAAAATCCCTCTTCAACGAGTAGAGACTTGAATCTCAGTTGAAGAGTGTAAGGGTATTTGTGCATGGTTCATGGAATTGTGCTATCATACTTTTTATGATCCTTGAACATACACTAATTGTTACAAATAGCCATTGTGTTCTACTATATATTGTGTCTTCTTGTCAAAATCAGAAAAAAAACATCCCAAAAATAATAGTTTACCTAGGAAAAGAAACCAAAAACAAAACAAAATTGATCATTTACACAATCACTAACACAAAGCTACGCATACAATCACTATTTCTATGCATATAATTACTGTTCATATACATCTAATCTTTCTGAGCATATACCCTCTATTTCTATGCCTATAATCACTATTTCTGCACATTTGAAACTGCACATATATCCTTTGTTTCTACGCATATACACATTGTTCGAACTGTGCATTTGATCCAGCGCATCCACAATAAAGGACACTTCCTAAGGTCTTGGGAAAATAAAAAAAAAAGATTTGGATACCCTTTTTATCGTACATTTAATTTCAAGAGTCATCTAAACCATACAGAGACATCTTTCATCCATTTTAAATCATCACACATCTCACACTTACATCTCATACTTAGCTTCCCAAAATAAACAAACAAGATTTTCACAAAGTTCTTTTGAGATTTTATCATTTCAACAATAATTTAGTTAGTCTCCCCCTATCAGGATTTATCATCCTTTATCTAGGAGCTATAATAAAAATCTTGACAAAGTTAGTCTCTATCATAGTGATATCCATCATTGGGCCATTTTACTTAAATTGGATCACCCTTTGATAGTTATTTATCATAGCTCAAGATTATTGTTTAAACAAGATCAAAGTTCAACACTTCAGAAATCTTACCATCAACAAATCAATCTAATCATATCATCTTTCACTTGAACTACATTTCATCAAAGCCATCACTTATATCTACACATCTTACATTCAACATCATTCATATAAACTGTGTATGGTTAAGACTAGAGCTCAAAAGGAAAGATGAAAAGAAATGGATTCATTACATGGTAGCCAAGGTTCTTCTAGTGACGAAGAAGAAGAAATCCCCCAAGAAGAAATTGTTTGTGCTCTACAAGACCCAAAGTTTCAAAAACATATGGATAAAGTCATAGTAACATATCCACACAAATATTTCCTTATGCTTGCACAATAAGGACCAAAATTACCTCATGATTTTGACATTGCCTAATTGAGAGAAACAATTCAAACAAATGAAACTAAAGCTCCTAAGAACAAGAAAGATAAGAATGTGACAAATCCATTAGATGTCTTTACTCAGCAAATCCAAGCTTTGCAACAACACTTTGTAGATTTATAAACCAGATCCTCAACAAAACGATATTCACTAGAGGACATATCTCCCTATCCTTTTGTTGGCAACATAGTCAAGAGACACTAATGATATGATGTTTTAATTGATGGAAACAACCTAAAATATTTGGCGACAACTCCTAAGACAAAGGTGTGTACATTATTTTGGTCCAAAAAGATTAACTTAGCCAAATTGACTAAGTATTGACAGCACATTGAGACAGTGGCAGTAATTTAGTTGGTACTCCTCTGCTATTAAAGATTGTGTCATACAGTTCTAGTACATTACTCTTAGCTATCTAGTGAAGTCACGATTCAATGTTCAAGTCCTAATTTCCTCTTGAAGTCATATGGTGAAATGTCTAAGTCTAGGTGAACAGAGTTAAGTTAGAAATAGCGCAGAGTACCTGTGTAATCTAGTCTGCATTCCTCTGTTGATGAATATCATGAGTTGTAGTTTTGAGGCATTGAAGATACATGTCATGAGCATCTAAATCTAGATTTTTGGAGTTTGAAGTTCATTGGTTCACATTCTAAAAGTTCTCCCTTATCAACCTTTAGGTTGACAGTATTTCTCTATGATAGAACAATAGTTCTGAGATCTGCATTTCTCTATGAAATAATATTATGCTCCACAATTCTGAACATATACTAACAGGTCCATAGTGAATGTTGGCTATGAAACTAAGAGTCTCATATGGTTCACAATGGAAGTTATGGTATGACAGTCAAGCTAGTTGCGTGTGCACTTAAGGGTTAAGTCGATAGTTATGTTATATCGATATGTGGTGAAGGTATATGATTGGAATCATTAATCTAAGTGGTTCTATAATAGGTATAGACTCATATGAAGAGTCTTGCATGATTGATTGGGTCTACATTGTTGTTTGGGCACAATAATAGGCTGACAAGGTATAACTTGAATATACAAGCTTTATCTTTTGCATGCTGACCTAGTTTGAGGAAATTCTTGATGCGAATATATATACTTGATAGATTTCAGCTTTGGAGGTATGATTGTATGCAAAGATAGTGCAAATTCAATGTGTGTATGATCTAAAGCAATTTTGTGATTAGAAAAGGATAATAAGGGCAGAAATACAGAGTAGAAAAAGTAGAGCAGACATTATGAAGATCTTTGAGTATGTATATTGAGCTATAATGGAACTTCACAGTGGCATTTTGTAGATGCACTTTTAGTAGTTTTGTTCTGGTAGTGAGCCATACTTTCTCTATCTTCTCTTATTTTTGGCAGTAAGCTTATTGTAGTGAGCACTTCTCTGGTCAGTGAGTCCTTGGGCAGTGAGACCTAAGGCTGTTGTTATTCCCTTTTTGGGCTTCTCCATGTAAAAATCTCATTTTCTATATGTTATGTCTTTCTGGTTGTTGTTCTTATGTTTGTTTTTATTTCATGTTATTGAATATGTTAAATGGATTCATATATATGTGAAAGGGAAGTTTTTCATAATACTAATTTACCCCCCCTCTTAGTATTCTTTATGATCAATACCTTTTGATAAAAGCTTGGATATGATACCTTTTCCTACCAATTTTGGAGTACCCAAATTTGACCAATATAGGGGAAATGGTGATCCTCATGACTATATTAGGGAATTTAGTGTTGCATGTTTATAATTTACTGACAATGCTACATATCTAATGTGGCTCTTTCCACGTAGCTTAGGAGGTCAAGCCATGGAATAGTTCTCACGTCTACCTCCTGGAATCCATACATTTAACAAAATAGTAGACAAATTTGTATCTCACTTCTCTTATAACATTGAGCATGATATATCAATGTTAGATCTTTGCAACAATAAACAAAAGGTGGAGAATCCTTTTCTACTTTCTTGTAATGATGGAGACAACTTGCAAGAAAATATCCGTATCACATCCCTAAAAAATAAATGATAGAAATGTTTGTCCATAATTTAAACACGGAATTAATCTATAAACTTTAAATCTAATGTCCCCCTTCTTTTAGTAAGGTTATTGAGATGGGATTACTCATAGAAAAAGAATTGATAGCCAAAGGACAAATTAAGATCTATAAGGATGTTACTAGTTCAAACAACAACAATTATAAATCCAAGTTTTGGACCAAGAATAAGGACATTGTGAATCATGGGGTTGTAGATGCCAAAAATGTTAAACTAACACAATCCATCTTAAATTTATCAAGTCCAAAAATAATGCTTCTTCAAAAAAACCAACCAATAATGAACCTAGACCAACAAACTTCAATCCTCCTCGCAGAAGATTTACACCATTGGGAGAATCCATTGAATATTCCTTAAGGAAAATCATTGCAAATAATCTCATAACGCTTCCTATAGTAAGAAACTATGAACCCAAATTTAAACCCTCATGGTGGAAAGATTCTGACTATTGTGAGTTTCATAGAAGTAAAGGTCACAAAACAAATCATTGTCAAAGAATGAAAAATGCAATTGAAGACTTAATAGATAGAGGAGATATATCAATTGATGGTCATACATCTAATGAATATCATGTGGCATTTAAGAATGTACTTCCTAACTATGAGAAGGGAATTTCCTCAAAACCAAGCAATAATGGTGGTAACAATGCTAATTATATGAAATTATCTTATGAGTGCATCGTTAATCACATATCTAAATGTGAGTCAAATGCAAATGTGATTACCATTAACAACAAGCCTGATTGTAATGTCACTACCTGTTGGGGCAGGATTACTCTTCAAGGGGCTCCAGCCAATCCCTCTTCCATATCAAATCAATACAATGTCTTGAACCAACTCAAAAAGACACCTACATATATATCCATATTAGAGATTTTGCATCTTTCGTCATCTCATAAAGCAATCTTAGAAAAGGCTCTATTAGAAACTACCGTACCAACAAATCTGGATTGAGAGTAGTTTGAAGCCATGGTGGGACATCTCACCATGCCTCATTTCCTATCTTTCACTTAAAATGATGATATGGCCATTCACCAACCTCATAATGCATCTCTCCACATTGAATTGGTAATTCACAAGCATAGAATCAAATAAGTCCTTATAGATGGAGGAGCTAGTTGAAATATATGTAACTTAAAATTAATCCTTTCATTGGGGTTTTCTAAAAATGTTATAGATTTGAAGAGGAAAATCACTATCAAAGGATATGATGAGGAGGAGAGAGCTTCTAAAGGAATTGTTCTCTTATGCATAAGAGTTGGACCAATTGAAAAAGATGTGGTTTGTCAAGTACTTGATATTGTTTTAGCCTATAATATTCTCCTTGGATATTCTTGGATTCATGCAATGAAATTCGTATCATCTACCTATCATCAATGCATAAAATTTCCATACAATGGTCAAGAGATTAAACAATCCAAGGAGATCATGATCCCTTTCAATATTGCAATACCATCAAACCTAAACCTGAAGTCATTATACCCACTAACCGTGCAACCTCATCATCTACATCCCATGTTAATATAAGCTCATTAGCCTCCACATCCAAATCTACTGAAATAAAATTCAATATCAAGGAGAAAGGTGTTGGAGAGTATTCTATTAAACAATCCTTTTCTAGCACACAATTAACCCTTTCACCCAAATCCTATGGAAAACAATCCCTATCACAACAAAAGTCATTGAAACATCTTCAAGGTCCTTTTATCAAATGGTGTAATCTATCAGAAGAAAGTGAAGAGAAAGACATCCTCAAATGGTTATACAAGGAAGAAGAAAGTGAATCCAAGCCACAAGAATGAAAACCAGAATTACCAACTAAACAATATGGCACAGGTTTCACTACTTTGCAGAAAATGGGATATGATGGTCATAGTCGCATAGGCTTAAGAAAAGAAGGAATTATTGAACCCATACAACCTTCTTCATTATCTTCCCAAGACACTAACTGATAAGGTTATAAAGGAGATGGCATAGAAAAGGCTACTACAAATCTAGTGGAGCAAATCAATAAATTCCAAGAGGGAAGTGAAACAAATTCTAATGAATGGGAATGGGAAAGTCTTTTTGAGTTATCTTATGAAGATAAGCACATTGATGTAGTTCAATCACATAGCTCCACCAATCCATACCATGAGGGACAAAGTTTGAGCTCTAGACCACTAGGGTTAGAGTCACAAAATATCGAGAGTGAGTCTCACGAGGATATCCCACATGATAGATAATCTTGAGGAGAGTACTAATTTAGACCTTGGAGATACCACCATAAACCTAGAGAACCTTTCTTTCCTAACCCTAATTTCCCTTGATCTAGACCAACCAAATGATCCTCTTCCACTAATATATCTCAAACTTATAGATTGGAAGCAACAAGAGGCCCATGAATTGGATATCTTTCACAACAATGATGCTATTGTCCACTATTTGGGTCTTAGCAATCATCTACCTCTAGAAGATCATAACGCAGGCTTCACTATATAATTTAATAACATGGTTTATTTTTGAGAGAGTACCAATCCTTTTAGTTGCAAATGTATAAAAATAAAAAGTGGATCTAATGGTGAAAACCACTCTACGACAGTATTAGATCATGAAGAAAATAAAATAAATGACGTATCTGATGGTGAAAACCTCTCTAAGGTGCTAAAGGATGAAAGGATTGACACTCTCCCCAATCCTATATATTAGGAGAGGTCTTCAGTCTTGGTAAAACTAGTGAACATTGGTACAAAAGATAGCCTAAAGATAGTTCATCTAACATAACCATCCAGATGCTCAAAGTTAAACTTGCCATATTGATAAAATGCCTCTATTTGATCATATCCAATCTGATAGCATTCATTGAGCATTTGGAGATTGTACTACAACATTGATGTTATATTTTTGAATAAATTCATTGGTCCATGAGCTATTACACTTGAAAACCCCATTAAGAGATTGTGTTACTTTGCCATGATGTGTCGAGAGCTGAAAACAAATTTTCACTATAACTCTTTGCCAAGAACTTGAATACCTGAAAACATGCAATTACAGGTGGATTGGTATTATGATGACTTTCCCTAAATCATTTTGCACCAAACTTCATAGAATTCAACCTTTTAATGTCTCACCATCACCAGTGTTGATTGAAAAGCAATTCTACCTCCAAACCCAAGTAGAATCTCATCTCAAAAATTTCACCAATAATTCTAAAATCTATTTCACAATCTACTTGTAAGAGGGTTTGTAGCCAAACCTCTCTAGTTCACCTGAACAATTATTTTTGTGAAGATAGCCTATTATGCACTAAAACCAACAATCGGCGAAAACTAGTTTACTACCAATCCAACCACACCATGTGTCCCCAAAGTTGTGAGATGCCAAAATAAAACCCAAGAAAACTAAAATTAAAACAAAAAATAGAAACCATTTTTGGGTGATGTCGATTACATGGGCTCCCAGGTGCTCCTACATCAGACATGCCAGGAAGAATGTTTGTGAGCACAGGCTCATAAAAGTCAAGTTAAGTGATAGAGTCATCCTTTTAGATTACAAGCAATCTATAGAGAACTCCATTGCTATGATAGGTGCATAAGATCAATTCTTTTTCCTCCTCTTCCATCATCTAACTAGAACATTCGCCATCTTCCTCCAACAAATTTGCACCCTCTTCCTCCTTCCTCTCATGGACTCATGTCCACCATGTACTATCCTCCTCTGCCAAATACTCCCTACTCTCCTCTCCTCCTTTGTGGGATCCAACCCACCACAAACCAACCACCTCCACCAAATTCCACCTACAACCTCTACAAGCAAATATGGACTATCCATACACCAATCTACAACTTCATCCTCTACTTTTATTTTTGCAAATAAAGGTAAACCAAAATCAAAATTTTCCAAATTTACCTCATTCTCTTTCACTACTCCAACTTCTTCTTCTTGTTCACTTTTTGCTGAACCATTCATCTCCACACATCCATGGGCATGTTTATCGAACCACTCTTCTTCTACTACCAAAATCTGTATCATTAAATCATCATTGTCTTCACCATTTGCTGTAACCTATTTCTCAACTGCACTCGCATCTGCTAAAGCTTTCACATCCTCCAAAAGACACTAGCCACTACTGTAAATCCACTCTTTCCCTCTTTTTCTGTGCTTTCATCCAAACATACATCTGCATCCTCATGGTTATCTTCATCATGCTTAACCAATTCACCATGCTACCTTCCTTCCAATCTATCTACTCTCACGGTTATATCAACCATCATCAAGGAGATATTCTTCTTTTCATACTGCCTCCATCCATCCCATATAATAGGCTTCTTTCTCACAAAGATCTCCATCTCACTTGCTGCAATCTTCAGCAATCCTCATGACACTATTCATATTCTACAATTCTTCATGGCTCTTCAGCTCCCAAATGCTCAAAACTTCACAAACTTGCAACATTTTTCACATGAGTTCTCCTCTATCGCCTTCTATCCTATACCAACAAGTCTTGGTGGATCCTCTCCACCCTAAGGATTACTAGCTTTGATACCATATGGTATAGAGGAAAAATCCCTCTTTGCCAAAAACCACTCACAAAACTCAAAATAAAATAAAGTCTCTATGTTGTCATTATTTCACAAACTCATACGTTGATAAGGGAATGGTTCAGTGGTTAAGTTGCTCAGTTGTAGTGGTGGCCACCAGAGTTCAAACCCCCATTGGGCCAATGAGATTGCTATGACCTTGCGAGTTTGAAGTGTTCTTGCTAGGGGATGAGGTCCCCCGTGTTGTGGCCTCACAAGTTCATTTCTTCGAACAAAAGTATTCACATGGAGCTAGAGGGCGTATCGCACTAGTGTCATTGGTCATGTTAAAAACTTTACCAGGTGCATTAAAAAAATTCACAAACTCATACACCATTAAAAGATTACAACCACTATCATGTTTTATTTTGTTTAAATCCACTTCATTCAAACGACATAAACAAAATTCATGCAATTTGCCTACAATAGTTGTTACTTTCAATTTGACCTCTCTCTACGATATTGTATTGACACTCACCACTTCTTCATGCTCCTCTAGCAGCTTCCATGAACTCTCCTACCCTTGATTGTGGCATGTACATGTTCTCCTCTCAACACTATAGGATTTATTCATTATCTCAGACATCCAACCTCACTTCACGGTAGTCTACATGCTTCTGAAAGACAATGAATTCACTATTTTATCTCCTTTCTTCCCCAAGCGGCTCCCAAAGTGGAACTTTTCCCTTCAATCATTTTTCCCCCTCACTAAAAAAACCCCTCTCTACAATTCTATTTCATTTGGCTTTTGTAATGGATAGATGTGAAATGAACAGACACAAGTTGGAACACCTCCAAAACCTAAGGTGACACCTCCAAAAGCAATTGAAGCTTTGACATTTCATTTGATCTCCTCTAAAACTCAATTCTAGCATTCTCTACTAGATTGGTATCTTCCATTTGCAAATTTTCCTTTGGATTTGAGCTTCGACAAACTTTATCATTGTCTCACTTTGGAAGTGTATGTGTAAATCTGTTATGAAAACTCATTAACAGTACTCCAAGAACTTTGATAAGTGCTAGTGAACCTCCACATAGACATAGTCCATGTGTTGTTGCTTACTATTCAGATCATCTTCACCCACCAGTATGTGTGATTTTTGCTTCTTCATTAGGTCATTATATGAATTTTCTTCAACGAGTCCTTCCTAAATTGTGAAAAGTCACATCTTAAGTCCCACCATCAACTTTAGATTCTATCAAACAAATAATACATTGGCATTCTACTTTCCCCATATAGCACTTAAACACTTGTCACTATTTATACAAAAGGATCTGATATTGATATAGGTAATCAACTTCCCAAGAATAGTTACCACACTCAAACTGGAACTTGGCATATTGATATAATGCCTCTATTTGATCATATCCAATTTGATAGTGATCATTAAGCATCTAGACATTATACTGCAATATTGATGTTATACTATCAAATAAATTCATTGGTCAATGAGCTATTGCACTTAGAAACCCCATAAAGAGTTTCCATGACTTCACCATAATGTGTCGAGAGTTGAAAACTAATTTTCATTGTAACACTTCACCAAGAACTCGAAATTACCTAAAAAATTGTAATTACAAGTGGATTGGTATTATGATCACTTTCCCCAAATCATTTTGTACCAAACTTCATAGAATTCAAAATTTAAATATTTCACCAAATTGCCAGTGTTGCTCATGAAATGATTATATCTCCCAAGCAAAGAACAATATGATCTGAAAACTTTTGCCAATAATTCACAAATGCCTTCCACAATTTGTCTGTAAGAGATTTTGCAAACCAAACCTCTCTGATTCACCTAAACAATTATTTTTATGTAGCTAGCTTATTATGCACCGAAACCAACAACTGACGAAAACTAGTTTCCAGCCAATCTGACCACACCACGTGTCCTCAATGTCGTGAGATGCCAAAACAAAACGCAAGAAAACTAAAACTGAAACAAAACCAGAAACTCTTTTTGGGTGATGTCAATTACACGTGCACTTGGGTTCTCCTGTATCATAGATATAGGCATAATCGACCAAAAATAGTCGAGCCAAAAATAGGAACAGCTCACTAGGAATAGTGGTGTTTCAAGAATATGAAAAACAACCACTTAACTTAGACAAATCTATTCTAAGCATGCCCAGTATAGTTCAAGGCTAAACATAGACTTTTAAATATGCACTCTTAAGCAAGCTTAATATACACCAACACCCTAACCCTAGCTCTTATTAAACTAAAGTAAATAATTTTCTACCATTAATTTTCTTTGTGGTTTACAAAGATTTGTTTATGGAGAAAAATATTAAATAAATTATAATTTATAGGTTCCATAATTTAAAAAAATGTCTAATTATTTAAATATGTTGGCTCTATTTTGTTTTTATATAGAGGCTCGCGTCATGTCCTTAATACCACTAGATAACTCTTGTCTATGCAATTACTTTTACTTTTATATGATAGCTCCTTAATACTACTTGATAACTCTTCGTGATGCAATTACTTTTATATGTTAGTTCTTTAATAGTTTTTGTTAACACACTCACACCATCACACTACACCCCTTACTACTGCATGTCGGCCCTCTAATAGTTTTTGTTAACACCCTAACCCTAACTCTAATTCTAACTCTAACCCTAACATTACACCTAATAGTAATTCTAACCCTAATCCTAATCCAGAATGAGCTAGAGGAGAGGAGGGCAGCGGCAGCGGCAGCAGCAGCCGCCGCCAACATTACACGAAAGGAGGCTACCACCGTGTTAAATATCTGGATTACTTTAAACAATGTCGGTATAGGGCAGAAAGCGAGTTGGGTTCGGCCACTTCCTACACTCTTTGGCTCGCCAGGACACTCTACACAAAAAATATGTGGCCCTGAAAATACATAAGAGTGCGCAACATCTGTATGGTTAAATTGCTTGATCATAATGGAGTCCATGTTTGCATGGTTTTTAAGCATACGGGAGACAATTTATTAGCGCTTATCGAGCATTATAGTTACAAGGGCGTCCCCTTGAATATGGTAAAGGAAATTTGCTCTAGCGTTTTGGTAGGGCTTGTCTATTTGCATTGCCAACATTCAATAATTCACAGAACTCTCAAGCCAGAAAACATTCTTCTGCCATTCATCATTGACCCCAAAGGATATCGCTGCAAGTCTGGTGCTCCACCTGTCTTTCCCCATTTTGATGTTAAATGCAAGATTGACGGTTTTGTTAATGCTTGCTGGACCCACAAACACATATTAAGCCATATTCAAAGTTGTGGGGCTTACACATGTATAGAGATTCTTGTTCTATCTGAATTCTCTACCTCAGCAGACATATGGTCTGTTGGGTGCATTGCATTTCAACTTGTCACAGGTAAATCTTTGTTTGATCCTCAGAATGGAGACATTCTTGACATGGTTGAAGATCACCTGGCCCAAATGGTAGAGCTCCTTGGTGTCATGCCCAAGGAAATTGCATTTGGTGGAAAGCTTTCTACTCAGTACTTCAACAGCCATTGATCAAAGTGCTCCGAGAGACCTCTCAGTTTGAGATTCAGTATTCAGAACAAGATGCAGATGAATTTTGTAATTTTCTTCTTCCCCTCTTGAACTTTCTACCACATAAGCGACCCACTGCAGCACAGGCGCTTCTTCACCCATGGCTTAATGCTGGACCTCGTCTTCTTCAACCTTCACTGTCATCTCCACAAATCCAGAAATGTGATGATGCTATTCCAGAAAAGAAGACATGAACACTTCAAGCAAAACGTGGAGAACTTCTACAGATGATTTATGATAACGGTAGCACTTGCAGCACTTCTTCTATTGAAAATATTTCAGCAACATTTTTTTCTCGTGTTAGTTGCCCTCTAAATTTTCAGTATACAGCAGTAGGTGCATTGTGGTCAAGCACTGACTATTTAAGTGGGACCCACTAAACAGCCGTGCTTTAACTATAGTCTATAACACTTTTAGTTTACATCCCGTAGAAGCATTTTACTACATTATTTTAGTTACATTATGCAATTTAAAGACTAGCTATTTGGAAGAAACGAGTTTTGGTTATCAAATAAAAACCTTATTATTAAGCTTGTGTGAAAGTACAGCAATAGAGAAGTATATTTATACTGTGAGTCTATTTTTCTGTTTCAATTTATTAGCATTTTCTATTGGCACTCTTAAATCTAGATACCATTGTCATGGCTCCTTTTTATCGTACCATGTTAGTGACCTCATTATATGGACACCGACATTTCTCACCAAAAAAAATAATTATTCATTCCATGTCAATGTTTTTTTATGTAAGATTCTGTCATGGATTTTTTTTATGAATATCTTATTTAATAGTGCATATTCACAAAAAAGAAGGGTAGTAAAAATTCACACCCATCCAGTCACAGTCTCAAAAGGCTAATAAAACATAAGTCTAAGTTCAACAGATATAATAGAACAAAAGTCATAGTTTCAAAGGCAAGCACAACATAATGTCCAATAAGAAAAGACAAAAAACCCTAAGCTGCACCACAGATAGACGAGGGTCCTTATCATCAGGTTTCCCCCAAAATCTTTGGAGATGGCATCATCAATAAGCTCCCAACCATCAAGACCACCGTATCAGAGTATTTGTGTTTGCCCATGCATGTGGATTGATAGATGCCTGTACCTTTTGATATAAAATCAAAGGTGAAAAAGTGATGACCATAAATCAATTTAAGGGTTGTTTGTTCTGTTGGATTGTGACAACATTAAAATTAAAAAGAAAGCAGATTTTATATTTTGGAAAGATAAGGGAATAGAAGCAAATATTATCTTTGGAAATTTTTTAGAAAAATATTATCCTTGAAATCTTTTGGAAAAGATAAAGATTTAAAACAAAAGATAAAACAAGAAAACAAAGCAATAAAACAAAGCTTATTTTTTCTATGTTTAACACAGGATGAAGATATTATATATCTTGTTGCCTTGAAGGTTAAATTATGATTGTAATGAATTGTAATTCGAGAGTAGCAGCTGTGTGAAGGTTGTAATCAATTTCTCTCAGCAAT
The DNA here is from genome assembly GCA_027924645.1 of Cunninghamia lanceolata. Classification (NCBI taxonomy): domain Eukaryota; kingdom Viridiplantae; phylum Streptophyta; class Pinopsida; order Cupressales; family Cupressaceae; genus Cunninghamia; species Cunninghamia lanceolata. The sequence continues at coordinate 1,772,798 of BSBN01000193.1, read as the reverse complement.
AAGAATACTGCTACTTTGCCCCGTGGATGTTTCCTTGGCATATTGTCAAAGTTTTACCATGTAAATTATGTGTCTTGTTTATTATTCTATTTTCCATTTTATTCTTCTGTATTTTCTTTGCATCCAACTTGTGCTACAATTATTACAGTGTGGGTTTTACGTTTCCGTTAACTCAACAAGTGGTATCAGAACAATTATTTTGTAGCATCTGTGTTAGGATTTGGTGTTTGTTTTGTAGCATCAGATGGAAAAGGTTTCGAGTGCAAGGTTCAAGGTGGAGAAATTCAATAGGAAGAATAATTTTAAGCTTTGGAAGCTCAAGATACCTGATTTGTTAGTGCAACAAGGATTGCACAAAGCGTTAGTTGGAAAGTCAAAGAAATCTACAAATATGACTAATGAAGATTGGGAGGATCTTGATATAAGAACACTTAGCACAATTCATTTGTGTTTAGCAGATGAAGTTCTTTTTAATATTGTTGAAGAGGAAATGACATCAGGCTTATGGAGTAAAATGGAGTCTTTATATGACAAAGTCCTTGACAAATTGGATCTACTTGAAGAGGTAGTTGTATAGTTTGCAAATGAAGGAAGGTATAAAAATTGTTGATCATTTAAATATTTTCAATACTCTTATATGTCAATTAGCTAGTATGGGTGTAAAAGTTGAAGATGAAGACAAGACAGTTATGCTATTATGTTCATTGGTCGAATCCTGGAATCACTTAGTCACTTCTATTAGCTTTAGCACAATTGACACCCTTGAATTTGATTTTGTTATGGGAGCTTTGTTACCTGAAGAGGTGCGGAGGAAATCTAACATAGAAACCCCCACATCAAAAGCAATAGTGGTTAGAGGTTGATCCATAGAAAAAGGGGGAAGATTCGAGAGGTACATCCAAATCTATGTCAAAATGCAAAAAAGGTAAGGGAAAATGTTGGTATTGCAATAAATCAGGGCATCTCAAGAAAGATTGTTGGAAGAGGAAAGAAAGCAATGGCAACTCCAAAAAGGAAGAAAATCTAGTTGAGACAAGTTTATGTACAGTTGATGAAGTTTTATCTGTTTGTAATTCTTTATAGTATCATGCGGAATGGTTATTAGATTCTGGTGCTTCTAATCACATGTGTCCACATAAGAATTGGTTTTCTTTTTACCAAGCTATTGATGGCGGTGTTGTTCTTATGGGAAATAATATTTCTTGTAAGACTATTGGGATTGGAAGCATTAAAATTAAAATGTTTGAAGGTGTTGCGAGAACATTAACAGAGGTAAGACGTGCCTAAACTCAAAAAGAACTTAATTTTCTTGGGAGTTTTGGATTCTGGAGCTTATAAATTTACAAGTCAAGGTAGATCAATGAAAGTGTCCAAGGGCATTTTGGTGGTCATGAAGGCTACAAATATTAGAAATCTTTACAATCTAGAAGGGAGTATGGTAATAAATGAAGTGGCAGTGGTATTTGTAGAAGAAAATGAATCTACTGATTTATGGCATCAATGGTTGCGTCATATGAGCGAGAATGGGTTGAACGTGCTGTTAAACCATAAGTTACTCCAAAATTTAAAATCTCTAAATTTGAATTTCTACAAGCATTGTATTTATGGGAAGCAATCTAGATAGAATTTTAAAACAGGTAGCCATACAAGTAAGGGTATTCTAGATTATATTGATTCTGATGTTTGGGGACCATCCTGTACAACTTCTTTTGGAGGATCATCATATTTTGTGACATTTATAGATGATTACTCTAGAGAGGTGTGGGTCTATATTCTTAACAGAATGTGTTTAGTGTGTTTAAGTATTTAAGATCTTTGGTTGAAATAAAACTGGTAGATCAATCAAGCGTTTAAGAATAGATAATGGAGGTGAGTTCACATCTTTAGAATTTGAAAATTATTGTAAGGAAGCTAGGATTGAAAGGCATAAAACCACTGTTCCCTCGGCAAAATGGTATTGCTAAACACATGAATAGGATTCTTCTAGAGAGAGCAAGGAGCATGATCAGTAATTCCAAGTTGCAACAAGAGTTGTGGGTAGAAGCAGTCTCTATAGCTTGTTATTTGGTAAATCGGTCACCATGAGTTGCAATAGATTGTAAGATTCCTGAAGAGGTATGGACACGTCATTCTTGTGATTATTCAAATCTAATTTTTTTTGGTTGTGATGCATATGCTCTTATTTCAAAAGATTAGCACTCTGAATTAGATACCAAGTCCCAAAAATATATCTTTGTTGGTTATGGTGATAGAATTAAAGGATATAGGATGTGGGATCCTACTACCCACAATGTCATTATTAGCAGAGATGTAATTTTTTATGAATCTTCTCTCATAAAATCATATATTGTAGAAGTTGATTTGAAACAGGAACAAGTATCTCAACATCAGCAAGTTCAATTGGAAACTCATCCATCTATAGAAAATAGGGAGCAAGAAAAATCTTCTGAAAAAGAAGAAGAGGATGAAAAAAATCTACATGAAAATGTGGAAATTCTAGAATTAGATCTAAGGAGATCTACACAGGCCAAAAATCTACCTAAAAGGTATGATGATTATGTTTCATCTATTGCTTTGATTTCTAATGATGGGGAACCTAGTTGTTATCAGGAAGCAGTGGATGGTACTAAAAATGCTAAATGGAAAATAGCAATGGAGGAAGAAATAGATGCCTTGGAGAAGAATTGAAGATGGGACCTGGTAGAACTTCCAAAGGGTAGGAAAGTTGTTGGTTGTAAATGGGTCTTCAAATTGAAGAAGGGTGTTGATGATAAAGTTGAAAGGTACAAAGCAAGACTAGTGGCAAAAGGGTATTCTCAAAAGGAAGGTATTGATTTTCATGAAATTTTTTCACCAGTTGTTAAGCTAGTTTCTATTTGGATTTTTTTAGCACTTGTTTCTTTACTTGATCTTGAGGTGGAGCATTTAGATGTTAAAACAACAATTTTACATGGAGATTTGGATGAGGATATATAAATGGAACAACCAAAAGGGTTTGTTCAAAATCACAATAGAAAATTTGTTTGCAAACTCAAAAAGTCATTGTATGGCCTAAAGCAGTCTCCCAAAAAATGGTATAAGAAGTTTGATTCCTTCATGGTGGGCCAAAATTTGACAAGGAGTGAGTATGACCATTATGTTTACTTTACAAGTTTGGAAAATGGTTTATTCATTATCTTAATATTATATGTTGAAGATATGCTTGTAACAAGCAAAAACATAGTTGAAATAGACAAGTTAAAGGCTCAGATGGCTAGGACTTTTGATATGAAGGATCTAGGAGTAGCAAAACAAATTTTGGGCATGGAGATACACATAGACAGGGAACATGGTAAGATTTGGTTATCGCAAAAGAAGTATGTGGAGAAGATCCTCATGAGATTTGGTATGAAGCATGTGAAACCAGTAAATATCCCTTTAGATTCTCATTCTAAGCTTTCTTCAAGTTTATGTCCTAGTAATAAAGAAGAAAAGGATTATATGTGTTGTGTACCATATGCTAATGTAGTAGGAAGTTTAATGTATGCGATGGTATGTATAAGACTAGATATTTCACATGCAATTGGTGTTGTCAGTAGATACATGGAAAATCCAGGTAAAGAGCATTGGGCAGTAGTGAAATGGGTGCTTCGGTATCTTAGAGGCACAAGTGTTTATTGTATCACCTTTGGTGGTTGTAGTGGTTCAGTTTGTGGTTATGTTGATTCAGATTTTGTGAGTGATTTGGACAAAAGGAGATCTAAATCAGGTTATGTCTTTACTCTTGCAGGAGGACCTATTTTTTGGATATGAAAGATTCAAGAAACAGTTTCTTTATCCACTACTGAGACAAAGATGGCTATCTCACATGCTTGCAAAGAGGCAATTTGGTTGAAGGGTCTTTTGGGTGAGTTTGAAAAAGTGCAGGATAGGGTGATTGTATTTTGTGATAGTCAAAGTCTTATACATCTACCTTAAAATTGAGCTTATCATAGTAGGACTAAGCATATTGTGGTTAAATACAATTTTGTAAGATAGGTTATTGATGAAGGTGGAGTAGCTCTTGAGAAATGTCATACACTAGAAAAATGTGCAAACATGTTAACAAAACTAGTATAGTTAGAGAAGTTGAAGTGGTGTTTGACTTCTCTTGGCTTGCAGAAAAAGTGATGAATGGGCATGGATAAGTATCAGTTAAATTGTTGTCAAGATGGAGATTGTTGGATTGTGGCAACATTAAAATTAGAAAGAAAGTAGATTTTATATTTTGGAAAGATAAGGGAACAAAAGTAAATCTTTATCTTTGGAAATATTTTGGAAAATCTTATCCTTGAAATCTTTTGGAAAAGAAAAAGATTTAAAACAAAAGATAAAACAATAAAACAAAGCAATAAAACAAAGCTTGTTTTTTCTATGTTTAACATAGGATGAAGATATTATAGATCTTGCTGCCTTGAAAGTTAAATTATGATTGTAATGAATTGTAATTCAAGAGCAGTAGCTGTGTGAAGATTGTAATCAATTTCTCTCAGCAATAAGAATACCGATACTTTGCCTCGTGCATGTTTCCTTGCCATATTGTCAAGGTTTTACCACGTAAATTTTGTGTCTTATTTATTCTTCTATTTTCTATTTTATTCTTTTGTATTTTCTTTACATCAAACTTGTGCTGCAATTATTAGAATTTGTAGATTTTACATTTCCATTAACTCAGCATGTTTTGTATCACAGTTAATTATAATGTCTTCATTTATTATTTAAAATATGTGGCACAATTTTATGGAGAGAAAACAATAAGTAACAGATTATAGTGAGCAACGGAAAATTTTATGTTTACGTTTCCATTAACTCAACATGTTTTGTATCACAGTTAATTATAATGTCTTCATTTATTATTTAAAATATGTGGCACAATTTTATGGAGAGAAAACAATAAGTAACAGATTATAGTGAGCAACGGAAAATTTTATGGTCCAGGAGAGAGTCGTGGTTGTACATACTTCGAATCCCTGCTGTAGGTTGGAGTAGGTGACCAGAGATTTTATGGTGAAGGGTATTTTAATGAAACCTATATTCCATAAACATTATTGGAAAATTTATCCCCAAAAAGCAAGCCATTGGGTATTCTCTATACATACCATATCATCATAATAACAGAACATATCATGCATCATAACACAACTATATCATCATAACAACATAATATACCATGTATTTGAGATATGAAGGCCACTGACCCATTATAGAAGGTGGGAGAAGATTTCTAGTGAGTGTATTTACTTTTTAGCAACTTTCAAATTTAAAGAAAATGGGAACAAGTACATTTCAACACCATTTGTAAAACAAAACCCTATAACACATCCATTTTTTCTTGCGTAAGGTATAGATCTTCATGTGTGTAATGAACCAACAAGACAAAATATCTTGAACACATAAAAATATTGAAAAAATAGGAGAAATAGGATTTCTTTATTATCTTCATAGTGCCATTTCAAGGGGGCAACCTCGAACAGAGTATATACTGCAATTACAAATATTCCAAGATGCCTTTCAATTGGTAAGTCATTACTATATAGAGAGGTTTACCAAAGGCAAATTCTACCATACTATGCATGTGAGATAATTGCTTCATTCTAACAACTATTGGAATGACTTACAAAACATATGCATCCCTTTATTAAAACTATCTAAGGGTGAATTATAATGCATATACACCCAACTACTAATAGCTAAGAGAAAGTAGAATGGGGTAGATAACAGTGCCTTGAAAAGATTTGACCTCAAAGATTGAGATGAGGAAATGTAGAGAGAATGCTAATAGACCCCCATGTGACATCTTAAGGTTGCAGGCCCTTCCATTACAAAAATAATTCCTTAATAGAATGATTGCATAGGTGCATGGTGCACTTGTCCAAAACAGCCTCAAGTTTCTAAAACTATTGAATCATCCTCATCCAAAGTCAAGTATCTTTATTAATGACCATGTAGTAGTCCTAATCACCCTCTTGAGATAAGAAACATAAAAAAAATGGGTGGACTAGAGAAGAAGTTAGAAGTGCTAGCTTTTATGCCACCTAATGTCACATCCAACATTTTACATTTAATAAGAAGAAATAATTATCATGATTTATTTTATGTTTTATTGAGATTTCTATGGATGGTAATCATATTTCCCTTATTGATTTAAGCATTATATACCTACAACATGAGTTAAGATGATATTAAGTATGGTATTATTTTGTTTGATATGATTTGACTTTGGTAAAGAAAAGTTTGACTTGTATTTACAATGTTATTAATTTATCTATGATCATATATCTCAAACTAACTTTTGTGTATTGACATGAGGTGGATGTAGGATGGTTATTCTAACCCTCACAATTGCTAGAGGGAGGGCATGATATTAGAGAGGGACATAGATCGTGACAATATATGGATGTCTCGAACCTATTGAAAACCATCACACTTGAGTAGCTTATATCTTGATAGTTTGATGACTCTATAGGCATTATAGTGGTGTTAGGTAGATTCCTAAGTGTGCACAATAGATGATTAATTAGTTAATTAATCAAGATAATAAATAATAAAGAGTAAATAAATGATTACATAGTTATTTATTTATAAAGATGTTGGAAATTAATTTAATTAATTATGAACTAAGGATATTCTTAGAGAAAAGATTATAAAATAAAGCGCATTCTTTAATTATAGAGAATTGATTTAATTAATTATATATTAAGAGGATATTATTAAGATAAGAATATAAAATAAAACACTTTCTTGAATTATGGAGATTTATTTTATTTAATTTAGAATTAAATTAATATATATTTCTAAATTGATGGATAGATAACTGTTTTGATGAATAGGCAACTAATTTGGTGATAAGTATAGTTTGGCTTATTTTGGCTATTTTTGGTATTATGTATTTTGTTTTATTTTAGCATGTTTTATTTTGGTCTTTGGAAAATAAATATTAAGTGTCAATATGTTTTGAAGGGAGGGGAAGATAGGGTTTTGGTTGCAATTAGGATTTTTGTATAATTACTTTATTTGTGTTGATATAAATACATATAATGTGTGGGGCTAGGTGCACCTGTCTATCTTGTTGATGTTCTTGAGTATCTTATAGCTAATGTGTGTTTTTGAATTTATTTAGTTTTTCTTCTAAAATTTGATGTAAAGACCTTACACGATCTTTAACTACATTATCTCAAAATTTCACTACTATTTTTTTTTGTTTAATATTTCATTATAATTTTATATGAATACTTAGGCATGATACATTTTTTCATATAGAACAAGAAACTCAACTATCCAAATCGGATAGGAAATACATCTATTAATACAAGACATACAATAAAGATTTTCTCTAGTAGATATGGTTGTGCCCTGCACAAATGCCTTATTTTGTCAAATGGAGACCCCCTCTTTTGCCTTTGACTGGAGTCTCAACCTTTCCTCATGATGAGAAAGTGAAATGGTCTTTAGAATGCAAGATTTGTTCCAAATTTGGGCATTTATGATGATTTGGGTCTACTCGTTGCTTTTCATGATTGATTCGCAAAGAGTTTTGATTATTGGCATGCGTAAAAAATGGGTCTTTGTAATGTTTCTGCTAAAAATGAGGTTCACTTGATATAGTGCTAAATTTTTTTGTTGTAGGATGTATCCTATTGGGACTCCTATTTTCCATGCCTCAAAATTACAAAATCATGTCAAATTATGTAAAATTTTACTAAGGGGTTCTTGTGCCTTCACCTTGATGCATGTTGTTGATCCCCTAAACTTGGCTAAGTCTGAAACCTTGAAACCCTAAAACCATAAAAAAATTGTTAAGTCTAAAATCTAATGGATCCTCCAAATTCTAGAATCTACAATTTAACTCCTATGGATTTGAAACCTATCTCAAACATCCTGACAATATATTTTAAAATATTTTAAAGTATAAAATACTTAAAATATATTTTAAAAGATATTGTCCTAAGGGAATTTCAAGACCTAGCTAGAGTTTCACCTCTCATAGGACATTGTACTAAAAACCCTCATCATAGGACATTGCACAAAAAACCCTTTCCATAGGACATTGCGCTAAAAACCCTTGTCACAGGACATTGCGCTGAAAACCTTTGTCTTGGGATATTGCACTAATTACAAGTGGCACATGATATATCTTGTGAGGCTGATTTTACCTACTTATCATGTGATGCTTATTTCCTCCACACATCCTATGACCTCCTCTTGCAAGATTTTTGCCTCCTCCAGGAGATTGGAGGAATTTCACCATCTACAAGATATGTCCAATGACCCCCTTCTAACCCGCATCTAGTGACCCCCCAAAATCTTACATTTTGCCGAAAAGGGTGTAAAAACATAAAATGATTATTTTCTACTAGATCTAGATGGGTACATAAATGTTTTAGGTCACCATAAATGCAAAATGGGTAGTTGAAAATGATGAATTTAATGGAAACAAAGTTGGCATTGAGCTATCCTTGATTGATCCATGACTACAAAGGGATGCATATTTTATTTATCTTGACTGAAAATGATTTTTTTGTGATGAAATTCATGCTTGGAATTATGGATTGCAAGTCTTAGAGGATGAAGTACGAAGGAACTAGCTAGACCCACCATGATGGATGAAAACTCAGAGATACCTTGCTTACCTGGACATGAATAATCACCATTTTATCAACCCAACCACTATTGTACCTACAAGAGGAAGACAATATGATGTCGAAGGTGATGGAGATAAAATCTAAATGCTGGAAGACATAAGAGAGCATACCTACATCATTATTGTTCATACAGAGCTATTTAATGTTGAGGGCCTATTCATAACTGTTCCATCCATCCAAGCATCAAATGCTAAACCCAGAAGGCCTCCAACTGAGTATCTCTTCAAAAAATGTTCCGTATACCCCTCTTGACAAGTCAAATCATTGTAAAAGAGTTTTTTCATCACTTGACAAATCAAAAAGTTACTATTTTATCCTATTCTCATGAGCAAAAAAGTTTAATTTTCATGTTTTTCCTATAGGACAAAGTCAAATATGAGATTGTAATTATTGATCAACCAAAATTAGATGTCGTCAAATTTGGACCCTTGGTCTTGGTTTAATCCTTAATGTCCATTGAAAAATTCACTATGGTCGCCTCTCTATATAAAGGCAACTTCTGTCATTGTAAAAGGGTATGAAAGGACTAAAAAGAAAAGAACTGTTGAAACTGTACCATTTTTTGAATCAATGTAAATAGAATTTCATTTGTTTCTACCATATGAGTTCATTGTATTGCTTGGATATGGTTCTCATGGTTCTTCTTCACCTTTCCAAGTAGTTATTGAGTTGCATTTATGGTTAATTATTTAGGTATTTGATGGATTTCCTGTCCATACCATTAATGGCTTGCTAATTATATGTCATTGTGCATGGTTAGTTTGGACACATTTATATGAGCTATGTTTGAATATATGAGTTCATTCAACTGCACCATAAATTGTGTGTTAGATGAACCCTTCACATTTTTAAAACACTTATGTTTCCTTAGAGGATTGCATAGTCTATGTAGCATTGTGGGTTGCCTAGTTAAGAAGATATTTGTTCATTGCTGGGAATTTGTCTATCCATTTGTTAATCATTCCTATAGCTATCTATAGGTTCTCTCTATCCATTATCTTTCCTCCTTTTATTTTGCATTTACTTTATCAAATCTTGTTACATTAGGTTTCATAAACTTGCACAATGTTTTCATAGAATTTATATTAAGTGACTGCAAGTTTACAGATTGCATGTTACGGGTTGAAACAACCTATCATGTGGCAATCTAAGTATATACCATTTTGTCTATGCATTGTCAAATCAGATAACTGATAAATCTACATATAATCAAACCCTAATGCACTATAGTCTATCTACATAGCATGTAGATCCACTTGACTAGAACAACAAGTAAATATCCACTAAACTATCTTGCAAGTCAAGACCTAACATTAGAAACCTTAGGGCATTCTTGTTCTCGATTCTTTGGGATAGGATTCCTTTCAAGAGAGGTGAGATATCCTATCTCTTACTTCCATTATTGTGTGCTAAAAGACCCATCAATAGATACTTGACTCATCAAGACAATATAATGTCCTCAGTCATCCTAATAGACTGCATCTCCCTATTGAAGATGAACTAAGGTCGTCATCTATCAAGACTATGAAGTTATTATATTTGCACCCTACCTCAAAATTTTGTCTTAAGCCTTAAGGATATAAAAGTTTACATGAAACACATTTGAGCATGAATGCTTATTCCATTAATTGAGTTTATTATATTAGAAAGTGTAAGTTGGTTAGTCAGATAAATGACTCACCAAAGTAGACATGAAAACCTAAACTTGAAAACCTCATTCGTTTACCCAATGCTTTCTACATACCCATATCTACAAGATCAAGATGTAATATATGTAGTTCTCATTAAGTTTTATGTTGGTTGTAAATTATATAAGTGGGTACATAACCCTTTCTAGGGCCTAGACAGTTCCTCTTAGATTGCTACCCACTAAGGCAATCATTTAACTTAATAATAATTCATGTTCATCTATGTTGATGTTTTTGTTTGTGTTAAAACACACCCTTGTTTTATGTGAAAGAATTTTTTTAAAATGTTTTCAAACTCTTATGTTTCTACCAAATATTTATTTTAAAACTAAGGAGGATCTCCCACTCACTTAAAGTATTATTAAACACACTAAGGTATCCTTATTTCTCCCTAATGATATATAGGAATGATGCCAGAAATGCCATTATTGTAGCTATGTTAGGCAATTTATGTTAGGCTATAAATGATTGAAAACACAAATAAATGTCACCTCGAAGGTGTATCTCACATATAGATGAAAATCCTTCACATCATGAGAATATGAAGCTAAATCTGCATAACAAACACAATAACAAGACAAGTCTACTCTGCAACAATGAATATCTTCAATGCTCTAAAATCACAAGTGCACCAAAAGTTCATAATCATCTTTTCTAGTTCACAAATGAAACCCTAAACATGCTTATATATGCAACTAAACACATTCCTGCTAATAATTTCATAATTCAAACTTAAGGTGATGGCATAGGACCTAATTAATGGTCACATAACCGACACTTGATTTTAGGTCCTAGCCTAAAATAGGGTAGGACTAGGGCAAAGGTGCCCAAGTCCTCCCTACCTATTTCAATCAAGACATGCAACAATACCACCCCCTTTGTCCTAATTTTTATAAAACTTAGGGGCTTTCTCATCAGGATTCAACTTGAATATGTAAGGTGAGCAAAATTCTTTCTAAAGGACCCAAGAGCTAAACATAGGACAGAAAAGGTCCTAGGGAGACATTTTTTGATGTAACATTTAGCCTCCACTTTAATATTTGCATGAACACAAGGCCCATACATGCATTAAAGTATGGTCAACAAACACATCAAACATATCAAGCACTTAGAGATAATGTATACACAAATATTGAGAACTATTTCTTACCCCCAGTCTCAGGTAGATATTAGATAAGACACATCATAGTCATGCCAAACACAATAAAGATAGTAACAAGCACACAAAACATGGAGAAGATAGTAATAGTCATGCAAAACATGAAGAAGCTAGCATTGAAGACATGCAAAACATAGTGAATACAGTGAATGAAATGATTATTTCTTTTCCAATTTGTCATATATGAATGTAAATGCAAGTACATGGAAAGTAAACACACCACCCAAAATGTAGGAAGAACTCATTGCCACATGTATTTAGACTACATATGGGGAAACAAACATGCAATACAAATCTTAGAGTGTAGGAGGGACTCATCGTCACATGTCTTTAGACTATACTTGAGAAAAAACATGCCATACAAATCCCAAAGCATAGGAGGGACTCATTGCCACACATCTTTAGACTATGCTTGGGAACAAACACACCATACAAAAAGGAAAACACACATGGAAGACACAATGAAAACACAACAAATAATTGATGGATCCTATTGCTAGGTTCACCACCATCTCATGCATATTACAGGCACACATGATGGTTCAGCTTCACCACAACAACTACCAAAGACACACTTAATGGAGGATACACCAACCTCACCTACTTGGAGGACTTTTGGAATAAAAATGATGTGCACTAGCTCAAGACATACTGCATCCCTACCTCCATGTAGGGCTTAAATTAAAATGATATGCAGGATATCCCATCTCCATAGAGGGCTTAATGATTGCAATATAGAATAAAGATGTGCACCCGCATGGAGATACAAGATCCTACCTTCGTAGAGGGATTACAAACATGCTTTATCAATATCAAAATCATCAAATAGCTTACCTTATATATGCCCCCACCTTAATTTTGTTTATATCATGTACCGATATTAGGTGCGTTGAGGTAGAGAGAAAACACACAAGGGAATAGGAGCTTCTGCAAAGCCCATGCCCTAGAGGTGACATGTACTTTATGATCACAAAATATTCCCACAAATACACAATTTCCTGCATGAAAAGGTGTTAGAAACCACATAATCATGATAAGCAACAATGCATGTAATTATTCACATAGACAACCAAGGTTACACTACAGATTCAAAGAACATATATAACCATGGGGCTATAACACATAAATCTTAAAAACTAAGTGTAACCAAGGTGAGATTCAAAGATAAATGAAGTGCACAGCACAGATGTATTGTTATGGTTTGTTAATACGATAAAGGAACATCAAAAGATCATGCGGAGTGATTCTACTAGCTAAGAGTTTGATAATATATATCAATCCCATCGTCATGTATGGACTAGGTTCATTTTTGCTTACACGCTGAAGGGACATGTGGTCCTTATCAGTATTATTTGTTTTTTGTCATCCGCTGGCTAGATATAACCACTAGAAGAAGGTAAACAATAAATCAAGAGAGGATAACAAGTGCCTTAGGCTTGTCACATAAGAAGGTGCCCCTAGGTCACCAACATTAATGCTATGCCCCTAAGACACAACACACAACAATGAAAATAGAGGAGAGGCAATATAGAAGAATGATGATACAAATAGAAAAAGGGTCACAATAGAGGTAGTCTCCTAGTATCCTTGACCTTAGAAGAATATCAAGGGTCATCCAAGGAGGCCTCAACAACACATAGCACATCACAAGGGGAATACAATGTGGAGGAAAAGGGTTAGAAATACTTACCTATAGAAACAACCAGACTAGTGGTTGTCCTAGATCTTGATCTTTACTTTGATGGTTAAAGATTTATGTCCTATTGTTTCTTCTTGTTGAATGGTGTTATGTACATTGTTCTTAGGATTGACTCTTACGATATTCAAGAATTGTGGAGCAGGCTCTTTACAAATTCCCATTTCAGTCGATTAAGGTTGTGAAGGAACCCTAAAAGTGCCCATTTCAATTCGTATATAAGGTGTTGGAATACCTAGGGTGTGAGGAACAGTTTGTTCTTGAATGTTTTGTGAGTTTTCATTATTTTCCAAGGTATGTGAGGGTTTAGGTAAAGGTGTATGATCTATTTCTTTGTTTAAGATGTAGTTAAGAAGTGTTTGAACATCAGTTAGTAAATTTTTATTTTAATAGGTTGAAGTAAATGTTCGCAAAGGGAATCCACATCATCTAATGCTTCATCCTAGCTAGAGAGAGCAGGAAGGGATGACACAGTATTGTTAAGGAATGTGTTAATGATGTCTTCTTCTTGTGCCAAGATATTGTAACCATGTGGGGTTATGTTGGTAAAAGTGTTTTTACTAGATAAATCACTCAGGGCTATGTCAGGCTCATAGGTCTTAGAAAGACTGTCCATTATGCCGTCATGAAACGGAGGGAGGAACAGAGGGACATTATCACCATTACTTTATTCTTGATTTCTTTCTAGAATGAAAGTAGTGAAATTTTCCAATATTGAAGGGAAAACACCAATAATAGTAACAAATCTTTCAAAATAGGCTCTTGTTCATGGAATATCACAGGTAGTGCTTACAGTCATGTCAACACCATAGATGTATGCTATTTGGTGCAAGACTAGAGGATATTTCTCAGTGAATTTTTAAAAATTATCAACATTTACAATGTACTCAAATAAATCTTACAAAGATGAATGACAACAATAATCCATGATATATGTAATAAAATGAATGCAAAACTATGTATGAATGTGACCTAAAATGCTTGATTTTTCAAAATTATTCAATGCAAATGAGTAAAAGAAGAGGTGTTGTGAAGAATTTTATGAAGGGAAGAAAATATTAAGCTATATATCAGCCCAATAATGTAATAATATCCTTCACAACATGCATATAGTGCAATTCTAGAGAGATGATAAGGCCAAATCTAGTGAAAATGCAAGGTTTTCAAACCCTAGATATGAAATTTTACAAGAAAGAAACTATGATGAAACACTATAGTTAGAAATAAGACCCAAATGAATGTGTAAAATAGTAGTAAAATTTGAAAGAATATTTTAACTACAAACCCTAGCTAATGCAAAACTAGGTATCTATGAAAAATGCAAAATTTCAAGCAATTTTTAGCAAATTAAACATGAAAATGCATTATAAATGAATAATAAATGATGAATTTCTATAATTGAAATCAAATCTAATGTAAATAATAGAAATTAAATAAAATTAAATGCAAATTAATCCAAATTATTTGAAAATGCAAGCCAAAAATGCAATTTTTTTGTAAAATTTCAAATGCAATAAGAAAACAATGAAAGAAATGAATGAAAATCTGAAGTAAAAAACTTAGAAAGTTGCAAAACTCAAATAAACAAGGGTTCACTAAAATGTTTAAGTGTAAAAATGAGGGATTTTAATTTCAAGGATAAATCCTCCTTTCACACCAACATTCAAGGACATAAATCAACTGAAGCCACAATATCTTGTAAGATGGCTCTGATACAGATTTAGTGTCTCTTAGAATAAAGAGGAAACTTGGAATTTGCTAACTAATTGATTAATTAAAGTCCAATTATGTTTAAAACCCTAATTTCATAAAATCGTAAATAGACAAATATAACTCGACAAATACCTGCTCATAGAGATATCAAATGACAATTAGATACATACCTAATTTCAAGATTCTATATCTAGAAAAGTTGAGGACTAATGAGTGGGCACCCAAGTCCAATGTACCAGTTTCTATCAGGATCTCTGAAGATTATCTACATTATGTTTTTGTTGTTATGTGGATTTTAGTGTTTCAAGATCTAGAGGACTAATGAGTGGGTGCACAAGTCTAGGTCTTGTGTTTCTTCTTTGCTCCACAATTTTGACACTCTATTATGTGTCCCTGCAACTCCACTTCTTCTACTTCTATAACATGTAACCTACAATCACAGAAAAGGTGGTTGGGGTTGTGGTGTTTAAAGGATTGCCTTAGTCAAGCCCCATAGAGACATTCAAGTCTTCTGAACACCGTTGTTAGATACAGATTGTGTATCCCTATGGGATAGAGGCAAAAAACAAATGATAAATGATTGAAAACATAAATAAATGTCACCTCAGAGGTGTAGCTCGCATGTAGTTGAAAATCCTTCACATCATGAAAAGATGAAGCTAAACTACATAACAAACACAATAACAAGACAAGTCTGCTTCGCAATAATGAATATCTTGAATGCTCTAAAATAACAATTGTGCCAAAAGTTCATAATCATATTCTCTAGTTTACAAATGAAACCCTAATCATGCTTATATGCAACTAAACAATTCCTGCTAAGAATTTCATAATTCAAACTTAAGGTGTTGGCATAGGACCTAATTAACGATCACATAACCGACACATGAATTTAGTGTTGCAAGTATGGGCGTAACCGGTGCTTTCATTGATGTCAACATACTCCTCTTGCGTTGATGATGAGGATTAGATGAGTTGTATGCTGAGGATATTGAGAAAATTAGTCCTATCAGGAGCAAAGAAGAATAGTGAAGATAGTGAGGTAAAGATCCTAGCTAAGATGAAGATCAGAGGATGTGGATGAAAGGGTTTGTAGATATGTGTCTTAAGATGATCCTATAAAGATTTGAGAGGTCCACATGAAGATCTGATGGAGTTATGGCCACTTGAGTAAAACTAGTTCTAGCAGATGTTCACAGGTGACAGAGTGGCACATATAGGTCTGATGAGATCCAAAAATCCAATATCTTGTTCTACAGATTTGGTGGAGTGTTTAGGAATTCAATGTGAATTGACAACTCAAATTTTTCATGGTCTAGAGGTCTGCAAGCATCTATTCCAATATGATAGTGATGACAGACTATGTTTTTGAGCTTTCAGATGAAGGAGAGAAAGATTTCAATAAGCAGAAGTAGAGTGGATGTTCTTGGTGATTCAGGCTAGCTTGTGGAGATCTTTGGATTGTGTCCAGTTCATGTTGGTGGTCTGCATTTGAAGATTGAGCTCGTAATTGAAGAATTACTTCTGGATGATGATGTTCTTCCTAAGTTTGGTTGACCAAATGAGTCACACATCCTGCGGATCATCTTGAAGATTTTCTGTGAAGAATAGGGTGTTCCTCAAGGAAGATTGAAGTCTCAGATCTGTGTGGCTGATAGTATGTTGATCTGCATGAATTTTTTTTTAAGCAGTCATGTTGTATTTATGTATTTTCTCTGTAATATATGCCAACTTGGATGATTATCCCAAAGTCAAATGTTTTGTATAAATAAGAGGTTGTGAAGTCATTTAAAAGGCATCTAGTGGAGATGAGTGTGTGGTAGAGAGGAGCAGAGCAAAAAAGTAGAGCAGAAGTACTAAGCTTAAATGGAACTGACTCAAGCATGGTGAAGATCCTATTCTTCAGTTCAAGTATATAATATTTATTATTCTGTAGACAATGAGTCTCCTGTAGGCAGTGGGCCTCTTGTGAGCAGTGTGCTCGGGTAGTGAGCTCTAATTGGCATGTGCCATTTGTTCTTCTTATTCTTTTAATAGAGAATACAATCTTGGGTTAGTCACCTTGTTGTATTTCCCTTAACTGGGTTTTCCATGTTAAAACCTTGGTGTCGTATGTGTTGATGTGTTTATGCTCTCAAATTATTGCATGATTGATTTATTATTATGATATTGAATTACAAAGAGAATTCAAGTGATTAATAAGAAGTAAGTTTTCAATAAAGTGATTCATCACCCCTCTTAGTTGTTTGTCTTGAATCTAACAATTGGTATTAGAGCTAAGTTCCTCTAAAAGGAGCTTAATCGCTTGAGGAGATCCAGGATGTCGTCCTGCAAGAAGGATAGTCCAAGGTTTGATGGAACCAATTTCACTCTTTGGAAAATTCACATGGAATATCACTTGCAATGTATGGGAATGTGATATTGGGTCATGGATTCAAAGAAGTATGTTCCTCCAAAGATTGGTCTAAGTACCGTAGATGAAACCAAAGATGCTGAAAACAATCTTCAGACTAAAGAAGCACTTCTAAGTGCATTATTTGATTCAAAGCTAACAAATATTATTGATCTAAAAACTACATATGAGATTTGGCAAAAATTGGAACTTCTGCATGAAGGAGACAAGTATGTTAAATGTGCTATGCTACAGAGTCTGAAAGGAAAATTTGAAAACTTGAAGATGAGAGAAGATGAAAATATTACTACATTTATGCCAAGAGTAAATGAGCTTGTTTTTGGCACTAGATGTGCTAGTGGAATCCTGGATGAAGATGAGATTGTTGGCAAAGTTCTCAGATCCCTTCCTGATTCTTATAAGTACAAGGTTGCTGCTATTGAAGAATTCGGATCTTTTTCAAATATCACAAGAGATCAATTGATTGGTAAATTGGTTGGATTTGAATTGGCTGAGTTTGGAGATGCACCCCCAAGACTAAATCTGCATTCAAAGCGAGTGTCTCTATAAAAGGAAAACAAAAGTTTGATCTAGTAGATAACTCTTCAAAACTATCATGGTATGAAAAAGCAAGAAAAGTTTTAGAAGAAGATGAAGCAGAAACTGCTCAATTTGAAGCCCTTACTGCAAAAAGACTGCTAAGAGAATCTGGTAAGTATGAATGGAAATTTCTTTTTAAATGTTTTGAATGCAATAAGATTGGTCACTTTGCCTCAAGATGTCCAGAAAGATTTTCAAGACCAAATCGTAATAGATCAAGATTCCAAAAGAAATGTTACTATGTTCATGAAGATGATGATGATGAAGGAGTAACAGATGATGAATCAAAGACAAGAAACAAATCTAGAAGTGACTGGGCATTTATTTCCATCAAGGAAGAAGATCTAATGCCATCTAAATCTGTCAATCATAAAATGGTAGAAAGGGCTCTGGCTGCCCAAGTTGAAGAAAAGGATGATTGGGTCATTGATAGTGGATGCTCCCACCATATGATAGGTGATAAAAATAAGTTCATAGATCTGGAAAGATATGAAGGAGGAGTTGTAAAATTTTGTGGTAATTCTGTTGGCAAGATCAGAGGTAGATGAACTATTTCTTTTGATGGAAAGAACAAAACCAGTAATGTTCTATATGTTGAAGATCTGAAGCACAATCTTCTCAGTGTTGGACAATTGGTGTACGAAGGCTATGATCTCAAATTCAAAAATGGAAAATGTAAGATCTTTGAAAGTTTTAGAACAGAGATTGCATCCGGTACTCAAACAAAAGGTAATATCTTCCACTTGGTTGGTATTGGCAAAAGTTGTTTATTTGTTCAAATTGATCAGAGTTGGTTATGGCATAGGAGAATGTGTCATGTGAATTTTGATAACATCATCAAGATAAGCAATACTCAGGCTGTATGAGATCTTCCAAGATTGGTGAAACCTACTAATAGTTTGTGCAAAGAATATCAGTTAGGTAAGCAGAGTAGAGTATCATTCAAAAGTAAGGAATAGTCTTCTACCATATTATTGGACTTAGTTCATACTTATCTATGTTGTTTGGCAAGAATTAGGAGTGTGCAAGGTGATAGATACTTGATGTTATTAATTGATGATCATTCCTGGATGATGTGGATGACTTTTCTGAAAGAGAAATCAAAGGCTCTTGAGAAATTCAAAATATTCAAGGCTATGGTAGAGAATGAAACCAGATTGAACATAAAATGCCTCAGGTCTGATAGAAGTGGAGAATTCACATCCGGTGAGTTCATAGAATTCTGTGAGAAACATGGGATAAAAAGATAGTTGTCTGCTCCAGTGACTCCACAACAGAATGGAGTAGTGGAGAGAAAGAACTAGACCATCCAGGAAGCATCTAGAACCATGATGATGGAAGTAAATGTTCCTCAGATCTACTGGAGAGAAGTTGTTAGCACTGCAATCTATACTCTTAATCAAGTATTAATTAGAAGCAATACCAGTAAGACTCCTTATGAACTCTGGTTTGGGATCACTCCCACTGTGAAGTATTTCAGAGTCTTTGGTAGCAAATGTTACATTAAAAGAGATTAAGATCTAGGCAAATTTGATGCTAGAAGTGATAAAGGAATATTCTTGGGTTGTTCTACTCAAGGAGAAGCATAGCAATGTTATAACATGAGATTGAGAAAGATTATAGAAAGTACAAATGTGAAGGTTGATGAAGGTATTTAAAAACCCTAAAAGTTTTATGAATATGATGAAGATGACCAGAATGATGATCTAGTCCAAGGAGTCCAAGCCCCTTCTAAAATTCAGATCCAGACTGATCCAATGAATCGAGAAGAAGAGATCAGTTTCAATGAACCTGTTCAAGAAATAGAAATGCAAGAAATTCCCAAAGTTCCCAGGTATGTTAGACTAAATCTCTCTAAAGATCAGATCATAGAGGATAAAAGCAAAGGTGTTCAAACAAGAAAAAGGATTGCTCAAGATTTAGAAGAGTATTGTCTGATTTTAAAGATTGAACCAAAGATAGTGAATGAAGCATGCAATGATGAAAATTAGACTAATGCAATGGAGGAAGAGCTGATGCAAATTGAGAAAAATCACACTTGGGATCTTATTCCCAAAGCAAAAAATAAGAATGTGATTGGAACCAAATGGATCTTCTGAAATAAACTAAATGAAGATGGTGAAGTAGTCAGAAACAAAACCAGATTGGTCTGCAAGGGTTACTCTCAAGTAAAAGGAGTTGATTTTGAAGAAACTTTTTCTTTGGTGGCAAGGATTGAAGCAGTCAGATTATTTCTTGCCTTTGCTGCCTTCAAGGATTTCAATGTATATTAGATGGATGTCAAGTCTGCCTTCCTGATTGGTGACTTGGAAGAAGAAGTATACATTGAGAAACTAGATGGATTCTAATTGTTTGATCATGGTGATATGGTCTGCAAGTTAAAAAAAACACTGTTTGGACTCAAACAAGCTCTAAGAGCCTGGTATGAAAGATTGGATAAGCATCTTTTGAAGATTGGTTTCAACAAAGGTACTATTGATAGTATCTTGTACTTCAAAATTAATCATGAAAACATCCTAATTGTTGAAGTGTTTGTTGATGATATCATTTTTGGAGGAAGAGATAGTATCTGCAAAACCATTGTAAATTAAATGAAAAGTGAATTTGAGATGTCCATGTTTGGGGAAATAAATTTCTTCTTGGGTCTGCAAATCACTCAAACAAAGAAAGGAATCTTCATTTCATAGACCAAATATGTGAAAGAATGAATCAAGATTGGTATATAAATGTTTAAGGTCACCATAAACGCAAAATGGGTAGTTGAAAATGATGAATTTAATGGAAATAAAATTGGCATTGAGCTATCCTTAATTGATCCATGAATACAAAGGGATGCATATTTTATTTATCTTGACTGAAAATGATTTTTTTGTGATGAAATTCATGCTTGGAATTATGGATTGCAAGTCTTCGAGGATGAAGTACGAAGGAACTAGCTAGACCCACCATGAAGGATGAAAACTTAGAGATACCTTGCTTACCTAGACATGAAGAATCACCATTTTATCAACCCAACCACTATTGTACTTGCACGAGGAAGACAATATGATGTCAAAGGTGATGGAGATAGAATTTAAATGCTAGAAGACATAAGAGAGCATACCTACATCATTATTATTCCTACAGAGCCTGTTTAATGTTCAGGACCTATTAACAACTGTTCCATCGATCCAAGCATCAAATGCTAAACCCAGCAGGCCTCCAACTAGAGTATCTCTTCAAAAAATGTGCCACATACCCCTCTTGACCAGTCAACTCATTGTAAAAGAATTTTTCCGCACTTGACAACTCAAAAAGTTACTATTTTATCCTGTATTCATGAGCAGAAAAGTTGAATTTTCATATTTTTCCTATAGGACACAATCAAATCTAAGATTGTAATTATCGATCAACAAAAATTAGATGTCGTCAAATCTGGACCCTTGGTCTTGGTTTAATCCTTAATGTCCATTGAAAAACTCACTATGGTTGCCTCTCTATATAAAGGCAACTTCTGTCATTGTAAAAGGGTATGAAAGGACTAAAAAGAAAAGAACTGTTGAAACTGTACCATTTTTTGAATCAATGTAAATAGAATTTCATTTGTTTCTACCATATGAGTTCATTATATTGCTTGGATATGGTTCTCATAGTTCTTCTTCACCTTTCTGAGTAGTTATTGAGTTGCATTTATGGTTAATTATTTAGATATTTGATGGATTTCCTATCCATACCATTAATGGCTTGCTGATTGTATTTCATTGTGCATGGTTAGTTTGGACACATTTATATGTGCTATGTTTGAATATTTGAGTTCATTCAACTACACCATAAATTGTGTGTTGGATGAACCCTTCACATTTTTAAAACACTTATGTTTCCTTAGAAGATTGCATAGTCTATGTAGCATTGTGGGTTGCATAGTTAAAAAGATATTTGTTCATTGCTAGGAATTTGTCTATCCATTTTTTAATCATTCTTATAGCTATCTATAGGATCTCTCTATCCATTGTCTTTCCTCCTTTTCTTTTGCATTTACTTTATCAAATCTTGTTAGATTAGGTTTCATAAACTTGCACAATGTTTTCATAGAATTTATATTTAGTGACTGTAAGTTTACAGATTGCATGTTACAGGTTGAAACAACATATCATGTGGCAATCTAAGTATTTACTAGTTTGTCTATGCATTGTCAAATCAGATAACTGATAAATCTACGTATAATCAAACCCTAATGCACTATAGTCTATCTACATTGCATGTAAGTCCAATTGACTAGAACAAAAAGTACATATCCACTGAACTATCATGCAAGTCAAGACCTAACATTAGAAACCTTAGGGCATTCTTGTTCTCATTGCTTTGGGATAGGATTCCTTTCAAGAGAGGTGAGATGTCCTATATCTTACTTCTGTTGTTGCATGCTAAAACACCCATCAATAGATACAAGACTCATCAAGACAATATAATGTCCTAAGTCATCCTAATAGATAGCATCTCCCTATTGAAGATGAACTAAGGTCGTCATCTATCAAGACTGAAGTTATTATATTTGTACCCTACCTCAAAATTTTGTCTTAAGCCTTTAGGATATAAAAGTTCACATGAAACACATTTGAGCATGAATGCTTATTCCATTAATTAAGTTTATTATATTAGAAAGTGTATGTTGGTTAGTCAGATAAATGACTCACCAAAGTAGACATGCAAACCTAAACCTGAAAACCTCATTCATTTACCCAAGGCTTTCTACATACCCATATCTATAGGATCAAGATGTAATATATGTAGTTCTCGTTAAGTTTTATGTTGGTTGTAAATTATATAAGTGGGTACATAACCCTTTCTAGGGCCTAGACAGTTCCTCTTAGATTGCTACCCACTAAGGGAATCATTTAACTTAATAATAATTCATGTTCATCAATGTTGATGTTTCTGTTTGTGTTAAAACGCATCCTTGTTTTATGTGAAAGAATTTTTCAAAAATGTTTTGTATGTCAAACTCTTACGTTTCTACCAAATATTTATTTTAAAACTAAGGAGGGTCTCCCACTCACTTAAAGTATTATTAAACACACTGAGGTGTCATTATTTCTCCCTGATAATATATAGGAATGATGCCACAAATGCCATTATTGTAGATATGTTAGGCTATATATGAAATAATTCAGTCATGATGGCTTGACCTGAGGCAAAAATCCCCAAGTCTAATAGAGAAGAGATTTAATGATATGTCAAATTGAAACAAAACATATACCAGAATAACAATATATTAGAAAAGACTTAACTATAATAGTATCATTTGCATAGTTTGTAACTTGGGTCCCTAAAAATTAAATATCCAAAACCATCCAAATCTAAAATGAAACCACCACATTGCTACCCTACTACATCATATGCGTGGAAAGTGTAGCTATGAAATTGTCACATCCCTAATTTTTTACAATACTTTACTTTTTAATTGCACATAATTAGTAGATCAAATTGCATCATTTAATGATTTGGCATTTAGTGAAAATGTCAGGAAAAATCAATGATTTTCATGAGTATATGTTTGTTTAGTAGAAAAGAGGGGTTTCAATTTCAAGGGTAAATCCTCCTTTCACACCAACATTCAAGGACATAAATCAAGTGAAGACACATATCTTGCATGAGGGCTCTACTACAAATTTAGTGTCTCTTAGAATGAAGACGAAACTTGGAATTTGCTAAATAATTGATTAATTAAAGTCCAATTATGCTTAAAACCCTAATTTCATAAAATCGTAAACAAATAGATAAAACTTGACAAATGATCGCAAAGATATATCAAATGACAATTAGATACATACCAAATTTTTAGTTTCTATATCTAGAAAAGTTGAAGACTAATGAGAGGGCACCTGAGTCTAATGTACTAGTTTCTGTCAAGACCTCTAAAGATTGTTTGCAACTTGTTTCTTCTATTATGGGGAATTTTTTTTGGGATCTAAAGGACTAATGAGTGGGTGCCCAAGTCCAAGTCCTACTTTTTTACTTTGCTCTATAATTCTGACACTCTATTATGCCTCCCGACAAGTCCACTTCTTCCGCTTCTGTAACCTATAACCTACACTCATAGAAAAGGGGGTCAAGGGTTATGGTGTTTAGAAGCTTGCCTCAGTCAAGACCTAGAGAGACATTCAAGTGTTTCAAATGCAATTGTCAAATAGAGAGTGCATATCCCTATGAGATAGAGGCAAAAACCAAATGATAAATGATTGAAAACAAAAATAAATGTCACTTCGAAGGTGTATCTCACATATAGATTAAAATCCTTCACATCATGAGAAGATGAAGCTAAATCTACATAACAAACATAGTAACAAGACAAGTCTACTCTGCAACAATGAATATCTTCAATGCTCTAAAATCACAAGTGCACCAAAAGTTCATAATCATCTTTTCTAGCTTACAAATGAAACTCTAAACATGCTTATATATGCAACTAAACACATTCCAACTGAGAATTTCATAATTCAAAATTAAGGTGATGGCATAGGACCTAATTAAGGGTCACATAACCAACACTTGCATTTAGGTCCTAGCCTAAAATAGGGTAGGACTAGGGCACAGGTGCCCAAGTCCTCCCTCCCTATTTCAATCAAGACATGTAACAATACTGCCCCCTATGTCCTAATTGTTATAAAACTTAGGGGTTTCCTCATTGGGAGTCAACTTGAATATGTAAGGTGAGCAAAATTCATTCTAAAGGACCCAGGAGCTAAACATAGGAGGGAAAAGGTCCTAGGGAGACATTTTTTGATGTAACATTTAGCCTCCACTTTAATATTTGCATGAACACAAGGCCCGTACATGCATTAAAGTATGGTCATCAACAAACATATCAAACATGTTAGGCACTTAGAGATAATGTATACACAAATATTGAGAATTATTTCTAGCCCCCAGTCTTAGGTAGATATTAGATAAGACACATCATAGTCATGCCAAACATAATGAAGATAGTAATAAGCACACAAAACATGGAGAAGATAGTAATAGTCATGCAAAACATGAAGAAGCCAGCATTGAAGACATGCAAAACATAGTGAATATAGTGAATGCAATGATTATTTCTTTTTCAATTTCTCATTTATGAATGTAAATTCAAGTACATGGAAAGTAAACACACCACCCAAAATGTAGGAGGAACTCATTGCCACATGTCTTTAGACTACATATGGGGAAACTGACATGCAATACAAATCTTAGAGTGTAGGAGGGGCTCATCATCACATGTCTTTAGACTATACTTGAGAAAAAACACGCCATACAAATCCCAAAGCATAGGAAGGACTCATCGCCACGCATATTTAGACTATGCTTGGGAACAAACATGCCATACAAAAAGGAAAACACACATGGAAGACACAATGAAAACATAACAAATAATTGATGGATCATATTGCTAGGTTCACCACCATCTCAGGCATATTATAGGCACACATGATGGTTCAGCTTCACCACAACAACTACCAAAGACACACTTAATGGAGGATACACCAACCTCACCTGCTTGGAGGACTTTTGGAATAAAAATGGTGTGCACTAGCTCAAGACATACGCCATCCCAACCTCCACATACGGCATAAAATAAAATGATATGCATGATATCCCATCTCCACAGAAGGCTTAATGATTGCAATATAGAATAAAGATGTGCACTCACACGGAGATACAAGATCCCGCCTTCGTAGAGGGATTACAAACATGTTTTATCACTATCAGAATCATCAAATAACTTACCTTATATATGCCCCCACCTTAATTTTGTTTATATCATGTACCGATATCAAGTGCATTGAGGTAGAGAGAAAACACACAAGGGAATATGAGCTTCTGCAAAGCCCATGCCCCAGAGGTGACATGTACTTTATGATCACCAAATGTCCCCACAAATACACAATTTCCTGCATGAAAAGGTGTTAGAAACCACATAATCATGATAACAACAATGCATGTAATCATTCACATAGAGAGATGAGGTTAAACTACAGATTCACAGACCATATATAACCATGGGGCTATATCATAGAAATCTTAAAAACTAAGTGTAACCAAGGTGAGATTCAAAGATAAACAAAGTGCACAGAGCATAGGTACTATTATGGTTTGTTAATATGATCAAGCAACATCAAGATATCATGCAGAGTGATTCTACTAGCCAAGAGTTTGATAATATATATCAACCCCATCGTCATGTATGGACTAGGTTCATTTTTGCTTACACGCTGAAGGGACATGTGGTCCTTATCAGTATTATTTATTTTTCGTCATCCACTAGCTAGATATAACCACTAGAAGAAGGTAAACAATATATCAAGTGCGTTGAGGTAGAGAGAAAACACACAAGGGGATATGAGCTTCTGCAAAGCCCATGCCCCAAAGGTGACATGTACTTTGTGATCACCAAATGTCCCCACAAATACACAATTTCCTGCATGAAAAGGAGTCAGAAACCACATAATCATGATAAACAACAATGCATGTAATCATTCACATAGAGAGATGAGGTTAAACTACAGATTCACAGACCATATATAACCATGGGGCTATATCATAGAAATCTTAAAAACTAAGTGTAACCAAGGTGAGATTCAAAGATAAACAAAGTGCACAGAGCATAGGTACTATTATGGTTTGTTAATATGATCAAGCAACATCAAAATATCATGCAGAGTGATTCTACTAGCCAAGAGTTTGATAATATATATCAACCCCATCGTCATGTATGGACTAGGTTCATTTTTGCTTACACGCTGAAGGGACATGTGGTCCTTATTAGTATTATTTATTTTTTGTCATCCACTAGCTAGATATAACCACTAGAAGAAGGTAAACAATAAATCAAGAGAGGAGAAAAAGTTCCTTAGGCTTGTCACATAATAAGGTGCCCCCAGCTCACCAACTGTAATGCTATGCCCCTAAGACACAACACACAACAATGAAAATAGAGGAGAGGCAATATAGAATAATGATGATACAAATAGAAAATGGGTCACAGTAGAGGTAGTCTCCTAGTATCCTTGACCTTACAAGAGTATCAAGGGTCATCCAAGGAGGCCTCAACAATGCATAGCACATCATAAGGGGAACACAATGTGAAGGAAAAGGGTTAGAAATACTTACCTGTAGAAACAACCAGACTAGCGGTTGTCCTAGATCTTGATCTTTACTTTGATGTTTAAAGCTTTATGTCCTATTGTTTGTTCTTGTTGAATGGTGTTATGTACATTGTTCTTAGGATTGACTCTTATGATATTCATGAATTGTGGAGTAGGCTCTTTACAAATTCTCATTTTAGTCGATTAAGGTTGTGAAGGAACCCTAAAAGTGCCCATTTCAGTTCGTATATAAGGTGTTGGAATACCTAGGGTGTGAGGAATAGTTTGTTCTTGAATGTTTTGTGAGTTTTCATTATTTTCCAAGGTATGTGAGGGTTTAGGTAAATGTGTATGATCTATTTCTTTGTTTAAGATGTAGTTAAGAAGTGTTTGAACATCAGTTGGTAAATTTTTAATTTTAATAGGTTGAAGTAAATGTTCGCAAAGGGAATCCACATCATCCAATGTTTCATCCTAGCTAGGGACAGCAGGAAGGGATGACAGAGTATTGTTAAGGAATGTGTCAATGATGTCTTCTTCTTGTGCCAAGATATTGTAACCATGTGGGGTTATGTTGGTACAAGTGTTTTTACTAGATAAATCACTCAGGGCTATGTTAGGCTCATAGGTCTCAAAAAGAATGTCCATTATGCCATCATGAAATGGAGGGAGGGAGAGACGAACATTGTCACCATTACTTTATTCTTGGTTTCTTTCCAAAATGAAAGTAGTGAAATTTTCCAAGATTGAAGGGAAAACACCCACAATAGTAACAAATTTTTCAAAATAGGCTATTGTTCAAAGAATATCACAGGTAGTGCTTACAGTCATGTCAGCACCACAGATGTATGCTATTTGGTACAAGACTTCAGGATATTTATCAGTGAATTTTTAAAAATTATCAACATTTACAATGTACTCAAATAAATCTTCCAAAGATGAATGACAAGAATAATCCATGATATATGTAATAAAATGAATGCAAAACTATGTATGAATGTGACCTAAAATGCTTGATTTTTCAAAAATATTCAATGCAAATGAGTAAAAGAAGAGGTGTTGTGAAGAATTTTATGAGGGGAAGAAAATATTAAGCTATATATCAGCCCAATAATGCAATAATATCCTTCACAACATGCCTATAGTGCAATTTTAGAGAGATGATAAGGCCAAATCTAGTGAAAATCCAAGGTTTTCAAACCCTAGATATAAAATTTTGCAAGAAAGAAACTATGATGAAACACAATAGTTAGAAATAAGACCTAAATGAGTGTGTAAAATAGTAGTAAAATCTGAAAGAATATTTTAACTACAAACGCTAGCTAATGCAAAACTAGGTTTTTATGAAAAATACACAATTTCAAGCAATTTTTAGCAAATTAAACATGAAAATGCAATATAAATGAATAATAAATGATGACTTTCTATAATTGAAATTAGATCTAATGAAAATAAAAGAAATTAAATAAAATTAAATGCAAATTAATCCTAATTATTTGAAAATGCAAGCCAAAAATGCAATTTTTTTTTTCAAAATTTTCATTTTTTTTGTAAATTTTCAAATGCAATAACAAAACAATGAATGAAATGAATGAAAATCTGAAATAAAAAACTTAGAAAGTTGCAAAATTCAAATAAACAAGGGTTCACCAAAATGTTTAAGTGTAAAAATGAGGTGTTTTAATTTCAAGGGTAAATCCTCCTTTCACACCAACATTCAAGGACATAAATCGAGTGAAGCCACAATATCTTGTACGATGGCTCTGATATAGATTTAGTCTCCCTTAGAATGAAGAGGAAACTTGGAATTTGCTAACTAATTGATTAATTAAAGTCCAATTATGTTTAAAACCCTATTTTCATAAAATCATAAAGAGACAAATGTAACTCGACAAATACTTACACACAGAGATATCAAATGACAATTAGATACATACCTAATTTCAAGATTCTATATCTAGAAAATTTGAGGACTAATGAGCAGGCACCCAAGTCCAATGTACCAGTTTCTATCAAGATCTCTGAAGATTATCTACAATGTGTTTTTGTTGTTCTAGAGTTTTTAGTGTTTCAAGATCTAGAGGAGTAATGAGTGGGTGCACAAGTCTAGGTCTTGTGTTTCTTCTTTTTCTCCACAATTTTGACACTCTGTTATGTGTCCCTACAACTCCACTTCTTCTACTTCTGTAACCTATAACTTGCAATCATAGAAAAGGGGGTTGGGGTTGTGGTATTTAAAGGATTGCCTTAGTCAAGCCCCAGAGAGACATTCAAGTCTTCCGAACACCGTTGTTAGATACAGATTGTGTATCCCTATGGGATAGAGGCAAAAACCAAATGATAAATGATTGAAAACATAAATAAATGTCACGTCAGAGGTGTATCTCGCATATAGCTGAAAATCCTTCACATCATGAAAAGATGAAGCTAAATCTACATAACAAACACAATAATAAGACAAGTCTACTTCACAACAATGAATATCTTGAATGCTCTAAAATCACAACTATGCCAAAAGTTCATAATCATATTCTCTAGTTTACAAATGAAACCCTAATCATGCTTATATGCAACTCAACACATTCACACTAAGAATTTCGTAATTCAAACTTAAGGTGGTTGCATAGGACCTAATTAACGGTCACATAAATGACACATGAATTTAGTGTTGCAAGTATGGGCATAACTGGTGTTTTCATTGATATCAACATACTCCTGTTGAATTGATGATGAGGATTAGATGAGTTGTATGCTAAGGATATTGAGAAAATTAGTCCTATCAGGAACAAAGAAGAATAGTGAAGATAGTGAGGTAAAGATCCCAGCTAAGATGTAGATCAAATGATGCGCATCAAAGGGTTTGTAGATATGTGTCTTAAGATGATCCAGTAAAGATTTGGGAGGTCCACATGAAGATCTAAAGGAGTTATGGCCACTTGAATAAAACTAGTTCTAGTAGATGTTTAGAGGTGATAGAGTGTCACAGATAGGTCCAGTGAGATCTGAAAATCCAATATCTTGTTCTACAGATTTGGTGGAGTGTTTAGGAAGTCAATGTGAATTGACAACTCAATTGGTTCATGGTCTAGAGGTTTGAAAGCATCTATTTCAATATGATAGTGATGACAGACTATGTTTTTGAGCTTCCAGATGAAGGAGAGAAATATTTCAATAAGCAGAAATAGAGTGGATGTTCTTGGTGATTCAGGCTTACTTGTGGAGGTCTTTGGATTGTGTCCAGTTCATGTTGGTGGTCCGCATTGAATATTGAGCTCGTAATTGAAGAATTACTTTGGGATGATGATGTTCTTCCTAAGTTTGGCTGACTAGATGAGTCACACATCCTACGGATCATCTTGAAGATTTTCTGTGAAGAATATGGTGCTCCTCAAGGAAGATTGAAGTCTTAGATCTATGTGGCTAATAGCATGTTGATCTGCATGAATTATTTTTGTAAGTAGTCATGTTGTATTTATGTATTTTCTCTTTAATATATGCCAACTTGGATGATTATCCCAAAGTCAAATGTATTGTATAAATAAGAGGTTGTGAAGTCATTTAAAAGGCATCTAGTGGAGATGAGTGTGTGGTAGAGAGGAGCAGAGTGAAAAAGTAGAGCAGAAGTACTGGGCTTAAATGGAACTGACTCAAGCATGGTGAAGAAACTATTCTTTAGTTCAAGAATGTAATATTTGTTATTCTGTAGACAATGTGTCTCTTGTAGGTAGTGGGCCTCTTGTGAGTAGTGTGCTCGGGAAGTGAGCCCTAATTGGCATGTGCCATTTGTTCTTCTTATTTTTTTAATAGAGAATACAATCTTGGGTTAGTCATCTTGTGGCATTTCCCTTTACTAGGTTTTCCATGTTAAAATCTTGGTGTCATATGTGTTGATGTGTTTATGCTCTCAAATTATTGCATGATTGATTTATTATTATTCTATTGAATTGCAAAGAGAATTCAAGTAATTAATAAGAAGTAAGTTTTGAAACAAGTGATTCACCCCCCTCTCAGTTGTTTGTCTTGAATCTAACAATTGGTATCAGAGCTAAGTTCTTGTAAAAGGAGCTTAACCGCTCGAGGAGATGCAGGATGTCATCCTACAAGAAGGATAGTCTGAGGTTTGATGGAACCAATTTCACTCTTTGGAAAATTCACATGGAATGTCACTTGCAATGTATGGGAATGCGATATTGGGTCATGGATTCAAAGAAGTATGTTCCTCCACAGATTGGTCTGAGTACTGTAGATGAAGCCAAAGATGTTGAAAATAATCTTCGGACTAAAGAAGCACTTCTAAGTGTATTATTTGATTCAAAGCAGACAAATGTTATTGATCTAAAAACTACATATGAGATCTAGCAAAAATTGGAACTTCTACATGAAGGAGACAAGTATGTTAAATGTGCCAAGCTACACAGTCTGAAAGGAAAATTTGAAAACTTGAAGATGAGAAAAGATGAAAATATTACTACATTTATGCCAAGAGTAAATGAGCTTGTTTGTGGCATTAGATGTGCTGGTAGAATCTTGGATGAAGATGAGATTGTTGGCAAAGTTCGCAGATCTCTTCCTGATTCTTATAAGTACAAGGTTGCTGCTATTGAAGAATTCAGATCTTTTTCAAATATCACAAGAGATCAATTGGTTGGTAAATTGGTTGCATTTGAATTGGCTGAGTTTGGAGATGCACCCCCAAGACTAAATCTGCATTCAAAGCCAGTGCCTCTATAAAAGGAAAACAAAAGTTTGATCCAGGAGAGAACTCTTCAAAACTATCATGGTATGAAAAAACAAGAAAAGATTTAGAAGAAGATGAAGCAGGAACTACTCAACTTGAAGCCCTTACTGCAAAAAGACTGACATGAGGATCTAGTAAATATGAATGGAAATTTCCTTTTAAATGTTTTAAATGCAATAATATTGGTCACTTTGCCTCAAGATGTCCAAAATGATTTTCAAGACCAAATCCTAACAGATCAAGATTCCAAAAGAAATGTTACTATGTTCATGAAGATGATGATAATAAAGGAGTAATAGATGATGAATCAGAGACATGAAATAGATCCAGAAGTGAATGGGTGTTTATTGCCATCAAGGAAGAAGATCCAATGCCCTTTGAATTTTTCAATCATAAAATGGTAGAAAGGGCTCTGGCTGCCCAAGTTGAAGAAAAGGATAATTGGGACATTGACAGTGGATGCTCCCACCATATGATAGGTGATAAAAATAAGTTCATAGATCTGGAAAGATATGGAGGAGGAGTTGTAAAATTTGGTGATAATTTTGTTAGCAAGATTAGACATAGAGGAACTATTTCTTTTGATGGAAAGAACAAAACTAGTAATGTTCTGTATGTTGAAGGTTTGAAGCACAATCTTCTTAGTGTTGGACAATTGGTGTACAAAGGCTATGATCTCAGATTCAAAAATAGAAAATGTAAGATCTTTGAAAGTTTTAGAACAGAGATTGCTTCCAGTATTCAAACAAAAGGTAATATCTTCCACTTGGTTGGTACTGGCAAAAGTTGTTTATTTGTTCAAACTATTCAAAGTTGGTTATGGCATAGGAGAATGTGTCATGTGAATTTTGATAACATCATCAAGATAAGCAATACTCAGGCTGTATGAGATCTTCCAAGATTGGTGAAACCTACTAATAGTTTGTACAAAGAATGTCAGTTGGGTAAGTAGAGTAGAGTATCATTCAAAAGTAAGGAACAGTCTTCTACCAGATTATTGGACTTAGTTCATACTGATCTATGTGGTCTAGCAAGAATTAGGAGTGTGCAAGTAGATAGAGACTTGATGTTATTAATTGATGATCATTCCCAAATGATGTGGATGACTTTTCTGAAAGAGAAATCAAAGGCTCTTGAGAAATTCAAAATATTCAAGGTTATGGTAGAGAATGAAATCAAATTGAACATAAAATGCCTTAGGTTTTATAGAGGTGGAGAATTCACATCCGGTGATTTCATAGAATTTTGTGAGAAACATGGAATAAAAAGACAATTGTCTGCTCCAATGACTCCACAATAGAATGGAGTAGTGGAGAGAAAGAACTAGACCATCCAGGAAGCATCTAGAACCATGATGATGGAAGTAAATGTTCCTCCGATCTACTGGAGAGAAGCTATTAGCACTGTAATCTATACTCTTAATCAAGTACAAATCAGAAGCAATATCGGTAAGACTCCTTATGAACTCTGGTTTGGCATCACTCCCATTGTGAAGTATTTTAGAGTCTTTGGTAGCAAATGTTACATTAAAAGAGATTAAGATCTAGGCAAATTTGATGCTAGAAGTGATAAAGGAATATTCTTGGGTTATTCTACTCAAAGAAAAGCATACCGGTGTTATAACAAGAGATTGAGAAAGATTATAGAAAGTACAAATGTAAAGGTTGATGAAGTTATTTAAAAACCCTAAAAGTTTTATGAATATGATGAAGATGATCAGAATGATGTTCTAGTCCAAGGAGTCCAAGCCCCTTCTGAAATTTAGATCCAGACTGATCCAGTGAATCAGGAAGAAGAGATTAGTTTGAATGAACTGTTCAAGAAACAGAAGTGAAAGAAATTCCCAAAGTTCCCACGTATGTCAGACTAAATCACTTTGAAGATCATATCATAGGGGATAAAAGCAAAGGTGTTCAAACAAGAAAAAGGATTGCTTAAGATTTAGAAGAGTATTGTTTGATTTTAAAGATTGAACCAAAGACAGTGAATGAAGCATGCAATGATGAAAATTAGACTAAAGCAATGGAGGAAGAGCTGATGCAAATTGAGAAAAATCACACTTGGGATCTTATTCCCAGACCAAAAAATAAGAATGTGATTGGAACCAAATGGGTCTTCCAGAATAAACTAAATGAAGATGGTGAAGTAGTCAGAAACAAAGCCAGATTGGTCTGCAAGGGTTACTCTCAAGTAGAAGGAGTTGATTTTGAAGAAACTTTTGCTTTGGTGGCTAGGATTGAAACAGTCAAATTATTTCTTACCTTTGCTGCCTTCAAGGATTTCAAATTATAGTAGATGGATGTCAAGTCTACCTTCCTGATTGGTGACTTGGAAGAAGTATACATTGAGAAACTAGATGGATTCCAGTTGTTTGATCATGGTGATATGGTCTGCAAGTTAAAAAAAGCATTGTATGGACTCAAACAAGCTCCAAGAGCCTGGTATGAAGGATTGGATAAGCATCTTTTGAAGATTTGTTTCAACAAAGGTACTATTGATAGTAACTTGTAATTCAAAATTAATCATGAAAACATCCTAATTGTTGAATTGTTTGTTGATGATATCATTTTTGGAGGAAGAGATAGTATGTGCAAAACCTTTGTAAATTAAATGAAAAGTGAATTTGAGATGTCCATGTTTTGGGAAATGAATTTCTTCTTAGGTCTACAAATCACTCAAACAAAGGAAGGAATCTTCATTTCACAGAACAAATATGTGAAAGAATTGTTGAAGAAATTTGGGATGGAAGACTCAAAACCAATAAGTACACTCATGGCAACCAGATGTAAATTGAGAAAAGATGATCACTCTCCTAAGGCTGATCATAAAAAGTAGGTCAATGCTTGGAGGGTTATTATATCTCACTCAATCTAGACTTGACATTATGAATGATGTTGGTCTTGTTGCTAGATTCCAAGGTGATCCTAGAGAATCTCATGTCATGGCAATCAAGAGGATTCTTAGATATCTAAAATGGATAGTTGAATATGGTTTATGGTATCCTAGAGATCATGATTTCTCTCTTCATGCATATATAGATGCAGATTGGGCAGGAAATGTTGATAACTGGAAGAGTACCAATGGTGGAGCATTCTTTTTGGGGAAAAGATTGGTTTCTTGGCTGAGTAAGAAAGAATTGTAGCAGCAGGTAGTTGCACTCAAGTATTGTGGATGAAGCAAATGTTGGAAAGAGACACTATATGGCTTCCTGAGGGTTGTCATTGATGGCAACAAAGTCCATCTCACACATCCGCAGGACATGGTGTCTCTATACCGGAAGTTAGAATGAAGAGTATTTTGGTTTGGTGACCAAGAATAAAGCATGCAGCAAGGTCCGACAATCAGGTCCAGATCTCTTAGAGGAAGTATCTCAGTAAAGTGTAGACTTGGGGAAGTCAAGAGGAGTACCATGACTGATATATTCCAGAGATTGACCCTCCAGTGATGAAAGAGTGAAAAGATATAAGCACTTGAGTGTTGGGTTCCCTTTTGGCAGAGTAGACTAAGGAAGACCCAACCGACAGAGCATCAGACCTTAATCCAATGGAGATATTGATGGTGATCAAGTTTCTTAAGGTATCATTCATGATTGGCTGACATGATTGATGACTTCTATAAGCATCTCCTTGATACACATCATGTGATAAGCAAGGATTCAACCGACAGATCAGAGTTTGGGAAAATATTGACTATTCCGGATGCCGACTAGTAAGGTGTTGAAATCATTGGTGCGGATGTACACATTAGATGGATTTGGATGTGAAGGTGTGTGTGTCTGTGTGTGTTGTGAAGTGTGAAGAAAAGTACAAGAGCAGTGTGACAGCAGTAATACAGGTTCGGTATGTGACAGGACAGTAGTACCAAAGAAGAGGAAGAATGAAGTGCAGTAGATCAATGTATTGAGCCTAACCAGAACTAAACCTCAGCATATGTGGATGCTTCTCATCAATTGAAGTATCTTGTTACTTTCTTTGTATCTTGTAGACAGTGAGTCTCTTGTAGGCAGTGAGCCTCTTGTGAGCAGTGTGCTCAGGTAGTGAGCCCTAATTAGCAAGTGCCATTTTTGTATTTCTATTCTTCTAATAGAGAATACATTGTTGGGTTAGTCACCCCATGGTTTTTCCCATAACAGGTTTTTCCATGTCAAAATCATTATGTTACATGAATTGACTTTGTTTCTACTTTCATGATTATGGATGGTTATTTGTTTTGATGCTGCACTAGTTATTAAAGAAGAATAGAAAGTTAAGTTAATTAAGATAACTAATTCACCCCTCCTCTCAGTTATCAACAATTGGTATCAGATCCAAGTTCCTCCAAACAAAGCCTAACAGCTTGAGGAAGATCTAGGAATCTCAATGGATATGTATGGTATGAGGGAACAACTTGAAGGAAAGACTCAAACAGGCTGATGATTTCATAAATGAACTAAAAGAGAAACTAAGTATCTCTATGAAAAAGAGAAAGGAACTACTTTATCAATTGGCAAGTCAAGGTGAAGCCAATGATAGAAATGAAGATCTGCAGGAGAAAACCAAGTTATGTGAAAAGTTATCAAAAGAAGTCATTATGGTAAGACATAAAATGGAATCATGAGTTATGAAATTCACCCAAGAAATTGAAGAGAAAAGAAAAACTAAAGATGATCTAAGACAATCTCTCAAGGAGAAGTCAGAAGACTGCCTCAAAATGGATAGAATAATCAGGCATCTAGAATCTGATCTTGAAGAAGCTAGAGAAAATGAAGAACAACTTGAGAATTAGATTGACACTCTTAAAAGGGATCTTCAAACAACAAATAAATACAAAGAGAAATTCAAGATAAGCTCTGCTCAACTTGAAGTTCTTCTTAAAAGCCAGAAGAGGGTAGATGACAAACAAGGCTTGGGTTATGAGACAGGTGAAAGCTCTAGATCTGGTCAGGAGAACTCTGGATTAGGAAATCCAAGGAACAGACCTAGAAGATCTCTGATAAGGAAAACAAACGATCAAAGATATCCATCTTCCAATGGATACTGCAACAACTGCAATAACTTTGGTCATCAAGCAAATTAGTGCAGAAGAAGAATGAATCAGACTAATTCATCCTTCTATGAACAGTGTTTCAATTGCAAAAGGTATGATCACAAATCTCATGAGTATATAAATATCCAAATGAACAATGCATTCAATGGTAGATGATTTACATGCAATAGAATGGGACATATGGCTAACCAGTGTAGATCTAAAGGATATCAGTCAAATATGCAAAGAAGTGTTATTTGCTACAAGTGCAATAGGTCTGGTCATATTGCCGAATTCTATAGAAGTAAGAATTAGGACAAAAAGGGTCCGGTGCATCATAATCAAAACCAAGACAAAGGAAAAGGAAAAGTGAATGTGGATGAAATTCAAAGAGAGATGAACAAGATTTGGGTAAAGAGGAGCACAGAAAATGCTGAGGATGGATCCACACTAGAATCTGGTGTTGATATTCCTTCCAGAAACTAAATAGATGAGCTCTGGCTCAGGGGGAGTCACAAAAGGAAACAAGTTCCCCCAGCTAGTCAATTGGTTCCTAAAATTGGCACATGGAAAGTTGTGGATTAAAGGGTTCTCAGAGAAACATCTAAACAAGCCTTGGTAAAGATATGGAAGATCTGCAAGAAATTTTGAAGAGGTTAATCATCCAAGTCCAATCTAGTTTAATAGTCATCCGGTAAATGTTGAATTCTCACAGATAGATCCAGTATGATTCATAATTGAAATATTTGGATCTATGGTTAGATGGAATAATTGGGGAAAGAGAGATAGATTGTCATTTTCCACCAAGAACCATTCTAAGTACATCCTAGTAATCCAGAAAGATCTCTCAGAACAAGGAAAACAAGGCAACCGGAATAACTTAAGTTGTACATTTATTGTAAAATGAAATTAGGGTTTGTACAGGAATAAAAGGGTTCTTTTGTTCTTCATTTGTACATTTGCATTCGAGAAGAAAAGAGAAGGATCTCTGCAACAAATTATCTCAAGCCTCTCAAAGATCATCCACAGAAATTAACTTATCCAGCAATTCAATCTAGCTCATTTCGTGAACCCTAAAAGCGTAAAAGGTATTTTCTGTTCTTGAAATCTCTCTCTAAATCTTTTGAAAGATGGAAACTCCAAATGTTGTGAAGATCACTTATAGACCGCATCCTAAATTCAAGAAACATCCATACAAATCCCTAGAAGTTGATCCCCTAGGCACCTTTTCAAACATTCTGCATGAGGTTTTGCATGTAGAAGATGTTAGGTCATATATTCATGCAAACATTGAGGAATTTGGGGACTCCAAACTAATGGATATCTATCACAAACAATTAATAGATGATTCCTTTAAATTCAATCCTCAGTACAAGGCTATCCAGGTTAAGCATTTCAGATAGTTCATCCATTTACCTTGTTTTGCAGAAGATGAGTGGGTCTGGTATGTTTTGAGTAGAGTGCATGACAACTTCATGTGCTTGAATAGATCATTCAAGATCACAAAAGATACTATTGAAGCGGTAACTAATTTGTACTCATCCGGTGGATTACCTACTCTCAAATCAGTTAAAAACTAAACTATGAGTGAGGCTACCAGATCTAAATTTGACTAAAGAGCAATGACAATTAAGGATATCACAAATCCAGATATCAAGTTTACTGCCATGATAATTGGCTACAAGATATGTCACTCCAACAGAGAGAATTTTGTTTCCAGAACAACAATTTACACTGCTTATGAAATGTTAAGGAAGAATGTTGACTATGATCTCTATGAGCTCCTGCTAAACCAACTTTTGGAGAATCGACAGAAGATAAAGGACAATAAGAACTCCTTCAAATACAATGGCTTGATACTCTGTCTGTTCTTCTATTACATGAATGAGCTACCTGGATCTAGTGGCTGGATATGGCAAAATGATAGACTTGTTGCCATACAAATCAGAGATTATTTGCATAGAATAGGTGATGCCAAGGCACAGAATATAGCACTATGGGATTACTTCAAGAACTTTCAGAGTATGATGCAAGAAAGAGAAGAATCCCCCAATCTCTAGTAGAAAAATACAAAGATACAGTATGCTTCATGGTGGATACTGATCAATGCCTAATGGAGGCAGTGGAACGAAGAATAGTATGGATCATGCCAATGGGGTATGAGGCTGATGAGAAAATCCTAGAGTTGCACATTCAACATCTTTTGAGTCAGCCCAAGGACCCTAAGGAAGAAAGGTTTGGAACCTTTGAAGAGTTGAGTGTAAAGATTCATGTGGAACTTAGACAACCAGAGATGAAGAGAAAAGTGAGAAAAGAAGTAGAGAATGTTGCCAAAAGGTATGGCATTTCAAAAGATGCACTCGATGCAAACAGAGAGAAGATTTAAAGGGCAGAGAAAGAAAGGAAAGAAACTAAGAAAGATAGTGCTCCAGTGCAAGCCCCCTCCTGGACCAGATCCTCCAAGAGCTTTGCACCTGCCACCTCTAAGAGCCAGAAAACATCAAAACTTGAAGTCAAAGCATCTGGAAAGGGAGAGAAAAGAACTAAGACAAAGGCCACAAGGTCTTATACCAATCAAAAGGATGATGAAGAGACTGAGTTAGATGAGGAGGTAAAGAAAATTAAGAAGAAGAAGAAAGTATATGGTGAATCCTCTATAGGTCAAGACAAGGAAGAAGAGGCAGAAGAATTCATTGAAAGACCTACTCTCTACATTGATGATATCATCAAATTAGTTACTGTGGATGGGAACCTGCAAGCAATGGTTGAATTTTATCATGAATATAGTGAAGCTGATCAGAAGATATTACAAGATGCCACAGTCAGGTATCTAAACATATACAACAAAGAATTCATTGAAATTATATCTCTGCTTCCCAAAAGCTTAGAGAAGGAACTTGAAATAAGAAAGAACAATGGTCAAGCAAAAGATCTAGAAATTTGGGAGCAAATTGCTATTCAGCTCTATCCATCCATTACCCCTTAACAAATGAACATTATCTTCAAGTACTACAAGGATGGGTTCCGGAGCAAAGCTAGAATGAATCAGCTTTTTCTTGGTGAAACTAACATAGAGGACTTAGGTAATGAACCCTCTATCATGGATGACAAAGGCAAATCTACTGAGATAGTGGCAGAAGAGGCAAAGGAGACAAGTGAAGAGAAAGCTAAGGACTTAGATTCCTCTGCTCTGGAAGACAAAGTCCATGAAGAAGAACACATCTCTCCTCCAGTTTCTCCAGCAAACTCTGGATCTAAAGGAGAAGAAAGAGTAGAAGAGAAGATCGGTCAAGAAGAAGAGAAGGGAAGAGAAGAATGTCAAACAGAGAAGACCGCAAATGATAGTGCTAAGGCTACAGAAGGGAAGAAAACTTTGTCTCTGGCAAGAGACACTGCAGAAGCAGTCAAAGACTTCTTAACCAAAGAAATGATGGAAATTGATGAACTGGAACTGCTTCAAGGACCATTCAATTTTGATTCCCTCTCCCTAGTTCAGACTATGAAGATAGCATCCTTTGCCCATGCAAAGGCAAAAGAAAAAATTTTGAAGTCTCACATGGAAGACTGTGAGCTAATTGAGATTGCATTTGGTGCATTGGAGAAAATCATTCCATCCTTCTAGAAGGATCTTTCAGCCTCTTCATCCGATAACTTAAAATCTCTTGTCAATTCAATTAGCACACATTTTGATTCTTTGGAGAAGTCAGCTGAAGATAGAGTCTGGAAAGAATTTTTGGGAAAGAGATTCTCTGAAGTGCAGGGTCTAATAACAAATGATAGGAGAGTTATGGATATTGGGATAAAGAGCTTAGAAAATGTTCTTAAAGATGGTGGAGATAAATATAAATTTTGTTTATCCTGGCCTAAAGTGACCAAGGATATTGAGAAGAAAGTAAAAGAGCAAGAGGATAAACTATTAAGTTTGTCTCAAAGTTTTGATCCTCTCTCCTCTTCCATAGTAAATCAAGAGTGTCAGACTATTGTAGTCATAAATGAAATAAAGAAGCTTGAGAAGGAGAAGAAAAATAGAATAAATAGGTTAAGTGAACTTAGAGGGATCATTATCCCTAAGTTAGAGGCCATGCATGAGGCCCTAACTAATGCTCAGGCCACAGCCTGGACCAGTGATCCATCAAATCTTAAGAAGGTTGAAGCTTTTGCATTCCTATTGAGTGGTCACATCTCAATTTTGGATAGGATGAAGTAGAGTTGGGAGACATAAGTTATACAGTTGAAGAATACTTTTGCAGATATACTAAAGTATATGTAAGTACAACTTGTATATATACTTATGCAGATATGTATAGATTGCTTTTTTTTTTTGAAAATTTTGGTGTGCGGATTCTACCCTTTGCCATTGATGTTAAAGGGGGAGTGAGGAGTAGTGAAAAATGAGGGATCTAGCTAAGGGGGAGCTCCGTTAAAGTGTACATTAGAATAGAGCATCAGCCAAGGGGGAGTGCAATATGACACTTAGTCATTTTTAACTAAGTGTTACCATCAATGCCAAAGTGGGAGATTGTTGGAAAGAGACACTGTGTGGCTTCATGAGGGTTGTCATTGAAGGAAACAAAGTCCATCTCACACATCCATAGGACATGGTGTGTCTATACCAGAAGTTAGAGTAAAGAGTATTTTGGTCCGACAAACAAGAACAGAGCATACAACAAGGTCTGACAATTAGGTCCGAATCTCTTAGAGGAAGTATCTCAGTAAAGTGTAGACTTGGGGAAGTCAAGAGGAGTATCATGACTGATATATTCCAAAGATAGAGCCTCTAGTGATGAAAGAGTGAAAAGATATAAGCACCTGAGTGTTGGGTTCCTGTTTGGTAGAGGAGACTGAGGAAGACCCAACTAACAGACCATCAGACCTTAATCCGAATGAGATATTGATGGTGATCAGGTTTCTTGAGGTATCATTCATGATTGGCCAACGTGATTGATGACTTCTATAACCATCTCCTTGATACGCATTACTTGATAAGCAAGGATTCAGCCATCAGATCAGAGTTTGGGAAAATATTGACTATTCCGCATGTCGACTAGAAAGGTGTTGAAATCATTGGTGCAGATATATATACCAGATGGATTTGGATGTGAAGGTGTTTGTGTGTTGTGAAGTATGAAGAAAAGTAGAAGAACAATGTGACAACAATAATACAGGTCCGGTATGTGACAGAATAGCAACACCAAAGAAGAGGAAGAATGAAGTACAGTAGATCAGTGTATTGAGCCTAACTGGAACTGAACCTCAGCATATGTGGACACTTCTCATCAGTTCAAGTATCTTGTTACTTTCTTTGTATCTTTTAGAGAGTGAGTCTCTTGTAGGTAGTGAGCCTCTTGTGAGCAGTGTGTTCGGGCAGTGAGCCCTAATTGGCAAGTGCCATTTTTGTATTTATATTCTTCTAACAGAGAATACATTTTTGGGTTAGTCACCCTGTGGTTTTTCCCTTAACAAGGTTTTCCACATCAAAATCATTGTGTTATGTGAATTGACTTTGTTTCTACTTTCATGATTATGGATGCTTATTTGTTTTGATGCTGCACTAGTTATTAAAGAACAATAGAAAGTTAAGTTAATTAAGATAATTGATTTATTCCCCCCTCTCAGTTATCAATAGCAAATGCTAAGAGACATCAGAGTGGAGTATGAGGAACCTATCACAATCTTTTGTGATAAATCAAGTGCAATAAATATATCAAAAAATCCAGTGTTGCATTCAAAGACAAAACATATATCCATCAAGTTTCACTTTTTGAGAGAGCAAGACAAGAATGAAGTTAGATTGGAGTTTGTACCTTCCAAGGATCAGATTGTAGATATTTTTACTAAACCTCTACCTAAGGACTCTTTTGAGTATCTCAAGGAGAAGTTAGGGGTCACTAGCCCTCTGGTTCTAAATTAAGGTGCACTGATGTGCATCAGTCAAGTGGATCTCACAGTCATATCTTGTGGTCCTGATTGATGATGGGAAGTTGCTACTTAGGGGGAGCAGCTGGTATGATTCTAAAGTGATGGAAGTATGTGCCCTTTTTCTATTGATGTTAAAGGGGGAGAGAAGACATATGAAAAACAAAAAGTGGTTGCTCATCAA
The DNA here is from genome assembly GCA_027924645.1 of Cunninghamia lanceolata. Lineage (NCBI taxonomy): Eukaryota > Viridiplantae > Streptophyta > Pinopsida > Cupressales > Cupressaceae > Cunninghamia > Cunninghamia lanceolata. The sequence goes on along the minus strand of BSBN01000193.1, from coordinate 1,729,944 downwards.
AGGGGGAGTAGTAAAAGAAGAGAAGACATGTGAATGGCTATTGTTGGGGGTTATGTTAGTTAGTGATGAGAATTTCTTGCCTTGATGGTTAAAATAGTTTTTCACATCATGTGTTGCCATCAATGACAAAGGGGGAGATTGTTGAAAGTATGGGCCTAACCGGTGTTGTCATTGATGTCAACATACTCCTGTTGCATTGATGACGAGGATTGGATGAATTGTATGTTGAGGATATTGAGAAAATTAGTCCTATTAGGAACAGAGAAGAACAATGAAGACAATGAGGTAAACATCCCAGCTAAGATGTAGATTAGAAGATACACATCAAAGGGTTTGTAGATATGTGTCTTAAGATGATCTAGTAAAGATTTGAGAGGTCCACATGAAGATTTGAAGGAGTTATGGCCACTTGAGTAAAACCAGTTCTAGTAGATGTTCAGAGGTGATAGAGTGTCACAGATAGGTCTAGTGAGATCCGGAAATGCAATATCTTGATCTGTGGATTTGGTGGAGTATTTAGAAAGTCAATGTGAATTGACAACTCAATTGGTTCATGGTCTAGAGGTCTGCAAGCATCTATTCCACTATGATAGTGATGACAGACTATGTTTTTGATCTTTTAGATGAAGGAGAGAAAGATTTCAATAAGAAAAAGTAGAGTAGATGTTCTTGGTGATTTAGGCTAGCTTGTGGAGGTCTTTGGATTGTGTCTAGTTCATGTTGGTGGTTTGCATTGAAGATTGAGCTCGTAATTGAAGAATTACTTCAGGATGATGATGTTCTTCCTAAGTTTGTTTGACCAGATGAGTCACACATCCTGTGGATCATCTTGAAGATTTTTTGTGAAGAATAGGGTGTTCCTCAAGGAAGATTGAAGTCTTAGATCGGTGTGGTTGACAACGTGTTGATCTGTATGAAGTATTTTTGTAAGTGGTCATGTTGTATTTATGTATTTTCTTTGTAGTATATGCTAACTTGGATGATTATCCCAAAGTCAAATGTCTTGTATAAATAAGAGGTTGTGAAGTCATTTAAAAAGTATCTGTTGGAGATGAGTGTGTGGTAGAGAGAAGCAGAGCGAAAAAGTAGAGTAGAAGTACTGGGCTTAAATGGAACTGGCTCAAGCATGGTGAAGATGCTATTCTTCAGTTCAAGTATGTAATATTTATTATTCTGTAGATAGTGTGTCTCTTGTAGACAGTGGGCCTCTTGTGAGTAGTGTGCTCAGGCAGTGAGCCCTAATTGGCATGTGCCATTTGTTCTTCTTATTCTTTTAATAGAGAATACAATCTTGGGTTAGTCACCTTGTGGTATTTCCCTTAACTGGGTTTTCTATGTTAAAATCTTGGTGTCATATGTGTTGATGTGTTTTTTCTCTTGAATTATTGCATAATTGATTTTTATTATGCTATTGAATTACAAAGAGAATTCAAGTGATTAATAAAAAATAAGTTTTGGAACAACTGATTCACCCCCTCCTCTCAGTTGTCTATCTTGAATCTAACATTTAGGTCGTAGCCTAAAATAGTGCAGGACTAGGGTGCAGGCACCCAAGCCCTCCCTCCCTATTTCAATAAGGACTTGTGACAATAGCACCCCTAGGTCCTATTTGCCATAATACTTAAGAGTTTTCTCATCGAGAGTCAACATGAATATGCAAGATGATCAGAATGCTTTCTAAAGGACCTGGGAGCTAAACATAGGAGGGAAAAAGTCCTAGGGAGACATTTATTTGACATAACAATGTTGATATGATTAGAATTGATAGGTGATTATTTGATGTCATATTTATTTATAAGGTTTATGGATTAACTAATGATACACTAATCCTAGTTTGGTGATTGCAAGTTGTATTCAGGAAATATGTTTCCACCCTCTGAGAAAGAGAGGGAGATAATCATTGGAGAGAAGAGAATAGACATATGGAAAGAACAGATTAGTTGCCATTTGAATCCTATACCTTTATATTTTTAGTGAACCATCAACAAGATTAGTAAGTTGCATTGACCTAACTATTCTAATTTTGGTTTCAACTCAATAGTCATCTATTTGTCAAAAAGATCCAATAAGTCTATGTTTGTCGTAAACCAAGTTGGTATGTCACCATCGATGAGTAATGATTAATAGTTGATAGATTTTTTTATCAGAATCTCGCAATAGGGATTCAATCCTTTTTATGTTGTCTATGTTAAAATTTATGAAAGATTGGGAGGGGGAGAATACCTTGACCCTATTCACAAATCTTCTCTAATGATTACTAACGATGTTAGTAAATATTGTATATGCAAATATCATGTAGATATATATTTTTTATTTATTTTATATTATACAATGTATAAGTATAACTTATACTTAATAGATGTGAGCTCTCAAGAGAATGTGGTATGCTTGCAAGTGAATTTGAACCACTTCACTTAAGTTGTGGAGCTTGACTCCTTACTCCAAGATAAAATGGAGAGAGTGGAGTAGCATTTAAAAGAGTATTGGAGTGGTCTTTATGACCCATCACTCCACTGTCCATTGCATGCTCCTATGTGAGAGTTTGTAGGCTAAAATGGAGCAAATATTCCCATGGGTAAGGGGAGAAAAGCCTTTAAAAGTAGAGCTTTTAGGAGAATTTAAAAAGGACATAGTGGGTTATACTTGAGGATCCATAAAAAAGAAAGACAAAGATAGTAGGGAAAAAACACAACGAGATCTATAATCTTTTGGATAGTAACATAGAGAGAGAATCAAACTTAGGAGAGGAAAGACTATTAGACAATATCAAACAGGTTCTTTTATTATTTATATTTTATCCCAATACTCTACATATGTTTATGCTTTGCATATGTTTATCTTTATGTGAGGCTAATAACCTATTAAATGTTACTGTGTATTATGCAAGGCCAATATCCTATTAAACATTACAATGTATTATTTGAGGCTAATAGCCTATTAAACATTACTACATGTATTATGGTCAATAAACTGTATATTATGAACCTGATTTACTTTAAGTTATTAGGTTGATGTACTCTTTGATATATTTCAAGTGATCTTAAAGTATTTTTGAAGTGCTTTGTCACTAATAGGCATAAATTATCTCTATTGCTTTATGGTCATTGAACCAAGTTTTATTGTACCAGTAAATAAAACCAGTAAGCCCAGTTAAGCTATGGGTTCAAGGCTAATAATACCTTATCTCATGAAGAGAAATTCAGTGACTATTAATGCATACTTTGTTTCCTATGCAGGATGAAGAGCTGTTTAACCATAGAAAACCGTGATTATTTCTATTATAAATAATAAATCTCTTCTATGTATCTTTATAGACACTATGACATAGAAAAATTGTATATTTATTTTGAGAGCTCAAGTTTGTTTGTAGATATCTATTACTTACATTTGCATTCAAGATATCTTAGAGTGCAAATGCTATCACATTATTATTAAACTGTGAGGAGTAAATCTTTTTGTAATCAAAATGAGCCTCTAGAGAACTCAAGTTTAGAGAAAGAAGCCAAGAGCAGTAAATACAGATCAAGTTGTAATATAATATTCTCTATCTTATATTCAAGTTTTTTTTAACCTAAGACTTAGTGTTAGGTCTCTATTACTCAAAGTAAACAAGAATGATAATGGATATCATTGGTACACCAAGGTGTGATTATAGTGCCATATATGCTCATTAAGCATTTATATTTCATTATGTGCAAGATAATGTGCATGGGTTATGTTTATGGTGGTTTTAGCACACAACAATGTAGGTGTGATTGGTGGTTCCACACCTCTCTTGAAAAGTATCCTACCCTAGGTAAGACTACTCCAAGGATAATACAGCTAGGTCTTATCTTGCTTGGAATCTCTCAATTGGTATGTTCTAGCTGTACCTACAAGGGGTCTTACATGCAATCTACAGATCTTCAAGTTCAGGGCAGCAAGCACACATAAACCCTTTATTATTTCACCTAATAAAATAATGTAAAATGCTGTAGAAATTCCTATCTAACAACTAACAATGGTTTTAAAGAAAATGCAACAGGTTAGGGTTTTAGAAGAATCCTAAGTGACATTCACAATGCATAGGTTGCCTTTAGTAGACAAATACTCTAAAACTTTAACGAGCTTTCTGAGTTACCAAACTGAAATGGGTGTTACAGTGCTACAGAAAATAATGTTATCTTCAATGGAAGTCAAAATCTTTTCAGATTACATTCACTTGTTAAATACCCAATAAACAACGCAACTTAACTTGTGAAATACAATTGAACTTTATCACAAATAATTAGCCCAGACTAACTTTACACAAGTATCTACCATCAGCAAATAACTAAAAGTATGGACTTAGAGTATTCATCAGATACTTCAGCAAACCATGAACATTACAAAAGCACAACTAACTATGGGAGAGCAAGAAGTGAACCATGAAAACAAAATGAGCCAACACAAGATACAAATTCTTAGAATTACTGCAAAAACTTGCTTTGGATTACTTCAAATGGCATAGAGTCAACAATTTGGCATCAAAATCTCTCTTATAAATGAAGGAAATGGCAGCCCTTTATATAGAAAAGTGGCATAGCAATTTTTTGAATGAACGTTGGAGATTAACTCGATATCGATGATCCAGATTAAATCAATAAATATAGCTATAATAGCTCACATCAATTCTCAAATTACATTTTGTCTTCTATGCAAAAGATGAAAAATAACCTCCAGATACATTGAATCTAGTCAATTTGACTAGCCAACTCAATATATTAGCAGAAAAGAACATTTTAGAAGCATGAAAAAGACAAAATAGAGTCACATGCTGTCCCAAATACAACAATTTACAATTATGATGGGATTACATCCTTAAAATATTCAAAATAATATTAGGATTCTTCATCTAAGTTAATTTTGTCTTTGCTAGCCATCTTGTTACAGTAAGTCAGCGACGCATCAACTGCTAGATTAATTTCTGACAGATCTAGATCCTTCAAATGATTGATCCTATAGTTGAACATCTCTAGCTCCTAACTGAATTTATTGTATATTTTCTCTATTTCTACACCTGCCTTTCGAAATGCTTTGAATTTGGCCCTGAGGTCGCTTACCTTGTCTAATCTATCCTCCATAGTGAGCATGGCATCTTCAGAAATCACTTTATGTAACTTGTCTTTACACTTTTCAATATCAAATAGGGCATAGTCATCATAGGATGCTTCCCAGCAATCCCTTAAAGAGTCATTGATCTCATATATGATTGATCTTAGCTTATATGCTTCTTTTATATGTTCGAAGGTTTCTTTTCTCAAAATTAGCTGTTGATACCATTCAATGGCCTTTGATAGCTGATTCCTAGTCAAAATATTCTCTACAACTAGAGTTTGGGTAGGCAATTCCCTTATGCTCTTTATTCGAGGATACATATGTGAATAATATTCATCGAAAGAATCACACTCCTTGTGCAAATCTTTCCATTTCTTATGCAACTCTACCAGCTTCTTATGCACTTTAGCGGAGGCGTTAATAGTTTCACATCCCATCTCAAAAAAAATTGATAGCCAATTTTTTGCACCTTGAGATTTGGATCTTACCTCACCCAATCTAGTCATTTCATCAGTAGACAGGAAAGTGGGTATCGTCCTTATATCTCCTCCTACATCTACTGGTTTAACCAAAAACTGAAGGCATGTGTGAAGTTCCTCATTTTGCTACTTCAAATCCTTCTTGGACATTTCATCCTTGTCCAGTTGTTCCAAAATTGATGTGACAAAGTCCTTAAAATCATCTACTCTTTGAGCATGAGCGACTGGTCCCAGGTCAACCGTAGATATTATGTAATCTTCCGCCCTGACTTGTTCATTTGTTGTGTCAGTTGGCGGGACTACAATTTCTACAATTCTTGATCCCGATTCATCCTTATAGATTCTAGACTATACTTTAGCCTTCTTTTGTTTCCTATGGTTTTGAGCTTGTGACAGGATTATACTCAAATCCAACTGCATTATTTCTGCTTGTAGCTCAGGATATGCTATCCTACTTTTTAGCTATTTAGGTGTAGAAGATTTGTTCAATTTAGTGGCTCCATCACCATCAATTACAACTATCTCTTTGCATGATTTCCATTCTTACTTTGGTTCTTCATTCTTTTCTGTGTTTATCTCTTCTTCCTTTTCTTCTTCTTGGGCCAAGTTTTCTAGATTTGCAATTGTAGTTTCTTGAGCTGACTTGAAACCTTCCTCCATTTGATCTTTATCTAGAGGACTATTAGATACATCAGTGACTTCAACATTGACCAAAGGTTCATAAGAGTCTTTACTACTTACTTGAGTCAATATATCTTTCTCTTCCTCAATTGTTGTTTCAGTCTCATGCAATCCCAATTCTGCACATACTTTTTCAATCCTAGGCAGCAGTGGTATGGCCAAAGAATCTGCAGGCATTTGTGAGATAGGAACAATAGAAGATATGGCTAGGGAAGGTGCATTGACTTGCATCAGATTAGCCAGAACTAACAATAAGGAAGAAGAGATGACAAGAGGTGAAGGAAAGGGTAGTGAAGGTAGAGAGAGGAGGTAAAAGAATGGTAGAAATGGGAGGTAATAGAAATTGAGTGGAAGAAGTAGAAGATGTAGATGTAGTGGTAGAGGAGGGGCATGAAGTGGTGACAGTGGAGGAAATAGGACTACTAGAGGTATTGGAAGAAATTGCTAGTGAGCAGGAAGGAGTTGCAATGGTAGAGGTAAGAGAGGTAGTAGAGAATGTTTCTTGAGTTATGGGAGCTGAGGTCATGGGTGAAGTAGATGCAGCAAAAGGAGTGATAGAAGGAGAAGTGGTAGTAGAAACAATAGGGGTTGTGATAGCAGTGTCCACACTTTGGGTAGTAGGAGACTGAGCAGTTGGAGGACTAGAATCTTTCTTGGTTGTAGTATCTTCCTTACTAACATCTTTTACTTTTACCTTCTATGCCTTGGAGCCTTCTCTAGGACCACTTGGCATGTCTCTTTTCTTGGATGCCCTTGTCCTAGTAGAGGGAGGCTAATCTTTCTTTGGAGGAGGCCTTGTAGATGGCTTCTCCATCTTCTTCACTTTTTCAGCCAGAGATGTATGTTCTTCACTATCTGACTTCTGTCTCTCAGCTAGCTCTGCTTCATCTGTGACATGGATTGACTCATCCTCTTCGCCCCCGTAGTCCTTATCTGATTCCAATGCTGTATAAGTGAGTTGAACTCCTTGTCCTTCTAGAGCAGACACCTAACCTCTTACCCAGGCTTTGCTTAATTTGATAGGTTCTCTCATAACAATATCCAAGGAGCTCACTTCTACATTTACTAAATTTTGCAATGGGATAGGCTAATAGTATTGAGCCTCCCATGGTCCTCTGACCATAACATTTTCATCATCTTGTAGCTAGTCTGGCACTGCCATAATGTGAAACTTCTTGATAAAATCCAGAGGCAGCCTTGAATGTGCTTTCTTCATAATCTCATAATCATCAAGGCAATTGGCCCAAAAATCTTCAATATGCATCTTGTGGAATAGCTTCTTACTCATGAATCTTTCCATCACCTTATTTGGATCAAAATGATCCCTTGCATTGTAGTAGTGTAACTTGAGGAGTTGAAGCTCTTTATCATAATGCTCTACAGATGCCAAAGAAGTGCATGCATAAATTCCCTTGCCAAACTTGATAGGAAACTAGACATTAGTTCTATGCAAGTGTTTGAGCTTCTTGGCATAGGGTATTAATTGTCTAGATAGCTCCAGAAGTATTGTCTTATCATCAGGATACCTAGGAAGTCTGTAAGCCATCCCAATGAAACCTTACATCCTTAAATATGTGAAATTCTCAAACTAGATGTACCATCTACCGTACCTAGTTATTTCATTCATTTATTTAGTGGAAATCCTCAAGGCTATGTTACCCTGCAGAATTCTAGCTATATACATTGTGAAAGCATCATTTACCCTTTTGAAACGTATGAGAGATTGAGATGAGGTCAGTTGTGGGTAGCATTCATATACCTTTATCTGGGTTTGCTCATCGTTCCCAACTTCACCAATCTTAGACAACCCAACATAGTGATTTCTTCATGCCAATGCATAAACAATATAAGATGTCCATCTGATGTACCTTTTATCCTTGAAATTGCTAAAGGCCTCATGAATGTTGTTGCTGACGATTTGAGCCCAGGGGAACTTGGTCCCTTTCAATATCTCAATGATAATGACAAACATCCACTCCTCAAAAGTGGAGGCTCTAGGTAATCCATTTATCCTACTCAAGAAAGTTACTAAGTCTCCAATTTCATCATGGAAATCACTTCTGTATAGTATTCAGGGAAGTTAGATGAGAGCTGACCTTCTGCTTTTGGCCCAATTGCTATTCATGTACTTTCTATAGCCTTCTACATCTTTGTTATAAGTCTCCTCTAATCCTTGTTTGTCTAGCATAGTCATAACCTTGTGCCAAGGAATATCAAAGGTCTTAGCTAGAGAAGGTGGGCTTAAATAAACCAAGATATCCCCACTAGTTGTTTGGATTATTCTTGTCATGACATCACACCTATCTGCACAAGTTGCCATTAGTTCTACACATTGCACTAAGGTGGGGAAGGCAGTATCTTATGATATACCAATGTCCCTGAGTATTCTAGCCCTAGGAGTTGGGTTCGGATCAAAGACCCTCAATATGAAGTCATCTAGGTCTATGTGACCTAGGTCTATATTTCCTACATCTCTCCACCCGAAGTGAATCTTGGTCTCTGGAGGGATTCCTTTGAATTTGTACTTGATTGATGCAGAGGTAGGAGGACCAAAACTATCCTCAATAACATTAACAAATAAAAAGAAATAATCTAATTGCTTTGGTCAGATTGAAGAGAACATTAATACAGACTTTTCATCCAATTTTCATGAAGATCCAATGGTAGGAGAGAAAGTTATAACTGTTTTCCCAAAACTACAAACCCTAGGCAGCATTCAGACCTGCCCTCACCAAAATTGCCATAACTTATTCAAATCTTAATAAAATTTGATGCAACAAAAAGAAATGGAAAGTAGACTCAATAATATTTCCAACCATATATGGTTTTCTCCTGTATATGTCTGTACAGAACTGTACCAAATGCTACAATGGGACTGTTGCAGGAAAAATCAGAAAATTACAGTCCATAAAACACTCATATCTTTCACAAAAATAAATAAAAATGCATGGGACAAGAAGCAAATGGAAGGTGGTTGAAGGATATAATATTTTTAATCCATTATACATCCATTCAATTCTATATAGGGTTTTACAATAGCAAAAGACAAAAAATTTCTGAAGGAAAATACAGGAAAACATTGTTTTTTCTCATTCCATGCTTAAATCTTCAACCACCCATGAATTCTTCATGGTTACAAGGCATTTTAAAGGCATTAAAACATGTCTCTTCAGTTCATAACTGATTTGGAGCAAACCAAGAGCCAAATGACTCTTCACCTTCCAACTTTGCATCTTTTTTCTAATTTTACATTGACAACCTTTACATGGTTTGCAATATTTTGCATTTTTGAAACTCCTAATGACCTAAACACATAAAAATGACTTGATAAACCTCATTACAATATGGAAGCATACAAATTTAATCAAACTCAAAGATTTTTCCAAGGCAATATTAATTTGCCAAGGTGCTCCTGCACCATACAACCAACCAACAAAATTTCCAAGTCCCTTGGAAATGTATCTGCAACAAAAGTCTCTTTCCTCTGTCTTTGTCTTCAATCTTCTCAGCTACAATCTTCCAATCTATAGAAATGGTGAGCAACCAACCAACAAAACAAACTACCATCTTCACAGAGCATCCTCAAGCTCCTTCTACTCCCATCAGTGGAGTACTCTTCGGGTTGCAACATCAAGTGCTTCTTCAGGTATCCATCTTTCTCACTACTTCACAACAAACCAACTCACCAAACCATTCATCTCACCCAACAGCAGATCCTGGTGATGCACCTACCACTCTCTCCTCAGTGGCTTCTCTATGCATCCTTCTCCAGCCAAATCTCTATTGGAGAATGGTCATGACAGACCTCATCTTGTCTGCCAACACACACAATCTCAGAAAACATCCTTCTTGCAGCTAGATGGAACAAGCACCTGCAACCAAACAACTGAGCAACACAAAATCCAAAAGGTGTAGATTGCCTCCCTTGGCAATCTATCTACACAATCAAGATCTTCTCACTCTTAACCTACCTTCTCAGTGACAGAAAAAAAATACACACCACCCAAATCTTTCGCCAGCTCTGATACCAATCTGATGTAGAGGTAGGAGGACAAAAACTATCCTCAATAACATTAACAAATAAAAAGAAATAATCTAATTGCTTTGGTCAGATTGAAGAGAACATTAATACAGACTTTTCATCCAATTTTCATGAAGATCCAATGGTAGGAGAGAAAGTTATAACTCTTTTCCCAAAACTACAAACCCTAGGCAGTGTTCAGACCTGCCCTCACCAAAATCGCCATAACTTATTAAAATCTTAATAAAATTTGATGCAACAAAAAGAAATGGAAAGTAGACTCAATAATATTTCCAGCCATATATGGTTTTCTCCTGTATATGTCCATACAGAACTGTACCAAATGCTACAATGGGACTGTTGCAGGAAAAATCAGAAAATTACAGTCCATAAAACACTCATATCTTTCACAAAAATAAATAAAAATGCATGGGACAAGAAGAAAATGGAAGGTGGTTGAAGGATATAACATTTGTAATCCATTATACATCCATTCAATTCTATATAGGGCTGTACAATAGCAAAAGACAACAAATTTCTGAAGGAAAATACATGAAAACATTGTTTTTTCTCATTCCATGCTCAAATCTTCAACCACCCACGAATTCTTCATGGTTACAAGGACTTTTAAAGGTATTAAAACATGTCTCTTCAGTTCATAACTGATTTGGAGAAAACGAAGAGCCAAATGACTCTTCACCTTCCAACTTTGCATCTTTTTTCTAATTATACATTGACAACCTTTACATGGTTTGCAATATTTTGCATTTTTGAAACTCCTAATGACCTAAACACATAAAAATGACTTGATAAACCTCATTACAATATGGAAGCATACAAATTTAATCAAACTCAAAGATTTGTCCAGGGCAATATTAATTTGCCAAGGTGCTCCTGCACCATTGATAGCTTGGGCTTGGGCAGTCATTTAGTCGACAGGACCAGATGTTATAAGTTTGATACCTTAAGAAATCTCTTAACACACTCCTAAGCTTAAGATGAGCTTTAATAAATCTTCTAGTACTACTCATATACCCTTTAAGAAATCTCAAATCTAACATTTATTGTAATCATAATAAATACATGCAAAGAAACATTTAATGTTGCAAGAAATCCTATGAAAATTGTCATTATCTGTGCATTACAATGTTAACTCTATCATTTTGGTACTTTCCCTTTGAAAATTCTTTGAAACATAGTCACTTTGCATGATTTGCGCTATTTTGAGACTCTGCCGATCTCAGTGGGAAAAACGGGCTTGTCTGACCCAAGTTTTTTCTACCATTCATGTTGTTTAACATTTTGCATGGATTTCAATGGTTACCAACTTGTCCAGATTTTAGAGGTCACCGACCTCCATTGGTTGTCAAGTCAGTCAGTTGTGATTTAGCACAAATCCTTTTGATATCATTTGTATTACATTTGCATGGGATTCGGCTTGGTTTGATTTGCGTGAGTTTTGGTTGCTACCAACTAGGTCGGTGGGAGAGTGTTAAAGCACGGGGTCAGATAGGATCATTTTTAGCGCAAGGCTAATGTATTGTTTCTAGCAGGATTTTGGGATGCCACCAATTTTGTAGAGAAATTCAAGGTGTCCGACCAAGTTGGAGACAAGGTCTTTTAGCGCAAGGTTAGTGCAAGGGATTTTAAGCGCAAAAAGTAGTTTCAAGGTTAGCAGAGTTTTGTGGTCCTCCTGACCTAATCGGTGAGACGCGATATGGGCATGTAGGTTGGAGGTCGATGTTTTTAGCTCACAATGGATCTGTAAGTGTGGCATAGATTTTAGAGGTCACCAACCGACTAGAGAATAAACAAATTTATAGGTCAGTCGGACCTCATTTTGGTGCTAAAAATTGAAGGTAACTATGACAAAGTTTGTCTAAGTTTTGTTCTTCTTCACTTATGATGATTCATTCATTTTCCAACAGGAAATTTTAACTAGGTTATAATGGAAAACAAACAATTCACTCATAGAAACCCTAGCAAGAAACCCTAAGGGCACTTTGCTTTAGAAAATCATCTAACCAAACCCTAATTTTTTATAGTGGAAACTCAAAGATTAAGTTTAAGAACCCTACCTGGTAAATGTGGAATGTGTGTCTGGACTATGTAGGCACGTCGCGATTTTGAGCTTGGGCGGATCGATAGCAAAAGTGTTCAAATTTCCAAATGGAACTCCGGAATCCTGATCGAATGCAAAAGAAATGGTTAAAATAGAGGATTTACCCCTTTTATCCTCTGGCAAAATAGCCATTAATGCACAGCGTACAATTGTTAGACTTAGGGATTTGGCGTGGTTTCTCCCTCGCTTAGACTTACTAGAGAAATAGGATGCGTCAGACTTGGTTAGTGAGGGTTTCTTTTAGTGCTATGTCATGCAGGTTCAATTTGCGTAGTTTGCGGGCTTTTGAGGTCCATCTGACTTGTGGGTATTTTGGCCTCATCTGACTTAGTCAGTGATCGATCGATATAGCGCAAGTCAGAGATGGCTGATTTTAGCGTAGAAGTCCATTAGGAGGAAAATCAATGCTGAAGTCTGTGACAAAGGATTTTAGTGCAAGGTCAGTTGGAACGCAATTTAGCACAGCAGTTGGACAGACAACAATTTGGCACAAAGGTCAATTGGAGGGCAATCTATTTCAAAAGTGCAATTCAAGGCCTTCTAAAGGGATCTAAAGATTCAACCTAGCAGATCCTTGAAGTTATTTCTCAATATCATCGTTCAATCAAGGTTAAAATGTAGTTTGACCACTTAACCAATTGGGAGATGAAAAATTATCTAATTTACATCGGAAGTCAAATCAAAAGGGGGGGTCCCCATTTTGGAATGGCACATGTGTGCAAGGCACAACAAATGGTGATTCTGCTAGGAAATGCTCCCAAGCATTCCAACAATAAACGTTCAGTTTGAACCTAGAATCTCTATGTTCCCCACATATTAAACGAAAATGCAAGGTACCTTATCAAAGAATCTAAGATCACTAACTAGTGCAACCATCCACATCCTAAAAACCTAAGTGTGTGTAGATGTATTCATTCCCATCCTTTGGCAACTAAGTTCATCCAAGATCCCCTAAGGCAAGATAGAAAGCTGAGGTCATTCTACCACCAAGAAATGCTCAAATTTTGGAATGTGATGAGCTTTGAGAGACAGATAATTTTTTCTGGTACAATGGCATTTGATGGTAATCATTTCTGGATAGTACCTTTTGTAAGTGTTTGCAATTGGTAGTCTCTTTTATTTGCATTGTAATGGGTCTGGCATTGAAAAACACCTTTTATTTTTACACAACATAGGCTAGTAACACTTAGTATTACCTTTCTTCTTGCTTGATTGATAGTGCATGTGGTAGAAGAAGAAGTCAACCCTTTTAATTGATACAAGACCACTCAGACTTGCCTAGCTATCTTAGGATCATTTAAAGTGTGAAAGATATATGGTTAGAAAATACTTCAGGTGCACCAACTAATAACTCATTTCTAATTAACAGACACCATACTCCTTGTCATAATAGTGGAACCCACAACAAAACTAAGTGGAAACCTTGGCTTCTCGAAGGAAGACTCATGACTATTCACCCATCAAAGAAGCATTTACAGGTCTACATGACTTGTTGCCACCTTAAAAACAAACACCTCGCGAAAAAGTAAGCACAACAAGCAAAACCAAAAGGTCAACTAATCTAAGCAAGGCACCAAACAACTAAGGAAAGCAAAGGCAAGAGAGAAAAACCAAGCCAAATGCAACCTAAACTAATAGCGAACAAACCCCTAACTATGTACACTAAAATGAGGTATGACTGCCTCCTAGGCCTAGAAGTAGTGCTTTAGGAACTGGCCATTGACAGGCAATGGCAGCTCCTCACCAGTAAGGCTCTTGAGTTGATACATGTTATCCCCAAGTATCTCATAGATCTGATAGGGACCCGGCCAAAGTTTATCAAACTTACCATGTTCTCCCTTCTTTTCATGTGCTTTATCCCAACATAGGAGCAAATCAGAAATGCAGAAGGCTTTGACCTTGGCTCTTTTGTTGAACCATTATTTTATGACTCCTTGATGTTTACCAAAGTTTTCTATAGCAGCATCGCATTTCTCTTCAAGGTGTAGTAATTGGGCCAACCTAGAGGACAATTGATCATCAGTTTCAAGGTAGTCTTGCATGAATTGTAGGACAAGAATCCTCAAGTGGATAGGAAAGATAATTTCAATCCCATAGACTAGGTGATAAGGCAATGTGCTCAAGGCTGCTTTATGTCAGATTCTATCAGTCCATAAGGCAAACCTAAGCTGAGTATACCAGTCTCTGGGGTTTTATCTAATAGTTTCTTAGTGACCTCAAGCAGATTTTTATTCGTTCATTCAGCTACCCCATTCCCTTATGGGTAATAATTAGATGAGAACTTGAGAGTAATCCCATAATCAAATGCCCAGTTAGAAAAATGTAATGATAAAAAGGCAGGGCCATTATCACATACCAAAGCAATTGGACAACTGAATCTAGAGATAATATGCTTTTCAACAAATTCAATAACTACCTATGTGGTGCATTGCTTACACACTATTACTTCAAACCATTGGGTGTAGTAATCAGTAGCGGTCAGAATATACCTGTGGCCTATAGAGGAAGGTGGATTGATCATATCGATAAAGTTGAGGCCCCACTGAGCAAATGGTCATACCTCCACCACTGGTTGCAAGAGCATGGCTGCGTGTCACTCTGTGTGTGCGGCTGTTTGGCATATATAGTAGAAAACTATCAAAAACCAAAGAAGACTTCAAATCCAAGCCCAGAAAAATCATCACACCATCTTCTTCTAGGAGTTTCCTCCCTTTCTCCATAGTCATATTTTTTATTTCATTTTCAAAAAATTTTCCTCGAAGTATTCAATAATTTTTTTTCATTATCTGTTGTGATATTTGAAACAGATTCTATGATTGCTTTGCCTTTATCTCTATACAAGAAAGATTTAAATTCTAGGGATTGAATAAACTGATCATTTGAAACAAAAGAATTGTAAGCCAGCTGCTTGGCTTTTGTATCAAGTGCTTCCTCAATTTCCAATTCTTTATTTGAAGGCTCATAATCTTTAATTTTGATTTTAGGAATTATATCAGAGTGGGCTTGGGGTCTTTCATCATGGGATCCTTCACTATTAGAGGATAACACCTCTACCTCTTGTGCCTCTCTCCTCCTCCTTTCCACTTCTTGATTATACTCATCAATGGTAATTTTGAACTCTGCATCTTCCAAATTCCTAATAACATCATTATGTGGGAATGGAATATGAGTATATCTACTTAGATTTCATTTTCTTCTTGCAGAATCAATAAACCCTTCAAGGTCAAACCCTTTTCTTGACATTGCCTTTCTTAAATTAAAGTGCAATAGTTTGTCATGAATGAGGTTGTATCCTTCCCTGGACAACACAGTAAAGTCCCCAAAACAAAATGTACTTGGCATAAAAGATTGTTTACCATAGGCACTTAAGTTCATAACATTTGAGTAATCTAATTGCCTGACAATTTCCAAGTATGCAATTATGTCTGGTGCTATTCTAGGCAATAAGAATGGCATATCTTCAAACCCATATGCCCTGATCATTGTGGAATCTAGAAAACAATACCAATCACCCCAATTGTGATTGATAGTTGGTCGTCCACGAAAATCCTTAGGCCTTAAAAACCTTTTAATATCATCTGACAAAGAATAGCTACGAGCATAACCATAGCATCTGTAAGTGTTTTAACAAAGAATTCTTCAAAATGTGCATAACTAGAATTCACAAACCTACTATCCTATATGGAAGTCCATAACTGTATGGGTAACAACTAACCATTCTTATCAAATTGTGCAATTTTTAGTTGTTGTGGCCACATTGTTAATTCTTGTCCATAGTATAAAACCATATGCATAAGAGCAGAGTAATGCTTAAAACTTATTGTTGGAGCACCATTTTTAATGGCCATCAATCTTGAATCAATCCCCTTAGAAAGGTGGGAGACATAATCAAAATCTTTGGCATGGTGGCACTGGATATCTACAGAGATGACCATGGGTGCTATGGACATGAATTCAGGGACCTCTGTTCCTAGTACTTGTCCCACTGAATAATACGTGTATTTCATATAAGGTTCAAATAGATCTACAGGTCCATCACCTTCCTCGAGTGACACGAAATTCCTTTCTTTTCTGGGTCTATGCAATGGCAATCTCCAACCCTTGTAAGTGGTATCCATTCTTAAGTACTCTTTTTCTAAATCTTCATATATTATAGAAGTATTATAGGTGTAATCAAGGGCAAAAACTTCACATATTGCATTCTTGGATACATGAATAAATGGCTGCCCTTGCAGGTTGCAGATGGCTTTCAGGTCAGGGTTGTAATGATAAGCTAGGAGTTTTACAAGATCTATGTTCACAAAAACATTTATGACAACTAGCTTTCCTAGGTTGAAATTCCACGGGTTATAGACGGGTTCCAATCTATTCCTTCTATAGTAGTGAACATAAACAACCCCCTAATAAAGGTCCATACGTTCCCTACATGTTTATATTTATCTTCTAATTTTTCCACGTCTACCCTCAATTGTGTAGTTCTTCTAGCCTTAGGGCCTGAATTAGGTAATTGATCTATAAGGTCTTGATTAAGTTTTCTTTCCTGTGTTTTTTTCCCTTTCCCTATCTCAACCTTCTGCTTTTTGCCCTTGGTTTGGCTAGTTTTAGTCTACTTCTTTCTTTTTGTTTTGGAAGGACCCTCCATTCTATCTATATGTTGAATACTAGATTTACCCTTATAATCAATTAGTAACATGAAGGTTTGCAATGCTTACTTGTATGTACTCGGCATTGTGAATTTATCAGTCTCTCAGTGAATCCCCCACTCTTCCACTGTAACCCTCAGAAATTTGTTTTGATTTTCAATTCATTATGAACCAGAGCAATTTGTATGAGATTATGCTTGGGCTACCATTAATGTTGGCCATTGGAATTGAATGTAGCAGGCTTCTCAGGCTTTGAAAGTGTGAAATCGATTAATGAATTACATTGGGAAGACTATTTTAATCTCATGTCAATTTGTATGTTTGTTTTGGTGCCATCTTTTGTTTATATGTTTTGAGTCGATCGCCATGACTAGATTTATGTCTCTTGGATGGGAGGTGTTTCTTTAGTTCTTTAATCTTTATCGGAGAGACTCTCATCAATCTTGCTCAAGTCCACATTACTTGCCTTTTTCTATTTTTAACATTTCGAAAAGACTTTATTAATTTCACCCCGATATCAAGGTGGTTATGACTGTCAAAGTTGCTTTTGGACATCAGCGAGTGTTTTCTCGATGAGCAGTGGTTCTCTTATAGCCATCAAGTTGACAATCATCATTGCTGAGAGAATAGAATGTCCCTTCGATATATCAAGTTTCACCGATAATGTTTTCTTATGTCTTTTGTTCATGGGGAACATTGGTGAGACTCTTGCCAAGTTCCTTTAGTTTGTTCCTATTAGAGTGACTTATAAAGTTGGAAGATATAAAAAGTTTATCCCGATGCTATATGTCATGCCGATACAACTAGTGTATCAATTTATTGGTGAGAGAACATATATATTTTGCCAATCTTATATTTATCGGTATGACCTTTGAGATCGATATAGTTTAAAATTGTCAATTCAATTTTATATCTTTCGCCGATACAATTTTTTATCAGTGATACATTATATTGTCTTCCTGATTGTTTTGCACAATCATTGTCTCTGGGTTCTTTGATCAGTTTCACTTCATTTAGGTCTTCCCGATATATATGAAAATATTAGTTAGGGGATTATGACTTATTTGGTTGGAAATACATACATATGATCTTGCTAATAGGGGTTAATTACTTCTATTTGTACAACTATAGTTCAGGAAATGCTTATTTCAAAGGTCATATTTTATGAAATTGTCATGGGCTACAATATGGATCTTGTCACACAAATTTGAACAACCTGTTTTAATCACAAGATCAATGTATGGAAAATTTCTATGATATTTGGATGACAAGTGAGTGATGGTTAATGAAAAATGGGAAAAAAAATTAGCTCGAACATGGTATATATCAAAGATAAGCAGATGGGGACTAAGAAATTGTGAAAATTTTTAGTCCTAATAGCAATATAGGCCTTCATGAACCTAATGATAACATTTCTATTTCCGAACAAGATAGCCATGGTCGTAGGGTCATACCTAGTTGCTACAGCTCTCATCAAGTCTATGTTTATGAAGACATCAGGGCATATTAATTTGGCTAAGTCAAGGGTCCAGGCATAGCAAATTGGGAGCCTCTATAATCAATTAGCTTGTGTCAATGCTCAAATAGATTCCAAGAAGACATAGGGATCCTAGAATCTCAACAATCTACACAAAGGTCCTATAGTTTATCATTTTTGCCAAACTCTCCTAATTGTGTCCAAGGTTTATTAGATGATCCGGGACATTGAATCATGATATCCTCATCCAAGCTACATTTTAAGGTTGAAGCTTGACTTGACTGACTCATTTGGTATTTGTGCAAGCAACCTAGGGTTTATGCAATCAACAGCTACTTTAAATGCTTTAGAAAGTACTTATAGATAGAAAGACTAAGTGTAGGGGAGAGACAATAACTTACTATTTTTGTACATAGCAGAGGCTCAAAATTGCTTCTCCTTGCTTGTTTTGATGATTCTTCATCTTTGAACGCGATTGCTCCTTGAAAAATGATAGGAGATGCTTAGAATTATGTTGTTATAACATCAAATTCTTGTACCACTTTCTGTATTAATGGAGGTCACTGTAACCATAACTCTGCTCATGCCACAGTCATTCAAAAATCTCCTTTGTTTGCAAGTTTGAATTTGGACCATTGATCACTTCATGCCTCTCTAGAATCCACAGCTTTGATTCATTGACAAGTCATCACCCACTGAAAATGAGCCAAATCATTAGTACCTTTCTTGCACTTTATGTCATCCTTAGCCCAGACTAGATGCGTGTCACCTTTTCATGGTGTCACAATCAGGAAGGGCCCACCATATACCTATCGTGCGATGGTGTGATATAGCATTCATGCACCTTTATTATACTTGCTTTTCAATCAGTGCATGCGATGTGTCGTTATCTCATTGCCTTGTAGAAAATATTCCTCCTAGAAAGATTCCCTTGCACTGGAGCACAATCATTGCATCTTAGGCTTGCTCTGTGGACATGTGGTGGTGGACAATTGGCTGAGGTAAGATTTTGAAGTAAACATCTCGTAAGTAGATTGGAGAGGTGGCAACCTGTTGTAGCATCACAACCGGGTGCTAGTATCATCTGATATGATTCGTGACAGTGCGATATTCACATTATAAGACCTTTAGACATTTGAACATTGATTAGGCACTAAACTAGGCAACTTGTTCTGATTAGCACAAAAAACACCAAAAATAGTGCCATCACAATAAAGAGTGCCAAATTTTTCCAAAAATTAGAGAAAACTACATTAAAACAATGGGTCGAAGCAAAAAAAGGAGCTAATCACAGGTATTTGTAGTGATCCAATTTGTTGGGTGAAGCAAAATGTATATCTATCTTGTTTTTTTTTTTTTCATCAAAAGCAACAAATACCATATTATAAAATTGTTTTTAATAGATAATAATATTTCTGTGTTCTAATTTGCAATTCCCTAAGTTTCCCTATTTATCTATAAATCTTGATAGTAATTTCATTTGGATAGCATTTATACCTATATTGCATTCTTTTTTCCTCAGTTTATCCTCAGGAATGATAAGCCTTTTATGTTAATTTCATAACACTTATTTTATTTGGTATTTGGAGTCATTGAATTATAAGGAAGCTCTACAAACCTTAATTTAGCTTTATTTCATTTTTCCATCAATTTGTCACAGTTTCTATAGGTTCCATTTTGTAGATTCTCTTTCTACATTTTTCAATATGTATCACTATTTTCCTATGGTATTGATACAGTAATCTTGTCTTTTGTAGTATTTTTTGTTGGGGTTCGTACATGTTGTAGCCTGTTCATTACAGAATCAAGAACAATTGTCATACTCTCCTCGTGTATGTTATATTGGATTGTGTTATTCATGATTTTTCTTTGAAATCATTAACATATCACTTAAAGTAATCAATTTAACCCAATCACAACAGAAGATAAGGGATTCTGCTCATGTTAAGAGTTTTGAAGAAAAAAAGCTATACAAAATAGTCAAAGGTGTCTAGATCTACTGTTTGAACATGATTTTTCATTATTAGAGAAGACAAAACTTGTTCTAATGGTTGGACAATCATCAGGTTTTATTGCTATGAGGAAAGGGAGAAGTAAGAATGAATTGTAAAAAAAAAAAACACTTTAGTGATTAAGTTCTACGGCCTTGACAAATTAATTACCTAAGTTTGTTTATGGAGAATATATGGTAACATCTAGATTGAATTGTATTCATTTATCACAAGAACTAGATTAAGTCAAGGTGTGGTATAATAGATTTGCCTAACAAGTGGGAAATAATTACTTTAACTATGTACCTACTGATATTGTGTAGTAGAATGTTTATTTGAATAAGTTGTTAGTTATGTTTTATGTGTTATTATGCTTGGAAAGACTGCCCTCTAGGATGGGTGTTGAATATGGGAAAACATGGAAGTAGGTTTTCTTTTCCAAGACCTACACACTGTTAAAATAGTTATTGTTTTCACCATAGTGATTGTGATGTTGAAATAGACATATGTACCATTGTAGCAAATAATTTGATTACCTAGTATTCATATTTATATTTTCCCTGTCATATCCTATTGAGATGTTGCATTCATGATAGGAATACATGTAGATTGATAGGCACACACCAGATTTCACCCTACACTTGTTTATAGGTTGCTAGGCCCTTCAAGAAAGGTCAGGTATTCCTCAATTTGAGGAATACCAGGGAAGTGCAAACTTCGTGGTTGGGCAGAAAAAGTGCCTGAACCATGTTCTTGTCCTTCGACGCAGCAAATGGCCAAATGGTCAATGGCAGTTGAGGACTGATTTTTGGATTCATTTGATATTGATGACAATTGTTCACTATTATTTAGACTCAAATGTTATGTAAGGCAAAAAGCCATATTTGAAATTGTATAATTATTATGGAAAGATCTATAATTGAATTCAATAAGATCCTTTGTATCGTAATTGACTATGAATATTAATTAATGAATACAAATCTTGTGTTCTCATATGATGTCAATTTTATCTCTTCTACTTGAAGTCGTAATAGAAGTTACTTTACTTTACTATTCTTACAGTAATTTAGTGTTTAGTTTTTGTATGCAGTCTGCATGCAAGGAAAAGGGGTATTGTAGGCATGGCTAAGAATAGTTGTAAATCCATGAACATAGTAGAGATAGAGGGGAGAAAGGAGAGTAGTAGAATATCTTTGATGTAGGCTGCAAGTAATAAGGGGTGACATATATTTATGAAGGATGGTGGCCATATTCAGAGGACCACATATATGTTATGGAGTGGTCATATATGGGGAAGGAGATGACATTTATTACAGAGGAGACCATGTAGAGAATGGCAGAGGGTCATCACTTCAAAGATTGAAGTGGCATGAAAGAATAGTAGGCCATGTATATATTTGGTGGAGGTTGCACGTAGTAAAGGGGGGTGGCATTAGAATAAAGAGGCCGTCAATAGGCCAAGGAAAGGAGGGTAGATAATTTTAGGCCGATAGAAAATAAAGAGAGGTCATGTATATCAGAGAGAAGTCCATGAGAAGAATAGAAGAGGCCACATAGTGATTAAGGGAAGAGGTCGGTGTGCGATAAGAAGGGGGTGACAAAAAATAAATAGGATAGGCCAATAGAAGAGAAAGAGGAGGCTGATATAAATTAGAAGAGGGTGACAGAAGAAGGTCTGATCAGTGCAGAGGTAAAGGAGGCTGATGTGGTGTGAGGCTGATAGTGTTTCAAGAGCACTGATAAGGAGAAAGGAGGCTACCTGTTCAGGCCGCAAGGTACAAGCCAATTGGATAACAAGGAGGAGTGAATATAGAGAAGAAGGTTGAAGGCTCTACATAGAATGAAGGCCAACAAGAATAGTATGAGGGTTGCAGATTGAATGAAATAGAATTCTAAGAGGAAGGAATTCATGAGAAGCACGGTAATAATAGTGCAGGCTGATATATGGCAGGACGATAGTGCCTAAGAGCTACAGAGGTAGAGATGAAAGACATTGACCGGACTATCAGATGGAGGTCGAATGTGGCCATAGGACAAATAGATTAAATGTTATAGTAGAGTTTTTATATTGTAATAGAGAAGTCGATTTGGTTGTTTTGAATGAAAGTCTAAGATATTTCATTCTATATCTTGATGGTGTGTTCCTATAGTAAGTTACACCTGAATAGTATGAACATGGTAATGAATATTTCTATAAGCTCCTGTCGCATTGAAAAAGAATGATTTTGTTAATTTTTATGTTGCTGTCCAAGTTCCTGTCACTCTCACTACAGAAGATATCTAAAAGCCCTCTTTGACGGGTAGATACTTGAATCTCATTTGAAGAGTGTAAGGGTATTTGTGTATGGTTCGTGGAACTGTGCTATCAGATTGGTATCAGAGCCATGTTTGGTCTTGAGTGTTGAGTAGATCGTTGAAGAGAGGCAACTTAGCTAGGACTGTGAGTGCAGGTGTGTAGAACCAAAGTACTGGGTAGAGGTGAAATAGGAAGAAGCCCTAGGTGAGGTGCCTGAAAGATGAAAGAAGAAAGAAAGATGCAAAAGCAAATGGGTAAACAAAGTCTCAAGAAAAGAGATAGAAGAAAAGAAGAGAAGAGGATGACAGATGAAGAATTCAAAAGAGAGTTGGTAGAGTTGAGGATGTTACAAGTATGGGCCTAACCACTGTTGTCATTGAGGTCAACATACTCCTGATGCACTGATGTCAAGGATTGGATGAGTTGTGTGGTGAGGATATTGAGAAAATTAGTCCTATCAGAAATAGAGAAGATCAGTGAAGACAGTGAAGATCCCAGCTAGATAAAGATCAGAGAATGTGCATCAAAGGGTTTGTAGATATGTGTTTGAAGATGATCCAGTTAATATTTGAGAGGTTCACATGAAAATATGGAGGAGTTATGGCCATGAGAGTAAAACTAGTTCTGGCAACTGTTCAGAGGTGACAAAGTGACACGAATAGGTCCTATGAGATCCAAAAAAATAATATCATGTTTTGTGGATCTGGTGGCATGTTTGGGAGGCTAATGTGAATTGACAACTTAATTGGTTTTTGGTTTGGAGGTCCACAAGAAACCCTTCTAATGTGACAGTGATGGGCGACTATGTTCTTGAGGTTCCAAATGAAGATGCAAATGATTACAATAAGTAGAATTGGTGCGGATGTTATTGGTGATTCAAGAAAGCTTGTTGGGATCTCTAGATTATGTCTAGTTTGTGTTGGCAGTCTGCATTGAAGATTGAGCTTGTAATTGAAGAATTATATTTGGGTAATGGTGTTCTTCCTAGTCTTGGCTGACCAGATGAATTGTGCATGTTGCGAATAATCTTGAAGATGTTTTGTGAAGCATGGAGTGTTCCTCGAAAAAGATTGAAGTCCCAGCTATGTGTGGCCGATAGTGTAGTAATGTACATAAACTGTTTGTAATAAGTCAAGTTGTATTTTTTAAATTTCTCTATAATAAAATAATTGTATGTTGTGCCAACTTTGATGATCATTCCAAATTAAGTGTCATGTATAAATAAGAGTTGTAAAGTCATTCAAATGTATTCTTGAGGTGATGATGAGTAGGTGGTAGTGAAGAGGAGTGAAAAGTAGAGTAGAGTTGTTGAACTTAAATGGAACTGACTTAAGCATAGTGAAGATGCTAATCTCTAGTTCAATTATGTAATACTTATATTCCTCTATAGATGGTGTGTTTCATGTAGCCAATGGGCCTCTTGTGAGTAGTGTGCTCAAGTAGTGAGCCCTAACTAGCAAGTGCCATTTTATTCATCTTACTCTTTTAGTAAAGAATACATTCTTGGGTTAGTCACCCTGTGGTTTTTCCCTTAACTAGGTTTTCCACATTAAAATCTTAGTGTTATATGTGTTGAATTTGTTTCTACTCTTGAATTATTTCATTATGCTTTCATGATTGAATCTTTGATATGTTGTTGAAATATAAGAAGGTTTAAAGTGAATAAGGAATAGGATTTTGGTGACAATTGATTCACCTCCCTCTCAGTTGTATGTCCTAAATTCAACAGAGGAGAGATTTGATGTTGGTAAAGCAATGGTATGAAGAACAAGATCAAAAATATTACTGGGTATGGCCAATGAGTAAGAAAGTGAAATGACCAGTAAAGGAGATTGTTGAGAAAAGAAAAAGGCAAAGGATGAATGCCTTCAGAAGAGAAGATAAGAAGATAAGAGGGTTTCTGAAAAGATGGGATACCAGAGAGTTGCCATTAGAGTAACATGGACTGGAAGAGGTCAAAGAGCTTCTCATTAAAGCGAATATGAGAAAAGAGAAAGAGGAATAGAGAAACAAAGAAGGAAGAATGTGCATGAGGAGGGCATTGACAGAGACATTGTGGTCTCTCATTTTATTTGCTAATGTTGTGTTTGTAGATTTGTATGCAGGGATAAGGAAAGTGATGAAGAAGGTTAAGGAAGAGACCTTAAAGATGATGAATTTTGGGGCAAGAGAAGCTCTAGAAGAAAGAGTGGAAGATGTGAATGAGGAAATCTTGATGGAAGTAGAATGCCAAGAAAAGTTTGGTATAGAGGTGCATTACAGAGTGCCTGAAAAAGAAAAGGAGATGGATGCTAAAGATGTTTAGTTTGATGATGAAGAGGAAGAGGAAACCATAGAGTTTCATGATGGATGTGAAGATATTGCAGTAGTAGCACAAGATACTAATGAAGAAGAAAAGTTAAAAAGCCAAGAAGCTGAAGATGGATGCAATTTGGGACAGAGGGTCCTTGTATAGAGGAATGAGGGTAAAATTATTAATTTTGATCATGAATGTAGAATTGAGAATTTGGATAAGCAAGTTGATAAGAAAAAAAAATTGGAAAATATAAATATGATGAAGGATCATGGATATGTAGTGCCATATTGGCAAAAGAAAAATATGGATAATGGGTCAGAGTTGAAGTTTAGGAAGAATGTTGTTGATTATGTTTATGCTAACAAGCTTTTGCATAGAAGAAGAGATGTGCAGATGAATAGGTGGCAACTTGGTGAAAGGTGGAGTTGGCCAGCTAAGAGGCCTAGAGATAATGATTGAAGGATGAAGACAGAGCAAGTGGAATGAAGCTCAAGTGCATTAAAGAAAGGACAACAGACTAGTAGCAGAGTATGGGTGGTAAAGCAAGTAGCAACAACCAAATGTGTTGTAGAGAAGACAAAGGATTGGAGACATGAAAGGAGAACAAACTCCACTCCAAGGAATTGGAAGTATGATGAATCCAGTAGAAGATGGCTAGAAGTAGAAGAAGCATACAACAAAGTTTTATGAAGAGAAGTGAAGTGTGTGGAAGGTAAGAGAAAAGAAATCTGATTTTTATGTTGATAAACCTTTGGATAAAATTCCTAATGATGAAGAGAATATGAGCATATTGTTAGATGAAAAGGAGATAAGGAGGAATAAATATTTGAGAAGGCAAGAATTTAGACAAAGATAAAGTGAAAGATGTAGGTATGCTAGAAAAGAGGAAAAGTGGAATAGAAGAATGGTATGGAAAAAGAAGACACCATAGGTATGTGGGGAAGGTGCTGATTTTAACATAAGAGCAGTTGCAGATGAAGAGGATGAAAATGGAACAACCATGGTTCCAAAGGAAGAAGACAAGAAAAAGAAGAATAAAAGAAAAGAAGAAGATGGAGCAAAAATACAGAATGCTAAAGATGATTTGTGGAAGCAATTCATAGCCATTGAGGACAAATGGAATGAGAAGATTGAAGGTGTAAGCATGAGTATGACAATAGATGTAGAAGTAGTTACAGAAATAAAGAATGAAGATGTTGAAAATGATGTTGTGTTGCAGCAGATGACCATGAAGGAAGAATGGTTGGAAGTAATGACAGATGAACATGTTGAGTATGATGAAGGTATGATAAGTGTTGAGGATGCATTAGATGTTATAATTTTTTCATTTGATTATGATGTGTTTGATGAAAGAAGAGTTGGAGATTGGAGTTTGATTGTAAGTGTTGCAGCCCACAGTGTTGCACAAGAAGGTTGGAAGATTGAAGCATATGAGATAGAAAAAGTATAGAAAAGGTGAAAGAAAAGATTTGATTAAAATTGCAGAGCAACACATGTGCTGGAGCACATGATCTTTGTCCCTAGGGAGTTTGATGCAGGAGCATCCGTTTAAAATTCAAAAATTATCTTTGACAATGGATTTTTGGTTTCTATGTGTGTTCAAGTGACAAAAGCATGAGAAAGGGAGCTTCTATCATGAACAATAATATTTAATTATTATACTCTAGAAAAGTGGGATAATGGAGAAGATGATGATTATTGCCAAAGATCAGTTACTTTGTTATTTTGAGATGGGGAAGTGGAGAAAGGCAGAAAGACTAAAAATAGACAAAGGAAATAGCAAGAAAATCAATGCAGTCCGCATGCAAGGAAAAGGCTGATTGTAGGCATGGCTAAGAATAGTTGTAAATCCATGAACATAGTGGAGAGAGATGGGAGAAAGGAGAATGGCAGAATATCTTTGATGCAGGCTGTAAGCAATAAGGGGGTGACAAATATTTAAGAAGGATGGCGGCCATATTCAGACAACCACATATATGTTATGGAGAGGTTTTATATGTGGAAGGAAGAGGCATTTATTACAGAGGAGACCATGTAGAAAATAGTAGAGGGTCATCGCTGCAAAGAAAGAAGCAACAGGAAAGAATTGCAGGTTACGTAGATATTTGGTGGAGGCCGCATGTAGTAAAGAGGGGGCAGCATGAGAATAAAGATGCTGTCAATAGGCCAAGGAAAGGAGGGTAGATAATTACAAGCTGATAGAAAATAAAGAGAGGCCATGTATATCAGAGAGAAGGCCATGAGAAAAATAGACGAGGCCGCATAGTGATTAAGAGGAAGAGGTCGTCATGTGATAAGAAGGGGGCAGCACAAAAAGAAATAGGGTAGGCTGATAAAAGAGAAAGAGGAGGCCGATATAAATTAGAAGAGGGTGACAGAAGAAGGCCCAATTAGTGCAGAGGTAAAGGATGCCAATGTGGTGTGAGGGCGATAGTGTTTTGAGAGCATCGATAAGGAGAAAGGAGGCTGACTATTCAGGCCACAAGGTACAAGCCGATTGGATAACAAGGAGGAGTGAATATAGAGAAGAAGGTCAAGGGCTCTAGACAGAATGAAGGCCAAAAAAAATAGTATGAGGGTTGCAAACTGAATGAAATAGAATTCTGAGAGGAAGGAAGTCATGAGTAGCATAGTAATAATAGTGTACGCTGATGTATGGCAAAATGATAGTGCCTAAGAGTTACAGAGCTAGAGATGAAAGACATTGGCTAGTCTGTCAGAAGGAGGTTGAATATGGCCATAGGCCAAATAGATAAAATGTTATTGTAGAATTTTTGTATTGTAATAGAGAAGCCAATTTGGCTATTTTGAATAAAGTCTAAGATGTTTTATTTTATAGCTTGATGGTGTGTTCCTGCAGCAAGTCAGGATTGAATAGTATGAACATGGTAATGAATATTTCTTTAAGCTCCTATCGCATTGAATAAGAATGATTTTGTTAATTTTTATGTTGCTGTCCAAGTTCCTGTCACTCTAAAGCTAGAAGATATCTGAAATCCCTCTTTGATGGGAAGAGACTTGAATCTCAATTAAAGAGTGTAAGGGTATTTGTGCATGGTTCATGGAATTGTGCTATCATACTTTTTATGATCCTTGAACATACACTAATTGTTACAAATAACCATTGTGTTTTACTATATATTGTGTCTTCTTGTCAAAATCAGAAAAAAAACATCCCAAAAGCAATAGTTTACCTAGGAAAACAAACCAAAAACAAAACAAAATTGATCATTTACACAATCACTAACACAAAGCTATGCATACAATCACTATTTCTATGCATATAATTATTGTTCATATGCATCTGATCTTTCTGCACATATACCCTCTATTTCTATGCTTGTAATCACTATTTTTGCACATTTGAAACTGCACATATATCCTTTGTTTCTACGCATATACACATTGTTCAAACTGTATATTTGATCCTGTGCATCCACAACAAAGAACACTTCCCGAGGTCTTGAGAAAATAATAAAAATAGATTTGGATACCCTTTTTATCGTACATTTCATTTTAAGTGTCATATAAACCATACAGAAACATCTTGCATCCATTTTAAATAGTCACACATCTCACACTTACATCTCATACTTAGCTTCCCAAAATAAACAAACAAGATTTTAACAAAGTTCTTTTGATATTTTATCATTTCAACAATAATTTAGTTAGTCTCCCCCTATCAGGATTTATCATCCTTTATCTAGGAGCTATAATAAAAATCTTGACAAATTTAGTCTCTATCATAGTGATATCCATCATCAAGCCATTTTACTTAAATTGGATCACCCTTTGATAGCTATTTATCATAGCTCAAGATTATTGTTTACACAAGATCAAGGTTCAACACTTTAGAAATCTTACCATCAACACATCAATCTAATCATATCATCTTTTACTTGAACTACACTTCATCGAAGCCATCACTTATATCTACACATCTTACATTCAACATCATTCATATAAACTATGTATGGTTAAGACTAGAGCTCAAAAGAAAAGATGAAAAGAAATGGATTCATTACATGGTAGCCAAGGTTCTTCTAGTGACGAAGAAGAAGAAATCCCCCAAGAAGAAATTTTTAGTGCTCTACAAGATCCAATGTTTCAAAAACTTATGGATAAAGTCATAGCAACATATCCACACAAATATTTCCTTATGCTTGCACAATAAGGACCAAAATTACCTCATGATTTTGACATTGCCAAATTGAGAGAAACAATTCAGAAAAATGAAACTAAAGCTCCTAAGAACAAGAAAGCTAAGAATGTGACAAATCCATTAGATGTCTTTACTCAGCAAATCCAAGCTTTGCAACAACAATTTGTAGATTTATAAACCAGATCCTTAACAAAACGATATTCACTAGAGGACATATCTCCCTATCCTTTTGTTGGCAACATAGTCAAGAGAAACTAATGATATGATGTTTTAATTGATGGAAACAACCTGACATATTTGGAGACAACTCCTAAGACAAAGGTGTGTACATTATTTTGGTCCAAAAAGATTAACTTAGCCAAATTGACTAAGTATTGACAGCACATTGAGATAGTGGTAGTAATTCAGTTGGCACTCCTCCGCTATTGAAGATTGTGTCATACAGTTCTAGTACATTACTCTGAGCTATCTAGTGAAGTCATGATTCAATGTTCAATTCTTGATTTCCTCTGGAAGTCATATGGTGAAATGTCTAAGTCTGGGTGAACAGAGTTAAGTTAGAAACAGTGCAGAGTACTTGTGTAATCTAGTCCGCATTCCTCTGTTGATGAATATCATGATTTGTAGTTTTGAGGCATTGAAGATACATGTCATGAGCATCTAAATCTAGATTTTTGGAGTTTGAAGTTCATTGGTTCAAATTCTAAAAGTTCTCCCTTATCGACTTTTAGGTTGACAGTATTTCTCTGTGACAGAACAATAGTTCTGAGATCTGCATTTCTCTATGAAAGAATATTATGCTCCATAAATCTGAACATATGCTAAGAGGTCCATAATGAATGTTGGCTATGAATCTCAGAGTCTCATATGGTTCACAATGGAAGTTATGGTATGACAGTCAAGCTAGTTGTGTGTGCACTTAAGGGTTAAGTTGATAGTCATGTTAGATCGATATGTGGTGAAGGTATATGATTGGAATCATTAATCTAAGTGATTCTATAATAGGTATAGACTCATATGAAGAGGCTTGCATGATTGATTGGGTCTACATTGTTGTTTGGGCACAATAATAGGCCAACAAGGTATAACTTGAATATACAAGCTTTATCTTTTGCATGCTGACCTAGTTTGAGGAAATTCTTGATGCGAATATATATACTCGATAGATTTCATCTTTGGAGGTATGATTGTATGCAAAGATAGTGTGACTTCAATATGTGTATGATCTAAATTAGTTTTGCGATTAGAAAAGCATAATAAGGGAAGAAAAGTAGAGTAGAAAAAGTAGAGCAGACATTATGAAGATATTTGAGTATGTATACTGAGCTATAATGGAACTTCACCTTGGCATTTTGTAGATGCACTTGTAGTAGTTTTGTTCTGGCAGTGAGCCATACCTTCTCTATCTTCTCTTATTTTTGGTAGTAAGCTTATTGTAGTGAGCACTTCTTTGGTTAGTGAGTCCTTGGGCAATGAGCCCTAAGGCAGTTGTTATTCCCTTTTTGGGGTTCTCCATGTAAAAATCCCTATTTCTATATGTTATGTCTTTTTGGTTATTGTTCTTATGTTTGTTTTTCTTTCATGTTGTTGAATATGGTAAATGGATTAATATATATGTGAAAGGGAAGTTTTACATAATACTAATTTACCACCCCTCTTAGTATTCTTTGTGATCAACACCTTTTGATAAAAGCTTGGATATGATACATTTTCCTACCAATTTTGAAGTACCCAAATTTGACCAATATAGGGGAAATGCTGATCCTCATGACTATATTAGGGAATTTAGTGTTGCATGTTTATAAGTTACTCACAATTCTACATATCTAATGTGGCTCTTTCCACGTAGCTTAGGAGGTCAAACCATGAAATAGTTCTCACGTCTACCCCCTGCAATCCATACATTTAACAAACTAGTAGACAAATTTGTATCTCACTTCTCTTATAACATTGAGCATGATATATTAATGTTAGATCTTTGCAACAATAAACAAAAGGTGGAGAATCCTTTTCTACTTTCTTGCAATGATGGAGACAACTTGCAAGAAAATGTCCATATCACATCCCTGAAAAACAAATGATAGAAATGTTTGTCCATAAATTAAAAATAGAATTAAGATATAAACTTTAAATCCAATGTCCCACTTCTTTTAGTAAGGTTATTGAGATGGGATTACTCATAGAAAAAGAATTGATAGGCAAAGGACAAATTAAGATCTATAAGGATGTTACTAGTTCAAACAACAACACTGATAAATCCAAGTTTTGGACCAAGAATAAGAACATTGTGAATGATGGGGTTGTAGATGCCAAAAATGTTAAACCAACACAATCCATCTTAAATTTATCAAGTCCAAAAATAATGCTTCTTCAAAAAAACCAACCAATAATGAACCTAGACCAACAAACTTTAATCCTCCTCACAGAAGATTTACACCATTGGGAGAATCCATTGAATCTTCCTTAAGGAAACTCATTGCAAATAATCTCATAATGCTTCCTATAGTAAGAGACTATGAACCCAAATTTAAACCCTCATGGTGGAAAGATTCTAACTATTGTGAGTTTCATAGAAGTAAAGGTCACAAAACAAATCATTGTCAAAGATTGAAAAATGGAATTCAAGACTTAATAGATAGAGGAGATATATCGATTGATGGTCATACATCTAATGAATATCATGTGGCATTTAAGAATGTACTTCCTAACTATGAGAAGGGAAGTTCCTCAAAACCAAGCAATAATGGTGGTAATAATGCTAATTATATGAAAGTATCTTATGAGTGCATCGTTAATCACATATCTAAATGTGAGTCACATGCAAATGTGATTACCATTAACAATCCCTATCAAAACAAAAGCCATTGAAGCATCTTCAAGGTCCTTTTATCAAATGGTGTAAGCTATCAAAAGAAAGTGAAGAGAAAGACATCCTCAAATGGTTATAGAAGGAAGAATAAAGTGAATCCAAGCCACAAGAACAAAAACCACAATTACCAACTAAACAATGTGGCACTGTTTTCACTACTTTGCAGAAAATGGGATATGATGGTCATAGTCGCATAGGCTTAAGAACAAAAGGAATTATTGAACCCATACAACCTTCTTCATTATCTTCCCAAGACACTAAATGATTAGGTTATAAAGAAGATGTCATAGAAAAGGATACTACAAATCTAGTGGAGCAAATCAATAAATTCCAAGAGGGAAGTGAAACAAATTCTAATGAATGGGAATGGGAAAGTTTTTTTGAGTTATCTTATGAAGATAAGCACATTGATGTATTTCAATCACATAGCTCCACCAATCCATACCATGAGGGACAAAGTTTGAGCTCTAGACCACTAGAGTTAGATTCACAAAATATCGAGAGTGAGTCCCATGAGGAAGGCAGGATATCCCACATGATAGATAATCCTGAGGAGAGTACTAATTTAGACCTTGGAGATACCACCATAAACCTAGAGAACCTTTCTCTCCTAACCATTATTTCCCTTGATCTAGACCAACCAAATGATCCTCTTCCACTAATATATCTCAAATGTATAGATTGGGAGCAACAAGAGGCCCATGAACTGGATATCTTTCACAACAATGATGCTATTGTCCACTATTGGGT
Source organism: Cunninghamia lanceolata (assembly GCA_027924645.1). NCBI lineage: Eukaryota > Viridiplantae > Streptophyta > Pinopsida > Cupressales > Cupressaceae > Cunninghamia > Cunninghamia lanceolata. Next base: position 1,697,081 of record BSBN01000193.1, on the reverse strand, counting down.
CTTAGGGATCATCTACCTCTAGAAGATCATAATGCAGGCTTCACTATATAACTTAATAACATGGTTTATTTTTGAGAGAGTACCAAGCCTTTTAGTTGCAAAAGTATAAAATAAAAAATGGATCTAATGGTGAAAACCACTCTATGACAGTATTAGATCATGAAAAAATTAAAATAAATGACGTATCTGATGGTGAAAACCTCTCTAAGGTGCTAAAGCATGAAAGGATTGACACTCTCCCCAATCCTATATATTAGGAGAGGTCTTCAGTCTTGGTAAAACCAGTGAACATTGGTACAAAAGATAGCCTGAAGACAGTTCATCTAACATAACCATCCTGATGCTCAAACTCGAACTTGCCATATTGATAAAATGCCTCTATTTGATCATATCCAATCTGATAGCATTCATTGAGCATTTGGAGATTGTACTTCAACATTGATGTTATATTTTTGAATAAATTTGTTGGTCCATGAGCTATTACACTTGAAAACCCCATTAAGATTTTGTGTGACTTTGCCATGATGTGCCAAGAGCTAAAAAAAAAATTTCACTATACCTCTTTGCCAAGAACTTGAATACCTAAAAACATGCAATTATAGGTGGATTGGTATTATGATGACTTTCCCTAAATCATTTTGCGCCAAACTTCATAGAATTCAACCTTTTAATGTTTCACCATCACCAGTGTTGATTGCAAAGCAATTCTACCTCCAAACCCAAGAAGAATCTCATCTCAAAAATTTCACAATAATTCTAAAATCTCTTCTACAATCTACTTGTAAGAGGGTTTGCAGCCAAACCTCTCTAGTTCACCCGAACAGTTATTTTTGTGAAGCTAGCCTATTATGCACTGAAACTAACAATCAGCGAAAACTAGTTTACTACCAATCTAACCACACCATGTGTCCCCAAAGTTGAGAGATGCCAAAATAAAACCCAAGAAAACTAAAATTAAAACAAAAAATAGAAACTATTTTTGGGTGATGTCGATTACATGTGCACCCGGGTGCTCCTACATTAGACATGCCAGGAAGAATGTTTGTGAGCACAGGCTCATAAAAGTGGAGTTAAGCGATAGAGTCACCCTTTTAGATTACAAGCAATCTATAGAGAACTCCATCGCTATGATAGGTGCATAAGATCGATTCTTTTTCCTCCTCTTCCATCATCTAGCTAGAACATTCACCATCTTCCTCCAACAAATTTGCACCCTCCTCCTCCTTCCTCTCATGGACTCATGTCCACCATGTACTATCCTCCTTTGCCAAATACTCCCTACTCTCCTCTCCTCCTTTGTGGGATCCAACCCACCACAAACCAACCACCTCCACCAAATTCCACCTACAACCTCTACAAGCAAATATGCACTATCCATACACCAATCTACAACTTCATCCTCTACTTTTATTTTTGCAAATAAAGGTAAACCAAAATCAAAATTTTCCAAATTTACCTCATTCTCTTTCACTACTCCAACTTCTTCTTGTTCACTTTTTGCTGAACCATTCATCTCCACACATCCATGGGCATGTTTATTGAACCACTCTTCTTCTACTACCAAAATCTGTATCATTAAATCATCATTGTCTTCACCATTTGCTGTAACCTATTTCTCAACTACACTCGCATCTGCTAAAGCTTTCATATCCTCCAAAAGACACTAGCCACTACTATAAATCCACTCTTTCCCTCTTTTTCCATGCTTTCATCCAAACATACATCTGTATCCTCATGGTTATCTTCATCATGCTTGACCAATTCACCATGCTACCTTGCTTCCAATCTATCTACTCTCATGGTTATATCAACCATCATTAAGGAGATATTCTTCTTTTCATACTACCTCCATCCATCCCATATAATAGGCTTCTTTCTCACAAAGATCTCCATCTCACTTGCTGCATTCTTCAGCAATCCTCATCACACTATTCATAATCTACAATTCTTCATGGCTCTTCAGCTCTCAAATGCTCAAGACTTCACAAACTTGCAACATTTTTCACATGAGCTCTCCTCTATTGCCTTCTATCCTCTACCAACAAGTCTTGGTGGATCCTCTCCACTCTAAGGATTACTAACTTTGATACCATATGGTGTAGAGGAAAAATCCCTCTTTGCCAAAAACCACTCAAAAAACTCAAAATAAAATAAAGTCTCTATGTTGTCATAATTTCACAAACTCATACATGATAAGGGCATGATTCAGTGGTTAAGTTGCTCGTTGTAGTTGTGGCCACCAACGTTCAAACTCCCATTGGGCCAATGAGATCACAATGAGCTTGCGAGTTTGAAGTGTTCTTGCTAGGGGATGACGTCCCCCGTGTTGTGGCCTCACCAGTTCATTGCTTCGAGCAAAAGCATTCATGTGGAGTTGGAGGGTGTATCGCACTAGTGTCATTGGTCATGTTAAAAACTTTACCAGGTGCATTAAAAAAAATTCACAAACTCATACACCATTAAAAGATTGCAACCACTATCATGTTGCATTTTGTTTAAATCCACTTTATTCAAATGACATAAACAAAATTCATGCAATTGGCCTACAATAGTTGTTACTTTCAATTTGACCTCTCTCTGCAATATTGCACTGACACTCACCACTTCTTCATGCTCCTCTAGCAGCTTCCATGAACTATCCTACCCTTGATTGTGGCATGTACATGTTCTCCTCTCCACACTATAGGATTTATTCATTATCTTAGACATCCAACCTCACTTCACGGTAGTCTACATGCTTCTGAAAGACAATGAATTCGTTCTTTTATCTCCTTTCTTCCCCAAACAACTCCCAAAGTGGAACTTTTCCCTTCAATCATTTTTCCCCCTTGCTAAAAAAACCCCTCTCTACAATTCTATTTCATTTGGCTTTTGTAATGGACAGATGTGAAATGAAGAGACACAAGTTGGAACACCTCCAAAACCTAAGGTGACACCTCCAAAAGCAATTGAAGCTGTGACATTTCATTTGATCTCCTCTGAAACTCAATTCTAGCATTCTCTACCAGATTGGCATCTTCCATTTGCAAATTTTCCTTTGGATCTAAGCTTTGACAAACTTTATCATTGTCTCACTTTGGAAGTGTATGTGTAAATCTGTTATGAAAACCCATTAACAGTACTCCAAGAACTTTGATAAGTGCTAGTGAACCTCCACATAAACATAGTCCATGTGTTGTTGCTTACTATTCAGATCATCTTCACCCACCAGTATGTGTGATTTCTGCTTCTTCTTTAGGTCATTATATGAATTTTCTTCAATGAGTCCTTCCTAAATTGTGAAGAGTCACATCTTAAGTCCCACCGTCAACTTTAGATTCTATCAAACAAATAATATGTTGGCATTCTACTTTCCCCACAAGGCACTTAAACACTTGTCACTATTTGTACAAAAGGATCTGATATTGATATAGGTAATCAACTTCCCAAGAATAGTTACCACACTCAAACTGGAACTTGGCATATTGATATAATGCCTCTATTTGATTAGATCCAATTTGATAGCGATCATTAAGCATCTAGACATTATACTGCAATATTGATGTTATACTATCAAATAAATTCATTGGTCAATGAGCTATTGCACTCAGAAACCCCATAAAGAGTTTCCATGACTTCACCATAATGTGTAGAGAGTTGAAAACTAATTTTCATTGTAACACTTCACCAAGAACTCGAAATTACCTAAAAAATTGCAATTACAAGTGGATTGGTATTATGATGACTTTCCCCAAATCATTTTGTACCAAACTTCATAGAATTCAAAATTTAAATATTTCACCAAATTGCCAATGTTGCTCGTGAAATGATTATATCTCCAAAGCAAAGAAGAATATGATCTAAAAAATTTTGCCAATAATTCACAAATGCCTTCCATAATTTGTCTGTAAGAGGTTTTGCAAACCAAACCTCTTTGATTCACCTAAACAATTATTTTTGTGAAGCTAGCCTATTATGCACCGAAACTGACAACTGACGAAAACTAGCTTCCAGCCAGTCTGACCACACCTATGAAAAATCTATTGCAGCTACTGATTATTAATTTCCTATCTTATGAGATTATTTAGCTGCTGAAAATTTAATTAATTTATAGCAAATATTAAATAATAACACGGCTGCAACCTCACAGAAAATCACGGAGATAGAAAAATAAAATGAACACAATGTTTTGGACAAATTGTCCCTGGAAAAACCCCGAAGGGAAAACCAGTACTACAAATGAGGAATTTATCAAATCGAATCAAGAGATACATAAACTGCTTGCCTCTTACTGGCAGAGCTCCGGCAATGTTCTCTGAAAATTCTTCTCCCAATTTATCCTGCAGAAATTCCACTGCTACTGTATCCAACGCTATCACTGCGTCCTTGCTCTCACTGCAAATTAATTTGCTATTGCTGCAAATTTATTTATTTGCTATCACTGCAAATACTTCTCGGATCTGTGTTGTCCAAATGCCCATCGATCCTCTTTTATAATCCTCTCATTGAAAACCAATGGCCATGATTTAATCTAAATCAATGGCTAGGATTAATCAGACTCTAACAAACCCTAATATCTAAAAGTCTCTCGAGAAATCAATTTTCTAGGTATGGAGATAATTATTCCGGCTGTGTTTCCAGCCTCGTAATTACCACCCGAGACTAGAACACTTGTCCAAGCTACATAAAAATTAACACTCCCTCTTAGCGAGGAAGGTGTTCTGCATAACACCCAACTTCTTTTTGAAGAAGATGAATTTCACCTTCCCCAATGCCTTTGTCAAAATGTCTGCTACCTACTGATCTGTAGGTATATACTATAGCTGAACAATCCTCCGCTGTACACAATCCTTAATAAAATGATACCTGATGTCTATATGCTTAGACCTATCATGAAACACTGGATTCTCAGATAATTTGATGCAACTCTAATTGTCACAGTGTATCACTGTAGTCTCAACCCTTTGACCAAACAAGGCTACCAGCAACTTCCAAAGCCATATAGCCTCACACGTTGCCATGCTAGCTGCTATGTATTCTGCTTCCGCAGAACTCAGAGCCATAGACTTTTGCTTCCTGCTATACCAAGAGACAACTCCTAATCCCAAACTAAAGCAGCACCCTGAAGTGCTTTTCCTGTCCACTGCACTACCTGCCCAATCTGCATCAGTATAGCCTATCAACTTGATACCATCACCTCGAGCATATCTGATCCCATACTCGATTGTACTATGCAAATACCGTAATAGATGCTTTGCCACTATCCAATGCACTCTCTTCAGCTCAACCATGAACTGACTAAGAGAGTTTACTGCAAAGGATATATCTGGCCTAGTGTTGACCAAATACATGAGAGATCCAATCAACATCCTGTATAAGGTGGGGTCTACATCCTTTTCCTTGGATGAGTCTACCTTCTTCCAATTCGTGATCATAGGTGTAGACATGGCTCTGCAATCTTGCATCTCAAACCTCTTCAAGATTTCGATGCAGTATTTCCCTTGTCCAAGGAAAATCTCTCCATCTGTCTGCCACACTTCCATGCCTAGAAAGTAGTGTATAAGCCCCAAATCCTTCATCTCAAACTCTGCTGCAAGGTCCCTCTTGCACTCCTCTATGAGACCTAGTGAACCTGTTAAAAACAAGTCATCCACATATAGAACAAGAATGAGCACTTCACCCCCAACCATCAAGGAGTAGAGGTTAGCGTCCGCCTCACTCTTCACAAAGCCTATTCCCTGCAAGTATCTATCAATGCGCTCATACCATGCCTTGGGAGCCTGCTTGAGTCCATACAAAGCTTTCTTCAATCTGCACACATAGGTTTTACTGTTGTGTGCTACAAAGCCCTCTGGTTGTTCTATGTATACCTCTTCTAACAATTCACCATTAAGAAATGCTATCTTGACATCTATTTGATGGATTTGCCATCCCATATGTGTTGCAAGTGAGATTACGGCTTGTATAGAAGTATACCTAGCAACTGGAGCAAATGTATCCTCATAGTCTATTCCCTCCTTTTGAGAGAACCCCTTGGCCACGAACCTTGCCTTGTATTTTTCAATGCTACCATCTGCACCATGCTTAATCTTATAGATCCAGCATGATCCAACCACTGCCCTATCTGTCGATCTAGGCACAACCTCCCACACATCGTTCTGCATTATTGAGGTATATTCCTCAACCATCGCATCTTGCCACACTTGTTGCCGTGCAGCCTCCTAATAGCTGGAAGGATCGCTATCTACCAACTGACTAACCAATGCCACATAGTCATTATACCTGGCTGGTTGTTTCCATTGTCTACTACTCGTCCTAGGAGCTCCCACAAACTCCTGAGTATCCTTATGTGTTTGTTGAACCTCACAGTTCCTCCTGTCAACTATAGAGGATGAAATATCAAACTCCATATCTTCTTGATGCATCTCTTGGATTTGTTGTATCTGTTACTCCATACTCTGCGAACTCTCAACACCTGAGCCTATGCTTGTACTAGTAACTGTACTCATGCTTCGCTGCCCCTGTTCTGGTTGAACAATCCTTGGAGCTTCTATTGGCTGCTCATTCTGATCATCTGCTGGCAAATCTCTGGACCTCCTATATGCCTTGTCCTCCATGAATTTGACATCACGCCTGACAATAATCCTCCTAGTCCCTGGAATAAATATCTAATATGCCTTTGAGGTCTCACTGTACCCCACAAAGTACCCTCTCTCTGCAGTCTGATCTAACTTGGAATGTGTAGCCCCTAGAATGTGACAAAATGTCAAACTCCCAAATATCCTGAAGTGACTGACATCTGGCTTCTTCCCTGAGAATGCCTCCTCTGGTGTCATCTTGCCCAATACCTTATGTGGAACCCTGTTCTGTATGTATACCGCTGTACTGCATGCCTCTGCCCATAAGTAACATGGCATATCTTGGTCATACAACATAGCCCTTGCTGCCTCCGATATAGAACGATTCTTCCTCTCAGCAACCCCATTTTGCTGTGGGTTGTAAGGAACAATCCACTCTCTCTTGATTCCTTCCATAGTACAGAACTCCTGGAACTCTTTCCCTTTGTACTCGCCTCCATTGTCTAACTGAAGAACCTTTAGCTTCCTGCCTATCGAATTCTCCATAAGAGCTTTGAACTCCTGGAAGTGACTAAAGACATCATCCTTAGTCTTCAAGAAGTATATCCAGGTCTTCCTAGAGAAATCATCAATAAAAGTAACAAAGCACTCATATCCTCTGAGAGACTTCATTGACATTGGTCCACATATATCTAAATGTACTAGATCAAGAACCCCCTTGGATCTGGTGTCACTCCTTGGAAAAGCTGCTTTCACAAACTTCCCCAATACACATCCCTTACATACATCATCATGCTCTGTGCTCACGTCTGGAACACCTGTCACTGTCTCACGAAGCAATTTAAGTGCTCCATGATGTATATGGCCCATCCTTCTATGCCATAGCTCTCCTTGATCTCTAGGATTACTGCTGCTCACTAGTGCCTTAGGAGTATCAAACTGTAACCTATAAAGTTAGCCGCTCCTAACTCCAATAGCTATGGGTGATTTCCAATCCTTATGCTTGATTAAAACATGCGCCCCTCTAAAGAGTACATTGTAGCCTTTATCCTGAAGGACAGATATGGGAATTAGATTCATGCCCAAGCCTGGCACATACAACACATCATGAATGGAAATAGGCTTGCCATTCTCCCTCTGAAATAGAACAGTCCCTCTCCCAACTGGATTACATTTGGACTTGTTCCCCATCTGAATCTGGAATCTGATGTCCTCCTCCTTATAGCTGGAGAAGTACTCCCTAACTCCTGTCATATGAAATGATGCCCCACTATCTATATACCAAACACCCTGTGAGGTTGAGCTAGTTAGGCAAGCTATGAGTGCAAACTCATCCTCCATTCTGCTAGAAAGCTCATCTACACTTGCTGAAGCTGTCGTCTGCTTTTTGCCTTTCTTTTTATTTTTCTTCCTTTGTGGGTAATCACTGACATAGTGGCCAAACTCGTGATAGCCATAGCATTTGATCTTAGATAAGTCCTTCTTCTTCTCACTTTTTGGATTTGATCCTTTGCCAGACCCCTTCTTCGCTTTCCCTTTTCCTGCTAGGGCAACATTTTCCTGTTCCACCTCACTTTTCTGACTATTACTGCTGGTTCCATTGACAAGACTTAGTCTAAGCTCCTCCTGAGTGAAGTCACTCCATAGTCGATCCCAACTTGGTAAGGTGTCTTGTCCATTAATAGCTTGAACAAAGGCATCCCACTACTTAGTAAACTCATTCAGGGCTATTCGTACTAGCTCATCATCCTTTGGTTTGTCTCCAATAGCTGCCAATTCATCCTTGACAAGTCTAAGTCTGGTGAGGTAACTTGTGACGTCTTCTCCCTTATTCATCCAGGTATTCCTTAACTTTTCTCTGAGAATCAGCTTCCGGTTAAGGGTAGCATTCTGGTACAGATTCATAATGGCGTCCCACATCATCTTTGTTGTATCTAACTCTGTAATATGCGGAACAATATGATCCTTAACACCATTAAGAATCAGCCTCCTCACCTTGGCATCTTCCTTCTTATATGCTAAGAGTTGTGTTGCATCTGTAGGTACAGGTACAATAGTGGTCACATATTCTTTGATACCATTCTCTTCCAGCAATAAAGAAATTCTGGCTTTCCAGACACCAAAATTTGAGGATCCATCCAATCTGTCATGATCTCTTAAACCTGCTGAGGCCATCTCAAAAGAAAATAATAATTTGAAGAGGTCAAACTGGGTTTTATAAACCCTAGATTTATTTATTTATTATTTTTCCTTTCTCCCTGTGCCTGTTCTGTCCTCAGATCCGCTCTGATACCATGTGAAAAATCTATTACAGCTACTGATTATTAATTTCCTATCTTAGGAGATTATTTGGCTACCGAAAAATTAATTAATTTATAGCAAATATTAAATGATAACACAACTACAACTTCACGGAAAATCACGGAGACAGAAAAATAAAATGAACATAATGTTTTGGACAAATTGTCCCTGAAAAACCCCGAAGGGAAAACCAGTACTGTAGATGAGGAATTTATTAAATCAAATCAAGAGATACATAAACTGCTTGCCTCTTACTGGCAGAGCTCCAACAATGTTCTCCTCCGGAAATTCTTCTCCCAATTTATCCTGCAGAAATTCCACTACTGCTATATCCAATGCTATCACTACATCCTTGCTCTCACTGCAAATTAATTTGCTATTGCTGCAAATTTATTTATTTGCTATCGCTGCAAATACTTCTCGGATCTGTGTTGTCCAAATGCCCATTGATCCTCTTTTATAATCCTCTCATTGAAAACCAATGGCCATGATTTAATCTAAATCAATGGCTAGGATTAATCAGACTCTAACAAACCCTAATATCTAGAAGTCTCTTGAGAAATCAATTTTCTAGGTATGGAGATAATTATTCCAGCTATGTTTCCAGCCTCGTAATTACCACCCGAGACTAGAACACCTGTCCAAGCTACATAAAAATTAACAACACCATGTATCCTCAACATCATGAGATGCCAAAACAAAACCCAAGAAAACTAAAACTGAAACAAAACCAGAAATTCTTTTTGGGTGATGTCAATTACACGTGCCCCTGGGTGCTCTTGCATCATAGATATAGGCATAATCGACCAAGAATAGTCGAGCCAATAATAGGAAAAGCTCATTAGGAATAGTGGTGTTCTAAGAATAGGAAAAACAACCACTTAACTTAGACAAATCTATTCTAAGCATGCCCAGTATAGTTTAAGGCTAAACATAGACTTCTAAATATGCACTCTTAAGCAAGCTTAATATACACCAACACCCTAACCGTAGCTCTCATTAAACTAAAGTAAATAATTTACTACTATTAATTTTCTTTGTGGTTTACAAAGATTTTTTTATGGAGAAAAATATTAAATATATTATAATTTATAGGTTCAATAATTTAAGAAAATGTCTAGTTATTTAAATATGTCGGCTCTATTTTATTTTTATATGCAAGCTTGCAGTCATCTCCTTAATACCACTTGATAACTCTTCTCGGTGCAATTACTTTTATAAGATAGCTCCTTAATACCACTCATAACTCTTCACACCACTACACTACACCCCTTACTACTGCATGTCGGCCCTTCAATAATTTTTGTTAATACCCTAACCCTAACCCTAATCGTGACAGTAATTCTAACCCTAACGCTAATCGTGACAGTAATTCTAACCCTAACCCTAGCGTTACTCCCGATAGTAATTCTAACCCTAACCCTAATTAAACGTCACAGAATGACAACTACAGCAACCCAGAATGAGCTGGTTAAACGAATTGGGTAAATAAAAGCTCCGTAGCAAAAGGGCTAGGGTATAAAAAGAAAAAAGCTTTTGCAGGCGTAGTGATTGAGGAATAACCAGGAGCAGGGGATGGACAAAAATAGAGGAGAGGAGGGCAGCGGCAGCGGCAGCGGCAGCGGCGGCAGCAGCAGCAGCCAACATTACACGAAAGGAGGCTACCACCGTGTTAAATATCTGGATTACTTCAAACAATTTCGGTATAGCGCAGAAAGCGAGTTGGGTTCGGCCACTTCCTACACTCTTTGGCTCGCCAGGGACACTCTACACAAAAAATATGTGGCCCTGAAAATACATAAGAGTGCGCAGCATTATACTGCAATGGCCTTGAAGGAGATTGACATTCTCGTGGAAATATCACAAGGAAACCGAGATGGCAACATCTGTGTGGTTAAATTGCTTGATCATTTCATGCACACTGGCCCAAATGGAGTCCATGTTTGCATGGTTTTTGAGCATACGGGAGACAATTTATTAGCGCTTATCGAGCATTATGGTTACAAGGGCATTCCCTTGAACATGGTAAAGGAAATTTGCTCTAGCCTTTTGGTAGGACTTGACTATTTGCATGGCCAGCATTCACTAATTCACACAGCTCTCAAGCCAGAAAACATTCTTCTGCCATTCATCTTTGACCCCAAAGGATATCGCTGCAAGTCTGGTATTCCACCCGTCTTTCCCCATTTTGATCTTAAATGCAAGATTGACGGTTTAGTTAATGCTTGCTGGACCCACAAACACATATTAAGCCATATTCAAAGTTGTGGGGCTTACACATGTCCAGAGATTCTTGTTCTATCTGAATTCTCTACCTCAGCAGACATATGGTCTGTTGGGTGCATTGCATTTGAACTTGTCACAGGTAAATCTTTGTTTGATCCTCAGAATGGAGACAGTCTTGACATGGTTGAAGATCACCTGGCCCAAATGGTAGAGATCCTTGGTGTCATGCCCAAGGAAATTGCATTTGGTGGAAAGCTTTCTACTCACTACTTCAACAGCGATGGTGGTTTGATTGCCATTCGGCAGTCAGAGTCTCGATCATTGATCAAAGTGCTTCGAGAGACGTCTCAGTTTCAGTTTCAGTATTCAGAACAAGATGCAGATGAATTTTGTAATTTTCTTCTTCCCCTCTTGAACTTTCTACCACATGAGCGACCCACTGCAGCACAGGCGCTTCTTCACCCATGGCTTAATGCTGGACCTCGTCTTCTTCAACCTTCACTGTCATCTGCACAAATCCAGAAATCTGATGATGCTATTCCAGAAAACAAGACATGATAAAGGTAGCAGTTGCAGAACTTCTTCTGTTGAAAAGATTTCAGCATTCGTCACCATATAACATGTTTTTTTCTTGTCTTAGTCGCCCTCTAAATTTTAGTATACAGCAGAAACTAGGGTAGGAATGTGGAGAGCTTATACAATAGGTGCATTGTGGTCAAGCACTGACTATTTTAGTGGGACCCACTAAACAGCTGTGCTTTGACTATAAAACTTCTAACTTACATCCCGTAGAAGCATTTTACTACATTATTTTAGTTACATTATGCAATTTTAAGACTAGCTATTTGGAAGAAACGAGTTTTGGTTATCAAATAAAAAACTTATTATTAAGTTTGTGTGAAATTAGAGCAATACAGAAGTATAATTATAATGTGATTGTATTTTTCTGTTTCAATTTATTAGCTTTCTCTATTGGCACTCTTAGATCTAGATCTAGATACCATTGTCATGGCTCCTTGTATCCCACCATGTCAGCACGGTTATTACATGGACACCAACATAACAGGCTATTTGTGTTTGCCCATGCACGAGGATTGATGGATGCCCGTACCTTTCGATATAAAATTAAAGGTGAAAAAATGAAGACCTTAAATTAATTTAAGGGTTGTTTGTTCTGTATCACAGTTAAATGTAATGTCTTCATTTATTATTTAAAATATGCGGCACAATTTTATGGCGAGAAAACAATAAGTAACAGATTATAGCAAGAACGGAAGATTTTGAGATTTTGGTCCAAAGAGAATCGTGGTTGTACATACTTCGAATCCTCGCTCTAGATTGACAGCGGCTATTCTCCCAACAAAACCTCATGCCTAAGATATCATAACACCATGCCCCTCATGTCCATGGAAGCATGCACGGCGGCGTCATACATGCCACTTCCACGCCACTTCCCGTTGTGATGGCCCCACCCGTACACCGCAAATTTTAATACTTGTCAAACTAAAAAAACCATTTTACCTCATTCGTGGCATGTATCATTTTTTTCCCATAGCCAGCTAGGCAACAAAATTTTTGGGAGCTGCAGTGATGAGAATCCAGATGCAGTGACGAGAAGCTAGGTGCTGCGAGGAGGGGATTCTCTAGCTGGGAGGGAAGCGGTGATAATAGGTATGGTAGTGTGTTATACTAAAACAGATTTTTTTTTTATGTTATGATGTCTTAAGCATGTTCTTTTGTAGGGAAAATAACAATTTCTTCTGTTGAGATCATGTATGCTTAATTTATGTGCTTAATGTCTGGTTTTCCGGATTGTTGAGGATGTTTTGTATGGTAGACTATGAGGTGTCTGGTGTAGATGCCATTTTTTATGTGTTTTTTCCAAAAATTTAATAACAGAAAACCTAGTTTGATGTTGTTTTTAATGTGTTTTTGCAGAGTGCAGAGTGGTGGAGAGGGTTTGTGGAGGACGACTTCCAAATAGTTAGAAATGGTGGAAAAGTATATATATCTGTCAATTTTATCTTCAATAGCCATTGTAGTCTAGAACTGTGAAAAGGGCAAGACAGGGGTTTTGTTGGATCCAAAATATTATTTTACGTATGTTTCTTGGAAAAAAAAGCTTTGTTTTTTTTTTTTTTTTTTTTTTTTTGTTGTTGTTGGTAGTGAGTCTTAGGTGGAATTTTTTGTTAACTGTGCCGTTTTGAAAAAACGTTTTGCACAACTCTTCCAAAGCACCCAATGGGTGTCGTTTTGTATGGTGATTTGTATGTTCAGATGTCATTTTGTATGATAAGTAGCCTCTTATGCTATTTTGGTCGGATCATATGAAATTACATAAATGGGTTTTGGATGGATGTTCTTCTCCCTTAACCTCTTGGATGCAAACCTCTGGTTTTTGTTTTGGAGTAGGTAATATAGAAAAGCATGTAGTTTTGTAGGGAGAATAGTTGCTACCCTTTCTGTTGACTTTTGTTTTTGTATGATGATTTGTAGGATATGATACCATTTTGTATGGTATGATGTCGTAGGCATGCCGTTTTGTAGGATAATAGCCGTTTCCTATATATTTTAGTTCAATTTGTTGTTTAATACTTGTCCCAAAAAGGTTAGGAATCAAGTAAATTGATCAAATACTTATCCTTCAATTTAATCTTTTAACAGTAAATGCTATTATAAGTATAGAACAATTTAACTATAATTTGGCTGAATTGGTCTCCCTCAATCAATATCATTAAATGAAAGAAAAATGAGTCGTGATTTATAAATCTAATAAAAGAGTCAATGCATTGATGATAAACCGGGAGAAAAAAAAGGTGAATGCTTACTGGATAATTAAAAGATCCCGTTATTTTCATATAATATTTAAAATTTAGAAGAATGACATATCTTTATAACTAGCTTTATGTACTCTGCAGACACTTTTATAATCTTAATGTATGGCAAACAACTAGAATGTATGTGTGGAGAGAAGCTTTGACTGCATGTGGAAGAACTACATCTATTTTTTTGTCACCAGAAAATATCTCACACATTTCAGAATGAGAATTAGTATACTTTAAATATTAGGAATGCTAATTTTAAAATAGCTTTCGTTATTGTTTTAAAATAGGATTTGTCTAGGCATGACATGGAATCTATTCCTATTACTAAATCTAACAGAATGTGAATTTTAGTGAATTTTATGAGCATATTTATTAGAGAATGAAATCAAGTGTATTCCATAAATAGCAACATGATATTACACATTGTTTTTTGCAGACATTTAGCAGCATGCTATTATATGCAAAAAAAAATTGAAATATTACAAAGTTAGTTCCAAAACACCCACATAAAAAATATTGATAACTTTTTTGTTTTATATTTGTATACTATTCTCCTTACAAAACGATATGTCTCAGACATCATAATACCATGCCTCCCCATGCCTCATATGATAACATGGTGATGGAGGATGAGACTACAATGACTATTTTCCCTACAAAATGGCATATCTTAGACATCATAACACCATGCCTAACACATATAAGAGCTACAGAATAGGGTCACAAATTTATATAGAAAAATGCATTTGGAACTTTTTCACAATGTGTTTTGCAACTTGGATTTTTGTATTCAAATTTGTGAAACATTATGCCAAGTTTAGGCATACATAGCACGGCAACATGATATCGTAAGCATATCAACCTTAATCATATGTGTATGAAATAGATTCACAAAATTTTATACAAAAATGGAGGTTACAAAACACAATGTGTATTGTAGCCTGAATTTTTGTTTCTCTACAACTCTTCCTTGCTCAATTCTATGGACTCCACCCTAGCGCTTCAATGGCAGAATAAAAAATATGATAGAGAAAAGTTAGTGTTTCAAAGTCATGGGGAAGTTCAGTAATTGGCTTGACATTTGTATATAAAAATGCAGTTGAAAAAACACAATGTGTTTTGCAACCTTAATTTCTGTATACAAATTTGTGAAACATTATATTAGGTTAGGCATACGTAGCATGATAACATGATATCGTAAGCATGGCAACCTTAATCATATGTGTCTGAAACAGGTTCACAAATTTTTCCAAGTTACAAAACACAATGTGTTTTACAACCTAGATTTTTGTTTCTCTACAAATCCTGCTTGCTTGATTTTGTCGACTCCACCCTTCGGCTTCAACGAAAGAATAGAAAATATGATGCAGAAAACAAAGTGTTTGAAAGTCTTGGTGAAGTTGAGTAATTGGCACAAAATTTATATGAAAAATGCAGTTGGAAAAACACAATCTATTTTGCAACTTGGATTTCTATATACAAATTTGTTGAAATATTATGCCAGGCTTAGGCATACGTAGCATAGTAACATGATATTGTAAGCATGTTGACCTTAATATTATGCGTCTGAAATAGGTTCACAAATTTTTATACAGAAATGGAGGTTACAAAACACTATGTGTATTGTAACCTAGATTTTCTCTACAACTCCTTCCTAATCAATTCAATTGACTCCACCCTTCCACTTCAACAGAAGAAGAGAAAATATGTAATGCAGAGGGCACTCTCCTCTAAAAAAACAAACACTCAAAAACATAAACATAATTTCATAGGCAACACTCTGCCTCAACACAATATCAGATTGCAACAGAAATGAACTACAACTTTATTCAATTCAGGAAACAAATATCATGTGCAAATTACAAAGTGCATAAACTTTGACAATCTACCCACTCATAGACTAAGTTCTTCCACAACTCTTCCTTTCTTCTACAACTTCCTCTCAGCGCTATGTCATGTTCCTTCCTTTAGAGGCCAACACCTTCACTCTCCATCCATCAGGACTTTTATAACTATCAAGAGATGATATCTCATTTCCCACCATGGAATAGGAAGAGACACAATTAAAAGAATACAGATGGAGTTAAATGATTCACCATCTAGAACTACCACGACCATTCTAAGGCATGATGCTTCATATATTGTTGTGCAAATTATTTAATGTTTCCCATGACCTTCTTTTAATATTTGAATTCCTCTAAATCATTTGGATGCTACCAATACAAATTCTCTTCAAAGAAGAGTTCACCCAAAAATGTAGCATAGGAACATCTTCTATCATGGTGCTTTACATTCTTACATTTGTCTCCTTGTCATCTTCAATTGTCGCATAGTAGGAGTTCTAATGATCTTCATTCTTTGAGAAGGGTCCTCATTATCGTCATTATATATTGCCCCTTTACTACCCCTGGTGGATAATTTCTTGTTCACCACATAATTTAGCTGATAAGAGGCTCCTTATTCACTTTATCATTGAATGACCTTCACCAAGTACCTAACACCAATTCCACTTGTTGCTTCTCCAACATTAGTTCTGGTCATCTTTTGACAAGATGGTCAAATAACTCATAATGAGAAACAAGTTAGTATCTTGTCTCGTGCACAACCAAATCTGCTAGCTCTTCAAATCCCTAGGCATTATGCAAATAAGAGATTCTTGTATTACTTTCCTTTTCTTTGTAATTAACAGAGCTATCCATTGCAATGTCGCTTTGCAAGGACATTGGTGTCAATCTGACTCAAAAATTAGATTTTCTCTACTCATGCCACTAGTTGTATACATGATCATCTCTAAAATTCTCCTAGAAGACTTCATCATTATGCCCATGCTGGAAGTTGTCTCATAAGAACCAATACATTGCTTCATTCATCTTTCCTCTTGAATCAAAGTCATTTCTTGCACCTTCAATTGGAAGGCCAAAATAATAAGATCCATCCTCAAGTCTGCAACCATCACTTGGTTTTAGGTCTGCACCATTCCCTTCTATTCAAACTTCCTCAAATAGTTACATCAACCACTATGGGTTTGAATGTTAATTAACATATGTGAATGCAGATACATTGACTTACCACAAACCCCAATCATCTGTGCTAGCACAATGAATATCTAATGAAGAAATTGATACAAACTCAATACAATTTGGCCTTTGGTGGGTGATAGATGACTCATCTCTGTCAACTTCAACCTTCATATCACATGTAAGTCCTTCCTTTCTAGAAAAACCAATCACACATATAGGAGTATCATTGAAAGAAGACAATATGTGGGTTATATCAAACAGTACCATTTGAAAATTGACCAATGAAGCTAAAAATTGAGTTTTGGAGTAAGTTTTTGCTAGCAGCTTGGATTCTTTCAGAAACTTGTAGAGATGTGCATGTTGATATCACTAATCCATTTTGCCTAAAACCTCACAGAAGTCACGAAATGAGTAATTCTAAAAAACTGTAAGCATATGACTGTTAAATCTTCATCGTCTAATCCATGATGGAATTAACAATCTATGTATGCAAGGATGTTAGCATAATATATATTACATTGTTATATTTGTTATATACGTAACAATATTCAGTTACGTTAGTTCTACAATTATACCAACTGCTATGTTAGTTCTGCAGTTATACCAGCTGCTGTTAGAACTATATATTCTCATACTGTAATGCATTCTATTATTGAATACATCTGCTCTTTCTTATGCTTAACCATTAAATGGTATCAGAGTAGTGGTTGGCAATGAAGTCTTGTTGATTTACAAGGAAGAACACCCACAGTGTAGGCCAACAACGATAAGGAAGAAAGTGCCCACGTTGAGAGAGGAATACTGTGCCCAAGTTGAAGGCCTGCATTGCATTGCATTGAGGAATAGATCCTAGAGGAGGCCATGGGTTTCTGGAGTAGTGTTTGTGTACATATGCAGGGATGCGGGTGGTGCGCTGAGGAGAATACAAGTTATGTTCTTTCTCTCTTTCCCAATCCTGGTTTGACAGACTTGAAGATGCTGTAGAGTTCGTTCCTCTACCTTTCATTTAAAAAACTAGTCTAAGTTCCAAAGCACTGGATTGAAGTCTCTCTGCAATCTACTTGGAAGAGGAGACTAAAAGGCATTGGCACAGATTGCAAGAAGTGTGTCTTCTCCACACCATTGAGAGGGAGAAATTATCTGCAGGTCTGAAAGTGGATGTCCACCACACCTAATGCCAGCAGTGTGGTCAGTAATCATGCTGATGAGCCACCTCGAGGCAGACATGCTATTTCAGAAAGCTCGGGCTTCTATTTTGTCCTTCTAGATGCCCTGCAAAACACTGGTAATCTCCAATTTGATGAATTGTTTAGGCAAGGATTTCTAAATTACTTTCTATTTGATGTACAATGTTAAGCAAGGAAGATTAGAGCAAAACTAGACAAGGGTTATGATGCTGATGACGAAGATGAGGTAGAACGCACACCAAAGCGTCCCCGTCTCACAGCACAAGCCTATTGTGCTCATCTCTGTGCCACAATTTCCTCTTGAAAGTGAATGTACTGTCAAATAAAATAATAATAAATTTGTTGTCTGGATTATTTTTTTTTTAAATGTCTGCCCCAAAATTGCTTCTTTCTGATGCTCAACTTTTGAAAGGGCCAAATTATGCCACATGGAAGACAAAGATGCAGACAATTCTCATTTTTGAGGAGCTATGGGGAATTATCAGTGGTGACATAACCAGACCGAAAGACCCAGATGATAGGTAGAAGTTTGACAAGGCCGATGCCAAAGCATTGATGTTGATAACACTCAACATCACCGATGAAGTTTAACCTCACATTCAGGATGCAGAAACATCAAAGGCGGCATGGGATTCTCTCTCTACAATCTACCAAGCAAAGAACCAGATGAAGATCCTCCATCTACAGTCCAAGCTACATACACTCAGTATGCAGGCTGGTGAGAAACTTGAGGAATTCTTACGGTAAGTATCTGAACTACGAGCTAAGCTTGTTGCACTTGGAGAAAAGGTGGAGGACAAACTACTTGTCCCAATTATGCTGAGAGCACTACCATCTTAGTTCAAAATCTTTGTCACCACGCTGAACATCACCAAGCAAAAAGTGTCATTTGACAAATTAGTGAATTTGTTGTAGTAGGAAGAAGCCATTCAATCTGTCCAAGGTGAACTTGAAGACAAGGCCCTGATCTCCAGACAATCAAAAGGTCAGAAGTTTCATGGAAAGAAACCACAGAAACACCAAGAACATCAACAGTCAAAGCCTCCAAAGGCAAACTGATGGTGTCATATATGCAACAAGAACAATCATGACACTATCAACTGTTGGTACAATGCCTTAACACAAGGCAATTCAAGTAAAGAAGGCTTTTCTAGTTGTAGTGATACTTAGCCATCCAAACACTGTCATCATCGTAGAAGGCACAAAGGCAATGTAGTGGCCAAACAAGATGACACATCAGAAGAAGATGAACCAGAAACAGCCAACTGCAGCACTCATCACAATCTAGTCCTTGTCTCCCAAACCTCGCAACCCACAAGGGATATTTGCTTGATAGACTCAGGTGCCAGCAAACATATGATAGGCAATCACAAGCTATTTGATGCACTGATAGAGCAACCTACTAGAGATAGAGTTTGAATTACTAACAATAAGGAGTATGTTGTCGAGGATATACGAAAGGTCATCATTCCTCTTGGGACAACCCATTGTACCCTCACCAAGGTGTTGTATGTCCCTGGTTTGACAACAAACTTGCTCTCTGTCAGTCAGCTTCTGAACCACAAATTGATGATGTTAAGAATGATCTCAAGAACTCCTTCTACATGACAGATTTGGGGCTACTTCATTATTGTCTTGGCTTGGAGATATGGCAAAAGAAGAACCACATATTCATCTCCCAAATGAAATATGCCAAGACACTCCTAGAAAAGTATGGAATGGTCAACTATAAGCCTATTTCCACTCCAATGGAGAAAGGTTTGCAACTATCTCATTTCCAGGATTCACCTCAAGTAGATGTCACTCTCTACATGCAGCTGGTTGGGAGCCTTATCTACTTGACCTACACCAGACCAGACTTGTGTTTTGTTGTAACCTATCTTGCCAGATTCATGCAGGAGCCAAAGAAGTGTCACTGGGTTGCAGCAAAGCATGTGTTGAGATATATCCAAGGCATAGTTGATTATGGTCTGGAATATAAGAAGAACACTCGGTTCTTCTTACAGGGATATACAGACTCGGATTATGCAGGATCTATAGATGACAGGAAATCCACCTCAGGTTATGTTTTTCATCTCAGATCTGGGCCAATTTCGTGGGTTAGTAAGAAGCAAACTATTGTTGCTCTTTCATCCACTGAGGCTGAATATCGCACCGCACAAGGAGCTATGTGTGAAGTGATTTGGTTACATCACATTCTAGCAAATATGGACATTCCTGAAGAGAAGTCACCAGTTCTCTATTGCGAAAATCAGGGTGTGTTAAAACTTGTGAAGAATCCAATTTTCCATGAGTGCACTAAGCATATTGAGGTCGAGTGTCATTACATTCAAGACCAAGTTTTGAACCACCACATCCAGCTCCAGTACTACCCTACAGACTCTCAGATCACAGATATTTTCACCAAATCTCTTGGTAGGATCAAATTTGAACTGTTTATGGGGTACATTTGTAAACACAATGTAATAAGGGGGGGAATGTTAGCATAATATATATTACATTGTTATATTCATTATATACGTAACAATATTTAGTTACGTTAGTTCTACAGTTATACCAACTACTATGTTAGTTCTATAGTTATACCAAATGCTGTTAGAACTATATATTCTCATACTGCAATGCATTCTATCATCAAATACATCTGCTCTTTCTTATGCTTAACCATTAAAGGATTCACCATGAAACTTCACCAATCTTTCTGAACAATTATTTTAAAGAAACTACTAAATATGTGTTAGGACTAAAATCAATTGAAACTAAAATCTTTGCAATTCTAACTATGCCAATCACATCCAAACTGAGAAATGCCATTGGAAAACTAAACTAACTAAACAAAAAGAAAATTAAACTTATAATTATTTTTGGTTGATGTTGAATTGCCCATTCAACTAGATGCTCCTGCATCAAACATGTCGTGTAGAAAGTTTGTGAGCATAGGCTCACAAAATGTGGAGTTGAGTGATAGAATCACCCTTTCAGATTGCAAGCAATCTATAGCAAACTTCATCCTTTGATAGGTGCACAAGGTCAATTCTTTTTTTCCTCCTCTTCTAGCATCTTGCTGGAACATTCAAAATCTTCCTCTAACAAATCTGCATCCTCTTCTTCATTCCTCTCATGGACTCACGTCCACCATGTACCATCCTCCTTTGCCAAATACTTCCTACTCCTTTCTCCTCCTTCGTCAGATTGAACCCACCACAAACCAACCACCTGCAACATTCTCTACAACTTTTACAATAAAATATACAGTATCCACACACCAATCTACCACTACATAATCTCTTTTTCTTTCTACATGCATTAACTCGTTATTCACCTCAACAACATGTGAATTTATAACAAAATTTCTCATCACAAAATTTAGAAAAATTACACTCTACCTCTTCATTTTTCACTTCTATAACTTGTTTTTCCTCTTGATTCATTGTGACATGAATCTTCTCATCTTCATCGGTGATCTTCTCAAGCCACTCCTCTCCTATCACCAAAATTTGTGCCAATAAATCATCATCTTCGCCATTCATTGTAACCACATTCTCATGCTCTACTACTGTAGCCAATTGCTCATCTTCATTATTTTCTCTCATGCCTTTTCCATGGCATGCCTTCACTACAACCTCATACTTGTCTTCATCTCCATCATGCTTGACCAATTCTTCTTTCTATCCTGCTTCAATCCTATCCAATCTTACATTAATTTCTACTATCATCTCAATGATCTTCCTCTTTGAATAATGCATCCATACATCTCATATCACGTGCTTCTTCCTCAATAATATCCCCATCTCATCTGTTGCAATCTTTCACAATTCTCATTTCATGCTCTGCAATCACACTTCTTTTTGTGGATCCCTAGTTCTTGATGGCTCATGGCTTCTTTCTACTTGCAACAATTCTCACATGAGCTTATTTCTACCACCTTGTCTCCTATACCAGTAACTCTTGGTGGATCCTCTCCACTCTCAAGATTAGCAACTCTAATACCATATAATGCATAGTGTACTCTCCTCTACATAAAATAAATACTCATAAACAAAAAGACAACTTCATACACAACACTATGCATCAACACAATATGAGATTGCAACAGAAATGAACTACAACTTTATTCAATTCAGGAAACAAATATCACGTGCAAATTACAAAATGCATAAACTTTGGCTTTCAATGGCCTCTCTTCACCCTCACATCAATCTATCCACTCATAGACTAAATTCTTCCACAACTCCTCCTTTCTTCTATAACTTCCTCTTAGTGCTACGCCCTATTCCTTCCTTCAGAGGCTGACACCTTCACTCTCCATCCACCAGGCCTTTTATACTATCAAGAGATGCTATCTCCTTTGCCACCACAGAATAGGAAGAGACACAATTAAAAGAATACAGATGGAATCAAATGACTCCCCTTCCAAAATTGCGATGACCCTTCTAAGGCATGACATTCCATATATTGCTATGCAAATTATTTAAAGTTTCCTGCGACCTTTAATACTTGAATTCCTTTAAATCATTTGGATGTTACTAAGACAAATTCTCTTCAAAGAAGAGTTTGGCTAAAAATGTATCATAGGAACATCTTCTATCATGGTGCTTTAAATTTTTACATTTGTCTCCTTGTCATCTTTACCTATCGCGTAGGAGTAGGAGGAGTTTTAATGATCTTCATTCATTGAGAAGGATCCTTATCATCGTCATTATATATTGCTCCTTTACCATTCCTAGTAGATAGTTTATTGATCACCACACAATTTAGCTAATAAGAGGCTCCTTATTTACTTTGTTGTTGAATGACCTTCGCCAAGTACCCAACACCATTTCCACTTGTTGCTTTTTTGACATTAGTTCTAGTCATCCTTTCAAAAGATGGTCAAATGACTCCTAATGATAAACAAGATAGGATCTTGTCTCTTGCACAACCAAATCTGCTAGCCCTTCAATTCCCTAGGCATTATGCAAATAAGAGATTCTTGTATTAATTTCCTCTTCTTTGTAATTAACAAAGCTAGTCATTGCAATGTCCTTTTGCAAGGACATTGGTATCGATCCAACTTGAAAATTAGATTTTCTCTACTTGTGCCACTAGTTGCATACATGATCATCATCTCTAAAATTCTCCCAGAGGTCTTGATCATAATGACCATGCTAGAAGTTGTCTTGTATGAACCAATAAATTGATTCATTCGTCTTCCCTCTTGGATCAAAGTCATTTCTTGCACCTTTAATTTGAAGGTCAAAATATTAAGATCCATCCGCAAGTCTGCACCATTCCCTTCTGTTCAAACTTCCTCAAATAGTTACATCAATCTCTATAGTATTTGAATGTTAATTAGGATCTATGAATGGAGATACATTGACATCCCACATACCCCAATCATCTGTGCTAGCACAATGAACATCTAATGAAGATATTGATATGAACTCAATACAATTTGGCCTTCAGTGGGTGACAGATGATTCATCTCTTTTAAATTTGACTTTCATATTATGCCAAGTCCTTCCTTTCTAGAAAAATCAGTCACACATATAGAAGTATTATTGAAAGAAGAAAATATGTTAGCTATACCAAATAGTGTCATTCGACAATCGATCAATAAAGTTGAAAACTAACTTTTGAAGTAACTTTTTACCAGCGGTGTAGATTCTTCCAAAAAATTGCAGAGGTGTGCATGTTGATATCACTAAGCTATCAACCAAGTTACTCTGCCTCAAACCTCACAAAAGTCAAGATTTTAAAACTTCACCAAATTACCAACAGCAGTCGTGAAACGAGTAATTCTCAAAAACCATAAGGTGTATGATTGTGAAACCTTGGTCATCAAATCCATGAAGAAATTAGAAATCTTCCAACGCAAGGATTCACCTTTAAACTTGACCAATCTCATTGAACAATTGTTTTACCAAAAACTACCAAATATGTGTCGGCACTAAATCAGTGAAAACTAAAATCTTTGCAAATCTGATTGTGCCAATCAATCCAATACTAATAAAATCCATTATAAAACCAAACTAACCAAACAAAAAGGAAAATTAAACCTGCAACTATTTTTGGTTAATGTCAGATTGCCTATTCGCCTAGATGCTCCTGCATCAGTATGACATAGAGAAATAAGTCTTTGAAAGTCCTAGGGAAGTTGAGTAATTGGCCTGACATTTGTATAAGAAAAATATAGTTGGAAAAACACAATGTGGTTTGCAACCTCAATTTCTATATACAAATTTAGCAACATTATGCTTGGTTTTGGCATACCTAGCACAGTAACATGATATTCTAATAATGCCAACATTAAGCATATGTGTCTTAAATAGGTTCACAAATTTTTATATAGAAAAGTAGGTTACAAAACACAACATGATGAAAAAATCTAAGTGTTTGAAAGTCTCAGCTAAGGTGAGTAATTGGCATGAAATTTGTATACAGAAATGCAATTGGAAAAACACAATATGTTTTGCGACCTAGATTTCTATATACAAATTTGTGAAACATTATGCGAGGTTTAGTCATACATAGCATGGTAACATAATATCATAAGCATGCCGACCTTAATCATATGTGTTTGAAATATGTTCACAAATTTTTATACAGAAATGCAAGTGCAAAACACAATGAGTTTTGCAACCTAGATTTTTGTTTCTCTAGAACTCCTCCTTGCTTGATTCTGTTGACTCCACCCTTCTCCTTCAACAAAAGAGTAGAAAATACAATGGATAAATCTAAGTGTTTGAAAGTCCTGATGAAGTTGAGTAATTGGCACAAAATTTGTATACATAAATATAGTTGGAAAAACATAATGTGTTTTGTAGCCTAGATTTTTGCATACAAATTTGTGAAACATTATGCCAAGTTTAGGCATATGTAGTATGGTACCATGATATCATAAGCATGCCAATCTTTATCACATGTGTCTAAAAAAGGATCACAAACTTTTATATAGAAATAGAGGTTACAAAACACAATGTGTATTGCAACTTGGAATTTTATTTCTCTAGAACTCCTCACTACTTGATTCCATTGACTCCACCCTTACGCTTCAATGGAAAAATAGAAAATATGATAGAGAAAAGTAAATGTTTGAAAGTCTTGGGGAAGTTGGGTAATTGGCTCGACATTTGTATATAGAAATGCAGTTGGAAAAACATAATGTGTTTTGTAACCTAGATTTCTGTATACAAATTTGTGAAACACTATGCCATGTTTAGGCATACATAGCATGGTAACATGATATCGTAAGCATGCCAACCTTAATCATATGTGTCTAAATTAGGTTCACAATTTTTTATATAAAAATGTAAGTTACAAAACATAATGTGTTTTGCAACCTTGATTTTTGTTTCTTTGCAACTTCCCCCTGCTTTATTTTGTCAATTCCACCCTTCAGCTTCAATGAAATAATAAAAATACAATGGAGAAATATAAGTTTTTGAAAGTCCTGATGAAGTTGACTAATTAGTGCAAATTTTGTATATAGAAATATAGTTGGAAAACACAATGTGTTTTGCAACCTAAACTTTTGTATACAAATTTGTGAAACATTATGCCATGTTTAGGCATATGTATCCTAGTAACATAATATTGTAAGTATACTGACCTTATACATATGTGTCTAAAACATGTTCACAAATTTTTTATACATAAATGGAGGTTACATGACACCACGTGTATTGCAACCTGGATTTTTATTTCTCTACAACTCCTCCCTTCTTGATTCCATTGACTCCACCCTTATGCTTCAATGGTAGAATAGAAAATACAATGGAGAAAAGTAAGTGTTTGAATGTCCCCAAGAAGTTGAGTAATTGGCTCAACATAATGTGTTTTGCAACCTCGATTCCTATATATAAATTTGTGAAACATTATGTCAAGTTTAGGTATGCGTAACATGGTAATGTGATATCATAAGCATACTGACCTTAATCATATCTGTTTGAAATAGGTTCACAAATTTTTATACAAAAATGTAGGTTACAAAACACAATGTGTTTTGTAACCTAGATTTTTTCTCTCTACAATTCCTCCCTACTCGATTCTATTGACTCCACCCTTTTTCTTTAATGGTAGAATAGAAAATGTACTGGACAAATACAAGTGTTTGAAATTCACAACAAAGTTAAGTAATTGGTCCACATTTTATATATTGAAATGCAATTGGAAAAACACAATGTGTTTTGCAACCTAGATTTTTGTATACAAATTTATTAAAATATTATGCCATGTTTAGGCATATGTAGTAGGCAGCAACTATTCTCCATACAAAATGATATGTCTAAGACATCATAACACCATGCCCTGCATGCCCCATATGATAGCATGATGGTGCAGGATAAGATCGTGATGTCGTTAAAGGGACATTTTGGCTTATGTCATTTCTAATGCCACTTCCAATTTTGATATCCCCCCATATGCCAGAAAATTCAAAACTTGTAGAGATAAAAAGCCATTTTCTCTCATTTGTCACATGTATCATTATTTTTTCTCGCGGCCAGCAAAATAATAAAATTTTTGGGTGCTACATTAATGAGAAGCCAAGTGTTGTGAGGAGATTCTCTAGCTGGAAGGGAAGCTGTGACAACAGGTAAGATTGTGGGTTGTATTAAAACAAGTTTTGTTTGTATGTTATGATGTTTTAGGAATGCCCTTTTATAGAGAGAATAGAAACTTCCTGTATTGAGATCCTATGTTCTTAATTCCTGTGCTTAATTTCTTGCTCCCCAAATTGTTGAGGATGTTTTGTATGGTAGACTAGGGGGTGTTTGGTGTAACCTTGAAACATGTTTTTTGAAAAAAATTAGTAACAAAAAACTCAGTTTGATGTTGTTTTTTATGTGTTTTTATAGAGCCGCAGAGGGGGTTTGTGGAGGATGGCTTCCCAAGAGTCAAAATATAGAAATATAGTTGGATAAACACAATGTGTTTCACAACCTCAACTTTTGTATACAAATTTGTGAAACATTATGCTAGGTATAGGCATACGTAGCACAATAACATGATATCTTAAGCATGCTGATGTTAATCATATCTATTTGAAAGACTTGTATGTATGTCTATTAATTTAGCATGCCATTTGTTATTCTCATCTGGAACTATGAAGAAGGAAAAAGAAGGGTTTTATTGTGTTGAAAATGTGAACCATTCCAAAATGGTAGCGACTATTCTCCCCAAAAAATGACATGTTTAAGATATAATGTTACCATGTCCTGTATGCCCCATACTATAGCATGATGATGGAGGATGAGACAGTGGGGAAGCAACTATTGTCCATACAAAATGGCATGCCTAGGACATCATAACATACAAATCACCATACAAAATGGCATCATATCATACAAATCATCATACAAAAATGAACAATAGGATCCCCCAGTGCCATTGTATTTCATACAAAAAGAAATATTCGGTCCCATGAGCATTGTTGGGTTTAATGATAGCAACTCACTCTTTTTCATGAAGGATGGCATGCAAATTTTGTGCCAAAAATCAACATCGATAGGACTTTTAAATGGAAGCAAGCATTTTTTATTATGTTTTCTTTTATTTTCTGTCACTGAAATGGAAGCGAGGAGTTGAGAGAATCTAGTAGGGAGGAGTTGTAGGTGGGGATACACATCTAGGTGACAAGTGATTAACAATGCGATGAATTCCAATTTTTTTCTTTCTCACTGTTGTTCAAGGTTTTAAAATAAATTTGGTTCAATTAACAAGCTACTTCTTTAAAATAAGTTTGGTTGAATTAATAGGTTGCTTAATTAACAAAGTGTTTTGGGTTTTTAAATAATCTTGGTTCAAATAATAGAGGGTTCTGGGTTCTTAAATAAATTTGGTTTAATCAAGGGTAATTGAAGGACCTAATTGATCATTCGAGGTTATCCCAAAGGTATTGATGGGTTTCACACCATTTTTCTTCATGTAATAGAGATATGTGTACCCCAACCAACATGTCTTCCCACATTTATCTTTTCTCAGGCTTGTGCATAAATATTTACATTTCATTTAATATGTTAGGAATTCATGGTGTATATAAACTTCTAGCTTAAACTGCACAGTGTGTTGTTCAACCTACACAAGTTTAGTTCATAGTCTGTAAGATGTGTTTTTCTACTCATTTGAGGTTATCTCAAAGAAATGGATGGATTTCACAACCTTTCACTTCAGTTAAGAGAGGTATGTGCACCCCAAAAAAGTGTATTCCTCATTTTATGTTGTTGTAGGATTGTGATAGGATTTCATTGTATATATGAAGTTGCAGGTTGAACTACACATTGTGTTGTTCAACCTGCACAAGTTTAGTTCATGGTTTGTAAGATGTCTTTCAAATTTGTGCCTCTCCTAGTTGACTCAAATATTAATTCAAAATGTATTCAACATATTGAAACAATATATTATGGATTTAAGGTTTTTGATACCAATGGAAGGACGTAATTGCTCATTCAAGATTATCCCAAAAGGTATTAGTGGATTGCACAACCTTTCTCTTCACGTCACAAATATATATATGCACCGCAACTTGTAATAATCTGCACCTGTTGTTCTTTTGATTTATCTTTTTTTAATAATATATTTTTTAGTTTTTTCTGTGATCTTCCAGAACTAGATAGAAGATGCAGAAAGGGGGTTTTCATTTTCTTGAAGTGTGTATGTCAAAATATGAGGAATATAGCATACAACTGAAAACCCAGAAAAACTATAATAGATATGAATTAAATAATGAAGACCCAATCCAAAGAATGGCATAAAATGAATAACCATCACATACCCATGTCAAAATAAGCATCTTCATATTTCTACTCTTCACGGACCAGCAACATGACAATGAAGTTTTGCATTGAAACTATCAGCAAATGCAAGGAAACAATCTATAATTATCAGCATAGACCCTTAGGTAAAAAAAACCACTAAGCAAGGAAGAATAGCCCCAATAAACTCTAAACAGCTGCTCCAAGAAGTACGACCAGCATATGAAGTGGTACGGCCTACACATGAAGAGGTATGACCAACAAAATGAAGTACGGCCAGCAATGAAGAAATGGCAGTCCCAACCCTTCTCAAATCTACAATATAATCCATCACTAATACTCTTCCTCAGCTGCAACAAAACTACAATAAGATATATCTTATTATCTCCATCTCTGTCAATGGTGGTATCAAAATGAAGCTCAAATACAGCCACTGAGTATGGCTGCTCCAGAATACCTTTGGGTGATCTGTCACACCTGCAGAAGATTGCTACCAATGGTGGTTTCCATCACCAAAAGCCCTAGCTCGAAGAAATCCCCCAAACCCTCATTTGCAGAGCAAATAGAAGCATAAAATGTAATATCAAGAATGAATAACTTTTCCCACTCTTTGCCTTTTTATAACTCCACAAGTGGGTCGACCCATATGGGAGGGAAATGTTATTTTTAAATTTGCTTTTTATTCATCAAAGAGGCACCCAAATCCCTTAGTGACTTATTTTTGCATTTTTCCTTATTTCTCCAAAGTCACTGACATTAATTAATTAAAGTCCAAATATAATAATAAATTATAACTTATGGACTTTAATATGAAAGCCCAAATGGTCACAAAATCTCATGAGTTATAGACCATTGGAAAGATCTCAGTGAAACACTCCATCTCCAATAAAGAGTTTCCCAAAATAGCCAACTTTGCGACTTACTAAAAATACTAAGTCCCAACCAGAATGTCAGAAATTGACCAAACAAACTCCCAAAGTTCCCTAACCACTTTGGTTAGTCTACGAGAACCAAGTATAGACTAACTCACTAGAAAAAGGGGACATTATAGTCTACCCTCCCCAAGATTGCTTACCTCAAGCAATCTCAGATCTTGATGCAACAGGATTTACTCACTCTTTCATGTAGCATCCTCTACCAGCAGGTTCTTCCACTTCACCAATTATTCCCTAATGACTCTTTTCCTCAATGTACGTTCCCTGGTGTCAATGATGGGCTCAAGTATCAAAACCAACTTCCCTCTTCATTAAGAGGAGGCAACTCTGTAGAAGCTATCACATTGTGCCCTGGTGCCTTTTTGAGGCATGACATAAGGAAGACATTATGAACTCTTCTCTCTGCCTACAATTCTAACTCATAAGCCACCTCTCCAACCCTCCTGGAGATCCTGAATGGACCATAATACTGTGGCTTTAACTTCTCATCACCACTCCTCTCAAGAGTCGATTGTCTGTATGGCTGCAACATAAGGTACACCATATCACCCACCTCAAAAAAACACTCAACCCTATGTTGGTCTGCACACTGCTTCTACTAATTCTGCACCTTCTAAATGTTCTCTTTCAAAGACCTCATGATGTCCTAACTCTCCTGTAAGAGGTCTTTAGTATTTGGTACTCCGCTATCTCCAAGTAATAGATCTAAGAAATTGGGAGCCTCATACCCATAATGTGCCATAAATAGTGTCATCTAGATAGACATGTGGTAAGTGGTATTATAACAATACTCTCCCAAGTGAAGCCACTTGACCCATGCCTTTTGCTACCTGGCTATGTAATTCATGAGGTATCCCTCCACCCACTTATTAACTATCTCTGTCTGTCCATTAGTCTGGGGGTGGTAACTCGTGCTGGGGGTGAGCTCGGTCCTTGTCAACCTGAAAAGATCCTACCAAAAATTGCTAAGGAACCTGTTGTCCCTATCACTCACAATACTCCTAGGCAATCCATGAAGTTGAAACACCTCTCTGAAGAATAAATCAACAACCTGAGCTACTGTATAAGTGGTTGAAATGGCAAAGAAATGGGCAAACTTTGTCAACCTATCAACCACCACAAAGATGCAGTCCCTACCTTAGGCTTTTGAAAAGCTAGTAATGAAGTCCATTGATATACAATCCCACTTTCTCTCAGGAATGGGTAACGACTGCAATAATCCTCCTAGGTAGGAGTGCTCATGTTTGTTCTGTTGGCATACTAGACACTCCCACACATACTTATGTACTTCTAACTTGAGGCCTTTCTAAGTAAACCTCTCTCTAACCTGCCTGTAGGTCTTGTAGAATCCTGGATGCCTAGCCACAGGCAAGTCATGGAAAGCTCTCATGATCTTCTGCTTCATAGCAGAAGCTGGCACCAAAAATATCCCCCCTTGTAAATGATCAAGTCATTTACAATAGTGTACTTTTCATCATGGTTAGTGCCATCCATAATCCCAGAGGCCCACTTATCCTTTGCATATTCTATAGTGATCATATCTCTCCAGTCCTCTACAATCTCTCCTAAGGGACACAAGTGTGGTCTCCTGGATAAAGCATCAGCAACTATATTCTTCTTCCCTTTGATAAAAATAATGTCAAAGTCATATTCCTACAGCTTGCTGACCCACTTTTGTTGCTAGTCATTTAGGTCCTTCTGACTAAGGAAATGTTTCAAGCTATTGTGATTAGATTTAACAATGAATTTCCCTCCAACCAGATACTGCCTGAATTTAGCCAATGCATGCATGATGGCTAACATCTCCTTATCGTAGATACTATAGCTCCTCTTAGGGCCCCTCAACTTTCAGCTCTCAAAAGCAATAGGGTGTTTGTCCTGCATCAACACCGCACCTATGCCTTCCCCAGAGGCATCACACTGAAGCTCAAATGGCTTCAAAAATTTAGGAATGGCCAAAATAGGACAAGTGCTCATCACCTCCTTAAACTTGTCAAAATACTGCTGAGCACCATCTAACCAAACAAAATCTCCCTTTCATGTCAAATCTGTGAGAGGGGCTGCTTTCTAAGAAAATCTCTTTGTGAACCTGTGGTAGAATCCCCAAAGGCCAAAGAACCCCTTGAGCTGAGAGAGATTCTTGGGTGGTGGCCAGTCAACTAAAGCTCAGATCTTCTCTGAATCCACACGGACACCCTCTATACTGATGTGTCCCAAATACAGCAATTCTGTCATGCCAAACTCGCATTTAGATACTTTTGCATATAGGGACTCCTGCTCAAGTATACCCAACACAATATCCAGATGTCTCAAATGATCCTCCCAAGTCCTACTGAATACGAGTATGTCATCAAAAAATATGAGTACAAACTTCCGCAACTGTTCTCTGAAGACCTTATTCATACAAGACTAGAAAGTGGTAGTTGTATTGATTAAGCTGAAAGGAATAACCAGAAATTCAAAGTACCCATAGTGACACCTAAACGTTGTCTTCTCCACATCCTCCTCATGTACCCAAATTTGATGGTACCCTTGTTGATAACTGAGAGGGGGGGTGAATCAGTTATCTTGATTATTTCAGCTTTCTAAACTTTCTTAATAATTAGTGTATCATCAATTGAACCAAGAAAACATAACCATGAAATGGAAATACACATGACACAATATTTTTGACATGGAAACCTTGTTAAGGGAGAAAACCATGGGGTGATTAACCCAAGATTGTATTCTCTATTAGAAGAATAGGATCACAAAATGGCACTTGCCAATTAGAGCTCACTGCCTGAGCACACTGCTCACAAAAGGCTCATTGTCTACAATTTACAAAGAGTGTAATACAATACTTGAACTAATAAAGAGCATCTACATATGTTGGAGTTTAGTTCTAATTAAACTCAATACATTGATCTGCTACACTTCATCCTTTCTCTTCCTTAGTGATGTTGTCCCTTCACATACCGGACCTGCCTTTCTGCTTTTACTCTGCTTTCCTACTTTTCTTCACACTACACAAAAACAACACGACACCTCTCACAACTAAATCCATCTTATATATATATTTATGCATAAGTGATTTCATCACCTTTCTAGTTAGCATCCAGAATAGTCAATATTTTCTAGGAACTCTGATCTGTCAGCTAAATCCTTGCTTCCCAAGTAATGTGGACCAAGGATATACTTGTAGAAGTCATCAATCATGTCGGCCAATTATAACTTATGCCTTGAGAATCTTTACCATCATCAGCAATGCATCCGGAATGATGTTTGATGTTCTACCAGTCAGTTCTTCCTCTGTCCACACTGCCAATCAAGAACCTGACACTCAAGTATTCATATCTTTTTCTTCATCTATCACTGGAAGCTAAATCCTTGGAATCTATCAGTCAAGGTATTCCTCTTGACTTCCCCAAATCTGCACTTTACCAAGATACTTCCTCTGAGAGATCCAGAGCAGACTGTTGGACCTTGCCACATGCTTTGTTCTTGCTTACTGGATCACAATACTCTACAATTTGCCTTCCGGTAGAGACTCATCATGTCCTGCGGATTTGTGGGTTGACTTTTGTTGCCATCAATGACAACAATCATGAAGTTTTAATGTGTCTCTTGCCAACAATCTCCCCCTTTGGCATTGATGGCAACACTTAGTGAAAAATAACTAAGTGTTATACTATACTCCCCCTTAGCTGATGCTCTGTCTTTATGTACATTTTCTAGAGCTCCCCCTTAGCTGGCTACAACATTTTCACTACTCATCACTCCCCCTTTGACATCAATGGCAAAGGGTGGGGCCCATACAAAAAAAATTCTCAAAAACACTTCTATACTTAGTTGCATAAGTATATACATATGGCATACTTACATATACTGAAGAATGTCTGCAAAAGTTATCTTCAATTGGACAAATTTTGTTGCCCAACTTTGCTTCATTCTGTCCAAAATTGATATATGACCGCTTAACAGGAATGCAAATGCATCTGCTCTTTTTAGATCTATCGGATCACTGGTCCGAGATGTGATCTGGGCTTCTTTTATGGCCTCATGCATGGCCTCTAACTTTGGGATAATTATCCCTCTAAGTGCACCCAACCTGCTTATTCTATTTTTCTTTTCCTTCTTTAGCTTTTTGATTTCATTCAAGACTGCAATAGTCTGACATTCTTGATTTATTATGGAGGATGAGAGAGGATCAAAATTCTTTGCTAGATTTGTCAGTTTGTCCTCCTATTCTTTTACTTTCTTCTCAATGTCCAATGTTTCTTTGGACCAAGATAAACAAAATTTGTATATGTCTCCACCATCTTTAAGAGCATTTTCTAATCTCTTTATCCCTATACTCATATTCCTCCTATCATTAGTTATTAACCCTTGTACCTCTGATAATCTTTTTGTCAAAAATTCCTTCCAGACCTTATCTTCTGCTGACTTCTCTAGGGAATCAAAATGTGTGCTAACACTATTTACTAGAGTTTTAAGATTACTGAATAGGGAGGCTGAGGGATCTTTCTAAAAAGATGGCACAATCTTTTCTGACACTTTGGATGCAGCTACTATAAGCTCACAGTCTTCCATGAGAGACTTCAACAGTTTTTCTTTGACCTTTGCATTAGCAAGTGAAGCTATCTTCATTGTTTGTACCAGAGATAAAGAGTCAAAATCGAATGGCCCTTTTAGTAGTTCCGGTTCATCAATCTCCATAGTTTCTTTTGTTAAAAAGTCCTTGACTGATTCTGCAGTGTCTCTTGCCAGAGACAGATTCTTCTTTTCTTCTGCAGTCAAAGAACTATCTTTTGGAGCTTTCTCCCCTTCCACAACCTTTGTACTGATATCTTTTTTTTCCTTCACCTCTGCTTCTTTCACCTTTATTCTTTCTTCTCCTTCGGATCTGGAGTCAGTAGGGGAAACCAGAGGAGTGATGTTTGTCTATCCATGCACTTCCTTTTCTAGAATAGAGGATTCCAAGTCCTTATTCTTTTCGGTACCGGTGTCCATGATTTGCTCAGTGGATTCTTTTTCAACAACTGTGACCGAAGGATCAACACCCAAGTCCTCTATAATAGGAAGATTGAATCTTTTGAAGGCTTTCAGGAGGATCTCTTTTGTTTCCTTGGCTACCTTGTCATTCTCACCAAGCATGAGCTGATTCATTTTGGCTTTGGTCTGAAATTCATCCTTGCAATCCTTGAAGATCATGTTTATTTTCTTTGAATCGATTGAAGGGTATAGCTGAATGGCTATCTATTTCCAGATCTCAAGATCTTTTGCCAGGGCAGTATTCTTTCTTATTTTTAACTCTTTTTCTAGGATTTTTAGAATAAGAGATATAATTTCAATAAAAGCCTTGTTATATATGTTCAGATACTTAACTACTGCTTCCTGCAAGATCTTTTGGTCTGCTTCATTGTAATCATCATAGAATTCAGCCATTGGCTAAAGGTTTCCATCCACAGTGACTGATTTGATGACATCATCTAAAGACAGAGTGGGCTTTTCTACAAAATCTTTTGCCTTTTCTTCTTCACCTTAACCAATAGAAGGTTCACCAGATGTTTTCTTCTCCTACTTCTTCATTTTATTTATCTCCTCATCTGATTCAGTTTCTTCATCATCCTTTTGAGTGACATAGGACCTTGTGGCCTTTGTTTTAGTTCTTTTCTCTCCTCTGCTAGATGATTTTGCTTCTAGTTTTGATGTCCTTGAGATTTTAGCAGAGACAGGTGCTAATCTCTTTGATGATCTTGTCTGGGTGGAGGACTCTATCAGAGCACTTTCCTTGCTTCTGTTTTCTGCCTCTTTCTTCTCTTCCTCAGTCATTTCCATCTTTTCCCTGTTGGCATCAAGTGCCTTATTTGATATGCCAAATCTTTTGGCAACTTCTTCAACTTCTTTTCTCACCTTCCTCTTTACCTCTAGTTCTCTAAGTTCCACATGAATTTTTATACTCAGTTCTTCAAAGGTTCCAAATCTTTCTGCTTTGGGATCCTTGGGTTGACTAAGCATGTATTGGATATGTAGCTCCACAAGTTTCCCATCCACCTCATACCCCATTGGCACGATCCAGACTATCCTTGGTTCCACAGTTTCCTTTTGGCATTGATCGGTTTCAACCATAAAACAAACTATATCCTTATACTTTTCAACTAGAGATTTAGGAATTCTCTCTCTTGCTTGCATCAAATTTTGGAAGTTCTTGAAATAACCCCACAGAGCTGTATTTCTTGTCTTGGCATCTCCAAACCCATGCAGATAGTCTCTTATTTGAATTGCAATAGGTATGTCATTCTGCCAAACCTAACCACTTGATCCGGACAACTCACTCATGAAGTAGAAAAATAGACACAATATCATCCCACCATACTTGAAGGAGTTTTTCTTATCTTTCTTGATCTTCTGTAGATTCTCTAATAGTCAGTTTAGAAGAAGCTCACACAGATCATAGTCAGCATTTTCTTTTAGCATTTGATAAGTTGTATAAACTGTAGTTCCTGGTACTGAATATTCCCTACTAGAGTGATAAATTTTGTAACCAATTATCATGGATACAAATTTGATATCCAGATCAGTGATATCTTCAATTTTCATAGCTCTCTTGTCAAATTTTGATCCAGTTGCATCACTCACTATCTGATTCTTGACAGATTTGAGAACGGGTATCCCATCAGATGAATGCAGACTGGTTACTGCCCTAATTGCATCTTTGGTAATCTTAAATGGTCTATTCAACCATAGGAAGTTATCATGTACTCTGCTCAACATGTATCGGACCCATTCGTCTTCTTCAAAATAGGGGAAATGAATGTACTGTGCAAAATGCGTATCCCGGATGGCCTTGAACTAACGTTTGAAGTCAAAAGAATCATCTATTAACTAATTGTGATAGATATCAGTGATCTTAGATTCCCCAAATTCTTCAATATTCGCATGAATAAATGCCCTAACATCTTCTACATGCAACACACCATGTGGAACACTAGAAAACGCTCCTAGGGGATCTACTTCCAAGGATTTGTATGGATGTTTCTTGAATTTGGGGTGAGGCCTATCAGAGATCTTCACAATATTTGGAGTACCCATCATTCAAGGATTTACAGAGAGATATTTGATAACGGAGAATACCTTTTGCGCCTTTCAGTTTCACAGAGTTAGCCAGATCAGTTTCTGGATGAATTGACTTCTGCAAATGATGTTTGATGAGCTTGAGGAATTTTTTTGCAGAGCTTCTCTTTTTGTTTCTTCTTGAATGCAGAATGAACAAATGCTTAATGAGAAAACCCTTATATTGCTCCACAAACCCTAATGTCAAGTTGCAATAAATGCTCGACCTAAGTCATTCTGGTTTGCCTTATTTAGATGGCTTGAAGAACCGGATCAATCTTGATCTTAAACATCTTGTGGATCTTCCAAATCTTAACCATATTTTATTTAGATGTTTCTCTTATGAACCCTTTAATCCTCAACTCATCTTGTGCCAGTTCCGGCACCAATTGATTGGCTGGGGAAACAAGGTTTTCTTTGAGTCTCCCCCTGAGCCAGAGCTCATTTTTTAATTTCTAGAAGGAATATTAGCACCAGAGTCTGGTGCGGATTCATCCCCTACATTCTCTATACTTTTCTTCACCCAAATCTTGTTCATCTCACTTTGAACTTCATCCGCATTCACTTTTTGTTTTCCCTTATCTTGATTCTGATTATGATATACCGGACCTCTTTCGTCCTGATTCTTGCTTCTATAGAATTTTGCAATGTGACCGGATCTATTGCAAATTTGGCAAACAACATTTCTTTGCATATTTGATTGATATCCTCTTGATCTACATTGATTAGCCATATGAACCATTCTATCGCATGCAAAGCATCTACCATTAAATGAATTATTTATTTGCATATTTCTACATTCATGAGATTTGTGACCATACCTTTTGTAGTTGAAACACTATCTGGAGAAGGATGTATTGATCTGATTTATTCTCTTTCTACACTAATTAGGTTTATGACCAAAGTTATTGCAGTTGTGGCAATATCCATTGAAGGATGGATATCTTTGAGCATTAGGCTGTCTTACCTAAGGTCTTCTAGGCCTATTCCTTGGATTTTCTGATCTAAGATTCTTTTGACCAGATCCAGAGCTCTCTCCTTTCTCATATCCCAAACCACACTTGTCATCTACCCTCTTTTCACTTTCGAGAAGAACTTCAAGTTGAGAAGAACTTATCTTGAATTTCTCTTTATATTCATTTGTTGTTTGAAGATCCCTTTTAAGAGAGACAATTTGATCCTCAAGTTTTTCTTCATTATCTTTAGCATCTTCAAGATCAGATTCAAGATGTCTGATAATTCTATCCATCTTGTGGTAATCTTCTAATTTCTCCTTGAGAGATTGTCTTAGATCATCTTCACTTTTTCTTTTCTCTTCAACCTCTTCGGTAAACTTTATAACTCCTAATTCCATTTCATGTCTTACCTTAATGATTTCTTTTGATAGCTTTTCACATAACTTGGTTTTCTCCTTCAGATCTTCATTTGTATCATTGGCTTCACCTTCACTTGCCAATTGTTGAATTAGCTCCTTTCTCTTTTTCATAGAGAGAATTAATTTGTCTTTTAGTTCTTTCATGAAATCATCAGTGTGTTTGAGTCTTTCCTTTAATTCATTGACTTCAGAGTTTGACTGCTCGAGATCATCAAGGGCAGTCTTGAGTTTCTCCCTTAAACCATATACATCCATTTGAATTCCTAGATCTTCCTCAAGCTATTAAACTTTGTTAGGAGGAACTTGGCTCTAATACCAATTGTTGATAACTGAGAGGGGGGTGAATCAGTTATCTTAATTATTTCATCTTTCTGAACTTTCTTAATAATTAGTTTAGCATCAATTCAACGAAGCAAACATAACCATGAAATGGAAATACACATGACACAATATTTTTGATGTGGAAACCCTGTTAACGGAGAAAACCACAGGGTGATTAACCCAAGATTGTATTCTCTGTTAGAAGAATAGGATTACAAAATGGCACTTGCCAATTAGGGCTCACTGCTCGAGCACACTGCTCACAAGAGGCTCACTACCTACAATTTATGAAGAGTGTAATACAATAATTGAACTGATAAAGAGCATCTACATATGCTGGAGTTTAGTTCTAATTAAACTCAATACACTGATCTGCTACACTTCATCCTTTCTCTTCCTTAGTGCTATTGTCCCTTCACATACCTGACCTGCCTTTCTGCTTTTACTCTACTTTCCTACTTTTCTTCGCACTACACAAAAACAACACGACACCTCTCACAACTAAATCCATCTTATATATATACACACAAGTGATTTCATCACCTTTCTAGTCAGCATCAGGAATAGTCAATATTTTCCATGAACTCTGAGTTGTTAGATGAATCCTTGCTTCCCAAGTAATGTGGATCAAGGATATACTTGTAGAAGTCATCAATCATGTTGGCTAATTATAACTTATGCCTTGAGAATCTTTACCATCATCAGTAACGCATCCAGAATGATGTCTGATGTTCTGCCAGTCAGTTCTTCCTTTGTCCACACTGCCAATCAAGAACCTGACACTCAAGTATTCATATCTTTTTCTTCTTCTATCTCCAGAAGCTAAATCCTTGGAATCTATCAGTCAAGGTATTCCTCTTGACTTCCCCAAATCTGCACTTCACCAGGATACTTCCTCAGAGAAATCCAGAGCAGACTATCAAATCTTGCTACATGCTCTGTTCTTGCTTACTGGATCACAATACTCTGCAATCTGCCTTCCAGTAGTGACTCATCATGTCCTATGGATGTGTGGGTTGACCTTTGTTGCCATCAATGACAACAATCATGAAGTTTCAATGTGTCTCTTGCCAACAACCCTAACCTCAAGTCTATCTTGTAGAAGAAACATGCACCATGTAGCTCGTCAATAAGCTCATCAATCATGGGGATGGGTACCTATTCTTAATAGTCTTTTTGTTCAATTCCCTATAATCAATACACATCCTGAGTGTACCATCCTTCTTCTTGACAAGAACAACAGAAGAAGCAAAAGGACTCTTACTAGGCCTGATGTGACCCATCTTGACAAGATCTTGAATAGCCTTCTCAATCTCATCCTTGTATCTCTAAGGATGTCTGTAGGGAACGGTGATAACTAGTTTGGCCCCCTGCTCCATCTCTATAACATGCTCAAAACCCCTGTCTAGAGGTCTACCTAGAGGTATATCACTAAACACTTTGGAGTGCTTAGTTAGTACTGACTGAATCTCCACCAGATAATCATATTTTTACTATTTCAATGCCTCTGGCATCACAAGGATCTCAGCTAACCACTACACCTAGTCATGCCGTAGAATCTTCTCCATCCTCTGAATAGGCACTGCTCTTAAACCCACATCGAACATTCCCCTCAAAATATGTTTCTAACCATCTACTTCAAACTTCATCTAGATGGTCCTTAGGTTGAGGGAAAATTCACCTATCATGTGTAGCCACTTCTTTCCTAGGACTACATCCATGTCACCCATATTGACCAAATAGTATTTAGCTTGGAATTCATAGTTATTTAACCTTATGGTTAAATTAGGGATCCTTCATTTGCAAGTAATGACAAACCCATCTACAACTCTAACTTTGAATCCCTCAAACACTTCTGTTTTGAGTCCCCTTCGTGCCACAAGCCCCTCATCAATGTAGTTGTGGGTGGAACCTGTATCTAGCAAAGTGGTCACTCTCTATCGCTCCAATACTCCCCTTATTCTGAAGGAACCCTCTTTCTAAATAGCAGAGATATGTGCTATCAGAATGTCCTCATCATGCATGTCCTATACAATCTGCACCATATTCTCTACATCACTATCCTCCCTATCACTCTACTACCCTGATTGCTCTGAAGCTGTCTCCTCACCAGAATAATACTCCAATTGTTTTGCTTGCCCCTTCATTAGGCACCTGTGGTTAGGATCCTATGGTTGTTTGCATTTGAAGCATAGTCTCTTCCTCCTGTATTCATTCAATGCATCATCATGTAATCGAGGCCTTGGTTTCCTCTGTGAGAAGGTATCTCGTTGCAAACCCAGCATTTTGTCTTTTCATGGAGGAAATAGTTTGGAGACAAATTGTTTCCTAGGCACTGTAAACTCCATACTATGTGCCTTCTTGATAGTTTCCTGAAGTGAAGGTGGATCAAATGCCTTAACCCAACCCTTAAGTGGTTCCATTAGTCCTTCCATGAATAGGACTACAAGTCTCCTCTCCGATATGCTAGGAACCATCACACTGATTTTCTAAAAATCTGAAATATATCCCTCAAGTGACCCATACTGCTTCAACTACACCAACTCTATGAATTACAAATCTGGATCCTTGGTATTGAACCTCTTGATGAGTTTGTTAGTGAACTCATCATATGCGGTGATAAGGCTGTGGCCTAAGGTGACCAACCCATGGTACCACCACTTGTGTGCTAACCCATCTAAATGAATAGTGGAAAAGTTAAGTGCAGCATCCTCCAGCATCAGCTTAAGTGTCAGGTA
This sequence comes from Cunninghamia lanceolata, assembly GCA_027924645.1. Lineage (NCBI taxonomy): Eukaryota > Viridiplantae > Streptophyta > Pinopsida > Cupressales > Cupressaceae > Cunninghamia > Cunninghamia lanceolata. The sequence continues at coordinate 1,655,768 of BSBN01000193.1, read as the reverse complement.
GTTATCCAACTTTTGTACCCAAGCTCTAGCTGAAATATTGCCACTTCTGTCAAACCGGTCCATAGGGACTTTGCTTAATGCATGCTGGTAGTCCCGGTTAGCTCTGTTAGCTCTGTGATCTCCATGACCCATCATAAATCCCCTTTGTCTCTTTTGATTCATATACTAGTCGAATGTCAACATCTCTCTGATGTTAGGAGCCAATGTCATGTACTCTGCATGTTCTATCTGAACATCATCCATCATGGGAAGCTAAAACTCTAGTTCCTGCTGAACCACTACCTCTTCTCTATGTGGAAAAGTCAGTTGTAAGGGTCTAGTAACCGATCCTGGGGTAACCCTAGTGTTATTAATACCACTCTAACCTGCGTGTCCACTACCCTATCCCGCATGTCCACCACCTTGTCCTGCATATCCACTGCCCTGTCCTGCATGTCTGTGGTGACCCTCATTGGAGCCACTGATCTCACCTCCGGGTGTGGTATTGGTGTGAACTACTGGAATCCCTTGGCTAAACTTCCCAAGGAGCTAAGACATCATATCGAGCATAATATCGAACTTCCTCTCTGCTTTGGCACCAGGACTCTCAGGCTGGTCAGCTCCTCAGTCCCCCATACTACCTGTTATGTTATCACTCCCACTAGAAGAGTTCCTGTGCATACCCAATATACTTGAAACTGTTTCACCTTCTGGAACATCTGGTGGATGCCAATGTGCAGTGGGTCTAGTGTAGACTCTTCTTTCATCACTCATATAAACTGATCAACATAGGCTGGTAAGATGCACCAGCTCTGATACCACTATAATAACCTGCATCTATTGTTCTTTTGATTTATCTTTTTTTAATAATATATTTTTTAATTTTTTTTGTGATCTTTCAGAACTAGATAGAAGATGTAGAAGGGGGTTTTTGTTTTATTGAAGTGTGTATGTTAGAGTACAAGGAATATAGCATACAACTGAAAACTCAGAAAAACTATAACAGATATGAATTAAATAATGAAGACCCAGTTCATAGAATGGCATAAAATGAATAACCATCACATACCCATGTCAAAATAAGCATCTTCATATTTCTGTTGTTGACGGACCAGCAACATGACAATGGAGTTTTGCATTGAAAGTATTAGTAAATACAAGGAAACAATCTACAATTATCAGCATAGACCCTTAGGTCAAAAACAACCACTGAGCAAGGAAGAACAGCCCCAATAAACTCCAAATGGCTGCTCCAAGAAGTATGGCCAACATATGAAGTGGTACGACCAACAAAATCAAGTACAACCAGCAATGAAGAAATGGCAGTCCCAACCCTTCTCAAATCTGCAATACAATCTGTCACTAATACTCTTCCTCAGCTGTAACAAAACTACAATAAGATATATCTTGTTATCTCCATCTCCGTCAATGGTGGTATCAAAATGAAGCTCAAATACAACCACTGAGTATGGCTACTCCAAAATCCCCTTGGGTGATCTTTCACACCTGCAGAAGATTGCTACCAATGGTGGTTTTCATCACCAAAAGCCTTGGCTGGAAGAAATCCCCCAAACCCTCATTTGCAGAGCAAATAGAAGCATAAAATGTAATATCAAGAATGAATAACTTTTCCCACTCTTTGCCTTTTTATAACTCCACAAGTGGGTCGACCCATATGAGAGGGAAATGTTATTTTGAAATTTTCTTTTTATTCCTCAAAGGGGCACGCAAATCCCTTAGTGACTTATTTTTGCATTTTTTCTTATTTCTCCAAAGTCATCGACATTAATTAATTAAAGTCCAAATATAATAATAAAGTATAACTTACAGACTTTAATATGAAAGTCCAAACAGTCACAAAATCCCATGAGTTATAGACCATTGGAAAGATCTTGGTGAAACGCTCCATCTCTAATAAGGAGTTTCCCAAAATAGCTAACTTTGTGACTTACTAAAAATAGTAAGTCCCAGCTAGAATGTCAGAAATTGACCAAACGAAGTCCCAGAGTTCCCTAACCACTTTGGTTAGTCTATGGGAACCAAGTATAGACTAACTCGCTAGAAAAGGGGACATTACACAATTAATGTGTCTTCCCCATTTTGTTTTGTTTCATTCTTCTGTACAAATAATTATATTTTATTTTACACATTAGGATTTGACTGTATATATAAAATTCCTAGTTGAGTTCAACTTGTAGAAATTTAGTTCTGGTGAAGTGGGGGTCTCATCATGTCATTTGGGGGAATAGAGACATGGCTAGTGGAACATCTTGATGGATAACAGAAAGTAGCATCCATTTAACATAGTGGCACCAGTGGATCTCATCATGGTGCTAGTGGGTCCCATTTGTTAGGGTGAGCCAGTAGAAGATATCAATTAAATGCAAATAAAGATTAAACAGAGGAATGAAAAATACACAGAAATAATAACAGTGAGAGATAAGTTTTAACATGGTTCACCCAAACTCAGGCTATATCCACCAACAGAGAGTCCAATATTATTATCCAGTAAATCAAACGGATTACAACCAGCAATCCCTACAACTCAATACCATTGCAAATGCTATAATACAATATATCAAAAAACCCTAACCCTTAGCTACTTTTATCAAGCCTTATGTCAGTTACAAAATAGGGTATTTTTATGTCGGTCTAAAAAAATTTGAGGGTTGTGCCTTGTGTTGGTGCCTAAATTGACTCCCAATTTTGGAGCAATTTTTCATGCAGGCACCTTCCCAAAAAATCTAAAAAAGTTCTAAGTTTAGGGGCCCCTCAGTGTTTTTCAGCATCTGCACCACAGTTCTTGAGGAGGTGGTCTTCATGTTTTCTCCATCGGCATGTGTTCATTTTTGTGTCTTCGACATTTTGGTTTGAACTTGAACCCTTTTTCTCTAAGTTCAATGGTTCAGCGGTTCGGGGTTCATTTTTCTTCTAACGGATCATATTATGCATTTGCCTTGCGCAAATCTTGTATCGTTGAACCTCCCGCTTGAACCCTTTGAACCGGTTCAAGGTTCAATAGTTCGATGCTTTGATTTTTTTGGTCTCGGCCGAAGTGTTTTGCTGATGGAGTATTGTTGTGGAGGTTTGAACCTCACCGGCGTACCTCAATATTGAACCTCGCCATTGAACCGGTTTCAGTGGGTTCGCGGGGTTGTTTTTTTGTTGCTGACTGAGTTGGTTTCAGCATTGAACTTCTCGGTTGGACCTCTCCTTTGAACCATCTGCTTGAACCGGTTCAATGGTTCAAAGCTTTATGTTTTTGGTCTTATCGGAGTGATTGGCTTCATCGGCGAAAGATTTCTTGAGTGCTCCGATTGTTTTGGTCTAGCCGATGGATGTCCATCGGCGTGTGTTTGGCTATCGGCGAAACAAATTTTTGGGCCGCCGATGTAAGGAGTTTGGCCGATGAGGAGTCGTCGGCGTGAGGTTGCTTTTCGGCCAGAGTTTTTTGAGGTTTGCCGACGGGATTGTTCTTGCCGATGGGGGAGTGTAGTGTAGCGGTCTGTGAGACAATTGAGATCGATGAGAGATTTGTGGGGCAAGCCGATGGTGTAGATTTGGCCGATGGGCTTTTGGCAAAGGGTCGTGTGTTGAGCGTAGCAAAATGCTTGACACCTATTATGCATGCAGATATGTTTATAAAGTGCTAGTGTGGTCTCAGCACCGTGCATGTGGGATTATTCCCCTGTGTAGTTTGAGCTTGCGAAGAGGGTGTTTTGGTGGGAAACTTCCATTTGAACGCAGTGACGGTTTTCAGGTAGGCCGTGGGTAGTTGAGGCCTTCAATGGCGATGGTGAAGAGGTATGGGCAATGGTACACATGACCATGTCACCCGATTTTTGACTGAAGACTCCCAGATGGCAACGCAGGGCTCGAGGCTTCTCTTGTCTGTTGCTGCAATAACTTCTGAGTGCCATTCCTTTGTGGAGCCTGTATCTGGCAGATTTTTTATTTTTGACCATGTAATTAATTGCTGCGGGTACACTTTCTGGCCAATATAGGCAGACTGTGTTACCATTTTTGACGTTGTTGAAAACTAGGCATTTTGGCTCTATAATAAGATACAACTGGTTTTGGTTGCTCTGTGCAGCAAAACTTGCGAGTTTATGTATCTCCTGTTATACGTTTGTGCATGAATCCACTGATTTCATGGTTAACTTTATATGAATAATTCTATGCTTGCATGTGTTATGCTGATTCTGTCTCCAGTTTTGCATGTATCTTTCTTCTGAGTCCAGGCATTCAAGGAATGTCTGAGATTCTAGAACATAGAATTCCTGTGTTGAATGTTTAATCTTTTAACTTCTTCTCAAGGGGTAGATTAAACTATTTTCAGATTGAATATTGGGAAGGGTATACTGCAATAGGGATGCCATAAGTATAGACAGCTTAACACTCTGTATTGGAAGATATCTGTAAGGCAGATATCATGTATATCCCCCTGAAATCTAGTTTTAGTTGTTCATGCTGATCATTCACAGGTGTATGTCTATCGACTCCAAGCCCTGGATAGGCACCAATCTAGCTTTGTGTTGAGGTTATACACCAGGTCCAGGTTTGCATCCAAACATCAAATCAAACCATTTCATCCTTCCACCTATTAGTTGTAGGATTAGGATTAGGAACCTCTGCATGCTCTCATACCTAACCAGACATTATGTCCAAGAATGTTGCCAACCTTGTGATTTGTTACACAAATCTTGGTCCATACATGAGAGTATTCTGCCTGTTGCCATCAAGTTAAATCCTTCTGTCATTGAGCTAGTCAAGGTTATACTTTTATCAAATAGGGACAGCCCCCTTGGTGCGGCAGAACCAGAAGTGAAGGGGAGGAGCTCACGCAACCTCCTGTATTCAGTTGGCTGAATCTTCCTGTGTATTAGAACTGGCAAACCCTAATGCTAATTCAGAAGCAAAAACCAACAAATTGGCGACTCAGCTGGGGAGAGAGAGAGTCAAGTAACCTGAGGGCTGGAAAATCTAGTTTCCAGTGAAGTTGTTGCAGCAAAAAGGAACCATGTGGTGCTCTACTAGGGTGATGAATCTAGAAAACAAAAGTGCCTTGCTGACATTCTGTCCTCTCTCTGAGAGGTGGCGACTCTGTTGAAAGAACCTATCAATGCTGCAACATATATCTAGGTATTCATCTTTGATTCAAAATGTTGAGTTTAGAACAACAAGCCTGGTCGTGCTCTCAGAGAAGACCATTCTTTATTGAAAGATATAAAGCCCTAAATTTCACAGGGATATATGGTTACCCAAATATTATTCCCAATAAAATTAGAAGATGTTTGCCAAAATATAGTGGATCAGATTCTGAATCGGCAAACAAACATCTGCAAAGATTTTGTAATTTAATAAAAGATTATGAGGTAGAGGATGAAGATGTAGTAATGAGACTCTTTGTTCAGTCATTGGAAGATGATGCTAGGATATGGTTTTCAGACCTGCTTGTTTGTTTAGTTTCTTCATGGATAGATTTAGAAGTTGCATTCCTAGGGCAGTTTGGTGAAAGGTTTGATGTGGCCTCATTGATCATACATTTTATGAATATCCAAAGGGAAGATGAGGAGCTGGTTCCAGCCTTTAATCTTAGGTTTATTAAATTGCTCAGGCAGATCCCTGAATATATGAGACCTAATAATGCATTGTGCTTGACAATTTATTTGGCTGCATTTGATGAAGAAATGAGTTATCTATTGAGAGATAAAGAACCAGTCACACTTCACCAGGCTTTCCAATTTGCTATGGACATAGAAAACAATGAGAAATATGGAATGCCAGTAGGTTTCATGGCTGCAAGTTGTCAAAGAAGTTATCAAAGTGAATATATTTCAGCCCTCCCAGTATGTGCATTGAGAGATGATTGTATAGAGGGAAATATACTTCAGAATAATGTGTGCAGCCATGATGTGATGCATGAAGAAAATGTTGTAGAAAATGTAAGCACATCTTGTAATAATGAAAACAAAGATTGTTATCAGCCTTTAGAAGACAAGCCTGCGGACACAAGGTGCCCTCCAATTGATCAAATGAGAGACATACATGAAGTTGTGTCTTGCAGCAGTGTGCATATCCCAGTTATGCCTGATTATTTATATGAAGTGGATATGCAGAGCTTCACTTTGAATATAGAAAACATTGATTCAAGGGATGGCAGTGAATATGCTAGTGATTGCCAGCATTCAGATGCATATGTGAGCCTTTCAGATGATGAAATATATTTGGATGTTGATTATGAGTGTTTCCTTGAAGATTTTGGCCACCTTCATAGTGCAGAGGTTGAAAACTTTGCTTTTGATTATCAGGGCACTGGTGAAGATAAAAAACAAGGTCACTATTTAGAGGTGGATGGGAAAATTACAGATGTGCATGCTCATACAATTGGGAATAGTGTTGATTGCAGGGGTGACTATGAAGCTTTCAGTGTAGGGCTGCATTCTGAGTTATTTCTGCCTTCTCTTGAGACATTTCAGGTGGACATTAATGACAAAACTACCATGCATGATGATGATGGATATCTATATGTTCATCAAGATAAATTTGATTATGAGATGTTGCTTGTGCCTGAATATTGCATGTTTGATACAGAGAAGCTCTTATTTTTTGAGGAAGGGCAAAATTTTGATGTGGATTCATTTGTTTCATGTGAGTCTGTTATTTTTCCAAGCAACATCAGTGACTCATATGATGATGACATTCTACAACTGATAATTATATAAGCTGATGAAGCTAGTTGTAGATTTGTTGAAGAAAAAGAAATGAACAGCAACACAAATAATTGCCAAGGGGCTTGCTGCAGATAGTTAAATGCTTTTAGGCTTCATTTGAAGAAATCAAAAGAAAATCAGGTGTTTGACAAAGGAAAGGTCTAGTTTTCCCTTTTTGGTGGCCCTGGGCCACCATGTTTATTTTAAAATAATGTGTTTGGTGATGCAGATTGGTGCAAGTTTGACTCTGTGCCCAATGGATAGGGGACTGGTCTGCATCCCAGAGATCTGGGGTTCTCACTGCAGTCTTGCACCTACACGTCCTCAGACAGAGCCACTGTTGGTGCCTGAATTGACCCCCAATTTTGGAGCAATTTTTCATGCAGGCACCTTCCCAAAAAATCCAAAAATGTTCTAAGTTTAGGGGCCCCTCAATGTTTTTCAGCATCTGCACCACAGTTCTTGAGGAGGTGGTCTTCATGTTTTCTCCATCAGCATGTGTTCATTTTTGTGTCTTCGACATTTTGGTTTGAACTTGAACCCTTTTTCTCTAAGTTCAATGGTTCAGCGGTTCGGGGTTCATTTTTCTTCTAACGGAATATATTATGCATTTGCCTTGCGCAATCTTATATCGTTGAACCTCCCGCTTGAACCCTTTGAACCGGTTCAAGGTTCAATAGTTTGATGCTTCGAGTTTTTTGGTCTCGGCCAAAGTGTTTTGCCGATGGAGTATTGTTGTGGAGGTTTGAACCTCGCCGGCGTACCTCAATATTGAACCTCACCATTGAACCGGTTTCAATGGGTTCACGGGGTTGCTTTTTTGTTGCTGACTAAGTTGGTTTCAGCATTGAACTTCTTGGTTGAACCTCTCCTTTGAACCATCCACTTGAACCGGTTCAATGGTTCAAAGCTTTATATTTTTGGTCTTATCAGAGTGATTGGCTTCATCGGCGAAAGATTTCTTGAGTGCTTCAATTGTTTTGGTCTGGCCAATGGATGTCCATCGGCGTGTGTTTGGCTATCGGCGAAGCAAATTTTTGGGCCGCCGATGTAAGGAGTTTGGCCGATGAGGAGTCGTCGGCGTGAGGTTGCTTTTCGGCCACAGTTTTTTAAGGTTTGCCGATGAGATTGTTCTTGCCAATGGGGGAGTGTAGTGTAGCGGTCGGCGAGACAATTGAGATCGATGAGAGATTTGTGGGGCAAGCCGATGGTGTAGATTTGGCCGATGGGCTTTTGGCGAAGGATCGTGTGTCGAGCGCGGCAAAACACTCGACACCTATTATGCATGCAGCTATGTTTATAAAGTGCTAGTGTGGTCTCGGCACCATGCATGTGGGATTATTCCCTTGTGTAGTTTGAGCTTGCGAAGAGGGCGTTTTGGCAGGAAACTTCCATTTGAACACAGCGACGGTTTCCAGGTAGGCCGCAGGTGGTTGAGGCCTTTAATGGCAACGATGCAGAGGTATGGGCAATGGTACACATGATCATGTCGCCTGATTTTTGAGTGAAGACTCCCAGATGGCGGCGCAGGGCTCGAGGCTTCTCTTGTCTGTTGCTGCAATAACTTCTGAGCACCATTCCTTTATGGAGTCTGTATCTGGTGGATTTTTTATTTTTGACCATGTAATTAATTGCTGCGGGTACACTTTCTGGCCAATATAGGCAGACTGTGTTACCATTTTTGACGTTGTTGAAAACTAGACATTTTGGCTCTGTAATAAGATACAACTGGTTTTGGTTGCTCTGTGCAGCAAAACTTGTGAGTTTATGTATCTCCTGTTGTACGTTTGTGCATGAATCCACTGATTTCATGGTCAATTTTATATGAATAATGCTATGTTTGCATGTGTTATGCTGATTCTGTCTCCAGTTTTGCATGTATCTTTCTTCTGAGTCCAGGCATTCAAGGAATGTCTGAGATTTTAGAACATAGAATTCCTGTGTTGAATGTTTAATCTTTTAACTTCTGCTCAAGGGGTAGATTAAACTATTTTTAGATTGAATATTGGGAAGGGTATACTGCAATAGGGATGCCATAAGTATAGACAGCTTAACACTCTGTATTGGGAGATATCTGTAAGGTAGATATGTATATCCCCTTGAAATCCAGTTTTAGTTGTTCATGCTGATCATTCACAGGTGTATGCTACCGACTCCAAGCCCTGGATAGGCACCAATCTAGCTCTGTGTTAAGGTTATACACCAAGTCCAAGTTTGCATCCAAACATCAAATCAAACCATTTCATCCTTCCACCTGTTAGTTGTACAATTAGGATTAGGAACCTCTACATGCTCTCATACCTAACCAGACATTATGTCTAAGAATGTTGCCAACCTTGTGATTTGTTACACAAATCTTGGTCCATACATGAGAGTATTCTGCCTATTGCCATCAAGTTAAATCCTTCTGTCCTTGAGCTAGTCAAGGTTATACTTTTATCAAATAGGGACACCCCCCTTGGTGCGGCAGAACCAGAAGTGAAGGGGAGGAGCTCACGCAACATCCTGTATTCAGTTGGCTAAATCTACCTGTGCATTAGAACTGGCAAACCCTAATGCTGATTCAGAAGCAAAAACCAACACCCCGAACCCCCACTCGGGGCTCAGCCCTGCCCCGAACTCCGGTGAGGATTCATGGCTAGTGTACAGTACTTTCTTGATTAGTTGCCACCTACCAACAATCTCCCACTTGGAGACTAATCAGGCTCCACACCAAACAATCTCCTCCTTGGAGACTGATCTTGGACAACATTGATGCGCATACAACTCCCACTAGAAATAAGGACCCTGGACTCTATTGTTCTGATTTTATTGTTTCAGTCTTGAAGACCAATCGAAGCTAGAGAGGAGCTCAGCTTCTCCCTTGTCACTACCTTTGTAAACATATCAGTTGGATTTTTATCTGTATGTATCTTTTATAGCCTTAACTATTCATTATCCAACACCGACTGAATAAAGTGATACCTCAACTGTATGTGTTTGGTCTTTGAATGCAAGGCAGAATTCTTTGCAAGATGTATGGCACTCTGATTATCTTTATACATAGAATTATTAGCCTGTTGTTTGCCCAATTCTTCCATGAAATGTTGTAGCCATATCATCTCCTTGCTCGCCTCTATTGCAGCTACATACTCTGCCTCTATGGTGGATAAAGTAACCACCTTTTGCAACCGTGAGATCCAACTCACTGCTGTCCCACCTACAGTAAAGACATAACATGTAGTACTCTGCCTGGTATCAATATCACCTGCCAAATCTAAGTCTACATAACCTACTAAATCAGTATTAGAGCCCCCAAAACATAAGTGTTTATTGGATGTACCTCTCAAATATCTGAGAATCCATTTTACCGTATTCTAATGCTCCAATCCAGGATGACTCATATAGCTATTGACAACTCCTATAGCATGTGCAATATATGGTCTCATGCATACCATGGCATACATTAAACTTCCTACAGCTGAAGCATATGGTACCTTGGACATTTTTCCTTCCTCATCTTGTGTCTTTGGACACATCTCCTTAGTTAATTTCAAATGACTAGGCAAAGGTGTATTGATAGCTTTTGCATTCTCCATATGGAATCTCTGCAACACCTTTTCAACATAAGCAGCCTAAGATAGAATCAATTTTTTGTTCTTCCTATCTCTACAAATTTTCATACCAAGGATTTGTTTTGCTACCCCCAAATACTTCATATCAAATGACTGTGCTAACTATTATTTTAACTCTCTTATGTGATCCATGTTAGACCCAACTATAAGCATGTCATCAACATATAAACATAAAATAATGTAGCTATCATTATCCAATCTCTTAAAATAAACACAATGGTCAGAATTACATTGACTGTAGCCTTGCTCAGCCATAAAACTATCAAATTTTAGATACCATTGCCAAGGTGCTTGTTTCACGCCATACAAACTCTTCTTCAATCTGCACACCAGTTTCTCCTTACCTTTGACCTCAAATCCTTGGGGTTGTTCCATGTATATCTCCTCCTCCAAATCACTATGGAGAAAGGCAGTTTTCACATCTAGCTACTCCAAATGTAAATCTTCAGTAGCCACAATACTTAAGATAGTACGAATAGAAGCCATCTTGACAACTAGAGAAAATATCTCATCAAAATTAATACCCTTTTTCTGTGCAAATCCTTTTACAACTAACCTGACTTTAAATCTTTTTTTACCTCCATCTTCCTCTTTCAGCCTATAAACCCATTTGTTTGGTAAAGCCTTTTTACCTACAGACAACTTACATAATTCCCAAGTTTGATTATTCAGCAAGGAGTCTATTTCTTCTTTCATTGCAAGCTCCCACTGAACCTGTGTATCCACCTACATAGATTCATCATACCCTTCTGGTTCACCAGCATCTGTTAACAAAATATAATACAAAGAGGGAGAAAACCTTTTAAGAGCCTACTTAGCCTTGTTGACCATCTAACATTCACTGGAATTTGTGGTATTTCTGGTTGCTGTTGCGGAGCATGAGGAACTATTGAAACATCACTATTTGGAGTATCATCCAGCACCACATAATCATTTTCTTTCTTCTTATGTTGTTGCAACTGATCTTTGTACAACACCTTCTCATTGAATATAGCATCCCTACTTCTCACAATTTTTTAATTTTCAAAATCCCAAAGCCTATAACCAAATTCATCAATGTCATATCTAACGAAGGTACACTTTTTTAATTTTGCATCCAGCTTGGTTCTATTTTTAGAATGTACATGTGCAAATGCTTCACATTAAAAGGTTTTGAGAAAAAAATAACTCACCTTCTTACCTGTCCATGTTTTCTCTGGAATACCATAGCCCAAAGGAACTGTAGGACCTCTATTAATTAAATATACAGCCGTGTTGACAGCCTCTACCCACATATTTAAAGGCAGCCTAGCATGCAATCTCATGGTCCTTGCATGCTCCATTATTGTCCTATTCATGTGTTCAGCTACTCCATTTTCCTGTGGAGTCCCTGGAACCATTTTCTGCCTACGAATTCTACTAAAGGAACAATAATTTTCAAATTCTTTGCTACAATACTCACCGCCATTATCAGATCTGAGACATTTTAATCTTTTACTCGTCTCATTCTCAACCAAGCTTCTCTATTTCTTAAATATTTCAAATACATTAGATTTTTGCTTAAGGAAATAAATTCATACCTTCATAGTTGCATCATCTATGAATGTAACATAATATCAAGAACCACTGAGAGAAGATATCTGAGCTAGTCCCCATACATCGATATGCACAAGCTCCAACTTTTTATTTTTCTTTTGCTTCCCATCCTTGAGAAAAATGACTCTCTTTTGTTTTTCATACACACAACTTTCACAGAAATCCATATTAATACATTTCAGACCTAGTAAAACTTTCTTAGAACGAAGTAACTTCATAACTTTTTCACTCATATGCCCAAGTCTGTTATGCCACAGTGTTGTCTCAGAACCTACAACTACTATTTCAGTCTCTTCCTACAAACCTGCAACAACTATTCCTAAACCTGTTTGTTTTTTCTTTGCAACAGCTAAAGTAGAAGGAATAGTATGACCTGTACAAAGATATAAGGTGCCTACTTTCACACCTTTTGCTACTATTAAGGCACCTTTTGAAACCTTCCAATTTTTATCAGTAAATGTAACGATGCAACCTTCTTCAACTAGTTGTCCTGCTGAAATTAAATTCCTACTGAGCCTCAGAACATGCCTTACCTCTTGTAGTAGCCAATTATTCCCATTCTACAACTTAATCTTGATTCTTCCCTTTCCAACAATTTGATAGGGTTCATTATCTCCCAAATAAACCAGCCCAAAATCCCCTTGGACATAATCAAGAAAATAACTTCTATGGGGCATAGCATGAAATGAGGCCCCTAAATCTAAAACTCATGAATCATCAACATTATCTAGGGAAAGAATTAAAGCATCATCTTTAGATTTATTACTTAGCACATTTACCTCCTTATTACCTTCCTGTTTGTCTCCTTTATTTTCCAAGACTAGCAATCTTTCTTCAAATGACCTGGTTTTCCACAGTACCAGCAATCCTTCTATCCTCTAGTTTGGGATCTCTTATCCTTTGATTTTTCTCGTGACTTCCCATGACCTCCAGAACCTTTTCCTCTCTCCTTTGATATGTCCTTACTTTCTACATTCAAAATACTGCATGATGTGGATCCACCTGAGCTTTTCCTATGAATTTCCTCACTCAGAATAACACCAATAACATCATCAAATATCAGGGTATTTAAACCAGAAATAGAGTTACTAACCGCTATTACCAAACTATTCCAGCTTTCAGGCAATGAAGATAATATCAAGAGAGCTATAATTTCTTCATCAAATTTTACATTTACAGAAATTAATTGACTGACAATCGTATTAAATTCATTTAAATGATTTGTTACAGATCTAGCTTCAACCATTTTCATATTAAACAAATACTTTATGAGAAATACCTTATTTGAGGCTAAGGGTTTTTCATACAATGTAGCTAAAGCTTTCATCAGACCATCTGTTGTCTTTGCTTCCATTATATTGAATGCCACCGATGGATCCTATTGCTAGGTTCACCACCATCTCAGGCATATTACTGGCACACATGTCGGTTCAGCTTCACCACAACAACTACCAAAGACACACTTAATGGAGGATACACCAACCTCCCCTACTTGGAGGACTTTTGGAATAAAAATGATGTGCACTAGCTCAAGACATACACCATCCCTACCACCATATAGGGCTTAAAATAAAATGATATGCATGGTCCCATCTCCACATAGGTCTTAATGATTGCAATATAGAATAAAGATGTGCACCCGCACAAAGATACAAGATCCTGCCTTCACAAAGGGATTACAAACATGCTTTGTCAATATAAAAATCATCAAATAGCTTACCTTATATATGCCCACACCTTAATTTTGTTTATATGCCCACACCCATCAATAGATACTTGACTCATCAAGACAATATAATGTCTTAAGTCATCCTAATAGACTGCATCTCCCTATTGAAGATGAACTAAGGTCATCATTTATCAAGACTATGAAGTTATTATATTTGCACCCTACCTCAAAATTTTGTCTTAACCCTTGAGGATATAAAAGTTCACACGAAACACATTTGAGCATGAATGCTTATTCCATTAATTGATTTTATTATATTAGAAAGTGTAAGTTGGCTAGTCAGATAAATGACTGACCAAAGTAGATATGAAAACCTAAACCTGGAAACCTCATTCGTTTACCCAAGGCTTTCTACATACCCATATCTATAGGATCAAGATGTAATATGTGTAGTTCTTGTTAATTTTTATGTTGGTTGTAAATTATATAAGTGGGTACATAACCCTTTCTAAGGCCTAGATAGTTCCTCTTAGATTGCTACCCACTAAGGGAATCATTTAATTTAATAATAATTCATGTTCATCTGTGTTGATGTTTTTGTTTGTTTTAAAACACATCCTTGTTTTATGTGAAAGAATTTTTAAAAATTGTTTTGTATGTCAAACTCTTATGTTTCTACCAAATATTTATTTTAAAACTAAGGAGGATCTCCCGCTCACTTAAAGTATTATTAAACACACTAAGGTGTCCTTATTTCTCCTTGATGATATATAGGAATGATGCCACAAATACCATTATTGTCACTATGTTAGGCTAGATATGTTAGGCTATAGATGATTGAAAACACAAATAAATGCCACCTCAAAGGTGTTTCTCACATATAGATGAAAATCCTTCACATCATGAGAAGATGAAGCTAAATTTGCATAACAAAAACAATAACAAGACAAGTCTACTCTACAACAATGAATATCTTGAATGCTCTAAAATCACAAGTGTACCAAAAGTTCATAATCATCTTTTCTAGTTTACAAATGAAACCCTAAACATGCTTATATATACAACTAAACACATTCCTGTTGAGAATTTCATAATTCAAACTTAAGGTGATGGCATAGGACCTAAGTAATGGTCACATAACTGACACTTGAATTTAGGTCCTAGCCTAAAATAGGGTAGGACTAGGGCATAGGTGCCCAAGTCCTCCCTCCCTATTTCAATCAAGACATGTAACAATACCACCCCCTATGTCCTAATTGTCATAAAACTTAGGGGCTTTCTCATCGGGAGTCAACTTGAATATGTATGGTGAGCAAAATTCCTTCGAAAGGACCCAGGAGCTAAACATAGGATAGAAAAGGTCCTATGGAGACATTTTCTGATGTAACATTTAGCCTCCACTTTAATATTTGCAAGAACATAAGGCCCATACATGCACTAAAGTATGGTCAACAAACACATCAAACATGTCATGCACTTAGAGATAATGTATACACAAATATTGAGAACTATTTCTAGCCCCCAGTCTTAGGTAGATATTAGATAAGACACATCATAGTCATGCCAAACACAATAAAGATAGTAACGAGCACACAAAACATGGAGAAGATAGTAATAGTCATGTAAAACATGAAGAAGCCAGCATTGAAGACATGGAAAACATAGTGAATATAGTGAATGCAATGATTATTTCTTTTTCAATTTCTCATATATGAATGTAAATGCAAGTACATGGAAAGTAAACACACCACCCAAAATGTAGGAGGAACTCATTGCCACATGTATTTGGACTACATATGGGGAAACAAACATGCAATACAAATCTTATAGTGTATGAGGGACTCATCGTCACATGTCTTTTGA
The DNA here is from genome assembly GCA_027924645.1 of Cunninghamia lanceolata. NCBI lineage: Eukaryota > Viridiplantae > Streptophyta > Pinopsida > Cupressales > Cupressaceae > Cunninghamia > Cunninghamia lanceolata. The sequence goes on along the minus strand of BSBN01000193.1, from coordinate 1,640,355 downwards.
CTATACTTGAGAAAAAACATGCCATACAAATCCCCAAAGCATAGGAGGGACTCATCTCCACGCATCTTTAGACTATGCTTGGGAACAAACATGGCATACAAAAAGGAAAACACACATGGAAGACACAATAAAAACACAACAAATAATTGATGGATCCTATTGCTAGGTTCACCACCATCTCAGGCATATTACAGGCACACATGATGGTTCAGCTTCACCACAACAACTACCAAAGACACACTTAATGGAGGATACACCAACCTCCCCTGGTCGGAGGACTTTTGGAATAAAAATGATGTGCACTAGCTCAAGACATACACCATCTTTACCTCCATATAGGGCTTAAAATAAAACAATATGCATATTATCCCATCTCCACATAGGTCTTAATGATTGCAATATAGAATAAAGATGTGCACCCGCACGGAGATACAAGATCCTACCTTCACAAAGGGATTACAAACATGCTTTGTCAATATAAAAATCATCAAATAGCTTACCTTATATATGCCCACATCTTAATTTTGTTTATATCATATACCGATATCAAGTGCATTGAGGTAGAGAGAAAACACACAAGGGAATAGGAGCTTCTACAAAGCCCATGCCCCAGAGGTGACATGTACTCCCTGATCACCAAATGTTCCCACAAATACACAATTTCCTGCATGAAAAGGTGTTAGAAACCACATAATCATGATACACAACAATGCATGTAATCATTCACATAGAGAGCCAAGGTTATACTATAGATTCAAAGACCATATATAACCATGGGGCTATATCACATAAATCTTGAAAACTAAGTGTAACCAAGGTGAGATTCAAAGATAAACAAAGTGCACAAAGCAGATGTATTGTTATGGTTTGTTAATACAATAAAGCAACATCAAAATATCATGTGGAGTGATTCTACTAGCCAAGAGTTTGATAATATATATCAATCTCATCGTCATGTATGGACTAGGTTCATTTTTGCTTACACGCTAAAGGGACATGTGGTCCTTATCAGTATTATTTGTTTTTCTTCATCCGCTGGCTAGATATAACCACTAGAAGAAGGTAAATAGTAAATCAAGAAAGAAGAACAAGTGCCTTAGGCTTGTCACATAATAAGGTGCCCCCAACTCACCAACTATAACACTATGCGCCTAAGACACAACACACAACAATGAAAATAAAAGAGAGGCAATATAGAAGAATGATGATACAAATAGAAAAAGGGTCACAATAGATGTATTCTCCTAGTAACCTTGACCTTAGAAGAGTATCAAGGGTCATCCAAGGAGGCCTCAACAACACATATCACATCATAAGGGGAACACAATGTGGAGGAAAAGGGTTAGAAATACTTACCTATAGAAACAACCACACTAGCAGTTGTCCTAGATCTTGATCTTTACTTTGATGGTTAAAGATTTATGTCCTTTTGTTTCTTCTTGTTGAATGGTGTTATGTACATTGTTCTTACGATTGACTCTTACGATATTTAGGAATTGTGGAGCATGCTCTTTACAAATTCCCATTTCAGTCAATTAAGGTTGTGAAGGAACCCTAAGAGTGCCCATTTTAGTTCGTATATAGGGTGTTGGAATACCTAGGGTGTGAGGAATAGTTTGTTCTTGAATGTTTTGTGAGTTTTCATTAATTTCCAAGGTATGTGAGGGTTTAGGTAAAGGTGTATGATCTATTTCTTTGTTTATGATGTAGTTAAGAAGTGTTTGAACATCAATTGGTAATTGTTTAGTGTTAATAGGTTGAAGTAAATGCTCGCAAAGGAAATCCACATCATCCAATGCTTCTCCTAGCCAGGGAGGGCAGGAAGGGATGACAGAGTATTGTTAAGGAATGTGTCAATGATGTCTTCTTCTTGTGCCAAGATATTGTAACCATGTGGGGTTATGTTGGTACAAGTGTTTTTACTAGATAAATCACTCAGGGCTATGTCAGGCTCATAGTTCTGAGAAAGAATGTCCATTATGCCATCATGAAATGGAGGGAGGGAGAGAGGGACATTGTCACCATTACTTTATTCTTGATTTCTTTCCAGAACGAAAGTAGTGAAATTTTCCAAGATTGAAGGGAAAACAACCACAATAGTAACAAATCTTTCAAAATAGGCTATTGTTCAAAGAATATCATAGGTAGTGCTTACAGTCATGTCAACACCACAGATGTATGCTATTTGGTGCAAGACTTGAGGATATTTATTAGTGAATGTTTAAAAATTATCAACATTTACAATGTACTCAAATAAATCTTCCAAAGATGAATGACAAGAGTAATCCATGATATATGTAATAAAATGAATGCAAAACTATGTATGAATGTGACCTAAAATGCTTGATTTTTAAAAAATATTCAATGCAAATGAGTAAAAGAAGAGGTGTTGTGAAGAATTTTATGAGGGGAAGAAAATATTAAGCTATATATCAACCCAATAATGCATTAATATCCTTCACAACATGCCTATAGTGCAATTCTAGAGAGACAATAAGGCCAAATCTAGTGTCCCTTAGAATGAAGAGGAAACTTGGAATTTGCTAACTAATTGATTAATTAAAGTCCAATTATGTTTAAAACCCTAATTTCATAAAATTGTAAATAGACAAATGTAACTTGACAAATACTTGCACACAGAGAAATCAAATGACAATTAGATACATACCTGATTTAAAGATTCTATATCTAGAAAAGTTGAGGACTAATGAGCAGGCACCCAAGTCCAATGTACCAGTTTCTATCAGGATCTTTGAAGATTATCTACAATGTGTTTTTGTTGTTCTGGGGATTTTAGTGTTTCAAGATCTAGAGGACTAATGAGTGGGTGCACAAGTCTAGGTCTTGTGTTTCTTCTTTGCTCCACAATTCTGACACTCTATTATGTGTCCCTACAACTCCACTTCTTCTACTTCTATAACCTGTAACTTGCAATCACAGAAAAGGGGGTTGGGGTTGTGGTGTTTAAAGGATTGCCTTAGTCAGGCCCTAGAGAGACATTCAAGTCTTCTGAACACCGTTGTTAGATACAGAGTGTGTATCCCTATGGGATAGAGGCAAAAAGCAAATGATAAATGATTGAAAACATAAATAAATGTCACCTCAGAGGTGTAGCTCGCATATATCTAAAAATCCTTCACATCATGAAAAGATGAAGCTAAATCTGCATAATAAACACACTAACAAGACAAGTCTACTTCGCAATAATGAATATCTTGAATGCTCTAAATTCACAACTATGCCAAAAGTTCATAATCATATTCTCTAGTTTACGAATGAAACCCTAATCATGCTTATATGCAACTAAACACATTCCCGCTAAGAATTTTGTAATTCAAACTTAAGGTGTTGGCATAGGACCTAATTAATGGTCACATAACTGACACATGAATTTAGTGTTGTAAGTATGGGAATAACCGGTGTTTTCATTGATGTCAACATACTCCTATTACATTGATGATGCGGATTAGATGAGTTGTATGCTGAGGATATTGAGAAAATTAGTCCTATTAGGAACAAAGAAGAATAGCAAAGATAGTGAGGTAAATATCCCAGCTAAGATGAAGATCAGAGGATGTGGATCAAAGGGTTTGTAGATATGTGTCTTAAGATGATCCAATAAAGATTAGAGAGGTCGAAATGAAGATCTGAAGGTGTTATGGCCACTTGACTAAAACTAGTTTTAGCAGATGTTCAGAGGTAATAGAGCATCACAGATAGGTCTGGTAAGATCTGAAAATCCAATATCTTGTTCTACGGATTTGGTGGAGTGTTTAGGAAGTCAATGTGAATTGACAACTCAATTGTTTCATGGTCTAGAGGTCTGCAAGCATCTATTCCAATATGATAGTGATGACAGACTATGTTTTTGAGCTTCTAAATGAAGGAGAGAAAGATTTCAATAAGTAGAAATAGAGTGGATGTTGTTGGTGATTAAGGCTAGCTTGTGGAAGTCTTTGGATTGTGTCCAGTTCATGTTGGTGGTCTACATTCAAGATTGAGCTCGTAATTGAAGAACTACTTCTGGATAATGATGTTCATCCTAAGTTTGGTTGACCAGATGAGTCACACATCCTGCAGATCATCTTGAAGATTTTCTGTGAAGAATAGGGTGTTCCTCAAGGAAGATTGAAGTCTTAGATCTGTGTGGCTGACAGCGTGTTGATCTGTGTGAAATCTTTTTGTAAGTAGTCATGTTGTATTTATGTATTTTCTCTGTAATATATGCCAACTTGGATGATTATCCCAAAGTCAAATGTCTTGTATAAATAAGAGGTTGTGAAGTCATTTAAAAGGCATTTGGTGGAGATGAGTGTGTGGTAGAGAGGAGCAGAGTGAAAAAGTAGAGCAGAAGTACTCGGCTTAAATGGAACTAACTCAAGCATGGTGAAGATGCTATTCTTTGGTTCAAGTATGTAATATTTGTTATTTTGTAGACAATGTGTCTCCTGTAGGCAGTGGGCCTCTTGTGAGTAGTGTGCTCAGGTAGTGAGCCCTAATTGGCATGTGCCATTTGTTCTTCTTATTCTTTTAATAGAGAATACAATCTTGGGTTAGTCACCTTGTGGTATTTCCTTTAACTAGGTTTTCCATGTTAAAATCTTGGTGTCATATGTGTTGATGTGTTTATGCTCTTGAATTATTGTATGATTGATTTATTATTATGCTATTGAATTACCAAGAGAATTCAAGTGATTAATAATAAGTAAGTTTTGAAACAAGTGATTCACCCCCCCTCTCAGTTGTTTGTCTTGAATCTAACAATTGGTATTAGAGCTAAGTTCCTCTAAAAGGAGCTTAACCGCTTGAGGAGATGTAGGATGTCATCCTACAAGAAGGATAGTTTGAGGTTTGATGGAACCAATTTCACTCTTCAAAAAATTCGCATGGAATTGCACTTGCAATGTATGGGAATGCAATATTGGGTCATGGATTAAATGAAGTATGTTCCTCCATAGATTGGTCTGAGTACTGTAGATGAAACCAAAAATGTTGAAAATAATCTTCAGACTAAAGAAGCACTTCTAAGTGCATTATTTGATTCAAAGCTGACAAATCTTATTGATCTAAAAATTACATATGAGATTTGGCAAAAATTGGAACTTCTGCATGAAGGAGACAAGTATGTTAAATGTGCCAAGCTATAGAGTCTGAAAGGAAAATTTGAAAACTTGAAGATGAGAGAAGATGAAAATATTACTACATTTATGCTAAGAGTAAATGAGCTTGTTTGTGGCATTATATGTGCTGGTGGAATCTTGGATGAAGATGAGATTGTTGCCAAAGCTCTCAGATCGCTTCCTGATTGTTATAAGTACAAGGTTGCTTCTATTGAAGAATTCAGATCTTTTTCAAATATCACAAGAGATCAGTTGGTTGGTAAATTGGTTGCACTTGAATTAGCAAAGTTTGGAGATGCACCCCCAACACTAAATCTACATTCAAAGCCAGTGGCTCTATAAAAAGAAAACAAAATTTTGATCCGAGAGAGAACTCTTCAAAACTATCATGGTATGAAAAAGCAAGAAAAGATTTAGAAGAAGATGAAGCAGAAACTGCTCAACTTGAAGTCGTTACTGCAAAAAGACTGCCATGAGGATCTAGTAAGTATGAATGGAAATTTCCTTTTAAATGTTTTAAATGCAATAAGACTGGTCACTTTGCTTCAAGATGTCTAGAAAGATTTTCAAGACCAAATCCTAACAAATCAAGATTCCAAAAGAAATGTTACTATGTTCATGAAGATGATGATGATGAAGGAGTAACAAATGATGAATCAGAGACAGGAAACAAATCCAGAAGTGACTAGGTGTTTATTTCCATCAAGGAAGAAGATCCAATGCCCTTTGAATTTGTCAATCATAGAATGGTAGAAAGGGCTCTAGCTGCCCAAGTTAAAGAAAAGGATGATTTGGTCATTGACAATGGATGCTCCCACCATATGATAGGTGATAAAAATAAGTTCATAGATCTGGAAAGATATGAAGGAGGAGTTGTAAAATTTGGTGATAATTCTATTGGCAAGATTAGAGGTAGAGCAACTACTTCTTTTGATGGAAAGAACAAAACCAGTAATGTTTTGTATGTTGAAGGTTTGAAGCACAATCTTCTTAGTGTTAGACAATTGGTGTACAAAGGCTATGATCTCAGATTCAAAAATGGAAAATGTAAGATCTTTGAAAGTTTTAGAACAAAGATTGCATCCGGTACTTAAACAAAAGGTAATATCTTCCACTTGGTTGGTACTGGTAAAAGTTGTTTATTTGTTGAAATTGATTAGAGTTGGTTATGGCATAGGAGAATGTGTCATGTGAATTTTTATAACATCATCAAGATAAGCAATACTCAGGCTGTATGAGATCTTCCAGGATTGGTTAGACCTAGTAATAGTTTGTGAAAAGAATGTTAGTTAGGTAGGTAGAATAGAGTATCATTCAAAAGTAAGGAACAATCTTCTACTATATTATTGGACTTAGTTCATACTAATCTATGTGGTCTGGCAAGAATTAGGAGTGTGCAAGGTGATAGAGACTTGATGTTATTAATTGATGATCATTCCCAGATGATGTGGATGACTTTTCTGAAAGAGAAATCAAAGGCTCTTGAGAAATTTGAAATATTCAAGGATATGGTAGAGAATGAAACCAGATTGAACATAAAATGCCTCAGGTCTGATAGAGGTGGAGAATTCACATCCAGTGAGTTCATAGAATTCTATGAGAAACATGGGATAAAAAGATAGTTGTCTGCTCTAATGACTCCACAATAGAATGGAGTAGCGGAGAGAAAGAACCAAACCATCCAGGAAGCATCTAGAACCATGATGATGGAAGTAAATGTTCCTCAGATCTATTGGAGAGAAGTTGTTAGCACTGCAATCTATACTCTTAATCAAGTACAAATCAGAAGCAATACCGGTAAGACTCCTTATGAACTTTGGTTTGGCATCACTCCCACTGCAAAGTATTTCAGAGTCTTTGGTAGCAAATGTTACATTAAAAGAGATTAAGATCTAGGCAAATTTGATGCTAGAAGTGATAAAGGAATATTCTTTGGTTATTCTACTCAAACAAAAGCATACCGGTGTTATAACAAGAGATTGAGAAAGATTATAGAAAGTACAAATGTGAAGGTTGATGAAGGTATTTAAAAACCCTAAAAGTTTTATGAATATGATGAAGATGATCAAAATGATGTTTTAGTCCAAGGAGTCCAAGGCCCTTCTAAAATTCAGATCCAGACTGATCCAATGAATCAGGAAGAAGAGATCAGTTTGAATGAACTTGTTCAAGAAACAGAAGTGCAAGAAATTCCCAAAGTTCCCAGGTATGTTAGACTAAATCACTTTGAAGATCAGATCATAGGGGATAAAAGCAAAGGTGTTCAAACAAGAAAAAGGATTGCTCAAGATTCAGAAGAGTATTTTTTGATTTTAAAGATTGAACCAAAGATAGTGAATGAAGCATGCAACGATGAAAATTAGACTAAAGCAATGGAGGAAGAGCTGATACAAATTGAGAAAAATCACAGTTGGGATCTTATTCCTAGACTAAAAAACAAGAATGTGATTGGAACCAAATGGGTCTTCCAGAATAAACTAAATGAAGATGGTGAAGTAGTCAGAAACAAAGCCAGATTGGTCTGCAAGGGTTACTCTCAAGTAGGAGTTGATTTTGAAGAAACTTTTTCTTTGGTGGCTAGGATTGAAGCAGTCAGATTATTTATTGCTTTTGTTGCCTTCAAGGATTTCAAAGAATATTAGATGGATGTCAAGTCTGCCTTCCTAATTGGTGACTTGGAAGAAGAAGTATATATTGAGAAACTAGATGGATTCCACTTGTTTGATAATGGTGATATGGTCTACAAGTTAAAAAAAGCATTGTATGGACTCAAACAAGCTCCAAGAGCATGGTATGAAGGATTGGATAAGCATCATTTGAAGATTGGTTTCAACAAAGGTACTATTGATAGTAACTTGTACCTCAAAATTAATCATGAAAACATCCTAATTATTGAAGTGTTTGTTGATGATATCATTTTTGGAGGAAGAGATAGTATGTGCAAAACCTTTATAAATTAAATGAAAAGTGAATTTGAGATGTCCATGTTTGGGGAAATGAATTTCTTCTTGGGTCTGCAAATCACTCAAACAAAGAAAGGAATCTTCATTTCACAAACCAAATATGTGAAAGAATTGTTGAAGAAATTTGGGATGGAAGACTCAAAACCAATAAGTACCCCCATGGCAACTGGATGTAAATTGAGAAAAGATGATCACTCTCCTAAGGCTGATCATAAAAAAGTATAGGTCAATGATTGGAGGATTATTGTATCTCACTCAATCTAGAACTGACATTATGAATGATGTTGGTCTTGTTGCTAGATTCCAAGGTGATCCTAGAGAATCTCATGTCATAGCAATCGAGAGGATTCTTAGATATCTAAAAGGGATAGTTGAGTATGGTTTATGGTATCCTAGAGATCATGATTTCTCTCTTCATACATATACAGATGTAGATTGGGTAGGAGATGTGGATAACCGGAAGAGTACCAATGGGGGAGCATTCTTTTTGGGCAAAAAAAGATTGGTTTCTTGGCTGAGCAAGAAAGAATTGCAACAGCAGGTAGTTGCACTCAAGTATTGTGGATGAAGCAAATGTTGGCAAGAGACACTGTGTGGCTTCTTGAGGGTTGTCATTGATGGCAACAAAGTCCATCTCACATGTCTGTAGGACATGGTGTGTCTATACGGGAAGTTAGAGTGAACAGTATTTTGGTTTAGTGACCAAGAACAGAGCATGCAGCAAGGTCTAACAATTAGGTCCAGATCTCTTAGAGGAAGTATCTTAGTAACGTATAGACTTGGGGAAGTCAAGAGGAGTATCATGACTGATATATTCTAGAGATTGAGCCTCTGGTGATGAAAGAGTGAAAAGATATAAGCACTTGAGTGTTGGGTTCCCGTTTGGCAGAGTAGACTGAGGAAGACCCGACTAGCAGAGCATCAGACCTTAATCCGGATGAGATATTGATGGTGATCAAGTTTCTTGAGGTATCATTCATAATTGGCCGACATGATTGATGACTTCTATAAGCATCTCCTTGATATGCATCACGTGATAAGCAAGGATTCAGCCGACAGATCAGAGTTTGAGAAAATATTGACTATTCTAGATGCCGACTAGAAAGGTGTTGAAATCATTGGTACGGATATATACACCAGATGGATTTGGATGCAAAGGTGTGTGTGTGTGTGTGTTGTGAAGTGTGAAGAAAAGCAGAAGAGTAGTGTGATAGTAGTAATATAGGTCCGGTATGTGACAGGACACCAGCACCAAAGAAGAGGAAGAATGAAATGCAGTAGATCAGTGTATTGAGCCTAACTGGAACTGAACCTCAGCATATGTGGATGCTTCTCATCAGTTCAAGTATCTTGTTACTTTCTTTGTATCTTGTAGACAGTGAGTCTCTTGTAGGCAGTGAGCCCTAATTGGCAAGTGCCATTTTTGTATTTCTATTCTTCTAATGGAGAATACATTGTTGGGTTAGTCACCCCATGGTTTTTCCCATAACACGATTTTCCATGTTAGAATCATTATGTTATGTGAATTGTCTTTGTTTATGCTTTCATGATTATGGATGCTTATTTGTTTTGATGTTGCACTAGTTATTAAAGAAGAATAGAAAGTTAAGTTAATTAAGATAACTAATTCACCCCCCCTCTCAGTTATCAACAATTGGTATCAGAGCCAAGTTCCTCCAAATAGAGCCTAACATCTTGAGGAAGATCTGGGAATCTCAATGGATATGTATGGTATGAGGGAACAACTTCAGTCTGCCCTAGATGATCTTGAGCAATCTCACTCAGAAGTCAACAATTGAAGGAAAGACTCAAATAGGTTGATGATTTCATAAATGAACTAAAAGAGAAACTGAGTATCTCTATGAAAAAGAGAAAAGAACTACTTCAACAATTGGCAAGTCAAGGTGAAGCCAATGATACAAATGAAGATCTAAAGGAGAAAACCAAGTTATGTGAAAAGTTATCAAAAGAGGTCATTATGGTAAGACATAAAATGGAATCAGGAGTTATGAAATTCACCCAAGAGATTGAAGAGAAAAGAAAAACTGAAGATGATCTAAGACAATCTCTCAAGGAGAAGTCAGAAGACTACGACAAATGGATAGAATAATCAGGCATCTAGAATCTGATCTTGAAGAAGATAGAGATAATGAAGAACAACTTGAGAATTAGATTGACACTCTTAAAAGGGATCTTCAAACAACAAATGAATACAAAGAGAAACTCAAGATAAGCTCTGCTCAACTTGAAGTCCTTAAAAGCCAAAAGAGGGTAGATGACAAATAAGGCTTGGGGTATGAGAAAGGTGAAAGCTCCAGATCTGGTCAAGAGAACTCTGGATCAGGAAATCTAAGGAACAGACCTAGAAGATCTTGGGTAAGGCAACCAAATGTTCATAGATATCCATCTTTCAATGGATACTGCGACAACTGCAATAACTTTGGTCATAAAGCAAATTAGTGCAAAAGAAGAATGAATCAGACTAATTCATCCTTCTCCAGATAGTGTTTCAATTGCCAAAGGTATGGTCACAAATCTCATGAGTGTAGAAATATGCAAACAAACAATTCATTCAATGGTAGATGATTTGCATGCAATAGAATGGGACATATGGCTAACCAGTGTAGATCAAAAGGATATTAGTCAATATGCAAAGAAGTGTTGTTTGCTACAAGTGCAATAGATCCAGTCATATTGCCAAATTCTGTAGAAGTAAGAATTAGGACAAAAAGGGCTCGGTGCATCATAATCAACACCAAGACAAAGGAAAAGGAAAAATGAATGTGGATGAAATTCAAAGAGAGATGAACAAGATTTGGGTAAAGAGGAGCATAGAAAATGCTGAGGATGGATCCGCGCCAGAATCAGGTGCTGATATTCCTTCCGGTAACTAAATAGATGAGCTCTGGCTTAGGGGGAGTCACAAAAGAAAACAAGTTACCCCAGCCAGTCAATTGGTGCCTGAAATTGGCACATGGAAAGTTGTGGATTAAAGGGTTCTTAGAGAAACATCTAAACAAGCCTTGGTAAAGATATGGAAGATCTGTAAGAAATTTTGAAGAGGTTAATCATCCAAGTCCAATCTGGTTTAATAGTCATTTGGTAAATGTTGAATTCTCATAGATAGATCTGGTATGATTCATAATTGAAATATTTGGATCTGTGTTTAGATGGAATAATTGGGGAAAGGGAGATAGATTGTTATTTTCCACCAAGAACCATTCTAAGTACATCCCAGCAATCTACAAAGATCTCTCAGAACAAGGAAAATAAGGCAACCAGAATAAATTAAGTTGTGCATTTATTGCAAAATGAAATTAGGGTTTGTGCAGGAATAAAAGGGTTCTTTTGTTCATCATTTATACATTTTCATTCGAGAAGAAAAGATAAGGAGCTCTACAACAAATTATCTTAAGCCTCTTAAAGATCATCCACAAAAATTAACTTATCCAGCAATTCGATCTGCCTCATTTCGTGAACCCTAAAAGTGTAAAAGGTATTTTCTATTCTTGAAATCTCTCTCTGAATCTTTTGAAAGATGGCAACTCCAAATGTTGTGAAGATCACTTATAGACCGCATCCTAAATTCAAGAAACATCCATACAATTCCCTAGACATTGATACCCTAGGCACCTTTTCAAACATTCTGCATGAGGTTTTGCATATAGAAGATGTTAGGGCATATATTCTTGCAAACATTGAGGAATTTGGGGACTCCAAACTAATGGATATCTATCACAAACAATTAATAGATGATTCCCTTGAACTCAAACCTTAGTACAAGGCTATCCGGGTTAAGCATTTTGGATAGTTCATCTATTTCCCTTGTTTTACAGAAGATGAGTGGGTCTGGTATGTTTTGAGCAGAGTGCATGACAACTTCATGTGGCTGAATAGACCATTCAAGATCACAAAAGATACTATTAATGCAGTAACCAGTTTCCACTCATCCAGTGGGTTACCTACTCTCAAATCAGTTAAAAACCAAACTGTGAGTGAAGCTACTGGATCTAAATTTGATAAAAGAGCAATGACAATTAAGGATATCATACATCTAGATATCAAGTTTGCTGCCATGATAATTGGCTATAAGATATATCACTCTAGCAGAGAGAATTTTGTTTCCAAAACAATAATTTACACTGCTTATGAAATGTTAAGGAAGAATGGTGACTATGATCTCTGTGAGCTCCTTCTGAACCAACTTTTGGAGAATCTATAGAAGATAAAGAAGGAAAAGAAGAACTCCTTCAAATACGATGGCTTGATACTCTGTCTGTTCTTCTATTACATGAATGAGCTACCCAGATCTAGTGGCTGGATATGGCAAAATGATAGACCTATTTCCATACAAATTAGAGATTATTTGCATGGAATAGGTGACACCAAGGCATAAAATATAGCACTATGGGGCTACTTCAAGAACTTTCAAAGTATGATGCAAGCAAGAGAGAGAATCCCCCAATCTCTAGTAGAAAAATACAAAGATACAGTATGCTTCATGGTGGATACTAATCAATGCCTAATGGAGGTAGTGGAACCAAGAATAGTATGGATCATGCCAATGGGGTATGAAGCTGATGAGAAAATCCTAGAGTTGCACATTCAACATCTTTTGAGTCAACCCAAGGACCCTAAGGAAGAAAGTTTTGGAACCTTTGATAAGTTGAGTGTAAAGATTCATGTGGAACTTAGACAACCAGAGATGAAGAGAAAAGTGAGAAATGAAGTAGAGAATGTTGCCAAAAGGTATGGCATTTCAAAAGATGCACTCAATGCAAACAAAGAGAAGATTTAAAGGGCAGAGAAAGAAAGGCAAGAAACTGAGAAAGATAGTGCTCTAGTGCAAGCCTCCTCCTGGACCAGATCCTCCAAGAGCTTTGCACCTACCACCTCTAAGAGCTAGAAAGCATCAAAACTGGTAGTCAAAGCATCTGGAAAGGGAGAGAAAAGAACTAAGACAAAGGCCACAAGTTCTTATACCAGTCAAAAGGATGATGAAGAGACTGAGTCAGATGAGGAGGTAAAGAAAATGAAGAAGAAGAAGAAAGTATCTAGTGAATCCTCTACAGGTCAAGACAAGGAAGAAGAGGCAGAAGAATTCATTGAAAGACCTACTCTCTACATTGATGATATCATCAAATCAGTTACTGTGGATGGGAACCTGCAAGCAATGGTTGAATTTTATCATGAATATAGTGAAGATGGTCAGAAGATATTTCAAGATACCATAGTCAGGTATCTAAACATCTACAACAAAGCATTCATTGAAATTATATCTTTGATTCCCAAAAGCTTAGAGAAGGAACTTGAAATAAGAAAGAACAATGGCCAAGCAAAAGATCTAGAAATTTGGGAGCAAATTGCTATTCAGCTCTATCCATCCATTATCCCTAAACAAATGAACATTATCTTCAAGGACTACAAGGATGAGTTCTAGAGCAAAGCTAGAATGAATCAGCTTATGCTTGGTGAAACTAACATAGTGGCAAAAGAAATAGAAGATATTCTACATAATGCTTTTAAAAGATTTAATCTTCCTATTATAGAGGACTTAGGTAATGAACCCTCTGTCATGGATGACAAGGAGAATCTACTAAGATAGTGGCAGAAGAGGCAAAGGAGACAAATGAAAGAAAACTAAGGACTTAGATTCCTCTACTCTGGAAGAGGAAGTCCATGAAGAAGAACACATCTCTCCTCCCGTTTCTCCAGCAGACTCTAGATCTAAAGGAGAAGAAAGAGTAGAAGAGAAGATCAGTCAAGAAGAAGAGGAGAAGGGAAGAGAAGAAGGTCAAACAGAGAAGACCACAAATGACAGTGCTAAGGCTGTGGAAGGGAAGAAAACTCTGTCTCCGGCAAGAGACACTGCAAAAGCAGTCAAAGACTTCTTGACCAAAGAAATAATGGAAATTGATGAACCAGAATTGCTTCAAAGACCATTCAATTTTGATTCCCTCTCCCCAATTTAGACTATGAAGATAGCATCCTTTTCCCATGCAAAGGCAAAAGAAAAACTTTTGAAGTCTCACATGGAAGACTGTAAGCTAATTAAGATTGCATTCGGTGCATTGGAGAAAATTATGCCATTCTTCCAAAAGGATCTTTCAACCTCTTCATCCGATAACTTAAAATCTCTTGTCAATTCAATTAGCACACATTTTGATTCTTTGGATAAGTCAGCTGAAGTTAGAGTCTAGAAAGAATTTTTGGGAAAGAGATTCTTTGAGGTGCAGGGTCTAATAACAAATGATAGGAGAGTTATGGATATTGGCATAAAGAGATTAGAAAATCCTCTTAAAGATGGCCAAGATATATATAAATTTTGTTTATCCTAGCCTAAAGTGACCAAGGATATTGAGAATAAAGTAAAAGAGCAAGAGGATAAACTATTAAGTTTGTCTCAAAGTTTTGATCCTCTCTCCTCTTCCATAGTAAATCAAGAGTGTCAGACTATTGCAATCATAAATGAAATAAAGAAGCTTGAGAAGGAGAAGAAAAATAGAATAAACATGTTAAGTGAACTTAGAGGGATCATTATCCCTAAGTTAGAGGCCATGCATGAGGCCCTAACTGATGCTCAGGCCACAGCTCGGACCAGTGATATGTCAAATCTTAAGAAGGTAGAAGCTTTTGCATTCCTATTAAGTGGTCACATTTCAATTTTGGACAGGATGAAGCAAAGTTGGGAGACATAAGTTATATAGTTGAAGAATACTTTTGCAGATATACTTAAGTATATGTAAGTACAACTTGTATATATACTTATGCGGATATGTATAGATTGCTTTTTTTTAAAAAAATTTGGTGTGCGAAATCTACCCTTTGCCATTGATGTTAAAGGGGGAGTGAGGAGTAGTGAAAAATGAGGATCTAGCTAAGGGGGAGCTCCAGTAAAATAGAGCATCAGCTAAGGGGGGGTGCAGTATGATAATCATTTTTCACTAAGTGTTGCCATTAATGCCAAAGTGGGAGATTGTTGGCAAGAGACACTGTGTGGCTTCATGAGGGTTGTCATTGATGGCAACAAAGTCCATCTCACACATCCACAGGACATGGTGTGTCTATACCAGAAGTTGGAGTAAAGAGTATTTTGGTCCGATGACCAAGAACAGAGCATACAACAAGGTCTGACAATCAGGTCCAGATTTCTCAGAGGAAGTATCTCAGTAAAGTGCAGACTTGGGGAAGTCAGGAGGAGTATAATGACTGATATATTCCAAAGATTGAGCCTCTGGTGATGAAAGAGTGAAAATATATAAGCATCTGAGTGTTGGGTTCCCGTTTGGCAGAGTAGACTGAGGAAGACCCGACTGACAGAGCAGTAGACCTTAATCCGAATGAGATATTGATGGTCATCAATTTTCTTGAGGTATCATTCATGATTGGCTAACATGATTGATGACTTCTATAACCATCTCCTTGATACGCATTACTTGATAAGCAAGGATTCAACCAATAGATCAGAGTTTGGGAAAATATTGACTATTCCACATGCCGACTAGAAAGGTGTTGAAATCATTGGTTCAGATATATATACTAGATGGATTTGGATGTGAAGGTGTGTGTGTGTGTGTGTTGTGAAGTGTGAAGAAAAGTAGAAGAGCAATGTGACAAGAGTAATATAGGTCCGGTATGTGATAGGACAGCAGCACCAAAGAAGAGGAAGAATGAAGTATAGTAGATCAGTGTATTGAGCCTAACCGGAACTAAACCTCAGCAGATGTGGATGCTTCTTATCAGTTCAAGTATCTTGTTACTTTCTTTGTATCTTGTAGATAATGAGTCTCTTGTAGGTAGTGAGCCTCTTGTGAGCAGTGTGTTTGGGTAGTGAGCCCTAATTGGCAAGTGCCATTTTTGTATTTCTATTCTTCTAATAGAGAATACATTCTTGGGTTAGTCACCCCATGGTTTTTCCCTTACCAGGGTTTTCCATGTCAAAATCATTGTGTTATGTGAATTGACTTTGTTTGTGCTTTCATGATTATGAATGCTTATTTGTTTTGATGCTGCACTAGTTATTAAAGAAGAACAGAAAGTTAAGTTAATTAAGATAACTGATTTACGCACCCCCTCTCAGTTATCAACAACAAATCTAAGAGACATCAGAGTGGAGTATGAGGAACCTATCACAATCTTCTGTGATAACTCAAGTGCAATAAATATATCAAAAAATCTAGTGTTGCATTCAAAGACAAAACATATATCCATCAAGTTTCACTTTTTGAGAGAGCAAGTGAACAAGAATGAAGTTAGATTGGAGTGTGTGCCTTCCAAGGATCAGATTGTAGATATTTTTACTAAACCTCTACCTAAGGACTCTTTTGAGTATATTAGGGAGAAGTTAGGGGTCATTACCCCTTCGGTTATGAATTAAGGTGCACTGATGTGCATCAGTCTAGTGGATCTCATAGTCATATCTTGTGGTCTTGATTGATGATGGGAAGCTGCTACTCAGGGGGAGCAGCTAGTATGATTCTAAAGTGATGGAAGTATGTGCCCTTTTTCCATTGATGTTAAAGGGGGAGAGAAGACATGTGAAAAACAAAAAGTGGTTGCTCATCGAAGGGGGAGCAATAAAAGAAGAGAAGACATGTGAATGGTTATTGTTGGGAGTTATGTCAGTCAGTGATGAGAATTTCTTGCCTTGATGGTTAAAATAGTTTTTCACATCATGTGTTGCCATCAATGACAAAGGGGGAGATTGTTGAAAGTATGGGCCAAACTGGTGTTGTCATTGATGTCAACATACTCCTGTTGCATTGATGATGAGGATTGGATGAATTGTATGCTGAGGATATTGAGAAAATTAGTCCTATTAGGAACAAAGAAGAACAATGACGATAGTGACGTAAAGATCCCAACTAAGATGTAGATTAGAAGATAAACATCAAAGGGTTTGTAGATATCTGTCTTAAGATGATCCAATAAAGATTTGAGAGGTCCACATGAAGATCTAAAGGAGTTATGGCTGCTTGAGTAAAACTGGTTCTAGTAGATGTTCAAAGGTGATAGAGTGTCACAAATAGGTCTTGTGAGATCCAGAAATGCAATATATAATTCTGTGGATTTGGTGGAGTATTGAGGAAGTCAATGTGAATTGACAACTCAATTGGTTCATGGTCTACAGGTCCGCAAGCATCTATTCCACTATGATATTGATGACAGACTATGTTTTTTAGCTTCTGGATGAAGGAGAGAAAGATTTCAATAAGCAGAAGTAGAGTGGATGTTCTTGGTGATTCAGGCTAGCTTGTGGAGGTCTTTGGATTGTGTCTAGTTCATGTTGGTGGTTTGCATTGAAGATTGAGCTCGTAATTGAAGAATTACTTCTAAATGATGATGATGTTCTTCCTAAGTTTAGTTGACCAGATGAGTCACACATCCTACAGATCATGTTGAGGATTTTCTATGAAGAATAAGGTGTTCCTCAAGGAAGATTGAAGTCTTAGATCTGTGTGGCTGACAACATGTTGATCTACGTGAAGTCTTTTTGTAAGTAGTCATGTTGTATTTATGTATTTTCTCTGTAATATATGCCAACTTGGATGATTATCCCAAAGTCAAATGTCTTGTATAAATAAGAGGTTGTGAAGTCATTTAAAAGGCATCTGGTGGAGATGAGTGTGTGGTAGAGAGGAGTAGAGCAAAAAAGTAGAGCAAAAGTACTAGGCTTAAATGGAACTGGCTCAAGCATGGTGAAGATGCTATTCTTCAGTTCAAGTATGTAATATTGATTATTTTGTAGACAATGTGTCTCCTGTAGGCAGTGGGCCTCTTGTGAGTAGTGTTCTTGGGTAGTGAGCCCTAATTAGCATGTGCCATTTGTTCTTCTTATTCTTTCAATAAAGAATACAATCTTGGGTTAGGCACCTTGTGGTATTTCCCTTAACTAGGTTTTCCATGTTAAAATCTTGGTGTTGTATGTGTTGATGTGTTTTTTCTCTTGAATTATTGCATGATTGATTTATTATTATGCTATTGAATTACAAAGAGAATTCAAGTGATTAATAAAAAGTAAGTTTTGGAAC
The DNA here is from genome assembly GCA_027924645.1 of Cunninghamia lanceolata. Classification (NCBI taxonomy): domain Eukaryota; kingdom Viridiplantae; phylum Streptophyta; class Pinopsida; order Cupressales; family Cupressaceae; genus Cunninghamia; species Cunninghamia lanceolata. The sequence goes on along the minus strand of BSBN01000193.1, from coordinate 1,622,241 downwards.
AACTGATTCACCCCCTCCTCTTAGTTGTCTATCTTGAATCTAACATTTAGGTCGTAGCCTAAAATAGGGCAGGACTAGGGTGCAGGCACCCAAGCCCTCCCTCCCTATTTCAATAAAGACTTGTGACAATAGCACCCCTAGGTCCTATTTGCCATAATACTTAAGAGTTTTCTCATCGAGAGTCAACATGAATATGCAAGATGATCATAATGCTTTCTAAAGGACCTAGGAGCTAAACATAGGAGGGAAAAAGTCCTAGGGAGACATTTTTCGACATAACAATGTTTATATGATTAGAATTGAAAGGTGATTATTTGATGCCATGTTTATTTCTAAGGTTTATGGATTGACTAATGATACACTAATCCTAGTTTGGTGATTGCAAGTTGTATTTAGGAAACATGTTTCCACCCTCTAAGAAAGAGAGGGAGATAATCATCAGAGAGAAGAGAATAAACATATGGAAAGAATGGATTAGTTGCCATTTCAATCCTATGCCTTTATATTTTTAGTGAACCATCAACAAGACTAGTAAGTTGCATTGACCTAACTATTCTAATTTTGGTTTCAACTCAATAGTCATCAATTTGTCAAAAAGATTCAATAAGTCCATGTTTGTCGTAAACCAAGTTGGTATGTCACCATCGATGAGTAATGATTAATAGTTGATAATTTTTTTATCAGAAATTCATGATACGGATTCGATCTTTTTATGTTGTCTATGTTAACATTTACGAAAGATTGGGAGGGGGAGAATACCTTGACCCTATTCACAAATCTTCTCTAATGATTAATAACGATGTTAGTAAATATTGTATATTCAAATATCATGTAGATATATATTTTTTATTTATTTTATATTATACAATGTATAATTATAACTTATACTTAATAGATGTGAGCTCTCAAGAGAATGTGGTATGCTTGCAAGTGAATGTGAACCACTTCACTTAAGTTGTGGAGCTTGACTCCTTACTCCATGATAATATGGAGAGAGTGGAGTAGCATTTAAAAGAGTATTGGAGTGGTCTTTATGACCAATCACTCCACTGTCCATTGCATGCTCCTATGTGAGAGTTTGTAGGCTAAAATGGAGCAAATATTCCCATGGGTAAGGGGAGAAAAGCCTTTAAAAGTAGAGCGTTTAGGAGGATTTAAAAAGGACATAGTGGGTTATACTTGAGGATCCATAAAAAAGAAAGATAGAGATAGTAGGGGAAAAACACAATGAGATCTATAATCTTTTGGATAGTAACATAGAGAGAGAATCAAGCTTAGGAGAGGAAAGGCTATTGGACAATCTCAAGTAGGTTCTTTTATTATTTATATTTTATCCCAATGCTCTACATATGTTTATGCCCTGCATATGTTTATCTTTATGTGAGGCTGATAACCTATTAAATGTTACTGTGTATTATGCGAGGCCAATATCCTATTAAACATTACAATGTATTATTTGAGGCTAATAGCCTATTAAACATTACTACATGTATTATGGTCGATAAACTGTATATTATGAACCTGATTTACTTTAAGTTATGTGGCTGATGTACTCTTTGATATATTTCAAGTGATCTTAAAGTATTTTTGAAGTGCTTTGTCACTAATAGGGATAAATTATCTCTATTTCTTTATGGTCATTGAACCAAGTTTTATTCTACTAGTAAATAAAACTAGTAAGCCCAGTTAAGCTACGGGTTCAAGGCTACTAATATGTTATCTCATGAAGAGAAATTCAGTGACTATTAGTGCATATTTTCTTTCCTACGCAGGATGAAGAGCTGTTTAACTGTGATTGTTTCTATTATAAATAATAAATCTCTTCTATGTATCTTTATAAACAATATGACATAGAAAAATTGTATATTTATTTTGAGAGCTCAAGTTTATTTGTAGATATCTATTACTTACATTTGGATTCAAGATATCTTAGAGTGCAAATGCTATCACATTATTATTAAACTGTGAGGAGTAAATCTTTTTGTAATCAAAATGAGCCTCTAGAGAACTCAAGTTTAGACAAAGAAGCCAAGAGCAGTAAATACAGATCAAGTTGTAATATAATCTTCTCTATCTTATATTTAAGTTTTTTTTTTAACCTAAGACTTAGTGATAGGTCTCTATTACTCAAAGTAAACAAGAATGATAATGGATATCATTGGTACACCAAGATGTGATTATGGTGCCATATATGCTCATTAAGTATTTATATCTCATTATGTGCAAGATAATGTGCATGGGTTATGTTTATGGTGGTTTTAGCACACAACAATGTAGGTGTGATTGTTGGTTCCACACCTCTCTTGAAAAGTATCCTACCCTAGGTAAGACTACTCCAAGGATAATACAGCTAGGTCTTATCTTGCTTGGAATCTCTCAATTGGTATGTTCTAGCTGTGCCTACAAGGAGTCTTACATGCAATTTGTTGATCTTCAAGTTCGGGGTAGCAAGCACACATAAACCCTTTATTATTTCAGTTGATAAAGCAATGTAAAATGCTGCTGAAATTCCTATCTAACAACTAACAATAGTTTTAAAGAAAATGCAATAGGTTAGGGTTTTAGAAGAATCCTAAGTGACATTCACAATGCATAGGTTGCCTTTAGTAGACAAATACTCTAAAACTTTTAACCAGCTTTCTGAGTTACCAAATTGAAATGGGTGTTACAGTGCTGCAGAAAATAGTGCTATCTTTAATGGAAGTCAAAATCTTTTCAAATTACATTCATTTGTTAAATACCCAATAAATAGTGCAACTTAACTTGTGAAATGCAATTAAACTTTATCACAAACAATTAGCCTAGACTAACTTTACACAACTATCTACCATCAACAAATAACTAAAAGTATGGACTTAGATTATTCATCAGATACTTTAGCAAACCATGAACATTACAAAAGCACAACTAACTAACTATGGGAGAGTAAGAAGTGAACCATGAAAACCAAAATGAGCCAACACAAGATACAAATTCCTAGAATTACTGCAAAAACTTGCTTTGCATTACTTCAAATGGCATAGAGTCAATAATTCAGCATAAAATCTCTCTCTTATAAATGAAGGAAATGGTAGCCCTTTATATAGAAAAGTGGCATAGCAAGTTTTCGAATGAATGGTGGAGATTAACTCGACATCGACGATCCAAATTACATCAATAAATATAGCTGTAATAGCTCACATCAATTCTCAAATTACATTTTGTCTTCTATGAAAAAGATGAAAAATAACCTCCAGATACATTGAATCTAGTCAATTTGACTAGCCAACTCAATATATTAGCAGAAAAGAACATTTTAGAAGCATGAAAAAGACAAAATAAAGTCACATGCTATCCCAAATACAACAATTTACAATTATAATGGGATTACATCCTTAAAATATTCAAATTAATATCAGGATTCTTCATCTAAGTTAATTTTATCTTCGCCAGCCATCTTGTTATGGTAAGTCATCCATGTGTCAAGTGCAAGATTAATTTCTGACAGATCTGGATCCTTCAAATAATTGATCCCATAGTCGAACATCTCTAGCTCCTGACTAAATTTATTATATATTTTCTCTATTTCTACACCTACCTTTTGAAATGCTTTGAATTTGGCCCTGAGGTCACTTACCTTGTCTAATCTATCCTCCATACTGAGCGTGGCATGTTCAAAAATCACTTTATGTAACTTGTCTTTACACTTTTCAATATCAAATACGGCATATTCATCATAGGACGCTTCCCAACAATCCCTTAAAGAGTCACTGATATCATATATGATTGATCTTAGCTCCTCATCAGCTAGCTTATATGATTCTTTTATATGTTCGAAGGTTTCTTTTCTCAAAAGTAGCTATTAATACCATTCAATGGCCTTTGGCAGCTGATTCCTAGTCAAAATATTCTCTACAACTAGAGCCTGGGTAGGTAATTCCCTTATGCTCTTTATCCAAGGATACATATGTGAATAATATTCATCGAAGGAATCACACTCATACAAATCTTTCCATTTCTTATGCAACTCTACCAGCTTCTTATGTACTTAAGTGGAGGCGTTAATAATTTCACATCCCATCTCAAAAACATTTGATAGCCAATTTTTTGCACCTTGAGATTTGGATCTTACCTCACCCAATCTGGCCATTTCATCAGTAGACAGGAAAGTGGGTATCATCCTTATATCTCCACCTACATCTACTGGCTTAACCAAAAACTAAAGGCATGCATGAAGTTCCACATTTTGCTACTTCAAATCCTTCTTGGATGTTTCATCCTTGTCTAGTTGTTCCAAAATTGATGTGACTAAGTCCTTAAAATCATCTACTCTTTGAGCATGAGTGACTGGTTCCAGGTCAACCATAGATATTATGTAATCTTCCACCCTGACTTGTTCATTTGCTATATCAGTTGGCGGGACTGTAATTTCTACAATTCTTGATCCTGATTCATTCTTATAGATTCTAGACTATACTTTAGCCTTCTTTTGTTTCTTATGCTTTTGAGCTTGTGACAGGATTGTACTCAAATCCAACTGCATTATTTCCACTTGCAGCTCAGGATATGCTATCCTACATTGCAGCTATTTAGGTGTAGAATATTTCTTCAATTTAGTGGCTCCATCACCATCAATTACAGCCGTCTCCTTGTATTATTTCCATTCTTGCTTTGGTTCTTCATTATTTTCTATGTTTATCTCTTCTTCCTTTTCTTCTTCTTGGGCCAAGTTTTCTAGATTTGCAGTTGTAGTTTCTTGAGATGACTTGAAACCTTCCTCCATTTGATCTTTATCTAGAGGACTATTAGATACATCAGTGACTTCAACATTGACCAAAGGTTCATAAGAGCCTTTACTACTTACTTGAGTCAATATATCTTTCTCTTCCTCAATTGTTGTTTCAGTCTCATGCAATCCCAATTCTGCACATACTTTTTCAATCCTAGGAAGCAGTGGTATGGCCAAAGAATTTCTAGGCATTTGTGAGATAGGAACAATAGAAGATATGGCTAGGGAAGGTGCATTGACTTGTATCAGATTAGCCAGAACTAGCAATAAGGAAGAAGAGATGACAATAGGTGAAGGAAAGGGTAGTGAAGGTAGAGAGAGGAGGTGAAAGAATGGTAGAAATGGGAGGTAATGGAAATTGAGTGGAAGAAGTAGAAGATGTAGGTGTAGTGGTAGAGGAGGGGCATGAAGTGGCAATAGTGGAGGAAATAGGGCTGCTAGAGGTATTGGAAGAAATTGCCAGTGAGTAGGAAGGAGCTACAATGGTAGAGGTAAGAGAGGTAGCAGAGGATGTTTCTTGAGTTATGGGAGCTAAGGTCATGCGTGAAGTGGATGCAGCAAAAGGAGTGATAGAAGGAGAAGTGGCAGTAGAAACAAGAGGGGTTGTGACAATAGTGTCCACACTTTGGGTAGTAGGAGACTGAGCAGTTGGAGGACTAGAATCTTTCTTGGCATGTCTCTTTTCTTGGATGCCCTTGTCCTAGTAGAGGGAGGTTGATCTTTCTTTGGAGGAGGCCTTACAGATGGCTTCTTCGTCTTCTTCTCTTTTTCAGCCAGAGATGTATGTTCTTCACTGTCTGACTTCTATCTCTCAGTTAGCTCTACTTCATCTGTGACATAGATTGGCTCATCCTCTTCTCCCCTGTAGTCTTTATCTAAATCTAGTGTTGTATAAGTGAGTTGAACTCCTTGTCCTTCTAGAGCAGACACCTGACCTCTTACCCAGGCTTTGCTTAATCTAATAGGTTCTCTCATAACAATATCCAAGGAGCTCTCTTCTACATTTGCCCAATTTGGAAATGGGATAGACTGATAGTACTGAGCCTCCCATGGTCCTCTGACCATAAAATTTTAATCATCTTGCAGTTGGTATGGCACTGCCATAATGTGAAACTTCTTGATAAAATCTAGAAGCAACCTTAAATGTGCTTTCTTCATAATCTCATAATCATCTGGGCAATTGGCCCAAAAATCTTCAATATGCATCTTGTGGAATAGCTTCTTACTCACAAATCTTTCCATCACCTTATTTGGATCAAAATGATCCCTTGCATTGTAGTAGTGTAACTTGAGGAGTTGAAGCTCTTTATTAGAATGCTTTGTAGATGCCAAAGAAGTGCATGCATAAATTCCCTTGCCAAACTTGATAGGAAACTAAACATTAGTTCTGTGCAAGTGTTTGAGCTTCTTGGCATAGGGTATTAACTGTCTAGACAACTCCAGAAGCACTGTCTTATCATTAGGATACCTAGGAAGTCTGTAAGCCATCCCAGTGAAACCTTACACCCTTAAATATGTGAATTTCTCAAACTAGATGTACCATCTACTGTACCTAGTTATTTCATTCATTATTTCAATGGAAATCCTCCAGGCTATGTTACCTTATAGAATTCTAGCTATATACATTGTGAAAGCATCATTTACCCTTTTGAAATGTATCAGAGATTGAGATGAGGTTAGTTGTGGGTAGCATTCATATACCTTTATCTGGGTTTGCTCATCGTTCCCAACTTCACCAATCTTAGACAACCCAACATAGTGATTTCTTCTTACCAATGCATAAACAATATAAGATGTCCATCTGATGTACCTTTTATCCTTAAAATTGCTAAAGGCCTCATGAATGTTGTCGCTGAGGATTTGAGCCTAGTGCAACTTGGTCCCTTTCAATATCTCAATGATAATGACAAACATCCACTCCTCAAAAATGGAGGCTCTAGGTAATCCATATATCCTACTCAAGAAAGTTACTAAGTCTCCAATTTCATCATGGAAATCACTTCTGTATAGTATTCGGGGAAGTTAGATGAGAGTCGACCTTCTTCTTTTGGCCCAATTGTCATTCATGTGCTTTCTATAGCCTTCTACATCTTTGTTATAAGTCTCCTCTAATCCTTGTTTGTCTAAAATAGTCATAACCTTGTGCCAAGGAATATCAAAAGTCTTAGCTAGAGAAGGTGGGCTTAAATTAGCCAAGATATCCCCACTAGTTGTTTGGATTGTTCTTGTCATGACATCATACCTATCTGCAAAAGTTGCCATTAGTTCTGCACATTGCACTAAGGTGGGGAAGGCAGCATCTTGTGATATACCAATGTCCCTGAGTATTCTAACCCTAGGAGTTGGGTTAGGATCAAAGACCCTCAATATGAAGTCATCTAGGTCTATGTGACCTAGGTCTATATTTCCTACATCACTCCACCTAGAGTGAATCTTGGTCTCTAGAGGGATTCCTTTGAATTCGTACTTGATAGCTTGGGCTCAGGCAATCATTTAGTCCACAGGACCAGATGTTATAAGTTTGATACCTTGAGAAATCTCTTAACACACTCCTAATCTTAAGATGAGCTTTAATAAATCTGCTAGTACTACTCATATACCCTTTAAGAGATCTCAAATCTAACATTTATTGTAATCATAATAAATACATGCAAAGAAACATTTAATGTTGCAAGAAATCCTATGAAAATTGTCATTATCTATGCATTACAATGTTAACTCTATCATTTTGGTACTTTCCCTTTGAAAATTCTCTGAAACATAGTCATTTTGCATGATTTGCGCTATTTTGAGAGTCATCTAACTTACAGGTAGAAAAGCACTAAAATTAGGGTCTGCTGATCTCAGTAGGAAAAATGGGCTTGTTTGACCCAATTTTTTTCTACCATTCATGCTATTTAACATTTTGCATATATTTCGATGGTTACCAACTTGTACGGATTTTAGAGGTCACCGACCTCCATCAGTTGTCAAGTCAGTCGGTTGTGATTTAGCGCAAATCATTTTGATATCATTTGTATTACATTTGCATGGGATTCAGCTTGGTTCAATTTGTGCGAGTTTTGGTTGCTACTGACTAGGTCAGTTGGAGAGTGTTAAAGCATAAGGCTGATGTATTGTTTCTAGTAGGATTTTGGGATGCCACCAACTTTGCAGAGAAATTCAGGGTGTCCGACCAAGTTGGAGACAAGGTCTTTTAGTGCAAGGTCGACGAAAGGGATTTTAAGCACAAAAAGTAGTTTCAAGGTTAGTGGAGTTTTATGGTCCTCCCGACCTAATCGATGAGATGCAATATGGGCATGTAGGTTGGAGGTTGATGTTTTTAGCACACAATGGATCTATAAGTGCAGAATGGGTTTTAGAGGTCACCAACCGACTAGAGAATTGACAAATTTATAGGTCGGTCAGACCTCATTTTGGTGCTAAAAATCAAAGGTATCTATGACAAAGTTTGTCTAAGTTTTGTTTTTCTTCACTTATGATGATTCATTCATTTTCCAACAAGAAATTTTAACTGGGTTTTAATGGAAAACAAACAATTCATGCATAGAAACCCTAGCAAGAAACCCTAAGGGCACTTTGCTTTAGAAAATCATCTAACCAAACCCTAATTTTGCATAGTGGAAACTCAAAGATTAAGTTTAAAAACCCTACCTGGTAAATGTGGAATGTGCATCTGGACTGTGTAGGCAGGTCACGGTTTCGAGCTTGGGTGGATCAACAGAAAAAGTGTTCAAATTTCCAAATGGAACTCTAGAATCTCGATCAAATGCAAAAGAAATGGTTAAAATAGAGGATTTACCCCTTTTATCCTCTGGCAAAATAGCCATTAATGCACAACGCACAATTGTCAGACTTAGGGTTTTGGCATGGTTTCTCCCTCACTCAGACTTAGCAGGGAAATAGGATGCGTCAACCTTGGTCAGTGAGGGCTTCTTTCAGTGCTGTGTCATGCAGGTTCAATTTGCGCAGTTTGTAGGCTTTTGAGGTCCATCCGACTTGTGGGTATTTTGGCATCATTTGACTTAGTCAGTGATCAATCGATATAGCGCAAGTTAGAGATGGTTGATTTTAGCGTAGAAGTCCATTAGGAGGAAAATCAACACTAAAGTTGGTGATAAAGGATTTTAGTGCAAGGTCAGTTGGAACGCAATTTAGCATAGCGGTTGGACAAACAACAATTGGGTGCAAAGGTCGGTTGGAGGGAAATCTATTTCAAAAGTGCAATTCAAGGTCTTCTAAAGGGATGTAAAGATTCAACCTAGCAAATCCTTGAAGTGATTTCTCAATATCATCATTCAATCAAGGTTAAAATGTAGTTTGACCACTTAACCAATTGGGAGATGAAAAAAGATCTAATTGACATTCGAAGCCAAATCAAAAGAGGGGGTCCCCATTTTGGAATGACGCATGTGTGCAAGGCACAACAAATGGAGACTCTGCTAGGAAATGCTCCTGAGCATTCCAACGATAAACATTCAGTTTGAACCCAAAATCTCTGTGTTCCCCACATATTAAAAGAAAAAGCAAGGTACCTTATCAAAGAATCTAAGATCACTAACTAGTGCAACCATCGACATCCTAAAAACCTGAGTGTGTGTAGATGTATTCATTACCATTCTTCGACAACTAAGTTCATCCAAGATCCCCTAAGACAAGCTAGAAAGCTGAGGTCATTCTACCAACAAGAAATGCTCAAATTTTGGAATATGATGAGCTTTGAGAGACAAATAATTTTGTCTGGTACGATGGCATTTGATGGTAATCATTTCTGGATAGTACCTTTTGTAAGTATTTGCAATTGGTAGTCTCTTTTATTTGCACTATAACGGATCTGGATTTGAAAAACACCTCTTATTTTTACCCAATATAGGCTAGTAACACTTAATATTACCTACCTTCTTGCTTGATTGATAGTGCATGTTGTAGAAGAAGAAGTCAACCCATTTTAATTGACACAGGATCACTCAGACTCACCTAGCTACCTTAGGATCATTTAAAGTGTGAAAGATATATGGTTAGAAAATACTTCAGGTGCACCAACTAATAACTCATTTCCAATTAACAGACACCATACTCCTTGTCCTAATAGTGGAACCCACAACAAAACTAAGTCAAAACCTTGGCTTCTCGAAGGAAGACTTATGACTATTCATCCATCAAAGAAGCATTTGTAGGTCTGCATGACTTGTTGCCACCTTAAAAACAAACACCCCACAAAAAAGTAAGCACAACAAGCAAAACCAAAAGGGCAACTAATCTAAGCAAGGCACCTAACAACTAAGGAAAGCAAAGATAAGAGAGAAAAACCAAACCAAATGCAACCTAAACTAATAGTGAACAAACCCCTAACTATGTACACTAAAATGAGGTATGACTACCTCTCAGGCCTAGAAGTAGTGCTTTAGGAACTGGCCATTGACAGGCAATGGCAGCTCCTCACCAAGAAGGCTCTTGAGTCGATACATGTTGTCCCCAAGTATCTCATAGATCTGATAGGGACCCGGCCAAAGTTTATCAAACTTACCATGTTCTCCCTTCTTTTCGTTTGCTTTATCCCAGCATAGGACCAAATCAAAAATGCAAAAGGCTTTGACCTTGGCTCTTTTGTCAAACCATCGTTTTACGACTTCTTGATGTTTACCAAAGTTTTCTATAGCAGCATCGCATTTCTCTTCAAGGTGTAGTAATTGGGACAACCTAGAGGATAATTGATCATCAGTTTCAAGGTAGTCTTGCATGAATTGTAGTACAAGAATCCTCAAGTGGATATCAAAGATAATTTCAATCCCATGGACTAGGTGATAAGGCGATGTGCTCAGGGCTGCTTTATGTCAGATTCTATCAGTCCATAAGGCAAACCTAAGCTGAGTATGCCAGTCTCTGGGGTTTTATCTAATAGTTTCTTAGTGACCTCAAGTAGATTTTTGTTCGTTGATTCAGCTACCCCATTCCCTTATGGGTAATAATTAGATGAGAACTTGAGAGTACTCCAATAATCAAATGCCTAGTTAGAATAATGCAATGATGAAAAGGTAGGGCCATTGTCGCATACCAAAGCAATTGGACAACTAAATCTAGTGATAATATGCTTTTCAACAAATTCAATAACTACCTTTGTGGTGCATTTCTTACACGCTATTGCTTCAAACCATCGAGTGCAGTAATCAGTAGCGGTCAAAATATACCTGTGGCCTATAGAGGAAGGTGGATTGATCATATTGATAAAGTTGAGGCCCCACTAAGCAAATGGTCATACCTCCACCATTGGTTGCAAGGGCATAGCTACGTGTCACTCTCTATGTGTGGTTGTTTGGCATATATGGTAGAAAACTATCAAAAACCAAAGAAGACTTCAAATCCAAGCCCAGAAAAATCATCACACCATCTTCTTCTAGGAGTTTCCTCCTTTTCTCTGTAGTAATATTTTTTTATTTCATTTTCAAAATTTGTTCTCAAAGTATTCAATAATTGTTTTTCATTATCTGTTGTGATATTTGAAACAGACTCTCTGACTGCTTTGCCTTTATCTCTATACAAGAAAGATTTAAATTCTAGGGATTGAATAAACTAATCATCTGAGACAAAAGAATTGTAGGCCAGTTGCTTGGCTTTTGTATCAGGTGCTTCCTCAATTTCCAATTCTTTATTTGAAGGATCATAATCTTTAATTCTGAGTTTAGAAATTATATCAAAGTGGGCTTGGGGTCCTTCATCATGGGATCCTTCACTATTAGAGGATAACACCTCTACCTCTTGTGCCTCTCTCCTCCTCCTTTCCACTTCCTGATTATACTCATTAATTGCAAATTCAAACTCTGCATCTTCCAAATTCCTAATAACATCATCATGTGGGAAAGGAATATGAGTATATCCACTTAGATTTCACTTTCTTCTTGCAGAATCAATAAACCCTTCAAGGTCAAACCCTTTTCTTGACATTTCCTTTCTTAAATTAAAGTGCAATAGTTTGTCATGAATGAGGTTGTATCCTTCCCTGGACAACACAGTAAAGTCCCCAAAACAAAATATACTTGGCATAAAAGATTGTTTAACATAGGCTCTTAAGTTCATAACATTTGAGTAATCTAATTGCCTGACAATTTCCAAGTATGCAATTATGTCTGGTACTATTTTAGGCAATAAGAATGGCATATCTTCAAACCCATATACCTTGATCATTGTGGAATCTAGAAAACAATACCAATCACCCCAGTTGTGATAGATAGTTGGTGGTCCACCAAAATCCTTAGGCCTTAAAAACCTTTTAATCTCAACTGACAAAGAATAGCTACATGCATAACCATAGCATATGTACAGTGTTTTAACAAAGAATTCTTTAAAATGTGTATAACAAGAATTCACAAACCTACTATCCTATATGCATGTCCATAACTGTATGGGTAATAACTAACCATTCTTATCAAATTGTGCAATTTTTAGTTGTTGTGGCCATATTGTTAATTCTTGTCCATAGTATAAAACCATATGCATAAGAGCAGAGTAATGCTTAAAACTTATTGTTAGAGAACTATTTTTAATGGCCATCAGTCTTGAATCAATCTCCTTAGAAAGGTGGGAGACATAATCAAAAGCTCTGGCATGGTGGCACTAGATATCTATAGAGATGACCATGGGTGCTATGGACATGAATTCAGGGACCTCTGTTCCTAGTACTTGTCCCACTGAATAATACGTGTATTTCATATAAGGTTCAAACAGATCTACATGAAAAGGAGGTCCATCACCTTCCTCGAGTGACACGAAATTCCTTTCTTCTCTAGGTCTATGCAATGGCAATCTCCAACCCTTGTAAGTGGTATCCATTCTCAAGTACTCTTTTTCTAAATCTTCATATATTATAGGAGTATTACAGGTGTAATTGACGGAAAAAACTTCACATATTACATTCTTCGATACATGAATAAATGGCTGCCCTTGCAGGTTGTGGATGGCTTTTAGGTCAGGGTTGTAATGATAAGCCAGGAGTTTTACAAGATCTATGTTCACAAAAACATTTGTGACAACTAGCTTTCCTAGGTTGAAATTCCACAGGTTACAGACAGGTTCCAATCAATTCCTTCTATAGTAGTGAAACATAAACAGCCCCCTGATAGGGGTCCATATGTTCCCTACATGTTTATATTTATCTTCTAATTTTTACATGTCTACCCTCAATTGTGTAGTTCTTGTAGCCTTAGGGCCTAAACCAGGTAATTGGTCTATAAGGTCTGAAGTTTTCTTTCCTGTGTTTTTTCCCTTTCCCTTTCTCAACCTTCTGCTTTTTGCCCTTGGTTTGGCTAGTTTTAGTCTGCCACTTTCTTTTTGTTTTGGAAGGACCCTCCATTCTATCTCTATGCTGAATACTGGATTTAATCTTATAATCAATTAGCAATATGAAGGTTTGCAATGCTTATTTGTATATTCTCGGCGTTGCAAATTTATCAGTCTCTCAGTGAATCCCCCACTCTTCCACTATAACCCTTAGAATTTGTTTTGATTTTCAATTCATTATGAACCAGAGCAATTTGTATGAGATTATGCTCAGGCTACCATTAATGTTGGCCATTGGAATTGAATGCAGCAGGCTTCTCGGGCTTTGAAAGTGTGAAATCGATTAATGAATTACATCGGGAAGACTATTTTAATCTCATGTCGATTTGTATGTTTGTTTTGGTGCCATCTTTTGTTTATATGTTTTTTATCAATTACCATGACGAGATTTATGTCTCTTTGATGGGAGGTGTTTCTTTAGTTCTTTGATCTTTATCGGAGAGACTCTCATCGATCTTGCTCAAGTCCACATTACTTGCCTTTTTTTGTTTTTAACATTTCAGAAAGACTTTATTAATTTCACCCCGATCTATCAAGGTGGTTCTGACTGTCAAAGTTGCTTTTGGACATCACCGAGTGTTTTCTCGATGAGCAGTGGTTATCTTATAGTCATCGGGTTGACAATCATCATCACTGAGAGAACAGAATGTCCCTTTGATTTATCAAGTTTTTCCGATAATGTTTTCTTATGTCTTTTGCTCATGGGGAACATCAGTGAGACTCTTGCTGAGTTCGTTTAGTTTCTTCCTATTAGAGTGACTTATAAAATTGGGAAGATATAAAAAGTTTATCCCGATGGTATATGTCATGCCGATACAACTAGTGTATTGATTTATCGATGAGAGAACATATATACTTTGCTAATCTTATATTTATTGGTATGACCTTTGAGATCAATATAGTTTAAAATTTTCATTTCAATTTTATATCTCTAGCTAATACAACTTTTTATTGGTGATACATTATATTGTCTTCCCGATTGTTTTGTACAATCATTGTCTCTGGGTTTTTTGATCAGTGTAACTTCATTTAGGTCTTCCTGATATATATGAAAATATTAGTTAGGGGATTATGACTTATTTGGTTGGAAATACATATATATGATCTTGTTGATAGGGGTTAATTACTTCTATTTGCACAACTATAGTCAGGGAAATGCTTATTTCAAAGGTCATATTTTATGAAATTGTCATGGGCTACAATATGGATCTTGTCACACAAATTTGAACAACCTGTTTTAATCACAAGATCAATGTATGGCAAATTTCTATGATATTTGGATGACAAGTGAGCGATGGTTAATGAAAAATGGGAAAAAAATTTAGCACCAACATGGTATATATCAAAGATAGGAAGATGGGGACTAAGAAAATTGTGAGATTTTTTCAGTCCTAATAGCAATATAGGCCTTCATGAACCTAATGATAACATTTCCATTTCCGAACAAGATAGCCATGGTCCTAGGGTCATACCTAGTTGCTACAGCTCTCATCAAGTCTGTGTTTATGAAGACATCAGGGCATATTAATTTGGCTAAGTCAAGGGTCTAGGCATGGCAAATTGGGAGCCTCTGTAATCAATTAGCTCATGTCAATGCTCAAATAGACTCCAAGCAGACATAGGGATCCTAGCATCTCAACAATCTACACAGAGGTCCTATGTTTTATCATTTTTGCCAAACTCTCCTAATTTTGTCAGAGGTTTTATTAGATGATCCGGGACATTGAATCATGATATCCTCATCCAGGCTACATTTTGAGGTTGAAGCTTGACCTGACTGACTCATTTTGTATTTGTGCAAGCAACCTAGGGTTTATGCAATCAACAACTACTTTAAATACTTTAGAAAGTACTTATAGATAGAAAGACTAAGTGTAGGGGAGAGACAATAACTTACTATTTTTGTACATAGCAGAGGCTCAAAATTGCTTCTCCTTGCTTGTTTTGATGATTCTCCAGCTCTGAACGTGATTGCTCCTTGAAAAATGATAGGAGATGCTTAGAATTATGTTGTTATAACATCAAATTCCTGTACCACTTCTGTATTAATGGAGGTCATTGTAACCATAACTCTACTCGTGCCACAATCATTCAAAAATCTCCTTTGTTTGCAAGTTTGAATTTGGACCATTGATCACTTCATGCCTTTCTGGAATCCACAGTTTCGATTCATTGACAAGTCATCACCCAATGAAAATGGGCCAAATCATCAATACCTTTCTTACACTTTATGTCATCCTTAGCCCAAACTAGATGCATGTCACCTTTTCACAGCGTCACAATTGGGGAGGGCCCACCATATACCTATTGTGCGATGGTGTGATATAGCATTCATGCACCTTATTATACTTGCTTTTCAATCAGTGCATGCCATGTGATGTTATCTCATTGCCTTGTAGAAAATATTCCTCCTAGAAAGATTCCCTTGCAGTGGAGCGCAGTCATTGCATTTTAGGCTTTCTCCGTGGACATGTGGTGGTGGACAATTGGCTGAAGTAAAATTTTGAAGTAAACACCTCGTAAGTAGATTAGAGAGGTGGCAACTTGTCATAGCATCACAGCCGAGTGCTGGTATCATCTGATATGATTCGTGACAGTGCGATATTCACTTTAAAAGACCTTCAGACATTTGAACATTGATTAGGCACTAAACTTGGCACTAAATTAGGCGCTAAATTTGGCACTAAATTTGGCATTGAATTTCACCTAATTTAGTACCTACTTGTTTGGATTAGCACAAAAAACACCAAAAATAGTGCCATCATCATAAAGAGTGCTGACTTTTTCAAAAAATTGGAGAAAAATACATTAAAACAATGGGTCGAAGCAAAAAAAGGAGCTAATCACAGGGATTTGTAGTGATCCAATTTGTTGAGTGAAGCAAAATGTATATCTATCTTGTTTTTTTTTCATGAAAAGCAACAAATAAAATATTATAAAATTATTTTTAATAGATAATAATATTTCTGTGTTCTACTTTGCAATTCCCTGAGTTTCCCTATTTATCTGTAAATCTTGATAGTAATTTCATTTGGCTAGTATTTATACCTATATTGCATTCTTTTTTCCTCAGTTTATCCTTAGGAATGATAAGCCTTTTATGTTAATTTCATAACACTTATTTTATCTAGTATTTGGAGTCATTGAATTATAAGGAAGCTCTACAAACCTTAATTTAGTTTTATTCATTTTTCCATCAATTTGTCATAGTTTCTATAGGTTCCATTTTGTAGATTCTCTTTCTACATTTTTCAATATGTATCACTATTTTCCTATGGTATTGATGCAGTAATCATGTCTTTAGTAGTATTTTTTGTTGGGGTTCGTACATGTTGTAGCCTGTTCATTAAAGAATCAAGAACAATTGTCATACTCTCCTCGTGTATGTTATATTGGACTGTGTTATTCATGATTTTTCTTTGAAATCATTAACATATCACTAAAAGTACTCAATTTAACCCAATCACACCAGAAGATAAGGGATTATGCTCATGTTAAGAGTTTTGGAAAAAAAAAGCTATACAAAATAGTTGAAGGTGTCTAGATCTACTATTTGAACATAATTTTTCATTATTAGAGAAGACAAAACTTGTGCTAATGGTTGGACAATCATCGGGTTTTATTGGTATGAGGAAAGGGAGAAGCAAGGATGAATTGTTAAAAAAAAACAACATTTTAGTGATTAAGTTCTACGGCCTTGACAAATTCATTACCTAATTTTGTTTATGGAGAATATATGGTAACATCTAGATTGAATTGTATTTCATTTATCACAAGAACTAGATTAAGTCAAGGTGTGGTATAAGTAGATTTTCCTAACAAGTGGGAAATAATTACTTTAACTATGTACCTACTGATATTGTGTAGTAGAATGTTTATTTGAATAAGTTGTTAGTTATGTTTTATGTGTTATTATGCTTGGAAAGACTACACTCTGGGATGGGTGTTGAATATGGGAAAACATGGAAGTAGGTTTTCTTCTTCAAGACCTACACACCATTAAAACAGTTAATGTTTTGGCCAAAGTGACTATGATGTTGAAATAGACATATGTACCATTGTAGAAAATAGTTTGATTACCTCATATTCATATATATATTTTCCCTGTCACATCCTATTGAGATGTTGCATTCATGATAGGAATACATGTAGATTGATAGGCACACACCAGATTCCACCCTACACTTGTTTACAGGTTGCTAGGCCCTTTAAGAAAGGTCAGGCATTCCTCAGTTTGAGGAATACCAAGTAAGCACAAGCTTTGTCGTTGCACAGAAAAAGTGCTTGAACCATGTTCTTGTCCTTCGATGTAGCAAATGGCAAAATGGTCGATGGCAGTCGAGGACTAATTTTTGGATTCATTTGATATTGATAACAATTGTTCACTATTATTTAGAATCAAATGTTATGTAAGGCAAAAACCCATATTTGAAATTGTATAATTATTATTGAAAGATCTATAATTGAATTCAATAAGATCCTTTGTATTGTAATTGACTATGAATATAAATTAATGATTACAAATCTTGTGTTCTCATATGATGTCAATTTATCTCTTCTACTTGAAGTCATAATAGAAATTACTTTACTTTACTATTCTTACAGTAATTTAGTGTTACTTCAATTTTTGTATGTAGTCCGCATGCAAGGAAAAGGCTGATTGTAGGCATGGCTAAGAATAGTTGTAAATCCATGAACATAGTAGAGATAGAGGGGAGAAAGGAGAGTAGTAGAATATCTTTGATGTAGGCCGCAAGTAATAAGGGGTGACATATATTTATGAAGGATGGTGGCCATATTCAGAGGACCACATATATGTGATGGAGAGGTCACATATGTGGAAGGAGATGACATTTATCACAGAGGAGACCATGTAGAGAATGGTAGAGGGTCATCACTTCAAAGATTGAAGTGGCATGAATAGCAGGCCATGTATATATTTGGTGGAGGTTGCACATAGTAAAGGGGGGTGGCATGAGAATAAAGAGGCCATCAATAGGCTAAGGAAAGGAGGGTAGATAATTTTGAGCCAATAGAAAATAAAGAGAGGTCATGTATATCAAAGAGAAGGCCATGAGAAAAATAGAAGAGGCCACATAGTGATTAAGGGAAGAGGTCATCGTGTGATAATAAGGGGGTGATACAAAAGAAATAGGGTAGGCCAATAGAAGAGAAAGAGGAGGCTGATATAAATTAGAAGAGGGTGACAAAAGAAGGTCTGATCAGTGCAGAGGTAAAGGAGGCCGATGTGGTGTGAGGCCGATAGTATTTCAAGAGCATTGATAAGGACAAAGGAGGCTGACTGTTCAGGCCGCAAGGTACAAGCTGATTAGATAACAAGGAGGAGTGAATATAGAGAAGAAGGTTGAAGGCTCTGCATAGAATGAAGGCCAATAAGAATAGTATGAGGGTTGTAGACTAAATGAAATAGAATTCTAAGAGGAAGGAATTCATGAGAAGCACAGTAATAATAGTGCAGGCTGATATATGGCAGGATGATAGTGCCTAAGAGTTACAGAGGTAGAGATGAAAGACATTGATTGGGCTATCAGATGGAGGTTGAATGTAGCCATAGGACAAATAGATTAAATGTTATTGTAAAGTTTTTATATTGTAATAGAGAAGCTGATTTGGATGTTTTGAATGAAAGTCTAAGATATTTCATTCTATAGATTCATGGTGTTTTCCTATAGTAAGTTACGCCTAAATAGTATGAACATGGTAATGAATATTTGTTTAAGCTCTTGTCGCATTGAATACGAATGATTTTGCTAATTTTTATGTTGCTGTCCAAGTTCCTGTCACTCTCACTATAGAAGATATCTGAAAGCCCTCTTTGATGGGTAGATACTTGAATCTCAATTAAAGACTGTAAAGGTATTTGCATATGGTTCATGGAACTGTGCTATCAGATTGGTATCAGAGCCAAGTTTGGTCTTGAGTGCTGAGTAGATCGCCAAAGAGAGGCAACTTAGCTAGGACTATGAGTGCAGGTGTGTAGCACCAAAATACTGGGTAGAGGTGAAATAGGAAGAAGCCCTGGTGAGGCACTTGGAAGATGAAAGAAGAAAGAAAGATGCAGAATCAAATGGGTAAAGAAAGTCTCGAGAAAAAAGATAGAAGAAAAGAAGAGAAGAGGATGATATATGAAGAAGTCAAAAGAGAGTTGGTAGAGTTGAGGATGTTACAAGTATGGGCCTAACCAGTGTTGTCATTGATGTCAACATGCTCCTGATGCATTGATGTCAAGGATTGGATGAGTTGTGTACTGAGGCTATTGAGAAAATTAGTCCTATCAGAAATAGAGAAGATCAGTGAAGACAGTGAAGATCCCAGCTAAATAAAGATTAGAGAATGTGCATCAAAGGGTTTGTAGATATGTGTCTGAAGATGATCCAGTTAATATTTGAGAGGTTCACATGAAAATATGGAGTTATGGCCATGAGAGTAAAACTAGTTCTGGTAACTATTCAGAGGTGACAAAGTGACACAAATAGGTCCTATGAGATCCAAAAACAACAATATCATGTTCTGTGGATCTGGTGGCATGTTTGGGCGGCTAATGTGAATTGACAACTTAATTGGTTTTTGGTTTGGAGGTCCACAAGCAACCCTTCTAATGTGATAATGATGGGTGACTATGTTCTTGAGGTTCCAGATCAAGATGTAAATGATTACAGTAAGTAGAATTTGTGCAGATGTTCTTGGTGATTCAAGAAAGCTTGTTGGGATCTCTAGAGTATGTCTATTTTGTGTTGGCAGTCTGTATTGAAGATTGAGCTTGTAATTAAAGAATTACCTTTGGGTAATGGTGTTCTTCCTAGTCTTGGCCGACCAGATGATTTGCGCATGTTACAAATAATCCTTAAGATGTTTTGCAAAGCATGGAGTGTTCCTCGAAAAAGATTGAAGTTCCAGCTATGTGTGGCCGATAGTGTAGTAATGCACATAAAGTGTTTGTAATAAGTCAAGTTCTATTTTTTTAATTTCTCTATAATAAAATAATTGTATGTTGTGCCAACTTTGATGATCATTCCAAATTCAATGTCATATATAAATAAGAGTTGCGAAGTCATTCAAATGTATTCTTGAGGTGATGATGAGTAGGTGGTAGTGAAGAGGAGTGAAAAGTAGAGTAGAGGTGTTGAACTTAAATGGAACTGACTCAAGCATAGTGAAGATGCTAATCTCTAGTTCAATTATGTAATACTTATATTCTTCTATAGATAGTGTGTTTCATGTAGGTAGTGGGCCTCTTATCAGTAGTGTGCTCAAGTAGTGAGCCCTAACTGGCAAGTGCCATTTTATTCATCTTACTCTTTTAATAGAGAATACAATCTTGGGTTAGTCACCCCATGGTTTTTCCCTTAACCAGGTTTTCCACATTAAAATCTTGATATTATATGTGTTGAATTTGTTTCTACTCTTGAATTATTGCATTATGCTTTCATGATTGAATCTTTGATATGTTGTTGAAATATAAGAAGGTTTAAAGTGAATAAGGAATAGGATTTTGGTGACAACTGATTCACCCCCCTCTCAGTTGTCTCTCCTAAATTCAATAGAGGAGAGATTTGATGTTGGTAAATAAATGGTATGAAGAACAAGATCAAAGATATTACTGGGTATGGCCAATGAGTAAGAAAGTGAAATGGCCAGTAAAGGAGATTGTTGAGAAAAGAAAAAGGCAAAGGATGAATGCCTTGAGAAGAGAAGATAAGAAGATGAGAGGGTTTCTGAAAAGATGGCATAATAGAGAGTTGTTGCCATTAGAGTAACATGGAATAAAAGAGGTCAAAGAGCTTCTCATTGAAGAGAACATGAGAAAAGAGAAAGAGGAAAAGAGAAATGGAGAAGGAAGAATG
Organism: Cunninghamia lanceolata; assembly: GCA_027924645.1. Lineage (NCBI taxonomy): Eukaryota > Viridiplantae > Streptophyta > Pinopsida > Cupressales > Cupressaceae > Cunninghamia > Cunninghamia lanceolata. The sequence continues at coordinate 1,601,274 of BSBN01000193.1, read as the reverse complement.
TGCATGAGGAGGGCATTGACAAAGACATTGTGGTCTCTCATTTTATTTGCTAGTGTTGTGTTTGTAGATTTGTATGCAGGGATAAAGAAAGTGATGAAGAAGTTTGAGGAAGAGACCTTAAAGATGATGAATGTTGGGGCAAGAGTAGCTATAGAAGAAAGAGTGGAAGATGTGAATGAGGAAATCTTGATGGAAGTAGAATGCCAAGAAGAGTTTGGTATAGAGGTGCATTATAGAGTGCCTAAAAAAGAAAAGGAGATGGATGCTAAAGATGTTTAGTTTGATGATGAAGAGGAAGAAGAAACCATAGAGTTTCATGATGGATGCGAAGATATTGCAGTAGTAGCATAAGATACTAATGAAGAAGAAAAGTTAAAAATCCAAGAAGCTAAAGTTGGATGCAATTTGGGACAACAGGTCCTTGTATAGAGGAATGAGGGTAAAATTATTACTTTTGATCATGAATGTAGAATTGAGAATTTGGATAAGCAAGTTGATAAGAAAAAAAATTGGAAAATATAAATGTGATGAAGGATCATGGATATGTAGTGCCATATTGGCAAAAGAAAAAGATGGATAACGGGTCGAAGCTGAAGTTTAGGAAGAATGTTGTTGATTATGTTTATGCTAACAAGCCTTTGCATAGAAGAAGAGATGTGTAGATGAATAGGTGGTAACTTGGTGAAGAGTGGAGTTGGCCAGCTAAGAAGCCTAGAGATAATGATTGGAGGATGAAGACAGAGCAAGTGGAAAGAAGTTCAAGTGCATCAAAGAAAGGACAACAGACCAGTAGTAGAGTATGGGTGGTAAAGCGAGTAGCAACAACCAAATGTGTTGCAGAGAAGACAAAGGATTGGAGACATGAAAAGGAGAACAAGCTCCATTCCAAGGAACTGGAAGTATGATGAATCCAGTAGAAGATTGCCAGAAGGAGAAGAAGCAAACAATAAAGTTTTAGCAAGAGAACCAAAGTGTGTGGAAGGTAAGAGAAAGGAAATCTAATTTTTATGTTGATGAAGCTTTGGATAAAATTCCTAATGATGAAGAGAAAATGAGCAGATTGTTAGATGAAAAGGAGATAAGGACAAATAAATATTTGAGAAGGCAAGAATATAGACAAAGACAAACTGAAAGATGTAGGTATGCTAGAAAAGAGGAAAAGTGGAATAGAAGAATGGTATGGAAAAACAAGACACCACAGGTGTGTGGGGAAGGTGCTGATTTGAACATAAGAGTAGTTGTGGATGAAGAGGATGAAAGTGGAACAACCATGGTTCTGAAGGAAGAAGACAAGAAAAAGAAGAATAAAAGTAAAGAAGAAGATAGAGTAGAAATACAAAATGCTGAAGATGATTTGTGGAAGTAGTTGGTAGCCATTGAGGACAAATAGAATGAGAAGATTGAAGGTGTAAGCATGAGTATGTCAATAGATGTAGAAGTAGTTATAGAAATAAAGAATGAAGATGTTGAAATTGATGTTGTGTTGCAGTAGATGACCATGAAGGAAGAATGGTTGGAAGTAATGACAGATGAACATGTTGAGTATGATGAAGGTATGATAAGTGTTGAGGATGCATTAGATGTTGTTATAATTTTTCCATTTGATTATGATGTGTTTGATGAAAGAAGAGTTGGAGATTGGAGTTTTATTGTAAGTGTTGCAGCCCACAGTGCTGCACAAGAAGGTTGGAAGATTGAAGCATGCGAGATAGAGAAAGTATGGAAAAGGTGAATGAAAAGATTTGATTAAAATTGCAGAGGAACACATGTGCCAGAGCACATGATCTTTGTCCCTAGGGAGTTTGATGTAGGAGCATACATTTAAAATTCAAAAATTGTCTTTGACAATGGATTTTTTGTTTCTATGTGTGGTCAAGTGACAAAAGCATGAGAAAGGGAGCTTCTGTCGTGAACAATAATATTTAATCATTATACTCTAGAAAAGTGGGATAATGGAGAAGATTATGATTATTGCCAAAGATCAGTTACTTTGTTATTTTGAGATGGGGAAGTGGAGAAGGGCAGAAAGACTAAAAACAGACAAAGGAAATAGCAAGAAAATCAATGCAGTCTGCATGCAAGGAAAAGGCTGATTGTAGGCATGTCTAAGAATAGTTGTAAATCCACAAACGTAGTGGAGAGAGATGGGAGAAAGGAGAATGGCAGAATATCTTTGATGCAGGTCATAAGTAATAAGGGGGCGACAAATATTTAAGAAGGATGGCGGCCATATTCAGACAAAAACATATATGCTATGGAGAGGTCGTATATGTGGAAGGAGGCATTTATTACAGAGGAGACCCTGTAGAGAATAGTAGAGGGTCATCACTGCAGAGAAAGAAGCAATAGGAAAGAATAGCATGCTATGTACATATTTGGTGGAGGCCGCATGTAGTAAAGAGGGGGCGGCATGAGAATAAAGAGGCTGTCAATAGGCCACAGAAATGAGGGTAGATAATTACAAGTGGATAGAAAATAAAGAGAGGCCATGTATATCAGAGAGAAGGCCATGAGAAAAATAGAAGAGGCTGCATAGTGATTAAGAGGAAGAGGTTGTCATGTGATAAGAAGGGGACAACACAAAAGAAATAGGGCAGGCCGATAAAAGAGAAAGAGGAGGCTGATATAAATTAGAAGAGGGTGACAGAAGAAGGCCTGATCAGTGTAGAGGTAAAGGATGCTAATGTGGTGTGAGGGCGATAGTGTTTTAAGAGTATCGATAAGGAGAAAGGAGGCTGACTGTTCAGGCCACAAGGTACAGGTCGATTGGATAACAACGAGCTAATATAGAGAAGAAGGTCAAGGGCTCTGGATAGAATGAAGGCTGAAAAGAATAGTATGAGAGTTGCAAACTGAATGAAATAGATTTCTGAGAGGAAGGAAGTCATGAGCAGCATAGTAATAATAGTGTAGGCTGATGTATGGTAGAATGATAGTGCCTAAGAGCTACAGAGCTAGAGATGAAAGACATTGGCTAGATTGTCAGAAGGAGCTCGAATATGGCCATAGGCTAAATAGATAAAATGATATTGTAGAATTTTTGTATTGTAATAGAGAAGCCAATTTGGCTATTTTGAATGAAAGTCTAAGATGTTTTATTTTGTAGCTTGATGGTGTGTTCCTACATCAAGTCAGGACTGAATAGTAAGAACATGGTAATGAATATTTTTTTAAGCTCCTGTCGCATTGAATAAGAATGATTTTGCTAATTTTTATGTTGTTGTCCAAGTTCCTGTCACTCTAACGCTAGAAGATATTTGAAATCCCTCTTCGACGGGCAGAGACTTGAATCTCAATTGAGGAGTGTAAGGGTATTTGTGCATGGTTCATGGAATTGTGCTATCATACTTTTTATGATCCTTGAACATACACTAATTGTTACAAATAGCCATTGTGTTTTACTATATATTGTGTCTTCTTTTCAAAATTAGAAAAAGAACATCCCAAAAACAATAGTTTACCTAGGAAAACAAACCAAAAACAAAACTAAATTGATCATTTACACAATCACTAACACAAAGCTACGCATAGAATCACTATTTCTACGCATATAATTACTGTTCATATGCATCTAATATTTCTATGCATATACCCTCTATTTCTATGCCTATAATCACTATTTCTGCACATTTGAAACTGCACATATATCCTTTGTTTCTACACATATACATATTGTTCGAACTGTGCATTTGATCCAGCACATCCACAACAAAGGACACTTCCTGAGGTCTTGAGAAAATAACAAAAATAGACTTGGATACCCTTTTTATTGTACATTTCATTTCAAGAGTCATATAAACCATACAGAGACATCTTTCATCCATTTTAAATCGTCATACATCTCACACTTACATCTCATACTTAGCTTCCCAAAATAAACAAACAAGATTTTCACAAAGTTCTTTTAAGATTTTATCATTTCAACAATAATATAGTTAATCTCCCCCTATCAGGATTTATCATCCTTTATCTAGGAGCTATAATAAAAATCTTGACAAAGTTAGTCTCTATCATAGTGATATCCATCATTGGGCCATTTTACTTAAATTGGATCACCCTTTGATAGTTATTTATCATAGCTCAAGATTATTATTTAAACAAGATCAAAGTTCAACACTTCAGAAATCTTACCATCAACACATCAATCTAATCATATCATCTTTTACTTGGACTACACTTCATCAAAGCCATCACTTATATCTACACATCTTACATTCAACATCATTCATATAAATTGTGTATGGTTAAGACTAGAGCTCAAAAGAAAAGATGAAAAGAAATGGATTCATTACATGGTAGCCAAGGTTCTTCTAGTGACAAAGAAGAAGAAATCCTCCAAGAAGAAATTGTTAGTGCTCTACAAGACCCAAAGTTTCAAAAACTTATGGATAAAGTCATAGTAACATATCCACACAAATATTTCCTTATGCTTGCACAATAAGGACCAAAATTACCTCATGATTTTGACATTGCCAAATTGAGAGAAACAATTCAAACAAATGAAACTAAAGCTCCTAAGAACATGAAAGATAAGAATGTGACAAATCCATTAGATGTCTTTACTCAGCAAATCCAAGTTTTGCAACAACACTTTGTAGATTTATAAACTAGATCCTCAACAAAATGATATTCACTAGAGGACATATTCCCTATCCTTTTGTTGGCAACATAGTTAAGAGACACTAATGATATGATGTTTTAATTGATGGAAACAACCTGACATATTTGGAGACAACTCCTAAGACAAAGGTGTGTACATTATTTTGGTCCGAAAAGATTAACTTAGCCAAATTGACTAAGTATTGACAACACATTGAGACAGTGGCAGTAATTCAGTTGGTACTCCTCTGCTATTGAAGATTGTGTCATACAGTTCTAGTACATTACTCTTAGCTATCTAGTGAAGTCATGATTCAATGTTCAAGTCCAAATTTCCTCCAGAAGTCATATGGTGAAATGTCTGAGTCTGGGTGAACAGAGTTAAGTTAGAAATAGTGCAGAGTACCTGTGTAATCTAGTCTGCATTCCTCTATTGATGAATATCATGAGTTGTAGTTTTGAGGCATTGAATATACATGTCATGAGAATCTAAATCTATATTTTTGGAGTTTGAAGTTCATTGGTTCACATTCTAAAAGTTCTCCCTTATTGACCTTTAGGTTGACAGTATTTCTCTGTGACAGAATAATACTTCTAAGATCTGCATTTATCTATGAAAGAATATTATGCTCCACAATTCTGAACATATGCTAACAGGTCCATAGTGAATGTTGGCTATGAATCTTAGAGTCTCATATGGTTCACAATGGAAGTTATGGTATGACAGTCAAGCTAGTTGTGTGTGCACTTAAGGGTTAAGTCGATAGTCATGTTATATCGATATGTGGTGAAGGTATATGATCGGAATCATTAATCTAAGTGGTTCTATAATAGGTATAGACTCATATGAAGAGTCTTACATGATTGATTGGGTCTACATTGTTGTTTGGGCACAATAATAGGCTGACAAGGTATAACTTGAATATACAAGCTTTATCTTTTGCATGCTGACCTAGTTTGAGGAAATTCTTGATGCGAATATATATACTTGATAGATTTCAGCTTTGGAGGTATGATTGTATGCAAAGATAGTGCAAATTCAATGTGTGTATGATCTAAAATAGTTTTGTGATTAGAAAAGGATAATAAGGGCAGAAAAGCAGAGTAGAAAAAGTAGAGCGAACATTATGAAGATATTTGAGTATGTATATTGAGCTATAATGGAACTTCACCGTGGCATTTTATAGATGCACTTGTAGTAGTTTTGTTCTGACAGTGAGCCATACTTTCTCTATCTTCGCTTATTTTTGGCAGTAAGCTTATTGTAGTGAGCACTTCTTTGGTCAGTGAGTCCTTGGGCAGTGAGACCTAAGGCCGTTGTTATTCCCTTTTTGGGGTTCTCCATTTAAAAATCTTGATTTATATATGTTATGTCTTTCTAGTTGTTGTTCTTATGTTTGTTTTTCTTTCATGTTATTGAATATGGTAAACGGATTAATATATATGTGAAAGGGAAGTTTTACATAATACTAATTTACCCCACCTCTTAGTATTCTTTGTGATCAATACCTTTTGATAAAAGCTTGGATATGATACCTTTTCCTACCAATTTTGAAGCACCCAAATTTGACCAATATAGGGGAAATGGTGATCCTCACGACTATATTAGGGAATTTAGTGTTGCATGTTTATAATTTACTCACAATGCTACATATCTAATGTGGCTCTTTCCACATAGCTTAGGAGGTCAAGCCATGGAATAGTTCTCACGTCTACCTCCTGGAATCCATACATTTAACAAACTAGTAGACAAATTTGTATCTCACTTCTCTTATAACATTGAGCATGATATATCAATGTTAGATCTTTGCAACAATAAACAAAAGGTGGAGAATCCTTTTCAACTTTCTTGCAATGATGGAGATAACTTGCAAGAAAATGTCCATATCACATCCCTGAAAAACAAATGATAGAAATGTTTGTCCATAATTTAAACATGGAATTAAGCTATAAACTTTAAATCCAATGTCCCACTTCTTTTAGTAAGGTTATTTAGATGGGATTACTCATAGAAAAAGAATTGATAGCCAAAGGACAAATTAAGATCTATAAGGATGTTACTAGTTCAGACAACAACACTAATAAATCCAAGTTTTGGACCAAGAATAAGGACATTGTGAATCATGGGGTTGTAGATGCCAAAAATGTTAAAGCAACACAATCCATCTTAAATTTATCAAGTCCAAAAATAATGCTTCTTCAAAAAAACCAACCAATAATGAACCTAGACCAACAAACTTCAATCCTCCTCGCAAAAGATTCACACCATTGGGAGAATCCATTGAATCTTCCTTAAGGAAAATCATTGCAAATAATCTCATAACACTTCCTCTAGTAAGAAACTATGAACCCAAATTTAAACCCTCATGGTGGAAAGATTCTGACTATTGTGAATTTCATACAAGTAAAGGTCACAAAACAAATCATTGTCAAAGATTGAAAAATGCAATTCAAGACTTAATAGATAGAGGAGATATATCGATTGATGGTCATACATCTAATGAATATCATGTGGCAATGTACTTCCTAACTATGAGAAGGGAATTTCCTCAAAACCAAGCAATAATGGTGGTAACAATGCTAATTATATGAAAGTATCTTATGAGTGCATCGTTAATCACATATCTAAATGTGAGTCAAATGCAAATGTGATTACCATTAACAACAAGCCTGATTGTAATGTCACTACCTGTTGGGGCAGGATTACTCTTCAAGGGGCTCCACCCAATCCCTCTTCCATATCAAATCAATACAATGTCTTGAACCAACTCAAAATGACACCTACATATATATCCATATTAGAGATTTTACACCTTTCATCATCTCACAAAGCAATCTTAGAAAAGGCTCTATTAGAAACTACCGTACCAACAAATCTGGATCGAAAGTAGTTTGAAGCCATGGTGGGACATCTCACCATGCCTCATTTCCTATCTTTCACTTAAAATGATGATATGGCCATTCACCAACCTCATAATGCATCTCTCCACATTGAATTGGTAATTCACAAGCATAGAATCAAATGAGTCCTTATAGATGGAGGAGCTAGTTGAAATATATGTACCTTAAAATTAATCCTTGCATTGGAGTTTTCTAAAAATGTTGTAGATTTGAAGAGGAAAATCACTATCAAAGGATATGATGAGGAGGAGAGAGCTTCTAAAGGAACCGTTCTCTTATACATAAGAGTTGCACCAATTGAAAAAGATGTGGTTTGTCAAGTACTTGATATTGATTTAGCCTATAATATTCTCCTTAGATATTCTTGGATTCATGCAATGAAATCCATACCATCTACCTATCATCAATGCATAAAATTTCCATACAATGGTCAAGAGATTAAACAATCCAAGGAGATCATGATCCCTTTCAATATTGCAATACCATCAAACCTAAACCTGAAGTCATTATACCCACTAACTATGCAGCCTCATCATCTGCATCCGATTTTAATATAAGCTCATTAGCCTCCACATCCAAATCTACTGAAATAAAATTCAATATCAAGGAGAAAGGTGTTGGAGAGTATTCTATTAAACAATCCTTTTGTATCACACAATTACCCCTTTCACCCAAATCCTATGGAAAACAATCCCTATCAAAACAAAAGTCATTGAAGCATCTTCAAGGTCCTTTTATCAAATGGTGTAATCTATTAGAAGAAAGTGAAGAGAAAGGCATCCTTGAATGGTTATACAAGGAAGAAGAAAGTGAATCCCAGCCACAAGAATGAAAACCACAATTAACAACTAAACAATATGGCACAGGTTTCACTACTTTGCATAAAATGGGATATGATGGTCATAGTTGCATAGGCTTAAGAAAAGAAGGAATTATTGAACCCATACAACCTTCTTCATTATCTTCCCAAGACACTAAATGATTAGGTTATAAAGGAGATGTCATAGAAAAGGCTACTACAAATCTAGTGGAGCAAATCAATAAATTCCAAGAGGGAAGTGAAACAAATTCTAATGAATGGGAATGGGAAAGTCTTTTTGAGTTATCTTATGAAGATAAGCACATTGATGTAGTTCAATCACATAGCTCCACCAATCCATACCATGAGGGACAAAGTTTGAGCTCTAGAGCACTAGAGTTAGATTCACAAAATATCAAGAGTGAGTCCCACGAGGAAGGTAGTATATCCCACATGATAGATAATCCTGAGGAGTGTACTAATTTAGACCTTGGACATACCACCATAAACCTAGAGAACCTTTCTTTCCTAACCATTATTTCCCTTGATCTAGACCAACCAAATGATCCTCTTCCACTAATATATCTCAAACTTATAGATTGGGAGCAACAAGAGGCCCATGAACTAGATATCTTTCACAACAATGATTCTATTGTCCACTATTTGGGTCTTAGGGATAATCTACCTCTAGAAGATCATAACGCAGGCTTCATCATATAACTTAATAACATGGTTTATTTTTGAGAGAGTACCAATCCTTTTAGTTGCAAAAGTATAAAAATAAAAAGTGGATCTAATGGTGAAAACCACTCTATTTTCTTGTTTCAATTTATATTGTGACTCTATTTTTCTATTTCAATTTATTAGCATTTTCTATTGGCACTCTTAAATCTAGGTACCATTGTCATGGCTCCTTTTTATCGTACCATGTCAGCAACCTCATTATATGGACACTGACATTTCTCACTAAAAAAAAATTATTTATTCCATTTCAATGTTTTTTATGTAAGATTCTGTCATGGATTTTTTTTATGAATATCTTATTTAATAGTGCATATTCACAAAAAAGAAGGGTGGTCAAAATTCACACCCATGCAGTCACAGTCTCAAAAGGCTAATAAAACATAAGTCTAAGTTCAACAGATATAATAGAACAAAAGTCATAGTTTCAAAGGCAAGCAGAACATATTGTCCAATAAAAAAAGACAAAAAAACCCTAAGTTGCACCACAGATAGACGAGGGTCCTTATCATCAGGTTTCCCCCAAAATCTCTAGAGATAGCATCATCAATAAGCTCCCAACCATCAAGACCACCATGTCAGAGTATTTGTGTTTGCCCATGCATGTGGATTGATAGATGCCTGTACCTTTTGATATAAAATCAAAGGTGAAAAAGTGATGACCTTAAATCAATTTAAGGGTTGTTTGTTCTGTTGGATTGTGACAACATTAAAATTAGAAAGAAAGAAGATTTTATATTTTGGAAAGATAAGGGAATAAAAGCAAATATTATCTTTGGAAATTTTTTAGAAAAATATTATCCTTGAGATCTTTTGGAAAAGATAAAGATTTAAAACAAAAGATAAAACAAGAAAACAAAGCAATAAAACAAAGCTTATTTTTTCTATGTTTAACACAGGATGAAGATATTATATATCTTGTTGCCTTGAAGGTTAGATTATGATTGTAATGAATTGTAATTCAAGAGTAGCAACTGTGTGAAGGTTGTAATCAATTTCTCTCAGCAATAAGAATACTCCTACGTTGCCCCATGGATGTTTCCTTGGCATATTGTCAAAGTTTTACCATGTAAATTATGTGTCTTGTTTATTATTCTATTTTCCATTTTATTCTTTTGTATTTTCTTTGCATCTAACTTGTGCTACAATTATTACAGTGTGGGTTTTACATTTCCGTTAACTCAACAAGTGGTATTAGAGGAATTATTTTGCAGCATCTGTGTTAGGATTTGGTGTTTGTTTTGTAGCATCAGATGGAAAAGGTTTCGAGTGCAAGGTTCGAGGTGGAGAAATTCAATAGGAAGAATAATTTTAAGCTTTGGAAGCTCAAGATACCTGATTTGTTAGTGCAACAAGGATTGCACAAAGCGTTGGTTGGAAAGTCAAAGAAATCTACAAATATGACTAATGAAGATTGGGAGGATCTTGATATAAGAACACTTAGCACAATTCATTTATGTTTAGCAGATGAAGTTCTTTTTAATATTGTTGAAGAGGAAACAACATCAGGCTTATGGAGTAAAATGGAGTCTTTATATGACAAAGTCCTTGACAAATCAGATCTACTTGAAGAGGTAGTTGTATAGTTTGCAAATGAAGGAAGGTATAAAAATTGTTGATCATTTAAATATTTTCAATACTCTTATATGTCAATTAGCTAGTATGGGTGTAAAAGTTGAAGATGAAGATAAGATAGTTATGCTATTGTGTTCATTGGTCGAATCCTAGAATCACTTAGTCACTTCTATTAGCTTTAGCACAATTGACACCATTGAATTTGATTTTGTTGTGGGAGCTTTGTTGCCTGAAGAGGTGTGGAGGAAATCTAACATAGAAACCCCCACATCAAAAGTAATTGTGGTTAGAGGTCGATCCATAGAAAAAGGGGGAAGAATCGAGAGGTACATCTAGATCTAAGTCAAAATGCAAAAAAGGTAAGGGAAAATGTTGGTATTGCAATAAATCAAGGCATCTCAAGAAAGATTGTTGGAAGAGGAAAGAAAGCAATGGCAACTCCAAAAAGGAAGAAAATCTAGTTGAGACAAGTTTATGTACAGTTGATGAAGTTTTATCTGTTTGTAATTCTTTATAGTATCATGAGGAATGGTTATTAGATTCTGGTGCTCCTAATCACATGTGTCCACATAAGAATTGGTTTTCTTCTTACCAAGCTATTGATGGCGGTGTTGTTCTTATGGGAAATCATGTTTCTTGTAAGACTGTTGGGATTGGGAGCATTAAAATTAAAATGTTTGAAGGTGTTGCGAGAACATTAACAGAGGTAAGACATGTGCCTAAACTCAAAAAGAACTTAATTTTCTTGGGAGTTTTGGATTCTGGAGGTTATAAATTTACAAGTCAAGGTAGATCAATGAAAGTGTCCAAGGGCATTTTGGTGGTCATGAAGGATAAAAATATTAGAAACATTTACAATCTAGAAGGGAGTATGGTAATAAATGAAGTGGCAGTGGTATCTATAGAAGAAAATAAATCTACTAATTTATGGCATCAGTGGTTGTGTCATATGAGCGAGAATGGGTTGAATGTGTTGTTAAACCATAAGTTACTCGAAAATTTAAAATCTCTAAATTTGAATTTCTGCAAGCATTGTATTTATGGGAAGCAATCTAGATAGAATTTTAAAACAGGTAGCATACAAGTAAGGGTATTCTAGATTATATTGATTCTGATGTTTGGGGACCATCCCCTATAGCTTCTTTTGGAGGATCATCATATTTTGTGACATTTATAGATGATTACACTAGAGAGGTGTGGGTCTATATTCTTAAAAGAATGTGTTTAGTGTGTTTAAGTAGTTTAGATTTTTGGTTGACAATAAAACTGGTAGATCAATCAAGTGTTTAAGAATAGATAATGGAGGTGAGTTCACATCTTTAGAATTTGAAAATTTTTGTAAGGAAGCTAGGATTGAAAGGCATAAAACCACTGTTCCCTCAGCAAAATGGTATTGCTGAACACATGAATAGGATTCTTCTAGAGAGAGAAAGGAGCATGATCAGTAATTCCAAGTTGCAACAAGAGTTGTGGGTAGAAGCAGTCTCTATAGCTTGTTATTTGGTAAATCGGTCACCATGAGTTGCAATAGATTGTAAGATTCCTGAAGAGGTATGGACATGTCATTCTTGTGATTATTCAAATCTAAATTTTTTTGGTTGTGATGCATATGCTCTTATTTCAAAAGATTAGCACTCTAACTTAGATACCAAGTCCCAGAAATATATCTTTGTTGGTTATGGTGATGGAATTAAAGGATATAGGATGTGGGATCCTACTACCCACAATGTCATTATTAGTAGAGATGTAATTTTTGATGAATCTTCTCTCATAAAATCATATATTGTAGAAGTTGATTTGAAACAGGAACAAGTATCTCAACATCAACAAGTTCAATTGGAAACTCATCCATCTATAGAAAATAGGAAGCAAGAAAAATCTTCCGAAGAAGAAGAAGAGGATGCAAAAAATCTACATGAAAATGTGGAAATTCTAGAATTAGATCTAAGGAGATCTACACGGGTCAAAAATCTACCTAAAAGGTATGATGATTATGTTTCATCTATTTCTTTGATTTCTAATGATGGGGAACCCAGTTGTTATCATGAAGCAATGGATGGTACTAAAAATGCTAAATGGAAAATAGCAATGGAGGAAGAAATGGATGCCTTGGAGAAGAATTGAAGATGGGACCTGGTAGAACTTCCAAAGGGTAGGAAAGTTGTTGGTTGTAAACGGGTCTTCAAATTGAAGAAGGGTGTTGATGATAAAGTTGAAAGGTACAAAGCAAGACTAGTGGCAAAAGGGTATTCTCAAAAGGAAGGTATTGCTTTTCATTAAATTTTTTCACCAGTTGTTAAGCTAGTTTCTATTTGGATTGTTTTAGCACTTGTTTCATTACTCGATCTTGAGGTGGAGCAATTAGATGTTAAAACAACAATTTTACATGGAGATTTGGATGAGGATATATAAATGTAACAACCAGAAGGATTTGTTGAAAATCACAATAGGAAATTTGTTTGCAAACTCAAAAAGTCATTGTATGGCCTAAAGTAGTCTCCGAAAAAATGGTATAAGAAGTTTGATTCCTTCATGGTGGGCCAAAATTTTACAAGGAGTGAGTATGACCATTGTGTTTACTTTACAAGTTTGGAAAATGGTTTATTCATTATCTTAATATTATATGTTGAAGATATGCTTGTAACAAGCCAAAACATAGTTGAAATAGACAAGTTAAAGGCACAGATGGCTAGGACTTTTGATATGAAGGATCTAGGAGCAGCAAAACAAATTTTGGGCATGGAGATACACATAGACAAGGAACATGGTAAGATTTGGTTATTGCAGAAGGAGTATGTGGAGAAGATCCTCATGAGATTTAGTATGAAGCATGTGAAACTAGTAAATATCCCTTTAGATTCTCATTCTAAGATTTCTCCAAGTTTATGTCCTAGTACTAAAGAAGAAAAGGATTATATGTCTTGTGTACCATATGCTAATGTAGTAGGAAGTTTAATGTATGCAATGGTATGTACAAGAATAGATATTTCACATGCAATTGGTGTTGTCAGTAGATACATGGAAAATCCAGGTAACCAGCATTGGGCAGCAGTGAAATGGGTGCTTCGGTATCTTAGAGGCACAAGTGTTTATTGTATCACCTTTGGCGGTTGTAGTGGTTCAGTTTGTGGTTATGTTGATTCAGATTTTGTGAGTGATTTGGACAAAAGGAGATCTAAATTAGGTTATGTCTTTACTCTTGCAGGAGGACCTATTTGTTGGATGTGAAAGATTCAAGAAACAGTTTCTTTATCCACTACTGAGGCAAAGATGGATATCTCACATGCTTGCAAAGAGGCAATTTGATTGAAGGGTCTTTTGGGTGAGTTTGAAAAAGTGCAGGATAGGGTGATTGTATTTCGTGATAGTCAAAGTCTTATACATCTACCTAAAAATTGAGCTTATCATAGTAGGACTAAGCATAGTGTGGTTAAATACCATTTTGTAAGATAGGTTATTGATGAAGGTGGAGTAGCTCTTGAGAAAGTTCATACACTAGAAAATTGTGCAAACATGTTCACAAAACTAGTATAGTTAGAGAAGTTGAAGTGGTGTTTGACTTCTCTTGGCTTGCAGAAAAAGTGATGAATGGGCATGGATAAGTATGAGTTAAATTGTTGTCAAGGTGGAGATTGTTGGATTGTGGCAACATTAAAATTAGAAAGAAAGCAGATTTTATATTTTTGAAAGATAAGGGAACAAAAGCAAATCTTATCTTTGGAAATATTTTGGAAAATCTTATCCTTGAAATCTTTTAGAAAAGATAAAGATTTAAAACAAAAGATAAAACAATAAAACAAAGCAATAAAACAAAGCTTGTTTTTTCTATGTTTAACATAGGATGAAGATATTATAGATCTTGCTGCCTTGAAGGTTAAATTATGATTGTAATGAATTGTAATTCAAGAGCAGTAGCTGTGTAAAGATTGTAATCAATTTCTCTCAGCAATAAGAATATTGATACTTTGCCTCATGCATGTTTCCTTGGCATATTGTCAAGGTTTTACCACGTAAATTTTGTGTCTTATTTATTCTTCTATTTTTTATTTTATTCTTCTGTATTTTCTTTACATCAAACTTGTGCTACAATTATTAGAATTTGTAGATTTTACGTTTCCATTAACTCAACATGTTTTGTATCACAGTTAATTATAATGTCTTCATTTATTATTTAAAATATGTGGCACAATTTTATGGAGAGAAAACAATAAGTAACAGATTATAGTGAGCAACATAAAATTTTATGTTTACATTTCCATTAACTCAACATGTTTTGTATCACAGTTAATTATAATGTCTTCATTTATTATTTAAAATATGTGGCACAATTTTATGGAGAGAAAACAATAAGTAACAGATTATAGTGAGCAACAGAAAATTTTATGGTCCAGGAGAGAGTCGTGGTTGTACATACTTCAAATCCTTGCTGTAGGTTGGAGTAGGTGACCAGAGATTTCATGGTGAAGGGTATTTTAATGAAACCTATATTCCATAAACATTATTGGAAAATTTATCCCCAAAAAGTAATCCATTGGGTATTCTCTATACATACCATATCATCATAATAACATAACATATCATGCATCATAACACAGCTATTTCATTATAACAACATAATATACCATGTATTTGAGATATGAAGGCCAGCGACCCATTATAGAAGGTGGGAGAAGATTTCTAGTGAGTGTATTTACTTTTTAGCAACTTTCAAATTTAAAGAAAATGGGAACAAGTACATTTCAACACCATTTGTAAAACAAAACCCTATAACACATCCATTTTTTCTTTCTTAAGGTATAGATCTTCATGTGTGTAATGAACCAACAAGACAAAATATCTTGAACACATTAAAATATTGAAAAAATAGGAGAAATAGGATTTCTTTATTATCTTCATAGTGCCATTTCAAGGGGGCAACCTCGAACAGAGCATATACTCCAATTACAAATATTCCAAGATGCCTTTCAATTGGCAAGTCATTACTATATAGAGAGGTTTACCAAAGGCAAATTCTACCATACTATGCATGTGAGATAATTGCTTCATTCTAACAACTATTGGAATGACTTACAAAGCATATGCACCCCTTTATTAAAACTATCTAAGGGTGAATTATAATGCATATGCACCCGACTACTAATAGCTAAGAGAAAGTAGAATGGGGTAGATAACAGTGCCTCCCCCTTTGAAAAGATTTGACCTCAAAGATTGAGATGAGGAAATGTAGAGAGAATGCTAATAGACCCCCATGTGACATCTTAAGGTTGCAGGCCCTTCCATTACAAAAATAATTCCTTAATAGAATGATTGCATAGGTGCATGGTGCACTTGTCCAAAATAGCCTCAAGTTTCTAAAACTATTGAATCATCCTCATCCAAACTCAAGTATCTTTATTAATGACCATGTAGTAGTCCTAATCACCCTCTTGAGATAAGAAACATAAAAAAATGGGTGGACTAGAGAAGAAGCTAGAAATGCTAGCTTTTATGCCACCTAATGTCACATCCAACATTTTACATTTAATAAGAAAAAATAATTATCATAATTTATTTTATGTTTTATTGAGATTTCTATGGATGGTAATCATATTTCCCTTATTGATTTAAGCATTATATACCTACAACATGAGTTAAGATGATATTAAGTATGGTATTATTTTGTTTGATATGATTTGACTTTGGTAAGGAAAAGTTTGACTTGTATTTACAATGTTATTAATTTATCTATGATCATATATCTCAAACTAACTTTTGTGTATTGACATGAGGTGGATGTAGGATGGTTATTCTAATCCTCACAATTGCTAGAGGGAGGGCATGATATTAGAGAGGGACGTAGATCGTGACAATATATGGATGTCTCGAACCTATTGAAAACCATCACACTTGGAGTAGCTTATATCTTGATAGTTTGATGACTCTATAGGCATTATAGTGGTGTTAGGTAGATTCCTAAATGTGCACAATAGATAATTAATTAGTTAATTAATCAAGATAATAAATAATAAATAGTAAATAAATGATTACATAGTTATTTATTTATAAAGATGTTGGAAATTAATTTAATTAATTATGAACTAAGGATATTCTTAGAGATAAGATTATAAAATAAAGCACATTCTTTAATTATAGAGAATCAATTTATTTCATATTGGAAATTGATTTAATTAATTATATATTAAGAGGATATTATCAAGATAAGAATATAAAATAAAACACTTTCTTTAATTATGGAGATTTATTTTATTTAATTTAGAATTAAATTAATATATATTTCTAAATTGATGGATAGAGAACTGTTTTGATGAATAGGCAACTAATTTGGTGATAAGTATAGTTCCGCTTATTTTGGCTATTTTTGGTATTATGTATTTTGTTTTATTTTAGCATGTTTTATTTTGGTCTTTGGAAAATAAATATTAAGTGTCAATATGTTTTGAAGGGAGGGGAAGATAGGGTTTTGGTTGCAATTAGGATTTTTGTATAATTACTTTATTTGTGTTGATATAAATACATATAATGTGTGGGGCTAGGTACACCTGTCTATCTTGCTGATGTTCTTGAGTATCTTATAGCTAATGTATGTTTTTGAATTTATTTAGTTTTTCTTCTAAATTTTGATTTAAAGACCTTACACGATCTTTAACTACATTATCTCAAAATTTCACTATATTTTTTTTGTTTAATATTTCATTATAATTTTATATGAATACTTAGGCATGATACATTTGTTCATATAGAACAAGAAACTCAACTATCCAAATGGGATAGGAAATACATCTATTAATACAAGACATACATTAAAGATTTTCTCCAGTAGATATGGTTGTGCCCTGCACAAATGCCTTATTTTGTCAAATGGAGACCCCTCTTTTGCCTTTGACTGGAGTCTCAACCTTTCCTCATGATGAGAAAGTGAAATGGTGTTTAGAATACAAGATTTGTTCCAAATTTGGGCATTTATGATGATTTAGGTCTACTCGTTTCTTTTCATGATTGATTCACAAAGAGTTTTGAGTATTGGCATGCGTAAAAAATGGGTCTTTGTAATGTTTGTGCTAAAAATGAGGTTCACTTGATATAGTGCTAAATTTTTTTGTTGTAGGATGTATCCTATTAGGACTCCTATTTTCCATGCCTCAAAATTGCAAAATCATGTCAAATTATGTAAAATTTTACTAAGGGGTTCTTGTGCCTTCACCCTGATGCATGTTGTTGATCCCCTGAACTTGGCTAAGTCTGAAACATTGAAACCCTTAAACCATAAAAAAATTGTTAAGTCTAAAATCTAATGGATCCTCTAAATTCTAGAATCCACAATTTAACTCCTATGGTTTTGAAACCTATCTCAAAGATCCTGACAATATATTTTAAAATATTTTAAAGTATAAGATACTTAAAATATATTTTAAAAGATATTGTCTTAAGGGAATTTCAAGACCTAGCTGGAGTTTCACCTCTCATAGGACATTGTGCTAAAAACCCTCATCATAGGACATTGCACAAAAAACCCTTTCCATAGGACATTGCGCTAAAAACCCTTGTCACAGGACATTGCACTGAAAACCTTTGTCTTGGAATATTGCACTAATTACAAGTTTGTGAAGGAACCCTAAAAGTGCCCATTTCAGTTCGTATATAGGGTGTTGGAATACCTAGGGTGTGAGGAATAGTTTGTTCTTGAATGTTTTGTGAGTTTTCATTATTTTCCAAGGTATGTGAGGGTTTAGGTAAAGGTGTATGATCTATTTCTTTGTTTAAGATGTAGTTAAGAAGTGTTTGAACATCAGTTGGTAAATTTTTATTTTAATAGGTTGAAGTAAATGTTCGCAAAGGGAATCCACATCATCCAATGCTTCATCCTAGCTAGGGAGAGCAGGAAGGGATGACAGAGTATTGTTAAGGAATGTGTCAATGATGTCTTCTTCTTGTGCCAAGATATTGTAACCATGTGGGGTTATGTTGGTAAAAGTGTTTTTACTAGATAAATCACTCAGGGCTATGTCAGGCTCATAGGTCTTAGAAAGACTGTCCATTATGTCATCATGAAATGGAGGGAGGGAGAGAGGGACATTGTCACCATTACTTTATTCTTGATTTCTTTCTAGAATGAAAGTAGTGAAATTTTCCAATATTGAAGGGAAAACACCGATAGTAGTAACAAATCTTTCAAAATAGGCTATTGTTCATGGAATATCACAGGTAGTGCTTACAGTAATGTCAACACCACAGATATATGCTATTTGGTGCAAGACTAGAGGATATTTATCAGTGGATTTTTAAAAATTATCCACATTTACAATGTACTCAAATAAATTTTCCAAAGATGAATGACAAGGATAATCCATGATATACGTAATAAAATGAATGCAAAACTATGTATGAATGTGACCTAAAATGCTTGATTTTTCAAAAATATTCAATGCAAATGAGTAAAAGCAGAGGTGTTGTGAAGAATTTTATGAGGGGAAGAAAATATTAAGCTATATATCAGCCCAATAGTGTAATAATATCCTTCACAACATGCCTATAGTGCAATTCTAGAGAGACGATAAGGCCAAATCTAGTGAAAATGCAAGGTCTTCAAACCCTAGATAAGAAATTTTGCAAGAAAGAAACTATGATGAAACACTATAGTTAGAAATAAGACCTAAATGAGTGTGTAAAATAGTAGTAAAATTTGAAAGAATATTTTAACTACAAACCCTAGCTAATGCAAAACTAGGTATCTATGAAAAATGCACAATTTCAAGCAATTTTTAGCAAACTAAACATGAAAATGCAATATAAATGAATAATAAATGATGAATTTCTATAATTGAAATCAGATCTAATGTAAATAATAGAAATTAAATAAAATTAAATGCAAATTAATCCAACTTATTTGAAAATGCAAGTCAAAAATGCAAATTTTTTTTCAAAATTTTCAATTTTTTTGTAAATTTTCAAATGCAATAAGAAAACAATGAAAGAAATGAATGAAAATCTAAAGTAAAAAACTTAGAAAGTTGCAAAATTCAAATAAACAAGGGTTCACTAAAATGTTTAAGTGTAAAAATGAGGGGTTTTAATTTCAAGGGTAAATCCTCCTTTCACACCAACATTCAAGGACATAAATCAACTGAAGCCACAATCTCTTGTAAGATGGCTCTGATACAGATTTAGTGTCTCTTAGGATGAAGAGGAAACTTGGAATTTGCTAACTAATTGATTAATTAAAGTCCAATTATGTTTAAAACCCTAATTTCATAAAATCATAAACACACAAATGTAACTCGACAAATACTTGCACATAGAGATATCAAATGACAATTAGATACATACCTAATTTCAAGATTCTATATCTAGAAAAGTTGAGGACTAATGAGTGGGCACCCAAGTCCAATGTACTAGTTTCTAACAGGATCTTTGAAGATTATCTACATTATGTTTTTGTTGTTATGTGGATTTTAGTGTTTCAAGATCTAGAGGACTAATGAGTGGGTGCACAAGTCTAGGTCTTGTGTTTCTTCTTTGCTCCACAATTCTGACACTCTATTATGTGTCCCTACAACTCCACTTCTTCTACTTCTATAACATGTAACCTGCAATCACAGAAAAAGGGGGTTGGGGTTGTGGTGTTTAAAAGATTGCCTTAGTCAAGCCCCAAAGAGACATTCAAGTCTTCTGAACACCGTTGTTAGATACAGAGTGTGTATCCCTATGGGATAGAGGCAAAAACCAAATGATAAATGATTTAAAACATAAATAAATATCACCTCGGAGATGTAGCTCGCATATAGCTGAAAATCCTTCACATCATGAAAAGATGAAGCTAAATCTACATAACAAACACAATAACAAGACAAGTCTACTATGCAATAATGAATATCTTGAATGCTCTAAAATAACAATTGTGCCAAAAGTTCATAATCATATTCTCTAGTTTACAAATGAACCCTAATCATGCTTATATGCAACTAAACACATTCCCGCTAAGAATTTCATAATTCAAACTTAAGGTGTTGGCATAGGACCTAATTAACGATCACATAACTGACACATGAGTTTAGTGTTCCAAGTATGGGCATAACTGGTGTTTTCATTGATGTCAACATACTCCTGTTGCATTGATGATGAGGATTAGATGAGTTGTATGCTGAGGATATTGAAAAAATTAGTCCTATCAGGAGCAAAGAAGAATAGTGAAGACAGTGAGGTAAAGATCCTAGCTAAGATGAAGATCAGAGGATGTGGATGAAAGGGTTTGTAGATATGTGTCTTAAGATGATCCAACAAAGATTTGAGAGGTCCACATGAAGATCGGATGGAGTTATGGTCACTTGAATAAAACTAGTTCTAGTAGATGTTTAGAGGTGACAGAGTGGCACATATAGGTCCGGTGAGATCCGAAAATCCAATATCTTGTTCTATGGATTTGGTGGAGTGTTTAAGAAGTCAATATGAATTGAGAACTCAATTGGTTCATGGTCTAGAGGTCTGCAAGCATCTATTCCAATATGATAGTGATGACAGACTATGTTTTTGAGCTTTTAGATGAAGGAGAGAAAGATTTCAATAAGCAGAAGTAGAGTGGATGTTCTTGGTGATTCAAGCTAGCTTGTGGAGATCTTTGGATTGTGTCCAGTTCATGTTGGTGGTTTGCATTGAAGATTGAGCTCATAATTGAAAAATTACTTCCAGATGATGATGTTCTTCCTAAGTTTGGCTGACCAAATGAGTCACACATCCTGCAGATCATCTTGAAGATTTTCTACGAAGAATAGTGTGTTCCTCAAGGAAGATTGAAGTCTCAGATCTGTGTGGCTGACAACATGTTGATCTGCATGAATTTTTTTTTTAAGTAGTCATGTTGTATTTATGTATTTTCTCTATAGTATATGCCAACTTGGATGATTATCCCAAAGTCAAATGTCTTGTATAAATAAGAGGTTGTGAAGTCATTTAAAAGGCATCTAGTGGAGATGAGTGTGTGGTAGAGAGGAGCAGAATGAAAAAGTAGAGCAGAAGTACTAGGCTTAAATGGAACTGACTCAAGCATGGTGAAGAGGCTATTCTTTAGTTCAAGTATGTAATATTTGTTATTTTGTAGACAATGTGTCTCCTGTAGGTAGTGGGCCTCTTGTGAGCAGTGTGCTCGAGTAGTGAGCCCTAATTGGAATGTGCCATTTATTCTTCTTATTCTTTTAATAGAGAATACAATCTTGGGTTAGTCACCTTGTCGTATTTCCCTTAACTGGGTTTTCCATGTTAAAATTTTGGTGTCATATGTGTTGAGATGTTTATGCTCTTGATTAATAAGAAGTAAGTTTTGAAACAAGTGATTCACCCCCCCTCTCAGTTGTTTGTCTTGAATCTAACAATTGGTATCAGAGCTAAGTTCCTCTAAAAGGAGCTTAACCGCTTGAGGAGATGCAGGATATCATCCTACAAGAAGGATAGTCTGAGGTTTGATGGAACCAATTTCACTCTTCAAAAAATTCACATGGAATTGCACTTCCAATGTATGGGAATGCGAAATTGTGTCATGGATTAAAAGAATTATGTTCCTCCATAGATTGGTCTGAGTACCGTAGATGAAACCAAATATGCTAAAAATAATCTTCAGACTAAAGAAGCACTTCTAAGTGCATTATTTGATTCAAAGCTGACAAATCTTATTGATCTAAAAACTATATATGAGATTTGGCAAAAAATGGAACTTCTGCATGAAGGAGACAAGTATGTTAAATGTGTCAAGCTACAGAGTCTGAAAGGAAACATTGAAAACTTAAAGATGAGAGAAGATGAAAATATTACTACATTTATGCCAAGAGTAAATGAGCTTGTTTGTGGCATTAGATGTGCTGGTGGAATCTTGGACGAAGATGAGATTGTTGGCAAAGTTCTCAGATCCCTTCTTGATTCTTATAAGTACAAGGTTGCTTCTATTGAAGAATTCAAATCTTTTTCGAATATCACAAGAGATCAATTGGTTGGTAAATTGGTTGCACTTGAATTGGCTGAGTTTGGAGATGTACCCCCCAGACTAAATCTACATTCAAAGCCAGTGCCTCTATAAAAAGAAAGCAAAATTTTGATCCGGGAGAGAACTCTTCAAAACTATCATGGTATGAAAAAGCAAAAAAAGATTTAGAAGAAGATGAAGCAGAAACTGCTCAACTTGAAGCCCTTACTACAAAAAGACTGCCATGAGGATCTGGTAAGTATGAATGGAAATTTCCTTTTAAATGTTTTAAATGCAATAAGATTGGTCACTTTGCCTCAAGATGTCCAGAAAGATTTTCAAGACCAAATCCTAATAGATCAAGATTCCAAAAGAAATGTTACTATGTTCATGAAGATGATGAATCAGAGACAGGAAACAAATCCAGAAGTGACTGGGTGTTTATTTCCATCAAGGAAGAAGATCTAATGCCCTCTAAATCTGTAAATCATAAAATCATAGAAAGGGCTCTGGCTGCCCAAGTTGAAGAAAAGGATGATTAGGTCATTGACAATGGATGCTCTCACCATATGATAGGTGATAAAAATAAGTTCATAGATCTAGAAAGATATGAAGGAGGAGTTGTAAAATTTGGTGATAATTCTGTTGGCAAGATTAGAGGTAGAGCAACTATTTCTTTTGATGGAAAGAACAAAACTAGTAATGTTCTGTATGTTGAAGGTTTGAAGCACAATCTTCTTAGTGTTGGACAATTGGTGTACAAAGGCTATGATCTTAGATTCAAAAATGGAAAATGTAAGATCTTTGAAAGTTTTAGAACAAAGATTGCATCCGGTACTTAAACAAAATGTAATATCTTCCACTTGGTTGGTATTGGTAAAAGTTGTTTATTTGTTCAAATTGATCAAAGTTGGTTATGGCATAGGAGAATGTGTCATGTGAATTTTTATAACATCATCAAGATAAGCAATACTTAGGCTGTATGAGATATTCCAAGATTGGTGAGACCTACTAATAGTTTGTGAAAAGAAAGTTAGGTAAGTAGAATAGAGTATCATTCAAAAGTAAGGAACAGTCTTATACTAGATTATTGGACTTAGTTCATACTGATCTATGTGGTCTGGCAAGAATTAGGAGTGTGCAAGGTGATAGAGACTTGATGTTATTAATTGACGATCATTCCCATATGATGTGGATGACTTTTCTGAAAGACAAATCAAAGGCTCTTGAGAAATTCAAAATATTCAAGGATATGGTAGAGAATGAAACCAAATTAAACATAAAATGCCTCAGGTCTGATAGAGGTGGAGAATTCACATCTGGTGATTTCATAGAATTCTATGAGAAACATGGGATAAAAAGATAGTTGTTTGCTCTAATGACTCCACAATAGAATGGAGTAGTGGAGAGAAAGAACCAAACCATCCAAGAAGCATCTATAACCATGATGATGGAAGTAAATGTTCCTCAGATCTACTGGAGAGAAGTTGTTAGTACTGTAATCTATACTCTTAATCAAGTACAAATCAGAAGCAATACCGGTAAGACTCCTTATGAACTCTGGTTTGGCATCACTCCCACTGCGAAGTATTTCAGAGTCTTTAGTAGCAAATGTTACATTAAAAGAGATTAAGATCTAGGCAAATTTGATGCTAGAAGTGATAAAGGAATATTCTTGGGTTATTCTACTCAAACAAAAGCATACCGGTGTTATAACAAGAGATTGAGAAAGATTATAGAAAGTACAAATGTGAAGGTTGATGAAGGTATTTAAAAACCCTAAAAGTGTTATGAATATGATGAAGATGATTAAAATGATGTTCTAGTCAAAGGAGTCCAAGCCCCTTCTAAAATTCCCATCCAGACTGATCTAGTGATTCGGGAAGAAGAGATCAGTTTGAATGAACTTGTTCAAGAAACAAAAGTGCAAGAAATTCCCAAAGTTCCCAGGTTTGTTAGACTAAATCACTCTAAAGATCAGATCATAGGGGATAAAAGCAAAGGTGTTCAAACAAGAAAAAGGATTGCTCAAGATTTAGAAGAGTATTGTTTGATTTTAAAGATTGAACCAAAGACAGTGAATGAAGCATGCAACGATGAAAATTAGACTAAAGCAATGGAGGAAGAGCTAATGCAAATTGAGAAAAATCACAGTTGGGATCTTATTCCCAGAATGAAAAACAAGAATGTGATTGGAACCAAATGGGTCTTCCAGAATAAACTAAATGAAGATGGTGAAGTAGTCAAAAACAAAGCCAGATTGGTCTGCAAGGGTTACTCTCAAGTAGGAGTTGATTTTGAAGAAACTTTTGCTTTGGTGGCTAGGATTGAAGCAGTCAAATTATTTATTGCCTTTGCTGCCTTCAAGGATTTCAAAGTATTAGATGGATGTCAAGTCTGCCTTCCTGATTGGTGACTTGGAAGAAGAAAGTATATATTGAGAAACTAGATGGATTCCAATTGGTTGATCATGGTGATATGTTCTACAAGTTAAAAAAGCATTGTATGGACTCAAACAAGCTCTAAGAGCTTGGTATGAAGGATTGGATAAGCATCTTTTGAAGATTGGTTTCAACAAAGGTACTATTGATAGTAACTTGTACTTCAAAATTAATCATGAAAACATCCTAATTGTTGAAGTGTTTATTGATGATATCATTTTTGGAGGAAGAGATAGTATGTGCAAAACCTTTATAAATTAAATGAAAAGTGAATTTGAGATGTCCATGTTTGGGGAAATGAATTTCTTCTTGGGTCTGCAAATCACTCAAACAAAGAAAAGAATCTTCATTTCACAAACCAAATATGTGAAAGAATTGTTGAAGAAATTTGGGATGGAAGACTTAAAACCAATAAGTACCCCCATGGCAACTGGATGTAAATTGAGAAAAGATGATCACTCTTCTAAGACTGATCATAAAAAAGTATAGGTCAATGATTGGAGGATTATTGTATCTCACTCAATCTAGACCTGACATTATGAATGATGTTGGTCTTGTTGCTAGATTCCAAGGTGATCCTAGAGAATCTCATGTCATGGCAATCAAGAGGATTCTTAGATATCTAAAAGGGACAGTTGAGTGGAGACAAGTGTGTGGTAGAGAGAAGCAAAGAAAAAAAGTAGAGAAGAAGTACTGAGCTTAAATGGAACTGACTCAAGCATGGTGAAGATCCTATTCTTCAGTTCAAGTATGTAATATTTATTATTTTGTAGACAATGTGTCTCCTGTAGGCAGTGGGCCTCTTGTGAGTAGTGTGCTCGGGCAGTGAGCTCTAATTGGCATGTGCCATTTGTTCTTCTTATTCTTTTAATAGAGAATACAATCTTGGGTTAGTCACCTTGTGGTATTTCCCTTGACCTGGTTTTCCATGTTAAAACCTTGGTGTCGTATGTGTTGATGTGTTTATGGTCTCAAATTATTGCATGATTGATTTATTATTATGATATTGAATTACAAAGAGAATTCAAGTGATTAATAAGAAGTAAGTTTTCAATAAAGTGATTCACCTCCCCTCTTAGTTGTTTGTCTTGAATCTAACAATTGGTATCAGAGCTAAGTTCCTCTAAAGGAAGCTTAACCGCTTGAGGAGATCCAGGATGTCATCCTACAAGAAGGATAGACCAAGGTTTGATGGAACCAATTTCACTCTTTGGAAAATGCACATCGAATGTCACTTGCAATGTATGGGAATGCGATATTGGGTCATGGATTCAAAGAAGTATGTTCCTCCAAAGATTGGTCTGAGTACCATAGATGAAACCAAAGATGCTGAAAACAATCTTCAGACTAAAGAAGCACTTCTAAGTGCATTATTCAATTCAAAGCTGACAAATGTTATTGATCTAAAAACTGCATATGAGATTTGGCAAAAATTGGAACTTCTGCATGAAGGAGACAAGTATGTTAAATGTGCTATGCTACAGAGTTTAAAAGGAAAATTTGAAAACTTGAAGATGAGAGAAGATGAAAATATTACTACATTTATGCCAAGAGTAAATGAGCTTGTTTTTGGCATTAGATGTGCTGGTGGAATCTTGGATGAAGATGAGATTGTAAGCAAAGTTCTCAGATCCCTTCCTGATTCTTATAAGTACAAGGTTGCTGCTATTGAAGAATTCAGATCTTTTTCAAATATCACAAGAGATCAATTGGTTGATAAATTGGTTACATTTGAATTGGCTGAGTTTGGAGATGCACCCCCAAGACTAAATCTGCATTCAAAGCGAGTGTCTCTATAAAAGGAAAACAAAAGTTTGATCTAGGAGAGAACTCTTCAAAACTATCATGGTATGAAAAAGCAAGAAAAGATTTAGAAGAAGATGAAGCAGAAACTGCTTAATTTGAAGCCCTTATGGCAAAAGACTGCCAAGAGGATCTGGTAAGTATGAATGGAAATTTCCTTTTAAATGTGTTAAATGCAATAAGATTGGTCACTTTGCCTCAAGATGTCCAAAAAGATTTTCAAGACCAAATCCTAATAGATCAAGATTCTGAAAGAAATGTTACTATGTTCATGAAGATGATGATGATGAAGGAGTAACAGATGATGAATCAGAGACAAGAAACAAATCTAGAAGTGACTGGGCGTTTATTTCCATCAAGTAAGAAGATCCAATGCCCTCTAAATCTATCAATCATAAAATGGTAGAAAGGGCTCTGGTTGCCCAAGTTGAAGAAAAGGATGATTGGGTCATTGACAGTGGATGCTCCCACCATATGATAGGTGATAAAATAAAGTTCATAGATCTGGAAAGATATGAAGGAGGAGTTGTAAAATTTGGTGATAATTCTGTTGGCAAGATTAGAGGTAGAGGAACTATTTCTTTTGATGGAAAGAACAAAACCAGTAATGTTCTATATGTTGAAGTTCTGAAGCACAATCTTCTCAGTGTTGGACAATTGGTGTACAAAGGCTATGATCTCAAATTCAAAAATGGAAAATGTAAGATCTTTGAAAGTTTTAGAACAGAGATTGCATCCAGTACTCAAACAAAAGGTAAT
The DNA here is from genome assembly GCA_027924645.1 of Cunninghamia lanceolata. NCBI lineage: Eukaryota > Viridiplantae > Streptophyta > Pinopsida > Cupressales > Cupressaceae > Cunninghamia > Cunninghamia lanceolata. Next base: position 1,573,709 of record BSBN01000193.1, on the reverse strand, counting down.
ATCTTCCACTTGGTTGGTACTGGCAAAAGTTGTTTATTTGTTCAAATTGATCAGAGTTGGTTATGGCATAGGAGAATGTGTCATGTGAATTTTGATAACATCATCAAGATAAGCAATACTCAGGCTGTATGAGATCTTCCAAGATTGGTGAAACCTACTAATAGTTTGTGCAAAGAATGTCAGTTAGGTAAGCAGAGTAGAGTATCATTCAAAGTAAGGAACAGTATTCTACCAGATTATTGGACTTAGTTCATACTGATCTATGTGGTCTGGCAAGAATTAGGAGCATGCAAGGTGATAGATACTTGATGTTATTAATTAATGATCATTCCTAGATGATGTGGATGACTTTTCTGAAAGAGAAATCAAAGGCTCTTGAGAACTTCAAAATATTCAAGGCTATGGTAGAGAATGAAACCGGATTGAACATAAAATGCCTCAGGTCTAATAGAGGTGGAGAATTCACATCCGGTGAGTTTAGAGAATTCTGTGAGAAACATGGAATAAAAAGATAGTTGTCTACTCCAATGACTCCATAACAGAATGGAGTAGTGGAGAGAAAGAACTAGACCATCCAAGAAGCATCTAGAACCATGATGATGGAAGTAAATGTTCCTTAGATCTACTGGAGAGAAGTTGTTAGCACTGCAATCTATACTCTTAATCAAGTATTAATCAGAAGCAATACCGGTAAGACTCCTTATGAACTCTAGTTTGGCATCATGCCCACTGTGAAGTATTTCAGAGTCTTTGGTAGCAAATGTTACGTTAAAAGAGATTAAGATCTAAAGGAATATTCTTGGATTGTTCTACTCAAAGCAAAGCATACGAGTGTTATAATAAGAGATTGAGAAAGATTATAGAAAGTACAAATGTGAAGATTGATGAAGGTATTTAAAAACCCTAAAATTTTTATGAATATGATGAAGCTGATCAGAATGATGTTCTAGTCCAAGGAGTCCAAGCCCCTTCTGAAATTTAGATCCAGACTGATTCAGTGAATCGAGAAGAAGAGATCAGTTTCAATGAACCTGTTCAAGAAATAGAAATGCAAGAAATTCCCAAAGTTCCCAGGTATGTCAGACTAAATCTCTCTGAAGATCAGATCATAGGGGATAAAAGCAAAGGTGTTCAAATAAGAAAAAGGATTGCTCAAGATTTAGAAGGGTATTGTCTGATTTTAAAGGTTGAACCATAGATAGTGAATGTAGCATGCAATGATGAAAATTAGACTAATGCAATTGAGGAAGAGCTGATGCAAATTGAGAAAAATCACACTTGGGATCTTATTCCCAGAGTAAAAAACAAGAATGTGATTGGAACCAAATGGGTCTTCTGAAATAAACTAAATGAAGATGGTGAAGTAGTCAGAAACAAAACCAAATTGGTCTGCAAGGGGTACTCTCAAGTAAAAGGAGTTGATTTTGAAGAAACTTTTTCTTTGGTGGCAAGGATTGAAGCAGTCAGATTATTTCTTACCTTTGTTGCCTTCAAAGATTTCAAACTATATTAGATGGATGTCAAGTCTGCCTTCCTGATTGGTGACTTGGAAGAAGAAGTATACATTGAGAAACTAGATGGATTCCAATTGTTTGATCATGGTGATATGGTCTACAAGTTAAAAAAAAACACTATTTGGACTCAAACAAGCTCTAAGAGCCTGGTATGAAAGATTGGATAAGCATCTTTTGAAGATTGGTTTCAACAAAGGTATTGCTGATAGTAACTTGTACTTCAAAATTAATCATGAAAACATCATAATATTTGAAGTGTTTGTTGATGATATAATTTTTAGAGGAAGAGATAGTATGTGCAAAACCATTGTAAATTAAATGAAAAGTGAATTTGAGATGTCCATGCTTGGGGAAATAAATTTCTTCTTGGGTTTGCAAATCACTCAAACAAAGAAAGGAATCTTCATTTCATAGACCAAATATGTGAAAGAATGAATCAAGATTGGTACATAAATGTTTCAGGTTACCATAAACGCAAAATGGGTAGTTGAAAATGATGAATTTAATGGAAACAAAATTGGCATTGAGCTATCCTTGATTTATCCATGACTACAAAGGGATGCATATTTTATTTATCTTGACTGAAAATGATTTTTTTTTATGAAATTCATGCTTGGAATTATGGATTGCAAGTCTTAGAGGATGAAGTACAAAGGAACTAGCTAGACCCACCATAAAGGATGAAAACTCAGAGATACCTTGTTTACCTACAAGAGGAAGACAATATGATGTCAAAGGTGATGGAGATAAAATTTAAATGCTAGAAGACATAAGAGAGCATACCTACATCATTATTATTTCTCCAGAGCCTGTTTAATGTTCAGGACCTATTAACAACTGTTCCATCCATCCAAGCATCAAACGCTAAACCCAGCAGGCCTCAAACTAGAGTATCTCTTCAAAAAATGTGCCACATACCCCTCTTGACCAGTGAACTCATTGTAAAAGAGTTTTTCGTCACTTGACAACTCAAAAAGTTACTATTTTATCCTATATTCATGAGCAAAAAAGTTGAATTTTCATATTTTTCCTATAGGACAAAGTCAAATCTAAGATTGTAATTATCGATCAACCAAAATTAGATGTCGTCAAATCTAGACCCTTGGTCTTGGTTTAATCCTTAATGTCCATTGAAAAACTCACTATGGTTGCCTCTCTATATAAAGGCAACTTCTGTCATTGTAAAAGGGTATGAAAGGACTAAAAAGAAAAGAACTGTTGAAACTGTACCATTTTTTGAATCAATGTAAATAGAATTTCATTTGTTGCTACCATATGAGTTCATTGTATTGCTTGGATATGGTTCTCATAGTTCTTCTTCACCTTTTTGAGTAGTTATTGAGTTGCATTTATGGTTAATTATTTAGATATTTGATGGATTTCCTGTCCATACCATTAATGGCTTGCTGATTGTATGTCATTGTGCATGGTTAGTTTGGACACATTTATATGAGCTATGTTTGAATATTTGAGTTCATTCAACTGCACCATAAATTGTGTGTTGGATGAACCCTTCACAGTTTTAAAACACTTATGTTTCCTTAGAAGATTGCATAGTCTATGTAGCATTGTGGGTTGCGTAGTTAAAAAGATATCTGTTCATTGCTGGGAATTTGTCTATCCATTTGTTAATCATTCTTATAGCTATCTATAGGATCTCTCTATCCATTGTCTTTCCTCCTTTTCTTTTGCATTTACTTTATCAAATCTTGTTAGATTAGGTTTCATAAACTTGCATAATGTTTTCGTAGAATTTATATTTAGTGACTGTAAGTTTACAGATTGCATGTTACAGGTTGAAACAACATATCATGTGGCAATCTAAGTATATACCAGTTTGTCTATTCATTGTCAAATCAGATAACTGATAAATCTACGTATAATCAAACCCTAATGCACTATAGTCTATCTACATTGCATGTAAGTCCAATTGACTAGAACAAAAAGTACATATCCACTAAACTATCGTGCAAGTCAAGACCTAACATTAGAAACCTTAGGGCATTCTTGTTCTCAATTCTTTGGGATAGGATTCCTTTCAAGAGAGGTGAGATGTCCTATATCTTACTTCCGTTGTTGCATGCTAAAACACCCATCAATAGATACTTGACTCATCAAGACAATATAATGTCCTAAGTCATCCTAATAGACTGCATCTCCCTATTGAAGATGAACTAAGGTAATCATCTGTCAAGACTATGAAGTTATTATATTTGTACCCTACCTCCAAATTTTGTCTTAAGGCTTGAGGATATAAAAGTTCACACGAAACACATTTGAGCATGAATGCTTATTCCATTAATTGAGTTTATTATATTAGAAAGTGTAAGTTGGTTAGTTAGATAAATGACTCACCAAAGTAGACATGAAAACCTAAACCTGAAAACCTCATTCATTTACCCAAGGCTTTCTACATACCCATATCTACAGGATCAATATGTAATATATGTAGTTCTCGTTAAGTTTTATGTTGGTTGTAAGATATATAAGTGGGTACATAACACTTTCTAGGGCCTAGACAGTTCCTCTTAGATTGCTACCCACTAAGGGAATCATTTAACTTAATAATAATTCATGTTCATCAATGTTGATGTTTTTGTTTGTGTTAAAACACATCCTTGTTTTATGTGAAAGAATTTTTAAAAAATGTTTTGTATGTCAAACTCTTACGTTTCTACTAAATATTTATTTTAAAACTAAGGAGGGTCTCCCACTCACTTAAAGTATTATTAAACACACTAAGGTGTCCTTATTTCTCCCTGATAATATATAGGAATGATGCCACAAATGCCATTATTGTAGCTATGTTAGGCTATATATGCAACAATTCAGTCATGATGGCTTGACCCAAGGCAAAAATCCCCAAGTCTAATAGAGAAGAGATTTAATGATATGTCAAATTGAAACAAACCATATACCAAAATAGCAATATATTAGAAAAGACTTAACTATAATAGTATCTTTTGCATAGTTTGTAACTTGGGTCCCTAAAATTTAAATATCCAAAACCAACCAAATCTAAAATGAAACCACCACATTGCTACCCTACTACATCATATGCATGGAAAGTGTAGCTATGAAATTGTCACATCCCTAATTTTTTACAATACTTTACTTTTTAATTGCACATAATTAGTAGATCAAATTGCATCATTTAATGATTTGACATTTAGTGAAAATGTCAGGAAAAATCAATGATTTTCATGAGAATATGTTTGTTTAGTAGAAAAGAGGGGTTTCAATTTCAAGGGTAAATCCTCCTTTCACACCAACATCCAAGGACATAAATCAAGTGAAGACACATATCTTGCATGAGGGCTCTGCTACAGATTTAGTGTCTCTTAGAATGAAGACAAAACTTGGAATTTGCTAAATAATTGATTAATTAAAGTCCAATTATGCTTAAAACCCTAATTTCATAAAATCATAAACAAACAGACAAAACTTGACAAATGATCACACAGATATATCAAATGACAATTAGATACATACCAAATTTTTAGTTTTTGTATCTAGAAAAGTTGAAGACTAATGAGAGGGCACCTGAGTCCAATGTACCAGTTTCTATCAAGACCTCTGAAGATTGTTTGCAACTTGTTTCTTCTATTCTGGGGAATTTTTATTGGGGATCTAAAGAACTAATGAGCGGGTGCCCAAGTCCAAGTCCTACTTTCTTACTTTGCTCTATAATTCTGACACTCTATTATGCATCCCTGCAAGTCCACTTCTTCCACTTTTGTAACCTATAACCTACACTCATAGAAAAGGGGGTCAGGGGTTATGGTGTTTACAAGCTTTCATCAGTCAAGACCCAGAGAGACATTCAAGTGTTTCAAATGCAATTGTCAAATAGAGAGTGCATATCCCTAAGAGATAGAGGCAAAAACCAAATGATAAATGATTGAAAACACAAATAAATGTCACTTCAAAGGTGTATCTCACATATAGATTAAAATCCTTTACATCATGAGAAGATGAAGCTAAATCTACATAACACACACAGTAACAAGACAAGTCTACTCTGCAACAATGAATATCTTAAATGCTCTAAAATCACAAGTGCACTAAAAGTTCATAATCATCTTTTCTAGTTTACAAATGAAACCCTAAACATGCTTATATATGCAACTAAACACATTCCTACTGACAATTTCATAATTCAAACTTAAGGTGATGGCATAGGACCTAATTAATGGTCACATAACTGACACTTGAATTTAGGTCCTAGCCTAAAATAGCATTGGACTAGGGCATAGGTACCCAAGTCCTCCCTCCCTATTTCAATCAAGACATGTAACAATACCGCCCCCTATGTCCTAATTGTTGTAAAACTTAGGGGCTTTCTCATTGGGAGTCAACTTGAATATGTAAGGTGAGCAAAATTCTTTCTAAAGGACCCAGGAGCTAAACATAGGAGGGAAAAGGTCCTAGGGAGACATTTTTTGATGTAACATTTAGCCTCCACTTTAATATTTGCATGAATACAAGGCTCGTACATGCATTAAGTATGGTCAACAAACACATCAAACATGTCAGGCACTTAGAGATAATGTATACACAAATATTGAGAACTATTTCTAGCCCCCAGTCTTAGGTAGATATTAGATAAAGCACATCATAGTCATGCCAAACACAAAGAAGATAGTAATAAGAACACAAAACATGGAGAAGATAGTAATAGTCATGCAAAACATGAAGAAGCCAGCATTGAAGACATGCAAAACATAGTGAATATAGTGAATGCAATGATTATTTCTTTTTCAATTTCTCATATATGAATGTAAATGCAAGTACATGGAAAGTAATCACACCACCCAAAATGTAGGAGGAACTCATTGCCACATGTCTCTAGACTACATATGGGGAAATTGACATGCAATACAAATCTTAGAGTGTAGGAGGGGCTCATCATCACATGTCTTTAGACTATACTTGAGAAAAAACACGCCATACAAATCCCAAAGCATAGGAGGGACTCATTGCCACGCATATCTAGACTATGCTTGGGAACAAACATGCCATACAAAAAAGAAAACACACATGGAAGACACAATGAAAACACAACAAATAATTGATGGATCCTATTGCTAGGTTCACCACCATCTCAGGCATATTACAGGCACACATGATGGTTCAGCTTCACCACAACAACTACCAAAGACACACTTAATAGAGGATACACCAAACTCACTTGCTCAGAGGACTTTTGGAATAAAAATGATGTGCACTAGCTCAAGACATACACCATCCCTACCTCCACATACGGCATAAAATAAAATGATATGCATGATATCCCATCTCCACAAAGGGCTTAATGATTGCAATATAGAATAAAGATGTGTACCCACACGGAGATACAAGATCCCACCTCCGCAGAGGGAATACAAACATGCTTTATCAATATCAAAATCATCAAATAGCTTACCTTATATATGCCCCCACCTTAATTTTGTTTATATCATGTACCAATATCAAGTGCGTTGAGGTAGAGAGAAAATACACAAGGGAATAGGAGCTTCTGCAAAGCCCATGCCCTAGAGGTGACATGTACTTTATGATCACCAAATGTTCCCACAAATACACAATTTCCTGCATGAAAAGGTGTTAGAAACCACATAATCATGATAAACAACAATGCATGTAATCATTCACATAGGGAGATGAGGTTAAACTACAGATTCACAAACCATATATAACCATGGGGCTATATCACAAAAATCTTAAAAACTAAGTGTAACCAAGGTGAGATTCAAAGATAAATAAAGTGCACAGAGCATATGTACTATTATGGTTTGTTAATATGATCAATTAACATCAAAATATCATGTAGAGTTATTCTACTAGCCAAGAGTTTGATAATATATATCAACCCCATCGTGATGTATGGACTAGGTTCATTTTTGCTTACACGCTGAAGGGACATGTGGTCCTTATCAATATTATTTGTTTTTCATCATCCGCTGGCTAGATATAACCACTAGAAGAAGGTAAACAATAAATCAAGAGAGGAGAAAAAGTTCCTTAGGCTTGTCACATAAGAAGGTGCCCCCAACTCACCAACCATAACGCTATGCCCCTAAGACACAACACACAACAATGAAAATAGAGGAGAGGCAATATAGAATAATGATGATACAAATAGAAAAAGGGTCACAATAGAAGTAGTCTCCTAGTATCCTTGACCTTACAAGAGTATCAAGGGTCATCCAAGGAGGCCTCAACAACGCATAGCACATCATAAGGGGAACACAATGTGAAGGAAAAGGGTTAGAAATACTTACCTGTAGAAACAACTAGACTAGCGGTTGTCCTAGATCTTGATCTTTACTTTGATGGTTAAAGCTTTATGTCCTATTGTTTCTTCTTGTTGAATGGTGTTATGTACATTGTTCTTATGATTGACTCTTATGATATTCAGGAATTGTGGAGCAGGCTCTTTACAAATTCTCATTTCAGTCGATCAAGGTTGTGAAGGAACCCTAAAAGTGCCCATTTTAGTTCATATATAGGGTGTTGGAATACCTAGGGTGTGAGGAATAGTTTTTTCTTGAATGTTTTGTGAGTTTTCATTATTTTCCAAGGTATGTGAGGGTTTAGGTAAATGTGTATGATCTATTTCTTTGTTTAAGATGTAGTTAAGAGGAGTTTGAACATTAGTTGGTAAATTTTTAGTTTTAATAGGTTGAAGTAAATGTTCGCAAAGGAAATCCACATCATCCAATGTTTCATCCTAGCTAGGGAGAGAAGGAAGGTATGATAGAGTATTGTTAAGGAATGTGTCAATGATGTATTCTTCTTGTGCCAAGATATTGTAACCATGTGGGGTTATGTTGGTACAAGTGTGTTTACTAGATAAATCACTCAAGGCTATGTCAGGCTCATAGGTCTCAGAAAGAATGTCCATTATGCCATCATGAAATGGAGGGAGGGAGAGAGGGACATTGTCACCATTACTTTATTCTTGGTTTCTTTCCAAAATGAAAGTAGTGAAATTTTCCAAGATTGAAGGGAAAACACCTGCAATAGTAACAAATCTTTCAAAATAGGCTATTGTTCAAAGAATATCATAGGTAGTGCTTACAGTCATGTTAGCACCACAGATGTATGCTATTTGGTACAAGACTTGAGGATATTTATCAGTGAATTTTTAAAAATCATAAACATTTACAATGTACTCAAATAAATCTTCCAAAGATGAATGACAAGAATAATCCATGATATATGTAGTAAAATGAATGCAAAACTATGTATGAATGTGACCTAAAATGCTTGATTTTTCAAAAATATTCAATGCAAATGAGTAAAAGAAGAGGTGTTGTGAAGAATTTTATGAGGGTAAGAAAATATTAAGCTATATATCAGCCCAACAATGCAATAATATCCTTCACAACATGCCTATAGTGCAATTTTAGAGAGACGATAAGGCCAAATCTAGTGAAAATGCAAGGTTTTCAAACCCTAGATACGAAATTTTGTAATATAAAGAAACTATGATGAAACACAAGAGTTAGAAATAAGACCTAAATGAGCATGTAAAATAGTAGTAAAATTTGAAAGAATATTTTAACTACAAACCCTAGCTAATGGAAAACTAGGTTTTTATGAAAAATGCACAATTTCAAGCAATTTTTAGCAAATTAAACATGAAAATGCAATATAAATGAATAATAAATGATGAATTTCTATAATTGAAATCAGATCTAATGAAAATAAAATAAATAAAATAAAATTAAAGGCAAATTAATCCAAATTATTTGAAAATGCAAGCCAAAAATGCAATTTTTTTTTTCAAAATTTTCAAATTTTTTTGTAATTTTTCAAATGCAATAAGAAAACAATGAATGAAATGAATGAAAATCTGAAGTAAAAAACTTAGAAAGTTACAAAATTCAAATAAACAAGGGTTCACCAAAATGTTTAAGTGTAAAAATGAGGTGTTTTAATTTCAAGGGTAAATCCTCCTTTCACACCAACATTCAAGGACATAAATCGAGTGAAGCCATAATATCTTGTAAGATGGCTCTGATATAGATTTAGTGTCCCTTAGAATGAAGAGGAAACTTGGAATTTGCTAACTAATTGATTAATTAAAGTTCAATTATGTTTAAAACCCTAATTTCATAAAATCGTAAACAGACAAATGTAACTCAACAAATACTTACACACAAAGATATCAAATGACAATTAGATACATACCTAATTTCAATATTCTATATCTCAAAAATTTGAGGACTTATGAGCAGGCACCCAAGTCCAATGTACTAGTTTCTATTAGGATCTCTGAAGATTATCTATAATGTGTTTTTGTTGTTCTAGGGATTTTAGTGTTTTAAGATCTAGAGGAGTAATGAGTGGGTGCACAAGTCTAGGTCTTGTGTTTATTCTTTGCTCCACAATTTTGACACTCTGTTATGTGTCCCTACAACTCCACTAATTCTGACACTCTGTTATGTAACCTGTAACTTGCAATCATAGAAAAGGGGGTTGGGGTTGTGGTGTTTAAAGGATTGCCTTAGTCAAGCCCCAGAGAGACATTCAAGTCTTCTGAACACCGTTGTTAGATATAGATTGTGTATCCCTATGGGATAGAGGCGAAAACCAAATGATAAATGATTGAAAACATAAATAAATGTCACCTCAGAGGTGTATCTCACATATAGCTGAAAATCCTTCACATCATGAAAGGATGAAGCTAAATCTACATAACAAACACAATAACAAGACAAGTCTGCTTCACAACAATGAATATCTTGAATGCTCTAAAATCACAACTATGCCAAAATTTCATAATCATATTCTCTGGTTTACAAATAAAACCCTAATCATGCTTATATGCAACTAAATACATTCACACTAAGAATTTCGTAATTCAAACTTAAGGTGGTTGCATAGGATGCAATTAACGGTCACATGACCGACACTTGAATTTAGTGTTGCAAGTATGGGCATAACTGGTGTTTTCATTGATATCAACATACTCCTGTTGAAATGATGATGAGGATTAGATGAGTTGTATGCTAAGGATATTGAGAAAATTAGTCCTATCAAGAACAAAGAAGAATAGTGAAGACAGTGAGGTAAAGATCCCAGCTAAGATGTAGATCAGAGGATGTGCATCAAAGGGTTTGTAGATATGTGTGTTAAGATGATCTAGTAAAGATTTGGGAGGTCCACATGAAGATCTAAAGGAGTTATGGCCACTTGAGTAAAACTAGTTCTAGCAGATGTTTAGAGGTGACAGAGTGTCATAGATAGGTCCAGTGAGATCCGAAAATCCAATATCTTGTTCTATGGGTTTGGTGGAGTGTTTAGGAAGTCAATGTGAATTGACAACTCAATTGGTTCATGGTCTAGAGGTTCAAAAGCATCTATTCCAATATGATATTGATGACAGACTATGTTTTTGAGCTTCCAGATGAAGGAGAGAAAGATTTTAATAAGCATAAATAGAGTGGATGTTCTTGGTGATTCAGGCTTGCTTGTGGAGGTCTTTGGATTGTGTCCAGTTCATGTTGGTGGTCCACATTGAAGATTGAGCTCGTAATTGAAGAATTACTTCTGGATGATGATGTTCTTCCTAAATTTGGCTGACCAGATGAGTCACACATCCTACGGATCATCTTGAATATTTTCTATGAAGAATATGGTGTTCTTCAAGGAAGATTGAAGTCTTAGATCTGTGTGGCTGACAGCATGTTGATCTGCGTGAATTCTTTTTGTAAGTAGTCATGTTGTATATATGTATTTTCTCTTTAATATATGCCAACTTAGATGATTATCCCAATGTCAAATGTCTTGTGTAAATAAGAGGTTGTGAAGTCATTTAAAAGGCATATGGTGGAGATGAGTGTGTGGTAGAGAGGAGTAGAGTGAAAAAGTAGAGTAGAAGTATTGGGCTTAAATGGAACTAACTCAAGCATGGTGAAGAAACTATTATTCAGTTCAAGTGTGTAATATTTGTTATTCTATAGTCAGTGTGTCTCCTATAGGCAGTGGGCCTCTTGTGAGTAGTGTGCTCAGGCAGTGAGCCCTAATTGGCATGTGCCATTTGTTCTTCTTATTCTTTTAATAGAGAATACAATCTTGGGTTAGTCACCTTTTGGCATTTCCCTTTACTGGGTTTTCCATGTTAAAATCTTGGTGTCATATGTGTTGATGTGTTTATGCTCTCAAATTATTGCATGATTGATTTATTATTATTCTATTGAATTACAAATTGAATTCAAGTGATTAATAAGAAGTAAGTTTTGAAACAAGTGATTCATCCCCCCTCTCAGTTGTTTGTCTTGAATCTAACAATTGGTATCAAAGCTAAGTTCCTCTAAAAGGAGCTTAACCGCTTGAGGAGATGCAGGATGTCATCCTACAAGAAGGATAGTCTAATGTTTGATGGAACCAATTTCACTCTTTGGAAAATTCACATGGAATGTCACTTGCAATGTATGGGAATGCGATATTGGGTCATGGATTCAAAGAAGTATGTTCCTCCACAGATTGGTCTGAGTACCATAGATGAAACCAAAGATGCTGAAAACAATCTTCGGACTAAAGAAGCACTTCTAAGTGCATTTTTTGATTCAAAGCTAACAAATGTTATTGATCTAAAAATTGCAAATGAGATCTGGCAAAAATTGGAACTTCTACATGAAGGAGACAAGTATGTTAAATGTGCCAAGCTACAGAGTCTGAAAGGAAAATTTGAAAACTTGAAGATGAGAGAAGATGAAAATATTACTACATTACTGCCAAGAGTAAATGAGCTTGTTTGTGGCATTAGATGTACTGGCAAAATCTTGGATGAAGATGAGATTGTTGGCAAAGTTCTCAGATCCCTTCCTGATACTTATAAGTACAAGGTTGCCGCTATTGAAGAATTCAGATCTTTTTCAAATATCACAAGAGATCAATTGGTTGGTAAATTGGTTGCATTTGAATTGGCTGAGTTTGGAGATGCACCTCAAGACTAAATCTACATAAAAAGAAAAACTATCATGCTATGAAAAAGCAAGAAAAGATTTAGAAGAAGATGAAATAGGAACTGCTCAACTTGAAGCCCTTACTGCAACAAGACTAACACAAGGATCTAGTAAATATGAATGGAAATTTCCTTTTAAATGTTTTAAATGCAATAATATTGGTCACTTTGCCTCAAGATGTCTAGAATGATTTTCAAGACCAAATGCTAATAGATCAAGATTCCAAAAGAAATGTTACTATGTTCATGAAGATGATGATGATGAAGGAGTAACAGATGATGAATCAGAGACATGAAATAGATCTAGAAGTGACTGGGTGTTTATTGCCATCAAGGAAGAAGATCCAATGCCCTTTGAATTTGTCAATCATAAAATGGTAGAAAGGGCTCTGGCTGCCCAAGTTGAAGAAAAGGATAATTGGGTCATTGACAGTGGATGCTCCTACCATATGATAGGTGATAAAAATAAGTTCATAGATCTGGAAAGATATGAAGGAGTTGTAAAATTTGGTGATAATTTTGTTGGCAAGATTAGAGGTAGAGGAACTATTTCTTTTGATGGAAAGAACAAAACCAGTAATGTTCTGTATGTTGAAGGTTTGAAGCACAATCTTCTTAGTGTTGGACAATTGGTGTACAAAGGCTATGATCTTAGATTCAAAAATGGAAAATGTAAGATCTTTGAAAGTTTTAGAATAGAGATTACATCCAGTACTCAAACAAAAGGTAATATCTTCCACTTGGTTGGTACTGGAAAAAGTTGTTTATTTGTTCAAACTATTCAAAGTTGGTTATGGCATATAAGAATGTGTCATGTGAATTTTGATAACATCATCAAGATAAGTAATACTCAGGCTGTATGAGATCTTCCAAGATTGGTGAAACCTACTAATGGTTTGTGCAAAGAATGTTAGTTGGGTAAGCAGAGTAGAGTATCATTCAAAAGTAAGGAACAGTCTTCTACCAGATTATTGGACTTAGTTCATACTGATCTATGTGGTTTGGCAAGAATTAAGAGTGTGCAAGGTGATAGAGACTTGATGTTATTAATTGATGATCATTCCCAGATGATGTGGATGCTTTTCTGAAAGAGAAATCAAAGGCTCTTAAGAAATTCAAAATATTCAAGGCTATGGTAGAGAATGAAACTAGATTGAACATAAAATGCCTCAGGTTTGATAGAGGTGGAGAATTCACATCCAGTGAGTTCATAGAATTCTGTGAGAAACATGGAATAAAAAGACAATTGTCTGCTCCAAGGACTTTACAATAGAATGGAGTAGTGGAGAGAAAGAACTAGACCATCTAGGAAGCATCTAGAACCATGATGATGGAACTAAATATTCCTCCAATCTACTAGAGAGAAGTTGTTAGCACTGTAATCTATACTCTTAATCAAGTACAAATCAGAAGCAATACTGGTAAGACTCCTTATGAACTCTGGTTTGGCATCACTCCCACTGCAAAGTATTTCAGAGTCTTTGGTAGCAAATGTTACATTAAAAGAGATTAAGATCTAGGCAAATTTGATGCTAGAAGTGATAAAGGAATATTCTTGGGTTATTCTACTCAAAGAAAAGCATACCGGTGTTATAACAAGAGATTGAGAAAGATTATAGAAAGTACAAATGTGAAGGTTGATGAAGGTATTTAAAAACCCTAAAAGTTTTATGAATATGATGAAGATGATCATAATGATGTTCTAGTCCAGGGATTCCAAGTCCCTTCTGAAATTCAGATCCAGACTGATCCAGTGAATCAGGAAGAAGAGATCAGTTTGAATGAACCTATTCAAGAAATAGAAGTGCAAGAAATTCCCAAAGTTCCCAAGTATGTTAGACTAAATCACTCTGAAGATCATATCATAGGGGATAAAATCAAAGGTGTTCAAACAAGAAAAAGGATTGCTTAAGATTTAGAAGAGTATTGTTTGATTTTAAAGATTGAACCAAAGATAGTGAATGAAGCATGCAATGATGACAATTAGACTAAAGCAATGGAGGAAGAGCTGATGCAAATTAAGAAAAATCACACTTGGGATCTTATTCCTAGATCGAAAAACAAGAATGTGATTGGAACCAAATGGGTCTTCCGGAATAAACTAAATGAAGATGGTGAAGTAGTCAGAAACAAAGCTAGATTGGTCTGCAAGGGTTACTCTCAAGTAGAAGGAGTTGATTTTGAAGAAACTTTTTCTTTGGTGGCTAGGATTGAAGTAGTCAGATTATTTCTTACCTTTGCTGCCTTCAAGGATTTCAAATTATAGTAGATGGATGTCAAGTCTACCTTCCTGATTGGTGACTTGGAAGAAGTATACATTGAGAAACTAGATGGATTCCAATTGTTTGATCATGGTGATATGGTTTGCAAGTTAAAAAAAGCATTGTATGAACTCAAACAAGCTCCAAGAGCCTAGTATGAAGGATTGGATATGCATCTTTTGAAGATTTGTTTCAACAAAGGTACTGCTGATAGTAACTTGTACTTCAAAATTAATCATGAAAACATCCTAATTGTTGAATTGTTTGTTGATGATATCATTTTTGGAGGAAGAGATAGTATGTGCAAAACCTTTGTAAATTAAATGAAAAGTGAATTTGAGATGTCCATGTTTGGGGAAATGAATTTCTTCTTAGGTCTACAAATCACTCAAACAAAGAAAGGAATCTTCATTTCACAGACCAAATATGTGAAAGAATTGTTGAAGAAATTTGGGATGGAAGACTCAAAACCAATAAGTACACTCATGGCAACCAGATGTAAATTGAGAAAAGATGATCACTCTCCTAAGGTTGATCATAAAAAGTATAGGTCAATGCTTGGAGGATTATTGTATCTCACTCAATCTAGACCTGACTTTATGAATGATGTTGGTCTTGTTGCTAGATACCGAGGTGATCCTAGAGAATCTCATGTCATGGCAATCAAGAGGATTCTTAGATATCTAAAAGGGATAGTTAGTATGGTTTATGGTATCCTAGAGATCATGATTTCTCTCTTCATGCATATACAAATGCAGATTGGGCAGGAAATGTGGATAACTGGAAGAGTACCAATGGTGGAGCATTCTTTTTGGGGAAAAGATTGGTTTCTTGGCTGAGCAAGAAAGAATTGCAGCAGCAGGTAGTTACACTCAAGTATTGTGGATGAAGAAAATGTTGGAAAGAGACACTGTATGGCTTCCTGAGGGTTGTCATTGATGGTAACAAAATCCATCTCACACATCCGCATGACATGGTGTCTCTATACCAGAAGTTAGAGTGAAGAGTATTTTGGTCTGGTGACCAAGAACAGAGCATGCAACAAGGTCCGACAATCAAGTCTGTATCTCTTAGAGGAAGTATTTTAGTAAAATGTAGACTTGGGGAAGTCAATAGGAGTATCACGACTGATATATTCTAGAGATTGACCCTCCAGTGATGAAAGAGTGAAAAGATATAAGCACTTGAGTGTTGGGTTCCCATTTGGCAGAGTAGAATAAGGAAGACATTAGACCTTAATCTGGAGGAGATATTGATGGTGATCAAGTTTCTTGAGGTATCATTCATGATTGGCTGATATGATTGATGACTTCTATAAGCATCTCCTTGATACACATCACGTGATAAGCAAGGATTCAACCAACAGATCAGAGTTTGGGAAAATAGTGATTATTCAAGATGTCGACTAGTAAGGTGTTGAAATCATTGGTGCAGATATATACATCAGATGGATTTGAATGTGAAGGTGTGTGTGTGTGTTGTGAAGTGTGAAGAAAAGTACAAGAGTAGTGTGACAACAGTAATACAGGTCCGGTATGTGACAGGACAGCAACACCAAAGAAGAGGAAGAATGAAGTACAATAGATCAGTGTATTGAGCCTAACCAAAACTGAACCTCAGCATATGTTGATGCTTCTCATCAATTCAAGTATCTTGTTACTTTCTTTGTATCTTGTAGACAGTGAGTCTCTGGTAGGCAGTGAGCCTCTTGTGAGTAGTGTGCTCAGGCAGTGAGCCCTAATTAGCAAGTGCCATTTTTGTATTTCTATTCTTCTAATAAAGAATACATTGTTGGGTTAGTCACCCCATGGTTTTTTCCATAATAGGGTTTTCCATGTCAAAATCATGATGTTACGTGAATTGACTTTGTTTCTACTTTTATGATTATGGATGGTTATTTGTTTTGATGCTGCACTAGTTATTAAAGAAGAACAGAAAGTTAAGTTAATTAAGATAACTGATTCACCCACCCTCTCAGTTATCAACAATTGGTATCAGATCCAAGTTCCTCCAAACAGAGCCTAACAGCTTGAGGAAGATCTAGGAATCTCAATGGATATGTATGGTATGAGAGAACAACTTCAGTCTACCCTAGATGATCTTGAGAAATCTCACTCCGAAGTCAACAACTTGAAGGAAAGACTCAAACAGGCTAATGATTTCATAAATAAACTAAAAGAGAAACTAAGTATCTCTATGAAAAAGAGAAAGGAACTACTTTATCAATTGGCAAGTCAAGGTGAAGCCAATGATACAAATGAAGATCTGAAGGAGAAAACCAAGTTATGTGAAAAGTTATCAAAAGAGGTCATTATGGTAAGACATAAAATGGAATCAGGAGTTATGAAATTCACCCAAGAAATTGAAGAGAAAAGAAAAACTAAAGATGATCTAAGACAATCGCTCAAGGACAAGTCAGAAGACTGCCACAAAATGGATAGAATAATTAGGCATCTAGAATCTAATCTTGAAGAAGCTAGAGAAAATGAAGAACAACTTGAGAATCAGATTGACACTCTTAAAAAGGATCTTCAAACAACAAATAAATACAAAGAGAAATTGAAGATAAGCTCTTCTCAACTTGAATTTCTTCTTAAAAGCCAGAAGAGGGTAGATGACAAACAAGGTTGGGTTATGAGAAAGGTGAAAGCTCTAGATCCGGTCAAGAGAACTCTGGATTAGGAAATCCAAGCAACAGACCTAGAAGATCTCCGATAAGGAAACCAAATGATCAAAGATATCCATCTTCCGATGGATACTTCAACAACTGCAATAACTTTGGTCATAAAGCAGATCAGTGTAGAAGAAGAATGAATCAGACTAATTCATCCTTCTTCAAATAGTGTTTCAATTGCAAAAGGTATGGTCACAAATCTCATGAGTATAGAAATATGCAAATGAACAATGCATTCAATGGTAGATGATTTACATGCAATAGAATGGGACATATGGCTAACCAGTGTAGATCAAAAGGATATTAGTCAAATATGCAAAGAAGTGTTGTTTGCTACAAGTGCAATAGGTTCGGTCATATTGCTAAATTCTGTAGAAGTAAGAATTAGGACAAAAACGGTCTGGTGCATCATAACCAAAACCAAGAAAAAGGAAAAGGAAAAGTGAATGTGGATGAAATTCAAATAGAGATGAACAAGATTTGGGTAAAGAGGAGCATAGAAAATGCTGAGGATGGATCCACACTAGAATCTAGTGTTGATATTTCTTCTGGAAACTAAATAGATGAGCTCTGGTTTAGGGGGAGTCACAAATGGAAACAAGTTCCCCCAGCCAGTCAATTGGTGCCTGAAATTGGCACCTGGAAAGTTGTGGATTAAAGGGTTTTTAGAGACACATCTAAACAAGCCTTGATAAAGATATGGAAGATCCACAAGAAATTTTGAAGAGGTTAATCATCCAAGTCCAATCCGGTTTACATAGTCATCTGGTAAATGCTGAATTCTCACAGATAGATCCAGTATGATTCATAATTGAAATATTTGGATCTATGGTTAGATGGAATAATTGGGGAAAGGGAGATAGATTGTCATTTTCCACCAAGAACCATTCTAAGTACATCCCAGTAATCCAGAAAGATATCTCAAAGCAAGGAAAACAAGGCAATCAGAATAACTTAAGTTGTGCATTTATTGCAAAATGAAATTAGGGTTTGTGCAGGAATAAAAGGGTTCTTTTGTTTGTCATTTGTACATTTGCATTCGAGAAGAAAAGAGAAGGATCTCTATAACAAATTATCTCAAGCCTCTCAAAGATCATCCACAGAAATTGACTTATCCAGCAATTCAATCTGGCTCATTTCGCGAACCCTAAAAGTGTAAAAGGTATTTTCCATTCTTTAATCTCTCTCTAAATCTTTTGAAAGATGGAAAATCCAAATGTTGTGAAGATCACTTATAGACTGCATCCTAAATTCAAGAAACATCCATACAAATCCCTAGAAGTTGATCCCCTAGGCACCTTTTCAAACATTCCGCATGAGGTTTTGCATGTAGAAGATGTTAGGGCATATATTCATGCAAACATTGACGAATTTGAGGACTCCAAACTAATCGATATCTATCACAAACAATTAATAGATGATTCCTTTGAACTCAAACCTTAGTACAAGGCTATCTGGGTAAAGCATTTCAGATAGTTCATCCATTTACCTTGTTTTGCAGAAGATGAGTGAGTCTGGTATGTTTTGAGCAGAGTGCATGACAACTTCATGTGGTTGAATAGATCATTCAAGATCACACGAGATACTATTAAAGTGGTAACTAATTTGTACTCATCCGGTGGGTTACCTACTCTCAAATCAGTTAAAAACTAAACTATGAGTGAGGCTACTAGATCTAAATTTGATTAAAGAGCAATGACAATTGAGGATATCATAGATCCTGATATCAAGTTTGCTGCCATGATAATTGGCTACAAGATATATCACTCCAGCAGAGAGAATTTTGTTTCCAGAATAATAATTTACACTACTTATGAAATGTTAAGGAAGAATGCTGACTATGATCTCTGTGAGCTCCTTCTGAACCAGCTTTTGGAGAATCGATAGAAGATAAAGAAGGACAAGAAGAACTCCTTCAAATATGGTGGCTTGATACGCTATTTGTTCTTCTATTACATGAATGAGCTACCCAGATCTAGTGGCTGGATATGGAAAAATGATAGACATGTTGCCATACAAATCAGAGATTATTTGCATGGAATAGGTGATGCCAAGGCACAGAATACAACACTATGGGGCTACTTCAAGAACTTTCAGAGTATGATGTAAGAAAGAGAGAGAATCCCCCAATCTCTAGTAGAAAAATACAAAGATACAGTATGCTTCATGCTGATCAATGCCTAATAAAGGTAGTGGAATGAAGAATAGTATGGATCATGCCAATGGGGTATGAGGCTGATGAGAAAATCCTAGAGTTGCACATTCAACATCTTTTGAGTCAGCCCAAGGACCCTAAGGAAGAAAGGTTTGGAACCTTTGAAGAGTTGAGTGTAAAGATTGATGTGGAACTTAGACAACCAAAGATGAAGAGAAAAGTGAGAAAAGAAGTAGAGAATGTTGCCAAAAGGTATGGCATTTCAAAAGATGCACTCGATGCAAATAGAGAGAAGATTTAAAAGGTAGAGAAAGAAAGGAAAGAAACTAAGAAAGATAGTGCTCCAGTGCAAGCCCCCTCCTGGACCAGATCCTCCAAGAGCTTTGCACCTGCCACCTCTAAGAGCCATAAAGCATCAAAACTTGAAGTCAAAGCATCTGAAAAGGGAGAGAAAAGAACTAAGACAAAGGCCATAAGGTCTTATACCAGTCAAAAGAATGATGAAGAGACTATGTTAGATGAGGAGGTAAAGAAAATGAAGAAGAAGAAGAAAGTATATGGTGAATCCTCTACAGGTCAAGACAAGAAAGAAGAGGTAGAAAAATTTATTAAAAAACCTACTCTCTGCATTGATGATATCATCAAATTAGTTATTGTGGATGGGAACCTATAAGCAATGGTTAAATTTTATCATGAATATAGTGAAGCTGATCAGAAGATATTGCAAGATGCCACAGTCAGGTATCTAAACATATACAACAAAGAATTCATTGAAATTATATCTCTGATTCCCAAAAGCTTAGAGAGGGAACTTGAAATAAGAAAGAACAATGGTCAAGCAAAAGATCTAGAAATCTGGGAGCAAATTGCTATTCAGCTTTATCCGTCCATTACCCCTAAACAAATGAACATTATCTTCAAGTACTGCAAGGATGAGTTCTGGAGCAAAGCTAGAATGAATTAGCTTTTTCTTGGTGAAACTAACATAGAGGACTTAGGTAATGAACCCTCTGTCATGGATGACAAAGATGAATCTACTGAGATAGTGGTAGAAGAGGCAAAGGAGACAAGTGAAGAGAAAGCTAAGGACTTAGATTCATCTGCTCTGGAAGAGGAAGTCCATGAAGAAGAACACATCTCTCCTACGGTTTCTCCAGCAAACTCTGGATTTAAAGGAGAAGAAAGAGTAGAAGAGAAGATCAGTCAAGAAGAAGAGGAGAAGGGAAGAGAAGAAGGTCAAACAGAGAAGACCACAAATGACAGTGCTAAGGCTACAGAAGGGAAGAAAACTCTGTCTCTGGCAAGAGACACTGCAGAAGCAGTCAAAGACTTCTTAACCAAAGAAATGATGGAAATTGATAAACTGGAACTACTTCAAGGACCATTCAATTTTGATTCCCTCTCCTTAGTTTAGACTATGAAGATAGCATCCTTTGCCCATGCAAAGGCAAAAGAAAAACTTTTGAAGTCTCACCTGGAAGACTGTGAGCTAATTGAGATTGCATCCAGTGCATTGGAGAAAATCATGCCATGCTTCCAGAAGGATCTTTCAGCCTCTTCATATAGTAACATAAAATCTCTTGTCAATTCAATTAGCACACATTGTGATTCTTTGGAGAAGTCAGCTAAAGATAGAGTTTGGAAAGAATTTTTGGGAAAGAGATTCTCTGAAGTGCAGGGTTTAATAACAAATGATAGGAGAGTTATGGATATTGGGATAAAGAGCTTAGAAAATGATCTTAAAGATGGTGGAGATAAATATAAATTTTGTTTATCGTGGCCTAAAGTGACCAAGGATATTGAGAAGAAAGTAAAAGAGCAAGAGGATAAACTATTAAGTTTGTCTCAAAGTTTTGATCCTCTCTCCTCTTCCATAGTAAATTAAGAGTATTAGACTATTGCAGTCATAAACGAAATAAAGAATCTTGAGAAGGAGAAGAAAAATAGAATAAATAGGTTAAGTGAACTTAGAGGGATCATTATCCCTAAGTTAGAGGCCATGCATGAGGCCCTAACTGATGCTCAGGCCACAGCCTGGACCAGTGATCCGTCAAATCTTAAGAAGGTAGAATATTTTGTATTCCTATTGAGTGGTCACATCTCAATTTTGGATAGGATAAAGCAGAGTTGCGAGACATAAGTTGTATAGTTAAAGAATACTTTTGTAGATATACTTAAGTAAATGTAAGTACAATTTGTATATTTACTTATGCGGATATGTATAGATTGCTTTTTTCAAAAAAATTTGGTGTGCGGATTCTACCCTTTGCCATTGATGTTAAAGGGGGAGTGAGGAGTAGTGAAAAATGAGGGATCTGGCTAAGGGGGAGCTCCATTAAAGTGTACATTAGAATAGAGCATCAGCCAAGGGGGAGTGCAATATGACAGTCATTTTTCACTAAGTGTTGCCATCAATGCCAAAGTGGGAGATTGTTGGCAAGAGACACTATGTGGCTTCATGAGGGTTGTCATTAATGGCAACAAAGTCCATCTCACACATCCGTAGGACATGGTGTGTCTATACCAGAAGTCAGAGTAAAGAGTATTTTGGTCCGACAAACAAGAATAGAGCATACAACAAGGTCTGACAATTAGGTTCGGATCTCTTAGAGGAAGTATCTCAGTAAATTGCAGACTTGGGGAAGTCAAGAGGAGTATCATGACTAATATATTCCAGTGATTGAGCCTCCAGTGATGAAAGAGTGAAAAGATATAAGCACCTGAGTGTTGGGTTCCCATTTGGTAGAGTAGACTAAGGAAGACCTAACTAACAGAGCATCAAACCTTAATCCGAATGAGATATTGATGGTGATCAAGTTTCTTGAGGTATCATTCATGATTGGCCAACATGATTGATGACTTCTCTAACCATCTCCTTGATACACATTACTTGATAGGCAAGGATTCAGCCATCAGATCAAAGTTTGGGAAAATATTGACTATTCTGTATGTCTACTAGAAAGGTGTTGAAATCATTGGTGCAGATATATATACCAGATGGATTTGGATGTGAAGGTGTGTTGGTCATGATGTTAGTCATTCACAAACATAGAATAAAAGTTACACAACAACCTTTACTCATCTTGAAAGATACGATGAATTCAAAGAATTCATGATCCCAAGTCTCCGTTGATTAGGTCTTAATCTACTGACGTTACTCAGTGGTTGATGTGTGTTGCTGTTTTCCATTCAGGGGCCTTACGTGTTTCTGCACTGTTCATCATCATCATCTTCAAATATCCTGCTCTGGATGTTCGCTCTGCATAAGTCTCCAACAATTCTACCTCTGCACTGTAAATTTAGTCAAATAATGTGCATACAGGCTGATATTTGCATGATTTCTACCATTATTTATGATTCTTTGCATGATATTTTCAGTACTACATGCATTTAACTCAAATATGCTAAGGATCTTCAGTTACCTATGGGATTTCAGCATATTTCACTATTTCTGCTTGTTATTTATCATGATTTGCAGTTATGGTGATGAATTAATGAAATTGAAAAAGGAAAAGGGGTAGAGAGTGAGATTCCCAAAATTACTGGACTTAGATCACTGATTCACATACAAGCTCCCATACTTGCAATGAAAAGAAGGAAAACTAGAAATCATACTTCACCAGGACATTCCACAAATCCGCATGATCTAGTGCAAAGCTTCAAAGGAAAGTTGACAACAACATGTAATGAAATGAAAGCGCTTCCAGTTGAACACAGCATTCACCAGTACATATCCAGAAATCAACAGAAAGATTACGTAAAATTTACAATCAGGATGTAATCTGGAACTTCATATTCATTCAGTATGCTCAAGAACAGGTACATTTACAGTGATCTGAAGAAAGAACCTTGACATTTCAACAATTCTATCCTCATTAGTCTCAGTAATCCGATCTCCTAACTTATTCTACAGTAATTGACTCTTTGCGCCAGATGTGTCTGTGTATTCTAGTGTATTTCTCCCCCCTTTTTAAAATGACAAGCTCTGGCTCTTATATAGAGCAACTGTCAGAAAACGGTTACAATGATCCAAGGATCAGGATCTTCTCATAGCAATTAGCGATCCAGATGAAAAGCACATGTTTCGCCAGTTGGCAAATGCACAGCTGGCACATAATATTCCAGCATCTTCAACTTGATTCGGTCTCCAGCTGGCGAACAGCATATTTGACAATATCCTCTTCATCTCTGGCCCATGTTGACTCCATGCGTAACTTTGTAATTATCAGCTTCAGCAGCATCATCATGATTTCCACGCTCAGCTTCAGCAGCATCATGACCTCAATCTTGAGCTTCAGCAGCATCATGATGACTTCCTGCAAATAAACAGACAAACATTAAGTTTGTCATCATGTGGATAAACAACAGGAAGTAAACACTTTATTAAACATACCTCCCCATGTGCAGCTACAGGCAATCAAGCTTTACCTGTGAACAATATGCACTAAATGCATAAACAGCATAAAAACAACCAGGTCAACCCTCGTTGACCAAAATTCAGGCAGTCGGGCTTTCAAATTTCTATCGCTTCATGTTTTGCCCATTTTCTTATATATCGGGTTCGGAATATGATGATGATGATCTCAGATTATACAAGGAAATAACTTCCTTTCAACCATCCCTAGAATCCGGCTTTGCATCATCATCATATTTGCATCGGCGAAATTACATATGATCAGGGTGACAGTTTTACCTTAGGCCAACGGCAACAGTTATACCGACGCCAAACATCATGAGGATGACCAACTCTACATGCCCTCTGTCCGGCCGCAGGATATTGTGAAATATGATGCTCTTCGCCTCTGAATGCTCTGAGGAAAAGCCCATCAGGATGTTTTGTTTTGCATATTCGGGAAAGAAAGACATCGTCATCATCATCATGATGAAGACAAACAGGAGGACTTGGAAAATGATCCTGCCGCTGAGGAAAATCATGATGACGTCATCGTCATCATCAGGCTTGGTTAAAATGCAAAGGGATGACGTCACCGTCATGTTTCGTTAAGATCAGGAGGTAAATGGAATATCGGGTTCCCTCTAAGGAAGATGATCAGGTCATGAAAGAAGTATGACCCTTTTTTCGGCTAAGGCGATCCTCGGAAGATCAAGATGATGATGATCATCATCATCATATTCGCACTGGGCGATCTAAAATATGATCCTGCTGAAAGTCCTGATGACGTCATCAGGATATCCGGGGCTTGTGTTAATCTTCGAACATGACGTCATCGTCATCATCATATTGGCGAAATGGATCACGCCTTGGAAAATATCCTGCCGAAGGACAAAGGTGATGGTGACGTCATCGTCATCATCATATTTGCAAAAGGTTATTCTCGTCGGTAGGATGATATTACTAACTGTCGGGAAAGACTAACAAGATCATGATGATCTTGTTCAACAAGGTTTGGGAAAGGAAAATCATCCTCCGTTTCGAAAGATAAGGTGATCATCATGATCACGCAAAAGGAGGTCAGGAGGATATTAGGAAATGTCGGGTCTCGAAATATCATGATGATGTTGATCCCCAAGACTGTCGTGCGCGCGCAAATTATGCAGATGGCAGATTTCTCTAAGTAAGGTGATATTACAATATCAGCATGATATTATAATATCGGGTGATGTTGGAATATCATGATGCTCGCAATGTTTCCAAGGTTACTCGACGGGTAAAACACACTAGCACTTAAGATTGACGTCCGGATATTTCGGGACTGCATGATTTTTATCAGGTGATAGAGTAAGATCATGACGATGACCTTTGGCGATACAAAAGACCGCCCGACGGGAAAGGATTAATACGACTTAAACTTGACGTCCGGATGTTTTGACCTCAGGATATTATCGGGGGGCTTTTCAAATATCATGATGATGATGCTCATACAGCAATTATCAGGTTTGACCAAAGCTTTGACTGCTCACAACTCCCTCATAGGGACGAATTTTCGGGTGATGTAAAAGGCAAACCTGCATGGAATTTCAAACTCATTCTAACCATGAAGTCATAGAAACAAAATATGAACTTTGACAAACTAACCTCATGATGATGACCTACCTCATCCTGACCTTCATGATGATGATGCACCTGACTTATTTTTACCAAACCGCCAGAAACAGACAACACAAGCCAAAACAAAAGTTGGGTCCCTGTTTTGCCAAGTCAAAATGGGGCGTGTTGTGTAACCACACAACAAGGTGTTTGTGTGTTGTGAAGTATGAAGAAAAGTAGAAGAACAATGTGACAATAGTAATACAGGTCTGGTATGTGACAGGACAGCAGCACCAAAGAAGAGGAAGAATGAAGTATAGTAGATCAGTGTATTGAGCCTAACTGGAACTAAACCTCAGCATATGTGGACACTTCTCATCAGTTCAAGTATCTTGTTACTTTCTTTGTATCTTGTAGATAGTGAGTCTCTTGTAGGTAGTAAGCCTCTTCTGAGCAGTGTGTTTGAGAAGTGAGCCCTAATTGGCAAGTGCCATTTTTGTATTTCTATTCTTCTAATAGAGAATACATTTTTGGGTTAGTCACCTTGTGCTTTTCCCCTTAATAGGGTTTTCCACATCAAAATCATTATGTTATGTGAATTGACTTTATTTCTACTTTCATGATTATGGATGCTTATTTGTTTTGATGCTACACTAGTTATTAAAGAAGAACAGAAAGTTAAGTTAATTAAGATAACTGATTTATCCCCTCCTCTTAGTTATCAATAGCAAATGCTAAGAGACATCAGAGTGGAGTATGAGGAACCTATCACAATCTTCTGTGATAACTCAAGTGCAATAAATATATCAAAAAATCTAGTGTTGCATTCAAAGACAAAACATATATCCATCAAGTTTCACTTTTTGAGAGAGCAAGTGAACAAGAATGAAGTTAGATTGGAGTTTGTACCTTCCAAGGATTAGATTGTAGATATTTTTATTAAACCTCTACCTAAGGACTCTTTTGAAGATCTCAGGGAGAAGTTAGGGGTCATTACCCCTCTGGTTCTAAATTAAGGTGCACTGATGTGCATCAGTCCGGTGGATCTCACAGTCATATCTTATGGTCCTGATTGATGATGGGAAGCTGCTACTCAGGGGTAGCAGCTGGTATGATTCTAAAGTGATGGAAGTATGTGCCCTTTTTCCATTGATGTTAAAGGGGGAGAGAAGACATGTGAAAAACAAAAAGTGGTTGCTCATCTAAGGGGGAGTAGTAAAAGAAGAGAAGACATGTGAATCGCTATTGTTGGGGGTTATGTCAGTCAATGATGAGAATTTCTTGCCTTGATGGTTAAAATAGTTTTTCACATCATGTGTTGCCATCAATGACAAAGGGGGAGATTATTGAAAGTATGGGCCTAACTAGTGTTGTCATTGATGTCAACATACTCCTGTTGCATTGATGATGAGGATTGGATGAATTGTATGCTGAGGATATTGAGAAAATTAGTCCTATCAGGAACAGAGAAGAACAATGAAGACAGTGAGGTAAAGATCCCAGCTAAGATGTAGATTAGAAGATATACATCAAAGAGTTTTTAGATATGTGTCTTCAAATGATCTAGTAAAGATTTGAGAGGTCCACATGAAGATCTGAAGGAGTTATGGCCACTTGAGTAAAACCAGTTTTAGTAGATCTTCAGAGGTGATAGAGTGTCACAGATAGGTCTAGTGAGATCCGGAAATGCAATATCTTGTTCTGTGCATTTGGTGGAGTATTTAGGAAGTCAATGTGAATTGACAACTCAATTGGTTCATGGTCTAGAGGTCCACAAGCATCTATTCCACTATGATAGTGATGACAGACTATGTTTTTGATCTTTCAGATGAAGGAGAGAAAGATTTCAATATGCAGAAGTAGAGTGGATGTTCTTGGTGATTTAGGCTACCTTGTGGAGGTCTTTAGATTGTGTCTAGTTCATGTTGGTGGTCTACATTGAAGATTGAGCTCGTAATTGAAGAATTACTTCAGGATGATGATGTTCTTCCTATGTTTGGTTGACCAGATGAGTCACACATCCTGTGGATCATCTTGAAGATTTTCTATGAAGAATAGGGTGTTCCTCAAGGAAGATTAAAGTATTAGATTAGTGTGGTTTATAGTGTGTTGATTTGCATGAAGTATTTTTGTAAGTAGTCATGTTGTATTTATGTATTTTCTTTGTAGTATATGCCAACTTGGATGATTAGCCCAAAGTCAAATGTCTTGTATAAATAAGAGGTTGTGAAGTCATTTAAAAGGTATCTGTTGGAGATGTGTGTATGGTAGAGAGGAGTAGAGTGAAAAAGTAGAGTAGAAGTATTGGGCTGAAATGGAACTGGCTCAAGCGTGGTGAAGATGCTATTCTTTAGTTCAAGTATGTAATATTTATTATTCTGTAGACAATGTGTCTCTTGTAGACAGTGGGCCTCTTGTGAGTAGTGTGCTCAGGCAGTAAGCCCTAATTGGCATGTGCCATTTATTCTTCTTATTCTTTTAATAGAGAATACAATCTTGGGTTAGTCACCTTGTGGTATTTCCCTTAACTGGGTTTTCCATGTTAAAATCTTGGTGTTGTATGTGTTGATGTGTTTTTTCTCTTGAATTATTGCATGATTGATTTTTATTATGCTATTGAATTACAAAGAGAATTCAAGTGATTAATAAAAAGTAAGTTTTGGAACAACTGATTCACCCCCTCCTCTCAGTTGTCTATCTTGAATCTAACATTTAGGTCGTAGCCTAAAATAGTGCAGGACTAGGGTGCAGGCACCCAAGCCCTCCCTCCCTATTTCAATAAGGACTTGTGACAATAGCACCCCTAGGTCCTATTTGCCATAATACTTAAGAGTTTTCTCATCGAGAGTCAACATGAATATGCAAGATGATCAGAATG
Source organism: Cunninghamia lanceolata (assembly GCA_027924645.1). Lineage (NCBI taxonomy): Eukaryota > Viridiplantae > Streptophyta > Pinopsida > Cupressales > Cupressaceae > Cunninghamia > Cunninghamia lanceolata. The sequence continues at coordinate 1,545,263 of BSBN01000193.1, read as the reverse complement.
CTTTCTAAAGGACCTAAGAGCTAAACATAGGAGGTAAAAAGTCCTAGGGAGACATTTTTTTGACATAACAATGTTGATATTGTTAGAATTAATAGGTGATTATTTGATGTCATATTTATTTATAAGGTTTATGGATTAACTAATGATACACCAATCCTAGTTTGGTGATTGCAAGTTGTATTCAGGAAACATGTTTCCACCCTCTGAGAAAGAGAGGGAGATAATCATTGCAGAGAAGAGAATAGACATATGGAAAGAACGGATTAGTTGCCATTTGAATCCTATGCCTTTATATTTTTAGTGAACCATCAACAAGATTAGTAAGTTGCATTGACCTAACTATTCTAATTTTGGTTTCAACTCAATAGTCATCAATTTGTCAAAAAGATCCAATAAGTCTATGTTTGTCGTAAACCAAGTTGGTATGTCACCATCGATGAGTAATGATTAATAGTTGATAGATTTTTTTATCAGAAATTCTCGATTGGGATTCTATCCTTTTTATGTTGTCTATGTTAAAATTTACGAAAGATTGGGAGGGGGAGAATACCTTGACCCTATTCACAAATCTTCTCAAATGATTACTAACGAAGTTAGTAAATATTGTATATACAAATATCATGTAGATATATATATTTTTTTATTTTATATTATACAATGTATAAGTATAACTTATACTTAATAGATGTGAGCTCTCAAGAGAATGTGGTATGCTTGCAAGTGAATTTGAACCACTTCACTTAAGTTGTGGAGCTTAACTCCTTACTCCATGATAATATGGAGAAAGTGGAGTAACATTTAAAAGAGTATTGGAGTGGTCTTTATGACCCATCACTCCACTATCCATTGCATGCTCCTATGTGAGAGTTTGTAGGCTAAAATGGAGCAAATATTCCCATGGGTAAGGGCAGAAAAGCCTTTAAAAGTAGAGCCTTCAGGAGAATTTAAAAAGGACATAGTGGGTTATACTTGAGGATCCATAAAAAAGAAAGACAAAGATAGTAGGGGAAAAACACAATGAGATCTATAATCTTTTGGATAGTAACATAGAGAGAGAATCAAACTTAGGAGAGGAAAGACTGTTGGACAATCTCAAATAGGTTCTTTTATTATTTAAATTTTATCCCAATGCTCTACATATGTTTATGCTTTGCATATGTTTATCTTTATGTGAGGCTAATAACCTATTAAACTTTACTGTGTATTATGCAAGGCCAATATCCTATTAAACATTACAATGTATTATTTGAGGCTAATAGCCTATTAAACATTACTACATGTATTATGGTCGATAAACTGTATATTATGAACCTTATTTACTTTAAGTTATGTGGTCGATTTACTTTAAGTTATGTGGCTGATGTACTCTTTGATATATTTCAAGTGATCTTAAAGTATTTTTGAAGTGCTTTGTCACTAATAGGCATAAATTATCTTTGTTGCTTTATGGTCATTGAACCAAATTTTATTCTACCAGTAAATAAAACCAGTAAGCCCAGTTAAGCTATGGGTTCAAGGCTAATAATACCTTATCACATGAAGAGAAATTCAGTGACTATTAATGCATACTTTGTTTTTTACGTAGGATGAAGAGCTGTTTAACCATAGCAAACCATGATTGTTTCTATTATAAATAATAAATCTCTTCTATGTATCTTTATAGACACTGACATAGCAAAATTGTATATTTATTTTGAGAGCTCAAGTTTGTTTGTAGATATCTGTTACTTACATTTGCATTCAAGATATCTTAGAGTGCAAATGCTATCACATTATTATTAAACTATGAGGAGTAAATCTTTTTGTAATCAAAATGAGCCTCTAGAAAACTCAAGTTTAGACAAAGAAGCCAAGAACAGTAAATACAGATCGAGTTGTAATATATTCTTCTCTATCTTATATTCAAGTTTTTTTTAACCTAACACTTAGTGTTAGGTCTCTATTACTCAAAGTAAACAAGAATGATAGGATATCATTGGTACACCAAGGTGTGATTATAGTGCCATATATGCTCATTAAGCATTTATATCTCATTATGTGTAAGATAATGTGAATGGGTTATGTTTATGGTGGTTTTAGCACACAACAATGTAGGTGTGATTGCTAGTTCCACACCTCTCTTGAAAAGTATCCTACCCTAGGTAAGAGTACTCCAAGGATAATATAGCTAGGTCTTATCTTGCTTGGAATCTCTCAATTGGTATGTTCTAGCTGTGCCTACAAAGGGTCTTACATGCAATCTGCAGATCTTCAAGTTCAGGGCAGCAAGCACACATAAACCCTTTATTATTTCAGCTGATAAAATAATGTAAAATGCTGCTGAAATTCCTATCTAACAACTAACAATGGTTTTAAAGAAAATGCAACAGGTTAGGGTTTTAGAAGAATCCTAAGTGACATTCACAATGCATAGGTTGCCTTTAGTAGACAAATACTCTAAAACTTTTAACGAGCTTTCTGAGTTACCAAACTGAAATTGGTGTTACAATGCTATAGAAAATAGTGCTATCTTCAATGGAAGTCAAAATCTTTTCAGATTACATTCATTTGTTAAATACCCAATAAACAATGCAACTTAACTTTTGAAATACAATTGAACTTTATCACAAACAATTATCCCAGACTAACTTTACACAACTATTTACCATTAGCAAATAACTAAAAGTATGGACTTAGAGTATTCATCAGATACTTTAGCAAACCATGAACATTACAAAAGCACAACTAACTAACTATGGGAGAGCAAGAAGTGAACCATGAAAACCAAAATGAGCTAACACAAGATACAAATTCTTAGAATTACTGCAAAAACTTGCTTTGGATTACTTCAAATGGCATAGAGTCAACAATTCGGCATCAAAATCTCTCTCTTATAAATGAAGGAAATGGCAGTCCTTTATATAGAAAAGTGGCATAGCAATTTTTTGAATGAATGGTGGAGATTAACTCGACATCGACGATCCAGATTACATCAATAAATATAGCTATAATAGCTCACATCAATTCTCAGATTACATTTTGTCTTCTATGAAAAAGATGAAAAATAACCTCTAGATACATTGAATCTAGTCAATTTGACTAGCCAACTCAATATATTAGTAGAAAAGAACATTTTAGAAGCATGAAAAAGACAAAATAGAGTCACATGCTGTCCCAAATACAACAATTTACAATTATGACGGGATTACATCCTTAAAATATTCAAAATAATATTAGGATTCTTCATCTAAGTTAATCTTGTCTTCGCTAGCCATCTTGTTATGGTAAGTTAGCCACACGTCAACTGCTAGATTAATTTCTGACGGATCTGGATCCTTCAAATGATTGATCCTATAGTTGAACATCTCTAGCTCCTGACTGAATTTATTGTATATTTTCTCTATTTCTACACCTGCCTTTCGAAATGCTTTGAATTTGGCCCTGAGGTCGCTTACCTTGTCTAATCTATCCTCCATAGTGAGCGTGGCATCTTCAAAAATCACTTTATGTAACTTATGTTTACACTTTTCAATATCAAATAGGGCATAGTCATCATAGGATGCTTCCCAGCAATCCCTTAAAGAGTCATTGATCTCATATATGATTGATCTTAGCTCCTCATCGGCTAGCTTATATGCTTCTTTTATATGTTTGAAGGTTTCTTTTCTCAAAAGTAGCTGTTGATACCATTCAATGGCCTTTGGCAGCTGATTCCTAGTCAAAATATTTTCTACAACTAGAGTCTGGGTAGGCAATTCCCTTATGCTCTTTATTCGAGGATACATATGTGAATAATATTCATCTAAAGAAACACACTCCTCGCGCAAATCTTTCCATTTCTTATGCAACTCTACCAACTTCTTATGCACTTGAGCGGAGGCATTAATAGTTTCACATCCCATCTCAAAAAAATTTGATAGCCAATTTTTTGCACCTTGAGATTTGGATCTTACCTCACCCAATCTGGCCATTTCATCAGTAGACAGGAAAGTGGGTATTGTCCTTATATCTCCTCCTACATCTACTGGCTTAACCAAAAACTGAGGGCATGTGTGAAGTTCCTCATTTTGCTACTTCAAATCCTTCTTGGATGTTTCGTCCTTGTCTAGTTGTTCCAAAATTGATGTGACAAAGTCCTTAAAATCATCTACTCTTTGAGCATGAGCGACTAGTCCCAGGTCAACCGTAGATATTATGCAATCTTCCGCCCTAACTTGTTCATTTGTTGTGTCAATTGATGGGATTGCAATTTCTACAATTCTTGATCCTGATTCATCCTTATAGATTCTAGACTGTACTTTAGCCTTCTTTTGTTTCCTATGCTTTTGAGCTTGTGACAGGATTGTACTCAAATCCAACTGCATTATTTCCGTTTGTAGCTTAGGATATGCCATCCTACTTTGTAACTATTTAGGTGCAGAAGATTTGTTCAATTTTGTGGCTCCATCACCATCAATTACAGCTATCTCTTTGCATGATTTCCATTCTTACTTTGGTTCTTCATTCTTTTATGTGTTTATCTCTTGTTCCTTTTCTTCTTCTTGGGCCAAGTTTTCCAGATTTGCAGTTGTAGTTTCTTGAGCTGACTTGAAACCTTCCTCTGTTTGATCTTTATCTAGAGGCCTATTAGATACGTCAGTGACTTCAACATTGACCAAAGGTTCATAAGAGTCTTTACTACTTACTTGAGTCAATATATCTTTCTCTTCCTTGATTGTTGTTTCAGTCTCATGCAATCCCAATTCTGCACATACTTTTTCAATCCTAGGCAGCAGTGGTATGGCCAAAGAATCTGTAGGCATTTGTGAGATAGGAACAATAGAAGATATGGCTAGGGAAGGTGCATTGACTTGCATCAGATTAGCTAGAATAGACAATAAGGAAGAAGAGATGACAAGAGGTGAAGGAAAGGGTAGTGAAGGTAGAGAGAGGAGGTAAAAGAATGGTAGAAATGGGAGGTAATGGAAATTGAGTGGAAGAAGTAGAAGATGTAGGTGTAGTGGTAGAGGAGGGGCATGAAGTGGCAACAGTGGAGGAAATAGGACTACTAGAGGTATTGGAAGAAATTGCTAGTGAGCAGGAAGTAGTTGCAATGGTAGAGGTAAGAGAGGTAGGAGAGAATGTTTCTTGAGTTATGGGAGTAAGGTCATGGTTGAAGTGGATGCAGCAGAAGGAGTGATAGAAGGAGAAGTGGTAGTAGAAACAATAGGGGTTGTGACAGCAGTGTCCACACTTTGGGTAGTAGGAGACTGAGGAGTTGGAGGACTAGAATCTTTCTTGGTTGTAGTATCCTCCTTACTAATTTCTTTTACTTTTACCTTCTTTGCCTTGGAGCCTCCTCCAGGACCACTTAGCATGTCTCTTTTCTTGGATGCCCTTGTCCTAGTAGAGGGAGGCTAATCTTTCTTTGGAGGAGGCCTTGCAGATGGCTTCTTCATCTTCTTCACTTTTTCAGCCAGAGATGTATGTTCTTCACTATCTGACTTCTGTCTCTCAGCTAGCTCTGCTTCATCTGTGACATGGATTGACTCATCCTCTTCTCACCCATAGTCCTTATCTGATTCCAATGCTGTATAAGTGAGTTGAACTCCTTGTCCTTCTAGAGCAGACACCTGACCTCTTACCCAAGCTTTGCTTAATCTGATAGGTTCTCTCATAAAAATATCCAAGGAGCTCTCTTCTACATTTGCCCAATTTGGCAATGGGATAGGCTAATAGTATTGAGCCTCCTATGGTCCTCTGACCATAACATTTTCATCATCTTGTAGCTGGTCTGGCACTGCCATAATGTGAAACTTCTTGATAAAATCCAGAGGTAGCCTTGAATGTGCTTTCTTCATAATCTCATAATCATCAGGGCAATTGGCCCAAAAATCTTCAATATGCATCTTGTGGAATAGCTTCTTACTCATGAATCTTTCCATCACCTTATTTGGATCAAAATGATCCCTTGCATTGTAGTAGTGTAACTTGAGGAGTTGAAGCTCTTTATCATAATGCTCTACAAATGCCAAAGAAGTGCATGCATAAATTCCCTTGCCAAACTTGATAGGAAACTAGACATTAGTTATGTGCAAGTGTTTGAGCTTCTTGGCATAGGGTATTAACTGTCTAGACAGCTCCAGAAGCATTGTCTTATCATCAGGATACCTAGGAAGTCTGTAAGCCATCCTAGTGAAACCTTACATCCTTAAATATGTGAAATTCTTGAACTAGATGTACCATCTACTGTACCTAGTTATTTCATTAATTGATTTAGAGGAAATCCTCACGGCTATGTTAGCCTGCAGAATTCTAGCTATATACATTGTGAAAGCATCATTTACCCTTTTGAAATGTATCAGAGATTGAGATGAGGTTAGTTGTGGGTAGCATTCATATACCTTTATCTGGGCTTGCTCATCATTCCCAACTTCACCAATCTTAGACAACCCAACATAGTGATTTCTTCATGCCAATGCATAAACAATATAAGATGTCCATCTAATGTACCTTTTATCCTTGAAATTGCTAAAGGCCTCATGAATGTTGTCACTAAGGATTTGAGCCCAGTGGAACTTGGTCCCTTTCAATATCTCAATGATAATGACAAACATCCACTCCTCAAAAGTGGAGGCTCTAGGTAATCCATATATCCTACTCAAGAAAGTTACTAAGTCTCCAATTTCATCATGGAAATCACTTCTGTATAGTATTCAGGGAAGTTAGATGAGAGCTAACCTTCTGCTTTTGGCCCAATTGTCATTCATGTACTTTCTATAGCCTTCTACATCTTTGTTATAAGTCTCCTCTAATCCTTGTTTGTCTAGCATAGTCATAACTTTGTGCCAAGGAATATCAAACGTCTTAGCTAGAGAAGGTGGGCTTAAATCAACCAAGATATCCCCACTAGTTGTTTGGATTGTTCTTGTCATGACATCATACCTATCTGCACAAGTTGCCATTAGTTCTACACATTGCACTAAGGTGGGGAAGGTAGCATCTTGTGATATACCAATGTCCCTGAGTATTCTAGCCCTAGGAGTTGGGTTTGGATCAAAGACCCTCAATATGAAGTCATCTAGGTCTATGTGACCTAGGTCTATATTTCCTACATCACTCCACCTAAAGTGAATCTTGGTCTCTGGAGGGATTCCTTTGAATTCATACTTGATAGCTTGGGCTCGGGTAGTCATTTAGTCCACAGGACCGGATGTTATAAGTTTGATACCTTGAGAAATATCTTAACACACTCCTAAGCTTAAGATGAGCTTTAATAAATCTGCTAGTACTACTCATATACCCTTTAAGAAATCTCAAATCTAACATTTATTGTAATCATAATAAATACATGCAAAGAAACATTTAATGTTGCAAGAAATCCTATGAAAATTGTCATTATCTATGCATTACAATGTTAACTCTATCATTTTGGTACTTTCCCTTTCGAAATTCTCTAAAACATAGTCACTTTGCATGATTTGTGCTATTTTGAGAGTCATCTAACTTGCAGGTAGAAAAGCACTGAAATTAGGGTCTGCCGATCTCAACGGGAAAAATGGGCTTGTATGACCCAAGTTTTTTCTACCATTCATGTTGTTTAACATTTTGCATGGATTTCGATGGTTACCAACTTGTGCAGATTTTAGAGATCACCGACTTCCATCGGTTGTCAAGTCAGTCGGTTGTGATTTAGCACAAATCTTTTTGATATCATTTGTATTACATTTGCATGGGATTCGGCTTGGTTCAATTTGCGCGAGTTTTGGTTGCTACTGACCAGGTCAGTGGGAGAGTGTTAAAGCACGGGGTCAGATAGGATCATTTCTAGTGCAAGGTTGATGTATTGTTTCTAGCAGGATTTTGGGATGCCGCCAACTTTGCAGAGAAATTCAGGGTGTCCGACCAAGTTGGAGACAAGGTCTTTTAGTGCAAGGTCAGCGCAAGGGATTTTAAGCACAAAAAGTAGTTTCAAGGTTAGTAGAGTTTTTGTGGTCCTCCTAACCTAATCAGTGAGATGCGATATGGGCATGTAGGTTGGAGGTCGATGTTTTTAGCTCACAATGGATCTGTAAGTGTGGCATGGATTTTAGAGGTCACCAACCGACTAGAGAATCGACAAATTTATAGGTCGGTCGAACCTCATTTTGGTGCTAAAAATTGAAGGTATCTATGACAAAGTTTGTCTAAGTTTTGTTCTTCTTCACTTATGATGATTCGTTCATTTTCCAACAAGAAATTTTAACTGGGTTATAATGGAAAACAAACAATTCACTCATAGAAACCCTAGGAAGAAACCCTAAGGGCGCTTTGCTTTAAAAAATCATCTAACCAAGCCCTAATTTTGCATAGTGGAAACTCAAAGATTAAGCTTAAGAACCCTACCTGGTAAATGTGGAATGTGTGTCTGGACTGTGTAGGCAGGTCGCAGTTTTGAGCTTGGGCAGATCGACTACAAAAGTGTTCAAATTTCCAAATGGAACTCTGGAATCCTGATCGAATGCAAAAGAAATGGTTAAAATAGAGGATTTACCCCTTTTATCCTCTGGCAAAATAGCCATTAATGCATAGCATACAATTGTCAGACTTAGGGTTTTGGCACAGTTTCTCCCTTGCTCAGACTTAGCAGAGAAATATGATGCGTCAGACTTGTTCAGTGAGGGTTTCTTTTAGTGTTGTGTCATGCAGGTTCAATTTGCGTAGTTTGCAGGTATTTTGGCCTCATCCGACTTAGTCGGTGATTGATCAGTATAGCGGAAGTCAGATATGGATGATTTTAGCATAGAAGTCCATTAGAAGGAAAATCAACGCTGATGTCCGTGACAAAGGATTTTAGTGCAAGGTCAGTTGGAACGCAATTTAGTGTAGCAGTTGGACAGACAACAATTTGGCACAAAGGTCAGTTGGACGGAAATCTATTTCAAAAGTGCAATTCAAGGCCTTCTAAAGGGATGTAAAGATTCAACCTAGTAGATCCTTGAAGTGATTTCTCAATATCATCGTTCAATCAACGTTAAAATGTAGTTTGACCACTTAACCAATTGGGAGATGAAAAATTATCTGATTGACATCTGAAGCCAAATCAAAAGAGGGGGTCCCCATTTTGGAATGGCACATGTGTGCAAGGCACAACAAATGGCGACTCTGCTAGGAAATGCTCCCAAGCATTCCAACGATAAACGTTCAGTTTGAACCTAGAATCTCTATGTTCCCCACATATTAAACGAAAAAGCAAGGTACCTTATCAAAGAATCTAGGATCACTAACTAGTGCAACCATCCACATCCTAAAAACCTAAGTGTGTGTAGATGTATTCATTCCCATCCTTTGGCAACTAAGTTCATCCAAGATCCCCTAAGACAAGATAGAAAGATGAGGTCATTCTACCAACAAGAAATGCTCAAATTTTGGAATGTAATGAGCTTTGAGAGATAAATAATTTTTTCTAGTACAATGGCATTTGATGGTAATCATTTCTGGATAGTACCTTTTCTAAGTGTTTGCAATTGGTAGTCTCTTTTATTTGCATTGTAATAGGTCCGGCGTTGAAAAACACCTTTTATTTTTACCCAATATAGGCTAGTAACACTTAGTATTACCTTTCTTCTTGCTTGATTGATAGTGCATGTGGTAGAAGAAGTCAACCCTTTTAATTGATACAGGACCACTCAAAATTGCCTAGCTACCTTAGGATCATTTAAAGTGTGAAAGATATATGGTTAGAAAATACTTCAGGTGCACCAACTAATAACTCATTTCCAATTAACAGACACCATACTCCTTGTCATAATAGTGGAACCCACAACAAAACTAAGTGGAAACCTTGGCTTCTCGAAGGAAGACTCATGACTATTCACCCATCAAAGAAACATTTACAAGTCTGCATGACTTGTTGCCACCTTAAAAACAAACACCTCATGAAAAAGTAAGCACAACAAGCAAAACCAAAAGGGCAACTAGTCTAAGCAAGGCACCTAACAACTAAGGAAAGCAAAGGCAAGAGAGCAAAACCAAACCAAATGCAACCTAAACTAATAGAGAACAAATCCCTAACTATGTACACTAAAATGAGGTATGACTGCCTCTCAGGCCTAGAAGTAGTGCTTTAGGAACTGGCCATTGATAGGCAATGGCAGCTCCTCACCAGTAAGGCTCTTGAGTCGATACATGCTGTCCCCAAGTATCTCATAGATCTAATAGGGACCCGTCCAAAGTTTATCAAACTTACCATGTTCTCCCTTCTTTTCATGTGCTTTATCCCAACATAGGAGCAAATCAGAAATGCAGAAGGCTTTGACCTTGGCTCTTTTGTCAAACCATTGTTTTATGACTCCTTGATGTTTACCAAAGTTTTCTATAGTAGCATCGTGTTTCTCTTCAAGGTGTAGTAATTGGGCCAACCTAGAGGACAATTGATCATCAGTTTCAAGGTAGTCTTGCATGAATTGTAGTACAAGAATCCTCAAGTGGATAGGAAAGATAATTTCAATCCCATAGACTAGGTGATAAGGCGATGTGCTCAGGGCTGCTTTATGTCGGATTCTATCAGCCCATAAGGCAAACCTAAGCTGAGTATGCCAATCTCTGGGGTTTTATCTAATAGTTTCTTAGTGACCTCAAGCAAATTTTTCTTCGTTGATTCAGCTACCCGATTCCCTTATGGGTAATAATTAGATGAGAACTTGAGAGTAATCCCATAATCAAATGCCCAGTTAGAAAAATGTAATGATGAAAAGGCAGGGCCATTATCACATACCAAAGCAATTGGACAACTGAATCTAGTGATAATATGCTTTTCAATAAATTCAATAACTACCTCTGTGGTGCATTGCTTACATGCTATTACTTCAAACCATTAGGTGCAGTAATCAGTAGTGGTCAGAATATACCTGTGGCCTACAGAGGAAGGTGGATTGATCATATCGATAAAGTTGAGGCCCCACTGGGTAAATGGTCATACCTCCACCACTGGTTGCAAGGGCATGGCTGTGTGTCACTCTCTGTGTGTGGCTGTTTGGCATACATAGCAGAAAACTATCAAAAACCAAAGAAGACTTCAAATCCAAGCGCAGAAAAATCATCACACCATCTTCTTCTAGGAGTTTCCTCCCTTTCTCCATAGTCATATTTTTTATTTCATTTTCAAATTTTTTTTCTCAAAGTATTCAATAATTGTTTTTCATTATCTGTTGTGATATTTGAAATAGACTCTCTGACTGCTTTGCCTTTATCTCTATGCAAGAAAGATTTAAATTCTAGGGATTGAATAAACTGATCATCTGAAACAAAAGAATTGTAAGCTAGCTGCTTGGCTTTTGTATCAAGTGCTTCCTCAATTTCCAATTCTTTATTTGAAGGCTCATAATCTTTAATTTTGATTTTAGGAATTATATCAGAGTGGGCTTGGGGTCTTTCATCATGGGATCCTTCACTATTAGAGGATAACACCTCTACCTCTTGTGCCTCTCTCCTCCTCCTTTCCACTTCCTGATTATACTCATTAATTGCAAATTCAAACTCTGCATCTTCCAAATTCCTGATAACATCATCATGTGGGAATGGAATATGAGTATATCCACTTAGATTTCATTTTCTTCTTGCATAATCAATAAACCCTTCAAGGTCAAACCCTTTTCTTGACATTGCCTTTCTTAAATTAAAGTGCAATAGTTTGTCATGAATGAGGTTGTATCCTTCCCTGGACAACACAGTAAAGTCCTCAAAACAAAATGTACTTGGCATAAAAGATTGTTTACCATAGGCACTTAAGTTCATAACATTTGAGTAATCCAATTGCCTGATAATTTCCAAGTATGCGATTATGTCTGGTACTATTTTAGGAAATAAGAATGGCATATCTTCAAACCCATATACCCTGATCATTCTGGAATCTAGAAAACAATACCAATCACCCCAATTGTGATTGATAGTTGGTGGTCTACCAAAATCCTTAGGCCTTAAAAACCTTTTAATATCATCTGACAAACAATAGATACATGCATAACCATAGCATTTGTACAGTGTTTTAACAAAGAATTCTTCAAAATGTGCATAACTAGAATTCACAAACCTACTATCCTATATGGAAGTCCATAACTATATGGGTAACAGCTAACCATTCTTATCAAATTGTCCAATTTTTAGTTGTTGTGGCCACATTGTTAATTCTTGTCCATAGTATAAAACCATATGCATAAGAGCAGAGTAATGCTTAAAACTTATTGTTGGAGCACCATTTTTAATGGCCATCAGTCTTGAATCAATCCCCTTAGAAAGGTGGGAGACATAATCAAAATCTCTGGCATGGTGGTACTAGTTATCTACAGAGATGACCATGGGTGCTATGGACATGAATTTAGGGACCTCTGTTCCTAGTACTTGTCCCACTGAATAATACGTGTATTTCATATAAGGTTCAAACAGATCTACATGAAAAGGAGGTCCATCACCTTCCTCAAGTGACATGAAATTCCTTTCTTCTCTGGGATTATGCAATGGCAATATCCAACCCTTGTAAGTGGTATCCATTCTCAAGTACTCTTTTTCTAAATCTTCATATATTATAGAAGTATTACAGGTGTAATCGAGGGCAAAAACTTCACATATTGCATTCTTGGATACATGAATAAATGGCTGCCCTTGCAGGTTGTAGATGGCTTTTAGGTTAGGGTTGTAATGATAAGCCAGGAATTTTACAAGATCTATGTTCACAAAAACATTTGTGACAACTAGCTTTCTTAGGTTAAAATTCCATGAGTTACAGACAGGTTCCAATCTATTCCTTCTATAGTAGTGAACATAAACAACCCCCTGATAAGGGTCCATACGTTCCCTACATGTTTATATTTATCTTCTAATTTTTCCACGTCTACCCTCAATTGTGTAGTTCTTCTAGCCTTACAGCCTGAACCAGGTAATTGGTCTATAAGGTCTTGATTAAGTTTTCTTTCCTGTGTTTTTTTCCCTTTCCCTGTCTCAACCTTCTGCTTTTTGCCCTTGGTTTGGCTAGTTTTAGTCTGCTTCTTTCTTTTTGTTTTGGAAGGACCCTCCATTCTATGTATATGATGAATACTGGATTTAACCTTATAATCAATTAGTAACATGAAGGTTTGCAATGCTTACTTGTATTGCTCGGCGTTGCGAATTTATCAGTCTCTCAGTGAATCCCCCACTCTTCCACTGTAACCCATAGAAATTTGTTTTGATTTTCAATTCATTATGAACCAGAGCAATTTGTATGAGATTATGCTCAGGCTACCATTAATGTTGGCCATTGGAATTGAATGCAGCAGGCTTCTCAGGCTTTGAAAGTGTGAAGTCGATTAATAAATTACATTGGGAAGACTATTTTAATCTCATGTCGATTTGTATGTTTGTTTTGGTGCCATCTTTTGTTTATATGTTTTCGGTCGTTGTCATGACTAGATTTATGTCTCTTTGATGGGAGGTGTTTCTTTAGTTCTTTAATCTTTATCGGAGAGACTCTCATCGATCTTGCTCAAGTCCACATTACTTGCCTTTTTCTATTTTTAACATTTTGGAAAGACTTTATTAATTTCACCCTGATATGAAGGTGGTTCTGACTGTCAAAGTTGCTTTTGGACATCAGCAAGTGTTTTCTTGATGAGCAGTGGTTCTCTTATAGTCATCAAGTTGACAATCATCATTACTGAGAGAATAGAATGTCCCTTTGATATATCAAGTTTCACTGATAATGTTTTCTTATGTCTTTTGTTCATGGGGAACATCGGTGAGACTCTTACTGAGTTCCTTTAGTTTCTTCCTATTGGAGTGACTTATAAAGTTGGGAAGATATAAAAAGTTTATCCCGATGGCATATGTCATGCCGATACAACTAGTGTATCAATTTATCGGTGAGAGAACATATATATTTTGCCAATCTTATATTTATCGGTATGACCTTTGAGATTGATATAGTTTAAAATTTTCAATTCAATTTTATATCTCTCATCGATACAACTTTTTATCGGTGATACATTATATTGTCTTCCTGATTGTTTTGCACAATCGTTGTCTCTGGGTTCTTTGACCAGTGTCACTTCATTTTGGTCTTCCCGATATATATGAAAATATTAGTTAGGGGATTATGACTTATTTGGTTGGAAATACATATATACTATCTTGCTAATAGGGGTTAATTACTTCTATTTGTACAACTATAGTTAGGGAAATGCTTATTTCAAAGGTCATATTTTATGAAATTGTCATGGACTACAATATGGATCTTGTCACACAAATTTGAACAACCTGTTTTAATCACAAGATCAATGTATGGCAAATTTCTATGATATTTGGATGACAAGTGAGTGATGGTTAATGAAAAATGGGAAAAAAAATTAGCTCCAACATGGTATATATCAAAGATAAGCAGATGGGGACTAAGAAATTGTGAGATTTTTTCAGTCCTAATAGCAATATAGGCCTTCATGAACCTAATCATAACATTTCCATTTTCGAACAAGATAGCCATGGTCCTAGGGTCATACCTAGTTGCTACAGTTCTCATCAGGTCTATGTTTATGAAGACATCAGGGCATATTAATTTGGCTAAGTCAAGGGTCTAGGCATGGCAAATTGGGAGCCTCTGTAATCAATTAGCTTGTGTCAATGCTCAAATAGACTCCAAGAAGACATAGGGATCCTAGCATCTCAACAATCTACACAGAGGTCCTATATTTTATCATTTTTGCCAAACTCTCCTAATTGTGTCAGAGATTTACTAGATGATCCAGGACATTGAATCATGATATCCTCATCCAAGCTATGTTTTGATGTTGAAGCTTGACCTGACTGACTCATTTGGTATTTGTGCAAGCAACCTAGGGTTTATGCAATCAACAACTACATTAAATGCTTTAGAAAGTACTTACAGATAGAAAGACTAAGTGTAGGGGAGAGATAATAACTTACTATTTTTGTACACAGCAGAGGCTCAAAATTACTTCTCCTTGCTTGTTTTGATGATTCTCCATCTCTAAACGTGATTGCTCCTTGAAAAATGATAGGAGATGCTTAGAATTATGTTGTTATAACATCAAATTCCTGTACCACTTTCTGTATTAATGGAGGTTGCTGTAACCATAACTCTGCTCATGCCATAGTCATTCAAAAATCTCCTTTATTTGCAAGTTTGAATTTGGATCATTGATCACTTCATGCCTTTCTAGAATCCACAGCTTTGATTCATTGACAAGTCATCACCCACTGAAAATGAGCCAAATCATCAATACCTTTCCTGTACTTTACGTCATCCTTAGCCCAGACTGGATGCGTGTCACCTTTTCACAGTGTCACAATCAGGGAGGGCCCACCATATACCTATCGTGTGATGGTGTGATATAGCATTCATGCACCTTTATTATACTTGTTTTTCAATCAATGCATGCGATGTGTCATTATCTCATTGCCTTGTAGAAAATAGTCCTCCTAGAAAGATTCCCTTTCACTGGAGCATAATCATTGCATCTTAGGCTTGCTCTGTGGACATGTGGTGGTGGACAGCTGGCTAAGGTAAGATTTTGAAGTAAACACCTCGTAAGTAGATTAGAGAGGTGGCAACCTGTCGTAGCATCACAGCCGGGTGCTGGTATCATCTGATATGATTCGTGACAGTGCGATATTCACTTTATAAGACCTTCAGACATTTGAACATTGATTAGGCACTAAACTAGGCACTAAACTAGGCAACTTGTTCTGATTAGCACAAAAAACACCAAAAATAGTGCCATCACGATAAAGAGTGCCAAATTTTTCAAAAAATTAGAGAAAAATACATTAAAACAATGGGTCGAAGCAAAAAAAGGAGTTAATCATAGGGATTTGTAGTGATCCAATTTGTTGGGTGAAGCAAAATGTATATCTATCTTGTTTTTTTTTTTTCATGAAAAGCAACAAATACAATATTATAAAGTTGTTTTTAATAGATAATAATATTTCTGTGTTCTAATTTGCAATTCCCTAAGTTTCCCTATTTATCTATAAATCTTGATAGTAATTTCATTTGGATAGCATTTATACCTATATTGCATTCTTTTTTCCTTAGTTTATCCTCAGGAATGATAAGCCTTTTATGTTAATTTCATAACACTTATTTTATTTGGTATTTGGAGTCATTGAATTATAAGGAAGCTCTACAAACCTTAATTTATCTTTATTTCATTGTTCCATCAATTTGTCACAGTTTCTATAGGTTCCATTTTGTAGATTCTCTTTCTACATTTTTCAATATGTATCACTATTTTCCTATGGTATTGATGCAGTAATCTTGTCTTTAGTAGTATTTTTTGTTGGGGTTCATACATGCTGTAGCCTGTTCATTAAAGAATCAAGAACAATTGTCATACTCTCCTCTTGTATGTTATATTGGATTGTGTTATTCATGATTTTTCTTTGAAATCATTAACATATCACTTAAAGTACTCAATTTAACCCAATCACAACAGAAGATAAGGGATTATGCTCATGTTAAGAGTTTTGAAGAAAAAAAGCTATACAAAATAGTCGAAGGTGTCTAGATCTACTGTTTGAACATGATTTTTTATTATTAGAGAAGACAAAACTTGTGCTAATGGTTGGACAATCATCAGGTTTTATTGCTATGAGGAAAGGGAGAAGTAAGGATGAATTGTAAAAAAAAAAAAACACTTTAGTGATTAAGTTCTACAGCCTTGACAAATTAATTACCTAAGTTTGTTTATGGAGAATATATGGTAACATATAGATTGAATTGTATTTCATTTATTGCAAGAACTAGATTAAGTCAAGGTGTGGTATAATAGATTTGCCTAACAAGTGGGAAATAATTACTTCAACTATGTACCTACTGATATTGTGTAGTAGAATGTTTATTTGAACAAGTTGTTAGTTATGTTTTATGTGTTATTATGCTTGGAAAGACTGCCCTCTGGGATGGGTGTTGAATATGGGAAAACATGGAAGTAGGTTTTCTTTTCCAAGACCTACACATTGTTAAAATAGTTAATGTTTTCGCCAAAGTCACTGTGATGTTGAAATAGACATATGTACCATTGTAGCAAATAGTTTGATTACCTAGTATTCATATTTATATTTTCCCTGTCATATCCTATTGAGATGCTACATTCATGATAGGAATACATGTAGATTGATAGGCACAAACCAGATTTCACCCTACACTTATTTACAGGTTGCTAGGCCCTTCAAGAAAGGTCAGGGATTCCTCAGTTTGAGGAATACCAGGGAAGTGCAAACTTTGTGGTTGGGCAGAAAAAGTGCCTGAACCATGTTCTTGTCCTTTGACGTAGCAAATGGCCAAATGGTCGATGGCAGTCAAGGACTAATTTTTGGATTCATTTTGTTGACATTCTTTGAATCAGCATTAGGATTTGCCACTTCTAATGCACAGGCAGATTCAGCCAACTGAATACAGGAGGTTGCGTGAGCTCCTTCCCTTCACTTCTGGTTCTGCCGCACCAAGGGGGGTATCCCTATAACTCAAGATGTAACCTTGACTAGCTCAAAGATAGAAAGATCTAACTTGACAACAACAGGCAGAATACTCTCATGTATGGACCAAGATCTGCATGATAGATCACAAGGCTGGCAACATTCTTGGACATGATGTCTGGTTGGGTATGAGAGCATGCAGGGGGTTCCTAATCCTACTCCTACAACTAACAGGTGGAAGTATGAAATGTTTTGATATGAATTTGGATGCAAAGCTGGACATGGTGTATAACACAAGAACACAGCATGATTGGTGCCTATCCAGGGCTTGGAGTCGGTAGACATACACCTGTGAATGATCAGCATAAATAGCTAAAACTGGATTTCAGGGGGATACACATGATATCTGCCTTACAGATATCTCCCAATACAGAGTGTTAAGTTATCTCTACTTATGGCATCCCTACTGCAGTATACCCTTCCCAATGTTCAACCTGAAAACAGTTTAATCTACTCCTTGAGCAGAAGTTAAAAGATCAGACATTCAACATAGGAATTCTATGCTCTAGAATCTAAACATTACCCAAATATCCAGATTCAGAAGAAGAATACATGCAATACTGGAGACAGAATTAACACAACACATGCTAAGATAGCATTACTCATATAAGATCAACCATGAAATCAGTGGATTCATGCCAAATCGTACAACAGGAGATACATAAACTCACAAGTTAGACTGTACAGAGCAACCAGATCAGCTGGTTTTGGATTACAGAGCCAAAAATCCTCAACTTTCAACAACCTTGAATGAATAACACCGTCTGCATTATATAGCAGGAGGGTGTATTCAGCATTAACTACCAGGTTGACCAAAAATCCCGCCAGATACACAGTATCATAAAAATGGCGCTCAAACACATTACCAGATTGGCGCCCAAACATGAATGCAGCAGGTAGGAGAGGAGACAGGAAGACATCTCGAGCCCTGCGCCACTATCCGCTGATGTACACCTTCAATCGGGTACCAGATCCGCCCACGCCATCGCCCATACCTCTGCAACCTTCGCCATTAATGGTGCACCAACCCGCGGCCTCGGGAAGAACATCAATTCTGCATCGCAACCATTTCCCGCCGAGATTCATCATCATGATATTTGAAAATGCAGGATATCAATTATCCTACATGCACCCCGCGGCGACTTCTTTAACACTTTATATACTAGGTCATGAGCATATATGATGTCGGTGCTTTTGCTCCTGACGACACTAGTATAAGACTTCATCATCATCATCCTCCAGCAGCATGATATCCTGTCGCTTGAAATATCACCCTAACGCCATCATCATATCGCAATATAGCCTGCATGATAATCGCCTTCATCGGCACAACCTGATCCATCGGAGGAACATCCTCCTGCTGAGCCTATACCAAAAGTCTGGCCGATGAACATCCTGATGACGTCATCATCATATACTGCTGACGTCATCATCATATCTGCCTACTGCGCACCTCCTCATATCCGGATGACGTCATCATCATGTTTGCAAATATCAGGAGGTCTCTTCAAGATGATCACTTGTTAGAAATATGACCCCCGCGGACCTTGATGACGTCATCATCATATTAACATCATCATGATATTCGGAAGACAACCGAATATTTAGAAATATCCTCCTGACGTTCAAATATCAGGTTGCACTGTAGCTCCTCTGTAAGATCGGGGTGATAACTGAATATGATGATGATGCTTGAAAAGATCACCCCCCGGAGATAATGCACGAAGCCAGCAGGCGGATATCTCCTTGATATCAGCATCATCATGACACTGGAACAAACGTACACCCGGGCTCCTTCGGAAATATCATGATGCAGATAGGCAGAGAAATAGATATCATCCTGACATAAGAATGACGTCAGCATCATCAGGATGAAGAAACAACGAACAAGAAGTGATACAACATCATCAGGATGATATTGACTAAGATCATCCTGACGTTCAAATATGATGACCCCGGTGAATATCGGGTCACACTTAGAACTCTTCAGCAACATCATCAGGATGATCATAACCAAGACCACCCGATGATAAAAATATCACCCCGGCGAAATATCATGAAGGCAGAAAAATATGATGACCCTCGCAAGCAACATGGTGATAACTGGAAATATGATGATGATGACTACGACCCTTAAGAAAAAACAAGTAAGGTCAAACAACTTAGAGAATAACCCCTTCAGAATATCGGGGCAACATCATCATCATGTCTGGGCAAGGTGATAAGTGCAAGATCACCGGAGACTTTGAAAAATCACCCTCGCAAGCAGATCGAGGCGCACTGTAGCTCATCAGTAGGATCAGGATAATAACCAAACATCACCCGATATTGAAATATGATGATGACGAAGAGAAGCCGGTCGACGGAGGACATGATGACGCTGACCACCATCGAAGAAAATATGATGATGATGACCTCCTCCTCAAAGAAAAAATGATGCTATAGCTGAGAGATACTGAGGACGTCCAACACTTAGAACATTTTTTGGATTCTTAGGGAAAGTGCCTACATGAAAATTGCTCAAAAATTGTCAGTCAATTCAGGCACTAACAGTGGCTCTGTCTGGGGACGTGCAGGTGCAAGACTGCAGCGAGAACCCCAGATCTCTGGGATGTAGACCAGTCCCTTATCCATTGGGCACAGAGTCATGATGTTATATTGATCTGCATCACCAAACTCATTATTTTTAAACATCATTTTGGCAGCCCTGGGCAACCAAAAAGGAAGAACCATAATTTTTTCTTGTCAAATGCCTGATTCCAAACTGGAAGATCCCAATCCCAACTGAAAAGATTGGCATAATCTGCCCATAATGTCATCTGCTTAAAAAGATATTCCACCAGTTTTGAAAGCTTGCCACCATCATTTTCAGCTCTGTCATTTTGGATTTTAGAATTAGACATATAACCATACACATAATATTCTTCAACATTAGGCAACACATGTATGTTATGTCCCTCAGACAGTACATCATACTGCTCTTGGCATTCTTTATCATTTATCTGGCTGCTGCACATTATCAGGCACTCATCCAGCTGATCCAAAAATTCAAAATACTCAGAAAATATGAGACCCCTAATATCTACTGATATTGAAAACAAATCCTGATCCACACACCCAATGTTGCACATGTCTGAATCAGGTGATGATGAACATTCATTATTTACAGTTTGCAAATCAGTATCATCATCTTCAAACAAAGGGTTAATCCTGCACCAATGAAGGTCATGACTCACAACATCATATGCATCAGCAGGCTCATCATAAAGGGGATTAACATTCACTGCAAAGGCCTCTGCTTCTTCTTCATGACACTCCAATTCTTCTTCATTATCATCAGATCCAGAGTCATAAGAAGAACAAACCTGATCCATGAATTGGTCATGGATATCATTTTTATCATCTAATTGCCCCGCATACAAGATTTTTGCTGTCTCAATGTACTCTGAAGTTGAACAATCTGCATCATTTTCCAGCCCTCCAATACTTCCTGATGAAACTGATATTGATTCTTGATCCATATGATCACAACTCTGCACAACTGGATCATTTAAACATGAAGGCTCTTTGTTTAGGACTGGTATGCAAATATTACTTGAAAAATTATTATTTTCAACTTCACCTGCTGGGCAAAAAAGGACATCCTCCTCTATGATAGAAACATCATCTACTTGGAATGATGCAAAAACTGGGACAACAGGGGTGTGAGTGCTATGACATTCATTGTCAATACCTGAACTAAATCCTTCATTAACACTGGGGGCTGCAGGACAACAAAAATTTTCAGAGAAATAACCCTTTTGTATTCCATACCTCCAATTGTTTTCAATATCAGTTGCAAACTGATGTGCCTGATGCAATGTGGTGGGCTCCTTGTCTCTTAATCTGTAACTCATTTTCTTATCAAAGGCTCCCAAATAGATAACTAAGCACAGTGCATCATTAGGTCTCATGCATTCTGGAATTCTATTCAATGCCCTCATAAATCTGAGGTTAAAGGCTGGGATCAACTCATCTTCTTTAATATGGATGTACATGAAGTCACTAATAGCTGCATATTCAGAAACTCTTTCACCATACTGTACTAGAAATGCTGATTTAAAACCATGCCAAGAGTTGACAGAGTGAGCTGGAAGGTAGGAAAACTAGTCCCTTGCATCTTCATCTAGAGATTGAACAAATAATCTCATAACCACATCCTCATGGTCAATCTCAAAGTCATCTATCACATTCATGAACTGCTGCAAGTGTCTCTCAGCTGATTCATCCTTTATACCCTTGAATTTAGGCAAAAAATTTCTAATTTTAGGTGGAAAAGCATTTGGATAGCCACAAATGCCACTAAAATTTATGGGCTTATATCTATCTATGTTGAAACTTCTTTTATTACATGGTTGGGATTGACTGTTATACATTTTTGCATTTGACACTTCACAAGGGTGCATAGGCAGATAATACATCCTTTATGTTTTTGCAACCCTCCTCTCTACTCAGATTTTATACTAACAATGACTTTAGGCACTCAAAATTCAAACTATTTTTTCAAACTTCCCTAAAGTCCTTTAAATGAGTCTTTTGAACAACATTGCATGCCCTTTGAAATACAGGGTAGGTTCTAATAAAAGCATGCAAGCTCTGTTTTCACCAATGTTCCCTTTTAACCAGTGCTTTCTCACCAAATAGGGAATCTGTCAAATAATATGAAATACCTGGATATGTTGCAGAAGCTGCAAATTCTTCTCTGACTGATTTTGTTCTTTTATCAGGTTCTTTGATGCAGAGTCGCCACCTCCTTGAAGAGGAATGAGCTTCTAACAAGCTGAAGCTGCAAATTGATTTCTTTCTTTCTGGGTCATCCACCAGCAGAGTCACATATACAACCTTTTTTCTCTGCTGCAACAAACAGTTTCCAGGTCTAATTTTTTAATCTTGTAGACTCAAACTTTCATGGATATGACATTGATCTCCCCAGCAGAGTCGCCATTCTGTTGACATTCTTTGAATCAGCATTAGGATTTGCCACTTCTAATGCACAGGCAGATTCAGCCAACTGAATACAGGAGGTTGCGTGAGCTCCTCCCCTTCACTTCTGGTTCTGCCGCACCAAGGGGTGTATCCCTATAACTCAAGATGTAACCTTGACTAGCTCAAAGATAGAAAGATCTAACTCGACAACAACAGGCAGAATACTCTCATGTATGGACCAAGATCTGCATGATAGATCACAAGGCTGGCAACATTCTTGGACATGATGTCTGGTTGGGTATGAGAGCATGCAGGGGGTTCCTAATCCTACTCCTACAACTAACAGGTGGAAGTATGAAATGTTTTGATATGAATTTGGATGCAAAGCTGGACATGGTGTATAACACAAGAACACAGCATGATTGGTGCCTATCCAGGGCTTGGAGTCGGTAGACATACACCTGTGAATGATCAGCATAAATAGCTAAAACTGGATTTCAGGGGGATACACATGATATCTACCTTACAGATATCTCCCAATACAGAGTGTTAAGTTATCTCTACTTATGGCATCCCTACTGCAGTATACCCTTCCCAATGTTCAACCTGAAAACAGTTTAATCTACTCCTTGAGCAGAAGTTAAAAGATCAGACATTCAACATAGGAATTCTATGCTCTAGAATCTAAACATTACCCAAATATCCAGATTCAGAAGAAGAATACATGCAATACTGGAGACAGAATTAACACAACACATGCTAAGATAGCATTACTCATATAAGATCAACCATGAAATCAGTGGATTCATGCCAAATCGTACAACAGGAGATACATAAACTCACAAGTTAGACTGTACAGAGCAACCAAATCAGCTGGTTTTGGATTATAGAGCCAAAAATCCTCAACTTTCAACAACCTTGAATGAATAACACCGTCTGCATTATATAGCAGGAGGGTGTATTCAGCATTAACTACCAGGTTGACCAAAAATCCCGCCAGATACACAGTATCATAAAAATGGCGCTCAAACACATTACCAGATTGGCGCCCAAACATGAATGCAGCAGGTAGGAGAGGAGACAGGAAGACATCTCGAGCCCTGCGCCACTGTCCGCTGATGTACACCTTCAATCGAGTACCAGATCCGCCCACGCCATCGCCCATACCTCTGCAACCTTCGCCATTAATGGCACACCAACCCGCGGCCTCGGGAAGAACATCAATTCTGCATCGCAACCATTTCCCGCCGAGATTCATCATCATGATATTTGAAAATGCAGGATATCAATTATCCCACATGCACCCCGCGGCGACTTCTTTAACACTTTATATACTAGGTCATGAGCATATATGATGTCGGTGCTTTTGCTCCTGACGACACTAGTATAAGACTTCATCATCATCATCCTCCAGCAGCATGATATCCTGTCGCTTGAAATATCACCCTGACGCCATCATCATATCGCAATATAGCCTGCATGATAATCGCCTTCATCGGCACAACCTGATCCATCGGAGGAACATCCTCCTGCTGAGCCTATACCAAAAGTCTGGCCGATGAACATCCTGATGACGTCATCATCATATACTGCTGACGTCATCATCATATCTGCCTACTGCGCACCTCCTCATATCCGGATGACGTCATCATCATGTTTGCAAATATCAGGAGGTCTCTTCAAGATGATCACTTGTTAGAAATATGACCCCCGCGGACCTTGATGACGTCATCATCATATTAACATCATCATGATATTCGGAAGACAACCGGATATTTAGAAATATCCTCCTGACGTTCAAATATCAGGTTGCACTGTAGCTCCTCTGTAAGATCGGGGTGATAACTGAATATGATGATGATGCTTGAAAAGATCACCCCCCGGAGATAATGCACGAAGCCAGCAGGCGGATATCTCCTTGATATCAGCATCATCATGACGCTGGAACAAACGTACACCCGGGCTCCTTCGGAAATATCATGATGCAGATAGGCAGAGAAATAGATATCATCCTGACATAAGAATGACGTCAGCATCATCAGGATGAAGAAACAACGAACAAGAAGTGATACAACATCATCAGGATGATATTGACTAAGATCATCCTGACGTTCAAATATGATGACCCCGGTGAATATCGGGTCACACTTAGAACTCTTCAGCAACATCATCAGGATGATCATAACCAAGACCACCCGATGATAAAAATATCACCCCGGCGAAATATCATGAAGGCAGAAAAATATGATGACCCTCGCAAGCAACACGGTGATAACTGGAAATATGATGATGATGACTACGACCCTTAAGAAAAAACAAGTAAGGTCAAACAACTTAGAGAATAACCCCTTCAGAATATCGGGGCAACATCATCATCATGTCTGGGCAAGGTGATAAGTGCAAGATCACCGGAGACTTTGAAAAATCACCCTCGCAAGCAGATCGGGGCGCACTGTAGCTCATCAGCAGGATCAGGATAATAACCAAACATCACCCGATATTGAAATATGATGATGACGAAGAGAAGCCGGTCGACGGAGGACATGATGACGCTGACCACCATCGAAGAAAATATGATGATGATGACCTCCTCCTCAAAGAAAAAATGATGCTGTAGCTGAGAGATACTGAGGACGTCCAACACTTAGAACATTTTTTGGATTCTTAGGGAAAGTGCCTGCATGAAAATTGCTCAAAAATTGTCAGTCAATTCAGGCACTAACACATTTGATATTGATGAAAATTGTTCACTATTATTTAGACTCAAATGTTATGTAAGGCAAAAAGCCATTTTTGAAATTGTATAATTATTATTGAAAGATCTATAATTGAATTCAGTAAGATCCTTTGTATCGTAATTGACTATGAATATTAATTAATGAATACAAATCTTGTGTTCTCATATGATGTCAATTTTATCTCTTATACTTGAAGTCGTAATAGAAGTTACTTTACTTTACTATTCTTACAGTAATTTAGTGTTACTTTAGTTTTTGTATGTAGTCTGCAAGTAATAAGGGGCGACATATATTTATGAAGGATGGTGGCCATATTCAGAGGACCACATATATGTTATGGAGTGGTCATATATGGGGAAAGAGATGACATTTATTATAGAGGAGACCATGTAGAGAATGGCAGAGGGTCATCACTTCAAAGATTGAAGTGGCATGAAAGAATAGCAGGCCATGTATATATTGGGTGGAGGGTGCACGTAGTAAAGGGGGGTGGCATGAGAATAAAGAGGCCATCAATAGGCCAAGGAAAGGAGGGTAGATAATTTTAGGCTGATAGAAAATAAAGAGAGGTCATGTATATCAGAGAGAAGTCCATGAGAAAAATAGAAGAGGTCGGCGTGTGATAAGAAGGGGGTGACACAAAAGAAATAGGGTAGGCCAATAGAAGAGAAAGAGGAGGCTAATATAAATTAAAAGAGGGTGACAGAAGAAGGTCTGATTAGTGCAGAGGTAAAGGAGGCCGATGTGGTGTGAGGCCAGTAGTGTTTTGAGAGCACTGATAAGGAGAAAGGAGGCTAACTGTTCAGGCCGCAAGGTACAAGCCAATTGGATAACATGGAGGAGTGAATATAGAGAAGAAGGTTGAAGGCTCTACATAGAATGAAGGCCAACAAGAAAAGTATGAGGGTTGCAGACTGAATGAAATAGAATTCTAAGAGGAAGGAATTCATGAGAAGCATAGTAATAATAGTGCAGGCTGATATATGGTAGGACGATAGTGCCTAAGAGCTACAAAGGTAGAGATGAAAGACATTGACCGGACTGTCAGATGGAGGTTGAATGTGGCCATAGGACAAATAGATTAAATGTTATAGTAGAGTTTTTATATTGTAATAGAGAAGCCAATTTGGTTGTTTTGAATGAAAGTCTAAGATATTTCACTCTATAGCTTGATGGTGTGTTCCTATAGTAAGTTACACCTGAATAGTATGAACATGGTAATGAATATTTCTTTAAGCTCTTGTCACATTGAATACGAATGATTTTGTTAATTTTTATGTTGCTGTCCAAGTTCCTGTCACTCTCACTACAGAAGATATCTGAAAGCCCTCTTTGATGGGTAGATACTTGAATCTCATTTGAAGAGTGTAAGGGTATTTGTGTATGGTTCATGGAACTATGCTATCAGATTGGTATTAGAGCCAAGTTTGGTCTTGAGTGCTGAGTAGATCGTTGAAGAGAGGCAACTTAGCTAGGACTGTGAGTGCAGGTGTGTAGAACCAAAGTAATGGGTAGAGGTGAAATAGGAAGAAGCCCTAGATGAGGTGCCTAAAAGATGAAGGAAGAAAGAAAGATGCAGAAGCAAATGGGTAAAGAAAGTCTCGAGAAAAGAGATAGAAGAAAAGAAGAGAAGAGGATGACAGATGAAGAATTCAAAAGAGAGTTGGCAGAGTTGAGGATGTTACAAGTATGGGCCTAACCAATGTTGTCATTGATGTCAACATACTCCTGATGCATTGATTCAAGGATTGGATGAGTTGTGTGCTGAGGATATTGAGAAAACTAGTCCTATCAGAAGCAGAGAAGATCAGTGAAGATAGTGAAGATCCTAGCTAGATAAAGATCAGAGAATGTGCATCAAAGGGTTTGTAGATATGTGTTTGAAGATGATCTAGTAATATTTGAGAGGTTCACATGAAAATATGGAGGAGTTATGGCCATGAGAGTAAAACTGGTTCTGGCAACCATTCAGAGGTGACAAAGTGACACAAATAGGTCCTGTGAGATAAAAAAAAAAATAATGTCATGTTCTGTGGATCTGCTGGCATGTTTGGGAGGCTAATGTGAATTGACAAGTTAATTGGTTTTTGGTTTGGAGGTCCACAAGAAACCCTTCTAATGTGACAGTGATGGGCGACTATGTTCTTGAGGTTCCAGATGAAGATGTAAATGATTACAGTAAGTAGAATTGGTGCGGATGTTATTGGTGATTCAAGAAAGCTTGTTGGGATCTCTAGATTATGTCTAGTTTGTGTTGGTAGTCTGGATTGAAGATTGAGCTTGTAATTGAAGAATTACCTTTGGGTAATGGTGTTCTTCCTAGTCTTGGCCGACTAGATGATTTGTGCATGTTGCGAATAATCTTGAAGATGTTTTGTGAAGCATGGAGTGTTCCTCAAAAAAGATTGAAGTCCCAACTATGTGTGGTCGATAGTGTAGTAATGCACATAAAGTGTTTGTAATAAGTCAAGTTGTAGTTTTTTAATTTCTCTATAATAAAATAATTGTATGTTGTGCCAACTTTGATGATCATTCCAAATTCAGTGTCATGTATAAATAAGAGTTGCAAAGTCATTCAAATGTATTCTTGAGGTGATGATGAGTAGGTGGTAGTGAAGAGGAGTGAAAAGTAGAGCAGAGGTGTTGAACTTAAATGGAACTGACTCAAGCATAGTGAAGATGCTAATCTCTAGTTCAATTATGTAATACTTATATTCTTCTATAGACAGTGTGTTTCATGTAGGCAGTGGGCCTCTTGTGAGTAGTGTGCTCAAGTAGTGAGCCCTAACTGGCAAGTGCCATTTTATTCATCTTACTCTTTTAGTAAAGAATACAATCTTGGGTTAGTCACCCCGTGGTTTTTCCCTTAACTAGGTTTTCCATAGTAAAACCTTGGTGTTATATGTGTTGAATTTGTTTCTACTCTTGAATTATTTCATTATGCTTTCATGATTGAATCTTTGATATCCTGTTGAAATATAAGAAGGTTTAAAGTGAATAAGGAATAGGATTTTGGTGACAACTGATTCACCTCCCTCTTAGTTGTCTGTCCTAAATTCAATAGAGGAGAGATTTGATGTTCGTAAAGTAATGGTATGAAGAACAAGATCAAAAATATTACTGGGTATGGCCAATGAGTAAGAAAGTGAAATGGCCAGTAAAGGAGATTGTTGAGAAAAGAAAAAGGCAAAGGATGAATGCATTGAGAAGAGAAGATAAGAAGATGAGAGGGTTTCCAAAAAGATGGGATAGCAGAGAGTTGCCATTAGAGTAACATGGACCGGAAGAGGTCAAAGAGCTTCTCATTAAAGAGAACATGAGAAAAGAGAAAGAGGAATAGAGAAATGGAGAAGGAAGAATGTGCATGAGGAGGGTATTGATAGAGACATTGTGCTCTCTCATTTTATTTGCTAATGTTGTGTTTGTAGATTTGTATGTATGGATAAAGAAAGTGATGAAGAAGGTTAAGGAAGAGACCTTAAAGATGATGAATGTTGGGTCAAGAGAAGCTCTAGAGGAAAGAGTGGAAGATGTGAATGAGGAAATCTTGATGGAAGTAGAATGCCAAGAAGAGTTTGGTATAGAGGTGCATTATAGAGTGCCTGAAAAAGAAAAGGAGATGGATGCTAAAGATGTTTAGTTTGATGATAAAGAGGAAGAAGAAACCATAGAGTTCCATGATGGATGTGAAGATATTGTAGTAGTAGCACAAGATACTAATGAAGAAGAATAGTTAAAAAGCCAAGAAGCTGAAGATGGATGCAAATTGGGACAGCGGGTCCTTGTATAGAGGAATGAGGGTAAAATTATTACTTTTGATCATGAATGTAGAATTGAGAATTTGGATAAGCAAGTTGATAAGAAAAAAAATTGGAAAATATAAATGTGATGAAGGATCATGGATATGTAGTGCCATATTGGCAAAAGAAAAAGATGGATAACGGGTTGGAGTTGAAGTTTAGAAAGAATGTTGTTGATTATGTTTATGCTAACAAGCCTTTGCATAGAAGAAGAGATGTGCAGATGAATAGGTGGAAACTTGGTGAAAGGTGGAGTTGGCCAGCTAAGAGGCCTAGAGATAATGATTGGAGGATGAAGACAGAGCAAGTGGAAAGAAGCTCAAGTGCATCAAAGAAAGGACAATAGACTAGTAGCAGAGTATGGGTGGTAAAGCAAGTAGCAACAACCAAATGTGTTGTAGAGAAGACAAAGGATTGGAGACATGAAAAGGAGAATAAGCTCCACTCCAAGGAACTGGAAGTATGATGAATCTAGTAGAAGATGGCCAGAAGGAGAAGAAGCATACAACAAAGTTTTATGAAGAGAAGCGAAGTGTGTGGAAGGTAAGAGAAAAGAAATCTGATTTTTATGTTGATAAAGCTTTGGATAAAATTCCTAATGATGAAGAGAATATGAGCAAATTGTTAGATGAAAAGGAGATAAGGAGGAACAAATATTTGAGAAGGCAAGAATATAGACAAAGATAAAGTGAAAGATGCAAGTATGCTAGAAAAGAGGAAAAGTGGAATAGAAGAATGGTATGGAAAAAGAAGACACCACAGGTATGTGGGGAAGGTGCTGATTTTAATATAAGAGCAGTTGTGGATGAAGAGGATGAAAATGGAAAAACCATGGTTCCAAAGGAAGAAGACAAGAAAAAGAAGAATAAAAGAAAAGAAGAAGATGGAGCAAAAATACAGAATGTTGAAGATGATTTGTGGAAGCAGTTGGTAGCCATTGAGGACAAATGGAATGAGAAGATTGAAGGTGTAAGCATGAGTATGACAACAGATGTAGAAGTAGTTATAGAAATAAAGAATGAAGATGTTGAAAATGATGTTGTGTTGCAGCAGATGACCATGAAGGAAGAATGGTTGGAAGTAATGATAGATGAACATGTTGAGTATGATGAAGGTATGATAAGTGTTGAGGATGCATTAGATGTTATAATTTTTTCATTTGATTATGATGCGTTTGATGAAAGAAGAGTTGGAGATTGGAGTTTGATTGTAAGTGTTGCGGCCCACAGTGCTGCACAAGAAGGTTGGAAGATTGAAGCATGTGAGACAGAAAAAGTATAGAAAAGGTGAAAGAAAAGATTTGATTAAAATTGCAGAGGAACACATGTGCTGGAGCACATGATCTTTGTCCCTAGGGAGTTTGATGTAGGAGCATCCGTTTAAAATTCAAAAATTGTCTTTGACAATGGATTTTTGGTTTCTATGTGTGTTCAAGTGACAAAAGCATGAGAAAGGGAGCTTCTGTCATGAACAATAATATTTAATTATTATACTCTAGAAAAGTGGGATAATGGAGAAGATGATGATTATTGCCAAAGATCAGTTACTTTGTTATTTTGAGATGGGGAAGTGGAGAAAGGCAGAAAGACTAAAAATAGACAAAGGAAATAGCAAGAAAATCAATGCAGTCTGCATGCAAGGAAAAGGCTGATTGTAGGCATGGCTAGGAATAGTTGTAAATCCACGAACATAGTGGAGAGAGATGGGAGAAAGGAGAATGGCAGAATATCTTTGATGTAGGCCGTAAGTAATAAGGGGGCGACAAATATTTAAGAAGGATGGTGGCCATATTCAGACAACCACATATATGTTATGGAGAGGTTGTATATGTGGAAGGAAGAGGCATTTATTACAGAGGAGACCATGTAGAGAATAGTAGAGGGTCATCACGTCAAAGAAAGAAGCAACAGGAAAGAATAACAGGTTACGTATATATTTGGTGGAGGCCGCATGTAGTAAAGAGGGGGCAGCATGAGAATAAAGAGGTTGTCAATAGGCCAAGGAAAGGAGGGTAGATAATTATAGGCTGATAGAAAATAAAGAGAGGCCATGTATATCAAAGAGAAGGCCATGAGAAAAATAGAAAAGGCCGCATAGTGATTAAGAGGAAGAGGTCGTCATGTGATAAGAAGGGGGGAGCACAAAAAGAAATAGGGCAGTCCGATAAAAGAAAAAGAGGAGGCTGATATAAATTAGAAGAGGTTGATAGAAGAAGGCTCGATCAGTGTAGAGGTAAAGGATGCCATTGTGGTGTGAGGGCGACAGTGTTTTGAGAGCATCGATAAGGAGAAAGGAGGCTGACTATTCAGGCCACAAGGTACAAGCTGATTGGATAACAAGGAGGAGTGAATATAGAGAAGAAGGTCAAGGGCTCTAGATAGAATGAAGGCCAAAAAGAATAGTATGAGGGTTGCAAACTGAATGAAATAGAATTCTAAGAGGAAGGAAGTCATGAGTAGCATAGTAATAATAGTGTATGCTGATGTATGGTAGAATGATAGTGCCTAAGAGCTACAGAGCCAGAGATGAAAGACATTGGCTAGACTGTCAGAAGGAGGTCGAATATGGCCATAGGCCAAATAGATAAAATGTTATTGTAGAATTTTTGTATTGTAATAGAGAATCCAATTTGTCTATTTTCAATGAAAGTCTATGATGTTTTATTTTGTAGCTTGATGGTGTGTTCTTGCAGCAAGTCAGGACTGAATAGTATGAACATGGTAATGAATATTTCTTTAAGCTCCTATCGCATTGAATAAGAATGATTTTGTTAATTTTTATGTTGCTGTCCAAGTTCCTGTCACTCTAAGGCTAGAAGATATCTGAAATCCCTCTTTGACGGGCAGAGACTTGAATCTCAATTAAAGAGTGTAAGGGTATTTGTGCATGGTTCATGGAATTGTGCTATCATACTTTTTATGATACTTGAACATACACTAATTGTTACAAATAGCCATTGTGTTTTACTATATATTGTGTCTTCTTGTCAAAATCAGAAAAAAAACATTCCAAAAGCAATAGTTTACCTAGGAAAACAAACCAAAAACAAAACAAAATTGATCATTTACACAATCACTAACACAAAGCTATGCATACAATCACTATTTCTATCCATATAATTACTGTTCATATGCATCTGATCTTTCTACGCATATACCCTCTATTTTTGTGCTTGTAATCACTATTTTTGCACATTTGAAATTGCACATATATCCTTTGTTTCTACACATATACACATTGTTCAAGCTGTACATTTGATCCTATGCATCCACAACAAAGGACACTTCCTGAGGTCTTGAGGAAATAATAAAAATAGAGTTGGATACCCTTTTTATTGTACATTTCATTTCAAGTGTCATATAAACCATACAGAGACATCTTGCATCCATTTTAAATAGTCACACATCTCACACTTACATCTCATACTTAGCTTCCCAAAATAAACAAACAAGATTTTCACAAAGTTCTTTCGAGATTTTATCATTTCAACAATAATTTAGTTAGTCTCCCCCTATCAGGATTTATCATCCTTTATCTAGGAGCTATAATAAAAATCTTAACAAATTTAGTCTCTATCATAGTGATATCCATCATCGAGCCATTTTACTTAAATTGGATCACCCTTTGATAGCTATTTATCCTAGCTCAAGATTATTGTTTAAACAAGATCAAGGTTCAATACTTTAGAAATCTTACCATCAACACATCAATCTAATCATATCATCTTTTACTTGAACTATACTTCATCGAAGCCATCACTTATATCTACACATCTTACATTCAACATCATTCATATAAACTGTGTATGGTTAAGACTAGAGCTCAAAAGAAAAGATGAAAATAAATGGATTCATTACATGGTAGCCAAGGTTCTTCTAGTGACGAAGAAGAAGAAATCCCCCAAGAAGAAATTTTTAGTGCTCTACAAGACCCAAAGTTTCAAAAACTTATGGATAAAGTCATAGCAACATATCCACACAAATATTTCCTTATGCTTGCACAATAAGGACCAAAATTACCTCATGATTTTGACATTGCCAAATTGAGAGAAACAATTCAAACAAATGAAACTAAAGCTCCTAAGAACAAGAAAGCTAAGAATGTGGCAAATCCATTAGATGTCTTTACTCAGCAAATCCAAGCTTTACAACAACAATTTGTAGATTTATAAACCAGATCCTTGACAAAATGATATTCACTAGAGGATATATCTCCCTATCCTTTTGTTGGTAACATAGTCAAGAGAAACGAATGATATGATGTTTTAATTGATGGAAACAACCTGACATATTTGGAGACAACTCCTAAGACAAAGGTGTACATTATTTTGGTCCAAAAAGATCAACTTAGCCAAATTGACTAAGTATTGATAGCACATTGAGACAGTGGCAGTAATTCAGTTGGCACTCCTCCTCTATTGAAGATTTTGTCATATAGTTCTAGTAC
The DNA here is from genome assembly GCA_027924645.1 of Cunninghamia lanceolata. Classification (NCBI taxonomy): domain Eukaryota; kingdom Viridiplantae; phylum Streptophyta; class Pinopsida; order Cupressales; family Cupressaceae; genus Cunninghamia; species Cunninghamia lanceolata. The sequence continues at coordinate 1,511,851 of BSBN01000193.1, read as the reverse complement.
ATTACTCTTAGCTATCTAGTGAAGTCATGATTCAATGTTCAAGTCTTGATTTGCTCCGGAAGTCATATGGTGAAATGTCTAAGTCTGGGTGAACAGAGTTAAGTTAGAAACAGTGTAGAGTACTTGTGTAATCTAGTCCGCATTCCTCTGTTGATGAATATCATGAGTTGTAGTTTTGAGGCATTGAAGATACATGTCATGAGTATCTAAATCTAGATTTTTGGAGTTTGAAGTTCATTGGTTCAAATTCTAAAAGTTCTCCCTTATCGACTTTTAGGTTGACAGTATTTCTCTGTGATAGAACAATAGTTCTGAGATTTGCATTTCTCTATGAAAGAATATTATGCTCCATAAATCTGAACATATGCTAAGAGGTCCATAATGAATGTTGGTTATGAATCTTAGAGTCTCATATGGTTCACAATGGAAGTTATGGTATGACAGTCAAGCTAGTTGTGTGTGCACTTAAGGGTTAAGTCGATAGTCATGTTAGATCGATATGTGGTGAAGGTATATGGTTGGAATCATTAATCTAAGTGGTTCTATAATAGGTATAGACTCATATGAAGAGGCTTGCATGATTGATTGGGTCTACATTGTTGTTTGGGCACAATAATAGGCCGACAAGGTATAACTTGAATATACAAGCTTTATCTTTTGCATGCTGACCTAGTTTGAGGAAATTCTTGATGCAAATATATATACTCGATAGATTTCAGCTTTGGAGGTATGATTGTATGCAAAGATAGTGCAAATTCAATGTGTGTATGATCTAAGCAATTTTGTGATTAGAAAAGGATAATAAGGGAAGAAAAGAAGAGTAGAAAAAGTAGAGCAGACATTATAAAGATATTTGAGTATGTATACTAAGCTATAATGGAACTTCACCTTGGCATTTTGTAGATGCACTTGTAGTAGTTTTGTTTTGGTAGTGAGCCATACTTTCTCTATCTTATCTTATTTTTGGTAGTAAGCTTATTGTAGTGAGCACTTCTTTGGTCAGTGAGTCCTTGGGCAATGAGCCCTAAGGTAGTTGTTATTCTGTTTTTGGGGTTCTCCATGTAAAAATCTCAGTTTCTATATGTTATGTCTTTTTGGTTGTTGTTCTTATGTTTGTTTTTCTTTCATGTTATTGAATATGGTAAATGGATTAATATATATGTGAAAGGGAAGTTTTACATAATACTAATTTGCCACCCCTCTTAGTATTCTTTGTGATCAACACCTTTTGATAAAAGCTTGGATATGATACCTTTTCCTACCAATTTTGAAGTACCCAAATTTGACCAATATAGGGGAAATGGTGATCCTCATGACTATATTAGGGAATTTAGTGTTACATGTTTATAAGTTACTCACAATGCTACATATCTAATGTGGTTCTTTCCACGTAGCTTAGGAGGTCAAGCCATGGAATAGTTCTCACGTCTACCTCCTGCAATCCATACATTTAACAAACTAGTAGACAAATTTGTATCTCACTTCTCTTATAACATTGAGCATGATATATCAATGTTAGATCTTTGCAACAATAAACAAAAGGTGGAGAATCCTTTTCTACTTTCTTGCAATGATGGAGACAACTTGCAAGAAATGTCCATATCACATCCCTGAAAAATAAATGATAGAAATGTTTGTCCATAAATTATAAACAAAATTAAGCTATAAACTTTAAATCCAATGTCACACTTCTTTTAGTAAGGTTATTGAGATGGGATTACTCATAGAAAAAGAATTGATAGCCAAAGGACAAATTAAAATCTATAAGCATGTTACTAGTTCAAACAACAACACTGATAAATCCAAGTTTTAGACCAAGAATAAGAACATTGTGAATGATGGGGTTGTAGATGCCAAAAATGTTAAACCAACACAATCCATCTTAAATTTATCAAGTCCAAAAATAATGCTTCTTCAAAAAAACCAACCAATAATGAACCTAGACCAACAAACTTCAATCCTCCTCGCAGAAGATTAACACCATTGGGAGAATCCATTGAGTCTTCCTTAAGGAAACTCATTGCAAATAATCTCATAATGCTTCCTATAGTAAGAGACTATGAACCCAAATTTAAACCCTCATGGTGGAAAGATTCTGACTATTGTGAGTTTCATAGAAGTAAAGGTCACAAAACAAATCATTGTCAAAGATTGAAAAATGGAATTCAAGACTTAATAGATAGAGGAGATATATCGATTGATGGTCATACATCTAATGAATATCATGTGGCATTTAAGAATGTACTTCCTAACTATGAGAAGGGAAGTTCCTCAAAACCAAGCAATAATGGTGGTAATAATGCTAATTATATGAAAGTATCTTATGAGTGCATCGTTAATCACATATCTAAATGTGAGTCACATGCAAATGTGATTACCATTAACAACAAGCCTGATTGTAATGTTACTACATGTTGGGGTATGATTACTCTTCAAGGGGCTCCACCTAATCCCTCTTCCATATCAAATCAATACAATGTCTTGAACCAACTCAAAAAGACACCTGCATATATATCCATATTAGAGATTTTGCATCTTTCATCATCTCACAAAGCAATCTTAGAAAAGGCTCTATTAGAAACTACCGTACCAACAAATCTGGATCGAGAGTAGTTTGAAGCCATGGTGGGACATCTCACCATGCCTCATTTCCTATCTTTCACTTAAAATGATGATATGGCCATTCCCCAACCTCATAATGCATCTCTCCACATTGAATTGGTAATTCACAAGCATAGAATCAAACGAGTCCTTATAGATGGAGGAGCTGGTTTAAATATATGTACCTTAAAATTAATCCTTGCATTGGGGTTTTTTGAAAATGTTGTAGATTTGAAGAGGAAAATCACTATCAAAGGATATGATGAGGAGGAGAGAGCTTCTAAAGGAATTGTTCTCTTATGCATCAGAGTTGGACCAATTGAAAAAGATGTGGTTTGTCAAGTACTTGATATTGATTTGGCCTATAATATTTTCCTTGGATGTTCTTGGATTCATGCAATGAAAGCTGTACCATGTACCTATCATCAATGCATAAAATTTCCATACAATGGTCAAGAGATTAAACAATCCAAGGAGATCATGATCCCTTTCAATATTGCAACACCATCAAACCTAAACCTGAAGTCATTATACCCACTAACCGTGCAGCCTCATCATCTACATCCCATGTTAATATAAGCTCATTAGCCTCCACATCCAAATCTACTGAAATAAAATTCAATATCAAGGAGAAAGTTGTCGGAGAGTATTCTATTGAACAATCCTTTTGTATCACACAATTACCCCTTTCACCCAAATCCTATAGAAAACAATCCCTATCAAAACAAAAGCCATTGAAGCATCTTCAAGGTCCTTTTATCAAATGGTGTAAGCTATCAGAAGAAAGTGAAGAGAAAGACATCCTTGAATGGTTAGACAAGGAAGAATAAAGTTAATCCAAGCCACAAGAACAAAAACCACAATTACCAACTAAACAATATGGCACAGGTTTCACTACTTCACAGAAAATGGGATATGATGGTCATAGTCGCATAGGCTTAAGAAAAAAAGGAATTATTGAACACATACAACCTTCTTCATTATCTTCCCAAGACACTAAATGATTAGGTTATAAAGGAGATGTCATAGAAAAGGCTACTACAAATCTAGTGGAGCAAATCAATAAATTCCAAGAGGGAAGTGAAACAAATTCTAATGAATGGGAATGGGAAAGTCTTTTTGAGTTATCTTATGAAGATAAGCACATTGATGTATTTCAATCACATAGCTCCACCAATCCATACCATGAGGGACAAAGTTTGAGCTCTAGACCACTAGAGTTAGATTCACAAAATATCGAGAGTGAGTCCCACGAGGAAGGTAGGATATCCCACATGATAGATAATCCTGAGGAGAGTACTAATTTAGACCTTGGAGATACAACCATAAACCTAGAGAACCTTTCTCTCCTAACCATTATTTCCCTTGATCTAGACCAACCAAATGATCCTCTTCCACTAATATATCTCAAACTTATAGATTGGGAGCAACAAGAGGCCCATGAACTAGATATCTTTCACAACAATGATGCTATTGTCCATTATTTGGGTCTTAGGGATCATCTACCTCTAGAAGATCATAATGCAGGCTTCACTATATAACTTAATAACATGGTTTATTTTTGAGACAGTACCAAGCATTTTAGCTGTAAAAGTATAAAATAAAAAATGGATCTAATGGTGAAAACCACTCTATGATAGTATTAGATCATGAAAAAAATAAAATAAATGACGTATTTGATGGTGAAAACCTCTCTAAGGTGCTAAAGGATGAAAGGATTGACACTCTCCCCAATCCTATATATTAGGAGAGGTCTTCAATCTTGGTAAAACCAGTGAACATTGGTACAAAAGATAGCCTGAAGACAGTTCATCTAACATAACCATCCTGATGCTCAAACTCGAACTTGCCATATTGATAAAATGCCTCTATTTGACCATATCTAATCTGATAGCATTCATTGAGCATTTGGAGATTGTACTGCAACATTGATGTTATATTTTTGAATAAATTCATTGGTCCATGAGCTATTACACTTGAAAACCCCATTAAGAGTTTGTGTGACTTTGCCATGATGTGCCGAGAGCTGAAAACAAATTTTCACTATAACTCTTTGCCAAGAACTTGAATACCTGAAAACATGCAATTATAGGTGGATTGGTATTACGATGACTTTCCCTAAATCATTTTGCACCAAACTTCATAGAATTCAACCTTTTAATGTATCACCATCACCAGTGTTGATTGCAAAGCAATTCTACCTCCAAACCCAAGAAGAATCTCATCTCAAAAATTTCACAATAATTCTAAAATCTCTTCCACAATCTACTTGTAAGAGGGTTTGCAGCCAAACCTCTCTAGTTCACCCGAACAGTTATTTTTGTGAAGCTAGCCTATTATGCACTGAAACTAACAATCAGCGAAAACTAGTTTACTACCAATCTAACCACACCATGTCTCCCCAAAGTTGTGAGATGCCAAAATAAAACCCAAGAAAACTAAAATTAAAATTAAAAATAGAAACTATTTCTGGGTGATGTCGATTACATGTGCACCCGGGTGCTCCTACATTAGACATGCCAGGAAGAATGTTTTTGAGCACAGGCTCATAAAAGTGGAGTTAAGCGATAGAGTCACCCTTTTAGATTACAAGCAATCTGTAGAGAACTCCATCGCTATGATAGGTGCATAAGATCAATTCTTTTTCCTCCTCTTCCATCATCTAGCTAGAACATTCGCCATCTTCCTCCAACAAATTTGCACCCTCTTCCTCCTTCCTCTCATGGACTCATGTCCACCATGTACTATCCTCCTCTGCCAAATACTCCCTACTCTCCTCTCCTCCTTTGTAGGATCCAACCCACCACAAACCAACCACCTCCACCAAATTCCACCTACAACCTCTACAAGCAAATATGCACTATCCATACACCAATCTACAACTTCATCCTCTACTTTTATTTTTGCAAATAAAGGTAAACCAAAATCAAAATTTTCCAAATTTACCTTATTCTCTTTCACTGCTCCAACTTCTTCTTCTTCTCCACTTTTTGCTGAACCATTCATCTCCACACATCCATGGGCATGTTTATCGAACCACTCTTCTTCTACTACCAAAATCTATATCATTAAATCATCATTGTCTTCACCATTTGCTGTAACCTATTTCTCAACTGCACTCGCATCTACTAAAGCTTTCACATCCTCCAAAAGACACTAGCCACTACTGTAAGTTCACTCTTTCCCTCTTTTTCCATGCTTTCATCCAAACATACATCTGCATCCTCATGGTTCTCTTCACCATGCTTGACCAATTCACCATGCTACCTTGCTCCCAATCTATCTACTCGCATGGTTATATCAACCATCATCAAGGAGATGTTCTTCTTTTCATACTGCCTCCATCCATCCCATATAATAGGCTTCTTTCTCACAAAGATCTCCATCTCACTTTCTACAATCTTCAGCAATCCTCATGACACTATTCATAATCTATAATTCTTCACAGCTCTTCAGCTCTCAAATGCTCAAGACTTCACAAACTTGCAACATTTTTCACATGAGCTCTCCTCTATTGCCTTCTATCCTCTACCAACAAGTCTTGGTGGATCTTCTCCACTCTAAGGATTACTAACTTTGATACCATATGGTGTAGAGGAAAAATCCCTCTTTGCCAAAAACCACTCACAAAACTCAAAATAAAATAAAGTCTCTATGTTGTCATAATTTCACAAACTCATACGCGATAAGGGCATGGTTCAGTGGTTAAGTTGCTCGGTTGTAGTTGTGGCCACCAGAGTTCAAACTCCCATTGGGCCAATGAGATCACAATGAGCTTGCGAGTTTGAAGTGTTCTTGCTAGGGGATGAGGTCCCCCGTGTTGTAGCCTCACCAGTTCATTGCTTTGAGCAAAAGCATTCACGTGGAGCTGGAGGGCGTATCGCACTAGTGTCACTGATCACGCTAAAAACTTTACCAGGTGCATTAAAAAAAAATTCACAAACTCATACACCATTAAAAGATTGCATCCACTATCATGTTGTATTTTGTTTAAATCCACTTTATTCAAATGACATAAACAAAATTCATGCAATTGGCCTACAATAGCTGTTACTTTCAATTTGACCTCTCTCTGCGATATTGCACTAACACTCACCACTTCTTCATGCTCCTCTAGCAGCTTCCATGAACTCTCCTGCCCTTGATTGTGGCATGTACATGTTCTCCTCTCAACACTACAGGATTTATTCATTATCTCAGACATCCAACCTCACTTCACGGTAGTCTACATGCTTCTGAAAGACAATGAATTCATTCTTTTATCTCCTTTCTTCCCCAAGTGGCTCCCAAAGTGGAACTTTTCCCTTCAATCATTTTTCCCCCTCACTAAAAAAACCCTTCTCTACAATTCTATTTCATTTGGCTTTTGTAATGGACAGATGTGAAATGAAGAGACACAAGTTGGAACACCTCCAAAACCTAAGGTGACACCTCCAAAAGCAATTGAAGCTTTGACATTTCATTTGATGTCCTCTGAAACTCAATTCTAGCATTCTCTACTAGATTGGCATCTTCCATTTGCAAATTTTCCTTTGGATCTGAGCTTTGACAAACTTTATCATTGTCTCGCTTTGGAAGTGTATGTGTAAATCTGTTATGAAAACCCATTAACAGTACTCCAAGAACTTTGATAAGTGCTAGTGAACCTCCACATAAACATAGTCCATGTGTTGTTGCTTACTATTCAGATCATCTTCACCCACCAGTATGTGTGATTTCTGCTTCTTCTTTAGGTCATTATATGCATTTCCTTCAACGAGTCCTTCCTAAATTGTGAAGAGTCACATCTTAAGTCCCACCATCAACTTTAGATTCTATCAAACAAATAATACATTGGCATTCTACTTTCCCCACAAAGCACTTAAACACTTGTCACTATTTGTACAAAAGGATCTGATATTGATATAGGTAATCAACTTCCCAAGAATAGTTACCACACTCAAACTGGAACTTGGCATATTGATATAATGCCTCTATTTGATCAGATCCAATTTGATAGCGATCATTAAGCATCTAGACATTATACTACAATATTGATGAGCTATTGCACTCAGAAACCCCATAAAGAGTTTCCATGACTTCACCATAATGTGCCGAGAGTTGAAAACTAATTTTCATTGTAACACTTCACCAAGAACTCGAAACTACCTAAAAAATTGCAATTACAAGTGGATTGGTATTATGATGACTTTCCCCAAATCGTTTGGTACCAAACTTCATAGAATTCAAAATTTAAATATTTCACCAAATTGCCAGTGTTGCTCGTGAAATGATTATATCTCCAAAGCAAAGAAGAATATGATCTAAAAACTTTTGCCAATAATTCACAAATGCCTTCCACAATTTGTCTGTAAGAGGTTTTGCAAACCAAACCTCTTTGATTCACCTAAACAATTATTTTTGTGAAGCTAGCCTATTATGCACCGAAACCGACAACTGGCGAAAACTAGCTTCCAGCCAGTCTGACCACACCATGTATCCTCAACGTCATGAGATGCCAAAACAAAACCCAAGAAAACTAAAACTGAAACAAAACCAGAAATTTTTTTTAGGTGATGTCAATTACACGTGCACCCGGGTGCTCTTGCATCATAGATATAGGCATAATCAACCAAGAATAGTCAAGCCAATAATAGGAAAAGCTCACTAGGAATAGTGGTGTTCCAAGAATAGGAAAAACAACCACTTAACTTAGACAAATCTATTCTAAGCATGCCCAGTATAGTTTGACGCTAAACATAGACTTCTAAATATGCACTCTTAAGCAAGCTTAATATACACCAACACCCTAACCGTAGCTCTCATTAAACTAAAGTAAATAATTTACTACTATTAATTTTCTTTGTGGTTTACAAAGATTTTTTTATGGAGAAAAATATTAAATATATTATAATTTATAGGTTCAATAATTTAAGAAAATGTCTAGTTATTTAAATATGTCGGCTCTATTTTATTTTTATATACAAGCTTGCAGTCATCTCCTTAAATACCACTGGATAACTCTTCACACCATTACACTACACCCCTTACTACTGCATGTCGGCCCTTTAATAATTTTTGTTAACACCCTAACCCTAACCCTAACCCTAACCCTAATCCTAATCGTGACAGTAATTCTAACCTTAACCCTAACATTACTCCTGATAGTAATTCTAACCCTAACCCTAATTAAACGTCACAGAATGACAACTACAGCAACCCAGAATGAGCTGGTTAAACGAATTGGGTAAATAAAAGCTCCGTAGCAAAAGGGCTAGGGTATAAAAAGAAAAAAGCTTTTGCAGGCGTAGTGATTGAGGAATAACCAGGAGCAGGGGATGGACAAAAATAGAGGAGAGGAGGGCAGCGGCAGCGGCAGCGGCGGCAGCAGCAGCAGCCAACATTACACGAAAGGAGGCTACCACCGTGTTAATGCTTGCTGGACCCACAAACACATATTAAGCCATATTCAAAGTTGTGGGGCTTACACATGTCCAGAGATTCTTGTTCTATCTGAATTCTCTACCTCAGCAGACATATGGTCTCTTGGGTGCATTGCATTTGAACTTGTCACAGGTAAATCTTTGTTTGATCCTCAGAATGGAGACAGTCTTGACATGGTTGAAGATCACCTTGCCCAAATGGTAGAGCTCCTTGGTGTCATGCCCAAGGAAATTGCATTTGGTGGAAAGCTTTCTACTCACTACTTCAACAGCGATGGTGGTTTGCTAGCCATTCGGCAGTCAGAGTCTCGATCATTGATCAAAGTGCTTCGAGAGACGTCTCAGTTTCAGTTTCAGTATTCAGAACAAGATGCAGATGAATTTTGTAATTTTCTTTTTCCCCTCTTGAACTTTCTACCACATGAGCGACCCACTGCAGCACAGGCGCTTCTTCACCCATGGCTTAATGCTGGACCTCGTCTTCTTCAACCTTCACTGTCATCTGCACAAATCGAGAAATCTGATGACGCTATTCCAGAAAACAAGACATGATAAAGGTAGCAGTTGCAGAACTTCTTCTGTTGAAAAGATTTCAGCATTCGTCACCATATAACATTTGTTTTTCTTGTCTTAGTCGCCCTCTAAATTTCAGTATACAGCAGAAACTAGGGTAGGAATGTGGAGAGCTTATGCAATAGGTGCATTGTGGTCAAGTACTGACTATTTAAGTGGGACCCACTAAACAGCTGTGCTTTGACTATAACACTTGTAACTTACATCCCGTAGAAGCATTTTACTACATTATTTTAGTTACATTATGCAATTTTCAGACTAGCTATTTGGAAGAAACGAGTTTTGGTTATCAAATAAAAAGCTTATTATTAAGTTTGTGTGAAATCAGAGCAATACAGAAGTATAATTATAATGTGATTGTATTTTTCTGTTTCAATTTATTAGCTTTCTCTATTGGCACTCTTAAATCTAGATACCATTGTCATGGCTCCTTGTATCCCACCATGTCAGTACGGTTATTACATGGACACCAACATTTCTCACCCAAAAAAAATTATTGATTCCATGCCAAGGTTTTTGTATCTAAGATTTTGCTATGGACTTTTCCCTATCAGGCTATTTGTGTTTGCCCATGCACGAGGATTGATGGATGCCCGTACCTTTCCATATAAAATTAAAGGTGAAAAAATGTAAACCTTATATTAATTTAAGGGTTGTTTATTCTGTTTCACAGTTAAATGTAATGTCTTCATTTATTATTTAAAATATGTGGCACAATTTTATGGAGAGAAAACAATAAGTAACAGATTATAGCAAGAACGGAAGATTTTGGTCCAAAGAGAGTCGTGGTTGTACATACTTCGAATCCCCGCTCTAGATTGACAGCGGCTATTCTCCCAACAAAACCTCATGTCCATGGAAGCATGGGACGTTTTGGTTCGTGCCATTCCCACGCCACTTCCCGTACACCGCAAATTTTAATACTAGTCAAACTAAAAAAACCATTTTACCTCATTCGTGGTATGTATCATTTTTTTGCCATAGCCAGCAAAAACAACAAAATTTTTGGGAGCTGCTGCGAGGAGGGGATTCTCTAGCTGGGAGGGAAGCGGTGATAATAGGTATGGTAGTGGGTTATACTAAAACAGATGTTTTTTTGTATGTTATGATGTCTTAAGCATGTTGTTTTGTAGGGAAAATAACAGTTTCTTCTGTTGAGATCATGTATGCTTAATTTATGTGCTTAATGTCTGGTTTTCCGGATTGTTGAGGATGTTTTGTATGGTAGACTATGGGGTGTCTGGTGTAATCTTGAAATGAGTTTTTTGAAAACAGATTTTTTTTTCTAAAAATTCAGTAACAGGAAATACAGTTTGATGTCGTTTTTTATGTGTCTTTTTATAAAAATTCAATAACAGAAAACTCAGTTTGATGCCATTTTTGATGTGTTTTTTTTCCAAAAAATTAATAACAGAAAACCTAGTTTGATGTTGTTTTTAATGTGTTCTTGCAAAGTGGTGGAGAGGGTTTGTGGGGGACGACTTCCAAATACTATTTTACGTATGTTTCTTGGAAAAAAAGCTTTGTTTTTTTTTGTTTTTTTTGTTGGTTGTGAGTCTTAGGTGGAATTTTTTGTTAACTGTGCCGTTTTGAAAAAACGTTTTGCACAACTCTTCCAAAGCATCCAATGGGTGTCGTTTTGTATGGTGATTTGTATTATCAGATGTAGTTTTGTATGATAAGTAGCCTCTTATGCTATTTTGGTCGGATCATATGAAATTACATAAATGGATTTTGGATGGATGTTCTTCTCCCTTAACCTCTCGGATGCAAACCTCTGGTTTTTGCTTTGGACTAGGTAATATAGAAAAGCATGTAGTTTTTTAGGGAGAATAGTTGCTACCCTTTCTGTTGACTTTTGTTTTTGTATGGTATGATGTCGTAGGCATGCCATTTTGTAGGATAATAGCCGTTTCCTATATATTTTAGTTCAATTTGTTGTTTAATACTTGCCCCAAAAAGGTTAGGAATCATGTAAATTGATCAAATACTTATCCTTCAATTTAATCTTTTAACAGTAAATGCTATTATAAGTATAGAGCAATTTAACTATAATTTGGCTGAATTGGTCTCCCTCAATCAATATCATTAAATGAAAGAAAAATGAGTCGTGATTTATAAATCTAATAAAAGAGTCAATGCATTGATGATAAACCAGGAGAAAAAAAAGGTGAATGCTTACTGTATAATTAAAAGATCCCGTTATTTTCATATAATACTTAAAATTTAGAAGAATGACATATATTTATAACTAGCTTTATGTACTCTGCAGACACTTTTATAAACTTAATGTGTGGCAAACAACTAGAATGTATGTGTGGAGAGAAGCTTTGACTGCATGTGGAAGAACTATATTCTTAATTTAATTCCACTTTTCTCTTACATCACAAAGGATATTTGATGTTGTAGGATAGACATCTATTTTTTGTCACCAGAAAATATCTCACACATTTCAGAATGAGAATTAGTATACTTTAAATATTAGGAATGCTAATTTTAAAATAGCTTTCATTATTGTTTTAAAATAGGATTTGTCTGGGCATGACATGGAATCTATTCCTATTACTAAATCTAACAGAATGTGAATTTTAGTGAATTTTATTAGCATATTTATTAGAGAATGAAATCAAGTGTATTCCATAAATAGCAACATGATATTACACATTGTTTTTTGCAGACATCTAGCAGCATGCTATTGTATGCAAAATTTTTTTTGAAATATTACAAACTTAGTTCCAAAACACCCACATAAAAAATATTGATAACTTTTTTGTTTTATATTTGTATACTATTCTCCTTACAAAATGACATGTCTCAGACATCATAACACCATGCCTCCCCATGCCCCATATGATAACATGGTGATGGAGGATGAGACTACAATGACTATTCTGCCTACAAAATGGCATATCTTAGACATCATAACACCATGCCTAACACATATAAGAGCTACAGAATAGGGTCACAAATTTATATACAAAAATGCATTTGGAATTTTTTCACAATGTGTTTTGCAAGTTGGATTTTTGTATTCAAATTTGTGAAACATTATGCCAAGTTTAGGCATATGTAGCACGGTAACATGATATCGTATGCATATCAACTTTAATCATATGTGTATGAAATAGATTCACAAAATTTTATATAGAAATGGAGGTTACAAAACACAATGTGTATTGTAGCCTGAATTTTTGATTCTCTACAACTCTTCCCTACTCAATTCTATTGACTCCACCCTAGCACTTCAATGGAAGAATAAAAAATATGATAGAGAAAAGTTAGTGTTTCAAAGTCATGGGGAAGTTCAGTAATTGGCTTGACATTTGTATATAAAAATGTAGTTGAAAAAACTCAATGTGTTTTGCAACCTTAATTTCTGTATACAAATTTGTGAAACATTATATTAGGTTTAGGCATATGTAGCATGATAACATGATATCGTAAGCATGGCTACCTTAATCATATGTGTCTGAAATAGGTTCACAAATTTTTCCAAGTTACAAAACACAATGTGTTTTACAACCTAGATTTTTGTTTCTCTACAAATCCTGCTTGCTCGATTTTGTTGACTCCACCCTTCGGCTTCAACGAAAGAATAGAAAATATGATGCAGAAAACAAAGTGTGTGAAAGTCTTGGTGAAGTAGAGTAATTGGCACAAAATTTATATAAAAAATGCAGTTGGAAAAAGAAAATCTATTTTGCAACTTGGATTTCTATATACAAATTTGTTGAAATATTATGCTAGGCTTAGGCATACGTAGCACAGTAACATGATATTGTAAGCATGTTGACCTTAATATTATGTGTCTGAAATAGGTTCACAAATTTTTATACAGAAATGGAGGTTACAAAACACAATGTGTATTGTAACCTAGATTTTCTCTACAACTCCTTCCTAATCAATTCCATTGACTCCACCCTCCCACTTCAACAGAAGAAGAGAAAATATGTAATGCAGAGGGCACTCTCCTCTAAAAAAACAAACACTCAAAAACACAAAGATAATTTCATAGGCAACACTCTGCCTCAACACAATATCAGATTGCAACAGAAATGAACTACAACTTTATTCAATTAAGGAAACAAATATCATGTGCAAATTACAAAGTGCATAAACTTTGACAATCTGCCCACTCACAGACTAAGTTCTTCCACAACTCTTCCTTTCTTCTACAACTTCCTCTCAGTGCTATGTCATGTTCCTTCCTTTAGAGGCCAACGCCTTCACTCTCCATCCACCAGGACTTTTATAACTATCAAGAGATGATATCTCCTTTCCCACCATGGAATAGGAAAAGACACAATTAAAAGAATACAGATGGAGTTAAATGATTCACCATCTAGAACTACCATGACCATTCTAAGGCATGACGTTCCATATATTGCTGTGTAAATTATTTAATGTTTCCCATGACCTTCTTTTAATATTTGAATTCCTCTAAATCATTTGGATGCTACCAATACAAATTCTCTTCAAAGAAGAGTTCACCCAAAAATGTAGCATAGGAACATCTTCTATCGTGGTGCTTTACATTCTTACATTGGTCTCCTTGTCATCTTCAATTGTCGCATAGTAGGAGTTCTAATGATCTTCATTCTTTGAGAAGGATCCTCATTATCATCATTATATATTGCCCCTTTACTGCCCCTGGTGGATAATTTCTTGTTCACCACATGATTTAGCTGATAAGAGGCTCCTTATTCACTTTATCATTGAATGACCTTCACCAAGTACCTAACACCAATTCCACTTGTTGCTTCTCCAACATTAGTTCTGGTCATCCTTTGACAAGATGGTCAAATAACTCATAATGAGAAACAAGTTAGTATCTTGTCTTCTCCACAACCAAATCTGCTAGCTCTTCAAATCCCTAGGCATTATGCAAATAAGAGATTCTTGTATTACTTTCCTTTTCTTTGTAATTAGCAGAGCTATCCATTGCAATGTCGCTTTGCAAGGACATTGGTGTCAATCTGACTCAAAAATTAGATTTTCTCTACTCATGCCACTAGTTGTATACATGATCATCTCTAAAATTCTCCCAGAGGACTTCATCATTATGCCCATGCTGGAAGTTGTCTCATAAGAACCAATACATTGCTTCATTCATCTTTCCTCTTGAATCAAAGTCATTTCTTGCACCTTCAATTGGAAGGCCAAAATAATAAGATCCATCCTCAAGTCTACAACCATCACTTGGTTTCAGGTCTGCACCATTCCCTTCTATTCAAACTTCCTCAAATAGTTACATCAACCACTATGGGTTTGAATGTTAATTAACATATGTGAATGTAGATATATTGACTTACCACAAACCCCAATCATCTGTGCTAGCACATATCCAATGAAGAAATTGATACAAACTCAATACAATTTGGCCTCCGGTGGGTGATAGATGACTCATCTCTATCAACTTCAACCTTCATATCACATGTAAGTCCTTCCTTTCTAGAAAAATCAGTCACACATATAGGAGTATCATTGAAAGAAGAAAATATGTGGGTTATATCAAACAGTACCATTTGAAAATCGACCAATGAAGCTAAAAATTGAGTTTTGGAGTAACTTTTTGCTAGCAGCTTGGATTCTTTTAGAAACTTGTAGAGATGTGCATGTTGATATCACCAAGCGATTTTGCCTAAAACCTCACAGAAGTCAGGATTTTAAAACTTCACCAAATTACTAGCAGAAGTCATGAAATGAGTAATTCTAAAAAATTGTAAGCATATGACTGTTAAATCTTCGTCATCTAATCCATGATGGAATCAACAATCTACGTATGCAAGGATGTTGGCATAATATATATTACATTGTTATATTTGTTATATACGTAACAATATTCAGTTAAGTTAGTTCTGCAGTTATACCAACTGCTACGTTAGTTCTGTAGTTATACCAACTGCTGTTAGAACTATATATTCTCATACTGTAATGCATTCTATCATTGAATACATCTACTCTTTCTTATGCTTAACCATTAAATGGTATTAGAGCAGTGGCTGGTAATGAAGTCTTGTTGATTTGCAAGGAAGAACACCCACAGTGTAGGCCAATAGCGATAAGGAAGAAAGCGCCCACGCTGAGAGAGGAATACTACGCCCAAGTTGAAGGCCTGCATTGCATTGCATTGAGGAATAGATCCTAGAGGAGGCCGTGGGTTTTTGGAGCAGTGTTTGTGAATATATGCAAGGACGCAGGTGGTGCGCTGAGGAGAATACAAGTTATGTTCTTTGTCTCTTTCCCAATCCTGGCCTGACAGACTTGAAGATGCTGTAGAGTTCGTTCCTCTACCTTTCATTTAAAAAACTAGTCTAAGTTCCAAAGCACTGGACTAAAGTCTCTCTGTAATCTACATGGAGGAGGAGACTAGAAGGTGTTGGCACAGATTGCAAGAAGTGTGTCTTCTCCACACCATTAAGAGGGAGAAATTATTTGCAGGTCTGAAAGTGGATGTCCACCACACCCGATGCCCGTAGTGTGGCCAGTAATCATGCTAATGAGCCACCTCGAGGCAAACATGCTGTTTCAAAAAGCCAGGCTTCTATTTTGTCCTTCTAGATGCCCTGCAAAACACTGGTAATCTCCAATTCGATGAATTGTTTAGGCAAGGATTGCTAGATTACTTTCTATTTAATGTACAATGTCAAGCAAGGAAGATTAGAGCAAAACTAGATGAGGGTTATGATGCTGATGACGAAGATGAGGTAGAACACACACCAAAGTGTCCCCATCTCACAGTACAGGCCTATCATGCTCATCTCTGTGCCATAATTTCCTCTTGAAAGTGAATGTACTATCAAATAAAATAATAATAAATTTGTTGTCTGGATTTTTTTTTTAAATGTCTGCCCCGAAATTGCTTCTTTCTGATGCTCAACTTTTGAAAGGACCAAATTATGCCACATGGAAGACAAAGATGCAGACAATTCTCATTTTTGAGGAGCTATGGGGAATTGTCAGTGGTGACATAACTAGACCAAAAGACCCAGATGATAGGCAGAAGTTTGACAAGGCCGATGCCAAAGCATTGATGTTGATAACACTCAGCATCACCGATGAAGTTAAACCTCACATTCAGGATACAGAAACATCAAAGGTGGCATGGGATTCTCTCTCCACAATCTACCAAGCGAAGAACTAGACAAAGATCCTCCATCTATAGTCCAAGCTACATACACTTAGTATGTAGGCTGGTGAGAAAGTTGAGGAATTCTTATGGTGGGTATCTGAACTGTGAGCTAAGTTTGTTGCACTTGGAGAAAAGGTGGAGGACAAACTACTTGTCCCAATTATGCTGAGAGCACTGCCATCTCAGTTCAAAATCTGTCACCACACTGAACATCACCAAGCAAAATGTGTCATTTGACGAATTGGTGAATTTGTTGCAGCAGGAAGAAGCCATTCAATCTGTCCAAGGTGAACTTGAAGACAAGGCCCCGATCTCCAGATAATCAAAAGGTCAGAAGTTTTGTGGAAAGCAGCCACAGAAACAACAAGAACATCAACAGTCGAAGCCTCCAAAGGCAAACTGATGGTGTCATATATGCAACAAGAACATTCATGACACTATCAACTATTGGTACAATGCCTTAACACAAGGTAATTCAAGTAAAGAAGGTTTTTCTGGTCACAGTGATACTCAGCCATCTAAACACTGTCATCGTTGCAGAAGGTACAAAGGCAATGTAGCGGCCCAACAAGATGACACATCAGAAGAAGATGAACTAGAAATAGCCAACTGTGGCACTCATCACAATCCAGTCCTTGTCTCCCAAACCTCGCAGCCCACAAGGGATATTTGGTTGATAGACTCAGGTGCCAGCAAACATATGACAGGCAATCGCAAGCTGTTCGATGCACTGATAGAGCAACCTACTGGAGATAGAGTTTGAATTGCTGACAATAAGGAGTATGTTACCGAGGGTATAGGAAAGGTCATCATTCCTCTTGGGACAACCCATTGTACCCTCACCAAGGTGCTGTATGTCCCTGGTTTGACAACAAACTTGCTCTCTGTCAGTCAGCTTCTGAACCACAAACTGAAAGTTGAGTTCCAGGTGAAGGATGGGGTCAAGACCTATCTAATCTCAAGAGAAGGTATGATACTTGCTAGAGCATTTATTAAGGATAGACTATTTGCATTAGATGCTGTCTCCTCCCCTACAGTAGCTCTATCAGCCTCAACAATAGAATCTACGAGACTCTGGCACTATCACTGTGGGCACCTTTCAGTTACCTCCTTGCATCAGCTCAACTCCAAACAAATGGTAAGAGGTCTTCCTCCAATTTCAAATTCATTGCCTATATGTCCTGGATGCCTTGCAGGTAAACAACACCGGGATCCATTCAAGGCTAGTAGCTTCCATGCTACACATCGCCTTGAGTTGGTACATACCAATCTATGTGGACCCATGCCTACTTCATTTTCAAGCCATAAGTACTTCCAGTTGTTCGTGGATGACTTCTCCCAAAAGACTTGGGTGTATTTTCTCAAGAAGAAAGATGAAGCCTTTGCCAACTTTCAGGACTTTCACAAGAAAGTTGTCAAAGAAGCCGGCCAATCTCTTCTTGTCCTCCAGTCAGATCGAGGGGGGGAATTCACCTCCAAGGAGTTCGTGGCATACTTGAAGCATCATGGCAACAAGCAGCACCTAACTGCTCCCTATACATCCCAACAAAATGGAGTTGCAAAACGTCACAATTAGACTGTCATGGAGATGGCTCGATGCATGCTCTCCATAGCCAAGTTGGAGGAAAGATTTTGGACAGAAGCAGTACGAATAGCTATATACCTCATCAACAGGGCACCAACAAAGATCCTGTAACACAAGACACCGAAAGAGGTATGGACTGGACAAAAGCCTTCAATTTCTCATCTAAGGGTGTTTGGTTGCACTGCATACATGCATGTCCCTGCCAATAAGAGAAAGAAGACTGATCCTAAGACACTTCAATGTATATTGTTGGGATATAGTATTACATCAAAAGCTTATCATCTCATAGATCCTGAGACAATGAAGATACATGAGAGTCGAGATGTGGTATGTGATGAATCGTCATTCGATTCCTTATCACAGAAAGAAGAGCAACAGCCTCCTACTTCTCATAAATTGCTCACAATCAGAAGATGAGCAAATGGAAGACTCTCACAGAGATAGTGAACTACAAGGAGAGTTGTATGTTGATCTGGGCCCTCTAGAAAACATTGCATACCAGCAGCAACACAATCAACCTCCAAAGTGGGTCCAAAGTACAATTAGGGACTCTAACCTGCACACTCTTCCTAACACTTTGTCAGGAATCAGAACTAGGAGTCAGATAACAAATGAAGTGAATCTTGCGCTCATGAGTACTATTGTTGATAGCACTGAACCTGACACAGTTCGAGAGGCATTAAGCTAACCTTAGTGGAAGAAGGCTATGGATGCAGAGTATGATTCTCTGATGCAAAATCATACTTGGGGACTTGTTGATCTGCCTGAAGGGAAGAAACCCTGGCTGCAAATGGATCTTTAAAACAAAGTACAAGGTAGATGGATCTATCGACAAGTATAAAGCACGACTTGTAGCAAAGGGATATGCTCAACAGGAGGGCATTGATTATGAAGAGACCTCTACACCCACTGCAAAGATCAAAACTATCAGAATGGTCTATGCATTGGCAACATAGAAGGGATGGAAGCTTCAGTAGATGGATGTCAACAGTGCATTCTTAAACGGTGATCTCAAAGAAGAAGTGTACATGACCCAGCCAGAAGGGTTTGTTGATGAACATCATCCACACAAGGTATGTCATCTTATCAAATCTCTTTATTGCCTTAAGCAAGCTCCTAGGGCATGGTACATCAAGATTGACGGTCACCTATTGCAGCATGGATTCACCCGTAGCCCCTCAAATCCTAATTTGTATATTAAGAAGGTAGGCACAAAGATTGTCATTCTGGTTTTGTATGTGGATGATCTTATTCTCACTGGCAGCTCAGACAGTCTCGTTGATGATGTCAAGAATGATCTAAAGAACTCTTTCGACATGATAGATTTGGGGCTACTTCATTATTGTCTTGTCTTGGAGATATGGTAGAAGAAGAACCACATATTCATCTCCCAAATGAAATATGCCAAGACACTCCTGGAAAAGTATGGAATGGTCAACTATAAGCCTATTTCCACTCCAATGGACAAAAGTTTGCAACTATCTCATTTATAGGATTCACCTCAAGTAGATGTCACTCTCTATAGGTAGCTGGTTGGGGGCCTTATCTACTTGACCTACACTAGACCAGGCTTGTGTTTTGCTGTAAGCTATCTTGCCAGATTCATGTAGGAGCCAAAGAAGTGTCATTGGGTTGCAGCAAAGCATGTGTTGAGATATATCCAAGGCACAATTGATTATGGTCTAGAATATAAGAAGAACACTCAGTTCTTCTTATAGGGATATACAAACTCAGATTATGCAGGATCTATAGATGACAGGAAATCCACCTCAGGTTATGTTTTTCATCTCAGATCTGGGCCAATTTCATGGGTTAGTAAGAAGCAAACTGCTGTTGCTCTTTCATCCACTGAGGCTGAATATCGCACCTCACGAGGAGCTGTGTGTGAAGCAATTTGGTTACGTCACATTCTAGCAGATATGAACATTCCTGAAGAGAAGTCACCAGTTCTCTATTGCGACAATCAGGGTGTGTTAAAACTTGTGAAGAATGTAGTTTTCCATGAGCGCACTAAGCATATTGAGGTCGAGTGTCATTACATTCAGGACCAAGTTTTGAACCACCACATCCAACTCCAGTACTGCCCTATAGACTCTCAGATCAGAAATATTTTCACCAAATCTCTTGGTAGGATCAAATTTGAACTATTTAGGGGGTACATTTGTAAACACAATGTAATAAGGGGGGGAATGTTAGCATAATATATATTACATTGTTATATTTGTTATATATGTAAAAATATTCAGTTACGTTAGTTCTGTAGTTATACCAACTGCTACGTTAGTTCTGTAGTTATACCAACTGCTGTTAGAACTATATATTCTCATACTGTAATGCGTTCTATCATCGAATACATCTACTCTTTCTTATGCTTAACAATTAAAGGATTCACCATGAAATGTCACCAATCTCTCTGAACAATTGTTTTAAAGAAACTACTAAATATGTGTTAGGACTGAAATCAATTGAAACTGAAATGTTTGCAATTCTAACTATGCCAATCACATCCAAACTGAGAAATACCATTAGAAAACTAAACTAACTAAACAAAAAGAAAATTAAACTTACAATTATTTTTGGTTGATGTTGAATTGCCCATTCAGCTAGATGCTCCTACATCGAACATGTCATGTAAAAAGTTTGTGAGCATAGGCTCACAAAATGTGGAGTTGAGTGATAGAATCACCCTTTCAGATTGCAAGCAATCTATAGCGAACTTCATCACTTTGATAGGTGCACAAGGTCAATTCTTTTTTTCCTCCTCTTCTAGCATCTTACTGGAACATTCAAAATCTTCCTCTCTACATCCTCTTCCTCATTCCTCTCATGGACTCATGTCCACCATGTACCATCCTCCTCTGCCAAATACTTCCTACTCCTTTCTCCTCCTTCATTGAATCGAACCCACCACAAACCAACCACCTGCAACATTCTGTACAACTTCTATAATAAAATATACAGTATCCACACACCAATCTACCACTACATAATCTCTTTTTCTTTCTACATGCATTAATTCCTTATTCACATCAACAACATGTGAATTTATAACAAAATTTCTCATCACAAAATTTAGAAAAATTACACTCTACCTCTTCATTTTTCACTTCTATAACTTGTTTTTCCTCTTGATTCATTGCGACATGAATCTTCTCATCTTCATCGGTGATCTTCTCAAGCCACTCCTCTTCTATCACCAAAATTTGTGCCAATAAATCATCATCTTCGCCATTCATTGTAACCACATTCTCATGCTCTACTACTATAGCCAATTCCTTATCTTCATTATTTTCTCTCATGCCTTTTCCATGGCATGCCTTCACTACAACCTCATACTTGTCTTCGTCTCCATCATGCTTGACCAATTTTTCTTTCTATCCTGCTTCAATCCTATCCAATCTTACATTAATTTCTGCTATCATCTCAATGATCTTCCTCTTTGGATAATACATCCATACATCTCATATCACGTGCTTCTTCCTCAATAATATCCCCATCTCATCTATTGCAATCTTTCACAATTCTCATTTCATGCTCTGCAATCACACTTCTTTTCGTGGATCCCTAGTTCTCGATGGCTCATGGCTTCTTTCTACCTACAACAATTCTCACATGAACTTATTTCTACCACATTGTGTCCTATACTAGTAGCTCTTGGTGGATCCTCTCCACTCTCAAGATTACCAACTCTAATACCATATAATGCATAGTGTACTCTCCTCTACATAAAATAAATACTCATAAACAAAAAGACAACTTCATATGCAACACTATGCATCAACACAATATGAGATTGCAACAAAAATGAACTACAACTTTATTCAATTCAGGAAACAAATATCACATGCAAATTACAAAATGTATAAACTTTGGCTTTCAATGGCCTCTCTTCACGCTCACATCAATCTGTCCACTCATAGACTGAATTCTTCCACAACTCCTCCTTTCTTCTATAACTTCCTCTTAGTGCTACACCCTATTCCTTCCTTCAGAGGCTGATACCTTCACTCTCCATCCACCAGGCCTTTTATAACTATCAAGAGATGCTATCTCCTTTGCCACCACAGAATAGGAAGAGACACAATTAACAGAATACAAATGGAGTCAAATGACTCCCCTTCCAAAATTGCCATGACCCTTCTGAGGCATGACATTCCATATATTGCTATGCAAATTATTTAAAATTTCATGTGACCTTTTAATACTTGAATTCCTTTAAATCATTTGGATGTTACTAAGACAAATTCTCTTCAAAGAAGAGTTTGGCTAAAAATGTATCATAGGAACATCTTCAATCGTGGTGCTTTAAATTCTTACATTTGTCTCCTTGTCATCTTTACCTATCACGTAGGAGTAGGAGGAGTTTTAATGATCTTCATTCGTTGAGAAGGATCCTCATCATCGTCATTATATATTGCTCCTTTACCATTCCTAGTGGATAGTTTATTGATCACCACACAATTTAGCTGATAAGAGGCTCCTTATTCACTTTGCTGTTGAATGACCTTCGCCAAGTACCCAACACCATTTCCACTTGTTGCTTTTTTGACATTAGTTCTAGTCATCCTTTGAAAAGATGGTCAAATGACTCCTAATGAGAAACAAGATAGGATCTTGTCTCCTGCACAACCAAATCTGCTAGCCCTTCAATTCCCTAGGCATTATGCAAATAAGAGATTCTTGTATTAATTTCCTCTTCTTTGTAATTAACAAAGCTAGTCATTGCAATGTCCTTTTGCAAGGACATTGGTATCGATCCAACTTGAAAATTAGATTTTCTCTACTTGTGCCACTAGTTGCATACATGATCATCATCTCTAAAATTCTCCCAGAGGTCTTGATCATAATGACCATGCTAGAAGTTGTCTTGTATGAACCAATAAATTGATTCATTCATCTTCCCTCTTGGATCAAAGTCATTTCTTGCACCTTTAATTTGAAGGTCAAAATATTAAGATCCATCCTCAAGTCTACACCATTCCCTTCTGTTCAAACTTCCTCAAATAGTTACATCAATCTCTATAGTATTTGAATGTTAATTAGGATCTATGAATGGAGATACATTGACTTCCCACATACCCCAATCATCTGTGCTAGCACAATGAACATCCAATGAAGATATTGATATGAACTCAATACAATTTGGCCTTCAGTGGGTGACAGATGATTCATCTCTTTTAAATTTGACTTTCATATCATGCAAAGTCCTTCCTTTCTAGAAAAATCAGTCACACATATAGAAGTATTATTGAAAGAAGAAAATATGTTGGCTATACCAAATAGTGTCATTCGACAATCGACCAATAAAGCTGAAAACTGACTTTTGAAGTAACTTTTTACCAGCGGTGTAGATTCTTCCAAAAACTTGCAGAGGTGTGCATGTTGATATCACTAAGCTGTCCACCAAGTTATTCTACCTCAAACCTCATAGAAGTCAAGATTTTAAAACTTCACCAAATTACCAACAGAAGTTGTGAAACGAGTAATTCTCAAAAACCATAAGGTGTATGACTGTGAAACCTTGGTCATCAAATCCATGAAGAAATTAGAAATCTTCCTACACAAGGATTCACCTTGAAACTTCATCAATCTTGTTGAACAAGTTTGACCAAAAACTACCAAATATGTGTCGGCACTAAATCGGTGAAAACTAAAATCTTTGCAATTCTAATTGTGCCAATCAATCCAATGCTAATAAAATCCATTATAAAACCAAACTAACCAAAAAAAAAGGAAAATTAAACCTGCAACTATTTTTGGTTAATGTTAGATTGCCTATTCACCTGGATGCTCCTACATCAGTATGACAGAGAGAAATAAGTCTTTGAAAGTCCTAGGGAAGTTGAGTAATTGGCTTGACATTTGTATAAGAAAAATATAGTTGGAAAAACACAATGTGGTTTGCAACCTCAATTTCTATAAACAAATTTGTCAACATTATGCTTGGTTTTGGCATACCTAGCACAGTAACATGATATTCTAATAATGCCAACATTAAGCATATGTGTCTGAAATAGGTTCACAAATTTTTATACAGAAAAGTTGGTTACAAAACACATGTTTTGCAACTTGGATTTTTTTCTCTATAGCTCCTCCCTACTCGATTCTCTCAACTCCACCCTTTTGCTTCAATAGAAGAATAGAAAATATGATGAAAAAATCTAAGTGTTTGAAAGTCTCAGCTAAGGTGAGTAATTGGCATGAAATTTGTATACAGAAATGTAGTTGGAAAAACACAATATGTTTTGCGACCTAGATTTCTATATACAAATTTGTGAAACATTATGCGAGGTTTGGTCATACATAGCATGGTAACATAATATCGTAAGCATGCCAACCATAATCATATGTGTTTGAAATATGTTCACAAATTTTTATACAGAAATGCAAGTGCAAAACACAATGCGTTTTGCAACCTAGATTTTTGTTTCTCTAGAACTCCTCCTTGCTTGATTTTGTTGACTCCACCCTTCTCCTTCAACAAAAGAGTAGAAAATACAATGGATAAATCTAAGTGTTTGAAAGCCCTGATGAAGTTGAGTAATTGGTGCAAAATTTGTATACATAAATATAGTTGGAAAAACATAATGTGTTTTGTAGCCTAGATTTTTGCATACAAATTTGTGAAACATTATGCCAAGTTTAGGCATATGTAGCATGGTAACATGATATCATAAGCATGCCAATCTTTATCATATGTGTCTGAAAAAGGATCACAAACTTTTATACAGAAATAGAGGTTACAAAACACAATGTGTATTGCAACTTGGAATTTTATTTCTCTACAACTCCTCACTACTTGATTCCATTGACTCCACCCTTACACTTCAATGGAAAAATAGAAAATATGATAGAGAAAAGTAAATGTTTGAAAGTCTTGGGGAAGTTGGGTAATTGGCTTGACATTTGTATATAGAAATGCAATTGGAAAAACATAATGTGTTTTGCAACCTAGATTTCTGTATACAAATTTGTGAAACACTATGCCATGTTTAGGCATACATAGCATGGTAACATGATATCGTAAGCATGCCAACCTTAATCATATGTGTCTAAATTAGGTTCACAATTTTTATATAAAAATGTAAGTTACAAAACATAATGTGTTTTGCAACCTTGATTTTTGCTTCTTTGCAACTTCCCCCTGCTTTATTTTGTTGATTCCACCCTTCAGCTTCAATGAAATAATAAAAATACAATGGAGAAATATAAGTTTTTGAAAGTCCTGATGAAGATGAGTAATTGGTGCAAATTTTGTATATCGAAATATAGTTGGAAAACATAATGTGTTTTGCAGCCTAAATTTTTGTATACAAATTTGTGAAACATTATGCCAGGTTTAGGCATATGTATCATGGTAACATGATATTGTAAGTATACTGACCTTAAACATGTGTCTAAAACATGTTCACAAATTTTTATACATAAATGGAGGTTACATGACACCATGTGTATTGCAACCGAGATTTTTATTTCTCTACAACTCCTCCCTTCTTGATTCCATTGACTCCACCCTTGTGCTTCAATGGTAGAATAGAAAATATAACGAAGAAAAGTAAGTGTTTGAATGTCCCCAAGAAGTTGAGTAATTGGCTCAACACAATGTGTTTTGCAACCTCGATTCCTATATACAAATTTGTGTAACATTATTTCAAGTTTAGGTATGCGTAATATGGTAACGTGATATCATAAGCATACTGACCTTAATCATATCTGTCTGAAATAGGTTCACAAATTTTTATACAAAAATGTAGGTTACAAAACACAATGTGTTTTGTAACCTGGATTTTTTTTTCTCTACAATTCCTCCCTACTCGATTCTATTGACTCCACCCTTTTTCTTTAATGGTAGAATAGAAAATATAATGGACAAATACAAGTGTTTGAAAGTCACAACAAAGTTAAGTAATTGGTCCACATTTTATATATAGAAATGCAGTTGGAAAATCACAATGTGTTTTGCAACCTAGATTTTTGTATACAAATTTATTAAAATATTATGCCATGTTTAGGCATATGTAGTAGGCAGCAACTATTCTCCATACAAAATGACATGTCTAAGACATCATAACACCATGCCCTGCATGCCCATATGTTAGCATGACGGTGCAGGATAAGATCGTGATGTCATTAAAGGGACATTTTGGCTCATGTCATTTCTGATGCCACTTCCAATTTTGATATCCCCCCATATGCCAGAAAATTCAAAACTTGTAGAGATAAAAAGCCATTTTCCCTCATTTGTCACATGTATCATTATTTTTTCTCACAGCCAGCAAAATAATAAAATTTTTGTGTGCTACATTAATGAGAAGCCAAGTGTTGTGAGGAGATTCTCTAGTTGGAAGGGAAGTTGTGACAACAGGTAAGATTGTGGGTTGTATTAAAACAAGTTTTGTTTGTATGTTATGATGTTTTAGGAATGCCCTTTTATAGAGAGAATATAAACTTCTTGTACTGAGATCCTATGTTCTTAATTTCTGTGCTTAATTTTTTGCTCCCCAAATTGTTGAGGATGTTTCGTATGGTAGACTATGGGGTGTTTGGTGTAACCTTGAACCATGTTTTTTGAAAAAAATTAGTAACAAAAAACTCAGTTTGATGTTTTTTTATGTGTTTTTATAGAGCCGCAGAGGGGGTTTGTGGAGGATGGCTTCCCAACAGTCAAAATATAGAAATATAGTTGGATAAACACAATATGTTTCACAACCTCAACTTTTGTATACAAATTTGTGAAACATTATGCTAGGTATAGGCATACGTAGCATGATAACATGATATCTTAAGCATGCTGATGTTAATCATATCTATTTGAAAGACTTGTATGTATGTCTATTAATTTAGCATGTCATTTGTTATTCTCATCTGGAACTATGAAGAAGGAAAAAGAAGGGTTTTATTGTGTTGAAAATGTGAACCATTCCAAAATGGTAGTGACTATTCTCCCCAAAAAATGACATGTTTAAGATATAATGTTACCATGTCCTGTATGCCCCATACTATAGCATGATGATGGAGGATGAGACGGTGGGGAAGCAACTATTGTCCATACAAAATGGCATGCCTAGGACATCATAACATACAAATCACCATACAAAATGGCATCATATCATACAAATCATCATACAAAAATGAACAATAGGTCCCCCCAGTGCCATTGTATTTCATACAAAAAGAATGTTTAGTCCCATGAGCGTTGTTGGGTTTAATGATAGCAACTCACGCTTTTTCATGAAGGATGGCATGCAAATTTTGTGCCAAAAATCAACATCGATAGGACTTTTAAATGGAAGTGAGCATTGTTTATTATGTTTTCTTTTATTTTCTATCACTGAGATGGAAGCGAGGAGTTGAGAGAATCTAGTAGAATCTAGTAGGGAGGAGTTGTAGGTGGGGATACACATCTAGGTGACAAGTGAGTAACAATGCGATGAATTCCAATTTTTTTCTTTCTCACTGTTGTTTAAGGTTTTAAAATAAATTTGGTTCAATTAACAAGCTGCTTCTTTAAAACAAGTTTGGTTGAATTAATAGGTTGCTTAATTAACAAAGTGTTTTGGGTTTTTAAATAATCTTGGTTCAAATAATAGAGGGTTCTGGGTTCTTAAATAAATTTGGTTTAATCAAGGGTAATTGAAGGACCTAATTGATCATTTGAGGTTATCCCAAAGGTATTGGTGGGTTTCACACCATTTTTCTTCATGTAATAGAGATATGTGTACCCCAACCAACATGTCTTCCCACTTTTATCTTTTCTCAGGCTTGTGCATAAATATTTACATTTCATTTAATATGTTGGGAATTCATGGTGTATATAAACTTCTAGCTTAAACTACATAGTGTGTTGTTCAACCTACACAAGTTTAGTTCATAGTCTGTAAGATGTGTTTTTCTACTCATTTGAGGTTATCTCAAAGGAATGGATGGATTTCACAACCTTTCACTTCAGTTAAGAGAGGTATGTGCACCCCAAAAAAGTGTATTCCTCATTTTATGTTGTTGTAGGATTGTGATAGGATTTCATTGTATATATGAAGTTGTAGGTTGAACTACACATTGTGTTGTTCAACCTACACAAGTTTAGTTCATGGTTTGTAATATGTCTTTCAAATTTGTGCCTCTCCTAGTTGACTCAAATATTAATTCAAAATGTATTCGACATATTGAAACAATATGTTATGGATTTAAGGTTTTTGAGACCAATGGAAGGACATAATTGCTCATTCAAGATTATCCCAAAGGTATCAATGGATTGCACAACCTTTCTCTTCACGTAACAAATATGTATATGCACCGCAACTTGTAATAACCTGCACCTGTTGTTCTTTTGATTTATCTTTTTTTAATAATATATTTTTTAGTTTTTTCTATGATCTTTCAGAACTAGATAGAAGATGCAGAAGGGGGTTTTCATTTTCTTGAAGTGTGTACGTCAGAATATAAGGAATATAGCATACAACTGAAAACCCAGAAAAATTATAATAGATATGAATTAAATAATGAAGACCCAATTCAAAGAATGGCATAAAATGAATAACCATCACATACCCATGTCAAAAAAAGCATCTTCATATTTCTGCTCTAGATGGACCAACAACATGACAATGGAGTTTTGCATTGAAAGTATCAGTAAATGCAAGGAAACAATCTATAACTATTAGCATAGACCCTTAGGTCAAAAACAACCACTAAGCAAGGAAGAACAGCCCCAATAAACTCCAAATGACTGCTCCAAGAAGTACGGCCAGCATATGAAGTGGTACGGCCTACACATGAAGAGGTACGACCAGCAAAATGAAGTATGGCCAGCAATGAAGAAATGGCAGTCCCAACCCTTCTCAAATCTGCAATACAATCTGTCACTAATACTCTTCCTCAGCTACAAAAAAATTAAAATAAGATATATCTTGTTATCTCCATCTCCGTCAATGGTGGGATCAAAATGAAGCTCAAATACAGCCACTGAGTATGGCTGCTCCAAAATCCCTTTGGGTGATCTGTCACACCTACGAAAGATTTCTACCAATGGTGGTTTCTATCACTAAAAGCCCTAGCTAGAAGAAATCCCCCAAACCCTCATTTGCAGAGCAAATAGAAGCATAAAATGTAATATCAAGAATGAATAACTTTTCCCACTCTTTGCTTTTTTATAACTCCACAAGTGGGTCTACCCATATGAGAGGGAAATGTTATTTTTAAATTTGTTTTTTATTCCTCAAAGGGGCACCCAAATCCTTTAGTGACTTATTTTTGCATTTTTCCTTATTTCTCCAAAGTCACTGACATTAATTAATTAAAGTCCAAATATAATAATAAATTATAACTTACAAACTTTAATATGAAAGCCCAAACGGTCACAGAATCCTATGAGTTATAGACCGTTGGAAAGATCTCAGTGAAACACTCCATCTCCAATAAAGAGTTTCCTAAAATAGTCAACTTTGCGACTTACTAAAAATACTAAGTCCCAGCCAGAATGTCAGAAACTGACCAAATGAACTCCCAAAGTTTCCTAACCACTTTGGATAGTCTATGAGAACCAAGTATAGTCTAACTTACTAGAAAAAGGGGACATTATAATCTGCCCTCCCCAAGATTGCTTGCCTCAAGCAATATCAGATCCTGATGCAACAAGATTTGCTCACTCTCCCATGTAGCATCCTCTACCGGTAGGTTCTTCCACTTCACCAATTATTCCCTAATCACTCTTTTCCTCAATGTACTTTCCCTGGTGTCAATGATGGCCTCAGGTATCAAAACCAACTTCCCTCTTCATCAAGAGGAGGCAACTCTGTAGAAGCTATCACATTGTGCCCTAGTACCTTTTTGAGGCGTGACACATGGAAGACATCATGAACTCTTCTCTCTGCCTGCAATTCTAACTCATAAGCCACCTCTCCAACCCTCCTGGAGATCCTGAATGGGCCATAATACTGTGGCTTTAACTTCTCAGCACCACTCCTCTTAAGAGTAGATTGTCTGTATGGCTGCAACATAAGGTACACCATATCACCCACCTCAAAAGAACACTCAACCCTATGTTGGTCTACACACTGCTTCTACTGATTCTGCGCCTTCTGAATGTTCTCTTTCAAAGACCTGATGATGTCCTAACTCTCCTGCAAGAGGTCTTTAGTCTTTGGTACTCTACTGTCTCCAAACAATAGATCCAAGAAACTAGAAGCCTCATACCCATAAAGTGCCATAAATGGTGTCATCTAGATAGACATGTGGTAAATGGTATTATAACAATACTCTTCCAAGTGAAGCCACTTGACCTATGCCTTCTGCTACCCGGCTATGTAATTCCTGAGGTATCCCTCCACCCACTTATTAACTATCTCTATCTGTCCATTAGTCTAGGGGTGGTAACTTGTGCTGGAGGTGAGCTTGGTCCCTGTCAACCTAAAAAGCTCTTGCCAAAAATTGCTAAGGAACCTGTTGTCCTTGTCACTCACAATACTCCTAGGCAATCCATGAAGTCAAAACACCTCTCTGAAGAATAAATCAACAACCTGAGCTGCTGTATAAGTGGTTGAAATGGCAAAGAAATGGGCAAACTTTGTCAACCTGTCAACCACCACAAAGATGCAGTCCCTACCATGGGCTTTCGACAAGCTAGTAGTGAAGTCCATTGATATACAATCCCACTTCCTCTCAGGAATGGGTAATGGCTGCAATAATCCTCCTAGGTAGGAGTGCTCATGTTTGTTCTGTTGGCATACTGGACACTCCCACACATACTTTTGTACTTCTAACTTGAGGCCTTTCTAAGTAAACCTCTCTCTAACCTGCCTATAGGTCTTGTAGAATCTTGGATGCCTAGCCATAAGAAAGTCATGGAAAGCTCTCAAGATCTTTTGCTTCATAGTAGAAGCTGGCACCAAAAATATCCTCCCCTTGTAAATGATCAAGTCATTTACAATAGTGTACTTGTCATCACGGTTAGTGCCATCCATAATCCCAGAGGCCCACTTATCCTTTGCATATTCTACAGTGATCATATCTCTCTAGTCCTCTACAATCTCTCCTAAGGGACACAAGTGTGGTCTCCTGGATAAAGCGTCAGCAACTATATTCTTCTTCCCTTTGATAAAAACAATGTCAAAGTCATATGCCTGCAGCTTGCTGACCCACTTTTGTTGCCAGTCATTTAGGTCCTTCTGACTAAGGAAATGTTTCAAGCTATTGTGATCAAATTTAACAATGAATTTCCCTCCAACCAGATACTACCTGAATTTAGCCAATGCATGCATGATGGCTAACATCTCCTTATTGTAGATACTATAGCTCCTCTCAGCGCCCCTCAACTTTCAGCTCTCAAAAGAAATATGGTGTTTGTCCTGCATCAACACCGCACCAATGCCTTCCCCAGAGGCATCACACTAAAGCTCAAATGGCTTCAAAAAATTAGGAATGGCCAAAACTAGACAAGTGCTCATCACCTCCTTAAACTTGTCAAAACACTGCTTAGCACCATCTATCCAAACAAAATCTCCCTTTCGTGTCAAGTCTGTGAGTGGGGCTACTTTATAAGAAAATCCCTTTATGAACCTGCAGTAGAATCCCCAAAGGCTAAAGAACCCCTTGAGCTGAGAGAGATTCTTGGGTGGTGGCCAGTCAACTATAGCTCAGATCTTCTCCAGATCCACACGGACACCCTCTGCACTGATGATGTGTCCCAAATACAACAACTCTGTCATGCCAAACTCGCATTTAGACATTTTTGCATATAGGGACTCCTGCTCAAGTATACCCAACACAATATCCAGATGTCTCAAATGATCCTCCCAAGTCCTGCTGAATATGAGTATGTCATCGAAAAATATGAGTACAAACTTTTGCAACTGTTCTCTGAAGACTTTATTCATACAAGACTAGAAAGTGGCAGGGGCATTGGTTAAGCCGAAAAGCATAACTAGAAACTCAAAGTACCCATAGTGACACCTAAATGTTGTCTTCTCCACATCCTTCTCACGTACTCAAATTTGATGGTACCGTTGTTGATAACTGAGAGGGGGGGTGAATTAGTTATCTTGAGTATTTCAGCTTTCTAAACTTTCTTAATAATTAGTGTAGCATCAATCCAACCAAGCAAACATAACCATGAAATGGAAATACACATGACACAATATTTTTGACGTGGAAACCATGTTAAGGGAGAAAACCACGGGGTCATTAACCTAAGATTGTATTCTCTGTTAGAAGAATAGGATTACAAAATGGCACTTGCCAATTAGGGCTCACTGCCCGAGCACACTGCTCACAAGAGGCTCACTGTCTACAATTTATGAAGAGTGTAATACAATACTTGAACTGATAAAGAGCATCTACATATGCTGGAGTTTAGTTCTAATTAAACTCAATACACTGATCTGCTGCACTTCATCCTTTCTCTTCCTTAGTGCTGCTATCCCTTCACATACCAGACCTGCCTTTCTGCTTTTACTCTGCTTTCCTGCTTTTCTTCACACTACACAAAAACAACACGACACCTCTCACAACTAAATCCATCTTATATATATATACGCACAAGTGATTTCATCACCTTTCTAGTCGGCATCTGGAATAGTCAATATTTTCCATGAACTCTTATCTGTTTGCTGAATCCTTGCTTCCCAAGTAATGCAGAACAAGGATATACTTGTAGAAGTCATCAATCATGTCGGCCAATTATAACTAATGCCTTGAGAATCTTTACCATCATCAGTAATGCATCTAGAATGATGTTTGATGTTCTGCCAGTTAGTTCTTCCTCTGTCCACACTGCCAATCAAGAACCCGACACTCAAGTATTCATATTTTTTTCTTCATCTATCACCGGAAGCTAAATCCTTGGAATCTATCAGTCAAGGTATTCCTCTTGACTTCCCCAAATCCACACTTTACCAAGATACTTCCTCTGAGAGATCCAGAGTAGACTGTCGGACCTCGCCACATGCTTTGTTCTTGCTTACCGGATCACAATACTCTGTAATCTACCTTCCGGTAGAGACTCATCATGTCCTGCAGATGTGTGGGTTGACCTTTGGTTCCATCAATGACAACAATCATGAAGTTTCAATGTGTCTCTTGCCAACAATCTCCCCCTTTGGCATTGATGGCAACACTTAGTGAAAAATGACTAAGTGTTATACTATACTCCCCCTTAGCTGATGCTCTATCTTTATATACATTTTCCAGAGCTCCCCCTTAGCTGGCTACAACATTTTTCATTGCTCATCTCTCCCCCTTTGACATCAATGGCAAAGGGTGGGGCTCGTACAAAAAAAAATTCTCAAAACACTTCTATACTTAGCCGCATAAGTATATACATATGGCATACTTACATATACTGAAGAATGTCTGCAAAAGTTGTCTTCAATTGGACAAATTTTGTTGCCCAACTTTGCTTCATTCTGTCCAAAATTGATATATGACCGCTTAATAGGAATGCAAATGCATCTGCCCTTTTTAGATCTGTCAGATCACTAGTCCGAGATGTGATCTGGGTTTCTTTTATGGCCTCATGCATGGCCTCTAACTTTGGGATAATTATCCCTCTAAGTGCACCCAACCTACTTATTCTATTTTTCTTTTCCTTCTCCAGCTTCTTGATTTCATTCAAGACTGCAATAGTCTGACATTCTTGATTTATTATGGAGGATGAGAGAGGATCAAAATTCTTTGCTAGATTTGTCAGTTTGTCCTCCTATTCTTTTACTTTCTTCTCAATGTCCAATGTTTCTTTGGACCAAGATAAACAAAATTTGTATATGTCTCTACCATATTTAAGAGCATTTTCTAAGCTCTTTATCCCTATACTCATATTCCTCCTATCATTAGTTATTAACCCTTGTACCTCTAATAAACTTTTTGTCAAAAATTCCTTCCGGACCTTATCTTCTGCTGACTTCTCTAGGGAATCAAAATGTGTGCTAACACTATTTACTAGAGTTTTAAGATTACCAGATAGGGAGGCTAAGGGATCTTTCTCAAAAGATGGCACAATCTTTTCTAACACTCCGAATGCAGCTACTATAAGCTCACAGTCTTCCATGAGAGACTTCAGGAGTTTTTCTTTGAACTTTGCATTAGCAAACGAAGCTATCTTCATTGTTTGTACCAGAGATAAAGAGTCAAAATCAAATGGCCCTTTTAGTAGTTCCAGTTCATCAATCTCCATAGTTTCTTTTGTTAAAAAGTCCTTGACTGATTCTATAGTGTCTCTTGCTGGAGATAGATTCTTCTTTTCTTCTGCAGTAAGAGAACTATCTTTTAGAGATTTCTCCCCTTCCACAACCTTTGTACTGATATCTTCTTTTTCCTTCACCTCTACTTCTTTCTCCTTTATTCTTTCTTCTCCTTTGGATCCGGAGTCAGTAGGGGAAATCAGAGGAGTGATGTTTGTCTGTCCATGCACTTCCTTTTCCAGAACAGAGGATTCCAAGTCCTTATTCTTTTCAGTACTGGTGTCCATGATTTGCTCAGTGGATTCTTTTTCAACAACTGTGACCAAAGGATCAACACCCAAGTCCTCTATAATACGAAGATTGAATCTTTTGAAGGCTTTCCAGAGGATCTCTTTTGTTTCCTTGGCTACCTTGTCAGTCTCACCAAGCATGAGATGATTCATTCTGGCTTTGCTCCAAAATTCATCCTTGCAATCCTTGAAGATCATGTTCATTTGCTTTGAATCGATTCAAGGGTATAGCTGAATGGCTATCTGTTTCCAGATCTCAAGATCTTTTTCCAGGGCAGTATTCTTTCTTATTTCTAACTCTTTTTCTAGGATTTTGGGAATAAGAGATATAATTTCAATAAAAGCCTTGTTATATATGTTCAGATACTTAACTGCTGCTTCCTGCAAGATCTTTTGGTCTGCTTCATTGTAATCATCATAGAATTCAGCCATTGGCTAAAGGTTTCCATCCACAGTGACTAATTTGATGACATCATCTAAAGACAGAGTGGGCTTTTCTACAAAATCTTTTGCCTTTTCTTCTTCACCTTGACCGATAGAAGGTTCACTGGATGTTTTCTTCTTCTGCTTCTTCATTTTCTTTATCTCCTCATCTGATTCAGTTTCTTCATCATCCTTTTGAGTGACATAAGACCTTGTGGCCTTTGTTTTAGTTCTTTTCTCTCCTCTGCCAAATGATTTTGCTTCTAGTTTTGATGTCCTTGAGCTTTTAGTAGTGACAGTTGCTAATCTCTTTGATGATCTTGTCTGGGTGGAGGACTCTACTGGAGCACTTTCCTTGCTTCCCTTTTCTACCTCTTTCTTCTCTTCCTCAGTCCTTTCCATCTTTTCCCTGTTGGCATCAAGTGCCTCTTTTGATATGCCATATCTTTTGGCAACTTCTTCAACTTCTTTTCTCACCTTCCTCTTTACCGTTGGTTGTCTAAGTTCCACATGAATTTTTATACTCAATTCTTCAAACGTTCCAAATCTTTCTACTTTGGGATCCTTGGGTTGACTAAGCATGTGTTGGACATGTAGCTCCACAAGTTTCTCATCCACCTCATACCCCATCGGCATGATCCAGACTATCCTTGGTTCCACAGTTTCTATTTGGCACTGATCAATTTCAACCACAAAACAAACTGTATCCTTATACTTTTCAACTAGAGATTTAGGAATTCTCTCTCTTGCTTGCATCAAATTTTGGAAGTTCTTGAAATAGCCCCATAGAGTTGTATTTCTTGTCTTGGCATCTCCAAACCCGTGCAGATAGTCTCTGATTTGGATTGCAACAGGTCTATCATTTTGCCAAAGCCAACCACTTGATCCAGGCAACTCACTCATGAAGTAGAAAAATAAACACAATATCGGCCCACCATACTTGAAGGAGTTTTTCTTATCCTTCTTGATCTTCTGTAGATTCTCCAATAGTTGGTTTAGAAGTTCACACATATCATAGTCAGCATTTTCTTTTAGCATTTGATAAGTTGTATAAACTACATTTCCCAATACTCAATTTTCCCTATTGGAGTGATAAATTTTGTAACCAATTATCATGGATGCAAATTTGATATCCGGATCAGTGATATCTTCAATTGTCATAGCTCTCTTGTCAAATTTTGATTTGGTTGCATCACTCACTATCTGATTCTTGATAGATTTGAGAACGGGTATCCCATCGGATGAATGTAGACTGGTTACTGCCCTAATTGCATCTTTGGTAATCTTAAATGGTCTATTCAACCATAGGAAGTTATCATGTACTCTGCTCAACACGTACCGGACCCATTCGTCTTCTTCAAAATAGGGGAAATGAATGTATTATGCAAAATGCTTATCCTAGATGGCCTTGAACTGAGGTTTGAGGTCAAAAGAATAATCTATTAACTGATTGTGATAGATATCAGCCATCTTAGATTCCCCAAATTCTTCAATATTCACATGAATATATGCCCTAACATCTTCTACATGCAACACACCATGCAGAACACTAGAAAAAGCTTCTAGGGGATCTACTTCCAAGGATTTATATGGATGTTTCTTGAATTTGGGGCGAGGCCGATTAGAGAACTTCACAATATTTGGAGTACCCATCATTCAAAGATTTACAGAGAGATATTTGATAATGGAGAATACCTTTTGCACCTTTCGGTTTCACAGATTTAGCCAGATTAGTTTCTGGATGAATTGACTTTTGTAAATGATCTTTGATGAGCTCGAGGAATTTTGTTACAGAGCTTCTCTTTTTGTTTCCTCTTGAATGCAGAATGAACAAATGCTTAATGAGAAAACCCTTATATTGCTCCACAAACCCTAATGTCAAGTTGCAATAAATGCTCGACCTAAGTCATTCTGGTTTGCCTTATTTAGATGGCTTGAAGAACTGGATCAATCTTGATCTTAAACATCTTGTGGATCTTCCAAATCTTAACCATAGTTTATTTGGATGTTTCTCTTATAAACCCTTTAATCCTCAACTCATCTTGTGCCAGTTCCGGCACCAATTGACTGGCTAGGGGAACAAGGTTTTCTTTGTGTCTCCCCCTGAGCCAGAGCTCATTTTTTAATTTCTAGAAGGAATATCAGCACCAAAGTCTGGTGCGGATCCATCCCCTACATTCTCTATACTTTTCTTCACCCAAATCTTGTTCATCTTACTTTGAACTTCGTCTACATTCACTTTTTGTTTTACCTTATCTTGATTCTGATTATGATATACCGAAACTCTTTTGTCCTGATTCTTGCTTCTACAGAATTTTGTAATATGACCGGATCTATTGCAAATTTGGCAAACAACATTTCTTTGCATATTTGATTGATATCCTCTTGATCTGCATTGATTAGCCATATGAACCATTCTATTGCATGCAAAGCATCTACCATTAAATGAATTGTTTATTTGCATATTTCTACATTCATGAGATTTGTGACCATACCTTTTGTAGTTGAAACACTGTCTGGAGAAGGATGTATTGGTTTGATTTATTCTCTTTCTACACTGATTAGGTTTATGACCAAAGTTATTGCAGTTGTGGCAATATCCATTGAAGGATGGATATCTTTGAGCATTAGGCTGTCTTACCGGAGGTCTTCTAGGCCTATTCCTTGTATTTTCTGATCTAAGATTCTTCTGACCAGATCTAGAGCTTTCTCCTTTCTCATATCCCAAACCACACTTGTCATCTACCCTCTTTTGACTTTCAAGAAGAACTTCAAGTTGAGCAGAACTTATCTTGAATTTCTATTTATATTCATTTGCTATTTGAAGATCCCTTTTAAGAGAGACAATTTGATCCTCAAGTTTTTCTTCATTATCTTTAGCATCTTCAAGATCAGATTCAAGATGTCTGATAATTCTATCCATCTTGTGGCAATCTTCTGATTTCTCCTTGAGAGATTGTCTTAGATCATCTTTAGTTTTTTTTTCTCTTCAACCTCTTGGGTAAACTTCATAACTCCTGATTCCATTTCATGTCTTACCATAATGATTTCTTTTGATAGCTTTTCACATAACTTGGTTTTCTCCATCAGATCTTCATTTGTATCATTGGCTTCACCTTGACTTGCCAATTGCTGAAGTAGCTCCTTTCTCTTTTTCATAGAGAGACTTAATTTGTCTTTTAGTTCTTTCATGAAATCATCAGCCTGTTTCAGTCTTTCCTTTAATTCATTGACTTTAGAGTTTGACTGCTGAAGATCATCAATGGCAATCTTGAGTTGCTCCCTTAAACCATATACATCCATTTGAATTCCCAGATCTTCCTCAAGATGTTAGACACTGTTAGGAGGAAATTGGCTCTAATACCAATTGTTGATAACTGAGAGGGGGTGAATCAATTATCTTGATTATTTCAGCTTTCTGAACTTTCTCAATAATTAGTGTAGCATCACTTCAACCAAGCAAACATAACCATGAAATTGAAATACACATGACACAATATTTTTGATGTGGAAACCTTGTTAAGGGAGAAAACCACGGGGTGATTAACCCAAGATTGTATTCTCTATTAGAAGAATAGGATTACAAAATGGCACTTGCCAATTAGGGCTCACTGCCCGAGCACACTGCTCACAAGAGGCTCACTGCCTACAATTTACGAAGAGTGTAATACAATACTTGAACTGATAAAGAGCATCTACATATGCTGGAGTTTAGTTCTAATTAAACTCAATACACTGATCTCTGCACTTCATCCTTTCTCTTCCTTAGTGCTGTTGTCCCTTCACATACCGGACTTGCCTTTCTTCTTTTACTCTACTTTCCTACTTTTCTTCGCACTACACAAAAACAACATGACACCTCTCACAACTAAATCCATCTTATATATACACACACAAGTGATTTCATCACCTTTCTAGTCAGCATCCAGAATAGTCAATATTTTCCATGAACTCTAATCTATCAGTTGAATCCTTGCTTCCCAAGTAATGTGGATCAAGGATATACTTGTAGAAATCATCAATCAGGTCGGTCAATTATAACTTATGCCTTGAGAATCTTTACCATCATCAGTAACGCATCTGGAATGATGTCTGATGTTCTGCTAGTCAATTCTTCCTTTGTCCACACTGCCAATCAAGAACTCGACACTCAAGTATTCATATCTTTTTCTTCTTTTATCATCGGAAGATAAATCCTTGGAATCTATTAGTCAAGGTATTCCTCTTGACTTCCCCAAATCTGCACTTCACCAAGATACTTCCTCTGAGAGATCCAGAGTAGACTGTTAGACCTCACCACATGCTCTGTTCTTTCTTACTAGATCACAATACTCTGCAATCTACCTTCCGGTAGTGACTCATCATGTCCTACAGATGTGTGGGTTGAGCTTTGTTGCCATCAATGACAACAATCATGAAGTTTCAATGTGTCTCTTGCCAACAACCCTAACCTCAAGTCTATCTTGTAGAAGAAACAT
Source organism: Cunninghamia lanceolata (assembly GCA_027924645.1). Classification (NCBI taxonomy): domain Eukaryota; kingdom Viridiplantae; phylum Streptophyta; class Pinopsida; order Cupressales; family Cupressaceae; genus Cunninghamia; species Cunninghamia lanceolata. The sequence continues at coordinate 1,472,175 of BSBN01000193.1, read as the reverse complement.
GCACCATGTAGCTTGTCAATAAGCTCATCAATCATGGGGATGGGGTACCTGTTCTTAATAGTCTTTTTGTTCAGTTCCCTATAATCAATACACATCCTGAGTGTGCCATCCTTCTTCTTGACAAGAACAATAGAAGAAGCAAAAGGACTATTACTAGGCCTGATGTGACCCATCTTGAGAAGCTCTTGAATAGCCTTCTCAATCTCATCCTTGTATCTCTTAGGATGTCTATAGGGAATGGTGATAACTGGTTTGGCCCCCTGCTCCATCTCTATAACATGCTCAAAACCCCTGTCTGGAGGTCTACCTAGAGGTATATCACTCAACACTTTGGAGTGCTTAGTTAGTACTAACTGAATCTCCACTGGATAATCCTATTTTTACTGTTTCAGTGCCTCTAGCATCACAAGGATCTCAGCTACCCACTGCACCTGGTCATGCCGCAGTATCTTCTCCATCCTCCAAATAGACACTACTCTTAAACCCGCATCAAACATTCCCCTCAAAATATGTTTCTAACCATCTACTTCAAACTTCATCTCCATGGTCCTTAGGTTGAGGGAAAATTCACCTATCATGTGTAGCCACTTCATTCCTAGGACTACATCCATGTCACCAATACTGACAACATAGTATTCAGCTTGGAATTCATAGTTATTTAACCTGATGGTTAAATTAGGGATCCTTCATTTGCAAGTAATGACAAACCTGTCTGCAACTCTAACTTTGAATCCCTCAAACTCTTCTATTTTGAGTCCCCTTCATGCCACAAGCCCCTCATCAATGAAGTTGTGGGTGGCACCTGTATCTAGCAAAGTGGTCACTCTCTATCCCTCCAATACTCCCCTTATTCTAAAGGAACCCTCTTTCTGAATAGCAGAGATATGTGCTGTCAGAATGTCCTCATCATGCACGTCCTATACAATCTGCACCATATTCTCTACATCACTATCCTCCCTATCACTCTATTGCCCTGATTGCTCTGAAGCTGTCTCCGCAGCAGAATAATACTCCAATTATTTTGCTTGCCCCTTCATTGGGCACTTGTGGTTAGGATCCCATGGTTCTTTGCATTTGAAGCATAGTCTCTTCCTCCTGTATTCATTCAATGCATCATCATCTAATCGAGGCCCTGGTTTCCTCTATGGGAAGGTATCTCATTGCAAACCCAGCATTTTTTCTCTTCATGGAGGAAACAGTTTGGAGACAAATTGTTTCCTAGGCACTGCAAACTCCATACTACATGTCTTCCTGATAGTTTTCTGAAGTGAAGGTGGATCAAATGCCTTAACCCAACCCTTAAGTGGTTCCATTAGTCCTTCCATGAACAAGACTACAAGTCTCCTCTCCGATATGCTAGGAACCATCACACTGATTCTCTAAAAATCTGAAATATATCCCTCAAGTGACCCATACTGCTTTAATTGCGCCAGCTCTCTGAATTGCAACTCTGAGTCCTTGGTATTGAGCCTCTTGATGAGTTTGTTAGTGAACTCATTGTATGTGGTGATAAGGCTGTGGCCCAAGGTGACCAACCCATGGTACCACCACTTGTGTGCTAACCCATCTAAATGAATAGTGGCAAAGTTAAGTGCCTCATCCTTTGGCATCGGCTTAAGTGTCAGGTAGTTATCCAACTTCTGTACCCAAGCTCTAGCTAAAATCTTGCCACTTCCGTCAAACCGGTCCATAGGAACTTTGCTTAATTCATGCTGGTAGCCCCAGTTAGCTCTGTTAGCTCTATGATCTCCATGACCCATCATAAATCCTCTTTGTCTCTTCTGATTCATAAACTGGTCGAATGTCAACATCTCTCTGATGTTAGGAGCCAATGTCATGTACTCTGCATGCTGTATCTAAACATCATCTGTCATGGGAAGCTAAAACTCTGGTTCCTGCTGAACCACTACCTCCTCTCTATGTGGAAAAGGCAGTTGTAAGGGTTTAGTAACCGATCCTGGGGTAACCTGGTGTTATTAATACCACTCTAACCTGCATGTCCACTACCCTATCCTACATGTCCACCACCTTGTCCTGCATATCCACTACCCTTTCCTACATGTCTGTGGTGACCCTCATTGGAGCCACTGATCTCACCTCAGGGTGTGGTATTGGTGTGAACTACTGGAAGCCCTTGGATAAACTTCCCAAGGAGCTGGGACATCATATCGAGCATAATATCAAACTTCCTCCCTGCTTTGGTACCAGGACTCTCAGGCTGGTCAGCTCCTCTATCCCCCATACTACCTGTTATGCTATCACTCCCACTGGAAGAGTTCCTGTGCATACCCAATATACCTAAAACTATTTCACCTTCTAGAACCTCTGGTGGATGCCAATGTGGAGTGGGTCTAGTGTAGACTCTTCTTTCGTCACTCATATAAACTGATCAACACAGGCTAGTAAGATGCACCAGCTCTGATACCACTGTAATAATCTGCACCTGTTGTTCTTTTGATTTATCTTTTTTTAATAATATATTTTTTAGTTTTTTCTGTGATCTTTCAGAACTAAATAGAAGATGCAGAAGGGGGTTTTTGTTTTCTTGAAGTGTGTATGTCAGAATACAAGGAATATAGCATACAACTGAAAACCCAGAAAAGCTATAACAGATATGAATTAAATAATGAAGACCCAGTTCATAGAATGGCATAAAATGAATAACCATCACATACCCATGTCAAAATAAGCATCTTCATATTTCTGTTGTTGACGGACTAGCAACATGACAATGGAGTTTTGCATTGAAAGTATCAGTAAATAAAAGGAAACAATCTATAATTATCAGCATAGACTCTTAGGTCAAAAAAAACCACTAAGTAAGGAAGAACAACCCCAATAAACTCTGAACGGCTGCTCCAAGAAGTATGGCTAGCATGTGAAGTGGTACGACCTACACATGAAGAGGTACGACGAATAAAATCAAGTATGGCTAGCAATGAAGAAATGAAAGTCCCAACCCTTCTCAAATCTGCAATACAATCCGTCACTAATACTCTTCCTCAACTGCAACAAAACTGCAATAAGATATATCTTATTATCTCCATCTCCATTAATGGTGGTATCAAAATGAAGCTCAAAACAGCCACTGAGTATAGCTACTCCAAAATCCCCTTGGGTGATCTTTCACACCTGTAGAAGATTGCTACCAATGGTGGTTTCCATCACCAAAAGCCCTGGCTGGAAGAAATCCCCTAAACCCTCATTTGCAAAGTAAATAGAAGCATAAAATGTAATATCAAAAATGAATAACTTTTCCCACTCTTTGCCTTTTTATAACTCCACAAGTGGGTAGACCCATATGAGAGGGAAATGTTATTTTTAAATTTTCTTTTTATTCCTCAAAGGGGCATGCAAATCCCTTAGTGACTTATTTTTGCATTTTTCCTTATGTCTCCAAAGTCACCAACATTAATTAATTAAAGTCCAAATATAATAATAAAGTATAACTTACGGACTTTAATATGAAAGCCCAAACGGTCACAAAATCCCATGAGTTATAGACCATTGGAAAGATCTCGGTGTAACACTCCATCTCCAATAAGGAGTTTCCCAAAATTGTTAACTTTGTGACTTACTAAAAATAGTAAGTCCTAGCCAGAATGTCAGAAACTGACCAAACGAAGTCCCAGAGTTCCCTAACCACTTTGGTTAGTCTACGGGAACCAAGTATAGACTAACTCACTAGAAAAGGAGACATTACACAATCAATGTGTCTTCCCCATTTTGTTTTGTTTCATTCTTCTGTACAAATAATTATATTTTATTTTACACATTAGGATTTGATTGTATATATAAAATTCCTAGTTGAGTTCAACTTGCAAAAATTTAGTTCTGGTGAAGTGGGGGTATCATCACGTCATTTGGGGGAATAGAGACATGGCTAGTAGAACATCTTGATGGATAATGGAAAGTAGCATCCGTTTAACATAGTGGCACCAGTGGATCTCATCATCGTGCTAGTGGGTCCCATTTGTTAGGGTTAGCCAGCAGAAGATATCAATTAAATGCAAATAAAGATTAAACAGAGGAATGAAAAATACACAAAAATAATAACAGCGAGAGACAAGTTTTAACATGGTTCACCCAAACTCAGGCTACATCCACCAACAGAGAGTCTAATATTATTATCCAGTAAATCAAACTGATTACAACTAGCAATCCCTGCAACTCAATACCATTGCAAATGCTATAATACAATATATCAAAAAACCCTAACCCTTAGCTGCTTTTATCAAGCCTTATGTCAGTTACAAAATAGGGTATTTTTATGTTGGTCTAAAAAAAATTCGAGGGTTGCGCCCCCAAACCCCCACTCAGGGCTCGGCCTGGCCCTAAACCCCGGTGAGGATTCATGGCTAGTGTACAGTACTTTCCTGATTAGTTGCCACCTACAAACAATCTCCCACTTGGAGACTAATCAGGCTCCACACCAAACAATCTCCCCCTTGGAGATTGATCTTGGACAATATCGCTGCGCATACAACTCCCACTGGAAATAAGCACCTTGGACTCTATTGTTCTGATTTTATTGTTTCAGTCTTGAAGAACAATCGAAGCTAAAGAGGAGCTCAGCTTCTCCCTTTTCACTAGCTTTGTAAACATATCAGTTAGATTTTTATCTATATGTATCTTTTCTAGCCTTAACTGTCCATTATCCAACACTGATTGAATAAAGTGATACCTCAACTATATGTGTTTGGTCTTTGAATGCAAGGTAGAATTTTTTGCAAGATGTATGGCACTTTGATTATCTTTATACAAAGAACTATTAGCCTATTGTTTGTCCAATTCTTCCATGAAATGTTGTAGCCATATCCTCTCCTTACTCGCCTCTGTTGCAGCTACATACTCTGCCTCTATGGTGGATAAAGCAACCACCTTTTGCAACTGTGAGATCCAACTCACTATTGTCCCACCTACAGTAAAAACATAACCTATAGTACTCTGCCTGGTATCAATATCACCTACCAAATCTGAGTCTACATAACCTGCTAAATTAGTATTAGAGCCCCTAAAACATAAGTGTTTATTGGATGTACCTCTCAAATATCTGAGAATCTATTTTACCGCATTCTAATGCTCCAATCCAGGATGACTCATATACCTACTGACAACTCCTATAGCATGTGCAATATATGGTCTCATGCATACCATGGCATACATTAAACTTCCTACAGCTGAAGCATATGGTACCTTGGACATTTTTTCTTCCTCATCTTGTGTCTTTGGACACATCTCCTTAGTCAATTTCAAATAACTAGGCAAAGGTGTACTGACAGCTTTTGCATTCTCCATATGGAATCTTTGCAACACCTTTTCAACATAAGCAGCCTAAGATAGAATCAATTTTTTGTTCTTCCTATCTCTACAAATTTTCATACCAAGGATTTGTTTTACTGCCCCCAAATCCTTCATATCAAATGACTGTGCTAACTACTATTTTAACTCTATTATGTGATCTATGTTAGACCCAACTATAAGCATGTCATCAACATATAAACATAAAATAATGTAGTCATTATCCAACCTCTTAAAATAAACACAATGGTCAGAATTACATTGACTGTAGCATTGCTCAGCCATAAAACTATCAAATTTTAGATACCATTGCCAAGGTGCTTGTTTCATGCCATACAAACTCTTCTTCAATCTGCACACTAGTTTCTCCTTACCTTTGACCTCAAATCCTTGGGGTTGTTCCATGTATATCTCCTCCTCCAAATCACTATGGAGAAAGGTAGTTTTCACATTTGGCTACTCCAAATGCAAATCTTCAGTAGCCACAATACTTAAGATAGTATGAATAGAAGTCATCTTGACAACCAGAGAAAATATCTCATCAAAATCAATACCCTTTTTCTGTGCAAATCCTTTTACAACTAACCTAACTTTAAATCTATTCTTACCTCCATCTTCCTCTTTCAGCCTATAAACCCATTTATTTGGTAAAACCCTTTTACCTGCAGGCAACTTACATAATTCCCAAGTTTGATTTTTCAGCAAGGAGTCTATTTCTTCTTTCATTGCAAGCTCCCACTGAATCTGTGTATCCACCTGCATAGATTCATCATACCCTTCTGGTTCACCAGCATCTGTTAACAAAATAGAATACAAAGAGGGAGAAAACCTTTTAGGAGCCTACTTAGCCTTGTTGACCATCTAACATTCACTGGTATTTCTAGTTGCTGTTGCGGAGCATGAGGAACCACTAGAACATCACTATTTAGAGTATCATCCAGCACCACATAATCATTTTCTTTCTTCTTATGTTGTTGTAACTGATATTTGTACAACACCTTCTCATTGAATATAACATCCCTACTTCTCACAATTTTTTGATTTTCAAAATCTCAAAGCCTATAACCAAATTCATCAATGTCATATCTAACAAAGGTACACTTTTTTTATTTTGCATCCAGCTTGGTTCTATTTTTAGAATCTACATGTGCAAATGCTTCACATCAAAAGGTTTTGAGAAAATAATAACTCACCTTCTTACCTGTCCATGCTTCCTCTGGAATACCACAGCCCAAAGGAACTGAAGGACCTCTATTAATTAAATATATAGCAATGTTGACAGCCTCTACCCACATGTTTAAAGGCAGCCCAACATGCAATCTCATGGTCCTTGCATGCTCCATTACTAGCCTATTCATGTGTTCAGCTACTCCATTTTCCTATGGAGTCCCTGCAACCATTTTTTGCCTATGAATTCCATTAAAGGAACAATAATTTTTAAATTCTTTACTACAATACTCGCCGCCGTTATCAGATCTGAGACATTTTAATCTTTTACCCGTCTCATTCTCAACCAAGCTTCTCCATTTCTTAAATGTTTGAAATACATTAGATTTTTGCTTAAGGAAATAAATCCATACCTTCCTAGTTGCATCATCTATGAATGTAACGTAATATCAAGAACCACCGAGAGAAGATACCTGAGCCGGTCCCCATACATTGGTATGTACAAGCTCCAACTTTTCATTTTTCTTTTACTTCCCATCCTTGAGAAAAATGACTCTCTTTTGTTTTTCATACACACAACTTTCACAGAAATCCATATTGATACATTTTAGACTTGGTAAAACTTTCTTAGAATGAAGTACCTTCATACCTTTTTCACTCATATGCCCAAGTCTGTTATGCCACAGTGTTGTCTCAAAACCTACAACAACTATTTCAGTCTCTTCCTACAAACCTGCAACAACTATTCTTGAACCTTTTTATTTTTTCTCTACAACAGCTAAAGTAGAAGGAACAGTATGACCTGTACAAAGATATAAGGTGCCTACTTTCACACCTTTTGCTACTATTAAGGCACCTTTTGAAACCTTCCAATTTTTATCAGTAAATGTAACGATGCAACCTTCTTCAACTAGCTGTCCTGCTGAAATTAAATTCCTACTGAGCCTTAGAACATGCCTTACCTCTTGTAGTAGCCAATGATTCCTATTCTGCAACTTAATCTTGATTCTTCCCTTTCCAACAATCTGACAGGGTTCGTTATCTCCCAAATAAACCAGCCCAAAATCCCCTTGGACATAATCAAGAAAATAACTTCTATGGGGCATTGCATGAAATGAGGCCCCTGAATCTAAAACTCATGAATCATCAGCATTATCTAGGGAAAGAATCAAAGCATCATCTTTAGATTTATTACTTAGCACATTTACCTCCTTATTACCTTCTTGCTTGTCTCCTTTATTTTTTCAAGACTAGCAATCTTTCTTCAAATGACCTGGTTTTCCATAGTACCAGCAATCCTTCTATCCTCTAGTTTGGGATCTCTTATCCTTTGATTTTCCTTGTGACTTCCCATGACCTCCAGAACCTTTTCATCTCTCCTTTGATATGCCCCTGCTTTCTGCATTCAAAACACTACCTGATGTGGATCCACTTGAGCTTTTCCTATGAATTTCCTCACTCAGAATAACACCAATAACATCATCAAATATCATGGTATTTGAACCAGAAATAGAGTTACTAACCGCCATTACCAAACTATTCTAGTTTTCAGGCAATGAACATAATATCAAGAGAGCTCTAATTTCTTCATCAAATTTTACATTTGCAGAAGTCAATTGATTGACAATCATATTAAATTCATTTAAATGATTTGTCACAGATCTAGCTTCAACCATTTTCATATTAAACAAATACTTTATGAGAAATACCTTATTTGAGGCTGAGGGTTTTTCGTACAATGTAGCTAAAGCTTTCATCAGACCATCTGTTGTCTTTGCTTCCGTTATATTGAATGCCACTGATGGATACTATTGCTAGGTCCACCACCATCTCAGGCATATTACAGGCACACATGACAGTTCAGCTTCACCACAACAACTACCATAGACACACTTAATGGAGGATACACCAACCTCCCTTGCTCGGAGGAGTTTTGGAATAAAAATGATGTGCACTAGCTCAAGACATACACCATCCCTACCTCCATATAGGGCTTAAAATAAAACGATATGCATGGTATCCCATCTCCACATAGGTCTTAATGATTGCAATATAGAATAAAGATGTGCACCTGCACGAAGATACAAGATCTTGCCTCTGCAAAGGGATTACAAACATGCTTTGTCAATATAAAAATAATCAAATAGCTTACCTTATATATGCCCACACCTTAATTTTGTTTATATGCCCACACCCATCAATAGATACTTGACTCATCAAGACAATATAATGTCCTAAGTAATCCTAATAGACTGCATCTCCCTATTGAAGATGAACTAAGGTCATCATTTATCAAGACTATGAAGTTATTATATTTGTACCCTACCTCAAAACTTTGTCTTAACCCTTGAGGATATAAAAGTTCACATGAAACACATTTGAGCATGAATGCTTACTCCATTAATTGAGTTTATTATATTAGAAAGTGTAAGTTGGCTAGTCAGATAAATGACTGACCAAAGTAGACATGGAAACCTAAACCTGAAAACCTCATTCGTTTACCCAAGGCTTTCTACATACCCATATCTATAGGTTCAAGATGTAATATATGTAGTTCTTGTTAATTTTTATGTTGGTTGTAAATTATATAAGTGGGTACATAACCCTTTCTAGGGCCTAGACAGTTCCTCTTAGATTGCTACCCACTAAGGGAATCATTTAACTTAATAATAATTCATGTTCATCTATGTTGATGTTTCTGTTTGTGTTAAAACACATCCTTGTTTTATGTGAAAGAATTTTTAAAAAATGTTTTGTATGTCAAACTCTTATGTTTCTACCAAATATTTATTTTAAAACTAAGGAGGATCTCCCACTCACTTAAAGTATTATTAAACACACTAAGGTGTCCTTATTTCTCCCTGATGATATATAGGAATGATGCCACAAATACCATTATTGTCACTATGTTAGGCTATAAATGATTGAAAACACAAATAAATGCCACTTTGAAGGTGTTTCTCACATATAGATGAAAATCCTTCACATCATGAGAAGATGAAGCTAAATCTACATAACAAACACAATAAAAAGACAAGTCTACTCTGCAACAATGAATATCTTGAATGCTCTAAAATCACAAGTGCACCAAAAGTTCATAATCATCTTTTCTAGTTTACAAATGAAACCCTAAACATGCTTATATATACAACTAAACACATTCCTACTAAGAATTTCATAATTCAAACTTAAGGTGATGGCATAGGACCTAAGTAATGGTGACATAACCAACACTTGAATTTAGGTACTAGCCTAAAATAGGGTAGGACTAGGGCATAGGTGCCCAAGTCCTCCCTCCCTATTTCAATCAAGACATGTAACAATACCACTCCCTATGTCCTAATTGTCATAAAACTTAGGGGCTTTCTCATCGAGAGTCAACTTGAATATGTAAGGTGAGCAAAATTCTTTCAAAAGGACCCAGGAGCTAAACATAGGATGAAAAAGGTCCTAGGGAGACATTTTCTGATGTAACATTTAGCCTCCACTTTAATATTTGCATGAACACAAGGCCCATCCATGCATTAAAGTATGGTCAACAAACACATCAAACATGTCACGCACTTAGAGATAATGTATACACAAATATTGAGAACTATTTCTAGCCCCCAGTCTTAGTAGATATTAGATAAGACACATCGTAGTCATGCCAAACACAATAAAGATAGTAACAAGCACACAAAACATGGAGAAGATAGTAATAGTCATGTAAAACATGAAGAAGCCAGCATTGAAGACATGGAAAACATAGTGAATACAGTGAATGCAATGATTATTTCTTTTTCAATTTCTCATATATGAATGTAAATGCAAGTACATGGAAAGTAAACACACCACCCAAAATGTAGGAGGAACTCACTGCCACATGTCTTTAGACTACATATGGGGAAACAAACATGCAATACAAATCTTAGAGTGTATGAGGGACTCATTGCCACATGTATTTAGACTATACTTGAGAAAAAACATGCCATACAAATCCCAAAGCATAGGAGGGACTCATCTCTACGCATCTTTAGACTATGCTTGGGAACAAACATGCCATACAAAAAGGAAAACACACATGGAAGACACAATAAAAACACAACAAATAATTGATGGATCCTATTGCTAGGTTCACCACCATCTCATGCATATTACAGGCACACATGATGGTTCAGCTTCACCACAACAACTACCAAAGACACACTTAATGGAGGATACACCAACCTCCCCTGCTCGGAGGACTTTTGGAATAAAAATGATGTACACTAGCTCAAGACATACACCATCCCTACCTCCATATAGGGATTAAAATAAAACAATATGCATGGTATCCCATCTCCACACAGGTCTTAATGAGTGCAATATAGAATAAAGATGTGTACCCGCACGGAGATATAAGATCCTACCTCTGCAAAAGGATTACAAATATGCTTTGTCAATATAAAAATCATCAAATAGCTTACCTTATATATGCCCACACCTTAATTTTTTTATATCATGTACTGATATCAAGTGCATTGAGGTAGAGAGAAAACACACAAGGGAACAGGAGCTTATGCAAAGCCCATGCCCCAGAGGTGACATGTACTTCCTGATCACCAAATGTTCCCAGAAATACACAATTTCCTGCATGAAAAGGTGTTAGAAACCACATAATCATGATACACAACAATGTATGTAATCATTCACATAGAGAGCCAAGGTTATACTATAGATTCAAAGACCATATATAACCATGGGGCTATATCACATAAATCTTGAAAACTAATTGTAACCAAGGTGAGATTCAAAGATAAACAAAGTGCACAGAATAGATGTATTGTTATGGTTTGTTAATATGATAAAGCTACATCAAAATATCATGCGGAGTGATTCTACTAGCCAAGAGTTTGATAATATATTCAATCCCATCATCATGTATGGACTAGGTTCATTTTTGCTTACATGCTGAAGGGACATGTGGTCCTTATCAGTATTATTTGTTTTTCTTCATCCACTGGCTAGATATAACCACTAGAAGAAGGTAAACAGTAAATCAAGAGAGGAGAACAAGTACCTTAGGATTGTCACATAAGAAGGTGCCCCCAGCTCACCAACCATAACACTATGCCCCTAAGACACAACACACAACAATGAAAATAGAGGAGTGGCAATATAGAAGAATGATGATACAAATAGAAAAAGGGTCACAATAGATGTAGTCTCCTAGTATCCTTGACCTTAGAAGAGTATCAAGGGTCATCCAAGGAGGCCTCAACAACACATATCACATCATAAGGGGAACACAATGTGGAGGAAAAGGGTTAGAAATACTTACCTATAGAAACAACTAGACTAGCGGTTGTCCTAGATCTTGATCTTTACTTTGATGGTTAAAGATTTATGTCCTATTGTTTCTTCTTGTTGAATGGTGCTATGTACATTGTTCTTAGGATTGACTCTTACGATATTTAGGAATTGTGGAGCATGCTCTTTGAAAATTCCCATTTCAGTCGATTAAGGTTGTGAAGGAACCCTAAAAGTGCCCATTTCAGTTCGTATATAGGGTGTTGGAATACCTAGGGTGTGAGGAATAGTTTGTTCTTGAATGTTTTATGAGTTTTCATTATTTTCCAAGGTATGTGAGGGTTTAGGTAAAGGTGTATGATCTATTTCTTTGTTTACGATGTAGTTAAGAAGTGTTTGAACATCAGTTGGTAAATTTTTAGTTTTAATAGGTCGAAGTAAATGTTCACAAAGGAAATCCACATCATCCAATGCTTCATCCTAGCCAGGGAGAGCAGGAAGGGATGACAGAGTATTGTTAAGGAATGTGTCAATGATGTCTTCTTCTTGTGCCAAGATATTGTAACCATGTGGGGTTATGTTGGGACAAGTGTTTTTACTAGATAAATCACTCAGGGCTATGTTAGGCTCATAGGTCTCAGAAAGAATGTCCATTATGCCATCATGAAATAGAGGGAGGGAGAGAGGGACATTGTCACCATTACTTTATTCTTGATTTCTTTCCAGAATGAAAGTAGTGAAATTTTCCAAGATTGAAGGGAAAACACCCACAATAGTAACAAATCTTTCAAAATAGGGTATTGTTCAAAGAATATCATAGGTATTGCTTACAATCATGTCAACACCATAGATGTATGCTATTTGGTGCAAGACTTGAGGTTATTTATTAGTAAATTTTTTAAAATTATCAACATTTACAATGTACTCAAATAAATCTTCCAAAGATGAATGATAAGAATAATCCATGATATATGTAATAAAATGAATGTGACCTAAAATGCTTGATTTTTCAAAAATATTCAATGCAAATGAGTAAAAGAAGAGGTGTTGTGAAGAATCTAATGAGGGGAAGAAAATATTAAGCTATATATCAGCCCAATAATGCATTAATATCCTTCACAACATGCCTATAGTGCAATTCTAGAGAGACGATAAGGCCAAATCTAGTGAAAATGCAAGGTTTTCAAACCCTAGATATGAAATTTTGCAAGAAAGAAACTATGATGAAACACTATAGTTATAAATAAGAACTAAATGAGTGTGTAAAATAGTAGTAAAATCTAAAAGAATATTTTAACTACAAACCCTAGCTAATGCAAAACTAGGTTTTTATGAAAAATGCACAATTTCAAGCAATTTTTAGCAAATTATACATGAAAATGCAATATAAATGAATAATAAATGATGAATTTATATAATTGAAATCAGATCTAATTAAAATAACAGAAATTACATAAGATTAAATGCAAACTAATCCAAATTATTTGAAAATGCAAAAAAAAAATTCAAAATTTTCAATTTTTTTGTAAATTTTCAAATGCAATAAGAAAACAATGAATGAAATGAATGAAAATCTGAAGTAAAAAACTTAGAAGGTTGCAAAATTCAAATAAACAAGGGTTCACCAAAATGTTTAAGTGTAAAAATGAGGGGTTTTAATTTCAAGGGTAAATCCTCCTTTCACACCAACATTCAAGGACATAAATCGAGTGAAGCCACAATCTCTTGTAAGATGGCTCTGATACAGATTTAGTGTCCCTTATAATGAAGAGGAAACTTGGAATTTGCTAACTAATTGATTAATTAAAGTCCAATTATGTTTAAAACCCTAATTTCATAAAATCGTAAATAGACAAATGTAACTCAACAAATACTTGCACACAAAGATATCAAATGACACTTAGATACATACCTGATTTAAAGATTCTATATCTAAAAAAGTTGAGGACTAATGAGTGGGCACCCAAGTCCAATGTACCATTTTCTATAAGGATCTTTGAAGATTATCTACAATGTGTTTTTGTTGTTCTAAGGATTTTAGTGTTTCAAGATCTAGAGGACTAATGAGTGGGTGCACAAGTCTAGGTCTTGTGTTTCTTCTTTGCTCCACAATTCTGATACTCTATTATGTGTCCCTATAACTCCACTTCTTCTACTTCTGTAACTTGTAACTTGCAATCACAGAAAAGCGGGTTGGGGTTGTGGTGTATAAAGGATTGCCTTAGTCAAGCCCCAGAGAGACATTCAAGTCTTCTGAACACTGTTGTTAGATACAGATTGTGTATCCCTATGGGATAGAGGCAAAAAGCAAATGATAAATGATTGAAAACATAAATAAATGTCACCTCAGAGGTGTAGCTCACATATAGCTGAAAATCCTTTACATCATGAAAAGATGAAGCTAATCTGCATAACAAACACACTAACAAGACAAGTCTGCTTCACAATAATGAATATCTTGAATGCTCTAAAATCACAACTGTGCCAAAAGTTCATAATCATAATCTCTAGTTTACAAATGAAAACCTAATCATGCTTATATGCAACTAAACACATTCCCGCTAAGAATTTCGTAATTCAAACTTAAGGTGTTGGCATAGGACCTAATTAACGGTCACATAACTGACACATGAATTTAGTGTTGCAAGTATGGGCATAACCGGTGTTTTTATTGATGTCAACATACTCCTGTTGCATTGATGATGAGGATTAGATGAATTGTATGCTGAGGATATTGAGAAAATTAGTCCTATCAAGAACAAAGAAGAATAGTAAAGATAGTGAGGTAAATATCCCAACTAAGATGTAGATCAAAGGATGTGCATCAAAGGGTTTGTAGATATGTGTCTTAAGATGATCAAATAAAGATTTGAGAGGTCCACATGAAGATTTGAAGGCGTTATGGCCACTTGAGTAAAACTAGTTCTAGGAGATGTTTAGAGGTAACAGAGCGTCACAGATAGGTCCAGTGAGATATGAAAATCCAATATCTTGTTCTTCGGATTTGGTGGAGTGTTTAGGAAGTCAATGTAAATTGAGAACTCAATTAGTTCATGGTCTAGAGGTCTGCAAGCATCTATTCCAATATGATAGTGATGACAGACTATATTTTTGAGCTTCTAAATGAAGGAGAGAAAGATTTCAATAAGTAGAAATAGAGTGGATGTTGTTGGTGATTCAGGCTAGCTTGTGGAAGTCTTTGGATTGTGTCCAGTTTATTTTGGTGGTCTAAATTGAAGATTGAGCTCGTAATTGAAGTATTACTTCCGGATGATGATGTTCATCCTAAGTTTGGCTGACCAGATGAGTGACACATCCTGCAGATCATCTTGAAGATTTTCTGTGAAGAATAGGGTGTTCCTCAAGGAAGATTGAAGTCTCAGATCTGTGTGGCTGATAGCGTGTTGATCTGCGTGAAGTCTTTTTGTAAGTAGTCATGTTGTATTTATGTATTTTCTCTATAATATATGCCAACTTGGATGATTATCCCAAAGTCAAATGTCTTGTATAAATAAGAGGTTGTGAAGTCATTTAAAAGGCATCTGGTGGAGATGAGTGTGTGGTAGAGAGGAGCAGAGCAAAAAAGTAGAGCAGAAGTACTGGGCTTAAATGAAACTGACTCAAGCATGGTGAAGATGCTATTCTTCAGTTCAAGTATGTAATATTTGTTATTTTGTAGACAATGTGCCTCCTGTGGGCAGTGGGCCTCTTGTGAATAGTGTGCTCAGGTAGTGAGCCCTAATTGGCATGTGCCATTTGTTCTTCTTATTCTTTTAATAGAGAATACAATCTTGGGTTAGTCACCTTGTAGTATTTCCCTTAACTGGGTTTTCCATGTTAAAATCCTGGTGTCATATGTGTTGATGTGTTTATGCTCTTGAATTATTGTATGATTGATTTATTATTATGCTATTGAATTACAAAGAGAATTCAAGTGATTAATAAGAAGTAAGTTTTGAAACAAGTGATTCACCCCCCCCCCTCTCTATTGTTTGTCTTGAATCTAACAATTGGTATCAGAGCTAAGTTCCTCTAAAAGGAGCTTAACCACTTGAGGAGATGCAGGATGTCATCCTACAAGAAGGATAGTCTAAGGTTTGATGGAACCAATTTCACTCTTATAAAAATTCCCATGGAATTGAACTTGCAATGTATGGGAATGCGATCTTGGGTCATGGATTGAAAGAAGTATGTTCCTCCACAGATTGGTCTGAGTACCATAGATGAAACCAAAGATGCTAAAAATAATCTTCGGACTAAAGAAGCACTTCTAAGTGCATTATTTGATTCAAAGCTGACAAATCTTATTGATCTAAAAATTGCATATGAGATTTGGCAAAAATTGGAACTTCTGCATGAAGGAGACAAATATGTTAAATGTGTTGAGCTACAGAGTCTGAAAGGAAAATTTGAAAACTTGAAGATGAGAGAAGATGAAAATATTACTACATTTATGCCAAGAGTAAATGAGCTTGTTTGTGGCATTAGATGTGCTGGTGGAATCTTGGATGAAGATGAGATTGTTGGCAAAGTTCTTAGATCCCTTCCTGATTCTTATAAGTACAAGGTTGCTTCTATTGAAGAATTCAGATCTTTTTCGAATATCACAAGAGGTCAATTGGTTGGTAAATTGGTTGCACTTGAATTGGCTGAGTTTGGAGATGCACCCCCAAGACTAAATTTGCATTCAAAGCTAGTTCCTATATAAAAAGAAAACAAAATTTTGATCTGGGAGAGAACTCTTCAAAACTATCATGGTATGAAAAAGCAAGAAAAGATTTAGAAGAAGATGAAGTAGAAACTGCTCAACTTGAAGCCCTTACTGCAAAAAGACTGCCATGAGGATCTGGTAAGTATGAATGGAAATTTCCTTTTAAATGTTTTAAATGCAATAAGATTGGTCACTTTGCCTCAAGATGTCCAGAAAGATTTTCAAGACCAAATCCTAACAGATCAAGATTCCAAAAGAAATGTTACTATGTTCATGAAGATGATGATGATGAAGGAGTAACAGATGATGAATTAGAGACAGGAAACAAATCTAGAAGTGACTAGGTGTTTATTTCCATCAAGGAAGAAGATCCAATGCCCTTTGAATCTGTCAATCATAAAATGGTAGAAAGGGCTCTAGCTACCCAAGTTGAAGAAAAGGATGATTGGGTCATTAACAATGGATGCTCCCACCATATGATAGGTGATAAAAACAAGTTCATAGATCTGGAAAGATATGAAGGAGGAGTTGTAAAATTTGGTGATAATTCTATTGGCAAGATTAGAGGTAGAGCAACTATTTCTTTTGATGGAAAGAACAAAACCAGTAATGTTCTGTATGTTGAAGCTTTGAAGTACAATCTTCTCAGTGTTGGACAATTGGTGTACAAAGGCTATGATCTCAAATTCAAAAATGGAAAATGTAAGATCTTTGAAAGTTTTAGAACAGAGATTGCATCTGGTACTTAAACAAAAGGTAATATCTTCCACTTGGTTGGTACTGGTAAAAGTTGTTTATTTGTTCAAATTGATCAGAGTTGGTTATGGCATAGGAGAATGTGTCATGTGAATTTTTATAACATCTTCAAGATAAGTAATACTCAGGCTGTATGAGATCTTCCAAGATTGGTGAGACCTACTAATAGTTTGTGAAAAGAATGTTATTTAGGTAAGTAGAATAGAGTATCATTCAAAAGTAAGGAACAGTCTTCTACTAGATTATTGGACTTAGTTCATACTGATCTATGTGGTCTGGCAAGAATTAGGAGTGTGCAAGGTGATAGAGACTTGATGTTATTAATTGATGATCATTCCCAGATGATGTGGATGACTTTTCTGAAAGAGAAATCAAAGGCTCTTGAGAAATTCAAAATATTCAAGGATATGGTAGAGAATGAAACCGGATTGGACATAAAATGCCTCAGGTCTGATAGAGGTGGAGAATTCACATACGGTGAGTTCATAGAATTCTATGAGAAACATGGGATAAAAAGATAGTTGTTTTCTCTAATGACTCCACAATAGAATGGAGTAGTGGAGAGAAAGAACCAAACCATCTAGGAAGCATCTAGAACCATGATGATGGGAGTAAATGTTCCTCAAATCTACTGGAGAGAAGTTGTTAGCACTGCAATCTATACTCTTAATCAAGTACAAATCAGAAGCAATACTGGTAAGACTCCTTATGAACTCTGGTTTGGCATCACTCCCACTGCGAAGTATTTTAGAGTCTTTGGTAGCAAATGTTACATTAAAAGAGATTAAGATCTAGGCAAATTTGATGCTAGAAGTGATAAAGGAATATTCTTGGGTTATTCTATTCAAACAAAAGCATACCAGTGTTATAACAAGAGATTGAGAAAGATTATAGAAAGTACAAATGTGAAGGTTGATGAAGGTATTTAAAAACCTTAAAAGTTTTATGAATATGGTGAAGATGATCAAAATGATGTTCTAGTCCAAGGAGTCCAAGCCCCTTCTAAAATTCAGATCCAGACTGATCCAGTGAATCGGGAAGAAGAGATCAGTTTGAATGAACTTGTTCAAGAAATAGAAGTGCAAGAAATTCCCAAAGTTCCTAGGTATGTTAGACTAAATCACTCTGAAGATCAGATCATAGGGGATAAAAGCAAAGGTGTTCAAACAAGAAAAAGGATTGCTCAAGATTCAGAAGAGTATTGTTTGATTTTAAAGATTGAACCAAAGACAGTGAATGAAGCATGCAATGATGAAAATTAGACTAAAGCAATGGAGGAAGAGTTGATGCAAATTGAGAAAAATTACAGTTGGGATCTTATTCCCAGGCTAAAAAATAAGAATGTGATTGGAACCAAATGGGTCTTCTAGAATAAACTAAATGAAGATGGTGAAGTAGTCAAAAACAAAGCCAGATTGGTCTGCAAGGGTTACTCTCAAGTAGGAGTTGATTTTGAAGAAACTTTTTCTTTGGTGGCTAGGATTGAAGTAGTCAGATTATTTATTGCCTTTGCTGCCTTCAAGGATTTCAAAGTATATTAGATGGATGTCAAGTCTGCCTTCCTAATTGGTGACTTGGAAGAAGAAGTATATATTGAGAAACTAGATGGATTCCAATTGTTTGATCATGGTGATATGGTCTACAAGTTAAAAAAAGCATTGTATGGACTCAAACAAGCTCCAAGAGCCTGATATGAAGGATTGGATAAGCATCTTTTGAAGATTGGTTTCAACAAAGGTACTGTTGATAGTAACTTGTACTTCAAAATTAATAATGAAAACATCCTAATTGTTGAAGTGTTTGTTGATAATATCATTTTTGGAGGAAGAGATAGTATGTGCAAAACCTTTATAAATTAAATGAAAAGTGAATTTGAGATGTCCATGTTTGGGGAAATGAATTTCTTCTTGGGTCTGCAAATCACTCAAACAAAGAAAGGAATCTTCATTTCACAAACCAAATATGTGAAAGAATTGTTGAATAAATTTGGGATAGAAGACTCAAAACCAATAAGTACCACCATGGCAACTGGATGTAAATTGAGAAAAGATGATCACTCTCCTAAGGCTAATCATAAAAAAGTATAGGTCAATGATTGGAGGATTATTGTATCTCACTCAATCTAGACCTGACATTATGGATGATGTTGGTCTTGTTGCTAGATTCCAAGGTGATCCTAGAGAATCTCATGTCATGGCAATCGAGAGGATTCTTAGATATCTAAAAGGGACAGTTGAGTATGGTTTATGGTATCCTAGAGATCATAATTTCTCTCTTCATGCATATACAGATGTAAATTGGGCAGGAGATGTGGATAACCGAAAGAGTTGCAGCAAGAAAGAATTGCAGCAGTAGGTAGTTGCACTCAAGTATTGTGGATGAAGCAAATGTTGGCAAGAGACACTGCGTGGCTTCTTGAGGGTTGTCATTGATGGCAACAAAGTCCATCTCACACATTTGCAGGACATGGTGTGTCTATACCGGAAGTTAGAGTGAATAGTATTTTTGGTCTAGTGACCAAGAACAGAGCATGCAGCAAGGTCTGACAATCAGGTCTAGATCTCTTAGAGGAAGTATCTTAGTAAAGTATGGACTTGGGGAAGTCAAGTGGAGCATCATACCTTAATCCGGATGAGATATTGATGGTGATCAAGTTTCTTGAGGTATCATTCATGATTGGCCGACATGATTGATGACTTCTATAAGCATCTCCTTGATATGCATCATGTGATAAGCAAGGATTTAGCCAAAAGATCAGAGTTTGGGAAAATATTGACTATTCCAGATACTGCCTAGAAAGGTGTTGAAATCATTGGTGTAGATATATACACCAGATGGATTTGGATGCAAAGGTGTGTGTGTGTTGTGAAGTGTGAAGAAAAGCAGAAGAGTAGTGTGACAGCAATAATATAGGTCTGGTATGTGACAGGATAGCAGCACCAAAGAAGAGGAAGAATGAAGTGCAGTAGATCAGTGTATTGAGCCTAACTGGAACTGAACCTCAACATATGTGGATGCTTCTCATCAGTTCAAGTATCTTGTTACTTTCTTTGTATCTTGTAGACAGTGAGTCTCTTGTAGGCAGTGAGCCTCTTGTGAGCAGTGTACTCAGGTAGTGAGCCCTAATTGGCAAGTGCCATTTTTGTATTTCTATTCTTCTAATAGAGAATACATTGTTGGGTTAGTCAACCCATGGTTTTTCCCATAACACAGTTTTCCATTTCAGAATCATTATGTTATGTGAATTGACTTTGTTTATGCTTTCATGATTATGGATTCTTATTTGTTTTGATGCTGCACTAGTTATTAAAGAAGAATAGAAAGTTAAGTTAATTAAGATAACTGATTCACCCCCCCCCCTCTCAGTTATCAACAATTCGTATCAAAGCCAAGTTCCTCCAAACAGAGCCTAACAACTTGAGGAAGATCTGGGAATCTCAATGGATATGTATGGTATGAGGGAACAACTTCAGTTTGCCCTAGATGATCTTGAGCAATCTCACTCAAAAGTCAACAACTTGAAGGAAAGACTCAAATAGGTTGATGATTTCATAAATGAACTAAAAAAGAAACTGAGTATCTCTATGAAAAAGAGAAAGGAACTACTTCAACAATTGGCAAGTCAAGGTGAAGCCAATGATACAAATGAAGATCTGAAGGAGAAAACCAAGTTATGTGAAAAGTTATCAAAAGAGGTCATTATGGTAAGACATAAAATGGAATCAGGAGTTATGAAATTCACCCAAGAAATTGAAGAGAAAAGAAAAACTAAAGATGATCTAAGACAATCTCTCAAGGAGAAGTCAGAAGACTACCACAAATGGATAGAATAATCAGGCATCTAGAATCTGATCTTGAAGGGGCTAGAGATAATGAAAAACAACTTGAGAATCAGATTGACACTCTTAAAAGGGATCTTCAAAAAATAAATGAATACAAAGAGAAATTCAAGATAAGCTCTACTCAACTTGAAGTTCTTCTTAAAAGCCAGAAGAGGGTAGATGACAAACAAGGCTTGGGGTATGAGAAAGGTGAAAGCTCCGGATCCGGTCAAGAGAACTCTGGATCAAGAAATCCAAGGAACAAACCTAGAAGATCTCCGGTAAGGCAACCAAATGCTCATAGATATCCATCTTTCAATGGATACTACAACAACTACAATAACTTTGGTGATAAAGCAAATCAGTGCAGAAGAAGAATGAATCAGACTAATTCATCCTTCTCCAGACAGTGTTTCAATTGTGAAAGGTATGGTCACAAATCTCATGAGCGTAGAAATATGCAAATGAACAATTCATTCAATGGTAGATGATTTTCATGAAATAGAATGGGACATATGGCTAACCAGTGTAGATCAAAAGGATATCAGTCAATATGCAAAAAAGTGTTGTTTTCTACAAGTGCAATAGATCCAGTCATATTGCCAAATTCTATAGAAGTAAGAATTATGACAAAAAGGGCCTGGTGCATCATAATCAAAACCAAGACAAAGGAAAAGGAAAAGTGAATGTGGATGAAATTCAAAGAGAGATGAACAAGATTTGGGTAAAGAGGAGCATAGAAAATGCTGAGGATGGATCCGCACCAGAATCAGGTGTTAATATTCCTTCTGGTAACTAAATAGATGAGCTCTGGCTCAGGGGGAGTCACAAAAGAAAACAAGTTGCCCCAGCCAGTCAATTGGTGCTTGAAATTGGCACATGGAAAGTTGTGGATTAAAGGGTTCTCAGAGAAACATCTAAACAAGCCTTGGTAAAGATATGGAAGATCTGCAAGAAATTTTGAAGAACTTAATCATCTAAGTCCAATCTGGTTTAACAGTCATCCAATAAATGCTGAATTCTCATAGATAGATCTAGTATGATTCATAATTGAAATATTTGGATCTGTGGTTAGATGGAATAATTGGGGAAAGGGAGATAGATTGTCTTTTTCCACCAAGAACCATTCTAAGTACATCCCAGCAATCCAGAAAGATCTCTCAGAACAAGGAAAACAAGGCAACCAGAATAACTTAAGTTGTGCATTTATTACAAAATGAAATTAGGGTTTGCACAGGAATAAAAGGGTTCTTTTGTTAGTCATTTGTACATTTGCATTCGAGAAGAAAAGAGAAGGAGCTTTGCAACAAATTATCTCAAGCCTCTCAAAGATCATCCACAGAAATTGACTTATCCAGCAATTCGATCCGGCTCATTTTGTAAACCCTAAAAGCGTAAAGGGTATTTTCTATTCTTGAAATCTCTCTCTGAATCTTTTGAAAGATGGCAACTCCAAATGTTGTGAAGATCACTTATAGACCGCATCCTAAATTCAAGAAACATCCATACAAATCCCTAGACGTTGATCCCCTAGGCACCTTTTCAAACATTCTGCATGAGGTTTTGCATATAGAAGATGTTAGGGCATATATTCATGCAAACATTGAGGAATTTGAGGACTCCAAACTAATGGATATCTATCACAAACAATTAATAGATGATTCCCTTGAACTCAAACCTCAGTACAAGGCTATCTGGGTTAAGCATTTTGGATAGTTCATCCATTTCCCTTGTTTTACAGAAGATGAGTGGGTCTGGTATGTTTTGAGCAGAGTGCGTGACAACTTCATGTGGCTGAATAGACCATTCAAGATCACAAAAGATACTATTAAAGCAGTAACTAGTTTGCACTCATCCAGTGGGTTACCTACACTCAAATCAGTTAAAAACCAAACTGTGAGTGAGGCTACCGGATCTAAATTTGATAAAAGAGCAATGACAATTGAGGATATCACAGATCTAGATATCAAGTTTGTTGCCATGATAATTGGCTATAAGATATATCACTCTAGTAGAGAGAATTCTATTTCCAGAACAACAATTTACACTACTTATGAAATGTTAAGGAAGAATGCTAGCTATGATCTTTGTGAGCTCCTTCTGAACCAACTTTTGGAGAATCTATAGAAGATAAAGAAGGACAAGAAGAACTCCTTCAAATACGGTGGCTTGATACTCTGTCTATTCTTCTATTACATGAATGAGCTACCCAGATCTAGTGGCTGGATATGGCAAAATGATAGACCTATTTCCATACAAATCAGAGATTATTTGCATGGAATAGGTGATGCCAAGGCATAAAATACAACACTATGGGGCTACTTCAAGAACTTTCAAAGTATGATGCAAGCAAGAGAGAGAATCCCCCAATCTCTAGTAGAAAAATACAAAGATACAGTATGCTTCATGGTGGATACTGATCAATGCCTAATGGAGGTAGTGGAACCAAGAATAGTATGGATCATGCCAATGGGGTATGAGGCTGATGAGAAAATCCTAGAGTTGCACATTCAACATATTTTGAGTCAGCCCAAGGACCCTAAGGAAGAAAGGTTTGGAACCTTTGATAAGTTGAGTGTAAAGATTCATGTGGAACTTAGACAACTAGAGATGAAGAGAAAAGTGAGAAAAGAAGTAGAGAATGTTGCCAAAAGGTTGGGCATTTCAAAAGATGCACTCGATGCAAACAAAGAGAAGATTTAAAGGGCAGAGAAAGAAAGGCAAGAAACTAAGAAAGATAGTGCTCCAGTGCAAGCCCCCTCCTAGACCAGATCCTCCAAGTGCTTTGCACCTGCCACCTCTAAGAGCTAGAAAGCATCAAAACTAGAAGTCAAAGCATCCGGAAAGGGAGAGAAAAGAACTAAGACAAAGGCCACAAGGTCTTATACCAGTCAAAAGGATGATGAAGAGACTAAGTCAGATGAAGAGGTAAAGAAAATGAAGAATAAGAAGAAAGTATCTAGTGAATCCTCTACAGGTCAAGACAAGGAAGAAGAGGTAGAAGAATTCATTGAAAGACCTACTCTCTGCATTGATGATATCATCAAATCAGTTACTGTGGATGGGAACCTGCAAGCAATGGTTGAATTTTATCATGAATATAGTGAAGATGGTCAGAAGATATTGCAAGATGCCACAGTCAGGTATCTAAACATCTACAACAAAGCATTCATTGAAATTATATCTTTGATTCCCAAAAGCTTAGAGAAGGAACTTGAAATAAGAAAGAACAATGGCCAAGCAAAAGATCTAGAAATCTGGGAGCAAATTGCTATTCAGCTCTATCCATCCATTACCCCTAAACAAATGAACATTATCTTCAAGGACTGCAAGGATGAGTTCCAGAGAAAAGCTAGAATGAATTAGCTTATGCTTGGTGAAACTAACATAGTGGCAAAAGAAACAAAAGATATTCTACAGAATGCTTTTAAAAGATTTAATCTTCCTATTATAGAGGACTTAGGTAATGAACCCTCTGTCATGGATGACAAAGGAGAATCTACTAAGACAGTGGCCGAAGAGGCAAAGGAGACAAATGAAGAGAAAGCTAAGGACTTAGATTCCTCTGCTCTGGAAGAGGAAGTCCATGAAGAAGAACACATCTCTCCTCCGGTTTCTCCAGTAGACTCTGGATCTAAAGGAGAAGAAAGAGTAGAAGAGAAGATCAGTCAAGAAGAAGAGGAGAAGGGAAGAGAAGAAGGTCAAATAGAGAAGACCACAAATGACAGTGCTAAGGCTGCAGAAGGGAAGAAAACTCTGTCTCTGGCAAGAGACACTGCAAAAGCAGTCAAAGACTGCCTGACCATAGAAATAATGGAAATTGGTGAACTAGAATTGCTACAAGGACCATTCAATTTTTATTCCCTCTCCCCAATTCAGACTATGAAGATAGCATCCTTTGCCCATGCAAAGGCAAAAGAAAAACTTTTGAAGTCTCACATGGAAGACTGTGAGGTAATTGAGATTGCATCCAGTGCATTGGAGAAAATCATGCCATCCTTCCAAAAGGATCTTTCAGCCTCTTCATCTGGTAACTTAAAATCTCTTGTCAATTCAATTAGCACACATTTTGATTCTTTGGAGAAGTCAGCTGAAGTTAGAGTCTAGAAAGAATTTTTGGGAAAGAGATTCTTTGAGGTGCAAGGTCTAATAAAAAATGATAAGAGAGTTATGGATATTGGGATAAAGAGATTAGAAAATGCTCTTAAAGATGGCAGAGATATATATAAATTTTGTTTATCCTGGCCTAAAGTGACCAAGGATATTGAGAAGAAAGTAAAAGAGCAAGAGGATAAACTGTTAAGTTTGTCTCAAAGTTTTGATTCTCTCTCCTCTTCCATAGTAAATCAAGAGTGCCAGACTATTGCAGTCATAAATGAAATAAAGAAGCTTGAGAAGGAGAAGAAAAATAGAATAAATAGGTTAAGTGAACTTAGAGGGATCATTATCCGTAAGTTAGAGGCCATGCATGAGGCCCTAACTGATGCTCAGGCCACAGCTCGGACCAGTGATCCATCAAATCTAAGAAGGTAGAAGCTTTTGCATTCCTATTGAGTGGTCACATCTCAATTTTGGACAGGATGAAGTAGAGTTGGGAGACATAAGTTATATAGTTGAAGAATACTTTTGCAGATATACTTAAGTATATGTAAGTACAACTTGTATATATACTTATGCGGATATGTATAAATTGCTTTTTTTTAAAAAAATTTGGTGTGCGGAATCTACCCTTTGCCATTGATGTTAAAGGGGGAGAGAGGAGTAGTGAAAAATGAGGGATCTAGCTAAGGGGGAGCTCCAGTAAAGTGTACATTAGAATATACCTGTGGCCTACAAAGGAAGGTGGATTGATCATATTGATAAAGTTGAGGCCCCACTAAGCAAATGGTCATACGTCCACCACTGGTTGCAAGGGCATGGCTACATGTCGCTCTCTATGTGCGGTTGTTTGGCATATATAGCATAAAACTATCAAAAACAAAGAAGACTTTAAATCCAAGCCCAGAAAAATCATCACACCATCTTCTTCTAGGAGTTTCCTCCTTTTCTCTGTAGTCATATTTTTTTTTCATTTTCAAAATTTGTTCTTAAAGTATTCAATAATTATTTTTCATTATTTGTTGTGATATTTGAAATAGACTCTCTGACTACCTTGCCTTTATCTCTATACAAGAAAGATTTAAATTCTAGGGATTGAATAAACTAATCATCTGAAACAAAAGAATTGTAAGCCAACTACTTGGCTTTTGTATCAGGTGCTTCCTCAATTTCCAATTCTTTATTTGAAGGATCATAATCATTAATTCTAAGTTTAGGAACTATATCAGAGTGGGCTTGGGGTCTTTCATCATGGGATCCTTCACTATTAGAGGATAACACCTCTACCTCTTGTGCCTCTCTCCTCCTCCTTTCCACTTCTTGATTATACTCATTAATGGAAAATTCAAACTCTGCATCTTCCAAATTCTTGATAACATCATCATGTGGGAATGGAATATGAGTATATCCACTTAGATTTCATTTTCTTCTTGCAGAATCAATAAACCCTTCAAGGTCAAACCCTTTTCTTGGCATTGCCTTTCTTAAATTAAAGTGCAATAGTTTGTCATGAATGAGGTTGTATCCTTCCTTGGACAACACAGTAAAGTCCCCAAAACAAAATATACTTGGCATAAAAGATTGTTTAACATATGCACTTAAGTTCATAACATTTGAGTAATCTAATTGCCTGACAATTTCCAAGTATGCGATTATGTCTGGTACTATTTTAGGCAATAAGAATGGCATATCTTCAAACCCATATACCCTGATCATTGTGGAATTTAGAAAACAATACCAATCACCCTAGTTGTGATTGATAGTTGGTGGTCCACCATAATCCTTAGGCCTTAAAAACCTTTTAATCTTAACTAACAAAGAATAGCTACATGCATAACCATAGCATATGTACAGTGTTTTAACAAAGAATTCTTCAAAATGTACATAACTAGAATTCACAAACCTACTATCCTATATGGAAGTCCATAACTGTATGGGTAATAACTAACCATTCTTATCAAATTGTGCAATTTTTAGTTGTTGTGGCCACATTGTTAATTCTTGTCCATAGTATAAAACCATATGCATAAGAGCAGAGTAATGCTTAAAACTTATTATTAGAGCACCATTTTTAATGGCCATCAGTCTTGAATCAATCCCCTTAGAAAGGTGGGAGACATAATCAAAAGCTTTGGCATGGTGGCACTGGATATCTACAGAGATGACCATGGGTGCTATGGACATGAATTCAAGGACCTCTGTTCCTAGTACTTGTCCCACTGAATAATACGTGTATTTCATATAAGGTTCAAATAGATCTACATGAAAAGGAGGTCCATCACCTTCCTCGAGTGACACGAAATTCCTTTCTTCTCTGGGTCTATGC
The DNA here is from genome assembly GCA_027924645.1 of Cunninghamia lanceolata. Classification (NCBI taxonomy): domain Eukaryota; kingdom Viridiplantae; phylum Streptophyta; class Pinopsida; order Cupressales; family Cupressaceae; genus Cunninghamia; species Cunninghamia lanceolata. Next base: position 1,444,724 of record BSBN01000193.1, on the reverse strand, counting down.
AATGGCAATCTCCAACCCTTGTAAGTGGTATCCATTCTCAAGTACTCTTTTTCTAAATCTTCATATATTATAGGAGTATTACAGGTGTAATCGAGGGAAAAAACTTCACATATTGCATTCTTGGATACATGAATAAATGGCTGCCCTTGCAGGTTGCAGATGGCTTTTAGGTCAGGGTTTAAATGATAAGCCAGGAGTTTTACAAGATCTATGTTCACAAAAACATTTGTGACAACTAGCTTTCCTAGGTTGAAATTCCACGGGTTACAAACGGGTTCCAATCAATTCCTTCTATAGTAGTGAAACATAAACAACCCCCTGATAGGGGTCCATACGTTCCCTACATATTTATATTTATGTTATAATTTTTACACGTCTACCCTCAATTGTGTAGTTTTTCTAGCCTTAGGGCCTGAACCAAGTAATTGGTCTATAAGGTCTGAAGTTTTCTTTCCTGTGTTTTTTTCCCTTTCCCTATCTCAACCTTCTACTTTTTGCCCTTGGTTTGGCTAGTTTTAGTCTGCTACTTTCTTTTTGTTTTCGAAGGACCCTCCATTCTATCTCTATGCTGAATACTGGATTTAACCTTATAATCAATTAGCAACATGAAGGTTTGCAATGCTTACTTGTATGTTCTCGGCATTGCAAATTTATCAGTCTCTCGGTGAATCCCCCACTCTTCCACTGTAACCCTCAGAAATTTGTTTTGATTTTCAATTCATTATGAACCAGAGCAATTTGTATGAGATTATGCTCAGGCTACCATTAATGTTGGCCATTGGAATTGAATGCAGCAGGCTTCTCGGGCTTTGACAGTGTGAAATCGATTAATGAATTACATCGGGAAGACTATTTTAATCTCATGTTGATTTGTATGTTTGTTTTGGTGCCATCTTTTGTTTATATGTTTTCAGTTGATCACCATGACTAGATTTATGTCTCTTTGATGGGAGGTGTTTCTTTAGTTCTTTGATCTTTATTGGAGAGACTCTCATCGATCTTGCTCAAGTCCACATTACTTGCCTTTTTCTATTTTTAACTTTTCGGAAAGACTTTATTAATTTCACCCCGATATCAAGGTGGTTTCAACTATTAAAGTTGCTTTTGGACATCAGCAAGTGTTTTCTCGATGAGCAGTGGTTATCTTATAGTCATCAGGTTGACAATCATCATCGCTGAGAGAACAGAATGTCCCTTCGATTTATCAAGTTTCACCGATAATGTTTTCTTATGTCTTTTGTTCATGGGGAACATCGGTGACACTCTTGCCAAGTTCATTTAGTTTCTTCCTATTGGAGTGACTTATAAAATTGGGAAGATATAAAAAGTTTATCCCGATGGTATATGTCATGCCGATACAACTAGTGTATCAATTTATCAATGAGAGAACATATATATTTTGCCAATCTTATATTTATAGGTATGACCTTTGAGATCGATATAGTTTAAAATTTTCATTTCAATTTTATATCTGTCAATAATACAACTTTTTATCGGTGATACATTATATTGTCTTCCTGATTGTTTTGCACAATCATTGTCTCTGGGTTCTTTGATCAGTGTAACTTCATTTAGGTCTTCCTGATATATATGAAAATATTAGTTAGGGGATTACGACTTATTTGGTTGGAAATACATATATATGATCTTGTTGATAGGGGTTAATTACTTCTAGTTGCACAACTATAGTCAGGGAAATGCTTATTTCAAAGTTCATATTTTATGAAATTGTCATGGGCTACAATATGGATCTTGTCACACAAATTTGAACAACCTGTTTTAATCTCAAGATCAATGTATGGAAAATTTCTATAATAATAGCAATATAGGCCTTCATGAACCTAATGATAACATTTCCATTTCTGAACAAGATAGCCATGGTCCTAGGGTCATACCTAGTTGCTACAGCTCTCATCAAGTCTGTGTTTATGAAGACATCAGGGCATATTAACTTGGCTAAGTCAAGGGTCTAGGCATGGCAAATTGGGAGCCTCTATAAGCAATTAGCTCGTGTCAATGCTCAAATAGACTCCAAGCAGACATAGGGATCCTAGCATCTCAACAATCTACACAAAGGTCCTATATTTTATCATTTTTACCAAACTCTCCTAATTTTGTCAAAGGTTTATTAGATGATTCGAGACATTGAATCATGATATCCTCATCCAAGCTATGTTTTGAGGTTGAAGCTTGACCTGACTGACTCATTTTGTATTTGTGCAAGAAACCTAGGGTTTATGCAATCAATAGCTACTTTAAATACTTTAGAAAGTACTTACAGATAGAAAGACTAAGTGTAGGGGAGAGACAATAACTTACTATTTTTGTACATAACAGAGGCTCAAAATTGCTTCTCCTTGCTTGTTTTGATGATTCTCCAGCTCTAAACACGATTGCTCCTTGAAAAATGATAGGAGATGCTTAGAATTATGTTGTTATAACATGAAATTCTTGTACCACTTTCTGTATTAATGGAGGTCACTGTTACCATAACTCTGCTCATGCCACAGTCATTCGAAAATCTCCTTTGTTTGCAAGTTTGAATTTGGACCATTGATCGCTTCATGCCTTTCTGGAATCCATAGTTTCAATTCATTGACAAGTCATCACCCAATGAAAATGGGCCAAATCATCAATACCTTTCCTGCACTTTATGTCATCCTTAGCCCAAACTGGATGCATGTCACCTTTTCACAGCGTCACAATTGGGGAGGGCCCACCATATACCTATTGTGCAATGGTGTGATATAGCATTCATGCACCTTTATTATACTTGCTTTTCAATTAGTGCATGCCATGTGTTGTTATCTCATTGCCTTGTAGAAAATATTCCTCCTAGAAAGATTCCCTTGCAGTGGAGCACAGTCGTTGCATCTTAGGCTTTCTCTATGGACATGTGGTGGTGGACAGTTGGCTGAGGTAAAATTTTGAAGTAAACACCTCATAAGTAGATTGGAGAGGTGGCAACGTGTCATAGCATCACAACCAAGTGATGGTATCATCTGATATGATTCGCGACAGTGCAATATTCACTTTATAAGACCTTCAGACATTTGAACATTGATTAGGCACTAAACTAGGCACTAAATTAGGCGCTAAATTTGGCACTAAATTTGGCACTGAATTGCACCTAATTTAGTACCTACTTATTTGGATTAGCACAAAAAACACCAAAAATAGTGCCATCACGATAAAGAGTGCCAACTTTTTCAAAAAATTGGATAAAAATACATTAAAACAATGGCTCGAAGCAAAAAAAGGAGCTAATCATAGGGATTTGTAGTGATCCAATTTGTTGGGTGAAGCAAAATGTATATCTATCTTGTTTTTTTTCATGAATAGTAACAAATAAAATATTATAAAATTATTTTTAATAGATAATAATATTTCTGTGTTCTACTTTGCAATTCCCTGAGTTTCCCTATTTATTTGTAAATCTTGATAGTAATTTCAGTTGGATAGCATTTACACCTATATTGCATTCTTTTTTCCTCAGTTTATCCTCAGGAATGATAAGCCTTTTTTGTTAATTTCATAACACTTATTTTATCTAGTATTTGGAGTCATTGAATTATAAGGAAGCTCTACAAACCTTAATTTAGTTTTATTTCATTTTTCCATCAATTTGTCATAGTTTCTATAGGTTCCATTTTGTAGATTCTCTTTCTACATTTTTCAATATGTATCACTATTTTTGTATGGTATTGATGCAGTAATCATGTCTTTAGTAGTATTTTTTGTTAGGGTTCGTACATGATGTAGCATCTTCATTAAAGAATCAAGAACAATTGTCATATTCTCCTCGTGTATGTTATATTGGATTGTGTTATTCATGATTTTTCTTTGAAATCATTAACATATCACTTAAAGTACTCAATTTAACCCAATCACACCAGAAGATAAGGGATTGTGCTCATGTTAAGAGTTTTTTAAAAAAAAAGCTATACAAAATAGTTGAAGGTGTCTAGATCTACTATTTGAACATGATTTTTCATTATTAGAGAAGACAAAACTTGCGCTAATAGTTGGATAATCATTGGGTTTTATTGGTATGAGGAAAGGGAGAAGGAAGGATGAATTGTAAAAAAAAACAACATTTTAGTGATTAAGTTCTATGGCCTTGACAAATTCATTACCTAAGTTTGTTTATGGAGAATATATGGTAACATCTAGATTGAATTGTATTTCATTTATCACAAGAACTAGATTAAGTCAAGGTGTGGTATAATTAGATTTGCCTAACAAGTAGGAAATAATTACTTTAACTGTGTACCCACTGATATTGTGTAGTAGAATGTTTATTTGAATAAGTTGTTAGTTATGTTTTATGTGTTATTATGCTTGGAAAGACTGTCCTTTGGGATGGGTGTTGAATATGGGAAAACATGGAAGTAGGTTTTCTTTTTCAAGACCTACACACCGTTAAAACAGTTAATGTTTTCGCCAAAGTGACTGTGATGTTGAAATAGACATATGTACCATTGTAGAAAATAGTTTGATTACCTCGTATTCATATTTATATTTTCCCTATCACATCCTATTGAGATGTTGCATTCATGATTGGAATACATGCAGATTGATAGGCACACACCAGATTCCACCCTACACTTGTTTACAGGTTGCTAGGCCCTTCAAGAAAGGTCAGGCATTCCTCAGTTTGAGGAATACCAAGTAAGCGCAAGCTTTGTGGTTGCATAGAAAAAATGCTTGAACCATGTTCTTGT